>JAJNNQ010000026.1:23650000-24900000 GCA_027886175.1 Phylloscopus collybita | reverse complement strand
AATTCATGAAGGAGGATTAGTATCCATGTGGGAATGATATGGCTGTGACCCGTGTTTATGTAGGAACAGGATTCTGCATTAAACCCAGCATGCCACTGCTGGGCTAGACAGTACTGCAGTCCTCAAGCTTGCCTTAAATTCTCTGCCTTGCTGTCAAGAGACTGCTGCACGTGGCATCTTATAGATCCACCTTCTGCATCCACTGGCTTTGTTTCAGAAGTAACTGGAGCAACTGGAGTTGGTTGTACCTGGGTATTAGGCTGTGGGCCCTGAGTGACAAAATAGAGAGGGTGCAGCTCATAGTTATGGCAGGAGATGGCCAGAATTGTATCTTGAGCTGACAGAACTAAGACCCCACCCAGATGAAACAAGGCTAACTGCTTATTCTGTCTCCTGATGTTCTCCTGCTAGGTGTTCTTATCCATTCTGAGAGATAAATACTCCTATGCCACTGGGATTTGCTGCTTAAAGCTGATGAGAAGGAAGAAACATGACCTACTTTTTTTAGTGCTGAAAATTTTCTTTTATATCTCATTTGCAATAAATGCTGAAAATACAGCTGGGAGTGCTTTATTCATTGTGACAAAACAATGTGACTGATAAATACAGAGAACTAGCTCAAACATTTTCTGTGTTCTGCTGACTCACCTCATCACAAAAAAAAAGTCAATTCTCTGTTTTCCTCTTAAAAGTTCAGGTGATAAACATGTTACATAATAGAAAATGTATGTGAATCTCTTGTTAGGGGGATTTTTTTTGTTTTTAAACTTTTGTTTTTCTTCACAGAATTTATAGTAGAATGGAATATTTCAGATGGAAGTAACCTACAATGATCATCTAATCCAACTACTTGACCACATCAGGGCTCACCAGAAGTTAATTAAAGCATGTTATTAATGGCATTGTCTAAATGTGTCTTAAACAATGACCAGCTAGGAAGCCTGTTCCAGTGTTTGACTACCTGTGAAGAAAGGCTTCTTTATGACAAGTCTGAACCTCCCCTGACAAAGGCATTACACATCCCATCACAGGACACCAGGGAGAAGAGATCAGCACCTCCGCTTCCCCTCCTCAGCAAACTGTAGGGAGTCATGAAGTCACTCCTCAGCCTCCCTTTCTCCATACTAGACAAGCCCAGGGCCCTCAGGTGCTCCCTACAGAACATTCCTTCCAGCTCCACCACCAGCTTTGCTGCTTTCCTCTGGATGCATTCAAGGACCTTCACATTCTTCCTAAACTGTGGGACCCAGAACTGCTCATTGAGGTGAAGCAGCACCAAAGCAGAATGCAGTGGTATAATCACCCCTCTGGAGTGGCTGGTGATGCTGTGCTTGGTGAACCCAAGGATGTGGGTTACCCTCTTGGCTGCCAGGGCACACTGCTGAGTATCAGAGTATTTTCTTACTTTCCAAAACCTCCTTATAAGACTGCTCTCTCTTTGGTGCTATTTCAGTGAAATTTAATCAGTTACCAAATATTTCATGTTTTAGGAAAATACAGAAACAAAATGGATTAATCATGTTTTACTTCCCAAAATCTTAATTCTACCAAGCAAGCTGATGCACACAACAAAGCAACATCTCTAAATCCCTGTAGATTTTTAGCTGTAGCAGTTTTGGGCTCCGATGTGGAAACTATCCCACCCCCCTGCTTACTCTGCACAACTGTGAGACTTTCTGATCATCTATGCAGAAAGATCAACTTTCTGTTCATCTATGCAGTACTGAATTTCCAATAGTTCAGACTTGACAGTTCTCATCTACTTTTCTGAACTGGAACTTTGCTGGGGAGCAAAGAATATTCCTCAGAATAACTTGGAGAAATCAAAAGGAATAAACACGAATAAATGTAATATAGCATGGAGATCACAGAACAACTTGCATTTAGTTAGTAGGTACTGAAAAGTAGTTGAAATGATAAGGATTGCAGTTATCATACTTGTATTTATGTGTATGTCTTTTGAAAAGGAGGATATATGCTGCTTGTTGAAAGGGTTTCTTTCGTGATGCAAAATATTTGCTATAAATATGCCACTTTGACAAAAGGGAGTAGTACGAGGAGGAGTTAAATGTAGAATGCCAAGCAGGAGATTTAAATTATTCTCTGGCATCTTTAAAAGGTTTCTGCTGGAAAAATGCATGAAAATAACTCTTTTTAACCAGTCTCTTGAACTGCTGAAACATATGGTAAATTGCAAACAAAAACATCTATCTATTGAAAGAAGTTAGCTGCCAGCTAAGATTTGAATTGTTAGCCTTGTGAAACAGTAGTCTAGCCCTGCAGGATGGTTCCATCAGGAGAAGTTCTTGAGAGCTGAGGATATATTTTATGGATCCCTGAGATCTTCCAGGCTGGTCGAAGTTTCTCCTGTCTCTTGTGCTAGCCACCAAGATCCTCAACTTTGTTTAAAAGGAAAAAAAAGATCCTAACACGTAATTCTAATAATTTTGACTTTTTGGTTCACTGTTGGCTGAGACATTTTTAAAATAAGATGAAGTTATGGGCAAGCTCTGGTAATTTGCCCTCTGTTTTAGTTAGAGGTGAACAAGCCTTGAAGAACCAACACACTTTCCCAGTGTCCTCACAAGAAAATATCCATGACTAGGAAAGATCCTGTCATTCATTTCCTCACAAGAAAATACCTATGACATGGAAAGATCACCATTTCAAGCATGCATTTTATCAAATAGAAATGTTTTCAGGATAGTGTAATTCCAAAGATTCTTCCTGTAGGTTACAATCTAAACTGGCAGCAGGCTTTGCAAGCTCCCCTACTAAAACAACCAGCTTTGCATCCTGACCTTTAATCTGGCAGTCACCTGCTGCTTGCCAGGCTGTGCAGGGAATCTTCTGGCTATGTTACTCAGTCTGCATGGAGTCCTTTGGCTCTTAGTCTGTCTCACTAATTTGGAGCTGCCTGTACCCTCAGTGAGACTTCCAGGTTCTGGTTCAATTCCTGCTGCGCAATCTACAGGTTCCACTTTGTTTTAGCCATTTTTTATTTCCACAGCAATGCTGTATTTTTTAGTTTAACATTGACACAGTAGAAAAAGAAAATCATACCCTTAATTGGCAGGTAGATCCAGCATCAATGGCATTCTTATTCTTTTGATGAGGAAGCAGTGAGCCAAACTTTGGGGTTCAAAGCATCTGTTTTCTTCAGTCCATCAGAGTTTCCTGTGTAAATGAATTTTCAACACTGTTGAAAAGAACACATTGTTTCTACTGCAAGAAGAAAATGATAGAATTGCTTACTTTATTTGTGTACATTGGTGGTAAGTCTTGTTTCCCAAAATACAGAAGGATTCAAAAGAAGTAGACTCGGGGATGACTTCAGAGGCTTTTTCAGCTGCACACATCTCAAAGGCACCCTGCATGGCACTGTCTCTAGGTGATTCTTCTGTAGAATATTGTCTTTTTCCTTTCTTGGTCTTCCCCCTTTTTCTGTTTCTTCCATTTTTGTTTCTCCTTTTCCCTTTGTGTTTACTGAAACCATACCTAGTTCACTCGTGAGCAAACTCCCATCATCTCGTTTTTAGCAGTGATAGTTGTATTTATACTTGCTAAAGGATTCTTTGTATTTCAGAATGTTACTCTGTTACTTGCACAGAGAGCAATGATTTCAGACAAACTGCCTTAAATAATAAACTTTTCCCCTCACCTTGTGATAAACATTTGTGCACACAGAAATAGATTTAAATGCATTTATCAGAGTGCAACATCTGGCTAGGAAAATATGGGGCTAGGAGGCATTGGGAATGGAGCAGTTAAACTGTCTTTGTAGCTTTATAGAAAAATGTTTTCCTTTGCTGACTGCTTGTGATTAAGAATCTCTTAAAAACCAAACCTGTCTCAAATTTTAATTGCATTTCTTAAATACTGGATTCTTTTCAAAGTTACCATACAAACACTGCCGAGAGGCAAAGGTGTGCAGGGCCCTTGGCTAAGCAGTATCTCAGTAGCTCCAGAGACCTGCAGACTGATTTTGCATAAAGCTGAACAGATTGCCCTCCCAGTTTAATAGCGTTTCATATTGTGTGTCCTTAATTATGTCTCTGTGTGCAAGCGGAAGGTTGCTCCCAGCAGGAGACCAGGACAGTGCTGGCTGCATGTGGCCACTGTTCACACACTGTTCTGTTTCTCTTCAGGTTGAAAAGTTCTGTGGTTAATTTTTAGGAAATTGAAACTTTTATTTTTTTGAGGATGAAGCATTCATGTGTTTTTAGCTCTTGGAGGCCAGTTATGAGAAGACAGTGTTTTCCTTCTGTCAGATGCAATGCGGTATTTGCTATGGCAGAGAGCCACTCACTTTTCTTTCAGAAATAGTTATGCAGAGCTGATTTTTGTTTATTTTTATGTTAAAATTTTCTTCTCTATTAACCTCCTTCTCTTCATCCCAGCTTCTCATCCTTTTTTTTCATATGTACATAGGTGAATTGTATTTTCCTGTGCCAAGAACAAAGAATTAATCACATGAACATTTGCAAAGTTCTGTCACAGTGCTGCCATTTCACTGCACTAAAAATTTCCAGGGGTCAGTTATGTTCTCCTTTCCTAAGTCAGGCAAAGAAAAGAGAAATTTGGCAGAAAATCCCTGTCACTATTAGTCTCAAATGTAACAGGACCATGAGGGTTTGCATTTCAAGCTTGTGAATGCATGGGATAGTTTTTATTGCTTCTCTATGAGATCAGAAACAGAGTGGAAACATAAGAATGTGTTAACACAGTTTAAAATTCTGTTCCTTTAATATGTTTAGGACTTGTATCTGTTAGAGCATAGTATCTCCTTATTATCTGGGAGTATATGTTAAGCCACATCTGTGTAAGAAGTGAAGATAAGTAATCCTCTGCAGTAGCTGTATTACGTCTGCATTTTACACTGCAATAGTCCCTTCTTGCATGACTTGTAAAGGCAGAGGCTCACATATAATATTTTCAGTTGTGGGAGTGAGTTGAGCTTGTGTTTATGTAACACAAATGCTGCTTATGCAGTTCATATTTCAAATACCTGTACCTGGTCATGCTTCAGCTACTGCTGAGCCATTTTCTTAGGATGCAATTTTGTTCCTGATATAAACTGATGAGATTGTAGTGCTGACATTATTGATGCTCCTTCCCTTGTTCCCCTGGTTCCTGCATTATGCTTGTGTGAGGGAAGCTGCAGGAGCTACTTGGCAGGAGGGAGGAACATTGTGTCATCTCAGTGACAGCCAGCAGTGAGATCTGCTGAGTTGTATCATCAAACTGCGCCATAAAGGTGCCCCTGCCAAATGCAATGCATTCAATTTTTGGCTGAATCAGTGGGTGGATAACGTGGGTGATGCAGTACTGGAGTGAGGGCAGATGTGTGGAAAGAGTAACCAAATTAAAAAGGAAGGAAGAAAATTAGCAGGACCATCTCTATCTTTAGATGCGCAGGTGTGCCAGGCTATGAAACAAGTATTTGAGGTAAACTTAGACATGCATTCAATTTTTGTTTTTTAAATGTCAGGCTTCTAAAATGTGCTTGTGGTCTGACAAAACAGCTTAGAGGATAACCTCATAAGGCTTTGTTCTCACTCACCATGTGTGGTGTGAATATTTTTTGGGGTGGCATTTTGTGTCAGAAAGATGGCTATTTGTTCTTGGGATCTGTCTGGAATGAGTGGACAGTTTGGGCTAGGCTTTCAGTTCCTTCAGTTCCAAGAGGATGAGACTGTAAAACAGTCAGTGCTGCCCATCTCAGCCAATGCACAGAGCGGTACCTGCTGTCATTCCCTCCACTTGCAGGCAGGAGGACAGAAACCCAGGGAGTGCCTTATCTCCAGAAGGTGTGGGGTAGAGTCTGCAGTAGAGGACCAACCTTCACACCCACATTGTGAGCACCAGACACTCAGCAACATTCCCTCTATTGACACGGTGAAAAAACTTGAAACTGAGGACGTGTCTGGTTTATCCCATTTGTATTGACTGGGCTAATGATAAAAGGCAGAGAAGTTCTCTTTAATCATGGTATCGTTCCTACTAACATTGCAACTGGAGTCATCTTGCATATGGTGGAGTAGAAGTAATGTTTGTTTATCCTGTCTGAGTTAGGTAAATCCTGGACTACTGAGATTTTTGCAAGGTATTGGATATCTTGGTTAAAATAGTATAGAAATGGTATGAAATGCAGCTGACTTTTAGTAATGAAGAGACCACATGCTGTGCTCCTCTGGTTCAGCAGCTATCAGTAGGGAAGCCTTTCTAGGACATGAGAACTTCTGAAAAAAGGTTCAGGAAGCCTAGACAGACCAAAAAACAAGGAAACTGTCACCTCCTGGAAGTGATGAGAAGCTTCCAGGGAACTTTAGATAGAGAATGTAATCTGATTTTTCTAAACTTCTGCTCCAACCTGGATGTAATTTATAATGGTGACATCTACATTTTCTCATTCTGCTGCTAATGAGCAATAAGATTTCTATTGCTACTGGAGATCACTGTTCAGCTTAGCTGGGAGATCTGATATTAGTTGTGTGGGAAACAGAAAGCTTAGAACAGAACAGTTTTTAGTCTGAGCAAAAATGTGGAAAGTGAAGTGGCTAAAGTGAGATGGCTGAAGTTAGGTGGATTCTGAACAGAAGCAAGCAAATATTTCAAGTAAAGACAGTCAATTGTGGGAACAGTTTGCAGAGACCAGCTCTCTGTTGTTATCAGTTTTGGAATGGAGCTTAGAGGGGAAAAGAAGTCTGAAGAAACCCTTTACTCCTAAGAGGAGTTAAATCAGGGATGCTGAAAGTCAGAACAGATAATCCCAGTGGTCCCCCCTGGACTGGCCTGAGTATGTCTTTGAAATATCTCTCCATAGCAGTCTGAAAATGTATCCTCCTGTTACCTGTTGGAAATCAATATAAAGAAACGAAAACTAGGACAGAAAGACAGAATACTTGAGCTACAATAGACTTCCTTCATAAATCGGGTTACTGATTAAGTGATTAGCTCATTTTAGCAGTTTTATGTATCACAATGGACATCCTATTTTTGCTGCTTTTTAATCCTAATAAAGATACCAGCTCTGAATACAAGGATAAAATTGGCTTGTCTCTGGGGATTTTTTCCTGTCTTAGTTTGGTGAATAGAAATATAGATTGACAGTAAAACCAAACCCAGATAAATGATGTTCAGAAAAGAATTACCCTGCTAAAAATAGGGGATGCAAACATTGGACTATAATAGCCAACCATTAACTCCATCAAAGTTTTCGCACTGCATTTAAAGATAGATTAGGATCATATTACATAAAGACTTCCCTCTGAAACTTCACAGTGGATATTTGTTTTGAAGGTGCATTTTACAGTGTCTATTTTCACCCAAACTATTTTGATGCTGAAGCAGTCTGTCATGTAAGACTACAAACGCTTTCCCAAAGCAGTGTATGAATAGCCACAAACCAAGTTTTTCTGAACACGGTACTTCTGACAATGGAATTATTTTTTTCAGATTCCTTTCAGTTGCATCAAACTCGAGAAACCTTGGAAGCAGTGAGATACTTTACAAAGAGTATTATCCACCTCTGTGGTTTGTCAAATGAGGATGCATTTTTCTCCACTGGGCTCTTGACAGGCTAAGGCGGAAGCGAGGACTGGCACTGCTCTTTGTGCCGCGTTGCCTTTGCTCTGTGCTTCCTGTGGCCAAACTCAGGGAGATTTTCGGGCTCCGGGCAAGCACAGATGAGAGTTGCAGGCAGGATTGTGAGGCTGACGCACTACTGCGGCACAGATCCAGTTGTAGAGAGAGAGACAAAGGTCCTGTGGTTTTCTTGGGGAATAATCAGCTGGCTTCTGTTGTGGCAGATGCTCTGAGCATCCATCTTAAACAACAAGGCGTAATTTAATAGGATTTTAAATACAACTAATGCTCTTGTTTCAGTTTATAGGCCTGAATCGAATAAATTGGGGAGGAGAAAATGCTATTTTTTTGGCCTGAAATTTTCCGGCTATTTTGTTTGGGCTTATGCAGCTGGTACATACACAGCTGATAACTCATACAGATGTCATGTGGAGAATTGTAACGCTTATGGCTAAAAAAAACCCAAAACCCCAATTTACTTCACTTCAACATCTTAATTAGTTTTATAAAAATAAAATGAGACATTAGGAAATCTGTGCTTGTGGGAGAATTATAATGGTGTGAACTGTAAAATAATAGGAATCTGACTAGATCTAAGTTGCTCAGTTTACAGGCTGCTGGGAGACAGCAGATGAAAATGGGTCCATGTGAATACAGCTGTACTGGTGCATGTCCTGGCCCTGAGAGTGGAGCGCTCTGGTACTCCGGAACTATTTGAAGAATGGTTGCTGACACAGTCAGCTTTGGCCAAGGCTAACTTAGAGTCTCACAAGCAGCCCGTGGCTGTGATTTAGATGTTGCAGCGTGCCAGGGACCATTCCCAGCACGCAGTTTCCAAGCAGCAGCTTTGAGAGGCTGCAGGTGCAATAGCTTTGGCCAGAGGATGCCAATTGGCCTTGGGGCTAGAGGGCTGGCCCAGTCACTCTGGAGTTTGCTCATTGCTCTGACCAGTGCAGGAGGGCATTTCGTGTGAGTTTTAGCAGCACTTCACTATAAGGAAATGACCTCTCCCACATATGATTTTAGACATCTCCTTTCTGTTTAACCACATATTTAATATTTGCATTAAGACTACCTCAGTCTGTCCCTTTGTGTTCTTTTGCAGCTTCTTTTTTTGTTGAAAGACAGAGGAAAATATTTCCATCTTTCACTTCTACACTTTGAATTTTTAGGGATGTAGTAAAAGGCATGTTGCCTTTGGTACCACCAGTGATGACAATGCAGTAATTTTGCTGTTATTGGTAATGCATTACTTGCATACAAGTTTAGGAGCTGCCTTCTCTATGAAAAAGTGATTCTTCCACATATACCTAAAAAACTGTACCAGTGAGTGCAAATAAAGGAAAAAGAATCAGATCCCGTGACACAAATTTACTGTGCAGTCCACTTCTTAAGAAAGACAGTAATTGCTTCAAAGCTTTGTATTTGTAGTTTCTTGGAACGGCTGCCACATCTCAAGGAAAGAAGAATTCCATCAGTATTGCTTTCAAAATTATGTATTTCTGTGAGGCATTTAGATAGATAGACTTGGTTATGTGACAGGAGCAAGAAGCACATGCATTTTGAAAATCCTCTGATTTCCAAATAGTATCTAGGTCGTATGATACCCACAGGCATGATTCATCCACCTGGGCTTTATGCCAGCCAGCAACTGCATGGATATGACACTCAATGAATACTGTAAAATTATTAAAGCTGAATTTTTTTTCAAATAACACTGTGATGATAGCTGTAAAAAATATGGCACATAATTTATAGTTCCTTTCTGAAAGTATTAATTTCATTAGGTTGATGCAAAAAGTACACAGGCTTTCATTTCAAAGGTTGCTGTCCTGATGTAAAGTCTTATTTGAGGCAGAGGTTGTCTTTACCTGAGTGTATCTTCTTGAAGCCCAGCTAGCTCTTAAGGGCTGATCTTAGTATCATAGAATTGCTAAGGTTGGAAAAGACCTCTGAGATCATTAAGTCCAACCAATCTTAACTACAGTGAAATAAAACCTGCCAGTGTTCTGCCTCTTTGTATAAAGATGATACTCTCTTTGAGGGGCAGAAACCCCATACATTTGATACAAACCTTGTGCTTTTTCTTTTTTTGCAAAGAAGTTCATTTTCAAGAGATGACATCGTGCTTACTTTCAGGCATGTGTATTATGCTGACAGACAGTCTTAGCTAAATATTCAACAAGCCTTGTTCAGGAAACTGTTGAACTGCATTTTAAAAAATGTGTAGGTGTCTAGAGAAACAAAAATGTGTGTAGCTGGGGTGGGTATTTTTTCAGATGTACTGACATGTTCATCTCAATCAACACTTTTAGGATTAAATTCTTCTGGGACTTGACAGGTTATTTATCTTGCATTTTTAGGTGCCTGTGTACTTTAAAAATGTAGCCTCTAGTGTCTTTGAAATCCGACTGCCTCTTTTAACTTCTACTTCTGAAGAGACCCTTATAGTTTGCTTTTAAAAAATATCTTTAAAGAGTAAAGGCTGAAATTATCAAAGGCAAATTAAACAGACAGCCTTATACAGTGAAGAAGTATAACCTATGCCAACATGTAAAGAAACATCAATGCTTAACTTTTATGAAGTTAAAACTGAAAAAAATATTTTCTCTTTTGTCTTTTTGTGTTTGTGACTGGGATGGGAGAGCAGGAATGTTCTCAGATTTGTAAGCATGTCTGTGTTACGGAGGACTTGCTCTGACTCTAGGTTTTTTAATTTTCCTTCTTCCATCCAGATAAAGAAGAGGCAACAGGATGTGGTGAGGTTTCTAGAAGCCAATCGCATCGAGTTTGAAGAAGTGGATATCACCATGTCAGAGGAGAAGAGACAATGGATGTATAAAAATATTCCTGAGGACAGGCAGCCTGCACAAGGCAATCCACTGCCACCACAGATATTCAGTGACGATCGGTACTGTGGGGTAAGTAGCTGTTATAGTTGTCAGTGGACAATGTATTAGTACACTCAGCTGGCCATTTAAACATTGGGCTTGCTGTTGAGCTTTCTCTACTAGAATCTGAATTGATAGGGCAATAAGATCAGGTAATAATCATACAGGGAAAGTTCAGGTCATTCTTCTGTAAATCCAAGGACTGTCTAGGGGATTCCCTCCAGGAATGTAAAAATCAGAAATGTCACAAGCTTCATGCACAACCTGTTGATGGTAAAGTGCCAGGTGAGACCACTGTAAGCTGGAAATTTGTGGTAATCTTGCTGCTTGGGTCTAGTCCAAGCACAAAAATTCAGTAGGAAGTCTGTCTTTGGCACAGTAAATGAGAACACTGGGTAGATTGAGTTTTATTGTTATTGTAATTAAGCTCCTTCTCTGCTACTGTCACGGTATAAATTTCATTTATGCTCAGAGTGTCTTTATGCAATCAGAGTGTTTAGGATAAATGAGCACTAATTGCTGTAAATCTGACCACAGGTTGATGGGTGAGCTGTTTTTTTTTGGTGTAAGCTTCTCCATCCACAGTGCAAGCTGAAGCAGTACCCTTTGATATGTACATCCAAAGTGGTTCTGACTTAGTCTCTATCAGATTCAACTGCTGCTCAGGTCTGATGAGAGCCCGTTGACTGCAGTGCAATTGTTAACTTCATGCAGGAAGCATATAAAAGATGATTTAGGATCCACTGCAACAAAGAGATTGGGTATGATGCAGCAGCTAACTGGTTTCTTGAAGCAAGAAACATCCTTCCCATGTGCTTTGTATTGGCCTTACTTGTTTACCTCAGTATAACTCTTATCTTCTTACTTCCAGGTAAGGTAAGTCAATCAAAGAAATGTATCTGGGACGTGGAAAGGATTATTACCCTCGCTTATGAATCAGCCCCTCACAAATAACAACCCGTACATTGTTCTGTTTGATTTTAGTTTGCCTGGGAAATACAACATTTTAAGCTGTTGTTTCTTACTCTTTCAGATTGCCTTAGTAGAGTGTTTTAACCTAGTCTTAGAAGTTGCTATTTGGAATTAGCAAGGCAGAAGATGTCATGCGACATGTGAGATGATCTCATTAATCTGTCTGCTGAGCTGATGGCCATTTTGGTTGAGCAGACTTAATCCTATTACTAGACCTCACTGTCTGCATGAACATCTTTAAAGAGCAAACATGCTTTGAAAGAAACTATACTTTCTAGGATGAAGGAGAAAGGATGTGCAGGATCTCCAACAGCCATGAGTTAACCTGCTGCATTAGTGAATGAAGTTCTTAGGTAATACAATGGAGGTGAAACATTATGCAGAAGGCAAAAGAGGTCAGTGCTGGAAAGGGGGGTAAAATATTACAATTAGGTAAAAGTCAGCAAACCTTGCACATCTTGTCTCTCTGTCATTTCCACAGTGAGTGTTTTAATGTGTTTATCTTGACATAAATAACTAAAGCATAATCTCTACTAAGTAACTTAAACTGAAAAAATACTGGGTTTTCTGTTAGTTGAGTTAGTGAAATTTGTAGCTTATAATTTCTGGTTTGTGTCCAGGCAATTTTAAATCCAGTTTTCTCTATTAAAAAACTCTGTTTTTCTGCATTCTACAGTCTTATCAGGAAACTGTCTATATACTTATTCTGGCTTATGCATTGTTGCTGACAATTCACACTTCCTTGTGATACAAACTGGTCCAGTTCATTGTTGTTCCTCTAAAGGTATGAGGGCTAGACAGCCAGCAACTGCATGGATATGACACTCCATGAATACTGTAAAATTATTAAAGCTGAATTTTTTTTCAAATAACACTGTGATGATAGCTGTAAAAAATATGGCACACAATTTATTTTCCTTTCTGAAAGTATTAATTTCATTAGGTTGATGCAAAAAGTACACAGGCTTTCATTTGAAAGGTTGCTGTCCTGATGTAAAGTCTTATTTGAGGCAGAGGTTGTCTTTACCTGAGTGTATCTTCTTGAAGCCCAGCTAGCTTATAAGGGCTGATCTTAGTATCACAGAATTGCTAAGGTTGGAAGGTACACTTTTTATTTTGGTCGTGTTATTTCAATAGAAGTTCAAAAGCATATTGATGTCCATGACACAGCGTTACATTCATAGCTATGCTGGTTTTTCTGTGTTAGTATTAGCATTAATAGTTTGGGGATATTTTTGTCACTATTTTCTTGTAGTAAAAAAACTTCAGCAATGTTCACAAGAGGTTTATCTTAGACTAGATTTTCCTGGCTAGGACATCACCATTTGAAATAATCACTTCTCAGGATGTAACTGCAGGCTAGAGGAAGTTTGTCTTTAATGCTTTCAGTAAGTATCCAAAATGAATTTGTGTCAACCAGTTGAACATCTGGCAGCTCATGTAGGAGGGGAGAAAGGTACAAAAAGATGATCAGTGTTTACTGGTTCACAGAGTGTCTTGTACCACAGAGGGAGGGATTCTTCTAGTACCATGAGACAAACTCCATGGTTTGAAGTGTGAGCAAGACCTTGTGGTTTTTCTGAGTAATTGCAGATGCAATCATCAATCGTTAATCATTAATCTATCTTCTCCTTTTCTCAGTCTTCTGAGATGCACTCCCCATTTTTCAGTAACAAGTTATGCTAAGAGATTTTGAAATAAAGTACTTGGCAAGAGCAATTTTTATTTCCTGTGAACAAGATAAAAGCTGCAAGCACATGAAAACACAAATAATTTGACTGATAATCAAGTGGTAGGTTATAGCAGCAACAATACGATAATTTACATATTTTCATGACTACAGTCTGTTGTTTCATCTTAGTGATGATGCTATAAAATTATGTGTGAGAACAGAGTCTACCTTTCAGACAAATCAGCTGCATGATACACATGATCCTGCTTTTCAAATTTGCAGTAGTGTAAATCTGAAATAAGTACAGTTATCTTGCTCTAGTTAGTGCTCTGTAAGAGTGAGGAGATGTTAGTGTCTAATGCATGTTTCTGGAGAAAACTCATGCACTTTGCAAAAAGAAAAGTAAAGTGGGGTTATTTTGGAGGAGAGCCTTAATAGGATCTGGTAGGTTGTATTGCATTTTTGGGCACTGGAATCAGTTCTGTCTTGCCCAGTTCCTCACAGATCTCATCTTCAGTAACATTTAGTGGCTCCTGCTATAGTACTTTGACCTACAGCTATGAAATGCAACTCAAATTGTGGATTATGTTCCCCCAAGAAAATAATCCCATACTGTCTTTCCCAGCCACTGTTCTCTGCAGCAGAGGGCCTTTACCCTCCTGATTTGCTTGATTGTGGCACATGTTTCACAGTCATGGATAACCTGTTCAGTGACTTCAGTGGTCAGCTCCACCCCTTGATCATGAGCCTGTCTCTATGTTGCATGTCCTCCTAGGTGTCCTAATGTGTCACGGGCCCACTGAGCTTTGGTCACCTTGCCCTTACATTCCCAATCCAGGTCCACTGCAGCCAATTGCAGTTCTGGCAGCCTGGTCTACCTGTTCCTTGTTTCCATGCTCTTCAATGACATGGCTCTGAGGTATGTGAGTATCTACATAACATCCTTTTACAAGGTTCTCTACCCAGGCAGCAGTGCCCTGCAGCAGCCCAGATATTTAAGCAGAAAGCCAGGAATGCTGGAATACTGAACATCTGAAATTAGGCCTGTGCCTCACATCTCCCTCTTGAATTCTCCACAGCCGAGTACACAACTCTTCTTAGACTAGAGGTGATTCCTGGATCTTTCAGAAGACTGGAAATATCCACTTCCCAGTGAAACTGCACTCTTGTGAAGCTGCAAGTTAACACTTTGAACAGTGACAGTTTTATATGCACAAATCTGCCATGGAAGGGGAATTGCCTGAAATTTAGGCCAACCAAAATTAAAAGGAAATCTGTCTCCAGGTGGGAATTTGAGCCAAAGGGAAAATATTTACATAGCAGGCTGACTCTTTTTTTCCCCTTTTTCTTTTTTCTTTTCCTGTGAAGCTATTTTTATAGTTTATGGTATGTCCTGATAGAGTGCCTAGTGGGCAGCAGTAGAGACAGAGATAGGTGATATTTATTGTCCCTCCCTGAAATGTAATGTATGGGTGTCAACTCCAACAAAACAGCAAAAGCATGTAGATAAGAAAGAAATAAAATAGGCTGCTGAAAGGGGTGCAGTGTTCTTGGGAAACTATTCAGTGCACAGACAATTATTGTAGCCCTGATTTCTTTGCACTATTGTGTATCATTCTGTTCTGGGTTTTATTATGATTGTGGAAAGATGCATACATATCTTTCTTATAGGTGTCACATTACAAATAAGTAACTGCTCATTGATAAAAGAAAGGAGAGAATTTAACAAAACTGGCTAGAGGCCACGTCAAATTTTCTGCCCTGGCCTGTTTTTGGGGAGTTTGTTATTATTCTTGTGCCTATAGGTGCAGAGAGCTTGAACTTTGTCTCTAGATCTTTAAACAATGTGGCAGAATTCACCTTAGCATGCCTGCTATAGTATGTTCACTTTAGGAGCTAGAGGAGTTGTGAGGCTAATTTGGTATCCAGTGAGTCTACATTTGATTCTCTACACCCTTGGAGCTATCTTATTTGATTCACTAAGCATTTTTTTGGTCCAGGTCTGCTTTTAGAAGAGGGATAATTTTGCCAGATAGAAGTTGATTTGAATTGCTCAGAGGTCATGTAACAATTGTTAATGGTTAATGATACTAAAACTTTGTTGACTGATTATTTTTGCCATCAGAAGTAGAGTTTCCTATATGGCAAATTTAAGCTCTGTGTGTGAAATTGTTCTTAATTACCTTTTGCAATTGTATTGGAGCAGTTTTTGGCTCACAGGCATCCACAAACCCTAGGCTGAATGTGACTTGAGGCCAGTGATGTGCACTATTTATCTTCCTGATTAAGGCCTTGTCTCAAGAAAGCAATATAGAAGACAGAGCTGGTATTGTAAAGCAATATTGTAAAGCCCAAGAGGAGTTCTCCATTTTGGAAGGATTCTGTTCAGATCATTCACAAGGGCTAGTTATAACTTTCAGGCTATGCCTATGCTTTTGCCATCCACTTCTCCGTTGCTTTTCTGTGTCCTGAGGAGCTTTAGTTCTGTGTAATATGTACTTTTTAAAGGGAAATGTGGTACCAGAGGCAGTGTGTAGAATAGCCAGCTTGCCCAGTCCCAAGGCTTAAAAAATAAACCTCAGCAACTAAGTAAAAATAAAACAGACCAAGAATTTTATCTTCCTCAGAGAAGTCAGGACTCATTTCAGTAATGTATTATATTGCTGCTGTTTACCCTGTAGTGGAGAAAGTTCAGTCCTGTGGAGCACCACAGTTTTTATTTGGACTAAATAAACTTCATTAGTAGCTGTTCCAAAGTGAAGTAGCAGGTATTTTGAAACCCATTGCTTTACATAAAGATGATAGCCATCAAAAACATCTCTGGAGATACTTTACTCTGCAGGCTTTTTGTTTCCTAAATATAATAATGTAGGGTGTTTGTGTATTTTAGAACATGTAAAAGGGACTGATGTAAAATTAGAATTGTTACTTTTACAGAATATAGTAGAAAACACTGCACATATCTTTTTAATTTTTATATTTATTACACTGATATTCTGCAAAACTTATGAGCAAGTATGACATAATTGTTAAAAATTTTGTTTGGAATCCTAATTTTCCTTTCCATGGAACAGAAACTTCCAGTTGTGCCATTCTTTCTTGAAAAAACAGGTTTTATTATTGAAGATGTTGGACTACTTTAACTAAAGTCTTTTTAAAAGGCCAGTTCTAAGATAGAGGATAAATTATATATGAGAAAAGGCTAAGAAATCTTAATAAGTGGCAATTATACTTTGAAGTCACATAGTATTGCCCAGAATACAGATGTAGCAGTACTTTGGAACAATATCTAGAAAAGGCCAGGGCTGTTGTCAGAGAACAACCAGCATGAAATAAGTAATTGAGTCCACTACTATTCCACTTTTGTCCAAATTAAAATATGTGCATGCAGAGCTTCTGTGCAACATGGTCATTTTGTATCTTTTAGTCATTTCCTCATGTAACAGGCTGACTACCATAGTTAACTCCCTGCTATTTCCATCTCTCCCTTTCTCAAAATCCTGTTGTGGTTTGATTTGATAATATTATTATCGAAGCAATTTGTAAAATGACACAATGAGCTGGAAGGTGTACATAAGGTGGAGGTGACGGCTCTTACCGTCCATAATACTTACGGATTCTGCCACTAACTCCCCTGAATATTCCCCTACCCCAGGTGGGCACTAGGCTTGAGGTGCACTTCTGTGCTTGTCTAAGGGAAGCCCTGCTGCAGTTGGACTCCCTGCCTTGGAGATGAGGGATATCAGTTTTCAGATAGTTGATGTCTGTGTACCCTGGCACCATTGCTGCATGAATGGCAAACATCACATCAGCCTGAGTTTGTCCTGTACTGTCCAAACAATAGAGCTGTGGCTGACATCTGCTCCCTTTTATTAAAGCCTTTGTTTCTGGAAGGCCACAGCTAAACAGATTACCAAAATAAACATCTGGCCTTTAGCAGAGGAGTAACAAGTTGCTTTGTAGAGTCAATTCTATAAGCTCTTTAAAAATCCTATGCAGAGATATTATCAGAAGGTTAGGTAATGAAAACTGTCATGTTTATCTTGTCCTGTGTTGTACAGACAAGATCTTCTTTTATTTGTGTATTTATATAATATTAGAAGAGGCTCACACATGCACACACATTCGCCAAGGAGCGCTGTGCTGTGTAAGAGTTTTCCATTGTAATCCTAATCAGATCAGTAAATGAATGTCATCTGTTCTGGAGAGATGAACTGCCCTTTTCGGGGAGGATGTTATCAGCTCATTCTCAATGGCCTACAGTATTAACTCAGTCAGCAGCAAAGTGCTGATTCAATGTGTTTAAATTATGAGTTCCTCACTGTTACTTGAAGGAGCAATTATGTCGCCCCTTTTAGAAGAACAGAGAGATCATAATCTTATATTAAAAATATTGACAAAGAGGAATAAATTTGAACAGCATGCCAATTGGAGTAATCTATAAGTGTTGTCCAATAATCATTGCACTTTAAAAATCTTTAGGAAAAGCTATGCAAGCTACATTTGGGTGGGTTTCTTGTTTTTCTGCTTCTTGGTGTGGTAAGCAATAAAGATTTGTCTGAGATGTTTTTACAAGCTCTCTCTTGTTGCCAATTAAAAGCAAACAGCAACAAAACCAACTCGCTTGTTTAAAGAAACTTACAGGAAAGAATTTTATTTACAGTTGCTGTCTTTGAAAGTTCATTAGATGTGATGTTCTCCTAATCTCAGTGCAGTAGTGAAGGTAAAATTGCAAATTGTAAATCTACTTTGTGTTAATGTTTTACTTTGACCCAACACCTTCACACTTCTGTTATGTTCCTTGAAGCCCAAATAATTACTTATGCTGATCTGCAGTACTGCCAATTTTAACTTTGGTGTGCAGTAAATAGTTTCTCTCAGTAGTGACAGTATTTATTTAAACAATCCTGAGTATACCTGCTTAACAAAATCCTGAGCCAAATTAATTATGGCAGTGTCTGTAATCACATCACTGCAGTGATCTGGTTTCCCAGCACCAGGAATACATCACACTTAAGGTCTTGTGATCATCACAGCTGGGATACAGCTAATGCTGTAGCCAGCTTGAGTTTTGTGAACTTGGCTGTTGCTGTTGAGAGAAGAACCTACTCTGGAAGTGGGATTTCTAAAGAGGAGAGAGTTCCCGAGGACCAGTGGTTTTCCTACTGGAGTAAGTTGGCATAAAACCCACATGAGGGCCAAAAGAACCTAAGACATCTGTGTCAGATTTCCTGAATGCATGTCTAGTGTCTCAAAGACTAAGACTGATGTTAGTTTTCTGTAGCATTTGGGCAGGCAATGGATGGTTCTGGGGATTACTGAATAATGTAGACTTTAACAAAGTTCTCCTGTCTTTGATTAATCTGGTTTCAAAGAGGTGCAAAGCAGCCACAGCACCTTTTATTTCCAGGATAAGCTGCCAAGATTCAAATTTTAAAAACAAAGCCACGGAAGTATGAGGCTTGGAGACTTGGGTTGTTTTGTGTTTTGGTTTCTTTTTTTCCCCTTAACCGTCATACTTAATGAACATCACATGGCTTTGCTGATTATTTGGGGGTTGGAACCAGGTGATCTTTGAGGCCCCTTCCAGCCCAAGTCATTCTATGATTCTGTAATCACTTTAAAACTTAGTGTATCATACACCTTAAGATTAGCATAAATGGTCTTACATTTCTGAGACTGAAGGTCCATCAAGCCCAGTTTTGTGGCCATAAGCCTAGGAAAGACCACAAACAAGTCAAGATATAAAATGGTTGAGTGTTTTCCTTGTCTCTAGTTATTTTTCTGAAATAAATGTCACTTTAACATATTTAGTAATCCTTACTACGTTTTTCTTTCATGAACTTGTACCTTCTGGTGGAAACCTTTAGTATCTTCAGTACTGTCTTGGATTGGGAAGGCAGGTATCTGCCAAGGAAAGCTGGAGTTTCCCTTGGAATGGAGAATGTAAACCCCCTTCCTCCAAATTATTATAATTTTGCAATTAAGGGCTTTCAGGCAAAGGTTTGGGAATGGGAATAACAGTTCTTTACTAGGAATATTAACAGTACAAATGTAGTAGTACAAAAAAACCCAAGCGAACAAACAAATCCTAGAATCCCTGACAGAGTCAGAAATACAACCTGACACCTGGTGTCAGGATGTTGGAAGCAGTCCAAAGTGAGTCCTCCTGGAGTGGCAGATGTGGTTCTTTTGGGGCAGAGATGATCCTGTAGAGAAGGGTCCAGTGGTGGTGAGATGGGTCCGGTCTTCCTCCAGGAATCCAGTAGAAAACAGGATACCTGGTGTTCCTGAGTCTCAGTTTCTATCCAGGTAGGAATGGTTGGCTCCCCCTACTGCGTGGAGCATCTCACAATGGGATGATGGAATGTGTCATGTCCTTGGTGAGCCTTAGTGGCCCATTAGCAGAAGATATCCCCCATAGGGAGGACTGGTGGTGGAAGAGATAAGGAACACTGCCCCACCTGGTTTTAACAGCTAGCTCATAAACAGAAGGCACCCACCCTCTCCCCCCTGGAGTTTGAGGAATGGGTTATACAGGAGATAAAGAAAGTGTCTCCCTAACCGTTTTCAACAGATGGAAAAATAGAATAAACATTTTTTGGTTACAAAACCCAAGACAAGTGTGCTCTGGAAATGCGTTCTATGTGTCCATTAACACATCTAGTACCAAGCATCCTGCCACCACAGTGAGCTTCACAGCCTTCCTAGCCTTCCTCCCATTACCCTCTGGGGTAACTTTGGTCTTGAAAACCTTTGCAGCCACAGCTTGTCTCTATATCCCAGTTAAAAGTCACTCAGCAAGAGCTGTGAAAGCAAAACAGAGCTTTAGGCCACATAAGGCCAACAAGATTTTGTTTGTTTATAGGTGAGCTACAGGCAAGTAGCTCACCTACACTGGCTTCAGTTTATTTTCAACAAAGCAAAAGCTTATTAGGTCAGCTAATCCACTCCCTAGCAGCTCATTGAGCATATTGAGTGCTGTAACTGTTGTGGTGTTAAACCAGAAAGACTGTATCCTGCGCAGGTTACATGGTGCGTGATGGACCTGCCACCAACTTTAAAGGTGAGGAACCATGCCTAAAGCTAGTTGTTACCCTGTTAAAAAGCCCTTTCTGCCTTGAAATAGCTTTTTACTTACCTTCTTTTACCTAGTTATTCTCCTGTCCCTTCTTCATCCCTTTAAACCACTCTGAGATTTATTTTTTCCTCCTAACTGGCATTTGTCTTTCTTGGTAGCATTTCATACCCTCAGTCATGGGAGTTATCATCTGTATTTTTGGCTTTTCAACTTCTCCAGAGGGATTGAGCATCTCTGCATTGCTGATGATTCATATCCACTCCGTGTTCTACTCATTTTAGTACTCAGCTTTTAGTCAGTTTTAATCTACTGATATTGCCAGAATTCCATGCATTAATGAAGTGTGATTAGCAGCTCTGGAAAGCACCAAGTTTCATAATTTAAAATGCTACAGTCAAAATTATATTTGTACACATAGTTGCCTTTTGAAGTGGGGCAGTGGGTAGCAACTTGCCCTACTGGTATGTTTTTAGGTTAACAGCTGCTCTCTGAGTGCCTCCAATTGACAATGGGAGCCACTTCCTTGCACAGGGGCAGGACAGCACTGCTTCACTGATCCCAACAAAGCCACAGCACTACTTGGGTAGAGCTGCTTGGGACAGTGACAAAGAGGGTTGCAGTAACTTGTTGCTAGTGGTGAAGTGTGGTGCAGCAAGAGGGAATCACTGCCTTGCCAAGACCAGTGAATGGTGGCATTCTTCCTCTGTGAAAGGCAGAATGTCCCACAGACCTTTTCCAAATGGAGCTTGTTGGGTAACCAGTGAGTTAGGCTCCCACCTGGCTATGAAATTCTCATTTTCACTGAGCTTGTGATGTTTTCCTTCTTTAGCCTCTGCATCTGCTGGTAGCAATGTGACCTTCTTTACGGAGATAAGAATTTTTATGTCCTCACCCATGGATTTAATGTCTTTACATGTGGCCCAAATTGCATAGAGTTCCTCTCCTTCTAATGGTAAGATCAAAGACAGGGTGATTTTGGAGTATCATTTCTCTTGCTTGTGTTACAGGAGAAGCCAGGGATGCCCACTCAGGACAGAGCCATTGAGTCATTGAGATCATACTTCTCGATAATCTTTTAAGAAACTACCATACTAAAGTGATTTCTTAAAGTTTTTATAGGATTATTATGCATTTTTGTAACATTTTTCGTTTCACATTTGAATATTTTGAGATCATATGTTGTAAATGCAGACATCACTAGGAAAATTCTCCCATTTAAAATTTACTTCTACTTTATCTAAATGTATGATGCTTTTTATCCCCCACTGCCCATGAAAGTAAGTGTCAATAGCATTTAAATACATTCTGCAATGCAGATATTTCAAAACATCAGGGAGATTGCTTCTGGTGGATAATCTCTTGTGGTTCTTAAATATTCAGGTCCCTTTAAAATGAATCAATCCACTGCGTTTTGTACTCTTTTAAATACAGACCTAGTATGTTTTTTCCACATTTTAACTGATTAACAAACTTCATTCACTTACTGAAAAGACTGTGAAGGTTAAAAGATGAGCTAAACTAAGTCAGAACTTGATAATTCTGAAAGTAAAATGATAACTAGTACATGAAGACAGTTTTTTATTATTAAGTATTAAATTACTTTACAGAGTTTAGGTTAAACAGGTATTAATAGATTTTCACAGATGTTGGTGGATTAGCTGAGTGTCAGAGCCAGGAGTACAGCCTTTTTTCTTATGACATTATTTTCAGTCTCTTAGTCCTTCCCTTCTTTATTCTCTTACCAGTTTATTAACAAAGAGTGAACAAACCATGGTCTTAGAGAAGTGATACTTCTATAGCTAATATTGAAGGGATTAAGAGACTTCAGGAGAACCCCAGAACTTGGAAATGGTGCTGAGAGATGACTCGTCCAAACAAACACAGAACCTTCTTTGGACAAACTGCTGAGACAAAGAAGTGTCTGGGGGTTAGTGAAGACTGCCTGTGGTGCTTAGGAGGGACAGTATTCCTGGCGGGGACCCAAAAAGGTGGCTGCTGAAACAGCTGTGTGCCTGCAGGTTGGCTGCTGGTAGTTTACAGGGCTGTAATGGGCATTTTCAGGCAATTTAGACCAGCCCTGATATTAAAGGAAGGGTCCTGCACACTGTAGGCTGTACTCATCCCCTGCTGCCCTACCTTCAGAGACAGTGTGACTCACTTGTCGATGAGCCCCCTGGAGCAAATGAAGGTTGTTTCTCGGGTAGATCACGCGCTGTCCTCTCGTGTGTTGCTTATGTAGCCTGTGCCCCTCATGGGTTTTCATCTGCTTTAGAAGAGTCAGAACAGATCTTTTTAAGGTTTAATAGTGTCCATGCAGCTTTTGAATTCTCATTCTTAGAGGTCAAGGGCTTAATCAAACATCCTTCTGCAGAGCTTCAGTATTACTTATTGCTTCTCTAGGTATTCAGTGATTACATTGTCCCTTTTTAATCCATGGCACTGTTGGGAATCCTTTCAGTAATCTTTGAATTTACACCATGGCTTAGTTGATTTGCCTGTTTTACTTGGATTTACTTTTTGGCAATTAATTGTAAATTTTTGTTAATTCCTAAGTTAGCACATGTCATGTTTTAAGAAGAAAACAAAAAAAAGTCATCTTAAGAAGGTTTACTCTTTCTACTTATGTCAGCTAATATATCTGAGGCCTGAGGGCCATTATACACTCCTGATG
The DNA here is from genome assembly GCA_027886175.1 of Phylloscopus collybita. Lineage (NCBI taxonomy): Eukaryota > Metazoa > Chordata > Aves > Passeriformes > Phylloscopidae > Phylloscopus > Phylloscopus collybita. The sequence goes on along the minus strand of JAJNNQ010000026.1, from coordinate 24,877,126 downwards.
CCCTCTTGGTGTCTTTCACAGGTGCTTTTAGCATAGAGGGTCAGGCTGAGAAACTGCCCTTGTGCACCTATGGGTTGTGTTTTTGGGAGGGCTGAGTGAGGCTGTTTAAATAACTATGCAACTGCAAAGTATCCCAGTTCACACTGATATAGCAGTATAACATTATGGAAATGCTGGTAAAGTATCTCTGGTAAAGTATCTTCATCTAGTGCACCATAAAGGTTTTAGGAGAAATTCTGCACTTAAATATGTTTAAAATAGAGAAACAATAGAGTTTCTTTTGATGCAAGTATATGCTTGTACTTTCCTGTCAAAAGATGAGAGATCTTGAAGTTAGAGAATTGATATGTTTTCCTTCACCAGTGTAGTTTGTGATATTGTTGCAGTTTAGGTTGTAGGTTTGGGTAGGAGAATAGGGGAAAGTATCAATATTTTTCTAAGCATTATTACACATCACTCTAGTCTGATACAAGGTGTGGTAATATCAATCAGGAAAATAGAAATACAAATGTTGACTCATCTTTTCTTCTTTTAATTCTCTAGGATTATGATGGCTTTTTTGAATCAAAGGAGAGCAATACTGTATTCTCCTTTCTTGGACTGAAACCTACTTTGGCATCAAAGGTTAGTGTAGTATTGCAGACTTTTCATGGAATTCTTGAGATGTTGAGATTGAATTTTCTCTGATACCTGTGTGGGATGGAACTTGGTGTTCAAAAGCCTCCTTGCTGTGATCCATACCTTGTCCATATCACCTTAATGCTAATGCAGTAATCAAGATAGTTGTAAGGAAAAGTAAAGCGTTTTAAATGAAAGCAAGCATATACATGGGAGTAATTTGGGACAGCAGATAAATTAAGTTTAAAAATTATATTCTCCTTCATATTATCAATCTAAATTGTAAGCAACTGGCTTAATTATAACAGGAGACAGAACTAGGATCTTAATCACTGGACTTTCTGAAGCCTGGGGTAATGGCTCAGTATTTATTCATTAGGCATTAGTATTTTTTTTAATGCTGAAAGGCTGGAGCAATCAGAACTTATATTAAATTTTTTGAATTCAGTTTTAGCAAACACATATCTAGAGGTCAAAACACAAAGCCAGGTAGCATCTTTCTGTTGAGAGCAGTATAACAGAGGAAATTTTATTGCCATATGAAGTCTGGACACTTGTTCAAACAGACTGTGTGATGCACCTTTTGGCAGTAGATCAGACACAGAGGGGAGGATTTTTCTTTCCTTGGATAGTGTAGATATGGATATATTTGGTGCTAGTACTGTTTCAGGCCTGGGTGGTAGCTCTTGGGTATTTACAGAGTTCTTCTGCCAGGAATTAATTTATTTCTGGACCCCTTCAGGGACAGGAGTAGGAAGGAACCTCATCAGAGAACCTGTCTTGGTTTGAAAAAGACAGGTATCTGCCAGGGAAAGCTGGAGTTTCCCTTAGAATGGAGAATGTAAACCCCTCACCCCTTCCAAATTATAATTTTGCAATTAAGGGCTTTCAGGCAAAGATTTGGGAATAGGAATAACAGTTCTTTACTAGAAATATTAACAATACAAATGTAATAGAAAACAAAACCAATCAAACAAACAAGGAAACAAACGAACAACAACCCTGGAAAACCCTGACAGAGTCAGAGCTACAACCTAACACCCTGTTGGCCAGGGTGTTGGAAGCAGTCTAAAAGTGAGTCCTCCTGGAGTGGCAGATGTGGTTCTGTTGGGGCAGAGATGATCCTGTAGAAAAGGGTCCAGTGATGGTGAGAAGGGGTCCAGTCTTCCTCCAGGAATCGAGTGAAGCTGGATACCTTGTATTCCTACATCTCAGTTTTATCCAGGTAGGAATGGTTGGCTCCCCACACTGGATGGAGCATCTCACGATGGGGTGATGGAATGTGGATGTCTGCTCGGGGATGACTGCTTGGGGAGTCTTAATGGTCCATTAGCAGAAAATATTCCCCTGGAGGGAGGACAGCAGTGAAAGAGATAAGAAACAATGCCCCACCTGGTTTCAACAGTTAGCCCATTCATTATCAGAAGGCATCCACCCCCCTCCTTCCAGAATTACAAGAGATAAAGAAGAACATCTCCCCAACTGCTTTCAGCAGATGAAATAGAATACACATTTTTGGTTCCATAACCCAAGACAGAACCACAGAAGCAGGTAATTTTGGCAGCCTGCCTCACTTTGTAGCTTGGAGAACTTGTCCTAGGAAAAAGATGATGTTCTGACACAATCTGAAATAGTAGCTTCTATGCAGCTCTGTTCCTAGAAAATATGGTGTTGGAGGCCTGGAGGGGTATCTATAAACTTCCTGCTTCAGTCTGGCAGTACTTCAGGGAGATGCATCCTCAGCTCCTAAGTGGTCTGGGGTTAGGGTCACCTTATATGCCAAGGTCACAGGTATGAGAGATGAGAATGTATTTGTAATATTAGTATTATGTTAATAATAATTAATAATGCTCTTCATTTTTTCTCTTTTCAATAGGAGTCAGAACCATAGAAAGCCCATATGAAGTATCAACAAGCACATTCCTGAATGAGTGACTCTATTCTTCAGCACATAACAGCTTCCCTAATGGATCACTGTGATAGAGCAAACACGTGTCATTAGTAGTAGTCTGCTTGCCATGAGATGGTGCTCTCCAATAATGTGGAGCTAATAACACACCTATGAAATAGGAATAAGGCTGGGCTACTCATCTTCCGTTGTAAAAATGCTCACTGTTGATGTTTCACTTTTGTCTTTGGATTTTGGAACTGGCCCTGATGTTCTAACAGGCATGTATGTTTCAGAATAAGGAGTGGAAGGGTAGAGCTTGTATAATTCATGGGTATACTTATGTAGTCATATTCCTTACCTTTTTTAATTCTTCCCACTACTGTAGTTCAAATTAGGTCATTGTGATAGTTGAAGTGCTGGTGGTTATTATGATGTTTGTGCTGGCTATGATCCAGAAGGTAAAAAGCATCATTGAGATCTCAGTCTAAGCCAATAACTGCCATATTTTTGCTCTACATTTATTTATTGTCATGTTTATTCTAGATCATGGTTATTTTAAGAGACATGGGCTACTAATCTCTTTAATGAAGACTTGATTTGTCTAATGATGCACATTGCAACTGACTATTTAAAACAAGTTATTATCATGAAGGAGGTGCCAAAGTGAAATATTTTGACATGTTTCCAAATGCAGGTGAAATGCTCAGTTAAACACTTGGTGGCAATACAGGGGAGTTCAGAAGAGCTAAAGGGACTCTAATAACTACTGATAATATGAAGTTATCTCTTAACTGAGAAAGTCTTAACACCCAAGGCTGGACCTCTATAGTTGGACTGTCTTAAAATAAAATTTTGCCAAAACTTCAGTTTACCTTTGGTAACACAGCTCCACCACAAGCCACATGAGAGTCAGGGGGATAGTTTGAGAGCCAGGTTTCAGTCCCATGATGGTTAAACACTCCACCAGGGTCCAAGAGTATGCCTAACTTGCCTAGCTGTTGTCCTGGTTATATCCCCAGATATGGTCGTGGTAGTGTGGAAGTGCCTCAAAGACATTTGCTTTACCAAATGAGGCCAGAGAGGTTGTTCAGCTGAGGAACAGGAGCCAGTAAAGGAAGTGGAGATTATTCCAGTGGGACTGCATTGATGCACATAGCAGAACTTAGGCCCATGACTTACCAATAACCTTTACAAAATGCATTCTAGACAGAAGTAAAATTGCATCGTATATCCTGAATCAAATGTGGATACATAAATAACAGCTATGCTGTAATGTAGCTTTTACTCAAGTGATTTCATAGTGGCAAGGTAGTGCCATCACAGTGAATGTCCTTTTGTCTTTGGGTAAATGAAGGACAACCACTATGTAGAAAAGCTACTTTGCAATCACAGTATCACTCAGACTGTGTGGTTTGAAGGAAGCCAGAATTGTAAAAAGTGTCAGAAAGCAACAATATCACAACAAAAGCAACACTGTGAAACAAATCACTCTTCTGTTGGCATCAGTAATCATGGCATACCAAACTTATCAGCTGGAAGAGACAACTGAAGGTCATCTGGTGCAGCAGTCTCAAAATCAGGCCAAAGAACCACACTAGCTCAGATCAGATATGGGTTTGTCTAGCAGAGTATTAAGAATATCCAGCAATAAAGATCTGTAACTCTCTAGGAAACCTGTGACATTGCTGCAGTGCTTTCCTAGTGAAAACTTTAAAGTCCAGCTTTGACTCCTAGGCTTTAATTTGAGGCTGCTGCCTTTGCTGGGTTTTTTTGGCACTCACAAGAAGAGGTTGGCACCATTCTTTTTTTAATGGCCCTTGAGATAGTTAGTTTTAGCTACCATTGGGTCACCTCTTAGCCTTCTTCTTACCAGACTGAATAAACGTGGCTGCTCAGCTGAGCTAAAGAGCTAGATGGAGCAAGAGCACACACAGATTTGAAGTCTGTAGTTGTGTTTACTGGTCAAAATCTTTGCCACAGCACCTTCTTTAGAGGAATCTTGAAAGGGCATTGATGTTTGTACATGCATTTTTAAGAATTATGTTGTCTTTGTCAAGGTACTGTGACATTCTTGTAACCAATCCCATATTTTCATGAGACTTGAACCTCACTATAGGAAGGGAATATGACATGAGGTGGAGCTGCACATTGTTAACTTCACCACATTCAATATAACTATTCCTAAAAAGAAGTTAAATATTTAACTTTGTAAATGAATAGAGATATAAATTTATGTAATTTTGCAGTTGATTACTTGCAGTTGAGAAGCCATCCTGGATTTATCGTGTACTTGATACGTTGTAAACTTTGAGAACTGCCTGAAGTCCCAGGTTTGAAAAAATTGCAAAGTGTGTAAGCATATACACATGAGTAATCCTGGGTGAAATCCCAGGCTTACTGATGTGAATGGAAAAACCACACTGATTTCTCCAGGGGTGAAATTAGTTCCATGGAGCTGCTTTTGAATTTGACAACTGTAGAACAGAAGGCTCTCATTTAGTGGAGAGCTAGTCTTGTTTCAGATGTTAAGTAAACCTGGCTTTTCAGAGCATGCGTGTGGGCATAGTCAGTTATATGGAGGACAACACTAGCTCCAAAGATATCCTGCTTGCCTGCATGGATTGGCAGTGTAAGTCCCTTAGAATCTGTGTTTTTGAATTATAAATAGCTAGTTAAAAAAAAAAAAAAAAGGTATATATGTTTGGATGTGAATATTGTCTGTTGTATGACAGCCTTATTTTTGTAATTAAAGCAAGTAGACTTCTAGTTTGTTACACAAGATGATCTGGAATTTTTTAAATCAGTTTTATAGTAATGAAATGTAGCTATCAGGTAACTGAAAAGGTTTGGGGAAACTAGAGACACTTATTGAAAGAAATAGGAAATTCTTAATTCTGTTTAAAATTTTGGCTTATAAAGTTATGCTTAAGAACCAAATGATCCCAATTTTTAGCTAATACTTATAACTGCCCCACTTTTTAGAATGGAGAGCGGTGTGAGTGAAACTGAATCCTTTTACCCAGCTAAAGTTGCTGTGTGGGCTGACGTGCACGTGCACATTCACTGTATCAGTGGCTTTGATAGAGGTGTTTTTGTTTGTGCCACACACTGCTGGATAGTGCCTTGCCAGAAGGGGGACTGTTTCTGTGGGGTCTTCTTAGATGTGCTTAAACTTTGAACTGAGAAAGGCGTAGTTTCTATATTGCTATTTTTTTAATAATGCAGTAAATTTATTTTGAGGCCTGAGTCAAAAGGCATATGCTTTATAAGACTGAAAGAGTTTTTGATGAGTCTTCCAAACTCTTGATTTTTCCTAGATGACTTTGTTTTTTAATTTTCTTTTCTTTTTGTTGATTGTCTGGAATCAAACCTTCCAAGGGAAGTGAACCTGGAGTAAAGCCCATAAATTCATGTTTACACTTTCTTTAGAATAGTGTCTGATTCTAGTGTTGAGCAGCCCAAGTGCTATCACTGAAATGAAGAGCAGCTGCCAAGCTCTCAGTGGATTTCTTGGTTATCCCTCCCTGTCCTTTTCCACCATCAGGCCATTTATTTGAGGTGTCCTATTCAGCCAATACCATGGTTCAGAAGTAGGACCCTGAAATTGCCTTGTGGCCCTTCACAGGAGTGCAGGAGTGGGGTGGTCACCAGGCAAATGCCAAATCCCATTAGTTTTCAGTAACTTATTCACTGATTTCTCTACACCTTGGCATGAACAGTGGGAAGAGGATGAAGCCCCATATATTCACCATTCACAGAGGGCCCGAGTGGAAGACCCAGTGCAGAATGGCCCACAGCTTGCTCTGGCACCCTGAGCAGTGGTTCTCACAGGGACCCTTGCCTGGCAGTGACACATGTGACACCACACACCACTGCTTTACACACAACTCCAGCTGCATCATGGCCTATGCTTCACCCTCCTGCTCCCTAAGGAATTTGGGAGGGAAAACAGAGAACATCTTCTTGAGGGCAGTCCTTCAGCCAGGGCAGATCCAATTTACTCCCTTCTTTCTAATATTTACCTCTTCCTCATGTGTGTCATCCTGTCCTGTGTAAACCTACCTGTGTGCAAAGCTTCCACTCCTGGCCATCTGTAACATCCCTGTGGGGTCACGAACGCAGAGCTGGTGTTCCTCTTCACGGTGTCAGTGTTTTGTAACTCGGTAGGGGAGGGAGCATGTTGCATCCTAGGTTGTGTACATGTTATGTATTAAATTGTGTTCATCTAATAAAAAAACTGCAATTCAAAAAAGGAATTTGCACTGTGTTGTATGTACTAAAAGAAACTATGAAAAACTATGAGTTTATTCTTGCTGTGGCTTGCTCTGGTGGCAGTCTGGTGCTTTGGTTTGGGCAACCTCTGCAGAACTTTTCACCTGGGATGGGTGAACCTGATTCTGTAAGATGTTAATTGCCTTTGAACCCCAGTGACTGCATGGGAATTGCAATGTGCCCAGAATACCTGCTGGTTTGGGGTCTCCCCAGTTAAATAGTAGTAAAGAAAAAAAAAAAAAGAAAAAAGGAATTGTCTTCTATTTTTTATACTTGGGTTACCTGGAAATAAAGGGCAGATCTTTCTGGGTGGCTTGGGCACTGGGGACAGGAAGTTTTCACAAAATGAAGTTTTGTTCCTAGGGCTAAAACCTTCACTGCTTTTTACTTCTGAAAGGAATGTGAGTTCCTGGTTTGCCTATCCACTTTGCCAATCCATAGAAGGTAATTGAATACATTTTACCAGTTAAGTGGCTAACCAAAGGGACAGGTTGCATAATTACAGTCTTCCTTTGATTCTCAGTCTAGTAAATAGGTTTTAATACCTTATCTTTCCTGTCTAAAACTTGCCCACTATCTATTGTGGTTGCTGCCATGAAAATTCCATTTGTTACTTTTGCTGCACCCTAGAGCAAGGTTCTGTGCCATCTGCTTTAGGCAGGATGCATAAAAGAGGTACAGATGGAATAGGCAAGCCTGAAATGCCTGCAGTGGGATCCTCAGCTGATGCAGGATCAGTAGCACTGCTCTGAAGTGAGCGGAGCTGTAGTAGCTCAGCTCTTATGTCATGGTGGGCAGAAGCAGATTTTGCCACGTGAGTGGGCAGGATCTTCTTGGTTTGCAGAGGGAGCAATGTTCTGTGTCACTTTGCTCATGTTGCATCACAGCCTGCACTCTGTGTGGAAACCAGTGACACTGCCATTCCTCCTACCTGGCTGCCAGAGACCACACTCAGAGAGCAGAAAGCAGACAAAGGTCACATGGAGTGGCATGCCTTGCCACTGGCTGTCGCCCTTCCATGCATCCCAGCTCTGCATCTGCTCCCTGTGCCAGGGCAGCATCAGTGCAAAAAAAGTGCTTGAAAGACATCACTGTGTTTGTTCACATGCAAGCATGTGTGTGCCAGTCTGTCTGCATCTCATTCCTACCCCAGGCAGTCAGTCTGGGCTGTAACAAGGTTCTACTGAACTCTCATTTGCTTGATTTGCTTGATTTGCTTTTTAGGTGCCAGATGGACTTGCCTAGTTCATTCCTTAGACTTCAACCAAGCTGTCACTGAAAGTGCCTTGATGGTCTCATCTGAAGTTACCTCCTCAGGCTGCACAGTGCAGCACAAACAAACACTTTGGGTGCAAGTCCTCTATATGATTTCTTTAAAGGTGACCACTTCATATGATTCAATCCCCTGAAAAATTTGGGAAACAGAAAACTGGGGATTTAAGGAATTAGCACTCTAAAGAAAATGTCAGCTGGAGTCTTGAAAAATTGTGTTCAGAAGACAAGAAAGGAATTGTTATATTCTGATTTGGAAACAGGGAGTTGACGTGAGACCTTGAGAAATGTGTGCCAGTCTCTAGCTGCTTGGTTGCTCCGTCCAGTTTAGCTGTCCACAGTACATACATCTAGTTCAGGAGAGGAGCCTCACCCTCCAGGGAAAGCACACACTTCCAGGTCCAGGGGTTATATCCCCTTCAACCATGCCACACAGAAACTGTGCTTATCTTTCCTTTGCACCTCTTTGGAGATCAAGATCAATTCCACTGCAATCAATGAATATCAAAATGTGACAAATAAGAACTGAGACAGCACCTCTCTGTGTTACAGCACCTTCCATGTATAAACCTGGCAGATTGAGTTACTCTGCTGGGAACCCAGGGAAAAAAAAAATGTAGTAGCCTTTTTTTGCCTTGTTTCTTTGGGCGAGGCATTTCTGGTATCAGCAAGATTTTGCAAACATGTCACTGTGAAGTGCCAGAGTTGAGGGTATAGAGGACTTCTAGCCCCAGATGCAAAGCAAAAGCCATCACTGCTTGTCTGACTCCCACAGGCACCAGACCACCACTGCACCTAGGCATGAGGGATTTGTTTCACCAACGTGTGACTAAAGCAGTGAAGAGCAGATCAGTGCTGGCATGGAGACAAACCTGCAGAAGGTGATCAGGAGTCCAGGGGCAAGGCCAGGCAAATAATATGGAGCTGTAGCAGGTGAGGTTTTCTGAAGATAACAGCTCAGGTTTGTCCTATTCTGCTTCTCCAGCTGCTGCTACCCTATTATTCCTCTTCATTAAATAGTTCCAGTTCACACCTTCCCAATAGGAAAAGGGTAATTATCAGATTTGATGGTTTCTGCCTCAAGATAGCCACAGCCAATTTTCCTTCTTTCCTGCCAATTTGTGTGTCAGCTTCTCTTTCACAGGGCAAAGCTGAAAGGAAGCACACACAGTGCTGGATATGGCGTGGGTGCTGTTGCTGTGGGGCTCCTGTCTGCAGCACATAAGTGCCAGTCCATCCTTCATTTGCAAAATCCATCCCATGGAGTCTGATGCTAAATCTAACAGCTCTTCCCTTCCTTTTTCTTTAGATTCTCTGAATTTCACAGTTTTACACACTTAATGGAGGGAGGTAGGAAGAATATGGGTGTGAAGAAGTCAGCCTTTCAGGTGTGAGAATTGAGAAAGCTGAATCACTCTTGAGCATGATACAAGCAGCACACTAATGTGTTCAGATACATAATTTATCATTTAATTGTGGATTTTCTAATTAAAGCTGTATTTGAATGGGGCTCCAGCTTTTCTGCTTCAGTTTTCTTTGTCCATACACTCATATTGTCCTCTTTCAGCTATTGCCTAAAGGCTGTCTGCTGGGAATAGCCCTTGCAGAGTCCTTTGGTGATGCCACCTGCCTGGAGCAGTGACACAGCCATGTGCCCTCTCCAAGAGACAGGAACACTGCTTGCTGAGATGGCTGTGGTCCCACAAGCACTGCCTCTGACTGCTGCTGCAGAGTCTGGACATCCTGCTGCTGCCCTCCCATGCTGCACCTGGTAATGTCTGCTTAATGGCTTCCACTGCTGACCCCCAAGGTAATGGTCTTCCTACTATGAGACTTCCATAATCATTGGCACTCTTGGTATAATTTTCCCCTCAGCACACTTTAATCTCTGGGTTTTCATAGCTTCAAATCCTCTGTTTTTCTTTCTGGTTTTGATACCTTTTTTTCTTTTATACACTTTTTTTTTCCTTTTAGATATATTCCATGAATGGCATAAATTTGAGTTTAAGCCATGAAAGGGCTTTTAGGTCAGAAGAGCTATACAGCATTGCTGTGAAATACAGTCTTGAGTCATTAAGGTAAATTGCTGTAGCATCAGTGCTGCTCCAGCTGGACTATAATACTTAAGGCCTAAGTGTCCATTTCATGTCCTTTGGAACATTTGTGCTCAGAGCAAAGTGTGAGTATCCATCAAACCCATTCATACCTACTGAAACCTGCAGAGGGGATGGCATTTCAGTGCAACGTATTTCATGGTCTGCATGAAATAATCAGCCTAGAGAAGATTCTTGGGTTACAGAGACAAGTCCTCTGCTGTTTCTGTTGCCACAGAGTCTATGTCATAAAACTACACAACTCCAACTAAAAGCACAGCATTGGATCTGGGTTGATATTTTTCCTGTGGTTTTGTTTGGCTCTGCTGTGCTAGTTGGAAAGTTGTCTCAAAATCCTGCTTCTCTTATAGCAAAAAAGAAACTTTCTTCCAAATTCCAGCTCAAATTTGTCACCAGCTTGTCTTCATCATCCTGGTTGTTCTTTCATTTGAATAAGTCTCCCTTTCAGGAATTACCTGTCATATGAGTTGGTTTCTTCTGCCTTAGCTATGCTTTTGTCAGGTAGAAGAAGCGGCTGAGCCAGTGCAGAGTCCAGTTTTCCTGATGACACCACTGATATCCAGGGCCAATTGAGATCCCCAGGATGAGGAGAATCCCACTAGTCAATAGCATGGAGTAGTTCCATGAAGCAAGTCCAGAATGAGCTCTTTAATTACTTCCTCTAGCAGAATTTGTAATTAGAGGTGATCTTGATACTTGCTCTCAGTGTCTTGGCAGAAGTGTTGCTGTTTAACAGTTTTTCATTTTAGCCCTGATAGAGCTATTGCTCCAATTTAGCATATTTCCTGGCATATTGTGTGGGCAGATGAGAGAACTGTGCTTGCTAAATACACAAATTAAACATTCTCTTGACAGACTTTAACCTTCAGCTAATTCAAAGGTGTCAGAAAAATCAATAGCCAAGGATGTGCTCCTTGAACTTACAACAGCTTGCAGGAGTGAAATACAGACCTGGAAAAGACCATGGGTAGCCAATCACCTTTTAAAACTTCTAAAATTTTATTTCAGTTTAATAGACAGACATATAAAAAAAAATGTTTGTAAAGGCAGATCCTAATTCTCCACTAGTTTGAACTAGTTTGAACTAGTTTGAACTAGTTTGAACAAGGAACATGACTATCCTGGGCAGACAGCAGCACCTCCAGCATAAGATCCTGCATGTGAGGGGCCTGAGATCTGCTGTGGTCACAGCTCTGTTTGTGGGCTGTGCTGAGCAAGGCAAAGGCAATGGCCACTTTTCCCTAAGCATGTACACAATCTGTCTCCTTCCTTTCAGCTGCTGAATGCTGCCTGCTCTGTCTGCACAGGGCTCAGTCTCTCCCCCTTTCCCCTTCTCTGGCAGTTCTTGCTCCTGCTTCTCATTCACCCCCAGCACAGTGCTGCTGCCAGGATTTCCTAATGTCAAAGCAAAATCACTGCGTTTGTTTCAACAAAAAGTCACTCTTGTGTGTTTGCTCCAACCTGCTTCCTGCATGCATCATTCAGCAGGCTCCCACAACTGAATCCCTCACCCTTTGCTGTACCATCCTACCTAGACTTCCAACACATGAATCAGAGTAATTTTCAGTCTTCTTTCCTTGCTTTACACCTTTTTGTACCTTCAAATGCAATCACTGGGCAGCTGTGTCTTCTCTTTGCCACCACCCCCAGCTTCACATCAGTCTCCTGCCTTGTGTCACCAGCTGAGAGGTTATGAAGATGAATGAGAAGTTTTGGGATATTTTATGAGGGGAAATGTAACAAACATACTGATTATCTTCTTCCCAGGGTAATCAATTGCCATTGCAATCTACAACTCACCAGAAAACACCTCTCACTGTGGCAGCCAAAAGCTCCCAGAGTAGATGCATCAAGATGGTGCTGTGGAGTTCATGCTCTTTAAACCCCAATGGGACATATGCTCTTATGTTTAATAATGATAATAGGAAGAAAACCACTGTTTCATATGTCCTAAAACCATGGAGAATGAAACGTGAAATGGTGACTGCTTCAGCAGCTTTTCCCAGCTAAAGGCTGGGGAGAGTTTTGATCACTGTAACTTTACAGGACCTTCTTTACCATGAAGACCTGCTCAATATCATCTCAGGATTAGGATGACCTGAAATTTATATTAAACTGTCTTCAGGGATGGCAATAGTTGAAATTAGAAAAACATTTCAGGTGTTCCTAGCTTTCTCTCTCCCACCCAAGCACGTTACAGTATCTTAGCAATTTCTTCAACCAATCAGCAGCAGTCCTTATAAAAGATGCTCTTAGAGACTTAGCACTACAGAGGATCAATAAAGGCAAACTATGTAATTGTTGTACCTTTCTGAAGACTTTTTTCACATCCTGGGGAATAAAAAGGGAGGTGGCTGCTGAAAAAAGGTGAAGTTAGAGAATGAGGTCTCTAGTGAATATGGTCTTCACAATGTGCTGACTGAAGATATTTACATTAGGGTTCTTTGGAAAAACGTCACTCACTTTCCTTGTAGAACAAAGAGATGGAAAACAAGCCAATGTAATAATTATTTTTTTCATTTTTCTTGATAGATAGAAGCCCCAAAGAGAGCTGGTACATAGACTTTTTTTTTATGTGCACTTTCAATTACCTCATTTTTCATCAAGAAAGGCTTTGATGGAAAACTATTTTACCAGCAGTTCCATTAATAATAAGTTCATTTCATATAAATTAGTGCAGGAGGTTGTTGATTAGCCTTCTCTTTCTCCTGCACCTCCTTAGCTATCCATTGTTGGAAAGTCCTGCTGTAACACCATCAGCCCACCCTGGTGTGGCATTCTCCATCTCAATCAGGGATCACCTGATAACCTCTGAGGAGAGCAGACCTGCTTTGGGAAAGCACAGCCATGCTTTCATGGACAACCAGATGGTCCCCCAGCACATGGTGAGACACCATGGTGAGACACCAAGGGGCCATGTTCCAGTTTACCCATGGGAAAACTGGAAACCAACATTTTCAAAAAAATGGAAGTCATGGATTTGCATCTTGGCTTTCTTTGAAGGATGAATTCCTTTGGTGCTGCCACTAAGTGTCAGTCCTGTATCAGAGACAATGAGGCCAAGGAAAGGGAAGGAGGCAAGAGCCTGGCCCAGCCAGGACGGGGTGTGGGTGGAAGCAGGAAGCTGGCATGTGCTGTCTGTCACTGACATCTAGAGGACAGCAGAGACAGTCTGTACGTTGTGAAACAGTAGGTAACTAAACCCCGAGTATGGTGAGCCTTCCCATACCCATTCTCTGTACTCACAGGTACAGAGATCCTTGCAGCTGAGACTTGCTGGCTTTCCATACTCATGCCACCTTGAAGTATTTTACCCAGTTTGAACACTGACATGGCATCTTTTGTTGTCCGTGAGGCACCAGCTGTCTTCTGTGGGTACCTTCTTCTTCCTCTCCCCAGCAAACACAAAATTCGAGACTGATCAAACCAGTTCACAGCAACAGAAGTCTCATCATGGGGAACACGCTGGCAGAGCCATCCCCCACTGTGGCTGGGAAGCCCATGGGCTTTACTCAGCCAGGTGAGGGAGGTCAGGGGCTGGCAGAGCACTCTGTCTCTAATGCCAGGGTCCATGGGCACCTGGCTGGCACCCTGTGCTGACTGCAGTATCAGTAGGCGGCTATGGGGTGCTGCTGGGTGCTGTAGGGTACAAACCCTACCCCAAAGTGTGTTTCCTGCCCCGCTGGACTCTGGCTGGGGGCTGGACAGGATCTGTCTGCTTGGAGGAGCAACCAGGAGTTTATGTGATCCTTTTGTCATCCATTTGCATTATGAGCACTTTACACTTGCCTATAAAGAACATGTTGTTCAAGTCTATGTTAATGCAAGATAAGGCAGCTTTTAAAATTAAAGAAAATAAGTAGGGGTGCTCCTGATAAATTAGCTTTAATTTTAGAGACACTATCACAGTAGGCTCTTCTTCTTGGCACAGCTGAAGAGGAAGAAAATAAAAGTTGTTACAGACAGACCACATTTCTGTGTCTTTCTGCCAGCACCAAGCTTTTGCAGATGTAGAAAACAGAAAAGGCTCAAACAGCAATTTCTGCCATTTCCAGGAAGCTTTAGAGGGATTATTTTTAACTGCTTGTTGCTCTTTGGAGTAGGCTCGATTCTTTCTCCCCAGGAGGTGGTCAGTAATCATTTCAAGCCAAGGAGCTGCTCCTGCATCAACAAGGGCAGCATCAGCAATGATAAAGGAGTCATTATCCAACTTGTGAGGCCACACTTGGAATGCTGTGTTCAGTTTTGGTCTCCACTAGACAAAAAAAGACACCTGGAGAAGGTGCAGAGAAGGGCCACAAATATAATTTAAGGACTAGAGAGGCTCCACATGGGGAAAGGGGTTTGTTCAACCTTGAGAAGAGAAGGAGGACACTATTACCATGCTCCAGTATTTATAGGGTGACTATAAAGAAGATGGAGACTCCCTTTTTACAAGGAGTCACATTGAAAATACTAGGGGTAAGGACTAAAAGTTACTCCTGGAGAGATTCTGACCAGAGACAGGAGGAAAAATATTTCACAATGAGAACAATCAGCCATTGGAATAATCTCCCCAGTGTAATGGTGGATTGCCCAGCATTAGACAATTTAAAGATTTGGCTGGACAGTGTCCTGGGCCATCTTACCTAGACCATGCTTTTTGCCAAGAAAGGTTGGACCAGATTTTCCATGAGGTCCCTTCCAACCCAATATTCTATGGTTCTATGATTCCTCTCAGGGTAGCTGAGCATGCAGGCAGCAGCTCAGCACTCTGCTTAGACCACGTCAAACTGGCACACAAAAGGTTAGTTACCCAGGCTCACAGATTACCCTACTGTGTAGGGTGTTAAAAACCACCTTGGTTTTTAACTCCCCTGGACAGTCTTTCCTTGTAAAGAAACTGAGAAGAATAATAAAAGGATGAGTAAATTGTTTTGCACAAAACTAATAAAATTTTTTAAAGGGATTTTAATTGAGTGCTGCATTTAATTAGCTTTTCCCATGCTTTCAGCTTTGCTATCTGGATTTACAAGGCTGAGTTCAGTGAGGGCAGGTAAAGCAGTATGTGTAACCTGTGCCACTGCTTCCCAGCAGCTCTGCACATTGTCTCCAGCCAGCCACCCCCATTGCTGCCTACTTTCCTGCTGCGGAGGCTCCTGCACTTTTTTTTTTTTGCAAGCATTGGATCCCAGTGGCTAACATTTGCAGGTACTTATTTCCTTTCATTAGACTGATGAAAGATCTCCAGTAAAAAGAAGTCAAGGGTGAGCATGGTCCTCGTGCCTGTGGTGATAGAAACGGCATTTCTCCTTCTGCACACCATGTCAGGAAAAGCAAATGCAACAAGAAAGTAGGAAAACCTGGTCATCTGCAGTGAAAGCATGTTATGTGAGGAAAATAAATTGGGCAGTGGACACCTGATGGTGCTTTCAGTAGAGCTGAATGACAGAAGTCAGAAGTCTGACTTCTTCACAAAGCCTTAAAACTGTGAAGT
Source organism: Phylloscopus collybita (assembly GCA_027886175.1). Classification (NCBI taxonomy): domain Eukaryota; kingdom Metazoa; phylum Chordata; class Aves; order Passeriformes; family Phylloscopidae; genus Phylloscopus; species Phylloscopus collybita. The sequence continues at coordinate 24,861,483 of JAJNNQ010000026.1, read as the reverse complement.
TGTTCCAGTTATGCCCTGCAGTCAGTAGTCACTATCCTCAAACATGGAAATTTCTTCAGTGGATGGAGAAAGATTACTTTATACCTCTACCCTGTTCCCCCAAATGGAAGGGCTGTCATTTACTGTTTCAGCATAGAACCTGGTGAAAGAGGTGTATGGACGAGGTAGAAATGGCCCTATCTTAGGTGACATCACCCCACTGGGACAGGAGCCACCTCTTTGGAGCAGTCCTGCATGAGAACGATGGCTTTGGGGGCCGTTTTGCACCAAAAAAAGAGAGCTGAGGTGGAGGACAGTGCCTCCATGGCCAGGGAAGACTGATTGAGGCAAGTCCAGGGGCTCAGCTCAGTGCCACACAGGGATGCCCCAGCAATCAAGCCAGTTGTTAAAGGAAATCAATTTTAAAAGCAGATGGTTTAATTAGAGCACTAAGCTCCCTCGTTTTAATGCTATGTCTCCAGATAGTTTTACTGTTTTATTAACAAGTCTCCTGTACTTATTTTTTTCTTGTTACTTGACAGATGCTTTCATCAGGGTTATGTAAAGTCCTGTTTTCATCCCTACTTTGCCTAGAAATAGATTAAAGAAAAGCTGAAATACAGATTAATAATTATATGCAGAATGAAATATTAACCACATACATTTTTCAAGTAAAAAAATGCAGTTTTAAGCCAATTGCCTCATTACTCCACAGCACTATGTGATTGCCTAGGAGGGGTTTCTCCAGGGCGGCAGCTGTTTTGCTGAGGCTGACAGGAGCTCTGCACTGCTAGGGGAGAGGTGAAATGCCTGTCTTTGCACAGGCACACAGAAATGGGAAAAACTCCTCAGAGAATTTTGGTGCTGCTGCTGTCAAGTCAGAAAATTAGACTGCAATTGGACAGGTCCTGTGAATCTCTGTTGTTTCTCCTACACACATTACTGAGCAGCCAGACCAAAATTATGTAGAAAGACACAAGTTCACCAAAATTCCTGGGGTAAAGTTAGCACTCCTCATTGCTGGGTTCAGAGATGCACTTGCAGGAAGCAGAAGCTTGCCATCAATGATGCTCCTGCATGCTTGCTTGGCTGTGTATGCAGAAGGACCAAGAGATGGACAGGCGTATCTTGGAAATAGCAATTAGCTGTTTCCAAAAACTGCTTTCTCACAACCCAAACCACCTGAAGCACAAGCCCTGTTAAAGCAAACCATGGTCAAAGCAGCCACAAGACATAAACAGCACTGATCTCAATTGCTTAAATATTGGTTATAACCCTGCATTGTTAAGTATTCCATCATAATCATAAAACTCTTAGATGCCCCCACCTCATCAGCTGCTGTTACAAAAACTAAATTCATCCTTTAGCCTTTTATTCAGTTTAGAAAACATATTAATGGTGGGATGTAGCTTAGCTTAGTTTAAGATAAGTAAATGAGTGTTCTTACATGAACAAGGCATCAAAGTTGTCATTATCACAAATGGATGTCTACAGAGGGCTACTTGAATGCAGGCATTTGGCTATCTAATCCTGGACCCAAATCCTGTCTTCTGTGGAAAAGATAAGAGATCTCCATCTTTTATCCCATATTCATCTCTAATGTATTAGTGTCACAGCTCCCAGGCCTCCAGGGACACACTTTCCTCCTTCTTGTTCTAGTACAATTGCCCAGAACTTTTCTGTAGTCACTGTAAGGCAAGATTTTGGGGATGGAGGGAAACCAGAAAAAGTCTGCTTAGAGTAATTTTAGAAGTTTCATCTTTAAGTGAAAAAATACTCATTTCAGCATAAAATGATAGGCCAGCCAAAGCAATTTGGTCTTACAAGAACTTTGAAGGTCTCAGCTGTGCTTAAGATTTTCTTCAAACTGAATGTTTGCTTTGACTTTCTTTTTGACTGAAAATGCGCTTAGTGCTAATAAGGTACTAACCTGGTTTTGCCTGATTTTACATATCAAAAAAGAGCAGAACATCCTTGAATTGTTCTTCAGGGAAAGACAAGACAAGTCAGGGAATGGGACAATCTCAACATTCCCAAATAAGTTGCTTTTCACAAACTGCATTAAATAAACAATAAGCACTATAAGTTGCAGGCTCTGTGGTTTAACTAAAAGAGGCCATAACCCTCTGGAGTTTACAAGTGCTTTGTATGAACTAAAACAGCCTGGCTGACATCTGCTTTTGCAGCAGATTTCCCATAGCATCCAGCTATTCCAGTTTATTCATAATTAAATCACAACAGAGACATCTGCTTTAAAAGCAAAAGTAAATCTTCCAAAGCAGTTACAGCTGCATGGTGTTCATATCTTTTTTTTTTTTTAAGGAATGGGACCATCTTCCTTTCAAAATGGCCTTTAATTAATCTCCTTCCTCCAACTACCTCTACAAATACTGCCATTGTCCATGGTTTGTTACTGCAACAGTCCTTCTGTGTTGTTTCTAGTTCAGTAGATTACTGAACTAGAAACAACACAGAAGGACTGTTTAGATAAGATGACAGGGAATGCATCTGTGGCAGCAAAGGAAGGAGCAGGAGTGGCACAGAGCTCAGCAGAAACGTCACTGACACAAGCAATGATAACCTTTAAAAATGTTTCCTATGGAGTAGAGATCAGGAAAGAATATAATCAGATCTTTACTGATATCAGGTAAGAACATAATCAGGTCTTTATTGATACCAGATAATACAAAAAGCCCTCTTACATGGAAAATGCTTCCTCTGGCTGTTCTGCTCAACTGGCATTTCATCTAGTTTAGGTGTTGGGAAGGAAGATCAATCAATAGTGCAAGTGACTCCTTTCACACTGGCCAGATGTCTTCACAAAATATTTTATAAATTATACAAATAAAAGTAAAGTCCTGTTCACCTGTGCTTTTGTAGTAAAACATCATCCCCTGTTTTTAATTGTTGCACTTGTTTCAAAGGAAGCCCAGATTTCTTCTGTTTTCCTTTACCCTTTCATCAGGTGTGCTGATTATAACATCCAATTTCTGTGTTCACAAAATTACTTGTCTTGAATTTGCAACCAGTGCCTGAGAGGGGAACTCAGGGATAAGAGAGGTCTCCCAAAATTTGTATTCCTACTAAAATTATTACAATAAATGATTTATCACCTCTAAGCAAAATATCTGCCAATAGAAAATACTTTTCCCAGATACTTAGAACGGAAAATTGCATTATCCCATCAGGTGTCAAGTAATGTGGCAAAATGCTTTCTCCTCTTTTTAGCCAAACCCAGGTTTGGTCAATTCTCAGCAAAGCTGTATCACCCAGAAAATTTGTTTCCTCCCTGAAACAAAGCAGCAGCGTGCACGTCTTTTCAAGCACAAACCTTGAGATAGATAAACCCACCCCCAGCAGTGACAGATCCATGCAGACCTGAGCCCAGAGACATTTTGTGCAGCTTCCAGTCAATAGGAGGTTGCATGTGTCCCTCGTCCTGCCCCTGCTGCAGTGCCCAGACTGGTGTGCTCAGACTGGGTGTCCCTCCAACACCAGGAAAGCCTTGTGGGTTGCAGAGGATAAGGGTGGTGTTGAGAGGGTGCCTTTGCAGGAAGCAGGATAGTGTCCCAAGGACATGTTCAGGTTAATGACTTGTGACTGGGAAGGGAGATCAGTGCTGTGAACCCAAAAAAGACAGGGTGAGAAAAAACATGTTACAGGAGAAGCTTCATGTGGGACAAGACAGTGCTTGAGTTTACTTGAAGCTGAATAGGGGAATCAAGACATAGGCAAGACATCATGTCTCAGAAGGCATACAAGACAAGCCAGGTGAAACTAGTATGAACCAGGTAACTCAAGGGGAATTCAGGATCTTTTGGGGATTGAGCCTTGTAAGGGCAGCTGTGCCCAGGAAACTGTATCATTAATGACATTTAATGCTGAGATTGCACATGTAGTGGTGTCAGGCCTTTGGAAATAATTGTAGCCTAACAGGGATAACCAGGTGGTTTGTTTGGGAGGAGACTGGGTGGAGAAAGATAGGCAGGAGTTGTGAAAAGAAGAGCAGAAATGGAGGGGGGTGGGGAATGGAGAAGGTGGCAAAAAACCTTTCTGTGAACATCAGGAGGTAGGATATTCACTGGAAGGAACATGGACACTACAGGCAGTGCAGAAGCTGATGGGCACATCTGAAGCCCACCAGGATGCTGAAGGAAACACCTTGGATGATCCATTGGACTCCCCATCAGTCAAAAGGATTTGTGTGGGAGATTAGAGCAGGGTGGAAGTGGCACGTGGAGTGGGAGGGCACAGGGAGGAGTAGCAGAGCTGGAGCACCTTGGAAATTACCCAGGTGTGATCTGTCAGTCTGTTAGAGTTTTCCATTACGTTTGTCAGCCTCATAAACAGGTAGATAAAACTGCAGTCATCCAATGGAAAAAATCACAGTGTTATTACCCATCCTAAATATAAATATAATAAAATTCATATTGTCTACTCTAAAACAAAAGAAAATGAGCATTGCACAATGCTTTGAACACCGTTTCTGTTTGTGAAAAGAAAAAAAATCTTAGCATTCAATAGGTGTTAATGCAGGGGCAGGTGAGAGGAAACGTTGACAGATACATCGTTAACTTGGCTTTTCCTCTTTACAATGAATGATGACAAAATGAAAAGTGACAGAGTAGTGCTCATCATTTATGAGCTGGTTTATAAACAAATAACGCTGGACTGTTCCCTATTAACCAGCTGTTCTGGCAGATAATAGTTCAGTGCCAAGCACTGTCATATCAAGAATGGAACAGTCTCTGCAGCCTTGCACATCTTCATGGGCCTGGGAGTGCAAAACACAGAAGGGCTCTCATTGGGTTAAGCACTTAGAAACTCTCGGAGTGCATCCATAATCTGCTTACTGGCTAAGCTGGTTGGGAAGAGATTCTGCTGACCTTGCCCAAGGGGTCATCTCGGTCCACACAAACTTCAGAGGGTCTCAGACTGCAAAGGCAGTATGCTGGCCCTGCTCAAAATTATTGCTGCTGCATCAGAGATGTGTGGTCTTGCCTTGTCTGCATGAGCATTTAGAGGAAATAAGGATGTGATAGGGATGATAATCTGCTCTAATTTGGAGAGTTTGACAAAATTGACAAAAGACAAAAATGGTTACAGGAAAAATCAAATGTCCATTTTTCAACGGAACTAATAACACTTAAATTCAGGTAAAGGCCAGGGATTTCTTTTCCATGATGCTTACAATGCTGTAAAGCACGAAGTTTCCTGTATATTATATTACATTTAGATTTTTAAAAACCAAATAAATAAACAAACATATGAGTGTAAATTCTAAGGGATAGACTGGGTAGAGTGGAGGAGAACTATGCCTCTATCTTGAAAATTCAGTGTGATATGATGCATTTTCATACTTGTTCAAGTTATCTTTAAAAATATTCATTATACAACCTTTTGTTTCTTCAATTTAAATATTTATCTATACTTCAGACAAGGACACTAATAGTGACCATTTACTTGGTGTAACATTAGGTCTTTTATAGTTCCTTGTCCCTTCAAGGAGGAAGCCACATTCAGTCCCAGGTATTTCTAAGGTCTGGTTTTACTGGAAAAGATCAAGACAAAGAAGGTATTAAGGACACCGGCTTTTTTCATCACCTTCCAGAGATGAAGGTGGGTCTGACCAGCCAGTAATTCTCTGAATCCTCCTTCTTACCCTGCCTGAAGACAGGACTCACATTTGTTTTCTTCTAGTCCTCAGGATCCTCTCCCATTTGCCATGATGATCAGGGCTGACCTTACATTGACACTGGCCAGTGCCCTCAGTGCTGATGGGTGCAATGGATTCCATGGACTTGCGTGTGCTCAGTTCCTTGAAATTATACCTAACCTGTTCTTCCTTGCTTTAGACTTTCTCACTGGCCCTGGGAACCTGGGATTCCTGAAGACTGGTTTTACCCATAAAGACCAAGGAAAGGGGGCATCAAGCTTGGTTTTTCCCATTTCCTCTGTCACCAGCTCTCCTGCACAATTCCTCTGCAGACCCATATATCTCCTGCCTTTCTTTTCCTGGTGATGCAGTACAAGAAGCCTGTTGCATTATGTCCCTCACTGGATTCAGTTTTGGAGAGTTTTAACTATCCACATCTCTTTCCACCTGTGCCTTGACTTTTTTATCCTGGTTTTGAAGTGGTATTGCCTCTGCAAGTAAAGTAAAAAGCAAAACAAAATTAAACATTCTAGCATTTAAACATTTATATTTCTTATAATTTTCTGCAGAGAACACCCATTATTACAGAGTAATGAATTTCACACTTGTAGGAGATCAGCAGAATGAGACCATCAGCTATGTCTGTGTTGCAGTGACCAGGCATGGACGACCACCACACTTCTGTGTCTTGAAGGACCCTCTGGAGTTTTTTGCCATCTCATAGAGTTTCCTACACAAAGCCTTGCTGTTCACTGTGATGCTAGCTCTACAAACTCCCCCACACAAATGGTGTGGGAAGAGACCACTCGTTTCCATCCATGGCTTTCCATCCCCAGGCACTGCAGTTTGTTGACACTGCGGGAGTGTTGCTGTTCCTCATCTCCCCAGTCCCGTTTGCAGTGTGGCCCTCAGTGAACAATGGCAGAATGGAAGTCAGAAAATGAACTGGAGAACGGGAATAATGGAACAGAGTAGTAGCTCCTGATTTGAGCAGAACTAATTGATCCAGGTTTGTATGAAGCCAATCTATTGTGCAATTCTGATTTTGGGTGTCAACTACTAATTAAGAGAGTAGAGAAGTTGCCACAAATCTAAGACTTTTTGAAGGATTGTTATTTTTATCCTATTTGTTTTTTCTGATGTGTCTCGGTTTTTCCTAAGAAAAAATAATGCTCTTGTGAAATGAAATCATACTCCATTTCTCGTTTTACACTAAAATGAGAAACCAGTATGCATGGGTAGTAGAGAACAAGGACAAATTTCCCTGTGTTGGAACTCAGGAATGCCTCAGTTTGTTCAGGTACATTTGTACAAAAGCAAATGGATTGATTCTGTTTATTCATTTATTTTGAACTGTCTCCAGAAGTTGTCACTGATATTCTGGTTTCTAAGTCTACCATGATAAATGAGCCTTTGCTTGCAGGCACCTCACAGTTCTTACATATTTAGTGAAATTCTTCTTAAATATCCATTGGAAAGATGGCTTTATACATTTGTGATTCTTGTTCATTTGAATTCTGATAATAGCTTCACTTCAACAATTTGTTATTTCTAATCCAGAATTAAACCAAAACTACACATATATATCTGTTTTTATACCATCTATAATTTATATTGTCTACATAATGTTATATATATTATATACTACATTATTTATATGTTTGTGTTTTCACTTCTCTTCTAGTCTCATCAGACTATTTACTAGATTTGTATTTCTGGCATGATTTTAGTCTCTTGTATTTCTATATTTTACTTTCCTGGCATCAAGAGGAAAAGCAACCGCCAAAAAAAAATAAAAAAAAAAAAAAAAAAAAAAAAAAAAAAAAAAAAGAAAAAAAAGAAAAAAAAATCAGATAGTTAGAATCATATAATCACTTTGGTTGGAAAAGACACATATAACCATTCAGTCCATTTATTCATTTATCCAGCACTACCAAGTCCACTATTAAACCATGTCCTGAGCTGCCACATATGCACAGTTTCCAAATGTCCTCTGGGACGGTGACTCCGAAACTTCCCTTGGCAACCTGTTCCAACTCTGGACAACCCTTTCAAATAATTTTTTCCTAATATTCGACCTAAACCTCCACTGGCACATCTTGAGTCCATTTTATCTTGTCCTATTCCTTGTTACTTGGAGCAAAGATGGAGCAGAGATTGACGCCTACCTGGCTACAACCTCCTTTCAGGGAGTTGTAGGGAGTGATAAGGTCACCCCTGAGCCTCCTTTTCTCCTGGCTAAACAACCCCAGCTCCCTCAGCTGCTCCTCATAGGACTTGTGCTCCAGACCCTTCACAGCTCCACTGCCCTTCTCTGGACTCACTCCAGTACCTCAATGTCCTTCCTGAAGTGAGGGGTTAGAAGTGGACACAGGATTTGAGGTGTGGCCTCACCATTGCCAGAGGGGAACAATCCCTGCCCTGTTGCTGCTGGCCACACTATTGCTGACACATGCCAGGATGCTATTGGCCACCTGGGCACATTAGCCAAGAAAGGAGACAGCCCAGCAAGCAAGTCAATGTAAAAAGGCAATCAGATGGGAGCAACAAGGACAAATGAGAAAGAGTAATTCCCTTTCTCTTTATCAGTGTCTTTTAGATATTTGTTATTTGTATCCTCTTACACTTATTTTTGTTTTTGGGTAACTCACCTGTGCTCTTGCTGGTTCACTCTTCCTCCTTTGAGAGATTATTCTTCCAAAGTATTTTCCATTTTCCAAATGCACTCATCATTTATAATTACAACTTTGAAATATTAAATTCAGTTATCTTTACAGTCCTACCTTCCATTTCTTGTCAAATAGCTCAAAAAGTCACATCTCAGGCTAGATCTATGTCACTCTATTCTTCTAATCCATTTGGCATGCTTTTCTATTGACTGCCATGGCCAAAGCAGCATGAAAGTAAGCTCTTTGATTGAAAGGCATCTTTCATAAAAGCCAGGGATACAACCTGCTCTCAGCATTTCACTGAGAGCACTGCCTCATTAGCATGTGTTATCTCTGCTGGAAAACAGTCAATTGCTTCTCCAAGTGCTCCTGTGAGGTTTTTTTTCTGCTGAGTCACAAAGAAATGGCAATGCCGGAACCTGATTTTCCTTGAAAGGCAACAACCACCTTGTAAAGTATCTTATTTCTGAGGTAGTTAGAAAAAAGGGAAAATTTACTCTATAGTGCCTATTTCAATACTTATTTTTATTCCAGATATTGTTATTTCAGCTTATTTTCCAGCAATCAGCTTTAAATGAGGCAATTCTGAATTTCACTTCACTCTGAACTCACTTCTTGAATTCTCATGTTTTCTTTTGCTTTTATAATGAGAGAAACAAAATAAAGATTTGAGCATTTTAGAAGAGCATTGGCTTTCCTTTGCCTAGAAGACTTGTAGCTAAATCTGTCTGTCCTTACCAACCCAACTAATTGTTGGTAATATCCTCAGTGCAGAGCTCAGTGTTTTTTCTCTTTCCTTTGGATGAATTTCACAACTCAACTCTAGTTTTTCGAATTACAGATAAATGGAATAAATCACAGTACATACAGGACCACCTTTGGAAAGCAGGGCAGTGGTACGTACAATTTTGTTTACATGATAAATATTCTTTGCTGCTTATGTGAAGAGTAGCAAATCAAGTGACAGTCACCCATCTAGCTAAAGAGGAGACAGAGGGTATGATACCTTAGATGTGCAGCTGAGGCATTGAGGATGTGTGTTTCACCTTCCCCTTAAATAACTGCTGGAGGTAAGATGTGCACCACTATGCAGTTTTGACCCAGAGAGACAATTTGGGACATGTTCTGGTTCAAGCAGAGTTTTACCAAAGAGTCAATATACCTACCTATGGCTTTTCAGGTCCTTTTCATTCATAAGGGGAACCGAGCATGGGAAAAAGTTATTTCCTCTGCAACCCTTCTGCAGTGGGGTTTTGCAGAGGCTCAAAGCAGCTGGTGTTCTCCAAAATGCCTCAGGGCCAGGCCTAGCAGGTGAAATAGCAAGTGAATCCCCCATCTGCAAAGGCAGTGGGTGTCTGGGAGCTTCTCCAGCCTCAGTCAGGAACACACCTGAAGTGTTGCCAAGAGTTATTAGCAGAGACAAAGGTACAGACATCAGAGTGTCTCAAATCAGGTGGCAGAGCCATGTGCACAAGTGTCTCGGCAGTAAAATATTTACAGGAAAGCTGTATCTGTTGGAGGTTACGCAGTGTTTATGAGTATCCTTACAAACAACAAACTCAGCCAAACTGAAAGTTATATTTTTTTGCACCATATTTATTCATGCTCTCTTGAAAATTATGTCCCTTGTATCTCTAGTTATGGGGGTGTGGGTGATAGGGGTCATGGTCTGACTTTCTCCCTCCATTCTCTCTCTCATTTGCAAAATTTATTCTGTCAGACCATAGCGATAAGAAAAGCCTACCCAGGAATATGTTTATCTGAGCCTCCTAATATTCCAACACTTCTTTTTTCCTCCCCCATCCCTGCAGTAGGCATTACTGGCACAAATGGCTATGAAGTGTGGAGGAATCCCCAGGCAGCAGAGTATGATCCTTCTAGTGTCTCCACAAGTTACATTAACAACACAGTTAATTTTTCTAGGCTACACAATAGGTTAGATTCTGTTTCAGAGAGATTATTGAAGAGTAAGGCTTTGGCTATGCATTCACATATTGCCAAAAAGTGCTTGCAGTGACAGTTCTGTCCTTTGTAACTCTGTAATCTCCTTTTATTGCCTACTGTCAGCAGCTTTGTCAAACATGGTGAGGTAGAGTCCTTTGCATATGGACATTACATATAAAGCTCTTAATTAAGAACATTTTTGTTACAAAAAATATAATGTAATCTGAGAATGAAAACAAAGAAAACCCAGCCAACCTTCTTGTAGAAAATCTGAAGTGTTGGATGACATGGTTGCATGAAAAAAAGCAACTAGTCTGAAACTATTTTTTGTTTCTATAATGGTCAGCCTCGTGATAAAGTAGATTTTGGAAACCTTTGGGTTGGAAATTGCAGCAGATCCATGACAAACTCCGGTATCAGTAATGGTTCCCTGGAAGACCTCTGGGGAGCTGATGGAACAAAGGGAGGCTCAGGTGTCTCCAGGGTCCTGTCCTCTCTTCAGGTATGTGGTAGCATCACCAGGCACATCCGTGTGCTGTCTGAAGGGGGCAGTGGGTCTGGGCTCTGCACACCACTGTTGGTTCAAGGGGGAAGGTGACATGCTGCATTTTTAAAAAGTAGGTATGGTGCCTGGCAATGGATGGCTTTCAACCACCTCTGAGAACTGAGCAGGGGAGCAAGGGTGTGCTCAAAATGGAGATGAGGCATCACTCACTGCTCATTTTACTTACATCATTACCAGCCTGCCTTGCTTATCCTGGTGAGTTGTGTGGAGTCCTTTGAATTAGTGGGAGACTCAGTGGCACAGAAGGCAGAACTACAAGGCATGGTAGTTTGTAGAGAAAGTACCTCTAAGTGTCACTGTCTAGAGCAGTACAGTGGTGTTAAGGGCTATTTTATTCTGACATGAATTTCAGAACAATAGTCCACTGTTCTTGAGCATTATTCAAGATCTAAATAATTCCAAGTGATTTGTGTGAGGGATCTGGTTTTGTGTGATAGTCATGGTATCTGTCAAACTTTGTTCCCTACTTATGAGAATAATCAGTTAGAATGGGAGAGAAAGAATCCCTGATGGGGCTCTCATCTCTCCTGGGACTTCCTGAATGGAGTTATTCAAGCACAGACTACATGGGCACGAGAGTAAGTGATGCAAACTGGCCATGAATAAACTTACACTGCTTTCTAACCATGTGTGGTATCAATTCTGGCGTAACTTCCAGCTGAATGCAGAAAGCCATCTGCTTTCAAAGAGGAATTTTAAAAACGTAGGGATGGGATGAGATAAGGTAAGTAGGTACACCAGCTGCCTACTTTCAATGACACAATGTGTTGAAATTGATTTTTCTTTCCATAGTCTGAGTCATGATGTAACAAACACATCACACAGTTTCCTCCTGGTGGATACATTCTGTGTCAGTGATCCCGAAAGCAGAGCAGCATGTGCTCTGGTGGGGATGTTCACCCTCATCAATGACCAGGGAATAAGGTAGTTTTTAAGGATGAGTGTTCTAGGTTGAACTGGGGAAGCAAGGGTTTTAAAACCATGCTTCTGTAGGTTGGGTGAACACCTGTGTCTTCTGTTTGGCTCAGCAGAGAGGTTTTGGGTTTGTAAGATCTTGAAGACAAGGCAGGTGGGGAAATAGCTGGTTTGAAAATCCTCCCACTGATGAGATGGGACATAAAGCTCTGAGTAGCATAGTGGCATCAGGCTCTTTCCAGCTGTGCATGAGGTCCCCAGAGAAGACACATTCACTGTGGGGATAATGGTGACTGCGAGACTGCCTGCGCCAAATGTGCTGGGGACAAGAGGTTGGGCATCTCTTTTTGGGGGTTACATCTGCTGCAAAGTCCTACATTCAAACAACCTTTGAGAAGGAGATTTTTTTTTTTTTATTATTTCACATAATTGCTCTAGAAAAAGGTCTTTCCTTCACCTTGTGGCAGCTCTTCTGCTGACTACATTGGAAGAGCATCATCTGAATAATAAAAGCATCTGAGTATCCCAAACCAAAACAATGTATTTGAGGATTGGAGATAGGGGTCATGCTTGGACCAGTGCATAGTTCAAGCAGCTGGGGTTGTTTGCTGCAACAGTGTGAAAATATAAGTGTATGGATGGCTTTTGCAGTATGTTTCAAAAGTCAAATAAATAAGATATAACCATATTTCCCTTATGTGTTTTTAAAGGCCCTAATCCCTGAAGGAATAAAAGAAATTATTTGGTGGATTAATGTACACACTTCTTTATGCACTCAGAGTTTTTACGTTTGGGCCAAAATATTTATGTTTTCCATCAGCAGAAAAACACATAACAGATATCTGCCCAATATTAATCATCTTTATGTTAAGAACATTGTTCATTTACAGTTACTGAGTACATATTGTGTGATTAGGCTATTTTAAAATGTGATGAATGGGAATTTTACCTCTGTTCCGCCAATGAGGCAATTTTTATACTCAGATGATATTTACATTATAAATAGCACAAGCTGACTGCATTAATGCTAATAGAATCATTTGTTATTGCCCTCTCAGCACTCCTCTTGGAAGCTTCATTGGATTTAAATCCAGTGGGCGCTTTTGCCAAGAAGGCATTTATGTGCCTTTAACATCCACTCCGTGGTGGCATTGAGGTGCCAGTGGGAAGATGTGTCCCCCTGCATGTGAGATTCACATAGAAACACATCTGTGTTCTTTCATGACTGAAATTAGAGCACTTCTCCCTTCCTCCCCTCTCTGATTTGAAATGTTGTTTTCACATTAAACTTCTAAATAAATCTTGGAGGCACCTGTATAATATTTCCTTGACCGTTGTAGATATCCAAGTTTCTATGAGATGTAAATCAGGACAACTGGCTCACTGCAGTCACAACATTTTTCTTCCCGCCCCCCCCGACTCTTCATACAAACAGTATTTCCAAGGGAGAACTCCTAGTCTAATAAAATGCCATGGTAGTTAGACATGGGCTGCTGGGTAATAGTGCAAAGTATGCTGCTGGCATGATTAACTCACTGTGAGCTCTTGTCATCACAGAAATACATTTCTATGCTGGAATTCATCTCCCCACTCAGCCCCTTCAGCAAACAAAACACTACTTACAGTATGAAGGCTGAAATTACCCTCTCTTGTATAAGTTTCCAGCAGTGCTTAAGGCCGTGTGACAGCCCTGATGTGCACGGGAATACAGAGAATCCCAGTGCCAGATCTTGCTGTGGACCTCCAGCACCATCTGGCACTGTCCCCTGGCTCATGGGGAGTGGGAGGTTGCAGCTTCCTCTCCGCATGCTTTGCTTTACCTCTCCTTGTGTAATTCCATCACACACACATTCACACAGAGTGACTGAGCTGCATTAAAAGCACTCCAAGGAGAAGCAGTGGCCCCTCTGGGGCAGTGCTGCTGCCTGTGCCAGGCCCTCAATTCTCCTGCTTGGTTTTCTCACTGGGCTGCTGCCTGGTTCTGAACTGAGGAAGCACCAGCCCTGCTTTGGGACCCAGCTGCTGAGTATTTTGTTTTTCCTTTCTGTTGAATGTGTGGCTCCAGGCCCTATTTACTGCATGCCAGCCAAGCCCTGTTCTCAAATGCTAATTTCCCAATACCCTTTTTTTTTTTCCTATGGCATTCCTTATCTCATAATGTGCCTCCTTGACGAACATTAATTAACTTATCTTCACAACGTGCCTGCAGCAGCAGAGAGGCACTGATGGCCTTGCTTCCAGCCTTTCTGAGGCACAGAGTGTTTGAGCATCCCACCACGGGCTGGCCTGAGGCAAGTTTGCTGCAAGGGCAGGAGAAAGGAGGAGTCTGGCTCAAGTGTGTATGTATTTAAGAGCCCCCCCTGAACCCCTTAGGTAGTGACAAAGTCCTGCCCTATCTGAAGTCAGAAGGAGATGCTCTATCTGGGTATAATTCCCCGTTCTTTCTGACATCCAAGGCACTGGACTGGCACCACGGCTTCTGGTACCTTGGGTTCAGTATTCCAGTGAAACAAAAGGTGACATCTCCACCCTCCTTGTAAATCCTGCAGCCTGCTCAGAAGCATGAGCACAGTGAACTAGATTTTTGGTGGCAGAAGATGGCTTCTCCATTGCCTGAAATGAGACCCCAAACAACAGAACAAAAGCAAAACTACAGACAGCTGACATCCTAACTTTATGTTTTCAAGTATCCTGCTTTATTAATTAGTAGAGAAATAAATATGAAGCAGCCAGTAGTCATAAAGGGGCAAGTTCAGCAATGGGTGATGTAGACTCTATTACCATATGCTACCCTACAGAGGGGGCAGGGAAAGTTGGGTTAGACATCTAGGCAAGAGCTGTGTGACATGATCCCTTTGTCTCTGAACTGCAGAGATCAAGGTGTGTCCACCCTGGGTTTTTGTGGGTCTGATCCACTCAGTGCTTTCTGGTGTGGGACATATGAAAGCTTCACCTTTGTGGTGCAGCAGACAGCTTGACTATGGCATGATATTATCAGAGACATGGTGCAAACCACCACCTCTCTGTAAAGGGAATATATGTGAGGAATAATGGGAAGGACACTGCAAATGGAATGCAACAACCCTGAAATCAGCAAAGGTGTGGTGGTGTGCTCCTGCTCTGTGATGCTGTGCTTAGCAGAACCCCATCTTTGGCTTACAGTTCTTCTCACATTTGGACTCTAGACACTTCACTGCTCCCAATATTTATTTCTATGTGCACAGATGCATAGTGACAGTCAGCCTCTAATTATACCTCCCTATTTAGAAACATAGTGTTTCCCAAAAGATGGCATTTGAAATGTCTTGCTGTAGTAATTGGTGGTTTTGGTCATTTCAAGATTACAGATGTTACAATTATCACACATAATTTTTCTGCTAGCTG
The DNA here is from genome assembly GCA_027886175.1 of Phylloscopus collybita. Classification (NCBI taxonomy): domain Eukaryota; kingdom Metazoa; phylum Chordata; class Aves; order Passeriformes; family Phylloscopidae; genus Phylloscopus; species Phylloscopus collybita. The sequence continues at coordinate 24,846,371 of JAJNNQ010000026.1, read as the reverse complement.
GAAAAAAATAGGTTTACCTTTTTTTGGAGGAGAGAAGGGGTAGAAAGGATTTTTTGGCCACTTCTTTATATATTTTGGCTTGTTATGCTGAGAAAAAGGGCCATACAATAACTCAAAATATCCCATTTCATTTTTTCTGTCTTGTCTTAGAGTATCCATTAGCTGCCACTAATCAAAGATCCCTTTCAGGTGTTTCAAAGTTTCTCACTCAATATAGTTTACATACAATCACCGTACATTTAATAAACAGTACCTTGACAAAATGTCTTTTAGGATTATTTCTTTCTTAATTAAATTTGTCATTTTTCTAACACTTAACCAAACTTGATGACTTTTGCAATTACATCACTAACTTCATTTGTACTGCAGGTAAACTTGGAGGATTGCTTTGTCATAGAATCCTGAAATGGTCTGAGTTGGAAAGAACCTTAAACACCACCTAATTCTACCCCCCTGCTGTGGGCAGTGATGCCTTTCACTAGACCACGTTTTTCAAAGCCCCATCCAACCTGGCCTTGAACACTTCCAGAGATGAGGCGTCCACAGCTTCTATGTGCAGCCTGTTCCATTGCCTTACAACCCTCACAGAAAATAATTTCTTCAGTATTTCAAATCTAAATCTACCCTCTTTGAGGCTAAAGCCATTTTATCAATCAGCATCTCTAACCTCTCTAATACTATTTTTTAGCTCTGTTAGAGCTGCAGTGAAAAAATATCCTTTAAGATGCTGTCTTTGTTCTTTAAATCATAGTATACAATGGAGCTGAGATGAGTCTACGTGGACCATTATTCCATGCAATATTAGATTGCTCTGGAGGTAAATTCTGAGCAATGAAATGTTCAAATAAATAAATTGCAGCCCACAAAATCCTCTTATCCTTCTACCGTGTGATTCTCTTCTAAACCTCAACTGATTTCACGGTCATAACTGCAGTATCAAGATATCTCCAAAGTAATAATTAAAATGTTTTTTTGCAGCTGCAGAACATGGCTTTTACTTTCGTGCCACTTTACACTGTCTCACAATTATCTTCATCCCCTCTGTCCCCACAGTTCATGCAAAATCTCTGGGAATTAATTTTTCTGCAGTATGTACAATGTCTCTCACGAATCTGGTGTCTCTAAACACTAAGGTACCTGCATCATCATGAAAAAAATACCTATGCATAAACAGTCAGACTATGACAGATTTTTGAAGAGGCTACAGGAGATTTCAAATATTTCTTTTTAACAAGTCCTTGGGATTTAAGTAGAAATCTAGTACTTTACTTAAATTCATTAATTTTAACTGTATTGCCAACCTCCAAGTTCATCATTAAAGCTGTACATCATAGAGGCTCATCTGCCCAAACATTTCAGCTGTGGTTTTGTTGCCCATTTTATCACTGCCCAGCATGTACAGCAAATTTTAGAAGCTTAAAAATTAACATTCTCAGAGATAGCTAATACTAGCTCTTGTCATAAGACCCAATCAACTGTTTTGAAATAGTGTCATTCCTTGACACTAATTCCCTATTGCTCATGGATAAATTGCTTTCTGCAGCCTGCAGTGAAGGTGTGGAGGTGTTCAAAAGAAATAAACAGATAAAATACAGCACCAGAGCATTAAAAAAAGGTCTCTCAGTCTCCTTCCCTTCTCTTTGAAGCTGATGTGAACTTGCTGTTTTAATTGTGGACATGGAGGTGTAAGTGAGCAGGTGTGTATGTTCTCATACCACTCTTGTGGGAAATTGGGAGCCTTTTCCAGTGACTGTCAGATCCAGTGGCTCTTGTCTGTCAGCCCATCCCATGATTGGCTCTGTGGGATGAAGACTACAGGGACTCTGCTGGGACCGATGGTTCTCTGCAGTTCATTATCGGAGGGTGTCCTGGTTTTGGTGAGAAGAAGCTGTCCCAAAGCTGCTCCTTTCCATAAGCACATCCCAAGGAGCCTCTTTCAAGTTCCTCTAAATCGGGACGGAAATTACAGCTGAGAAAACCTCTAACATGGACTCTTGTGGGTTGTAACCAATGTTCAGGATCCCTTAGGCAACATAGGGGAAGATGAAGTGGTGAGGGCCAGCCCAAATCTTACAGCTAGTGGGAAAATCACAGCAGTACTTCTGCATCTGGGGCCATACGGTGAGCCATACTGAGGAATCGATCTGCCTAAGAGAATCCATCAAAGAAGGTTCACCTAAGGCCTATATAAGCATCATTTTATGGTCCCACAAAAGCTGTGGAGGCAACACTGAGGAGGTAACATGGGGCTGGGATCACTGAGAGTCAAGGCAGAGCAGGAGCCATCAAAGGGAACTTTCATCCAATCACAGCCTGGCACACAAGACAGCTGATGTCGTTAGTGAGTAAATCAGCTGGCAGGTCATGATTATCACTGACCTCAAATGTGCTTTCAGTAACCCTACAGCTCTATCTAGTACATGCTCAAGCGATTTGACTGTACCACCACATCAGCATCTGACTGGTGCAACCAAGTCTGCCAAGGTGCATTGCACTGGGAAAGGATTTGGGATTACAGGTCACCAAGTCAAGAGGCAACACATGAAAGGGAAGCTAACATTTATTCAGAGCCAACTTTAATTTGTCCAAAAAAGTACAGGTTTTAAGATCTTAACGCTCCTGAGTGTTTAGTTTATTTAATACATTTTAAATGCTTGATGATGAATTAAACATTCAAAGATTTTCCCTTTCTCATAGCGAGGAGGGTCTGAGAGGAGATTAAAAGTTGGATTTGAGGCCATTGTTATGTAATTAGACTTGTTTGGCCTTTTGTTAGCCAGTGCAATTGCTCCCTTGCACCTGTCCATGCAGCGTGATTTATAATTCAGCACAGAATACACAGGTTTTCTTGTCTCCACATAATTGCTCAAATTTTTATTTGTCAAGTGTTGTAGATCACAAGCATTTTTAGTTCTGCACAGGCAGGCAAATGCTGCTTAAAATAACCCCCATCCTGCAATTCTTCCCCCAGGAGCTTATCCATGAACATTTTCAGTGTACCGATTAATGAGACCAAGCTTCCCCCTCACACTCATCTGATTAAAATATTTAAAGGAATACTAGACAAATTCAAATTGCCTGGTAAGTACTGGGCGTGCTCTTCTCTATATTAGCTAACTCTTGTTCATCTTGATAAAAGATGGTGAGGAAAACTCAATAAATCAGGAGTCTGCTACCGTCTAAGTCAGGAACATTCTTCTCCAATGAAGGGGACAAGCTTTACCAGGTAACAGATAGGTGTCAGGTCAGACCAAATATTATAAAACAAACAATGAAATTGGCAGCAAAGCTATTATACAGTGCAAACCAAAGAAGTATCAGTTGCAACAGGATTTAAAAAGAATAATAATTGTGTCTGTCAAAATGGTCTAAAGGTCTATAATTGAAATGGAGAATGGGAAGACCCAGTAAGAGAATTCCAAGGTTTGACAGGAAACCCTCTTAACCCCATCTCGTTTTGTGTGATAGGCATGGCAGACACTTGGTAATGGGATGTCACAGCAGGCATCAGGATCTCCCCATTTCAGCTGCTCATATGTGTGTCACACAGATTCCTCTTGACAAAGTCAATGGCCTCTCTTCATCTGTTCATCATTTTTGATACCAGCTGCACTCTTAAACCCAGGACTAATCTATTTATTCCTAGGAGTGTTATAAAATTCATGAGGATGCAGAGTGAGGTGCATCCAAATGGACCACTCAGGCTAATAGTTAATAAAGAAAAACATTTCCTCTACAACCATGATTTAAGAACCCGAATATTTATATATATGAGTATGAAATCAGTAGGCAGCTATATCTGCTATGCTCAGGACACGTAAGCAGGAAAGGGATGACTACGGTGACTTCTGTTGAAACTACAGCTCCCACAAATATGTATCAGTATACTGACTTTAAAATAAATGGATGTGCCTCTTCAAGCTCTACAGCCTTTAGCCTCTTGAAACTCTGTGAGTCACTAGCCCTTTGCAAAGCTGTAAAATGCTGTCAGTGACCTTTTGGAGATGGGTAAGAGGTAAGCTGGAGCTGAAACACAACTGCTGATCCTGCCAGCAGCACCCGTGTCATGTCCCAGGTTACAGAAACAATCAGGAGCTTCCTGAAGCAGAAGCACTTCCTTGGCAGAAAGCAAACTGTTTGGCAAGTGTTCCTCTGCTGCATTTGCAAGCAGATTGTACAGCTTTGCCCCAGTCCTGGAAACATTTCTTCAAGGATGGGCTGAGACTGAGGGTGGTTTCCAGCTGCTTTGCACCAGCCAAGCCAAAATGAGCGAGGATGGAGAATCAAGTGGCACAAAGAGCAAGACTTCTTATTTAGACTTACTTTCTAAAGGAAAACTCTTCCTTTATTTTTAATATGTGTGTATATATTCAGCACCTCTCTCTAGTAAGAAAAGGTACAGTGAGATCTAAAAAGAGCTTTCAATACCTCAACTTCCTCCTGATTTTCCTGCTAGGAGAGAAAAGTGGCATATAAGAAGAAATGCTGATGAGAGGTGGTTCTGATGGAGTCAGTGGTGATTGGAAGTAGGATGCAGCTGCTCAATCACAACATAATTACTTAATCTCTTTATCAAGAGAAAACCCTGCTACAAGACAATACTGATGAATGGGGAGTGAGAATGAGACAAGCTGCTTGGAGATCCCCATGGAAGGGGTTACATGAGGTGACAGTGACATCCAGGTCTTGCTACACGCCTCTGGGGACTTCTTATCTCCGTGTAGAGATGTCCCCTCTGCAGTGGGTCCTGGCATCTGTGGGGCAAGAGGTGGTGGCAGGAGGACCATTGAAAATGTGGGGTTTGATCACAGCTATTTGAATATGAAAGTGAAGGTATTAATAGTCCTACCAGGTTTGGGAGCTTGAGGTGTCACCCTCTACCCTATTACTGTGGCTGACGGGACACTGAGCCTTTGCCATCTGCTGGCTGTCTGAGCTCCCCTGCAGCACATCAGCCTGCCCTGGGTGGGCACAGGGGCTTTCCACACTGCCCATCCAATCAAAATGGGTGGGAGGAGGAGAAGTGAAGGGGGAAGGAAGATGAGAAGACCAGGAGAGATTCCTAGGGGAGGAAGAGCAGGGCAGGCAATGGAGCAATACAGTTACAAACCAGCAGGCAACCGAGCCACATGCAAGCAAAGTGCCTGCAACAGCTCCTGTCCTTCCAGGTCTGGAGAGGCTGCTCTGAGTAATGGTTTCACCAGCATGTGGGAAACATGCTAAATAAGTTTCTCTTTAATCCACAAGAAAGGCACAAATAGTTTCTGATGGAAAACGATATTAAAATTGTTGATTTTTACAGAAAAAAAATAACATCCATTAATCAAACAAATGGCACTCTCTGGAATGGAGCAGTATGGGGCTGCAGATTAATTGCAGAAGTTGTCTGTTCTCCCTACATCTTTCAGCATTTCAAAATGAACATAATACCCCGTTTTATTATTTGCCAGCCCTTTAGGTTGGACTTGAAATGCAATTAAAATAGCACTTGAGAGAGCCATACATTTTAATTAATGGCCTGCATTACTGAGAAGTTGGAAAACAAAGAGAGCATTGCCCACTAGGAATGAGTAAATCAAGACAGATGTGTTCCTGTGTGTCCATACATCAATATGATGACATAATCTGGTAGAGCAAGAAACCCATCTCTGCTGTAATATCACTTGTTTTGCTTCAAAAATTTAGCGCAATGGGTGCATAGGATGAGAGCCAGGTTTTAAAATTGGGACAAAATATATCTAAGGGAATGTTGTTCTACTGCAGGGTTCCAAAACCAAGAGGAGTCTCCATGAGATTCAGCCTCCCCAACTCCCCTCCCCACTGTGCTGCTTCTCCTTTTTGTTTCCAGATCCTGGAGCTCTGGCCCTGAACTGCCAAATTGGTGGCTAAGATGTAGCAATCCCAGGTGTGGGTGACACCTAAGAGTGGTGTGAAAAAGGTGTGAGTACCATGGTATAAAGTCTGGGGTTTGCTCCAGCTCAACAAGCTTGTTCTCCCCCAAAAATAAGGACATTGCCAGGAAATACCTCGGCAAATCTCTGCTGCTCCCAATGGCATCGCTCCTGCGGACAGCTTGGATGCAGTGGTTCTCTTTTTGTGTATATAAAGTGTGTGTGTGTAAATATATATATGTATACATTTATGACAAAGGCTGGTGCCAGACATGTTTTAAGCACAGACCTGGACTTTCTTAAGTATTTTACATGATGATCATCTTGTACATAACATTTACTGAGAAACATATTGAAACACTGAAAAACAAGCAATGCTATTAAATTTTGCTAAATAAAGAGTAAAATGGGAAGTGGTTCACATGATATAAATTACAGAGTCTGTCAAGAGTTTGCGTATCCACCCACACATCACATACCAGTTATGATTTTGGCTAAGGATCAGGGGCTACATACAAGGGACTTCTCCTGCTTTTTACAGGGGGAAAACAAAACTGAAGAAAACAAAGAAGGTGACACACGTATTAGTAAAAGCAGAAATGGAAATAATTTTTTAGGTAAATCTGTCTTTCCTGACCTAGGGAAACTCCAGGAAAACTAGCAAAAGAAAGGCATTTATGAAACAAGATAAAAGAGAAAATTTGCTGTTGTCAGTATGAGATAATGAGCCTTCACAGAAATATATTGAGCTGTCCTGTCCCCTTTTTCATCTTTTTGTGAATCTGCCTTTTTTGGACAATATGTGGGCATTCTTTGGGACTATAATCCAACAGCAGGCTCTGATCTAGGCACCTTTAGCAAAACATAGAAAGGGTTGGGATAGAGAAATGAGAAAATGCCACTTCGTGAGTCAGTAGCACTCCTGTATTCAAATGCTTTAGACAATTTTGGTCACCTTATCTTTAAACATGGGGTTGAAACTGATGGTCTTCAGAGAAGTGTCAGCAAACAAATGAACACAGGGAAAATCTCTTCTTGCTACTACCTTGAGGTACAAGTAGCTGGAGGCTTTCCATTCATTTTGAAAGAACAGTCCAGTTTTCAACACTTGTTCCATGTCATGGAGACCCTGCAGGGCACAAAGTGACTTTTCTTCCATCTTTGCAGAAGTATGACTCCCCTGAGCAGCCTCCCAAGAAGTACACCAACACAGATCAGCCAGCCACCACAGTCGGGGCAAAAAGGGGTTTAAAGGCTTGTGCAGCCTTTGGTAAGATTGTGCACTCCTAGAAACCATCTCAGAGAAGAAACTGCAATGCACTGGATATAAGGAAATATCCAAAAGCTACCAAGAACACCCAGATATTCACAGAATCGTGGAATGTGCTGAATTGGAGGGGACCCATGAGGATCACTGAGTCCAACTCCTGGCCCTGCACCATCCCTAAGAGTAACACCATGTGCCCAAGAGTATTGTCCAAATGCTCCTTAGACTCTGTCAGGCTTGGTGCTGTGACCACTTGCTTGGAGATCCTTTTCCAGTGTCCAACTACCCTCTGTGGGAAGAACTTTGTACCACCTAAACCTCCCCTGAAAAAACTTGAGGACATTCCCTTGGGTCCTGTCATTCTGTCACTACAGAAAAGTGATCAGTGCCTGCTCTTATGTTATATCCATTGTTTGAGAGGGAAGGATTTTAATGTGGGCAAATATGGACTATCTGTTTCTCTCCTTAACCATGAAGCTAAAAAATCAGGGTTTTGTTTGTGTTTTGTTTGTTGTCCTCATTTATTCCCCTCTTGGAAGTACTCAGTAAGTTGCCAATGTTGGCTGATGGGACAACTGACTCCTCCTGTGGCCATTGCTTCTTCAGTTCTCTCACGCCACGTTACTGAGCAATCCAGTACTGTCAGCCTATTTAGCACAAACGTCTGCAATGAAGTGCCAGAGGGGCTGTGGGAAGGCATAAGCATCCCTCTGCCTGATCTACAGGTCTCAACTAGTCAGGAGATAGAGACCTGTCCCAAGGAAGTTGTTGGCACATACATTTGTGGGAGGGGAGTTACACGTGCATTTGCTGGGGGCACTGGGGACAAAGTAAAAAGAGATTTTTGTAGCCCTTCTTCTATCTCCTCTGCCTTTTCATTAAACATGGTTGGAAAACATTTCCTAAGTGGAAAATACTTGTTTGTATATTTTTTCTTGATTGTGCAGATTTCCTCCTGCCAGAATCTTAGCAGAAGTCAAAATATTGTATTGTCACTCAGACTTGTGCAACAAAGCCCAAGCAGGCTCCTTACCAGCCCCAGTTCATTTTCTGAGGCATCAAAAAGCCAGAAGGAGGGAGATGCACATGAAAGGCGACTTAATGCTGAAGCAAAGGGACCTAATTAGAGTGCAGGCAGGGAATCTGCATGAAACAAAAAGACACCGTGTAATTAATAAAATAACTAATATGTTGCTTTTTAAACCATGATGAGCCACTCACTCAGGGTTATTCTGTATTCTGAACTTTGATTGACTCACACAGTTGTGTCTTTATTGCCAATTTTTATAGCAAGACAAAGCAAATTCAGCCAATCTGAGCCTCCACATCTATGTACAATCATTGATGACACGGAGAGAATCCTCTTCTCTATTGATCAAAGACTGAAGGTGAACTTGCATTTCCAAGAACTTGAGACAGTCTGAATGAGAATTTCCAATGAAAATGGCATGAGCCTTTGGATCAAGTATGCAAGGTGGCATACAGAAAATAAGGATACATCTCTAATAGATAACTTCTTTTGTTATCTGTCCATACTGCTATGGGCATCAGACCTGATGGTGTTCCACCTTAGAGCACCATCCCACTAACCACCTTCTGGATGTCCACTGGTTTTTCCCAGCCTGTTCAGCAGGTGAAAATCATCCAGAGATGTAACTGATAAAGAAATGGCAAGTACACACAGCCAGCATGCTAGAGAAATGGGGAAATTTCATTATCCTGAATGAAAAATAGATAAAGTCTGTTCACCCACCATTACTCTTGACCATACCTTTGCTTTATCCCTGAGTTTTGAATCTGACCTGAAGGTGTGTTTCAATAGAGTATTTGCAATGGACGTAATGGGGAGCAAGCTAAATACTGGAGGCAGGGGGCGAGGGAAGGATTTCCTGTTTGCTTATTGCTAAGAAAGATTTCAGGGGTGCAGGCAAGCCTCCTGCATCCCACCAGGATCTTTGGGCTTGGTCCCCTTGACCCATGGGAACCAACCAACACTTGTTCAGCATCCTGCAGGCTAATGGTAAAGCAGCCAAGGCTTGGGCTGTGCCCAGGAAATCTGGACTTTTGGGAAAGGAAGAGAAAAAGGAAGCCAGGATGATTCAAGCAATGTTTGGAGGGCTGACCCATTGCTAGGGCAGAGGGTCCCTTTGCAGGGGATCCTCTTACCTCAGGGTAAGACCTGAGGTTTCCCTGTGGGCAAGTTCAGGGCCTGAACAGGTTAACTCAGAAAAAAACATCTTAGATCTTTCGAAATAGCATTGGTGGGCAGCTCTGCTCTGTGAAACAGAAAGAATACTCAGCACATGGCTGGATAATCCTGTGATATTTTGAAGAAATTGTGCCCCCTGCTGATTTAATTATTTTTTTTTGCCTCAGCTCTAAACCTGGTGAGAACATTCAAACGTACTGATTAGCGTTCAAGGTCAATAACTCAGATGTCCTGCTGGATAGTAAAAATCTTCCCTTTCAACACTGAAATAAGATGCTTATTATTGATTTGTTGGAAGCAGAAGGTAAAGGATGAATGGCATATCCTTGCAGGGCCAGCATTCTGAGGCCATGCCTAGCATTTTACATGTCCTTTGTAGCACTTAATGGGGAAATAAAAGCCTGGAATAAAGCAAGCATAAATTTGTGACCAGGGGATTTGGTAGGTTTAGTAAGGCTCTGTTTGTGTCTTACTTGCATGGCAAAATGATCGCATTTTCTAGCAAAAAAATACAATCATCAGCTGCCCATTTAATCTGATCATGACTGACTAACAAAAAAATAGATCATTGTGGAATAATAACCAGTGATATTTTATGAGATGGGTGGTTATACCCATCAGTATCCCACATCAACAGTATCCCACATCAACTCTCTCAATGGCCAGCAGTATGAAAAAAAGCACTATTTTTTTTTTTTTTTTTTTTCCCAGGAAACCTGGAAAACCAACTTGCACAGAGGTCACCCCAAATGCAGGTCAGACAGCAAAAGAAGGAAAGAAAGGAAGCAATCCCATTAATGTGCTGTCACAGGCATTTGAACTAGGCTGCAGTCAGTCCCACATCCAGTACAGTGGGGCTGGATACAGGCTCCCACTTCCCAGGAAAGGGCAACAAGCCCCCATTTCCCATTGCCCCATTTCCATCTTGGGGCCACTGGGGCTGTGTTACAGATACGGCCCTGCTGGATTTATGCTCGTCCAACATTTCTTTCCTCTAAAATCCTATTTAGTGTGCTTTCCGGTGCTGCACTGTGCTCTGCTATTGTTAATGCGACGATCAGGGACATTTTCTTTTGGCTTCCTCTCCCAGTCGCTAGACTGCAAACCTGTCTCCGCTAGGAGGTCATTGAGTACCCTCTAGTGGATATTTTGGAAAACATATCTCAGCTCTTTATTGGCCCCTGGAGCCTTGGCAGCAGCTCTCTGGAAAGCCTTGTGTTTATAGTTAAGGCGCACAGGGGATGGATTACAGTAAGCACAGCACATGCAAACTGTTGCAAACCCTCACAAGAGCTCCTTCTCTTCAGTTAAATCAAACATGAAGGGCAAACAAGATTAAAAATCAATACTTCAAGACAAACTGCTTGCTTTATTTTTTTTTTTATCTAGTAGATTTGTACAAGGCCAAAAACACCTGTAAGGAAAATCAGTCTGCCAATAGCATTCAATTTCAGTTTTTGGAATGGCCTGAGATGGCAATAGGCCCCCTACACATGGCATCCAAGGACAGGCCTGGGGAGAAGCAAGAATTTATCCCTATGATTGGCCTCTTTACCCTTTATTTATTAGCTTTAATAATAATTTGGGTTTTTTCCTAAATTAGTCAATGTATTTGTTTTTTGCTTCCCGTGATCTGTATGCGGTGGGTCCATCTTCCCAAACAGCCTAAATTCCCCCCGAGATGCTCACTCACTCACACTCCCATCCTCAGAAATGTGTGAGAAAGGTCTTGTGTCACAGGAAGGACAGGGAGCTTGGTGAATTGTCAGTTAGCATCCCAGGCAGACTGGACTCAATGGAGGTGGGAGGAAATATTTTAAGTTGTTGCCAATTAAAATAGATTCAGGTAGTGAAAAACAAAGATAAATATTAAAACAATACCTTTCTTCTCACACTTCTCACAGGCTCAGCTTCATCCCCAACTCTTCTACATCCTTTTACCCCCAGGGGAGATGTGGGAATGGAGGTTGAGGTCAGTCCCTAAGGTCAGTCCCTAACTGCTGCTCTTTCCTTCTCGTGCTTTTCCCCTGCTCAAGCATGGGCTCCTCCCTGGGCTGCAGCTCTTCAGGATAAACCTCCTCTGGTGCGAATCCTCTCAGTATAGTGGATATGTGCTCCTCCCCTACCCCTTCCTTCTCCTCCTCTGCCCTTGGTGTCCCCTCTGCTGCTTCTCCTCCCCTGCCCATCCAGAGATTTCTGCTTTCTGATACAACTTACCAATAACATATTCACTGAAGTGTTGAGCAGCATTAGTTTCCATTCCCATCGTGTGTCAGTCCCATCTTGTCAGTCAGTGGTCTTGTCAGTTTGTTTTGAGTTGATGTCAGACTAAATGTTGTGCCATTAGCATGCACATCTTTATGCCTTTTATCAGTGGCTTAATGCTAACGCTCTGTAAGACTTCAGGAATTTCCCTGGTACATCAGGATGTTTTCAAAATGAGGATGAGTAGGTCAATTATATCGTTGGCAGCTTTTCAAGGCCTTCTGAGTATGTAGTAAGACTTAAGCCTGTTAATGTCTAATACAGGTTCTTAATGTCCTCACTTATAACTTAGTAGCTAAAAAAAAAAAAAAATCACTTCTTTCACTATGCTTGAAAATACCATCCTGTTTCTTTCTAAATGTGTAAGAGAAATCTGTTTGTCTGTCTACCTTTTCTTACCCTTCTCTTTAGTAGGATGTCATTGCTGTCTGCTGTTTTTCAGGTTTCTATCAGGCTTTCCCCTTGTCATATTTCCCTTCTGGAGCACAAGTTCTGTGCTGGTCTGTTGGGTATTTCATAAAAAATACAGATGTCAGCATACACAGCTTGAAAGGCTTCAGGACCTCTCCTGGTGGTATGTTGTAAGTTCACCTCCTTTTTTACCATCTTTTCTTGTGGAGCTTTTGGCCATGGCTCCTGAGGTTGGGCCTCACATGCCCTGTTCTTATCCAAGATTCTGAATTTCCGATTTCTGAACCGTACTGGTGGGTGAGGTTTTGCTTTGTTTTGCTGGGAATCGCATTATTTCCAGAAAGAAGCTGGCTCTCGGTTTATCTTGTTTTCAAAGAAAACCAGAATGTCTCTATGTGCAAGTAGGTAAGAGATGGGCCAGTTGAGCCTCAAACCCTCTCCCATAGCTCTTATTTCAGATTGTCCATGGTTCACTCTCTCCACTTACAGCTGAGACACCTCCAACCCCCTTCTGACCGGTCCCAGGGTTAGTCAAGGTGTTCAAAAAGTGAATGTTTGTAAAGGCACATTTTCAGTAATGGGAAGGGGTTATCTGAGGAGCTTCTTGGTCATTGGAAGTTGGTCCTGACCTGAGCAGGAAATTGGGTCAGAAGGTCGCCAGAGAGACCTCCTAGGCTAAATTGTTCTACAGTTCTATGCAAAAAATATGGTGTGTCACTTAGTAAGCTGGCTGAAAGTATTGAAGAGGCAAAGATAGGGTACAGGACAAGACACATGACATAATTATATTGTTGAAAAAACTTTATTATTTTAAATTTTATTTCCTGAAGTAAAAAAGTCTACAGGAAGTGTGTAACCATTCTTTAAAAATTTAGTATTTCCTAATCCAATGATATTTTTAATTGCTTTGAAGGTTTTCAACTGATGACAGTCTGCAGTGCTAGTGCCCGGGGATGCACCCAGCACATGATGATGTACATTTCTTTGTGGGATCCTCTGTTACACAGAACCTGTCCTCTCTGGTAAGAGAGACAGTGATAACACTGCTGTTTTGAAAGCAGTGAGTCACCTACATTTGCTAATAATACATTCAAAAAATCTGTGCCATTTCTGGCTGTGTTTTAGCTGGGCTCTGAAAGACCTACCAGACAGTGGGGGGCACAGGAGGAAGTTATCCAGCGCCAGTAAATGATAAAGGTGGTTTTCTGAGGAGCTAGCCCCAAGGTGCACATAGCCTTGCCTTGTCAGAGAGTTCTGCAGGTGCATATCTACCACAGGAGGCTTGTGCTGCCTCTCCAGAGTTAGTGAGTCCACAGGTTTGGCTTTGAGAGTGTAGTGGTGAATGATGGAGGGGTTTTGGTTTTTTTTTTTTCCCTTTCACTTTTTCTGCTTTCCTGTGGCATTGGAAAACAGGGTGTATTGTATTTGCACAGCAAGGTTTTGGTAGCAGGAATCTACAGCGTGGCTTCTGTGAGAAGTTGCTAGAAGCTTTCCCCATGCCCAACAGGGCCAATGGCAGCCAGCTCCAGGACGGACCTGGAGCCAAACTGAGACTCTTGGTGACAGTGGTAGCTCTGCTGAGATAACACATTTAAGGAGGCAGAAAATTTACTGCCCAGGAGCAAATTTTGGCCAAAGAGGAGTAAGAATATGGGAAAAGAACAATTCTGCAGACACCAAGGTTAGTGTAGAATGGGGGAGGAGGCGCTCCAGGTGCCAGAGCAGAGATTCCCCTGCAGCCTATAGTGCAGACTGGTGAGGTAACTGTGTCCCTGCTGCTCATGGAAGTCCATGGCTGGAGCAAAGATCCACCTGCAGCCCCTGGAAGATCCCACACTGGAGCAGGGGAAGAGTGTAAGGAGCTCCCTTTTGAGGAGGAAGGAGAGGTAAAAACCATGTGATAAATTGAATGCAGCCCCCATTGCCTGTGCCCCTGTGCCACTGGGAGGAAGGAGGCAGAGAAATCAGGAATGAAGTTTAGCCTGGAGGAAGGGAGGGGTGGGGAGAAGTGTTTTCAAATTTGTTTTTATTTTGCATTACTCTACTCTGGTGTTAATTGGCAATAAACTAAATTAATTTCCCAAAGCTCAGTCTATTTTGCCCATGCCAGCAATTAATGAGTGATCCCTCCCTGTCCTTATCTTGACCCCAGAGCTGTTTGTTGTATTTTCTCTCCCCTGCCCCAGTGAAGGAGGGGAGTGATAGAGTGGCTTTGGTGGGCACCGTGCATCCAGCCAGGGTGAACCCACCACCCAGGGATGTGCCAGCTTAAGCACTAAGCAGCCAGGCTATTTTACAGAGCAAGCAGAAGTGCTTTTTTTCTGTGTGATTTCAAGCAGGAGCAACAAACATATAGCAAAAAATAAATTGGCTTAGCCAGCACTTCAAAGGGTGTGAGCTGCCACCCATGGTAATTTCAGTGTGATACCTGCCGACTTCCCCTTTGCAAAAGGTCTCTTGAATGATTCATGCTCACATCTACTGATGTTCCTGACTTCTTAAACCACACCACTAACCCTTTTCCTTGGACCCAAAATTTCCGAACTGTTTTTGAATGGTGCTTGTGTGCATGTGTGTGTGTGTGCGTGTGTGTGTGTGAGCCTTCTTCTGAAAGACAGGCAATCCCAGCCTGTGCCCCAAGAGACAGATCTGGCAGTGGAAAGTCACCATCCTCCCTGGCCTTACTCATCTTCCTCATGCTTGCTTTTCCCCTTGAATTTATGGAGTGTGTCCTCCCTACCCACAGGCGCCAGTTGAGACACAGAGCTGCCAGGAACTTTCCATCTCTTCCTGGGAAGAGGTGCCTTGCCCTTTCCTGATTAGACTGCATACTTATGATGCTGACCCAAACAGAAAGCCAGGATGAGTGGGCACTTCTTCCTCCTGCTTTACTACCAGGCAGAGGAGGGAAGCACTATGTTTCCAAACTCTCCTTTTCTTGGATCCCTCCATACTAGCTCAGATGGTCTCCATTTAAAGCAAAGTCTTTTCTAAAATGTATCACCACTTTTTGTTTTAATTAGCACTGATGGCAATGACTTTTGAAAAGGCACAAGGAGCTCCCCATCTCTCCAGACCTGCAAGTGAAGCTGCAAGGCACTGGCATGGTGGGTGGCAGTGCTTCCCATGGAGGCAGCCCTGTGAAGCCATGCTTTCCCAATGCCTCCTGTGACTGATCCACTTAGGAAAGCAGCTCTTCTCATTATGTTTAGCTCTTTAATCCTTTTCTCTCCCTTTCCAGTAGTGACAACTTTTCTGTTTGCACCTCCATTGCATCACCACTCCCCTCTACAGCTGCCCTGCATTTTTTTTTGCCTAACAGCATATAATTAATCAGCTCAGGTTTGTAATAAAATATGACGCCCATTTAATAGACTGAGTCACTGGTAGAGCCAAGCAGAATGAGCTGATGGGAAGGATGGCAGGGGAGATAATGCAAGGCTGTCAGCAGGCAAGGGGCAGGCCTGCCTTGCACAGCCAGTGCTCTTCAGAGGCAGCCTGGGCGACACCAAGACCAAACCTGCTCATGTTTCCCTGTTGCTTGGCGAGGTTTAGGCATGTTTTCCTGTCTGAGCCAGTGCTGCTGCAGCAGGACCCAGACTGGTTGATCCTTTCTGTAGGCAACGGGCATGAGCTGAGCGTTAGGTTGGAAATGAGGAAATGCAGAGAATGGGTGAAGTAGAGAGGTGACTGCCAGTCCTGTGGGGACACTCATCCCTTGGACAAGGTGAAGGGGTTTGACCCCACATGCTGATGACCCTTTTGGGGGAAGCCACCAGTCTCATCCCTGAGCTGTTGCTGGCTTTTCAAACACTTCCATAAGCAGTATTTTTTGTTGCTGGCTGTGGTACTGTCACATCATTAGTCCTCATTAGAGGGTGATAAAATACTTATATAAAAACATCTCATAAAACCAGCTGATCATTGGCACTGTGCTACTCCAAGTGCTCTGGAGTTTCAGGACAGAGGAGTTCAGTGACGTTATAAAAATCTCCCTCCTGTGGCTCAGAGACAAAGCTAAGTCAAAGAGCTGTTATGCAGCTGACAAAGGGTTTAGGGCTTGCACACAGGCAGGTGAGCTGGTGTATCTGGGAATGCTCATGAATAACATCAGAAAGGTGCCGGGCATTTTACAGTTTACTTTGCAAGAGCAGTAGAAAAAGTAAAAAGTGCAGCACCATGATTGGGAAGATGGATGTCCATGTGTGTATATCTAGACATACGTAGCAAAAATAAAAACATTTTGATTTTCTGGGTAACACAACTACTGTTATGCTAGAGGTTTTTTAAGCAAAATGGTTTTAGTTCTATTTCAAGCAATTATGAGTATTTCCATGTAACTGCTTTTCAGCTGTTTGTTAGAAAATGCTTATCTAGAGTTTTTTATGACGTAAGCTAATTACATCCCAAATTAAAAAAGACCTTATTAATGAATAAGATACTGGGATTTGGCATTTGATTTCAGCATTCAGCACAATTCCTGTTTAATGCTGTGCAAACTAATTCAGTCTTATCCCAGAGCAGAAAGTACAAAAGCCGTGACAGTACAAATCACGCGTTGCGGCACATTCACTGCAGAAGATTCAGGGTGCTCTGGGGATGGGCAGGAGAGCAAAAGCTCTGCCAGTTCTCGGTGTTTCTCCACACCACCATGTCCCAGGAGGCAGCAGTGGCTGCAGGAACTTATTTACAGCCCCACAGAGTGACAGGTCCTGCACTGAGCTTGCAGATGCAGCACCAGCCCTGTATTAGCCTGCCACACTGCAGAAGGAACAGGATCAAAGGAGAGAGTCATCCTTTCCCAAGTCCTTGCAAGTCTTGTTTCTGGTTGTTTACCAGGTATTCCAACCAGGAATTCCACTTTGTACGTCTCTTTTTTTTTCTTCATTAGAAAAAAAAATATTAACAAAGACCTAGGACTAACACAAATTACCTCCTCTGCTTTCTATTGTTAAATTAAAATCTCTTTATAGCCCTGCCAGGAGGGATAACACTATTGTTAAGGCATGACACCACATTACAGAAAGGGTGTCTGCTAAAAACTTGTTTAGTCCTTTTGTCCTTGCCTGTAAACCACTGGAAAATGTACAAACCTCTCACAGTTTTTACAGTAGCCATTCAAGGTAAACTGTAAGTCTTCTTTTGGTTTCCTTCCCCTGTTAAGGTAAGGAATACCCCAAAGCTTACCAACCAAGTATGGTCTTTTACCAATGTTGAGGAGCTCTGGAAAGAGCAACTTTTGTGGTAGGTACATGCCAGAAAAGCCATTTTAAGATTGCCCATCAGTTAAAGCGCTAAAGCTGTGGAGGTGGAGCTGCAGAAACGCCCTTCCTATTGATGCCAGAACACTATTTAGCTCTTCCTTAAAAAACATCAGCAGTTAGGAAGGGCGCCAAGTTTTCCCAAGGAAACACTGTAATGAAATGCATCATCCAGCTATCTGTGCCTTCACCACCACTCACCTGTATCCATCCCTTCATCCTGCAATCTGGTGACAGCTCGCAGGTTGTGCAAACCTGTTAAATTCAAGTGCCACCCAAAAAATATTTTGCAAGAGGATGTGCTTTCCAGCTGTGGGAATTTTCACTTTTCCCACTAAATCACTTGGAACAGATGTTCTGCATCTGTTATTTTATTCATTTACATACATAAATTGCTGCTCAGTCAATCCCATAAGTCCTCAAAGGTAAACCAGTCCCAAGAAATAGGATTGACCAGTGATGAGAATGTTGTAATTTTAAAAGCGGGTCAGGGCCAAATATTGCTATGCTTTTTTATTCTTTCAACTTCCATAGGGAAGCAGGTCCATCCCACTGGGCGTGGATGAATTCCTCCTTGTTAACACAAAATGCTCCTTTTGTTCTGGAAATTCCAGTTTCAAGACCTGAAATTCTGGCATAAAGATTCAGATTGCATTATAACAGTTGAAAAAAAATTAACTAATATAGTTAAGTAGCCCACCCCCACCTCTGATTGAGTGTATCATCAACCTCTTCTCTAAAGCATTCTTGTCAACTGTAATGGCTATTTTATCTAAGCATCAAAGACAAACAGGCTCCAGCTGGGGATTTAAAACCTGATACTGATTTTCTTAAAATAAATAGCATTAATAAGCAAAAACGAGGGCATTTCTTAACTTGGTTGTTTTAGCTACTGAAATAGAAGAGGGCACAGAAAGAACAGTAAGAAATAACCTCGATGAGCACAGTTCAGGTATTTTTCTTTTCTTTACCTTATTTCTCAATGCTGAAGAAAGACATGAGAAAGTTGTATTGAATACAATGACTTTTAAAACTTATTTAAATCAAGGAAATAGAAAACAAACAATCTGTTGAGCTTTTTTTCATTTCTTTTTCTGAATTCCTATTTCCTAAATATAGCTTTTGCAGCTAATAATCTCTATATCCTGGCCTAGTCACAGTGCTGAAAAAAAAAGCTGTTGACTATATTGATTTTGTGGCAGATTATGGAATTCTTTTAAATTTGTAATTTAGATCCAGAATGCTCTTCTCACCAGGTCACAATGTTGTTGAGAACTAATCTTGGTGTCTGGCGTTATGCTTATAATGGGAAATTTGCTCAGTGAAGGAGACACTGCACAGCATTCTGATGCTGTTTTAACAAAGAATTACATTGCCTCAAGATGTCATGCTGCCAAAATTGCCACACCAAAAATTAAATTGAGAACAGAGTCTAAAATCCTTTGTCTGGCTAAAACACTGTGTTATTTTCAGCATCCTTGCAATGCAAAAGCAAGCAAACCACTAATGCTTTGTGCATCTCTTTGTTCCTACAGTACATGTTCCTACTCCCCATGAAAACATGCATCAAGAGATAATGTGAAGAAAATATCAAGAATATTTTGGTCAGATTAAAATACCCACTTGTTCCCCAGTCAGCTAAAATTCCTAACAAAGCACATTACAAAGTAAATGGATTTCTTTCTACTCAGTGCATCTCCTACTGAGCTGAGCAGCCATCTTCTAATACTTGCCATGAATAGCAGAGAGCCCAGTGCTGCTCCCTGGTAGCCAGTGGCTGGACCAGAGGCTGGCAAAGTCAGACTCAAGGTGCTGAAAGAGTGAAAAGTTGTCTCACTGCCAAAAATATGCTAAAATACATTTTGAAAGGCATCCTGTGAGTCTGAGTACGAAAAAAAATTACAGGCTTGATTAATTTGGAATTGAAATTGTTGTTCTAATGGCTCAGCTCAAGGATTTTAGTAAATCAATCCTTCTGTAGTTTTCAACAGGCTTCAGACAACACCTTCTGAATCCAAGAGATTTTAAAGACCTGTGAGACAGGCAGCTTATGCCAACTGCTTATCAAGATGGTACTACGGTGTATTCCATACTGCTGGTGCAACTAGAGGCATTAAGGAGAGCTTGAGTTACAAGCATTGCACATAAAAGTCTCATATCTCATCCCTTATCAAAAGCAGATTTAATAAGTGCAACAAAGCAAGAAAAAAAAATCTGCAGATCCATGCACTGGTCTGCAGCACAAAGCAGAGTTTTCTCAGTAAGAATTCTGCCACAACCAACACGGTGTTAGTTCAAAATACATTGCCACTTCCAGTATTATACTAAAGTAACTATACCTTCATTGTAAAGCCTTAAAAAAACCCAAAAAACAAACCAAAACAAAACCCAAAAACCAAAGTGGAAAAAAGGGTTTTGATCCTTATTTTTCTATTATACTCCAAATTTCCTAGTGTGCAATGTGAGGTCTAGATGGTAAATAAACTTTTATAAATTCTGTTAGCATCATGGACTGTCCTTAGTGAAAATTGTCCCTGAAATAAGTGAAACTTCACCTAGAGAGTACCAGAAAGTAGCAAAAGGCATAATGAGGGATTTTACCTGTGCAAGAAAACTTACCTGACTTTAAAATAAAAATACCCGAAAGCCAGATTTATATAAATATCTGGTATTTATTAAATTGTCATCACAGAAGACCTCAGTATAAAATCTCTAACAAGGTGATTTTATAGCACAGTCAACTCTCTGTTTCTCACAGCCAAAAGCTCTGGTTATGACTGTACAGTGTGTCTTCATATTATAGAATACAAAACTGGAGTTTGCCCTTGTAGCCCCGTATTTGTTAAGCAGGAAGACAAAATTTAATAAAAGCTATTCCTTCTATTAGTTTATTGTATCCAGAACACCAGGTTTTGAGATCATTAAATGAAAAATATTGCTACTACTCAACCTACTCAGACTGTGCAGCCTCCATTTGGCATTTCAGTCTGCAAGAAAAGTCACTTCCCATGCCCCAGTGACAAATCACAGCAGTAAACTATTCCCTGAACACACATCACAGTCTTCATCCAAGGAGCCACTCTAGCAGAGCAAAAAGGCATGCACAGTGATTGAAGAGGGCAGAGAGGAAAAAAAAGGGGAATTTTTCAGTAAAGAACTAGCTATTACCTAAAATCTCATTTTCTGAGTAAATTTTAACATTGTGGTGGGTTTTTTTCTACTTAATTGGAGCATTTCCAGCATATTTGGTTTATGTCAAGCAACTAAGAAGTGAAAAGCATGCTAGGCTCTCTACAAGTACTGAATCCAGGGACACATTTTCTTCAAACTCCATACCTCATGCTGTCAGCAGAAAATGTTCCAACATCCCCTGCCAAGTTTGATGTTTTGAGAATAGGTAGAACTACAAAAAACCCCCCCATTCCAGCTTGGCCCAGAGCCGCCTTCTGTGCCATCTGCCAAAAGTGTTGAAACCAAGTCAGATACCAATTTCCAGGTGAGAATCTGTTGTTCAGTAAGAAAAATTCCTATCAGGCTGGGTAGACACAGACTGCCGTACCTTGTGCCCAAGAGCAGCATTTGAGGTGAAGCCAGTGTACCAAATGATGCCATGGACTTGAAACCCTTGACTGTAAACCACCCCAAAATTTATTTTAACATTTCACTCACTTGCAGCTACTACAGTATCTGTGACATACATCCCAGTCTGGAATAATTTAGTAAGCAACCACCTCACCTGAAGATATACGTACAAAAAAGAAACAAAGAAGTAAGAGATGTTCCACAAAAATAGGTTTTTAGCACTTACACAGCAATTTTCAGCTTTGGAGGACTTTGTGCTACTGCAAGAAGCTATTCAGAAGCTCTGAAGATTATTAATGAGGAAATACAGAGTGAGCCCTGCCAATGCAGGAGTATGATGTTCGTCATTACTTTCACTCCAAGCATTTGTAGTTAGATAAATCACTCTCTTGATTGTCATTCAAGACAAAGCAAACTTTTATGTACTTTATGTACTACTTGTATACCATTACAGCATTTGTAATGAATACACAGCAGTAACAGTTACAGTCACTTAACTCCTGCAACATCTAGGGGAAACAGCAAAAAACTAGAGAAGCAATTACATCATGTTCTCTAGCTTTTGGCCCAAGTTGTTTCTTGCATTTCTCTAGTTTTCTTTCATAAACACACTCCAAAAGTACTAGCTTAACAGTGGTTTCCTTGTCAAACAAATTAAGGTTATACCACTGCAAGAGCAATAACTCTTTAGCTAAAGATAAGGACAGAAAGCACTTTGAATCATTTCAATAATCCAAGATTTCTTTTTGTTTAGCAGACTAAAACCTACCTGATATTGATTTGACAGGTAGCAGCAATACCATACGAGCTTGTATCAGTTCACACCTACTGAATCAAAATGTAAATAGCTTTTTCCCTCAAAGCAGCACTGTGTGGTGCTCTGGCAGGAACTGCCAGCACTGTTTTATAGTGTGCACTACTTAGGGTCTGGATGATCAAGAGACATAAACTTACCCATCAATAAGTATCTTTGATGTATGTGATGTCACCGACATGTCAGGCAGTGAGCAGAAAAGTGTGCCTGCATTCATGAGGTGACCGAGAAGTCCCAAGCACAGAAAGATGCTGAAAGCCACTAGTCCATAAAGGCACTGCCTTCAAAGCTGTCTTTGAGTACATGCCTCATGTGTGTGTCTGAGAGAAGCCCACGTTCACCCAGGGCTTTGAGCTGAGCCAGAAAACAGCGAATAAAACCCTTCCCCTGCCGAACCCAAAGTTCCCAGACGCTGAGGCAAGTGATACAAAACAGAAAATGGAACATCAGAGGATCCAGTCTATTCTATCCAATCATCTGATGAATCTGATTTGATCACGCTCTTATTTTTAATAACTGGTGGGGAATAAGAGTTATGAGAAAGATGCCTGCAGAGAGAGCCTGCACATGTTAATCATCTAAGGGATAAATCTTGTTCTGAACACTTGCTGTGTTTTCTGATTCCAGGGAGGATGTAAGCAGTGGATTGAAGCAACAGCTGAGAATTGTGCAAGACATAATTGACCACACCATGTTTTGCTATGATGGCAGACTTGATTCTCTACTACTTGACATCCGGAGTAGCTATGTGCACTGAGGTTCTAGGAATGCAACATGGGTGGAACTTGATATTATAAATTTGATTACAGAGATCATACTTGGCAGACAATGGAGGAACTTACTGTACCCAGCACATGTAACCATGAATTGTACCCAATGCCAAAAGTATTCCAGATTGTCCAGGATGAGAGACACACAGTGTCCAACAAAAGCCAAACTTCATGGCTAATTGTATTCCTAATTGTTAGCATTTCCAAGACAAAATAAGGAAACTTAGGGGATTTTTTTGTTTGTTTGTTTTAAGTGGGCATCCTATTTTCAGTCAGTTCCATAAAGGTGATTTCAAAGTCATGCTGCTATTATTTGGGGACAATATTCAAAATTAGAAAGTTCCTGTTACCTTAAAATGGGAAAATGTGTCACAAAAATGATTTTCTCAAATTTTGGGCAGCAAAACAGATTACATCACATGATGTGCACAACACTAAAATTAGCAGGCATCTTGAGGTCAGATGGGACACAGAAGAACATAATACAGAATGTATAAAACCAAACTCAAACAGCATGAAAAAAGTAATGTTTATTTTTAATGTTTACAAAAGCATGAACACCTTATGCAAAAGCAGCACCCTGAACCATACATTTCCCTCAATCCTCCTGGGATATTGGCAGAAAGCAAGTATTTTCTCTGCTCTTTAGTGCTCAGCATACTCTGCTGAGGTAAATGGGAACCAACCCACTCATTTCCATGGAGCTCCCTCTGCTTACACCAGCAAAGGGGCCGGCGCATCAGACTGCAGTGCAATGAGATGTCATATGGGTGTCTTGCTTTAAGTATCAAATTAGATAAGTCTGTGTTTCTAACCAAGATAAATACACTATCCAGATAGTTAATTAGCTCCCCATTCTCTTCAATTTTAACTGAAATAGATCTCATTTTAAATATGACTCTCAGCCCATACTAGCTTCATGCAAGGTTTAACTTTATGCACCATGAACAATTTTATTCAAGTTTTTAAGAGAGAGCCAGTGCTTGTAAGCTATTTCAGGATTGAGATCTTGCATCACAAAAGCTATTTTTCCTTTCTTACCTCCCTTCCCAGCACATGCAGTTCAAGTGCTTACTCTGAAGAAATGTGCCCTTAGGTTAACCTGAAAAGAATGTGCAGCATTTTCATTTTGCCTTCACCTTCTTCTCCTGATCTGGAGCTGGAAGTAATTGATGGTCCTGTAATCAAATAGGCCATGCTCTTGAACTTACAGAGAAACATTTGTTTAATGGTTGGACTCAGTCATCTTAATGGTCTTCTTCAACCTAAATGGTTTTATGACTCTATGATTTATTTTTAGAAGTTTCCTGTTAAACAGAGAATGTGATTGCAATGATTTCAAAAATTCACCTGAAGCAAGTTACTCATACTAAAATGATCCCTACTATAATACAGCATAATTCCCCAGCTACCCTGAGGTGAGATCCCTCCCCTCAGAATCTACAACTGATACCTCAATATATTCATTATGCTGGTAGAAATGGCTCTGTCCTGTTTGCCATACTACGTCCAAAATGACTGACAAATACTATTTATGTTTGCAAGACTGATACTGGATCTGTGGAACAAAAATAGTTTCATTTTACTGCTGGAGCTGTAGGAATCATTCTATTAGCTCCTGCCAAATTCACATTCAAGAAATATAATTTACTTCACATATATTGAAAGAATCTGCTAAGAACCCATACATATATACACACACATACACTATGTATGTGTACACATATATACACACATGTATAGATAATTTGTATTTAATTTTACACTGAAAAAGTGCTAAAGTAGTCCAACAACTGTCACTGCTAAAGATGAGGCTAAATGAAATGGTATTACTTATATGGCATCAAATATTTAGAGACTCTGGTCCAAGAGCTTCAGAACTCTTAGCATAAAAATTATCATTCATTGGCAAAAAAAAAAAAAAAAAAAAAAAAAAAAAAAAAAAAAAAAAAAAAAGTTTCAAATGGTTTGAATTTAATTTTTCAATAAATTGAAAGGATTTAGAAGAACAAAACCCCAATAAGCCTGTAAAGAATAACTGTACTGCAAAAGATTGTGTAATTTGAATTCCAGTACTATGTATAGAAAATACACATATTTATACATACTTTCATGGCAAAATTTTAAGGTTCCTTAGACTCAAAGATGACTTGAATGAATCTGTCAGTATTTCCCATGTGCATTATTGCCTCATATTTTGAAAAACAAAAAGCTGCATACAAGTTCAGCCCTGTATTCTATGAGTCTGGCTGCATAGTCAGAAACAGAAATATTGCACTCAAGACCATGCCTACAAAAATGCACATTTAATAAGGCCATTATATTCAAGATTGTAATGGGACTTGTATTACATGAACAATCAAATATATCATAAATAGACCTAGGAAAGTCATACTGCAAAAGATGTACTCAAAACAGCAATGTTCCAGTAATTTAATAACTGGGTTTTTCTTTCCCATGAAATGGCAATCTCTCAAACTGGTTTTATGCACAGGGTCAGACAGCACGATGTGTATGTACATGTGCATTCTCACAATTATTTTTTCACTTTTTTTTAGAATTTAACAATTACCCCAGAATTTGACAGTAGGCTTCTATTCAAGTTCCATCAACAAGGTTCAAGTTACAGTCAACTTTAACCCACTTCCATGCATGATGATGGGGAAAAATTTTGACTTTCAGTTATTTAAATATTTACCATCATACAAGACATAATTCTTAACTCAGAAAGTGGAGCAAAGACACAATTGAACCTGCCCTGGAATACTCCCCGGTGTGCTGTTTCAGAGCTAGGTCACATTAAGAGTATCAGTTCAGCTGATCTGGCTTATTGAATGAACAACAGAGCAAACAACCAATTTAACACAATTCAAGGAGTGATACAGATTTAGGAGTTAGCTGCCCACATGCCATGGCAAATAGAAAGAAGCTACCCTTTAATCAAAGTGGGGTAAATGACCTTGAAATTACAGCAGGGTGAGTGTATTCACACCAGTTACTGCCTTGGAGTAGCAGGTGTGCTGTAAATCTGCTTTGTAGTTATTTACTCCTTTAGCCATTCCAAATTTACTGAGTCAGCCAGCATTTTGGCTTGGTTAAGGGTAGTGACATTTGCTCAAGGAGGAAGGGTCAATCACCACCCCTCTTCCCCATGCCACACTACATAAACACGCAGTTATGCAAATGCAAAAAGCATCATTACAAAGGCTGGAAGAATCAGAAGACATAGTAGATAAGAAACTTAATGGTCACATGCATTTGAGTTCAGCAGAGACAATTTTTCACAATTCTATATTCTGCCCAAAAATCCACAGTGGTGGTGATTAGGGATGAATCACCCTCCAGCTGAACCAATTCCAGCATTAGGAATTATTTTTTGATACAACAGACTATATCCAAAACTTTTTATCCCAGGACCTGTTTTGGGTTAAGATTTTTTTTCTTTATAGAGACAAGACAAACCTGAGATACTGAATATGTGACCTGCTTGAATATTATAAACGGTCAATGGATGATTGAGATGCAAAAATCTATTAAATGTGTCACTCACTTTACACCCACAGTTCTGTGTGCTCCTTCTGCACCAATGGTGCCACTTGCCAGATATATGTCTGTTGCTACCTCTGGATATGTTTTTGACCAGAGCTGAGGGGGATTGTGTTTGGACAATGCAGCTCTTGCAGTGATGGCCAAGGAACACAGTAATTCAGGATATAGTTAGTTTCTAATTCCACCCATCTTCTACTCATTGCATGCTAAGCAGCTCAAAATATATCTCTTAGTAATCACATTATTCAGACTGAGTAAAAATCTTTAAACATTTTCTTCACAAAAGGAATGGCAAAAAGTCCTTTATGTAACATGTAAATGAAAATCCATCTAAAAGTTTCTACTTATTTTAGCAGTTTTGAGTTTTGATGATGGCCTATCTATCAGCAATACTTTGCCTGCAAGTGTCTAACCAATCAAGTTTTGACAGGTATAAAGCAATAGCAACATTTCCAACATTTTATGTTTGCTGTGTTTAGTACTTTTAAACCAAATTCTCACTCCCAATAAAGTGATGGTTGGTCTTAGTTAACATGACTACCCATGCACACAACATTTCTAAATGGAATTACATGCTGTTTTCTCTCCACCATAGCATTTTCTTACCATTTTGAGTATCAGTCAGCGTCATAGATTTAATGCAGGTCATGGACAACAAGCCTATTTTTACTTGCTTGCTTCAACCAATATATTCATTCATATTTTCACATTTTAAAAATGTATTATTGACTTGGCTCCACTCCAAAATTTCAGTTTACATTAAAATGATGACTTGATCAAAGGATACCACCAAAAATCCCTTTGACTCCCACAGGAAAACACACATTCTCCTGAATTAGTGTTAACAGATATTTAGATTAGAGGACTCCATATTTCAGAAACCAGTTATTTAATGCTCAATATTCTTTTCAGCAGATGAAGAGGTAGGTATATTTCCACACAAGAAAAAATAATAAAACAAAAACCAAACTGTAACAGATACTCAATTAAATCAAGTAATGTCTGAAAAGTCAAACACTATTCTGACAGCACATATTTTGTCTGAAGGTAATCTCCAAGGAGAACAAGAAAAGTTGCACATTCTGATTAAATAATATGTCATAATTTGAAATTTAATAATTTTCTGGAAAGAAAGCACAAGTATTCAAATGCTACTTCCTTCCCCTCCCTCCCACCCCCCCTGAGAAATGTGGGTGCCCGTATCAATGGTAGTATTAACTTCTGGACTGCTAAACATGGAATCAACTGCAATTCTTCCTCACATTCACCAACACCAGCAGTCTACAAGTTTACACAGAGACCATATGCATGATAATTACATAATTACAATAGAAATTCAACTTTAGTGTTGTTCTTAAAACAATCTTCATAAATAATGAAAATATCTGTGTTCTAGCTCTTCAGTAACCTAAGGTTAATTGGTACAGATAGTGTTTTTTTGTTTCTTCCTTTTATAAACCAAACTGGAGGTTCCTCACTGCCAACAATGGTTAAGGCCTGGATCAAGTTACTCTCCTTTTGCTTTTCCCTTTTTCTGCTTTTTTCCATTTTCCACCACCACATTATTTTCTGGTTTGCTTACTCCATTTGCAACAGCACCATTTGCTATTTTGCCATTCTTTACAGGTTCCTTGGGCAGCTTATATGTCCGATAGTAGAAGTTACCAAACAGGAAAATAAAGGTGACAGCATAGAAAATGACACCCCAGTGCATCCATTTAGGGAAAGGACAATCAATATAAATAGACAAGGCTGTGTGGCCAATAGTCACATGGAACTGCACCTGAAAGACAGAAAACGTAGAATCAAAAACATCTGGATATATTCTGTAGGTCTGAGTGCATCAATTTATACCAATTCATTAAGTAATGAAAACTGCTGAATTGGGAGGTGATAGGGAAGCTGTATTTGGCTGTCACATTCATGTGGGCACATCTATGTTTGACCAGGAACATCAAATTTATTTGATGTATCTGGCATCAATTTTCAGAAACAGGAAAATGGGTATTTTGAGCATGTTTTTGTTATTCAGTTGAAGCAACCAGCAAGGAAGCATTAGACTTTAACTCACACAACTCTTATCTATGCTGATTTTTTTTTTTTCAAAGTTGAATAAATGCTTCCATCTCCAGGAAGTATTCTAATTCAGGAGTGTCAGGCAGAGAATAACTTTTGGAAGGAGCAGCATCTGATCCGAAGCTCTGCAAATGCAAATCCACGCAGAGGCAACACCTTTTATCCCAAAAGGAGGAATTTTACTTACCAATTGCAATATGGTCAAATATCGTTTCCACCACAGGTATTTCTGAAATTTAGGGCCACAAGCTGCTAATCCATAATACATGTACATAATGACATGAATAAATGCGTTCATTTGAGCTCCGAAAAAAGCTGTCCAGGAACAGAAGGGAAGAGCATCATGTAATTTTGGAAAAAGATATACACATTTTTTGGTTCCACAACCCAAGACATTTGTATCATTATTTTTAATAGTAAAAATTACAAAGCACAGGACATTGTCAGGATTCCATCTCCAAAATACTGAATAGTATAATACAGACTTAGCTGTCAATATGTGCTGACTCAAACAGATGTTAATGCAAGTAGTATGTCACATCTTCCATGTAACTACTTATGCCAAAGCTTTTTATATGATTTTTGCTGAACAGATATAAATGACATCTATTCCACATTAGTTGCTATAGTGTAATTGTAACTGGTTTTCTAAGGGATTATTAAAAGCTTTATTTGACAATAAAGTACAAAGTACCAAGCTCTGAACTTAAATCTTTTAAACTGCATTTAAAAGCAAAAGGTTCACTTCTCAGCAAGAAGTCAAAAAACTCACATGGAGTCTGATTAAAAAGGCCAAAAAAAGCCTGCACAAAACAAAACTTGTTTATAAGAACTTTAAGGCATTGCCAGGTGAGTTTGTCTAAATTAATAATCTTTAGTTTCTTTGTTTATGATTTAAAAGATCCAGCATTCTTAAATATGTCAGTGTATAATATAACACTTTCCAGAACGATCCACGTTAGATCCATGTTGACAGTTTCATTTGCATTAAGATCTCTTTTCTTTGTCAAGATTAGCAGCCATTTAACAGAAACATGTTATATCTTGTTAGGGTACTCTTACACTGACAGAGAGGCTCAAAAATGTTCTAATGTGTAAGATTAGGGCAATACAGACAATAACTGCTGACATCAAACAGCTCAGATGCCCGTGTGGTCTGGACCCAGTTGTTCAAATAGGGTGTAGTTTATAATAGACCTGTCTATGTAAGCAATGTGCTATCAACTAGAAAATAGAAGAACACAGGTCTATCCACATTTATGCAGTGGTGCTACATAAATGCAGAAAAGCAGCTGCTGCTTTTCCTTTTGCAGGCTCTAGGAACTAAGAGGCAGAGCTAGAACACCAAAACTTGAAAGAAATGTGGAAATAGTTGCAACTGTTGTATTACAAACTGCTGATATTTAGCATGAAAATTCTAAAAAGGCAACAAGGGAGTGGGCTTTTTGAGATATCCAGGGAATTTCTAAGCAAGACTACAAGTATCCACCCAGTCTCCAATAATCTTATTTTATAGGTGCAGTTGCAAAAAAAGATAATGAAACATCTAGTTAAGTACCTGCTTCCTGCATATTATGTGAGAGAAATTAAAAGGTAGTCACAGGCACTAAATTTACATATTTCTTCTTTGCAATGTAAGCGGCCACTCAGTACAAAATATCTACAGCAAATGGGAGCTTAAATCCCTCATGCATTAAGTATTAGTGTGATTCAAAAAAAACAAAAACAAAAACAAAAACAAAAAAACCCACCAAAAACAAAACACCAAACCCAAAATATTAATTTGGTGTTCCTAATATGGTACTTTTGTGTTTACTATATGGTATTTTCAGTGTTGTAAGCCAACAAAGCACACATCAAAAAAACAGGGCATTTTCCCTGTACCCTCAGTTCTGCAGAGCTTTCAATTTGAGAGAGGCAAGGCTAAACAACAGGAACAAGAGTACAATGTAAGCAATGAAGGGTGTGGCAAGTGCAATAAACAATAATAAAATTATTTGATGGAGGCTTTAGAAAGGAAGCAAGGGGAAAAAAAAAGGCTGATAATGAATTTAGACTTGTGCCATTATGAATAGGTTTCAAAAGTGAACTGACAGATTTATTGGCTCACCTCCAAGGGAAGGTTTCAGAATTTTATACATGCCTCTTTATAAAAATAAAAGCAAAACTCAAAGTCATATACAATGCCAAAATAACATCTCCATTGACTTCATTAAATTTGCACACAGAATGTGGCCCACAACTGGATTTTGCAGTTCTCTGTATCTGCAAAAATTAAAGTTAAGCAAGACATACATCTTTCTGTTTCAAACAGATATTTTGAAGGCAGAACCTCGGGCTTGCAACTGATGCCCATGAGGAAAAGAAAAGAAGTTTTGCAATTCATTAGGTCATTGCCCTGCTATCTTTTCCTCCCCCATATTTCCCACAGAGGGAGATTGTATGCATTAATATACAGTTTTGTACATTATAAAGTCAAATCTATAACATTTTCTTCTATTGCTCCCAAACAATAATAATTCTCCCTTCTGCCCAGTCAAAAACATATGAGAGGAAGGGAACTCACCTTGTCCACCTGCAACCCACTTAATACCAATCCACCACAAGGTGAACATGGTGAAATGGTGATAGACATGAAGGAAACTAATTTGGTTAAATTTCTTCCTCAGGATGAAGAATACTGTATCCAAATATTCAATTCCTTTAGAGACATAATACCACCATAAAGCAGCAGCTATCTGCAATGAAAAACAGAGAATACATAAGTTTTAGTGACTCCAAGCTGAATGGAATAAAGTTCTCACCATCTATCTGCTGGATGAAGGATACCTCTTCCTTCACCTCAACATTTAACCAGGATTTAGGGGAATCAAACATCTGACAGTATGAGAACAACAAAAGAAATACTCCTTTCATCTATTCTGGACATGGAAGAAGATTATGGAAGAAGATTATTCTGAGCCTATTGCTCACAAATCACATCTGCAAACAAGAGCTGATGTAGTTAAAAGCTTTGCCACATCTGAACAGTTTACCAGTTAAACACGGGAAGTTTGTGTCCTCATTCTCTCCTAAGCTTTGCAGAAGTTGTCTCCCACAGGGCTTCCCCTTCTAATGAGGCAACACTTTGATGTGGTCAGAACAATGAGGCAGAAACATTATGATAAAATGAAGTTGCAAAGGTGAAACCTTCACTACCACAAGCATATGCATGGAAAGGTATCAAAAAAAAGTCAGATGCAGTACAGATTTCACATTCCTTATGTGTATATTCCCTCAGCTTCTTCTAGCCTGCTCAGTAACTTCCTCTGTAAAGCAGCACTTCCCCCAGTGGCTCTCTGCTATTCAGACCAGAGGAGCCATAAAAACTGAACAGATAATCTACTCAACAGGGAAATGCTACACACCCAAAATTCTTTTTCTAATCCACCCATCACAGCGCATCTTGCCCAGGATGCAACATAAACAGGGCTTCCTGCTGAAATTAGGATATTGTCAAAGCAAGTAAAGCCCAGAAGCTCTGTGTAGCAATATGCTAATGCTATGATATGGGAGTATGGTGGTGGTAGGGATTCCCTCCCAGATCCCAAAACATAGCAACAGGTCTAGTTTTGGCATTGTAAGTCATCTAGCTTGTTATGCAAGGGTGGGACCAGATGGTGACTCACACAGAGAGTGAAAAAAAGAAGAGCTTTTTGGAATTGGTACCACCAGCAAGGAAAGCAGGCAATGTCACAACACACCTATTTGTAAGAAGTTGGCCTTGTCTTTCAGGACTCAGTTGATAGCAAACCAGACTTTCTTAACTTACCATGGTGTGAAATAACCCCACCACCCCCTCAGTCCCCACGGAAGACATAGGAAAAAGGAGTTAACACAGGGTAGCTTCCCATCCCAACTACAAGCATACTTTTAGGTGAGATAAAGGGGAATCATAAAGAGCTGTAGAGAGCAATGCTACAGCCCTGCATATGGTGTTTTCCTCCACCTCTCCAAACCAGTGGGAAAGGACATCTCTCCACAGACTAAGTTTGTAATAGCTATAATTGGTCTGGTGAACAGTTTAGGAGAAATTACAGCAGAAGCAAAAATGCAGCATAGGAGAAGAGTGCTGCATATCTGCATTGCAGGCTCTGCAGTTTCCCAGAGGGACTGCACATCTTGCCGATGCCAAACTGCAGCCTTCTCTGTATCCATTAATGAACACCCTTTTACTCTCTGGATGTGATTTAGCTCACTTCAGATCTTAGGAAGAGGAGGCAGATTTTTTCACTTTTATACAAACAGATATTAATATCTAAAGCTGGAGAGAGGCTTAATGATAGAAAAGTGACTCCCACAGATCTTAAGAGTTCCCAGGCACACAGGCAAGCTGCAAGAATCATACATATATATATATATATATATGCATATATTGCTCAATATCCAGTACTGCTTCTGGGACAGGTAGTCAGGTATTTAATAACACCCACATCGAGGTTTGTCTCACACCCAATGGGTTAGCATAACAGTCCAGCATCTTTTACAGGTCTTTGCTAAAGCTGCATCTCTTAAATAAATTAAGATAAGCATCTTTTCATTTCATAAGTTAACAATAAACACCTTGGACTGTATATCCATAAAATGACAATCCAGCACTGCAATACTTTAGCTTTTTGGAGGTCCTCTCTTCAAAGCAACTTTTAGAGAACCAGTAGGTCAGTTACAAGCAAGCTGCCATAAAATCTTTTATAAAGTAAATGGACATTTTTGTAAATGAAATAGGGGAACAATAAGTCAAATACCCAATAAGCAAATAGCCAATTTATTATGACAGAGAGCAAAATATAAAAATCCTACAAAAATACTTCTGTCTTATACTGAACTTGTGGCACTTTGGGTATATGTTCTTGAACAAGTCACATAACACATCTCATTGCTCCTCTCTTGAATTCCACCTAGCAGAGAAAGGAATTACAGTCCACGGGTAAAAATAATCTGAACCTTTGATCAAAATGTTTCCCATTACTTAAGAAAAACAACAGGATTCTTTGAAGGATATACCTGCTGATTTTGTGTTCCTGTATATTTTTTTGCCTGTCAGCTTCTTTGCTGTCTTACTATCATCAAATTTTCTACCATTTAGTCTCAAACCTGACTGGTTTTGTCTACTTTTGATTTATTTCAGTACTTCCAGTGACTTCTGCAGATGTTTTCATCATTAGCTTATAGAAAAAAATGAAACAGATGTCAAGTCGTTTGCCTGAGGCCATGCATAAAATCAGTAAAAAAGGGCAGAAATAGAGGAGAACAGTACACTGATATGTAAGCTATGCCAGGAGCAGGTGGCTACTATTAAACTTCTTTTGCAAAGCATCAGAAATCACTACTTGACCTGTAACCTTTGGACACTGCATGCAAGAAAGACTTAGTTGAAACGAAAAGGAAGCATGCATTTAAAAGGCACATTCTTGTAATGAACAATACTAGTCACAACTATATATTTTCTGGTCATTTTCATATGTGCCAATCGAAATCTGTGAAAAACACCAGATGGCACTGAAAGATTACATTACAGCCTAGGATTAAGGGGGTCAACAAGAGGTTCAATCCCATGTTCTCTGCCTGCTGCAGGGTTTTTTGACTGGAGGGCTCTTTTATTACAGGACTCTGTTTCTGCACCACTCTTTCTCATTTTGGGTTGGAGATACTTATCCATTAAGGAGTATGAAGGGACAGGTACTTCTTGGAAGGTCAAAGAAATGTGAAAAATTAAAATGGCTTTTAATTTTAATTAACTCTTATCCCTCTTTCAGTTATAGAATTTTGCTTAAAGAATTTGTGAAGTCAAGTTTACTGAAGTTAAAAAGTATATGATGTCTTTTCATAAGAGGAAACCACTCATGCTCTAGACATAAAAACTAACAAGGCAGATTACAATTACAATATCGAAAATAACCATTGCTTGGCTTCATGATTACAATCAGCACACTTAAAATAAGAACTAATTCACACAGCCCCATACTCTCAATTCTTCAGAAATGCTAATAAAATAGATGAACTTTGACCTGGGAAACAAGGACACACAAATGTAAGCAGAAGGGGAAATGACTGCTCACAGACACCAGCACACATTAAGTTCAACAGTGTAATGAAATTGTTCACTTCAAATACTGAAGCTCCCAAAGGAGTACAACAAAGCATGGATTTAACATCTCAGCCCTTTGCATTTATTGTTTTGACTCTTAAGCTATAACCAAAAAGGTTTTGCCAAGATACATCTGTAGATTCCTCTAAATACATTAATAGAGGTTTCTTCCCCCTTTTCTTTCTTGTCTATGATGAACATTTTATTTTTTTTCATAACAAAACCACTCAACTTCCTGCCAGCAGTCACTACGGTGGCTACCTACTACATTCATCAGATAAGTCCTTCATGAAGGAGTTCATTTCAGCAAATGTTTCTGCAGCTGGGGAATTTAATTTTCGTTCCTGGTTGCTCCAGTTATCCATTGCTTCTTGTAGAACAGCCAGGGAAGACTGAAGGAGAATAACATGCGTAGGTAGGTTCAAAACAATAAGCAGGAGGACCTGCATCTTCAAATTTTGTGTAAACTACCTACACAATTAACCATCAGTGAAAGCTGGAAGATCAATAAAGTTGAAGAAAATATACAGATAAATACATGGAAAAATATCCCCCTAAAGACTGACAAAACCAAAGAGGCTGTGTCTGAGGAGGTCTCTGAGCTACAGGTTGCTGTGTTGCTAAACTGTACAGGGGGAGTGCCACCACATGCCCTTACACTGTTCCCTTAAAATCACTGGCTGTCTTGATACATGATGTGGGTTGGAGAGGCAGAGAAAGACATTCTCTGGTATCCAGGATAGCCAGAATTTTGGGGGGGAACTGTTTTCTGGGAGCTCTCAGTACTCTCTTGAAGGACAAAGGATGGCTTCTTGACCCCTTATTTTGATCAAGAGCTTTACACAAAAGAGGCCACTCAATGTGATGGCAATATCACAGCGGCACGTTCCCAAAAAGCCAGGAACAGAGGCCCTGCCAAGGCTCCTATGTTGCCATTTAAACCACTATATACAATTAGTATCACATTTCTCAATATTTGTCCCAAATTTCAAAGCCCCAGATTAAAGTCATAGACAAAGCTCTGCTTTTCAGAGCATGTTCCATAATGCCTTCTGGGCTCAGTGCTGTTTCCATATGAGTTAGTCCCAGTCCTCTTTATCTGAGCAACACAGGATTTATTTACTCATTCCCTTGCAAATATGGCCATTGCATTTGTAATTGATTCTACTGTTGCAGTGCAGCATTTCTCTGCAGAGCAAACCTGGTGCCAATAAATGCTAGACATTTAGTATCTAGATCTATTAAAAGGGTGTGAGAGATGTGCTAAAATGCTTACCAGTTCTATACTCAAAACTGCAAAAACATTTTAAAATTGCTTTTGCAGGTTTATATAATGAAAAACGATGGTGAAAGAGATCTTGAGGATGTTCGGATTTATTTTTGTTGTTGTTGTTGGTTTGGTTTTTTGGTTTGCTTGGGTTTTTTGGTCTGACAGTGTCAAAAAACAGCAAACCTTTTAAATCCAGAGCATGATACACTGTAAAGCACAACAGAAATGTATCCCAGAATCCTCAGTTAGACAAAGCACACTTGTGGAAAGTATGATTTCCTACTTGCAACTTATTTACCTGAACTGAGAATTCATTCAAAAGAACTACCAGGAAGATAAGAATCTTGACTGATGGCATACTATACAGCTACTGCACCAACTTGAGAGGACTCCATTTTCCCTCCTTCCTCAATCCCTCAGTTGCAAACTGAACATACTACAACTTTAAACTTCAGGGATAAGTTTTATGCAAATCCACAAATCTGGGAAATAATTTTGAAAAAAAATCAAAAAAATAATAAAAAGGTCAGGAAGTCAAAAGTCTGTATATTGCTAGAGCAACCCTTCCTTTCTGGACATATGATATAGTATAAATACATTTTCAGGTCATTTTGCCTCTTTTATTGTATCATGATGCTGTGCTTGTCATAACAAACAAAATAGATGGTAATTCTTTTGAGCAGGTCTGACCTCTCCACTGCCTCCCACAAACAGGTGCACCTGCAATGAGGCTGTGAGACAGAGTACTGCTTGTATTTAGCTAATATGAAAATTCTTTCAATATATACTACACCAGTCTTCAACGTCATTCAGCTAAGTACAAGGGCATTCTATTTTGCGTATCTATTAAAAACCCCAAACCTGTCAAGCACTCACTAAACTTTGCTAGATCTTGTTTTTCAACGAAATTTTTAACAGGATCATTCTAGTGACTGACACAGTGGGAGCACTGTATTGGCAAAGGTGAAAGATTGGCAGCTACAATAAAGCCAATAAAAATCCACACACAGAGCTGTTCTGCAATACCAGCCATTATAAATAAGGTGTAAGTCTCAAAACTTTCATTCTCACTACCACCCGTGCCAAATGCACAAGCTTTTGACTAACACCATGAAGAGCCACCTCCCAGACAAACATTTTTCAAACTACTACAAACATAATGCATACTTTCCCTGCATTTTCAGGAACGTGCCCTAATTGGTACATGAAACTTGCAAGAACAGCTGAGAGATTCTCAAGTGTCAGCTCTGCTGGAAGATAAGGTTTAGTACATGAGCTAATCAACAGCATTACGAAAATGAACAAGGATCTGCACTTGGCTTTTAATTTGGATGTTTTCCAAAACCCAGATATTTGAAATCTAAGATTATACAATGAAATATACTGATAGTACATATGCCAAATGCCAACAAGATCTCATAAAGCCAAACATGGGTAAAGGAGACAAAGAGTTGCCTCACCAGTATGGGTGAAGTAGAACCACAAGATAAGACGACAAATCTCACTTGCTTTGATCTAGCTAGAACACACCACCTTTCCTGTGGTTACCCTGGTATCCCAAACTTCAGCAAATCTAGGAACCAAAGTGTGTACACTTTGTTTACCCTGGATTGTACAACTGTGGATGAAGCCAAGGATGGTATCTTTAACACTCCCTTCCCTTGTGGCAGTCAGATGAAAGTTAGCACAAATATGCTGATGCACTATGATTAAACCTGCTGTGTATGATGTAGTGAAACCTGAAGTGGCCTGTGAGGATGTAACGGGATACAGTCATGGCTGACAGCAGCTGTGGAAACACTGTTTGCAGAAAAGGCTCAAACCATCATGTAGTGCTACATACTACACATATTCACATACAAATACAAAAAAGAAATACTCACCCTAACTTCATAAACATTATCTGAATAGTCCACAGTCTGGCAGACATAGCTGTACCCTCGAGCTCTTGATGACAAGAACAACTGAAAATATTAAAGCCATACATGAGGGGAAATATAATACACAAAGCACATTTACAACAATTACCAGCAAATTTCTTGCTACATCAAACTTACCTGAACAGAAATACTTAAAATATGCTTATTAGTCCTGAGAATACTATTGAAGAAAGCCAATATTTAATACTAAAAACCTATTGCTACAGACTATTTATTTTTTCTTAAAAATTAAAGTACTCGTTTTTCCCTGCATGTATCTGCCCAGATAATTAGAGCCTTGTACAACAAATTCCAGTATGACCTTAAGCTTAAGTTACTGGTCAAATTCCAGTATTGACCTCAAGATATGAATATTCTTTCTGATGGCTCTAGCTTCAGAAACAGAAAATACCTAATTGCTTTCACTACAATTGACAGAAATGCTATTTCCAGTATGGATTCAAGAGAACACTACTCAAGAGATAGGGATTAGATAATTTGGATCTACAATTCTTAACACAGTAACAATCAAAATGCAGAACATCCTCCCCTCCCCACCCACCCAACTTTGAACAGCCAAAGCTGAATACCCACTAAACACAGTGAGGGAAAAAGGATGGAGAAAAGTTCCCCATTTTGTGCCAACAAAAATGGCCTGAGGCAATTGAAGTGCTTCTGTAGGGCCTCTCCAAACTAAGCACATTGCAAAAACCTGGACAGGAGAACATAAAATTGATATTTGAGCAAGTTCCCATTGGAAAGAAGAACACTTGTCTAGACCTGTACTAAGTTCAAATAATACTTCTAATTTTGGCATTCGTAAATGTTATGATCAAGACTGTTTAAAGCCAAGCAATCCCACTCTATTAAGGATCAAAGAGAGACAGCAGTGGAGCAGACACAAATTGAGGTAATAGAAAAAGATCTCAAAAAATCCTGTCATGGATAGGCACTGACTGCTCTTACCACTAACCTGACTTACATCTTACTTAGACTGAACTTGAGTATACTTTGGTGTCTCATCTTGCACACAGCACTAAGAGTGCAGTCAAATGCAAAAACAAATATTATGCAGGGAAAAAAACCCAACAACATACCAAACCTTGTGAATCTCTGGACTTACCTGCTGCACATGTGTTAAAAGAGGTAAATGAAAGAACTGTCCACAGAAATTATCCTAGAAAAGAAACTGAACTATTTCTGCATCATCTAAGTCCATTTACAAACTGCTGTAACTAACTGGAACTCGAGTGTGGTACCACACAGGCCAGCACACCACTACTAATAGAGAAGAGCAGGGCATGTTTAGTTTGCACTATTACAGAAATCAAGCAATCTCTGCTGTGACCTACTGGATAACTCAACCAAGATTCCCTTAGTAAAGGCAGTAAATTGACTTCACCAGACTGCACTGAAGTAGAATAAGAAATCCATGATTTTGTGGCAAAACAGGGTCTATTCCATTGTGACTGCTGCATGTTCTAAGCAAAATTTGGTTGAAATTTGGACGTGAATTTGAATTCAGCATATGAGTCCTGCACTAGACTTGTAGTGCTTTGTGACTTACTATTTAACATATGCTACCACAAATGAACAAAGAAGCATGCCATCAGGATAGTTATTTAAATAACTTTTAAAGGCATTTCAGATTCAAGTTCTGTTATTAGGAGTGCCTAGAAACTTTACAATTGATCACAAAATACAAACACTATCATTATATTTACAACAACTACATTAAAACTCGTGTGAATTACAATAGTGGCCCAGTGGTATTGTAAACTTTAGAAGCAGAAATTGCCATGTTACAGGGAACAACTGAAACTTGAACACCTTCCTCCTATCAGGCTCTACAATCAAGAGAAGACACTTGCTGGAAGTGCTGTATCCATTGCCTTAACACCCACTGAATAACAACCTAACAATAGGAGAGAGCAGGAAACTAGAACCTCTGTGTATACAGTTAAAAGCTTCCAGCACATCAATAACGAATATGTATTTGCAGTCCCACTCATTTTTATGTTAATTCAGTGACTTGGAAATGCTACAAACACATATCCTATAAGGAGCACAGGTCTGAAAATTATTAGACTGTAAGTTTGGTATAATTCAGCTTATGGATAAAACAACGAGTTTAAAAGAATATGTGAAAAAGACAGGCATGGCAGTAACACTGCAGAATTAATTTCAGGAGTTTCAGTTTTAGCCTGCCAAGATGAATGGATTTAATCTCTTCCTTCAACTATGCTTTCATGTCAGCATTAAATTCTTTTGTACCTGTTGAACTTTATTACTTAGTTGAACATCCAAGAAAACAATTTAGACAAAATGATGACTAAGGTGTGATGGCTAAAATTTTACTAATCTGTGTCTTAAAGAGAGGCTGAAATCATTTTAAGATTATTGATTTTATACTAGGAGCTCTGGGAAAAGGTCAGAATGCAGATTATCATCAGATATGCCATTTTTTCTTGGCGAAAGTACAGAACAGACCAGACAGTTCTGTAATTTTAACTGCTCTGTTCATTTGCTTACTTCTGGAAACAGATTTTGCAAATCTGTGATCAGAGGTCTTCCAGGAAGACAACTACTGATCCACAGAAGCAGTCACAGCAGCATAAACTCAGCATCAGCCATATTCTGTACAGCTATCCTTGAATAATAATTACCAAACTATTAAGTAATCCCAGTTAGCTACTGCTACACAGCTGATCCACTGCAGTGTTACTATTCATTTCCTCTGTCCAGAAAATCCAACAAAGGAAAAACCCCGCAACACTGAAATTTATTACATGTAACACACTCAGAACACTCAGAATATTTGCAAACCAAATATTAGAAGTCTGTGTCCTTTTAAATAGTTCACTTCATTTTTATTCTTAAAAGATAACTTACTGACAAGATAGTTTTCCTCACTACAGACAACGAACATCTGAATTTCTAAATATTATAAACACACTGAAAGTGTAAACAAACAGCTCAATTTCTAACATGATACATTCTGATACTCTTTAGGATTATTAAGATTAAAAAAAGTATCAGTTACAGGTGTCAATCTATAGATTTTATTCTCTCCTGTACTTAGACTAACATAAATCTAAGAAGAACTTGGAATACCTCAAACACAAATTCTCTCTATAGCTTCATTTAGTGCAATTATTCTCAAACAGAAACTATCTATTTATAGAAATACTCACCTCAAAGGCAAACTCATCTTTAAAAGTCTGGGCAAAACATTCACTTTCAATAGATACCAAAAATATGCAACATTTTCATTTCATCATCCTCAAACCTCAGTAAGAATTCCCTCTTGCAAAAGGGCGTACACACCTCTTTGAAAATGAAGAAGTTGAGCAGAACCA
This sequence comes from Phylloscopus collybita, assembly GCA_027886175.1. Classification (NCBI taxonomy): domain Eukaryota; kingdom Metazoa; phylum Chordata; class Aves; order Passeriformes; family Phylloscopidae; genus Phylloscopus; species Phylloscopus collybita. Next base: position 24,805,601 of record JAJNNQ010000026.1, on the reverse strand, counting down.
TTCCAAAGTTGTAAACAACCAACAGGAAGCGTAACTGGAAGGGCTCTCTCGTCTTCATCCATTTGGGGCCCAGCCAGACAGTGAGGAGATAAATAGTGCTTATAGTCAGTGTTGGAAATGGAGACTGCATCAAGGGCCAATCATCAACACGTTTGTCTGGGGGAGTGAAGCAAACAGAAGAAGTCAACAAGGTCTGAATTAAATATATTTCATCGCCACTGCATTTATTCTGTTAAGTATTATTTTCTCCTGGAATAGCTGCATCAGATAGTAGAAACACAATGCAATCATTCTTTCTAGGAAGGTTAAAGAAAACAGTCCTTAAAAAAAACCCCACTATATCACATTACCTCACAGAGAGATTCATTATGTCATTCAAGCTCTATTGTCCAGTTCTACAATCCAAAACAATAAAGCAAACAATCATGAGCCCAAACACAAATCAACACACTAATCACCCCAAACAAATTTTGCTTATGATGAATAGTGACTGCAGTGGCAGTATAACCAAATGTTCAATACCACTGCAAATGAAAGATACACAAATTTGGCAAAATACTGATAAAACCCATAGCTTTTACTCATTTAAAATTAGGCACTAGAAAGTCTCCTATCAATTTTATATAGGTGGTATAATGATAACCTTTGCCATTTGATGTAGGTCAGTCTCATGTTTCAGAGAATACCAACAATGTTACCTGAAAACAACCAAGTAAGAGTTCTAAAGGGGTGGTTCTAGTCAATCTGTGCTGTCATATTATGAGAAACAAAGGTTTTATTTACTGTCTCCTTCAGTCACTCACAGGATCCAGTCACATTACACATATTTCAGAGCTGAAAATATGCTAAGTTAAGTTCTGGATCAGTATGAAAAAAGCAGTCTTAGCCTGATGAACCAGTGACATCTAGGATTAGAGATCCCTCCCTGCTAGAGGAGGGAAGCAAGACAGCAGCGACACTCCTTCCTTAGTGCTTGTGTTGTCCCATGTGTCACATGTACACCCCTGCCCTGTAGGCTAATATCAAGTTGTAGCAAGAGATGAAAGGTAACTACTTTGTAACTATCAGAACTTCAGATACTGCACAGCTCTATGATACTAACTGGATTATTTTCCAAATGCTTTGGCCAGTTACAGTTCATATGGAAATCACATCACACGGCTCCTTGGGAAGCTCAAACATCTGAAACACCTGCCTTCAGTCAGGTGTGGACAAACTCACAAATACAGCTGCCCAGAGATTTACCTAGAGGACAAGTTTCTTTCAGAGAACTGTCAGTCACAGACCATGAAAAATCGCTATACCATAAATCAATTCCTGATCCCAGGCATACAACCAGCAAGTTAGAAAACACTTCTTATCAAGAAAATGAGGAAAGTACAGAACAGTGCTGTCATTACTTCTACACTTAATTCTTGTTTCCTTTGTTGGACGTCAGGCCACAAATTAGAACCTAACTTTAGGAACAAATTTCATGAGGCCCTCTATTTCTAATAAACAACAAGTATTGTAATCTAGGGAAAGAGAGCATGCAGGACATGGATTCTTCTTACTTCCAGATAATTTAACAATTGAGCTGCACATTCCAAGATGCTAGAAGGCCTAAAAAGAAATGGAAAAGAAGAAAGAGAAGCCTAACTGCTTCAATTTTGGCTGTTAATACCAGAAGAGAAAACTCATCCTAATGTGTGGAAACTTCAAGAAAGGACACTGATGCTGCCAAAATGATGGGATTCAGCCCTGTGGCCACAGCCACCAAAAGAAGCCAAGGGCAAGACAGGGCAAAGACTACAGGAAGGAGTGTCACAAACTCAGATAGATCAACTGTAGAAACACAGGCAATAAAAGAGGACCTGAACAGAGTGAGAGAAGACAGTTACCACTTAACTTTTTGGCAAGCTCCTGAAACCACACAAATTACCACCTACCAAAGTTGAAACCACTACTGCATTGCAATTATTACACTCTTACATCCTTTACACTTTTATTTCCTTCTTGCCTTTAGTGATCACTTTACCAATCTGAATTTAAAAACAAAAGGTAACACAAAAAGAGAACCTCATCATCTACCTGGTACCAAGTAGCAGGCACGGACTCATCATGAAACAAGAAGAAATGTGCCAGTTAAGAGACTATTCCCAGAATAGTCAATGAGTGACATGCTTTAATCAAATCCAGATCTCCCTTTGCTGTAGTGTACAAAGAGTTAAGAGCAGGTGAGGAAAGGGACACAGTTGCTTTCCCAGGTTTCTTGCAATAAGCAATATAAAGAGGATAAAGAGGAAGACACGTTAGAGAATCTGTCTGCTGTTTTCTAGCAGTGTTTCATGATATCTTACACACTAAAGTGGCAACACAAAGAAATGTGAAAGAGGAAGGTTTGAATTTTAGCCAGGAGGTGAATGTTACCACCCACTGCTGAAAATAGGAAACCATGGTCTATTCCAGATTTCTTTTTGTGTCAGGAGATAAAGATTTCTAGACTTCTAGACGGAACAATGAGGATTCTCTAGAAAGTGAAAGGAAAAACAAAGGGACAACTGATATTAAAACCCAGCTGCAAGTAGGCTTTCCCTCACACCTCATCAGCACTGTAAACAATTCTTCCACCTACTTTCCACAAATACTACAAACTGAAAAACTTCACTGGAGAAAACCAAGAGATATATTTCATTAACTCTGACAACTACTTAAGAGCACCTGAGAAGCTGCCACTGCTCTTCCATACCATGATTTCAGCCCGTTACTTTCCCTCTGCAAAGGGTTTTTGGACAGTGAGCCACCACATCTCAGAGAAGTCTTCAAGTATTCACAGGAAAAAAACATACATTACTGGTACAGATCTTGTAACGCACTGCCCAGGGAATCTAACATTGCCATTTTGGGGAGCTGACCTGTCGTGGGACAAGTAACTACACTTCAAACACAAAATTCTTCTATGAGACGGAACACAGTAGGCAATTCTGTTCTGGAGGACATCCTGGCCAAAACAGTAGAAGAGTCTATTCTACTGTGCTAACTACAAACACCACCTTACGTTTATTTTGAGGGCACCTAGGAGCCTTTGCATATGATTATTTTTAACTAGTACTGTGGCATCAGAAAACATGATACTATTAATCCCAGAACTTTTTCATCACAGGATCTCTCCTGGATAATGCAAAGTAACTTGTTGCATCCTAAGTCAACTCCATGTATCATTCTTATTGCACTGAAGGTGCAATTACAAAACCAATTTCATTTCAGTATACCTGGCAAGCCTGCTTGTCCATGTTCTACACAGAAAACCCCATAAAATGCAGACCCTTGCTCCAAACTTCTTTTCAGGTGCTCTCTTTCAAACCAAGATAAATTCACTATCTTAAGTCATCTGCTCAAGTGACAAATATTCCAAGCTACTCCAACACCTTCCTCCCTCCATCCCCGAACCTGTTTTAGCAAAACCAGCATATTTTTGTGTCCTACTTACTAGCTGGTGCTGATGACCACAAAAGATTTCTGCAAATTACAGAGAACTGTGATAGCTTAAGGGGATATATGAATGCATTAAATCCTGCAGTATTTCACATGGAACAGGGACATTTTTACCTCAAAGATGAAATAAGCTTGAAATAAAAAGGCCAGCTCCCTGAATTAAAAAAAAAAAAAAAAAATCCCTCCAACTGCTGTGAAGCAAAAAGACCAGTGCCTTTACCTGATTAGAATTGACAGAGATTGACTGACTCTTTCAGGGGATTAATGCGTTTGTCTTTCAAATCCCAAGACCCAGATTCTAATTCGATCAGAAATAAAATGTCTGCTGTGATGACACAGCCTGTAGTACACTGCTCTTCTGCTAAGGTGGGAAAAGTTTTAGAACAAACACTTAGGGCTGCACTTTATAGCAAAAATGAAACCAGCCTAGACTAAGGCATCTGCTAACATGTTCCTGATAGAAAATTACTGTTATGTAAGGAAACAGTAGGAAATATGCATACACAGAAGGCTTTCCTGTCATTTTGTGTATATACATTCTAATGTTTCACCTTGCAAAGACAAAACCCAGAAGAACTTACATCTATATATTTATATGTATATATATGTATTGTATGTAAGTATATATGTTATTATTTATATATAAAAATAATTGAAATTGCCCTGAGGTACCTACCTTTGCAGGAAATACTTTTTGTAGTGAAATTAACAAGAAATACACACATAAACCCCTTTGATTTCTTCCTTCAAAGCAAGAACAAGAGCAGGACCAGTGAAAAGGACTGAATATCCTGCCTGGCAATGTCCAAAGAGGACATATTTAACCTATACTGAAATATGAATGGAAAGTGTAGATGAATTTCAATAAGTAAGGCTGCCGTAATGGTGTTCTAGCATTAAAAACCACAAGGAACTTTTGAGAAACATACTGTAATTGCTTTAATATGCAAGCATTTCTGTTAAACATGGTTCAGCATTTCCTTTCTGATAGAGAAAATTTTAAAAGGTTCAATTTCCTACATTTTATTTAGCCTATGATCAATTTTTTTCTTTCCCCAAGAAGTACAAACCTTAAAAATAAGCAAACAAATGCATAACACAGTCACTTTTATATTCACCTGGAAAAATCCTGAAACAATACAGTGGTGATTATCTCTGCTTTTAAAATCCATTTTAGAGAAAATATTACATTACTAAAATACATGATTATTGCAATTCCCTGTGTTCGTGTTTGGTTCAAAATAAATACTTTAAAAATCTTTTTTTTTGTTGTTGTTAGTTTAACATATGTATTCCTTAGCTATAAGGTCACTACTAACTAATTTATCTGGAGAGACTTTCAAAGTTATTAATAGCTATTGATACTATTCTCAGCGCAAAGACACTTACAGTGCCAATCCAGCACATCCATCTGTCTGATTACATTTCTAAAGACACAGCAGAAATGACAGTGAGCATTTAAAAGTAGTTCTGTGAGAGCTCTCTGTAGATCACCTTTATTTTAACAAAAGTACTCTCAAAGCAAACCCCAAGTTTAAGAAAGATTTCCTTAAACAAGTCAGATTTTAACTCCACAATATAAGGAAGGCAAAGCAGTATTACCTAATTGGAGTACTGTTCCATGAATCAGTGTTCTAATTATCTAAGAATTTCCCACATCTTGTTAGTTCACCACCACTATAATTGAAACAATTACAAAATGAAAGCACATACCATATAAAAAAAGAGGTGAGAAACATATCTTCAGACACCTTAAAATGTTTACAGAGTTTTCACACTAGATCCCTTCTGTGATTTTAGTGCCTTAGTGCTCCCCTCCCTCCCCCTTTTCTTTCTGGCTACAGATAAATACACAGTATACTTCTCTCCAACATTTTTATTAGAAATACAATCATGTAAATATTTACAAGTGAATATAAGATTCACTCTGGCTACACAGCCACTGCAGACTGGATCCATTGAAAGTAAACTTGAATAAGCATCTACCTGATTAGACCCTATGCTTTTAAACTGAGCAATGCATCAGAATAATTTAAAAGTAGATTTACTATTAGCAGTTTGTAGAAATTCCAAGAAAAAAGCTCAGTCTTTGACTAACTAACACCTCAGAACAACAGCTAAAGCTATAAACTTAGCCTTTAAAACAGTTCATGACTACATGGGCTGCACAGTTTGACACTGATAATGAAGCAGCATTGCAAAATGAAAACTGAGAGGCCATTTATTTTTGGACTAAAAATCTATAGAATTTAAAACAATTTATTAAATTACTATTATTTTAATACAGCTGTTCGTATGGCCCCAAATGGTATTTTCTTTTAGGTCATCATTGCTTGAATTAACTTAACTGCTTTGCTATCCATTATTCACTTCACAAATTGCACTCTAATCCTCAATTCGTGGAATTACAGAATCATTAAAGTTGGAAAAGACCTTCAGGATCATCAAGTCCAACCTATGACTGAACACCACCATGTCAATTAAACCATAGCACCTAAGAGTCATGTCCAGTCATTTCTTGAACACCTCCAGGGATGGTGACTCCACCACTTCCTGGGGCAGCCCATTTCATTGTCTAACCACTCTTTCAGTGAAGAAATTTTTCCCTATGCCCAACCTGAACCTCCCCCCACACAGCCTGAGGCTATTTCTTCTTGTCCGGTTGCTAATAATCTCAGTTTATAAAGTTTTTTTTAATGAGAAATCCTGTAATGGCAGATTGAAGCAATTGCATGAACTAAAAATATATCCCTGCTAGCCTCATCCATGTTTCAGGCAAAAGAAAAGTTCATGTCTTCTTAGAAGGGATTGTGCAGACAAATTGCTGTATAAAAGCAAAATGAATGGGACAAAAAAAAATGTCCAGTTTATGCTTCTTTCTTATCTATCATACTTGGCAATGTCTGCAGTCTTCTGGCATTATGAGTATTTCTAAGGAGTTTGTCAGGGTCAAAGATACCTGTGCCTGACTCAGAAAGAATCCAGTACCATCTACAAAGCAAAGGCCATGAAGCTTCCATTAACACATGTATAAGCTAAGAGATCTTTCTTAGAAGAATTTCCCATTTTAGTACAGGGTTTGTCTTTTCAGAGGCAGCAAGGCTGGTAGAACATAAAGCAGCTTGCTGCAAAACGTTAACTAGACCCACTGCATACAGTTGTTTTCTACAGACAAAGAAGTTAGGATTAAACTTTAACTAGTTCATTATAATTTTCTTTCCTAGACCCACCATTTTTTTCCTTTCTCATTTGGGTAGTTTTGAACAGTTATCAAATCACTCACTAGTTTCCACTTTTTCTTTTCCTTTTAAAATTTTCCTTAAAGAAACACTTTATCTCATTCACCTGAAGGCATATTTTCCAATCAAAGAATCATCTTCATGGCTCATTTCTGGATTCTCTATAAACATTTAAACTGCCCTAGCACTGGTTTCTCAGGAACCACTCAAGTCCCTGCTGCTTTATCTCATAAAAAATTTTGTATTATCATAATGTCACAGTTTCAGTGGTGGTAATGACTGGCAAGAAAACAAAGATGTGACCATCAAAGAATCATAGAATGGCTTGGGTTGGAAGAGACCTCAAAGATCATCCACTTCAAACCACCCTGTCATGAGCTGGGATGCCTCCCACTAGAGGTGGGAGCTCAGAGCCCCAGACAATGTGGTCTTGAACACTTCCAGGGATGGGGCATCCACAGCTGCTCTGGGCATCCTGTTCCAGTGCCTCACAACTCTCATAGAAAAGAATTTCTTCCCATGTATGGTATTGGTAAACCTAAGGATGACCTGCACAGGATGCTATATGGACAAAGGTTCTCAAAACCCAAAAAAAAAAAAAAAAAAAAAAAGCACAACAGCTGATCTGATTTTAGTAATATATATTTTTTTTAATTTATTTAGTAGAATAGTAGAGAGAAAGCAAGTTTTGGGGCTTTTTTAATCTTTGACAATAAATCTAACCATCTGAGTTAGGTATTTTGTATATCCTTAAGCTTTACAATAGTCAAGAACAAACAAATTTGTTAGGGTCAAGAACGAGAGACATCAAAATTTTATGACAAAGCACTGTCATTTTAACAAGCCATAAAACCTAAAACTAAGGTGCAAGTATAAGAGTATTCAGCCTCAAGCATAACAAATAATGAGAGCACATACCCCGACAATCAAAGCAATGAAACCCACATATTCTAAGTTTGCTGTACAAAATCCTGTTGTGGTCAGAAATGAGAGATGCCTGCCCCAAAACCAAGAGGACTACAAGGCAAGACAAACAGGGACCACCCATAACCAGTTGTGGCTTTGTTTTGAATTTCAGGGCTTTGTAATTGACTGCTTAGTCTTCTGGAAAGCTGTATACAGCAACATGAAATCAAAATGCTACACAGCTAAAGGCAACACCTCTGCAGCTAATGAACACCTGTGTAATGTGCATGTGTTTCATAAACTCCCATTAAAGTAACAGGAAGGCCTAATCCCAGTTTGCTGTTAAAAGGTCAGATGTATTTTAACTAGCCTTCCCGTTATTCTAACCAGCATTCTAGTCCTCTCAGGACTCCTATCACTCAGTCATTAATGCCATATTGTCTTTCTGCCTATGTACAGCAACTACATGCTACACTTGGTTCAAGAAAAGGATAGTAACTGAATTACTATGAAGTTCAGGATACATGACAACTTACCATCAAGTCTCGGGATTTTCAAGTCCAAAGAGATTACCTTGCCCAAATTTTCTTTGATTTATCTTCTCCATTGATTATGATTACTTGTGGAGAGAGTACAAATGCTCTGCTTCAAGGAATAATAAAAATATAATCCTCACTGAAGCTTACACAAGATTTGCAAGATACAAGTCCTCAAGGCATGAAGCATTCTTCTGGTTGCCAAATATTCTTTTCCAAACATCATAAATGCAAGATGCATTCCCAGTGCAGTGATACCTGCATGCCTTTTCTTAAATATTCTAAGTTATGGAGGAAACAGATGAAAGCAAACAAAACCCCCAACCCTACCACACAATGTAATTTTATAAACTAGCTGCAAACTTTATGATCCAGTCTATGTCTCTGTATTTTTAAAGCAATAAAAGCACTGCACAAAACACACTTCATAAAGCTTTTCTTCTACTGAAACTTTTATTCAAACTTTTGTGGTTTTTGCCAAAACTGTTTCTCAGAGCTCAGACTGGATATGTTATTACTTCACACAAAAGCACTGGGGTTTGGCACTATGAAAATAGTTGTAGGGGTATCAGTAAGCAGCAATACAAACACAGGATTTATGCACATTCAGTGTTGCAATAACAGATTCTATTGGCCCACCCAGAATTTTATAATGCTGAAGGGGATGATCAGAGGATATGATGATCTTCTCCACAGACAGATTCCCTCAGTTTAAACATAAGGCCTTTGAAAAATGTGAAAGATTATTAACATCAGTTCAATAATAATTCTGCAAGGTCTTATCCACTGTAGAGTCAAGTGTTACATACTCAGCATACACGGGACAGTAAATTCAGCACTGACACATGTCTAATGTGCTAACACACCAGAAGGACAGTGATGCTTAACTACATAGCAAATGTAAGCAACTTGCACTGCTGCTCTTGCAACAGTTATGTGCAGATGAACATTTAGAGAGTTCTAAATGCAGTGCTTAAGCATGTATAAAAACCAGCAATGGGAAGTGAAATCTACCTAAGAAAATACCAGAAAGCTACAAGAAAAATTGCAAGAAGCTGCACAGAAAGCTCTCTGATAAACTACCTGTTTTTCCTGTTTGCATTATCACGAGGATGCTCCTCATCACTTTGGTTTTACAGAAGGGTGAATGAGATGAGAATTTTGTTTTGATTAAGAACTACAAAAGGAGTTACTGAAATGCATTAGCTCTTCAAAGTTCAGAGGCAGAAGTAAATTTACAGTTGTGAGATACATTAGGTTTTCTGTTAGCTTAACACAAATACATCAGTCAAAGCCTCCAAGGAAAAACAAAGTACTAAAACATTTAGAAGTTAATTCCTCAACATCCCTTTAACATCAGAAAAAGTCAAATCAAGGGTGAGGAACCAAACACCAAGAAAATTACTAATTTTGAACTGCGGATTTTCAAAATATGAACTGAATAACAAAATGCTCTTAACCCAAAAATGATGAAAAGAATGATCAGCGTCTGAATCTTCCATTCACTAAGTACACAGCAGCAAAACCATCAGTTTGAAAGCTACATAATATTCATGTCCAAATGACTGCTACAACTAAGTCTTTCACTGCTACAGTTGTGTTACCTTCCATGGTAACACGTGGCCCTCAAGCTTCTCTAATGGTTTTTGCAATAAAAGTTTCTCAATCTTGGTAAAAAATTAAGGGATCACTGAAAGGGAGATTGGACAGAGCAGAAAAAACCTGATCTAATTAGCAAAGTATTTTGGGGTACTCTGTGAGTATTTCTATTGGGCACATCTGTTCCTGGTAAACCACTAAATATTAAACTGTAGAAAATATGATTATGAAGTCTCCTATTTGTAGCCGAGGTAGTCAATTTAACTACTAACTACTTTCATTTTTTCTTTATGCTACCTCAAACCATTTAAAAACAAGGTGCTACAATGATATTCCAAGAATAGAAGGACATAAAATCATGTCGGAGAGCAGATTCACTGGCTCAACAGAAAAAGTGAAAGACATGGGTTATAAATTCACTTCTTCCAGCAACACTCTAGGAACATTTAGAAAACAATAAAACAATTTTTTTCCTATTGGTCATAATTGGGAGAAGGAATCAAGGACATAATACCTATAAGCAGATAAAAAAAAGAAAATAGAAGAACACCATTGTTAAGCATGTAAACTAAGCACAACATGTGCAAGAGCTGGAAGAAGACACTTTTTAGATACAGCAGAAATAGATAAGAGGAATAGGAAAATGTGATGGAAACAAACCAAACAGTCAAGAGTTCATGATTACACTGAAACAGAAAGTGAAACTAGGGATGTGATGGTTTGACCCTGTCTGAAGGCCAGGTACCCACCAGAGCTGCTCTATCACTCCCCTCTCAGCTGGAGAGGGTAGAGAAAATATAAGAAAAGGCTCACGAGTTAATCAGAATCACAGAATCACTAGGTTGGATGAGACCTTCAAGATCATTGAGTCCAACCAGGCCCTAACACCTCAACTAAACCATGGCACCGAGTGCCACACCCAGTCTTTCTTTAAACACATCCAGGGATGGTGACTCCACCACCTCCCCAGGCAGACCATTCCAATACTTTATCACCCTTTCTGTAAAAAACTTTTTCCTGACACCCAACCTATATTTCACTTGATGCAGCTTAAGACTGTGTCCTCTTCTTCTGTCAGTTGTTGCCTGGAGAAAGAGATCAGCCCCCACCTGACTACAACCACCTTTCAGAAAGTTGTAGAGAGTGATAAGGACAGGGAGAGGTCACAAACCAATTACTGTCATGGACAAAACAGACGTAACTTGGGGAAATTACTTGAATTTATTACCAAGAAAAATCTGAGTTGTATAATGAGAAGTAGAACAAACCTGAAAAGCACCTTTCTAAAAAACCCTCCCTCCTTCCCAGGCTCAACTTCACTCCTGATTCTCAACCTCCCTGCCAGTGGCAATGGGAGATGGAGAATAGGGATTACAGTCAGTTCAACACATTTCTGATGCTGCTTCCTCCTTAGGAGGAGGAGTCTTTCCCTTGCTCCAGCATCAGGTTGCTCCCACAGGAGACAGTCCTCCATGAAATTCTCCAGCCTGAGTCCTTCTCACAGACTGCAGCTCTTCACAAACGGATCCAGCGTGGGATCCTTCCTGCCAGGAGCCTGCTCCAGCACAGGCTTCCCATAGGGTGACAGCCTTCTTATGGCATCTGCCTGCTCTGGTGTGAGGCTCCTCCACAGGCTGCAGATGTATCTCTGCAGCCCTATGGACCTCCATAGGCATCAGGGGCACAGGTATCTCATCATGGTCTTTCTCATGAGCTGCAGGGGAATCTCTGCCCCAGTGCCTGGAGCACCTCCTCGCCTTCCTTCCCTGACCTCCATATCTGCAGAGTGGTTTGTCTCACATATTCTCCTCTCTTTTCTGGCTGTAATTAATTCTGTGCCATTTTTCCATCCCTCTTCTTAAATATACTATTGTAGAATCATAGAATGGCTTGGTTTGGAAAGGGACATTAAAGATCATCCACTTCAAACAACTCTGTCATGAGCAGGGACATCTTACACTAGACTGGGTTGCTTAGTGCTCCATCCAACCTGGCTCTAAACATTCCCAAGGATGGGGTATCCACAGCTTCTCTGGGCAACATGTTCCAGCATCTCACCATCCTCAGAGCAAAGAATTTTTTCCTAACATTTCTAATCTAAACCTCCACTCTGTCAGTTTGAAGCCATTCCACCCTATCCTCTCACTACACGTCCTTGTAAAAAGTTTCTTTCCATTTTTCTTGTAGCTCCTTTTAGATACTGGAAGGACAAAATTAGGTCACTCCAAAGCCTTCTCTTTTCCAGGCTGAACAATTCCAATTCTCCTAGCCTTTCCTCATAGGAGAGGTGCTTCACCCCTCTAATCAACTTGGTGGCCCTGCTCTAGATTTGCTCCAACAGGTCATTGTCCTTTTTGTGCTGGGGACCCCAGAGGTGAAAGCTGTACTCAAGGTCTCACAAGAATGGAGTAGAGGAACAGACTCATTTGCCTCAATCTGCTGGCCATGCTGCTTTTGATGGTGTGATTGTTGTCACCGAGATTTTACTGCCATCACTGATGGGCTCAGCCTTGGCCAGCAGTGGGCCCACCTTGGAATGGGTTGGCATTGGCTCTGTTGGACATGGAGAAAGCTTCCAGCATAGCCCTCCTAGTACCAAAACCTTGCCATGCAAACACAATATAAGGGCAGAATCCCATGGTACAAGCAGACACAATGCCACAGAGAGTGAACACTGCAGGACAGGAGTTAAGGATCAAACCACTGAAATTATTTGAGTACCTAAAGAAAGAAGTTGAGCTGTAGGCACATAAGCAAAACAAAACCAAGAGCAATTGATGCCCACAGGCATGTCACTATCTTACATCAAATGCAAGCCAAACTGAGGTAGCTTATTTTCCCTCACCTTACATGAAAGAAAGGTAATCTAGCTCATGCTTATCTCGAGATCCAAGCACACAGAAAGGGAGTTAATACAAACCACTTCACACTCTATTCATCTCTAGGCTTGCCTTGCAGCTACTTATTGCTTTGCCTACAAGCTAGGGTGCAGTACTCAAAACCCCAACAGGGCTAAGTTGCTAAGTTGCTAAGTAAGCTAACACCTAAGTATTTCCAAACCTGAATTTCAGAGCTGCTTTCATTTACATCCTTAAAATTCCACAAGACTTTGAAGTTCATACACTGAGAAGCACTTGAGTTTGACAACACTGAGCACAGTAGTACCCACTTGTCACCACACAAGATCCAGTAACTGTGTTCTGCATCTGCATCCTCCTAAATGAGGTGTCAGTCAGACAGTCCCACTCAAAGAGTTGCTTAGCAAGTGCAGTGGTAGCTCCAACTTGGTTTCCAAATACAGCTTGAGAAAGCGAAGCCTTGTCATTCACTAGTCAGAGAAATCCTGTTTTATGGATCAGATCTGTCCTTAAAATCATTCTGTCATGACTTCTGTACTCTGGGAACACTCCACTCATATCAACACTCTTTAAAAGCCAAAGCTGTCATTCTCTTAATGGTCAATCCTTTTCAGATAAATGAACTCTCATTTAGTTCCAATTTTTCAGGCCATTCAGGCATTCCTTCAAACCCACTTGCCTTACCTCAAAAAACTCTTCAGTACACAAAACAGCCTCTTCTCCTCCCCTAGCCTTGCATCCTAGCAAATTCCTCCTCTCAAAGTTCTCTCCATATCTGTTTGGAGTCTTTTCATTCATTCACCTTTTATCTAAATGGTCTCCTAATCCATCTGAATCAAGTAACTCCAAAAAAACCTGTCTGGACTGGCAGAGGAAAAAGTGGACTCTTGCCTCACCCACTCCTCATGACTCCTGATGTGCAAGACCTTAAAAGGAACTACATCCTGTGTTTCCTAAGCTTCCTCTACTACCTCTCCTTATGCAGCCTTTGACATTCTTCCCTGGTTGCACAGGACAGCACAGCACAGCTGCCTTGAACACAACCTCTTCTGGCTGTTCGTATGTATAACCACAGCCCTGTGGCTACATGCCTCCTCACTCTGAGCACAGCACAAATGCAGGGTGACAACTACAAACACTCCTAGTCAAGATACTCCAACTAGAGACCGCTAGCTATGAACAAGAGTTCAGCCACTATCCTTGATAAATCTACGTTACCAGCGGAGTCTCCAGGATGACTGCATCTGCTTTATAGCAAGGATATTTCAACTTCTCAAGAATTCTTCACCTCTGGTTGCAGTATGGAGCTCCAAGACCACACTGATTTATACCTCATGGTGCCTCAGCTGAGGAACATGATTTGCTGAGAACTCCACAACAGCAATTTACCATGTGCCAGATTTTAAACATCTAGTCATTTGGCCTTCTGCAGCAGGCACTAAGGTCATGCAATCATCTTGGTTAAATTCTGTAGACAGCTGTTTCCTGATCCTTTTCCCATGGATTCCTGTTTAAGAGTATTCAAAACAACTTATTTCCTTCAAAGATTTCAAGACATGCTACCTACACAGTTTTAGAATGAATTTTCAAACATTCAGTTATGTTCTTGTCATTTTGTCTACACATTTCCCTTTTCTTCTAGAATATGCTGATACAAACAGAAGTTTGTATCACATTCTTGCTGGTGCTCTTTGAAGGTTTTTTCTGTTTCATTTCTTTACTGGAACTGTTATCATCCCTACAACTTCTCCTCCTTCATTTTAGGAAAGAGAAGTTTTCCACTATTAACTCAGCTTCTCATCAATAAAGCTCATTTGGCTTGATATTACTCCCTCATGACCAAGGTCTTGAAGCTCAGTGACCCAAGATCTCTAAGCAGACATTTCCTCCTCACTAACATACTTTTCTGAATGGTGTTTTCATTTCCAAAAATGCTTGGTATCTGTATAGTTCTGATTATGTCTTTTGAGTTGTACAATCTGATAAAATCTCCTGATGATGAAACAGGGGTAGAATTTCCCTCAAACACCCAGGTAATTGCCTTCAATACCAATCATGATTTTTTTCTTCACTAATAAATTCCCTCCCTTCACTAACTGGCAATTAAATGTCAAATGAATCAAGTAAACTGGGATGCTCCTATTGCTCAGTTTAGTTGACAATAGTCTAATATGATTTAGGCATTAACATTCATTACTTTCGTAATCAATTTCTCCAAGTGCTGCTTATGCCACAGGTTTTTTTCTTTGTGTTTCTGTCACAAGACAGCCAGCCCAGTTAGACAGCTTCTCCATTTCTAGTGCATTTCTCCTGTCTAATCCTTGTGTTTTACTCAGCCATGGTCACAGACTGAAAAAAAATCTGTTCCCTTGAGAAGAAAATTGTATCTGCAAGATAAGTATTGTGCCAAATGACCAAATCTGATGCTCAGCCAGCCCTCTAAAAGTTTAGGAACATGTTCTGCTTTGTTTTTGTGAAACAGACTTCATGAACCTTAATCTCACCCTTCATTCTCTTTCCCCACCATCACCCTCTGAAACACTTTCACTGGGGTTCTACTTGCCTCCACCTTTGGCACAAATCCTCAGCTACAAAGGACTACTTGCACTCAAGAGTGTTCTGCTAAGCACCCCAGTGAACTTTTTTTCAAGCATAAATACCCAGGATTCTTTGGTCATACTTGTGCTCTCCACTGGGGAAGGTAAGGGAAGAAACGTGTTTTGCTCTGGTTCTGTTCCCTGGACTGAAAAGGAAAATTAACCTGAACTTCTTGGGCATTTTTAAATTCGTCCCAAGATGTGGCAAAAGCATTTATGGCAATCAGTTTTCTCAAGGAATCTGCTCCACTGGCTCAATTTTTAGGCAAGCACCTGTAAGTTTCCCATCTTTTCCATCCTCACTGCCTTACACTTCTGACCCAACTGATAAAAGCTACAGTTGATGTTGCCCCTGAACGAGATGCTACGTAGAACTCTACCCTACCACTAAAGTGAAAGTTTGCATCTCTCTTTTCCTATTGATGGAAAAAGTCTGTAATCTTATTAACTGTAACAGCTGTAAATAGTTGCTGTTCCACATGGCCTGGGATGGCCCTGCCTCCTTTAAACTCTTGAGCTCCAAGAACAACCATTCTCACCCAAAGTCAGTAAAGCCTTCTGCTGCTTAGCACAGTACATTCAAATTAACTAGTTCCTCAAAAAAATCTTTTTTGTACAGTGTTTCACAGATCTTCTTTTCATTCCACAGTTTCCTATTCCCCTCCACAACCAACAATGGTCTCTTCACCCATATTTTGAGATTTCTACACTCTTCTTTCCTGGATTGTGTCCTGAGTTATTCATCTTAATAGTTCCCCAGGACTCAGCCTGGAACCTCCCTTTAAGTCACTTGCTCAGTCATCTAATCATACCCTTAATCCTTCCTGGCAAATCCAACCCCAACCAGCTAGAGAGAAAGAAGGAAGCCCTGCCCTAGCAATTACAATGGAACTGGTCCCATGCCCTTACAGAAATAAGGGCATGGAATTCCTAGATTGTATCTCCTGATAGTAACTGTTACTCTGACCACCTTTTTTTTTTTTTTTTTCCCCTCTTGATGACCACTAAGAAGATGTTTTTGGCCTTTTTATCTCTTCTTGAAATCTATGGCTTCCTAAATTATGTCCTTCAGCCTTCTAGGTGAATATATGGTTACACTGGATTTGGGGCTTTCATGAAAGGGGTAGCTTTCATGAACAGTAGTCAAGGGAGGAGAGGAAAAAAGTAGCTTTTCAACAAATGAACAAGCAAAAGCATTAAGCTAATGCTGAAAAGGTATCTGATAATATATATGGGGGAAAAGTCACAGAACACTGCTATTATTCCCAAATGCAAGACTTAAAAAACCAAAACCACAAACAAATCAGCTTAATGCTAAAAGAAATTGTAATATCAACTCAAAATCCATTTAGGCTCATCATATACTTGGTCTTTTGGGGTTTTTTTGGTCTCAGAAAAGGTCAGTTGCTTTTTAAATAGCACAAAGCAGGGGAGGAAAATGATCAAATCTTTAATGTGCAAAAATAAAGCAGCACAAGACTCAGTGGGATGTTCTGGCACAGTTCTATACAAGTCTCATCACAGGAGTTCAAGGCAGCAGGAGAAAACACCTGCTGGCAAGACAATCTTGCTGAATACAGAGAACAGGGCTAAAGACGCACAGGTGTTCAATAAAAAATGGAAGTGGGAAATGGAGAGAATAAGTGTAGGAGTAGTAGTGGGAATCAAATTTCTTCACATTTTGTTGTGTAATTTTGCTGTGTAGTAGTGTTTCAGTATGATTTATTGTGTAATGCTATTGCATAGCATCATTTGTTGAGCAACTTTGCTGCGTGGTATAGTTTTTTATTTAATGATATTGAACATTAGGCAATGGTCTTGCATGCCATAATTTGTGTTTTCTGTTGAGCAACATCACCGTCATAGCTCTTAACACAAAGGTGAATTGCATGAATTCATAACAGTGCTGAATTCACAATTTTAACATATTACAGAATGGCATGGGTTTGAAGGGACCTTAAAGATCATCTACTTCCAACTACCCTGCCATGGGCAGAGATCATTTCCACCTTCCACTAGAACTTCAGAGCCCCATCCACCCTGGTCTTGTACAATTCCAGGGATGGGGCACCCACAAGTTCTCTGGGCAACGTGTTTCTGGGCCTCATTACCTTTGCAGGGGAGAATTTTTTCGTAATATCTAATCTAAACTTACTCTCTTTCAGTCTGAAATCATTACCTTGTTCTATCACTACATGTCCTTGTAAAAGGTCCCTCTCCTGCTCTCGTCGTACCCCCTTTAGGTACTGGAAGGATGCTCTATGTTCACTCAGAGATGGAAAATGGAGACTATTAGTTTTGTCTGAACAAAGAAACATCCAGAAAAGCAGCAAACTGAGCAGCTATTTTTGCAGAACTTAGGGCATTAAAAATTACTTTACTGAACAGCCACACAGCATTGCCTCACGAGTAACACTTTCTTATCCTGAGCTACCTTGTAACTACAATGTGACATAGTACATGTTTCACCTATCCCTACCTAACTGTAAAAACTACGGGAGAATCTTGTTTCACATACTACTGGGTATAAATAAGAACTCTAATGTATTTTTCATGTGACTTAGGTCTACCCAAAACTAATCTTGCAGGGACCTGCTGAAATCCAGAATCTGAACAAGAAACTCTCCAAAAAATAGGACTGATTACTTAATTACGATGGAATCCTGCTTTAACAGCAGTGCTACTGAACTTAAAGCAAAAATTTTAAAAAGTCCATCAGTAGATCAGTAAGACTTACACAAATTTTAGGGGCAATAACAACGTCATCCTACTACTGCTTAACATCCTCCAAAGGAGCAGAAGAAAAAAGTTAACTCCATTGTAGTATCACTGTCAGTTATTTATCATTACATTCTTTACATTTACTTGCTTTTTCTTCTTCTTTCCCCCCGCCCCCAATCATTTTTGCTTACAATAGACATGGTCTATTGACAGACTTAAACAAACATTTTTGAAGTTCAGGAAATCAGAACTTGAAGTATTTTTTTCAACTAAACCAAGTAATCTATAAGGTTATCAACTTTGTACCCAGATCTATTTTTATATCCATCTGAAAATGCTATTGATTGACTAGAATAGCATCTCTTTCATGTGTTACCTGGCAGTCTATGAACAATTGTATATTGCAAGAGCCAGAGAAAGAGAGCAAACACTGGTAGATTACAATGCAGTGCTGCTGCAAGCATTTTTATTTGCTCTCATATTCTAGCAGGTTTTTTTTTAAAACAGAAGAGAAAAATAAGCATGCAGGCTCAATTTTTAAAATATTGCAAAACACAGAAGTTATGGAAAGGCAAATTGTGAAAAAAAGTGAGCTCCTTCCATCTATAACATAAGATTAATTTATTATCTGACAGATGGCAGAAGGGAGGGGGGCGGAAAAGCAGAGACTGCTGATGCAGTGAGCTTCCCGTCTGTAATGAAGGCCCCACATTCCCAGTTATCACACTGCTGTGAAATACATCCACAGTTGCATGCACTCCAGTTCTGCTCTATGCGTTTCAAAATAGCTAAACCTCATCACTGCGTGGACAACGAAAAAATGAAGAAAACATCCAGAGGAGTAAATGATCCTTCTGTCAGCTGTCCGTGGCTACTCACAATAGCAACTGTGAAAGCTGCGACTCCTTTCATTTGACACACGAGACAGAACCATTCACGCTGACCAATAACACTTCCAGAGCTACCGGTCACTGCAGCAAGACACCACCTCATTTGCTGTCCCAGCACTGAAAGCTGCTTTTGCACATCTCTCCGTATTCCAAGACATTTACTCTTCCTTCAGCATCTGCCACACTGCAGTCGTGGAGTGCCAACACAGGAGGGGAGCATATTGAAAACGGAAAACAGCAGAACTGACCCAAACACATTTAATATAAAATGAAAAGCTGCTGCACTGGCGGAAACAACCATTTCCTCATTTCTTTTGCTGAACTCCACGCGATGCCGACGCGGAGCTCCCACCTGCCGCAGAAGCCAAACACCGCCTGAGCTCCGGCAGGACTTACCGGAGGGCCTCGCTTACCTCCGACAATCAGATCCCCGTAGGACCACCCCAAAGCACGCCGCGGCGGCAGAGAACCGGAGGAACCACGGCCCCGGGAAGCGGATTTCGCTACGTCCGCCCGCGGGCGCCCGGGGGACGCGCTCACCTTGCCGCGGATCGATGCCCCGCACGCCCCAGGCCGCTACACGGGATTACGGCAGATAAACAAACACTGCACCGAGCGCAGCCGGAGGGGCGAGGAGGGCAGGCGGGAGCGGGGGGATCCGGCTCCGCCGCGGCCCCATCCCGGGAGCCGGAGCGCGCTCCGCGTCTCCCGGGAGACGGAGCCATTTTGAGCCGCTGCGCATCAGCGGCAGCGGGCGGGGGGCGCCGGGCACGGCGATGGCGGGGCCGCGGCCGCCCTGGCGCGTTACCTCGGATGCTCCAGGTCCAGCGGTAGAACTCGAGGGTGTCGTTCACCACGCTGGACACCAGGCCCATGGCGCTGGGGGGCTCGGCGGCGGCGGCACCCATGGTGAGCAGCAGCAGCAGCGGCGGAGCCGGCAGACCTGTCTCGGCGCGTGCGTCCGTGCCTCTGCGCCGGGGCTGCTGCTGCTGCTGCCCCTTCTACAGCCGGGGATGTGATTTAAATCTCTATCTCTCCGTATCTTCCCTCCAGACTCCGCCTCGCTCCCGTCACCGGCTCCCGTGCCCCGCGGGCAGGGTGGAGGGCGCGGAGGCGGGGGGCGGCGCGGCGGCGGCCGCGGCTCCGCAGCTCGGTGCTCCCGGCTCGGTGCGCAGCGCCCGGCGCGGTGCGGGGCGGGGGCGTCACGTGGCCGCCGTCCCGCTGCCCGCCGGCGGCGCCCGCGGAGCGCGGCCCCGCGGACCGGACCGGCCGCGCAGGCGCCCGGCGGCCCCGGCCCGGGCAGGTGCGGGGACCCCGCTCCTCCTCCCTCGGAGGGCGTGCGGGGCGGCGAGGAGGCGCTTGTTATCTCAGTCTGACTTTCTATGATCAAATAGGATTTATTTTTATTTTTTTTTACCAGAAGGTGTGTGTGGGGGGATTAATATTTCAGCCAACTCCTATTTAATTTCTTTCTTTTTTGTAGCGGTTTGGATTTTTCTTCTTTCTTCCCCTCCTGCTACCCTTGACAGACATGCCTAGGATCCGACGTGAGCGGTGTTGGCTTTACCTCCGTCTATGCGTATCGAGGCTCTTCTGCCGCCTCCAGGAGCCCTTCTCCCCCGGGTAACACCAGCAACCGCAAGGGGACCTCGCTACCTCCCTGCCCCACCACCTGGTGGCACTTGCCTGGCCACTCTTCTCCAGGCGTCACCCAGCTGCCCTTCGCACACCTCCCCTTATCTCCTGGACAAAGCCTCTATGGTCTCTTCATGGAGCAGAGACATTCAGCTGCCCGGAGTGTTGCTGGGCGCTGCAGGAGAAGCATCTATTCTGTACCCTGTATTTCACTCTCACAAACCCTCTGTCTGGTGTGAGGGCACCAGCTGCTCCTCACACCCTTATCTCCTCCTTGCCAGCTTGTCTGTCCCATGATCTTACATAGTGCAGGTTGGCTGCATGACACCCTCGGGAGTGAGGGGCAGGAGGGGACCTGCTCCACCCAAGCTGCAAGCTTTCCTCCTAGCAGGCAGCAGATCAGATGGTGTCTGCCTCTCCCTCCTCCAGTGCAGCAGCACCTCTGTCACTTTTTGTCACTGGGTCTTGGTGAGCACAGCTCGCACTCCTCCTCCTGGCTGAGTCACCCCTGGCTTAGCTCCCGCACTGCTCTGGCTGCTGCCATCCCAGCCCTAAGAACAGGAGAGGCACACTGGCCATCACTAGTTACTTCACTGGAAGCAGTCACTGCACCAAAACCAGGTGGCTGGCAGTAGGGATCACCTATGCTGGGAAAACGAAGAGGAGCCATGTCAACACCTGGAGGCCTCGATGGACAGAGAAGTCCAGCTTATCCCAGTGCTGGCTGAAAGCTGGAGCGAAGCAAGGTTACCGCATGCAGATGTATGGACAGCTGTTACTTCTCTCACTTGAGAAGAGTCAATCAAAATTCTTCATGAATTACAGTGACTTGAATTATGCCTTATTTTGATGGCACTGTTCATGACAGAAGGTCTGGTGAGAGCTCTGAAATGGATCTGTCACTGGGTAGGGCAAGGTAATCACCAAACTGCTTCTTGAGAGGCAGACAGTGTAGAGCTAGCTGTGTTTCCTGTGCCTCCAACAGGAGAAACCACTGGAGTGTATTGTTGGACATTTAGCATCTTGATATGTGGTTAGCCTTGTCTAAAGCACAGCTTCAGAACTTTTGGTAACATCATTTAAATCAAAAGGAAACCAGGAGATTGAGTCATAATCCTCAAACTGGTATGTGGCCATTTGTGTTGACCACTTGGGCTACTGTGTGGATCAACATGACAAAGGTTTGCACTCCCCTGCCCTGTTGGTCAAGGTGTGGACTTAGGAGAGTGCCGCCAACACAAGGAGTGAAGATACACAGTCTACCAAAAAACAAAAAAGGAACAAGACATACTAGCAATATGAATACATATTTCTGTTAATAATTATTTATATTATAGTCTACATATGCTTACTTCTTTATTAGAATGCCTATTTTTGCTGTGGAAGTCTTTTTTGCACCAACAATTTTTATTTATAAGATGTTTATATCATCCAATTTACTGTTTAATCTATTTTCAATTGGATAACTTTTCTTGATGGCAATTAAATCCTTTATATTAGCAATATGATTGCACATAGATAATTTTACTGAGCCATTAAGGCTTGAGAGGAGCCACAACTGAGTTGCAGAGTTTGAACAACAGGGAGAAGACGAACTATCTAACCAGAGTAACATCCTCTGTGCTTTGAGATCGCCTTTAAAAAACACGTTGAAATTTATGACTAACTATTTTCATTAGTTTCAGCCCACAGATATGTGAACGTGCTTTTAAGATTAGGTTTGTGTCTCTGGCTTCCAAACACATCCCAGTTAATTTTCTACATTTGTGCACTCACCAGGATATGCTGCCTTAAGTATGTTGAGACCATGTTTTCCACTTTAAAAGAGTAGAAGTAGGAAGGCACCCAAAGGCATAGTATCAAAATACCCTCCAAAGAAATCTCCAGCATGGTAGACAGAAAATGATGGTTTTCAATATCATTGGTTAGCCAGTGTTGTTATCTTCTACTTGGTAATCTACGTGTTCCTAAAACCTGGACATCTCAGATGGGCAAATTTCTGCCAGGAAAAGGCAGATCTGTGGCAGCTGATCCCAGAGGAGCATACATGAATTCCCAGCTGTGCTCCAGCCATTTGCCCAGTGCTCCAGGGTGCTTGTGTTGGCAGCAGGCAATTGTGTGCTTTGGGGAGGGTGCAGAAGGTAACAAGAAGTCGTGGGACAGGTGGTTCTAGGAAGGTCTCCTCCCAGTTTCCATTCCAGATACAAACCGTTTATATTTCTTCCAGATATTTTTGTAAAGAAACACCCCACTGATGTCTCATTTCAGAACTGTTTCAAGCCATTTTCTGCTTCTTCATGAAACAAGTAGGGATAGAAATGTTACAAGTTTCCAATGATCAGTGCCTCTATTTGTGCTTGTAAAAATGCATTTATTCATTAATTTCAGTGAAGCATATGCTATCATAATGACTGATGAATCAGCAGATGTTTCTGCACTAGTTGAAAATATTCTCACTCAGGTTTTGCTTCAGGTTAGCAATGAAATTGCTGTAAGAAAAAAATGTAATGCAGGTATATTTGGTAATATTTATGAAGGGTAGTAGGAAGAAAGCAGTCAGAGCTTTGCTTGTTGCTGACAGTGATCCCTTGGCAGTTCAATAAAGGACAAAAACAGCAGTAAAAGAACTCTGCCTTTCTACAAAGAGAATCACCACAACCAGGAACTTATCTGGTGGGAAAGCATAAAATTGCTTGAATAAACACATTTGACAGATCTAAATGTTACATGACGTGTGGTAAGGGACAATCTATTCACCTATCAGTAAAGAGGGCTCATAAAGTATTATATGTTGAGCATGACCAAATTTAAATGTTGAAAACACATTGAACTTTGGGTATGTGTTTTAATTACTTTAATTATTGAATTCTCATGGTTTTTTCATTTGATTCCATCAATGTCTTAGGAGGGAAAATGATTAAATAAATTAGCACATTAATTTGCAGTGCATGGGATTTTCTTGCACAGCCTGTCCAACTGATATGCTCCTTGTGTTAAAACTTTCAAATTGATATGCCTTATAAAGACTGCTAGCTGAGCCAAAATAAGCTCATTTGATCTTTGAATCAACAAGTACAGGCTCAAGTGTTCATGCAATAGTACAATTGCTATCTGCTTTAATAGAGAAGCTGATTTCAGGCACCTTTTAACTATAAAAGCTTAAAAGAAGCTGCTTTCATACAACCATAATTTTTAAAAATAATAACATTAAACCCAACAATGTGTCTTTCAGCACTAATTAATTTTTTTTGTTTATTACGTAACATACTCTTAATTCCATAATTTGAGGTGGGGTAACTCTGCACACAGATATTCCACAGCACAGAGAGTCTTCCATGGGATCTGAACAGATCCTGCTTTTTGTTTTCTAAACCATCTGCTAGATGCCATCTGTCCTTTCATACGTTTAACTGCATCAAAAGATTTTTTCCAAACCAAATATGTTGGCGTGATGCATCAGAAAGTGTCCAGAGATGCTAATTCTCAGTGCAGGCTTTGGCCAAACTTACCTTTGATGTGAGTTCCCACAAAGTTCCATCTCGCTCTTGTCACCAGCACTGAATTGGATTCCTCATATGTGTCAACTTCATGTTTTGAACATCAGCCATTTTACTGTGGCTCTAACAGAAATATGAGAATTAAAGTATGTTTAAACTCCTGGCTTAAATGGTCAAGGGCCAGATTGAACACTTCAGTGAAGTAAATGCAAGTTTTGTTTCCAAAGGGCTCTCTATACATACTGACATTTCTTCATCTTTCTGCATAAAAAATTGGTTCCAAGAAGATGATGAGGGAAGTGGTGGGCTGCTTTC
Source organism: Phylloscopus collybita (assembly GCA_027886175.1). Classification (NCBI taxonomy): domain Eukaryota; kingdom Metazoa; phylum Chordata; class Aves; order Passeriformes; family Phylloscopidae; genus Phylloscopus; species Phylloscopus collybita. The sequence goes on along the minus strand of JAJNNQ010000026.1, from coordinate 24,781,334 downwards.
TTCCAAGCCATATCAGGCTTTACTCTTAAGTAAATTTAACTGTGGTTTGACTCAGGATCATTATATTTAGAGTTTTTTCTTAAACTGTAGAACTAACCCCATTTACTGCAGTCTAGGCAGAGACTGGAAGTGTTGGCCTGCAGTGCTGGGCTGCATTCAGCTTAAACTGCTGCTGTTTAGTTCTGGTTCCGAAGAGGAGCCATTAGTCCAGTGTTTCCCAGCGCCATGGTGAGAGATTAACTTATAGTTGATTTCCATGTGGGAGATGTCACTAGCCATGAAGCTAATGCTACATCCAGTATATGAGATGTGCTGTGTACCCAGCAGGTACACATACGTTCATAGCTTTACCTGTGTTACAGCTCCCTTTTAAAAATTACTGTTCAACAGACACAGGATGGTAAAAACCTCTATATATACTATCTCGCTTTGCCTTAATGATACTTTTCTTTATGGTTTCTCATACTTTTACACAGCTAAGATTTTTATCTACAGGGATATCTGTCACAGCATCTATCATTTGTGAGGTGTGGCAAGCACGCTTTTGCAATGAGGGCTTCATATGTGTACATGCTGGAGAGGGACGATGCTAAACTATGGGCTGATGTTTTGAGGGCACTGTGTTGAAATGACAGCAACATGTATAGTCAGATCTGCAGCAAGTCGCTAACTACCAAATCCAGCCTTTTCCATAGGTGTGTGTCACTGCTACTGCACCCACTTCACTGGGTGTGTCAGCCTCCTGAAGGCGTCTAGCTGTTTGTAGGGATGATCTTGCACCTTTGCTTCTGCGCTAGTAATGGCCTGAAATGTAGGGCATAGTCCCCTGCAGAAGCTGCTTATAGCAATGTAGTCAGGTGGAAGGGCGTTGGTTATGCAAGCTGGGTGCCATTGTGCTGTCTCCAGCTGTAGCTGTGTGAGTATGGGTGGTAATGATGGTGCTGCTCATAGCCTTTATCTGTGCACTGTGTGGAGGACAGAATTGTGGTGAAGGAGTTACATAAAGGCTGTGTCAGCCTCTGGGCCTCTGAACTGGTGTGACCTGGCCCATGCTCTGCCTTTCACTCTGCCAGGGGGATATGCTGTGGATCTGCATGCTCTGGATGGACAAGCCTGAGTGCCAGTCCTTATTATAGGCGTGTTGTCTTATCCTCAGAAAATCATGTGAAAGTATTTGCCACAGGCTTACACATTTTATAAACAGTGGGTTAGCCATATAGCCCTACTGAGGTAATCTGGCATTAATAATTTCATTTTATGTATGAGGAAACCAAACCTAGAGAAAAGTGATGCCTGTTCCAGCCATTTGGAATGGAATAGAGCAGAAATTTTTGGCATTTTTTAGTCCCTTAAACTAGCTATGTCTTGGCCACTGCCTGGTGTAAGCCGTGGTTCACTGGTCTTTCCAGTGCCATATGTGGGCATGGGCATAAGCCTCAGGACACTAGTTGGAAAGAACCTGAAGATCCACCAGGTAGTTGAAGGCAAGTCAGACACATACATAACATAACACTTCCTGTGCTTGTATAGTGAAATTCCAAAATTGTTACTAAACACATGAGGTTTTGCTCCAAGTTTTGTGCAGTGACTACTGTAAATCTTTTAGTTGTCAGGATTTGCAGTAGAAAATTTTGTATTAGTTGTGTGTATAACAAAATAGTGTTTCCAGGGAAAATAGCAAGAGCAGAAAAAGATAATAGAACATATGAATATTTAGGTGTTGAAATCAGAAACACAGTCATTACCTTGTGAAGGGCCTTGAAATCATCTTCAACCACATCCTGTTCACACTCAGCCCAAGTCTCCATGCATGCGTCTCTCCTGCCTGGTGGTAGGCAGGGAAATCCCCTGGGAGGGCTGCTCTGCAGGCACACTGTGCTTCCTGCTGGGATTTGCACTGCCCATTACAGGGTGTTGTGGCACTGGGCTTGGTGTTAGCCTCTGAGCCATCCATTCTTAGCGCAAGAGGCAATTAATACTCAGGAAGATTTTACCAGGATTACAAAGCTCTGGTGGGAATGAAGTCACCTGTCCCCAAGGTAAGAGTCACAGCTCCACGTGGCAGATAAATGGACTCTCAAAAGGGAACACCTTGAACCGTCGTGTTTTTTAAAAGACAATTATTGCCTGTGAGTAGGTGCACAAAATAAGCACATTTTATCTGCGTGCACATTTTATCTGTGTGTACATTTTATGAACTCTGCATCTACCCACAAATCTTTATTTTGCCTCAGGTCTTGTCTCAAAATATTAGGTCTTATCTATGTAATGGAGCAGGATCCTTAAAACTGAAACCTGGGAAGCCTGACATTGGAATAGAGTCTATCTGTTAGAGGCAATATTAAAATATGTCCAAATGACAAAGGCCAATCACATACTGTAACACCTACCAAAAAATCAGAGGTAATGAGAGGCGCACGTACACAAAAGGATAGCTCTGTATCTGAATTGTTTCAAGAGTTCATGAATCACTACTTGGAGAAGATCTTGTGTAAATGAACAGGACTCTGCTGAAGTCGATAGAGTCTTTACAGACACCAAATTTTATATTGCTTACAGCAAAAACACCAAGAGAAGTATACTGCTTGCCTTTTCATTGGGGAAGTGGCCAGTACGGGGAAGGCCAAGGATGCTGGATTATAAGAATACAATGAAATATTTACTGTAGTATATTCTGAGGATCAATTTATTGATACATGTCAAGATGAAAAGAATTGTATTCTTTTTAAATAAGCTTGTTGGATAATAAAATTTGTTTATATTTCTGCCTAGCTGATTCTAATAACAAAAGAACCAGGATTGTTTGGTCTAGACCTGGTAAGCCATACAATTTGAAGATGGAAAGCAAAAGAAGCAAGAAATGATATCAACTGAACTTAAAAGAAGAGGACCTCAGGGAGATTATTGTTGTGCAAGTTCCTGGGAGCTGCTCCTTTGAAAGAAAAAGGAGCCCAGGAGAGTGAGTCTCAAACTGTAAGAAGCATCAACTTCTGTCTGCAGGACAGGCTGCAGATGTGAGGCAGCCAGAGTATCTCAATGGGGGAACTCCTTTTACCTTAGATAGGTAAAAGGGATCCTATGGGACACAGAAGAAGGCACAGGTTGCTCAGGATAAATACAGAAGGAATGTCCAAGTCTGAAATGATTGAATTAAAAAAACTAAAGGCTAGCCAGAGTAAAAATTGGTGAAGTACACAAAGGAAGCAGCAAGAGGAAGAATAAGGCCAAGTGAACAGGCAGCCTAGTAATGAAGGAGTCAAAAAGGTGGAGGTTTTTACATCCCATTTTTTATTGGCAAAATTTGTTCTCAGGCTTTCCATATATTTGATGGAATATAACCAGTGTTAGAGGAAGACTGAGTTGGGGATTACTCAAGCAACTTGAACACAGACCCAAGTAGGAAGCCTGACTGATATCACTGCAAGGCTATTCTCTGTCTCTTCAAGAAGTTACAGTGATCAGAAGTTCCCAATGACTGCAGAAACAAATGTCACACTCATCTTCCAGGACGACAAGAAGAGATTACTTGGCTTTACTTTCATCTTTATGGAGGTTAAGGAACAAATCCTTGTGTAAGCCATGTACAGACACATAAGAGAAGAAAGTGATTGAGAAGAAAAAAAAAGTATGGATTTACCAATTGCAAATTGTTCTTGACTAACCTAATTACATTCATTGTTGTAATGACTGAATTTGAAGACGAGGGCAGAGAAGTGGATGCCCTTCGCTTTGGCACACTTTTGTCCCTGCTCTTATAGCATCTTTGGAGATAACTAGACAGACAGAGTAGGTGGGTTTACCCATTAGTTTAATTCATTAGCTGGGTGAATTAAAATGAGTTAAAAAAAAAAGGCTGGAGCAAGAGGCTGAAAATGATGTGGTGTCTGTTTACAAGTGGTATTCCTTGGGCATTCCTATTGGGAGCAGTATTATTTAACATCTCCATTCATGGCTTTGACAATGGAATAGCTTGTATCTGCCACAAGTTCACAGATAATATCCAGATTTAGGGAGCAGTCATTGTGCTGGATGATATGTCTGCTTTTAGAGTCACCTTGAGAAGCTGAAGAAACGGGCTGACAAACATTTTGTGAAATTCAACAAATGCCATCCTGCATCTTGGACAGAATAACACAATGCAACAGTACTGGTATCTATACAGTATATGATATATGGTAGCATTCATTATACCAGCGTGCTCTAGGAAGGGTATCTGTAGGTACAGAACTAGCTCCAGGGCTGTATTCAAACTCCACAGAGGCTATTGAACTACAGAAGGGAAATGATACTTTTAATTTTTTTACAGTTTTACACAGTACAATACTGGTACCTAAAGAAAAATGCAATGCAAGAGAGCACCTGACTATAAGAGAACCTCTCTCCTGTACTTTGCTGACACAAGGGTAAGGGAGTGCACCAGAAACTTCTGCCAAGGTGCAGGTCCATGCATAACCCAGTGCCAGCCCACAGCTGCTTAGTGGCCACGGCGCAGACAACACGGTCCTCAGACCTGTTGGTTATTGTGTCAAGAAGCAGATGAAACATCCTTCTTGGCTGCTGTCACCATCTCTGCTCTGTTTTCAGCCCAGACTGGCTGCCTATCAAATAGCCTCCACGTAACTTTCTGCAGCAAAGAAAAAGAAGTCATATCTGTGGCATGCAAGAGTTTCCATTTCTCTCTTTTACTGAATAAATTACTTATAAGTTGTTGCCTACCATAATATTTTCTTGTCAGAATTTCCCGTTGCAGCTTTTATACCTACTCAGCCCTACTGTACAGATCAGTCTATTGTCAGTAATCTCTTCTCTGTGTAGGTATTCAATTCACATTTCTTCATTTAGTAACTTCTTGATTTTGTGTTGGACTGCAAACCAGATTAGTCCTATTTTGATGATTAGTGTTAGGCACATTCCAGATGTTATATTGTTCACCAAAGTTTTTGCAAGTTTTCAGTATTTTTGTGGAAATGTGAATGCCAGATCTGTCAATATTATCTCAGAAATTATTGAACTCCATACAGCTTATGGTCCATTTGCAGTTACCCTGACTTTCACTTAGCTACTTGTTAATCCATATAAATTAAATTAATTAGTTTTTGCACCTCTAAGTTTTTAAACTCACATAATCCAGATGTTTGCATAAGCTTTATTTTATAGGCTAGTATCATTACCTTAATTGGTCAGACTTCTGATCTTCAAATAGTAAGCCTATCTAAAAAAATCTGTATTTCATAATACATGATTGGTGGCCATTAATTGCTTACACATTTTATTTTTGTTCTAATGAAATCCAATCTCTGCCTTTTTAATTGAGTCCTGAACCTGAATCATGTTAATGAGTTACAAGTTTGTGAAATCAACCAATTTAATATTTGAACATGTTTTCTCTAATGCACATTAAATTAATGAGTGTTTCAAGATTAGAGAAAAATCAACTTTATTATTTAAGGGAGACATTTGGCCAAATATTTTAATGTTTCAATACTTTTGGACTCTGAGTTTTCCATTTCTGTGCTATTTGTTGTTTTTTTTTTAATATAACCAATATAATTAAAGATCTGCTTCCATTAAATTATAATATTAGCTCAAGTGTTTCAAATGGGATAGCTTTACTTGGTGACTTGTGAAGTGGCTAGGTGGGATGCAAATTGTACTCTATTCCGTGTGTACTGCATTTAGTGTGTTAGATTTGACAGAAGAGTCTTTGCATGACAAGTAAAACTGAAATCTATCCCTAGATTTTTTTTTTTTTTGTGATATGTGCAAAAGTATCCTAGGGCACAGGTCACAATGTGACATGTCCTGAGCTGTACTTTCAGTATATGCTACCTCACAGTACATCATACAGCATTTATGAACAGGTAATGTTTATAATCCCAAATTTACTCACATTTATGAATGATACAGATTAAATCATACTGTAAAAGAATATTTGTGAATGTACAGGTGTAATAATAATCATAACTATGCTACTGTATAGTTTTTGGAAGACCATTTTACCTAGAAAAATCAAACACTAAACCATATATAGCACTTACTGCAACTTTTATTGCCACTTGGGCTCAGATTCCCTATGAATATAGAAAGATTTTTCTTTCATGGCAATAGTAAACCTGTTAGACTATCTTGCACTATATCCTAAAATGTGAATGTTCTGTATGTCTAACATATGTATAAATGGTATTTTATCTATGAGTGGAATACATCCACTGTATAACAATTATGGCGTACAGAAGGTTGAGAAAATATTCTATTAATTGCAAATAGTAATAGTTTACCTGTAATGCCATAGTGACTAGAAGTGGAACATTTATTCTAGAAATCACACCTACAGCAGGAACAGAGCCCTTACCATAAAGGCCTTGCAAAATAAGCTTAGACAAAAATACCTTGCAGGCAAGTCGGATATTGGCAGTTTTAAAACACTGTGCCATGGCTGCATGAAGAATGCTTTGGCCATAGGAGGGAAGGCTAGGGAATAGAGCATCTGGTCCATGTTATGGTTAGAGGCTGCCAAGATAATATTCCTACATAGGTATAGTAACCTATAACAATGACTCACTGATCTTACTGATGTTTAAATGGGTACCTGAGATGGGTTCACCTCCTTCACTTCTTCCTACTCCTCTTTTCCTTCTTCCAAATGTGAGCTCAGCTTTGATGTTAAATTTAAATGGATTCTGACTGCATATTCAATTTCTGGGGCTAGGACTTGCCATGCATTCAATGAAGAAACCTGAGCTCATACCTGCAGAACTTGGAGTTTCCAGAGTTTCCAGGTGATTCTCCAGTGCTGCATCTGTGTGCTCAGAAACACAGTGTCAGGAGAACCCACATGTGCAATAATAAAGCTGGGTACACACTTGTATAAGTTTTGTTATGCGGCTGTCCAACTTAACTTTAAAGGATACGGTGGGTACAATATAGGTGATATTTTAGCCTTATCATTCTAATGAATAAGTTATAAACAGTAGCAGTTGCTTGACTAAAATGGCAAGTTCGTGCTTAATCTCACTTTCCTTTGTGCACCTGCAAATTTTCTATGAGCTGCTCCAGGTTCCACAGCCAGTGGGGAGAAATAGATATTTGCAGAAGAAGATGTTTTCTATCAGTCTTAGATAAAAAAGTCGTTGCCTGATGTTTTCTGTCTCAATCAATACTATAAAAAACCTACAACAGTAACTAGTAGGTGTTAGGTGACTAAAGAAAATTAATCCCACCCTTATGTATATTTTAGGTAAACTTCACCCATTCTGAGCTGGTGTGCATATTCCCTGTGCACATACAAGCAGAATGTGCTGTCATAATATGAATAATAAGAATACTTTTCATGTATCTATCTCATTTACCCCAGGATATCCTCTGTTTATCAACATTAATTAATATGTCTTCATAACAATCTCATGAGGAAAGAGATGAAGAATTTAGAGATGAAGAAATGGAGCCATAGCATATTTAAATAAGTTGTCCCCAGTTGCACAGAAAACCAGTGACAGAAATGTAAATACAAGAGGATGCCTCACAATCATAGCCCAAAGATAAGGTAATCATAAGGTGTGGTTCCCAAATCAATACAGTGTAATATGATCCTTGCTTCCGGCCTATTCAAAGTAAATAGGTTGAGGTGTGGTGTGCACAAGGTAATTCCTGATGAGTTCACATCAGTCATACACTAAACTTGGTACAGATATAGCCAGACTGAGGACAGAGCAACAGGGCAAGGGTCAAATACCTGTTCTACATACTTGACATATTTGTGTGTCTGTATGATTCATTTATTTTGATTCTGTGAAATCCAATCTTTCAGCAAAGAAACAATTCGATAGCTCTGATGAGAAAGCCTGGGGGTACTGATGGATGAGAGGCTGGACATGAGCTGGAAATGTGTACTTGCAGCCCAAAAAATCAACCATATCCTTGGCTGTATCAAAAAAAGTGTGACAAGACAGTCAAGGGAGGTGATTCTGTCCCTCTGCTCTGCTCTGATGAGACCCCACCTGTGTCTAGCTCTGGGGTCCTTAGCACAGGAGCAATTAGCACAGGAAGGCCATAAAAGTGATCAAAAGGGTGGAGCACCTTTCCTATGAAGACAGGCTGACAGTGTTTGAGTCCTACTCCCTGGAAAAATCTTCAGAACAGCTGGGAAGAAGCCTAGCTGGTTTAGGCTGAAAACAAGACAGAGAGTGTTTTAGGAGTTTGCTAGTGCAACTAATTTCATTTCAGGATCATGAACATTCCCTGCTGCCAATTTATTTTGGGGGACATATATCGCCCTGTTCTTCTCTGTTTTTCTAAAGCTCATTTCAGCCTTCTGTGTTTGCATTTTTGCAATGAAGTTTCTCATACACTTTTCATGTAAATAATGATTGTTTTTGCATTCCTTCCTGGAGGATGAAAGAATTGATAAACTGTTGGGTTGACCAGTGTTGTTGGAGAGTACAATTTTCTTTCTCCAATCCATGGTCACTGTTGGAATTCTATGAATGTAGAGGTCTGCAAATGAACTGCCCCTTTTTTGCCTGGGACATCTCAGTGTGTGAGTGTCATTTCTTTCCTGCCGAACTGCGACAGACATAGGTATCTATTGATGCCAGGTTTTGTTCATACCTTCAGTGGGCTTGACATACATATGAGCTTGTCTTCAATGCAGGTTTGCTGTGTATTTTTCCCCCACAGCACTCCCCTCCTGGCTTCATTCCTCTATTGCCATTCTTGTCCCAGCACTTATTTGTATGTCTAAACCTGTCATCAGTGTGAGAAATGGCACAAGCCAAAGATTGTAACTGTACTGAGTTACAGTTCAACTCATCAGTGTGTATCACCAGAGCTGCAGGAGAAATCCTGTGCAGTTAACTTCCTGCTTTGCTGAATGAAAGAAGCAAACACATTTTTTGAAACTAAACTAGTTTCAAAGTATTATTCATATAATTCTCTTCACGTCTTTATTTTCCCTGCTTTTTCCCTTTTCACTCTTCCATGTACTAGACAACTTCTTAATGAGTTGACATTTGCATGATGTTTCACTTTCCTTTTCTGTGTGTCCCTCTACATTTGCTACACAGTTCATCACAGTTATGCCATATAACACAATGCCAAGTCACTTTTCCTGCTGCTATCTGGGTCATGGTATGGTTTGGGTTAGCTGCTGGTGTGAGCAGCCAACAGCCAACTATTTAAGCCACCATCATCTGCTGTGACATAACTTTGAACAGAGGCTCTCTCAACCTTTCCCTGCAGGATACCGGTGAAGGTAACTGAGAGGCTGAATGTTAATTCAGCAGAGAGGTAGGAGAAGAGACCATGATGACCATGAACCTCAAGCTCAGCCTCTGGCAGTGGGTGAACTAGAAGATGATCTGCTGAATGCTACAGGCACTGAACTGTAAGTAAAAGCTTAGAGAATCTATGACAGGAAAAAGGTCCACTGATCCTTTTTACTGTTGTCATGAGTTGTAACAGAACAGGAAGAGACTCCTGAATTTTGCTACAGTATCCAGGTTTATGCACTGAGTTAATTGCTGGTTTGCAGCTATGGTTTGTGTTTGTCTTTGTGTCAAGAGGGGAAAAGAGCATTTCTCTTGCACCACTTTTTTTTTTCCTGTACCTGGTAAACTATGGAGGAGGAAGGGAAGCAATTTAAGCTTACAGCTAGGGCCTCTTTCAATTTGTCTTTGCAATTTGCAGAAATATAAGAAATATAGGTATACTAAGCAAGAGTACCCATCTTTTCCAACGTTTTTGTAGCTCTAATATAGCAGTAGACTAAGAAAAATTAACTAACACTGAAAAATTATCTCAAATGGATGGAGTGTGGAACTCGGTACACTTACAGTCTTTGGCTTGTGCCATTTTTTAGCAAGCTTTTTCTGACTGAGAGGGATATAGAAAGGCTTGTGAAACATGTGCCTTTTTGGAACTCCTCTCATGGTTCAGCTTCTTTTCATGCTTGTCTAAATTTTCCCTATAGCTGTCAAGGGACACCTCAGACCACCATACCCCCAGAAATTTAGTGGCTAGTGACTGTTTTCAATGGCAACTTCCGTAACTAACACATGCTGCAGTCCATAATACACTATCGAGTCACCAGGTAATGAAGAAATTTCCTTTGCATTAACAGATGGAATTATGCTTATCTTTCCATAGTTTGCTTGTTTTCAGTCTCTGCTACTAATGTGTTCCAGGACCTACCAAGTACGAAGCAATAGTGAAACCATTTCTGGTAACACGACCATGATGTCATACATGTTATATTATTATTTTCCCTAGCAAATCCTCCTTACATTTTCCCAGTTATTAAAAGGTTCTACTAGTTGATAAAGAAAAATAAATTCTTAACAGAGCCCTCTGTTTATTTTTCCCCAGACTGTTTCAGAGCAGGCTTCCAAATGCACATCATTTCAAATGGGACTAGATGAATGTCACGTTGATAATACTTCCTAGCAAGGCTTTATTTGCTTAGATTAAGAGGAGAACATTTTCCACCTCTTCTATTAAAAATATTTCCTGTTGTTCTACACATACGTTTGCTTTTGTACATAATGGCTGGGTACCCTAAAAATGGTATTATGTACTTGGAAATTGAAGGGGAAACGTTGTCTCACCAAAAACATTTAATGTAGGTAGAGTCTATAAACCCAAAAGTCTCTGATGCACAACATAAACCAGTCCATAACAGCAGAGTGGATGTGCATACCACACCAGTGCACAACACATGACATGACACAGAGTTGCCTGGCATTCCTTCATTCCTAAGCTGTGCAATAAGGGATGTGGGAGCAAGAGGCATCCCTCATTTTCTCTGATTGCTTCCCCTTAGACTTAGAGGGAGGGGATAGAATTTCTGTTTGTGTGTGCCACATTCACCAGCTGAGTGTGTATGGGGATTATGTATGCAACCAGAGCCTGCCATTATCTGCTCAGGTAATGAAAAGGTAACATGTATAGTGAGAAAGTTCTTGCTGTAAGCTTGGCATTCTGCAAAGACATGGCCAGGACTGCATCCCAGGTGTTTCCCTACACACTGATGTTTTCACTGCAGCCTGCACATTCTTTCATCATCCTGCAATTGGCACCATGGTAGGAGCAGGTCAGTGGGACTCCTTGCAGCTACTGTGAAATCACATGCTTTATAATGACCTTACCAGTAAGAGACTGAAATCTCTCTTGTCCCAAAGAGCAAACATCCTAACTCTTTAACAAAGTCACAACACATACCTTTGTTATATCCCCGGAGGTGTTCGAGGCCAGGTTAGATGGGGCTCTGAGCAACCTGAACCTGCTCTAGTGGAAGGTGTCCCTGCCCATGGAAGGGGGGTGAAACTAAAGGATTTTCAAGGTCCCCTTCCAATCCAAACCACTCCATGATTCTATGATTCTGTGACACATACACATCCTCATGCTGAGTACCATTTGAGAATGATGGAATAGCAGCCTCAGCAATTCAGTTTCCATGTGTTTATTTAATGGATAAATAACATGTGTTTGAATACCACTAATGATTTTACTGACACTTGGAAAGTCCCATTCCAGACAGCTGTTATTTCAGGGATATTTGCAAAATTTTCCTATAACCTAGAGGTATCATTTCAAGGCCTGCTTTTGTATGTGTGGTGACCCACTCCTGTCAGACTAAACCTTTTTCTGACCCAGAGATGGAGGTCCTGAGAGCCCCTGAGTGTTTTAAAGATTTTTATTCCATTTCAGTCTCATGAGAAGGGTGAGACAGTACAGATGTTACAGTTCATGCTATCACAATCAGAAGCCAAACTATGTCCTCATTACAATACATTATAAGCTGTTTTTGGCCTATCAGCTTTTGCCATACAATGCTGCCAATGCTTCTAAGCCAATAATCTAAAAATACCCCATGTGGGACCTACTACAATACATCTTTCATAGTTCTATTTCCCCAAAATATCTAGTCTATTTCCAAGGTCATCATTTGAAACTTTATTCTAATTCAACTTCTCTCTCAACAATGTCTGTCCTATTCCATGGCATTTCTAAGTCAGCATACTTTATCTCAAAAATTGCATACATATGCATACAATGTGAGCCTTCTGTCAGGCTTTGAGAATTCTCTACAAATCCATTTCCCACACACTCTTAGGGAAAGGGAGTACCCAGCAGTGATAGATACTTGTGGTCAGAAAAGAACAACAGAATTTAGAGGGTCCTCAAAAACTTATAAAGTTTTATTAGCAAATTATACACTTGGAGCTTGATATGAGTTCATCTCTTATCTTCTATTATAAACAAACACTGGTGGAATTTGAATAAGGAGTAGAGTGAAGGAGAAGAGAGAGGGAAAGACTAAAGGGAGGGAGGGAGGGAGGGAGGGAAGGAAGGAAGGAAGGAAGGAAGGAAGGAAGGAAGGAAGGAAGGAAGGAAGGAAGGAAGGAAGGAAGGAAGGAAGGACCGACCAGTCCTGGCTCCAGCACCAATCCAGCTGGTAGGGTGTCTCCTGAAACAGGAGTGAAACATGCAGCAGTACAGCAGCATCTGGATGCAGATATGACAGATGTAGGTGAGGAAGGAGATGGGCCTTTCTGCTTGGGAAAAATTATGTGAAGACAGAGAGAATAAGAGTGTACTTTTACAGTGTAGACTTGAGAAGGAATTCTCTCGAAGAGGATGGGATTGTTGAAGAGGACATAAATATAGTACAACCAAAATCATTCCATCAGAGAGGCAGTGCACATGTAAATCTAACTGTAGCTTCTCTTATGAGTACAATACAACTACCTTTCTTAGAAGTATATTTAAAACGGATTGTACCTGAATGCTCAGGTTATTCCTTCAGAACTGTTCCCAAATTCTTCAGTTCTCTAATGGAGCTTATTTTCTTCTTTCTTTTTGCTTCTTATGATGCAAAATTTTGAAAATTTATAATTCCACAAAAAGCTATATAAGTCTTGCAACAATTATGCATTCCCTGTTCAGCATAAATGTCACATCTGAGACAACCATCTCTCAGAAGTCTAATTTTAAAACCATCTTTAATAAATTCACCATTTCAACAGATGGAGTAGAGAAGAGATGAGACTAAAATGCATAAGGATAAAAACCCTGATGCAAGAAAGAGTTCCACAAAATATTCATGCCATAAGAATTACACCTCCTATACAGCTATGCAACCCAGTCACTCAGCATACAGTACGTCATTTAGGAAGCAAAAAGTAACTAATAAGTATAAAACAAACATAACAATGCATTTGGTAGTTCTGGCATGTTTATCTAGAACAACACCAGAGTCAATGCTGCAAAGTTGTTAAGAATGCAGAGTAATGTACACACTCAAATGATTAGTCCATGATGACAAAAAATGGATGTAATTCCATAGGAACTTCCATTAGTAAAAAAAATATACTGAAACACTGTTAAGTAGAAGTTTCAAAATGTTCACTGTTTAGTGGGATCTCTTATCTTTCTGATAAAATGATCTCATGTTCTACTAGTTTTTTTCTATCTTCCATGTATTGTGTGTTTTTAATTCCCATCTAATTTTGGTGTTCATGCCTCAACAGTGATCAGAGATACCTCAGCCTGACTGGTATTCTTTAGATGTACAGCATCAACCATACCCTTCAGCACAGGCAGTACTTTTGAAGTCTGACGTTGGTTTTGGCCTCAAACTCACTCTCAGGACCTCTGGAATAGTTGTAATAGTTTTAAGTCAGACAGGACCATGAAATCAATATCTGTGTTGATATATAAGACTCACTGCATTTCATTGCATTACATTTGTATTGAGACAAAGAAACTTCTGACAAAAAAAATTCTTTCAGAGGAAATTTGATTCAAAGATGATTATTCACAAATCCTCTTAAAAGCTTTATGTCAGTGCTTATGCTCAGTGCTGTGCTTTGTCTCCAGTTTTATCATCCAAACATTGGCTCCTTGGAAATTACTCCCACTAAATTAGAGACCACTGTAATACCCACATTTTTCTCCCAGCAAAGATTAACAGCAATCAAGTTATGTCTCAAACACCTTTTTCTTTTATTCCTTAAATAATAAAAGTTTTTTGTTCAACTCTGAGGTATTTTTGTGACTTTTTGTGTATTTCAATGACTTGGTTTTTTGGAAATGAGTCATTTGCTGTTGACTAATTTGAGACTCCCCAGCACCACATGTAAAAATAAGATCGTGTCTGAGCCCCTACTCACTAATCACATGATTTTTATACATGAGAATGGAATAATTTGGTTTTGCAATGCCATCATAGTTTTAAGTTTTCTATCCTTAAAATCCTCTCATATAAATCTCAAAGTTTTCCAAGATACATCAAAGTTCTGGAGCAAGAAAGACTTTTTCTTGGTGGATGAGGATAATGTTAGGGGCTATTTAAATAAACTGGACATACACACTGGACCTGACAGGATACACCCACAAGTAATGGCCAAAGTAATTGAAAAGACACTCAATTGTCTTTGGAAAGTCATGGCAACTGGGGTAGATAACTGAAGACTGTAAGAAATCAAATTTCAGAGAAAATGGTTCTCTCTTCAAACATCCAAAGCAATCCTAGAAAATGTCTTTTCTGGGCTTTACAAGGTATTCTGCAACATATTTTCTCAGAAAAGGTGTATTTTATATTAAAAAAAACAAACAAAAACCAACAAAACAAAACAAAACAAAACAAAACAAAAACAAAACAAAACAAAAAAACAAACAAAAAACCAAACAAACAAACAAAAAAACCCACCAAAAACCAAACCAGGAAATCATTCCATGATAGTATTAGAAAATATTTAATTTAAAGTAATCAGATCCTATTATCTTTACTATGTAGCAGCATTCACAAAACCACAGTTTAATATGCCATCTCTGTAAATAAACAGGGATGTATTTTGCTTTGTGGAGAAATATTGAAATATGCCTTTAAGCTAGATGCTGTGGGCTTCCTGAATGGAAATAGTTATTCTTCTTGATTGCAGTGACTGTCCCTGACCTACAAGCAATCAAACTTAGGAGAACAGCAAGGGGGCAGATGGCAAGCAGTAATCTAGGGATCTGAAGCCTTCACATATCAGCAACTCATCAGTATCTCCCTCTGTGTCTACTCTCACCTTGTGGTAAAAGTGAGCTCACTGAGAGGTGACATGTTGACCATATTCTTTGGAGGTTAAACCAGAAACAAGTGCATGGTAACATGGACAATTAAGCTAAATTCAGACCCTACCTTAGCCCACAGTAACTGGCTGATATGTTCCTCTCTTCAATGTACCTTCATGGTATAAATGTGTGACCACATGTGGTTTCTTATCGGAAGACACGTAAGATAAAGACTAGTGAAAAACCAGATCTGATGTTATTGGCTGCTCTACCAGTCTTCTGGCCAGCTAGTATAAAGCATTGTGGTACTTTTGGACCTGGGAATTCACATTCCAATGAAAAAATCAAAATTAAGTGTAATGGTTTCATATGTGAGAAAAATGCACTGTGTCTGTCTAATGATGAGTGAGAACTAGGCAGACTTTTTAAAAATGCTTTGTGGGTCTTTTTAGTGAAGAAATGAAATAAATCAGGGACTCAGATATCATGACTTCAGAGAGACAGCAAGCACTTTTTTGGACAAAATGGGATTCGATGACTTGTCTTTTTCTAGAGTGCTCACAGAGCAGCATAAGCTATAAGGAACTGGATTTGTTCAACCATGAATGCTTGCTTCTTTCAGGTTAACATGGAGAAAAAAAATCTTCCTTCCTATCCATTTAGATTATGTTGAATTCCACACTACAGTGAACAATTCACTACTGCTCTAATAAGAGGTTAAAATTTAACTTCTATTATCTTAAGTTTTAATTTATTTTTGGAGTAATAACTCTGGTGTATAAGACAACTCCTATTTGTAACCTGTTTTTCTAAGGCATCCTGAAAGTGTTAGATTACATTTTTGTATTAAAGAGTTGGTACTGAGGCATGATATATGCCTGTATTGGTTAGTGGCTGGGCAAGCAGGAGCACCTCTAAACACTCAGGATCTAGGCTTTACAGAAATGATAGAGATCATCTGCTGAAACCATTTTCAACATCTGTACAGTAGATTTCCTTTGCATTACTCATTGACAGTTCATATTAATTGCTAATTCTAACATATTCCAGCATCTTCTTTGCACACTTTTTCTTTATGCTAGCTCCGTCCTTGATCTTTGCTGCTACCTTTTTAAAATCTCAGGCCATCTTCAATGGGCTCAGTACTT
This sequence comes from Phylloscopus collybita, assembly GCA_027886175.1. Taxonomy (NCBI): domain Eukaryota; kingdom Metazoa; phylum Chordata; class Aves; order Passeriformes; family Phylloscopidae; genus Phylloscopus; species Phylloscopus collybita. Next base: position 24,765,129 of record JAJNNQ010000026.1, on the reverse strand, counting down.
TCTAAACATCTACTGGGATTTAAGACACTAATAGCCTAAAGTTTCCAACATAACCCTTCAAACAGTGTTAAGCTTGAAGGGTTCCTGTCAGGTTTCTTTATTTGGAAGACAGCCCTTGCATTGCTTCTTGGTGTAACGGATCTTCCTTTTTGAAAATCTAGACATTTCATTTGGTCATAATTAAATTCTCTTCTCACCACTGCAAACAGGCACAAGTTTTTCAAACTAGTTTTCATGCTCATACACTGGAACACCACATGGTTACAGAACCTCTTCACTAAGAATGAGGCTAAGTGCCCATGTAATTGCACAAAGTAATTACTGTAGCCAATAATCAAGTTTTCCTAGTATATATGGAATACATACCAGGTAGGGTCAAAATGTCAGCAACCTTGCCTACATGTGACTGTTACTCCAGTTTTGAAGGATATAATATGAGCAATGTCAAGAACATTTGCTTGCTTAAGACAATTGTCTTAAGGTCTTCTAAAGTGTCATAATCTTGAATTTCAGCTCTCCCAGGGCATAAGGTAATAAACTGGACAACTGATGGGGTTTGTCTGCTACACAGCATCAGAAGTGTTCACCTTCAATTACCCTTGTATTTTTCTCCCTGGGGACAAATCCTCTTGTGATGCAGTCTAGGTATGGGATAACTGTTTATTCATGGCCTTACTTTTAAAAAGAAATTTTGTTTTGTCTTGTCTTACCTCTGGGTATCTATTCTGTGCATGATGTAAACAAGTGTTGCTGCAAGACTACCACATGTAGGTCAGCCCTTCCAATGAGCCTGGAGTTACCTTGGCAGGCAACCAAGAGTAATGCTTTGCATAGCATAACCCACTGCCTCCACTGGCCTCTCCCCATGCTCACCCACAAATGGGATGGACAGCAGCAGCACTGGTTAGAACCACTATGTGGCTGTGCCCTGGGTAGCTCAGACAACCACAGATAATCAGAAGTCACCAGGGCTATCCATTGAATATCAAATATATTCCTTACTGGCCCACACTGTACTGCCAGATCTTGACTGCTGTTTTACCTCTGCTTACTGGATTAACCAACTTGTGCATGTCTCTTCATGCTGCTCACATACCCAGTAGAAACAGGGTGGACAAAGATTTCTAATCTTTTCTTTTATTGGTATCATGTGTCTGGACATTGGCTAATTGCTAATTTGAACTCTCATACCTTGAATTCAATCACTCTTGGTGATTGGTTCCATCATGCCATTAATCTATGGGTTACTTTTTGAGTAACCTCCTTCCTTAAGAAACCTTGGGAGGAGATGTTGCTGCAGAGTTAACACAAGCATAGTTTGCTACTGAAACTATGGCTCCTTTCCTAATTTTCTGCTGCTTTCATACACCATCAATAAGGGAAGTGGGCAGTCAACCTGCAACATCTTATTCTCAGGGAAATCACCTGATTTTCATTATTACCTTTGTTTCAAACCTGTCAGGACAGAATAGGAGAGATGGCACTGCACAAAATTATCATCTCTTAAATTAGTCATATTATTACGGAGAAAGCAACACTTTCTATCAGGCAGCAGTCACTATTGTGCTGTATATTATAGGTATTCCTTAAAAAATGCTATTTGTGTACTAGAAGCAAGTGATAGCATGGAGAACTGTGCAGGATGGTGCATGGCTTCTCAGCTCAGCAGTTCTCAGCAGTGCATGGGAACCTCTGTTGCTCTCTGTTGCTGCCCTTGGACTACTTTCAATAACAAGGTTAGTTCATTTAAGATGAGCTAAAATTAAGAGCTCTAATGAGGATGTCCTGAGGTGGATCTTTTGGCAATCATGCTGGTATTTACAGCTGTGATAAAAATCAGTTACATATTTATTTCTAGTAATAAGATCTTAAAATATACTTCACGTTTGTCAGGCTTAGATCCAATTTTTTTTTTCTTTTAAATATCTCCTGAGGCTCCATTCTGGGCAATCTGCCTACTAAAATCTTTCATTCACTTTGCTTTGCTGTGTAATCTTCAATCATATTTTCAGCTAAAAAACCCAATTATTTTTGTGTGAAAACATCACCCCCTGTCACAATTTTAGCCCTTTCAATAACTCAGTATTGGGGACTAGACTGTGAGTGCTGGTATGTTTCTTTGACAATTGTTTTGGAAAGACATCTGGAGATTTGTATTCAGCAGTACATCCTGAGAAGTGGATGTCAGATCACAGTAATTTTTTTTCTGAAAAAGGTAGTGTAAACAATCAGGGACCAACTAATATGCTGTAGTAAAACTGCTCATAGCAGCAAGCTGCATTGCAAATAGCATAAAGTATTGTTTGAATAATAGCAATTATAAGTAAATTTAACCAGTTTCATCACATCAAAGAAGGGAGAGAATGAAGAAAGGGACTGAAATGGGCATATCCTGGAGCATCACAGAGAAGATCACCCTTATCCCCCACAAGAGAGGAGAATACCCTCTGTTTCCTTCTCTTACTTAGCATTCAGTCTCTTCTGGCAACTAACAAGCAAAAGACAATAAGAAACGGTATCAAGTTGTACCAGAGGAGGTTTATATCGATATTAGGGAAAATTTCTTCCCCCAAAGGGTGGTCAGGCGTTGGAACAGACTGCTGGTTGAGTCACCATCCCTGGAGGCATTTGAAAGACACATAGATGCAGCACTTAGGGACACGATTTAATGGTGGACTTGGCAATACTGGGTTATTGGTTGGATTCTGTGATCCTAAAGGTGCTTTCTAACCTAAACAATCTATGATTCTATGTCTTTTTCCTTCAGCATCAAATTTTTCCTTTATGCTTTACTTTAGTTTATGCATTTAAATCCATTTTGGGTCTATTCTAAAATTTCAGTTTGCTTCTCTTTTGCTGGAGCTTAATAACTATTTTTAATTCCAGCAATGGAATCAATTCCTGATATTTCAAATCTTACCATTCTTCACTGTTGACATATGATGAAAATAAAAAAGGTCTTTGTTTCTCTTTACTGGAACATATCCCAAAAATAGCCAAAGAATCATCCAATTGTCTTAAAGAATTATCTTCAGTTGACCAAAGTTGTATGTTTTCATTAAATAGAAAATAAGCCTTAATTTAAAACTTACCACACTTTAAAACTTGCAGAGAAAATATTATTTTCTTCAAATATTAAAAAAGAAACCACAAAATTCAACTCCAGGGAACTACTGACTATTTTGAAGGAAATAAATTGAGGAAAATAATCTTCCAACAGAGCCAATGAAAGAGAACAGTTTGATGAGACTATTTGGCTGTACTGGTAATTAAAAAACTACCTATGTTACTTCAGCTTAAGCAGCATCCACAAGCAGGCATTTTTCTGAGGCACTTTGCATCTCACATCCTATCTTCCTCCCTAGCAAAATCTGATTAATGCCTATCTCCTGTATGATTGGAAATAACAGGCTCCTTTTTCTCAACAATTCTGATGGACAGTAATTTCAATGTATATGCAAAGAGACAATTTGAGCTCAAGACAATTAACACCAACATGATGCAGCACAAAGCTGACCTATCGGTATGGTAGTGGAATCTGCTGTCATTTTAAATATCAGTCCAGCTGAATGTTATGGCATGATATTTCCCTACTTCTTGTCTGGCTTCACACATAAATTAATTAGATTTTGTTCCTGTGTAATTTTTTTACCAAATGCCTGCATTTTTTCTCAACTCTTTCCAAATTGAAAATATCTTTGTAATAACAATAATTTTGTGATGAGGTAGTAACCAGGAGCCACGATGCTGCTGCTTTTGATGCAGTTTGTCCAGGGCTGCTAAAAACAAACAAACAAACAAAAAACCCCCAACAAAAAAAAACAAAACAAAAACAAACAAACAAAAAAAAACCACAAAAAACCCCAAACCAAAACAAAACAAAAAAACAAAACAAAAACAAACAAACAAAAAACCACAAAAAACACCCACAAAAACAAAAAACCAACAAAAAAAACCAAACAAAAAAAACCAAACAAAAAAACCTCCAAAACTGAATCTGATCTCCTGATTCTAGAAGCAAAAGTTTTGACAAGCTTCTTTGCTAGCAGATCATTAATTTTTGTATAGATGTGGTTTGTGCATACTCAGGGTTCATCTAACACAAGAGAATCTCCTGTGGAAATGAGCAGATGAGTGCTTTGTGCCACTGGAGTCTTCCACTAAAGCTAAACATAAGACAAATGTCAAATACTGCATGTTGTTAAATTCGGAGTTGTTTTCTCGTTATTGTCAGCAGAAACAGGGAGAACTTTCCAGAAAATAATTTATCTGCTTCCAGGTTTAGGGGATGATTTTGACAGTAATTGGCCTTGAATATTTTGATCATGCTGCTGAGAAAAGAGGTGAGCCAGTCTGAGATACCCCATTCATCCCATGGCCTCAGGTTACTTTCTCTGTAGCAGAGTGCATCAAAAGGAATGTTTATTGGAGTTGCACAGCTTCAGTGGAGCATCCCACTTTCACTGGGATTAAAGAAGTACTCTGGATTCTTTATCTGCATTATGAAAGTAGGGACCTCCAGCAGAAAAGGGAGAAATCAGGCAAGGGGTGAAAACCAAGGTTCATAAGAACTTTTTCGGAGTTCAATTGCATAAAATGCTTTGGGGGGCAGTTATGACATACTTAAGTCCTTGTGTAACATCACCTTCACTTCCCTTGCAGCATTAATGATTGCTCACTTAATTGTTCTTTTTTAATGCTTACAGGGGTCTTTCTATAATTTTGTTTCCTGATGTGGTTTAGTTTTTTATTCTTTTAAGCTTGTTATGTGTTACTTCTATTCCAACTCCTCCTATTCTCTTATCAATTTCACTAATATTTTATTTACTTCCGTCTTAAGGCCATTAGTAAAGGTTTAATTAATAGGTCAGAAGTGCAATCTCTGCGGCTTAATGATACATTGTTTGGATGCATTGATAATTCAGAGGGTGGAGTATTAATGATTGAGTATTTAAATAAATTTTGAACCCTACTTCTTCTAGTTATGAAGTGACACTTTGTTCCAGTGCAAATATATTTTTATATATGCAATAATAAGAGTAACTCAATTTACATACTTATAATAGTATCTTCCACATGAGGCACTGAGATGGTTACAAATCCTTTACTATCATCATCATTTTTCACAGATAAGGAAGAAGAAGACAAAAACACATTCTAAGCCTTAGCTATATGTTAGTAAGACAGTGAAAGACATGTAAAGAAAACACTTTTCCTTTTAGCTTTTTGTCAGCTCAGTTTTTATAAAATTGTTGAAAAAGAATGCTGGGAAAAGAAGTAGCTGGCAAGTAAGAGGTAGCATAGAAACAGGGTCACAATGATACCTGAGGGGCAGGGCAAATGTTGCTGTATGTTGGATTTATTCTCTCAAGACTCTGTCTAAGCTTCTTGGACCTTGATTCTGCCTTCTTGGATGTAGTTATCTTCAAACACATTCCATCTAATTCTCTAATTCTACTATTTTTTCCCAGCAACCCTTCTGTTGTTGTTGTTCTTGTTGGTTTTTTAAATATTTTTTCTGTTACTAAATATCACAGGTACACTGGCTAATAGAAGCTGCATATAAAACCTGGTAAGTCTGATAAGAAATGGCTTCTTGGTTAAATATTTAGAAGTCACTTCATGTTCTCCTGGTTAAGAGCACGATTTAGATTACTGAAATCTAGATATAAACATCACAATGTTATATAATAACAACTTCACAGTTATATGCAGTATTTTTTTTTTTTTTTTTTGCTTTCACCATTTGTGGTAAAGGAGACTTTTAACAGTTGCAATGGTATTAGCAGTTAGTCTGTGGAGCACCATGGCCAACACTTTATAGCTCTCCGAACCTCCTAAAGACCCCACGTGGTCACATGGGCTCATGAATTAGCAGAAACAAATCTGTATCCTATTTTCTCTGCAGGATCCTAGGATCTGGCAATAAACAACGTGCTTTGATATTAATCCTTTTTCAGACAGTGAAAGAAGTGTCTGATACCATACCTGTATGTCCCATTACAGCTACAATGGTGATTGCTGTTCACACGTCTATTACACCTCTTTGGAAAGATACAGTTAAAATGACTGATACACACTATTGCGTTATGGCCACCTCCTCTCTGAAATACTCTAATAGTGCAGTGAACAATGGTGACATGTTGTAATAACTTTAATCCCTGATCTGGTATTGCACACAAATGCATCTTTCACCAATGCATATCCTTAAATTTACTACTTTGAGCTGCCCAAGTAACACTACTTTTACTTGGTTCTTTTTGATCTTTTTGAGTCTAAGTATTCTCTCCAAAACCTAACAATACCTAAGTCTCAAGTGAGGCATTTATGAGGGAAGATGTCAAGAATAGATGTTGAACAAACTCAAGTCTCAGGTTTCTTAAACTGGGTGGCATTCACCAATTACATCCCTCTGCCCACACCCCTTGTTTTCATTAAAAAGTAAATAGGAGTCTCTCAGGGCTTTCTCACTCTTTAGGGAGTGGCAAAAATAGATTCAAGTTTCTTCTCTACTTAAGTAGTCACATAGGAAACACAAGCAGTCTAAGGGCTGTGCAGAAGGACTCTGGACACAAACTAGCATATGCTGCTTTCCAGGCAAGTGTCAGAGGGCTGTCCCAGCACAATTATGTCTTTTCTGAACCAGACTTCTTTCATGTCCAACTGGACCAGAATGTAGGCAGGAAAGATTTTAACTTGTGACTGTCTGACTAATTGGCCTAAAATCACCACTTTTGCCAAAGCTTTAATCTCAGAAGTAGTAGTCAGCATTATTTACAGTTTTAAAGATCAAACTTCAGATCTAAAATTCACTAAGAAATTGAATAGCACCCAGTGTAACAAGTTTGATAGTTTTATTGCAGTTAATACATATTGTCTGACATTTTTAGAAATATTCAAGAATGCACTAATATAAAGTGTGCTACAGTAAACATGGGAACTGTACCATGCTTAGCTTCTATAAAATGGACACTTGAAAGGAAATTTCTGACAGATATATAAATATATATGTATATATTTGTGTATATATATATATATATATATATATATATATATGTATGTTTTCTTCTGTTCTTTTTACATGGATCTTCAACAGAACCTACGGAGCCAGCGTGACCTAAAGCTGTGAACCTGCACAAGCAGCATTTTACGATTTCTCAACTCTGTTCTTTTCTAGTTATTTCCAGCCCACATAAATCTGTAACTCAGTTTGGTCATAAATGAAATAAGCTGCTGAACAGCACCAGCTGGATCTGATGAAATCAGTGTGTACAGCTGGGTATTATCCTCCTACTGGAGGTACCACAACTCTCATATCATCACGGATTTCCTGTGTGGCCTCATACAGGCATTATACTGCCCAGATAACAGAACAAAACACAGAAGAACTCCAGCTGAAAAGTTGTCCATGGCAGATTACTAATTATCTAGTGGGCAGATGAGCAATCATCTTGTTTGTTGTACTCAGTGTCAACCTGGTTTACAGAATCCCCTGAGAGAAGTCCTGAGGGCAAAGGAGTCCAGGATAGCTGGACATTCTTCAAGGAGGAACTCTTACAGGTGTAGGGAGCAGGCCATTCCCATGTGCCAAAAGATGAGCCAGCAGGGAAATCTGGCCTGGCAGAACAGAGAGCTTTGGCTGGAACTTAGGGCAAAAAAGAGAGGGGATCACCTTTGAAAGAAGGAGCAGGCAGCTTGGAAAGACTACAGGGATGTCACAGGGTTATGCAAGGAGAAAATTATAAAGCCAAAGCCCAGTTAGAATTTAATCTGGCTATTGACATAAAAGACAATAAAAAATGTTTCTATAAATATACCAGCAAAAGGAGGGCTGAGGAGAATCTCAAAGAATCTCACAGAATGGACAAGTTGGAAGGAACCACAGTGGATCATCTGATCCGACCTCTCTGCTCAAGAGGGGCCATCCTAGACCACTTTGGACAGGACTGCAAACAGATGGGTCCTGAGTATCTCTGGTGAAGGAGACTCCACAACCTCTCTGGGCAATATGTTCCAGTGGTGGTCACCCACACAGTGAAAAAGTTCTTCCTCATGTTTTCCATCCTTTATTGGATGCAGGAAGAACATAGTGACAAGGGGTAAGGAAAAGCCTGAGGTACTAAATGACTCCTTTGCCTTAGTCTGCAATAGTAAAACCAGTTGTTCTCTTGGTACCCAGCCCCCTGAGCTGGAACACAGGGACCAGGAGCAGAACGAAGCCCCTGTAATCCAAGGGGAAACAGCCACCTGCTACACCAAACAGACACACACAAGTCTATTGGGCCAGATGGGATCCACACAAAGATACTGAGGGAGCTGGCAGGGGTGCTCACGAAGCCACTTGCAATAATTTCAATTATTTATCATCCATGTACTACAGGTGTTCTGGAGCTCCAGCGCAGTCTGAATCACTCTGTGGCTGATGGTTGGGCTGTGGTTCCCCTCCCAGGACAGTCAATCTCAGGTGTACTGGATGCACCCAAGCACTGGATGTCCCACACTCCGCTGCCAAAGGACTAAGAAAAACCTATTAAGCAATGTCAATTGTGATATGCTTGTTGGCTGCCTTTGACTCCAGCTTGTGTTGAAGTTCCAGCATGTGCAGCATGGCAGCACTGAGTGGTGGTATGACTTCATTCAGGCCATGATAATCTATTGTTTGTTTCCTTTCTCTGTTAGACTTTCACACTGTCCATATGGGACTATTAAAGGATGAGTCCCACTGATCACTCCTTGGCTCTCCAGTTTATGAATCAGCTCATGGATCGGAATCAGGGAATCTCAGCTGGTGTGATAATGCACTGCCAATACACTGCAGTGGTAGGAATCAGCACCTGCTGCTCTTCAGCCTTCAGCAAAGCTACAACAGAAGGGTCCTCTGAGAGACCTGGCAAGGTTGACAGCTGCTTAATTTTCTCCTTCTCCAAGGCAGCTGTACTGAAAGCCCACCAACATTCTTATGTCTTTGAAAATCTCTCCAGAGATGTCTACAGGGCAGATGCATAGAGCCTCTGGGCCAGTCACAGAGGGGGGATTTTGCCACTCATTCTCAGTGAGAATTAATTCAACCTTCAACACAGACAGATCCTGTGATTTCCCATTACTCCACAAATACGGGTGGATTCTGACTCTTTGTGATCTGATGGTATCAGTGCACACTGTGCACTGGTATTTACTAGAGCCTGTGGCTCTGATGTACCAGACCATTGGGATCCACATCGTCCAGTAAACCAGGCTGTCCCCTTCTTTCACCTGTTTGCAGGTAGGGCCCCTCTAGTACTGGTCATAGACATCTCAATTGACTTGCAAAATCAGAATTAATTTCCATAGGATCAGAAGTAAGACCAACCCTTCCACTCTGACTGGGGAACCGCCCACTGAAGACTGTAGCAGCAATTTTCCTGGAAGAACCCCCAGTTGTGATTGCTTTTCCTTGTGACCCATGTGTACCCATGCTTCTAGAGCCAAGACAGATTTTCCACCTCATTTCCTCATGTCTTCTTTGTGGTCCCACAGGTAAAACCACAGCACATCTTGTGGTGTACACCCTCTATATCCTCCCTCTTGAGCAAAAGAATGCTCATGGCTAATAGCTGAGATACCGGTCTGTACAGGTGAGAAGTAGGACCTATCCTCTTTTTGTTGCTGGAACTCCTGGAACAGTTTTTTTCCCCCCACTTTTGGACAGGTTTTCTACAGCCAAGATACAAGCTCATAGGGAGGAAGAAAAATTTTCTTCGTATGGCTGGAGCTGGTGAGCCACTTAATCTATCTTTGGTGCCTCTGTCTTTACAGATAATTACTGCCAATGAGGTGGCATATGCAGACAGTGCATTCTGTACAAATTTCTGCCACATGGGTCATGCACATTAGATTTCTTCTTGATCTGTGGGTGACTGCATATGGTTTAGGTCAGAATAAATCATCTCTAGCATGGCTAATTCCTGAAGGTACTGGATACTCATGGGGGACCGCTTGTCTTTCTTGAAGGGATTCCTTTCCTTCAGACATGATAGGAATCACCTCTACCACAGCCTAAGGACTTGTGTTCCCCTTTCCATCTGCCTTATCAATACTCCCTTTATCTAGAAAGTGATCCCAGGTGCTTGACTGCCTTACTCTCTAACTCTAGGCTACTAGATCCATTATCCCAGCACTGGATCAGCCAAGGGACAATGTGCTTACCTGGATGATGGCTGAAATCTTTTCACACATCCTGCAGATCATCAGCTAGGGATCAAGGAGTCACCTCTTGTTCTGCTTCTTCCTCCTGTTCTTTTGGTAACCCTGCTTTGTCTTTACTAAGTGAGCTTTCACGTCCATTTCCTCTTGTATACAGGAGAAACTGACACTAGCAGGGGTCGGTTCTCAAGTTCAGCTGCAGTGCCTGACAAGGGATTTGGGTTAACCATGGTGTCTGTCTCCAGGGCTGGGGTAACCACAGTGCCCGTTGTTTTGTTCTCTGATCCAGAGACTTTTTCTTCCCTGCAGAACACTGAATAGTGATGAACAGCGCTTGGTAGGTAAAAAAGTTATCATTATTAATAGTTTCCAATAGATGGCTCCCAAAGTACAGTGGTGACAGCAATGCTGAGTACAAATACCAGATTTGTTCCATGACCAGCAATTCTGTCATACCATAACCCAGTGTTACAAAGTACAGCAACGTGATAACTTTAGCCCAGTTCCCATGGGTGAGATATTGCAAGTAAGGTATGACATAGCACAACCGAAAGAACAAGCATGCCAACTTTGAGAGCAAAAAAATCAATGTTATGCCCAGTGAACCTTAAACTAATATAACAAATATTTATAATAAAATTGCTCTAACATATTCTAGTCAGATTTGTCATTTGCCAGATTATCTCAAGGCATCATGCCCCATATTGGGAGCCAAAAGGACTGTTGAGACTGTTATGGTTTAACCAAAGCACCTCCCATCACTCTCCACCTCACCACTGGTGGTATGAGGAGGAGAATCAGGAAAAAGAAGGTAAAACCCAGGGGTTGAGATATGTACAGTTTAATAATTTAAGTAAAATAAATTAAAAATAACAATATAATTGTAATGCAAAAAAGGAGACAAAAATAAACCAGAGAGAAATAAAACCTAAGAGGACAAAGTGATGCAAAATACAATTTCTCACCACATGCTGACCAATGCCTGTCCTATCCCCGAGCAGAGATGAAGCCCTTCCAGCTAACTCCTCCCTGTTTATACACAAGGCATGATGTTCTCAGATATGGGATATTCTTTTGGCCAGTTCAGCTCAGCTGTCCTGCTCATGCTCCCTCCTAGCTTTTTGTGCCACTCCTTACTGGCAGAGTATGAGAAACTGAAAAGACTTTTTTACTTAGGGTAAGCACCACTAAGCAACAAACAAAACATCAGGGTGCTATCTACACAATTTTCCTACTAAATCCAAAACACAGCACTTTACCAGATAAAAGAAAAAGAATTAACTCTACCCCAGCCACAATGAGGACAATATGGCACTTAGGGACATGACTGAGTATTGTACCTGCTTTTCTCTGTCTCAGTCTCCTCCATACAGAACCCACCTGTAATTCCTTTTTCTCCATTGGTCTCAGTTTTGATAAATCTACATCCACATCTGGTATGGCTGGGTACCATTATCTAAGTGATCTCATATTCCTGTGGTGATGATATTCTTGATGTACTTATGTAGGTGCTCTTCATGGTGTATGATCCTGCTACATGAAAGATGACCTTTTCAAAATATTCCACTACAAACACTGGTGAAGTTTGGCTGTCCCTCACACAACTCCTCCATAACAAGTTAGATCCAGCCAACTTTCACAGTTTGATCTGTAGCTTTCATCAGCTGCTTACAATGTTATGCTGAGCAACTTCTCATTACAGTCTCTATATTTGCACCTCCCCTCAGTCAGCCTAACCTCCATGCAGGCCCTAGTCAAGAGCCCAAACATTTGCCTGCAGCCTTAACACCATCTTTGTATCAAGTTAATCAGCAAAATTTTTAAATCACCAATATAATAGGCACATCACTGTCACAGGCAATCCCTGAGGTGTCCTTCCTAACATGAACAGCTTGAACATTTCTTATTGACACTTCCTTTTTGAAATCTGTTGATTAGCCAGTTTCTACATCAGTATTTTGTGTGGATGAAAAATTGTGCATTTTATAGACCTCCTTTTATAGAAGAAACTGGAATCAGACCACACAAAGAAGCCAGAAAGAGCAATGGTTCTCATTATTTTATTGATTGAATATGCCCATCAATATAGAAAAAAGTTTACTTTCCAAGTCCGGTCACAATGAATGCATCCAATCTGTAACTGAAGAAATGCCATGGGATAAGAGCCACTGATACACAAAAAAAACCCAACAAAAAATTACACATGAATCTCAAAGTAGTCAGTAGTGACAAATAGGTAGTATGTCATGGAAACATAACATGTAGGAGGACTGGAAATACTAGACATCTGGTGATTATTTCTGCTGCTTAAAATCTTACTAGTTGTTACTTACTGCTTTCAGAACAACTCAGTTGTTGAGGTGATTCTGTCACCTAAATGTTTGTTGGCTTCTCATGGACATCCATAGGTTGTTGCAATGCATTGGGAGTCAGGAATAGTCCAGATACTCTCAGTAGATGGTGTCTATGAAAGACTCAGCAAAGCTTTCCCCAAATGCACTTTCTGCCAAATCAGCTACACTGAATGTCTGTCAACAGTTGCAACCAAAGACTTTTTTTTTTTTTTTTTCTTTTAGATAAGCCTTTCATAGGCTTCAGACATTAAACCTCAAGCTCCAAATTGAGAGGATGGGATAGTAGCTGCCAAATTTTCAAGAGGAGGAAGGCTTTTCTCTTATATCTATTGCAGAAAACACCATAGTGTGGTATAAAGATTTTACCAACATTTGTAAAATCCTTCCTGACTCACCTGTACCTTTGGATAATGGTATTGCATGACTAAATGTAGCAAACTGATACAAAATGCTACCATATGAAGAGGTACTTAAAAGAGTTAAACAAGATTCCCCTGACAGTGACTCATTGCAAAAGACAGACCTCTCTTTCCTTTTTGGTTGTTATCCAGTCTAGTACTTGTTTTTGCAATTCACAATTTGCTCCTGTCATTCAAAGTGGAATTACCTTTAAGTGGAGACTTCAGTTTGTATACCTCTTAAATTCCCTATGTATCTATGACTATATTAAATAAAATGAGAAGCATATTTATAAGCAAATAAAGAATGGTTCTACCAACCATCCAAAATCCATGCATATTTTCTGTTTTGTTGAAGAATACTAAATGGAGGTTCATTTATTTGTTTTTTTCTATGAGTATTGCAGCCTTTCCTTCTCGGACTCTTTTTTCTTGTTTGTTTGTTTGTTTGTTTGTTCCCCCCCCCCCTTCCAATCTATCCCATCTTCTTTCTCCTATTTATTTTGGTTTGGTTTTGCCAGGAATCTATATGGTATCGAGATTTCTTTTCTTGACAGCTACAGAAATTAAATGACAGCTCCTTATGGCATTATTCACTTCCTAGAATACAACTTTCCTCTCTCCTTTAACACCCATCAAAACTCCTGCTAATAAATTAATCTACCTCTACGTCAAGTGAAGCCAGATGCAGAGCAGATTCATGCAACTGGTGCTGTTCCTCTACACTTTCACTAGATTTGGATTCTGGTGGAATGCAAGACCACCAACACAACAAACCCACCAAACCCAACGAACCCACCAACACCAAAAATATATATATGCAAGGAGGAGTGAGGCAATGCTGAAAAATATCATCTCACTTAGCCTTACAATTATAATTGCTCTCTATTTAGTAGAGAAACACAGTGACCTGTGGGATCATCCATTATATTCTAAAAAACGTGTTTGGACTGAATTTCCCTGTTGAAATCTTTTTGTTGAGTGTAGAGTGAGCCTGTGTCACTAGATTAGACGAGAGACTTAAAATGTAGATGAATAAAGAAGGAGATAAATTTCAATGAAAGGCCAGTGTAGGTATCTTACTATTAGACATCATGTGTGATGTCTGTGGCAATTGAGTGATTAGCAACTTATCAAATTAATAAGGTATAAATACACATCTGATTTTTGCAACGTGCTATCAATCTTGAAAATATAATAAAAATAATATTGAATACATTATAAGCATCAGAAGAACCATACAGCTGCAAAGAACACAAATTATTGCATACACCCAGAATGCAAACCAAGAGGCCGAACTGTTCTGCTTAGTGTGTTTGCATTACTATAATCCAAGAACGGGACAGCTCAGAGAAGGAGCTGCTTTTAGCAGCCTTAGGCACACGGCAGATACGGGATATCGGCTTATGAAGGATCGCTCGGAGGAAAAGGTAGAGGGGACATGCAGTCTTAAGCTGGTCAGGACACACAGCCCGGCTATTCCGTTACAGCTAAATGAAGCTTCAAACTATAACCGGCTATAGCCAAACGAAGAAAGCATTTTCAGATACATAATTTAAGGAAGCCGGCGCTACCCCACCGCTCCGCACCGCCCGCAACCAGGAGCGGGCCGCAGCCTCCCCAGCGCGCCTGCGCACCCGCCCCTCCGCTCGGGCCCGGCGGGGCGCTGGGACCGGCCCAGGCGGCGGCCAATGGGCGGGCGGCCCGCGGGTGTTTCCCTCCTGCGGCCAATCAGCGCTCGCTTCCTCCCGCCTTCCGGCCAATGGGAAGGGCGCTCTTGGGGCGGCGGTCACATTCAAACCGGGGGCAGCGCGCGAACGCGCTCGGTGGGAGCCGCGTCCCGGCCCCGCAGCGGCGGCGGCGGCCTCGGCCTCGGTGAGGGCGGCCGGGCCTCGGTGAGGGCAGTCGGGCTGGGCCGGGAAAGACAGTGAGGGTGAAGGGAGCGGGCCGAGGAGCAGCGGAGTGAGGGAATGTAGGCGAGAGGGCCGGGGGCAGCGTGGGTGCTGGCCTGCGGCGAGGCCGCGGCGGAGCTAGGCCGGGCTCCTCGGCAGCTCCGGGTCTGCGGCAGAGATGGGCTTCCGCCCTGAGGGCGAGCAAACCTGGTTGCATCTTCTCACCTCCCTCGCCGCCTCACGGTCTTTGTTTATGCCACATTGCCACAGCTGCTACGCTGCTGTTCAGTCTCTCTCTTACTTAGCCCTGTTTTGCATCTTGGAGTCTTATCCTTTCTGTGTTTTATGTTAGAATTTAATATTCTTCTACTTTATTTCTTCGCTGGTGTTGCTATGTTTTCTAAATCGACGTCACTTTTTCTTAGCTTTGTGAGTTTTTATTTTTCTTTAAAAAAGAAATTCTGATTTAGGACTTGTAAACAAAACAGAAGAAAGATTATGCACTTTCATAGATTGTATTTTTTAAAGCCTGGGTAGGTGCTTCAGAAACTGGTGTCATTTTACTTCTCCTCCGTAGAGGACGTAAACAGAACAAGTAGAGTAATACAGCAAATCCAGTATTTCAGAACCGGATGCTGTTACTTCTTTTTACTATCAGTGAGTATTTTTGAGTGTGTTAGACGTGGAATCTTAACACCAACCTGTACTGCCACTTTATCCATTTACTGTTCTCAAGTCTCTGTCATTTGGCTCCTTTTTTAGTGGGTCTGTTTGAGGGGCTGGAGTCACTTCAACTACTACACTTTAAATAGAGGTAGTTATTCCTGATCTTTGCATTATGTGTTCTCCTGGTTTCTTGTCCCTAACCTTCTCTCCCATAGGCATTTCTAGATCTCATTTGTGCCGCAGTGTAGCTGTTGCACCTATGACCTCAGTTCCTATTCAGTGCCTTTGTCACAGCATGTGACTGATTTAGGTCTTTGCTGTTCTCAGATTTTAAATTTTATATATATATACACGCTGTGAAATTAATGGCAAATGATTTCTTTAAGAGTAATTACACAGCAGATTAAGAAAAAATGAACCTCTGAGTACTTGCTTGTGGTTGAGCATTGGCATGTGTAGAAAGATTGCTGGCAAATCATGACAGTATGTAGATAAATATGCCCTTAGTGTATGTTTCCTTCTCTGAATGTCAGAGCAAGCTGACACATTTGGAAGTGCTTGTCCTCATTCAAAAAGTTGTCTTTAAGCATTTTTTGTTCTGTTTTTATTGCTAGCTAGGAATAGTTTTTGATTTTGATGAAAACTGTATTTCTGGGATATGAAGATTAGGAAAGCTTACAGGATAAGCTTCCAATGTTTAACCCATCAATTTTTGATACACAGGAACTTCTTCAGGATGGCGCACGTCATTTCTTGCCTTTGGGTCCTTGGGATCATCTGAGTAGTCTGGCCTTCATCCATCTTGCCTTTTTGACAAGGCATATCCATTTTTTCAGGAGAGTTTTTCTCCATAACACATTGAACGTTGAGCAGTTAAACAGCACACCAGAAATGTAAGTTTGATGGGTATTCTTGAGACTTAAAATCAAATTTTATACAAGAATTTATTTTTTCTGTTTGTCTACTGCATTTGGGAAGCTATCACTGCAGGCAGAATAATGAACCTTTGACATTGGTGGGGAAAATATAAAGATTATGTTTAAGAAATCCAAAATCCACCTGGGAATTGTTAGCAGTTACATTTGTACAGTGTGGTATTTCTTAACATCAGGTAAATTTCTTTTGGTTGTCTTGGTGCTTCAGGTTCTGGAGAAGCTGACTTCATCCATGTTTGAGGGAGTGGGTACAGTTGAAAACCAGATCTCTATGAGTATTCTTACCCATAAAGAGGTGATTTGGAGTATCTGATTTCCTGTAGCCCCTTCTACAGTATTCGTAAAAGGCAAAATTGCAATGTGTACTGAAATTTTCCCTATGAAGTAAATAAGTATTATTTGTAGAATGGCAGATGAACAGTGTTTGCTACAGTAATCACCTATGTAATTGCTGGCAGCGTGAGCCCCAAAAGATGTGACAGATTACAGATCCGCTCTCAGAAAAGCCTAAATTGGCTCTGAGGGAGAAAAAGCCATTAAAGCAAGTTCCAAACAAGCGTTGAAATTAAAATTTATTCAATGTACATTTTTGAATGCAAATGATAAGGAGGTTCCTTTATTTGTCTGTTTTCAGTGAAACAAAAATAGTATTTCAGATACTATTGATTTAGCATATAGTCTTTATCTTTCATAGGATCTTGGGCTTTTTTCGTTGTAGGTCTTGCTTGAGGCTATTTAAGTGTAATTCCAGACCTTAAGGTGCTAAAATCTCTTCATAGTGGTAATGTCGATGATGCTTTTGCTGGACAAAGTCTTGGAATTTACACAGTGAAACTGTGTTTTGAACCTACAGAACAGCACTTCTATATAGGCAAGAGCAGGCTTGCTATTCTTGGTGGGCCATATCTAGTTCAAGATGAACATGAAATATGCCTATTTTGCCTTACAAGCAAGCTGTTGTTAAGTATGATAATCTTTCTGATTTCTAGTCTTTGCTTGGGGAAAGCTGGGAGCCTGCTGCTTTTAAAGACATGCCAGCTTCTGATGAATAATGCTCTAAAAATTATTTGTCAGACTTCCTGTGAGTGGTGCCTGGTGTATTTTTTAGACAGTGGGGTTAAAGGCAGATGAACTTCATTTCATTCAATTCCTTCTCTAGCAATAATTGACTTAAAAGTAGATCTAAAGTTTTTAGCCCTCTAGCGACTTTTTGTTGATTTGTTATACACAAGAGACCAGAGACAACATTTCACTGTAAAACTAAACTTAGTCTTTCTTTGAATCTATTTATTCTTTCTGAAGTGCATTACTTCCCCTGTTTCTGGGCCCAACTTCACAGTAATTAGGACATTGAATCCCCTGAAACTGCACTAAATTCACCACAGTGTTTACTA
Organism: Phylloscopus collybita; assembly: GCA_027886175.1. Classification (NCBI taxonomy): domain Eukaryota; kingdom Metazoa; phylum Chordata; class Aves; order Passeriformes; family Phylloscopidae; genus Phylloscopus; species Phylloscopus collybita. The sequence continues at coordinate 24,747,308 of JAJNNQ010000026.1, read as the reverse complement.
GAATTCTCATGTTCATTAGATATGTGGAGCATTGATGTGGGAAAAGCTGTTTATTGCAGGCAGAAAAGGAAGAAATCATTAGGGTTTTTTAGTTTATTTTAGCAGTCTTGCTCTGCTCAGATTGCCTAGGTTCTCATCTCCCAGCTATATGCATGTATTCTCTCAGCTGATGGCAAACTGTCACAACGTTGAGGATTTGGCATAAGTTTCTTATATGGAGTCCTTGAATCTCTAAACCTTTCAGAAACTTAAAATAGGTGTCACTTGTCTTTGTCCTTTGAGCAGAGGAGAATGTGAGTTCTTTTCTGCTTAGCCCACTTGAGAGCTAATTGCTGTAACTTGTGGTAAGGAGCTTGGATTAACACTGTGTTCTAAACTAAAGCCAGCCTAATTATGAGTACAGAATGTGATTTAATGCAGTAGGCTGGAAGCTATTTCAGGCAACCCACCCTACTCACTATTTTATTCAAATGTGCAATATACCTTATTGGAAAGGGCTACTGTGAAGCATGGATTAGGATTTGGGTGGACCAGTTGAGTACCAATTCTTTTTATTTGTCCAAGTTGTCTTCTGCAAGGAAGTTTACTTGTATAACTACATTGACAAAGGCTTAATAGAGTATTTGCTACATAATGTGGTTGAATCTCAAGCTCCAAATTATACACGAGAGGCTTTCCCATGGTAATTCCAATAAAAGTGAGCTACAACAGGGTTCTTCAGTAACTTCATTGGTTTTTAACCTCGTGCCTTGCAGATGGAGGAGACAGACCTAAGTGAAAGAGGACTGCCACAGATTACATCAATCATGAACAGAGTTAGAAACTTGAAAAGCAAATACAGAAATGAAGAGAATATCACAGATGAATTTAATTATACTAAAATCTCAGCTGATACAACAGGTATTTGGTGTTGTTATTCTATTGCTGCTTATGCAAAAGATCTTAGCCTAGACTGACTGAGATCTTAGCCTAGACTTAACTGAAAGCATCTCAAGTTTAGTGTTTCTTCAATATTAATGACAACAAAGTTAACTTCATCTCTCCTTATTTCTTAGCTCTGCTGCTTTAATCTTGTTTAAAAAATAGTAACTGTCTTGCACAAAATCTTGTAAAAAGTGTTTTCTTCTGTATGTGTTTGCTGCTGTTTTAATCAGTCTCCTTGTTTTTGTCAGACAACTCTGGAACTGTCAATCAAATAATGATGACAACAAATAATCCAGAAGACTGGCTTTGTTTTTTGCTTAAACTAGAGAAAAAAGGTGTTCCTCAGATGGATGTCAGCCTACTCAATAGACTCATTGGTCGTTACAGTCAAGCAGTGACTGCATTACCTGCAGAAAAGTACAGTCAAGATGAGAGCTATGCTCGCATCCTTGTGAGATTTGCTGAGTTGAAAGCGTAAGTATAAATTTTCAATATGATAACTCATCATTCTTTTTGAATTTAGAATTAGGTATTCTTAATTCTTAATTCAAAAGACTTGTTTCATTAGTGCTTTCTGCAACAAATTATCATTTTGAGTGGGGCTGTTTTCTGGTTCCTTGAAGGTAAGTAACTTTGGTTTGTCAGCTTACCTGTTGTTTCCACAGTACTCGCATTTTTTGTATATGCTAATAAACATGATTGTTTAGAGCTATTTGATTTAGAGATGTTAACACACTACCTTTTTCTTGGTTCTTTGTGTAAGGTACAAGGGAGAATAGCATGGCATCCTTTTTTGAGCTTTATTTTAGTATGTTTTTTCTTACTCGAAAAGACTCATCACAGTTTGATTAAATTTGCTGTCTTAGGATAGGGAGAATGCCTCAGAACATCATTCTCTAGTTCCACACTTTGAAAATTAGTTTTGGTTGTGGTCATTTGTTGCTTTATTCAGTCCAAATTTAGCAATGTGGTTGTTCAGATGTGCTCAGACATAATTTGGGACAGGGTTATAATTAGAATTTTTTTAATGAGTGGTTCTTTTGTCACTTGAAATATCATTACAGCAAATATTTTGGATAAAGAGCTGTATTGAAACAATGCAGCAATCTAACAATTAGAGCTGGGCAGGTGATCTTCCAGTAAACATAGCTAATCTTTTTCTTGTACGTTCTTCCTCTCTTTGGCTTTTTGACATATGGTTTCATCTTGCAGTATGATAGATGTCTGCTTCTCTGCACTGCTGTTTGCATGGATCTTGCTGCATCACTGTTACTAAAACCATACAGTGGAAGTAATCTGTTCAATGTCCTGTTGAGAAACAGAAGTGAATAATGACCTTGTGAATCTTCAGTATCTTGAAGAGGAAAGGTGTTTTGTTTAAGTGGAGTAAAGAATCTCTTCCAGAAAGGTTTAAAGATACATTGCAAGATTGTATTCTTATTCAAAGATTAATTGCTTTTCCTCAGAGCAGCAACTGTAATATAGGCTTCTGGATCCTGCCTAGTTTGTGGAAATTCTTTTCCAAATACTGATCAAGTCACATGTGTTATATCTTGTTGTAGGAGAGTTTAAGTTCAGAAAGATTATTTCCTACTTCCCTAATCACTTGGACCTACTTTGACTTATCTGTAGGACGTGGTTTGAAAGGTGGATACTTAAAGGATGTGTGCAAGAGCTATGTTCAGTTTTGTGTGGTATACTGCAGAAAGCAAAACTAAAGGTGCTGTCAGTAGCTTGCTAATGCATTAATAGTATGAACAGTTCCAGTTGTGGTGTCTCACTGAAATGTCTTCAGTTGTTTCACTACTACAGCTTCTAGGGACCTTCTTGGGAGAGTAGTCTGTCTTGTTTCACTATTAAAATGCACTCTGTAGCTGTACTAAAATAACTTCTACTTTAGTAGCTAGCATTACAGAATCTACGTATCTCACTAGGTAGCTCAGATCTGCTCTTTTTGTTGTCTGCTGCATGTTTTTTAATTGGCAAATACCATCAGTCATATGTTTCCTGACATCCCTGATAAAAATTAAAAGGTAAACTATCTACTCCAAACCCCTTTCAAAAAATTCACTCATCAAAATCCGATACAGCATCAATCCCACTGGAACTTCACTGTAAGCATCTCCCTAAATGATGATTCCTCATTTGGAAATTACTTTCAGATACTAGCTTCTTCTTAAAAAATTTTATAAGCTAATAACACTTCCTTGTCCGGAGTAGCATATAATATCAATTATTTATATGAAACTATATTTATGAGCTACATCTGTAATCTCACCAGCAATGAAATTGCTTTTGGCTGCTTGGACCTAAAACCCAACAATGTTGACTGTAATTTTTGGAGATTAAGTTAATCAGTGGCTACTTAATTGGATCTTTTGTGTTTGGTATGTTTATTTACTACTCATAATTTATTCTCATTGCTTATAATTTTTTTGTTCGAAATTTCCCTGGTAAGTTCTAACACTTACCTTCTCTGTTCCTGGCTGTCAGTTTGTCCAGGACTACATATTTTATCTTTCCTTGATTTTTAGCTTCTGTTAAAGAAAATCCTCTCATCTCATGACTTTGTAGAGTGTTTTTGTTGTATTTTTTAGCTAGTGCAAATAAAGTAATACTAATACTCACATTAAATGACACTGATAGGTGCTCTGATGATACTGCCTTGGGTGGGAGAAGAAATGTGCTTTTCAGTGGAATTGTTTGCTGTTGTCCCAGATGTTCCACCTAAAAAAGGTGGAAAAGCAAATCAGCATCAAAAACTTCAGAAGCAGTATTTACTGCCATCAACACTGTATTGTTCTGATGATAGAATTTTAGAATGTTAAGTGGTTGGAATGGATCTAAAAGATCATCTAGTCCCAACCCTCCTGCTGTAGGCAGGAACACCTCTCACTAGACCAGGTTGTTCAAGGCTTTTTCCAGCCTGGCCTTGAAATCTTCTAGGATTGGGGCATCCACAACCTCCTTGGGCAACCTGTTCCAGTGTCTCACCACCCTCAGAGTAAAGAATTTCTACCTAACACCTGGCCTAAATTTCCTCTTTCATTTTATACCCACTTTTCCTAGTTCTACCACTAGAGTTCCTGACAGTAAGTCCCTTTCCAGCTTCCCTGCGGATCCCCTTCAGATGCTGGAAGTTTGCTATGAGGTCTCCATGCAAGCTTCTATTCTCCAGGTGAACAGCCCCAGCTTTCCCAGCCCATCCTCATAGGAGAAGGCCTCCAGCTGTCTAATCATCTTTGTGGCCCTTGTCTGGACTTGTGCCAACAGGTCATTGTCCTTGTTATGTTGGGAGCTCAATGCAGTGTCTCAGGTGGGATCTTCCAAGAGCAGAGGGGCAGAATCACTTCTGACCTGCTGGCCATGCTCCTTTTGATGCAGCCCAAGATTGTTTGGCTTCCTGGGCTACAAGTGCACACAGCTGCCTTGTGTTGACTTTTTCATCAGCCATCACACCCAAGTCTTTCTCCCCAGCCTGCTCTCAATCACATCTCTGCCCAAGCTTTAGGTGAGAAACTGGATTATTCCATTCTTGGCACTGGATCTTTTTTGTCCTGGTATCTTTAGCTGCAGTCTGGCTGTGCCAATACCTTTTGACCTATTATGATACCAAGGTTGTCTGAAGAACCCTTGAGTGTGCTCTGAAATAGTCAAAAGACAGACAGTGCTTCTATGGTTATCTGTATTGTACATTAGCAATGCCAGGCCTGCTCTCAGGGAGTGCTTCTGGCTGTAGCACAGTGCCACCAAGCGTGTGGCACTTGATGCCTATTGCTAGTGTTAGGTCTTGTTTTACTGGGTATATTAGTATCCAAGCTGTTGCTGCTTTCTATAGGAACTTTTAACTCTTTGAAAGTGAATGTAATGCATTACAGCTTAGTTATTCTGGCTCAGATTTTGCCTGCAGATAGGTTCTTCTGTGCCTGTCCCATTGTTTTGGATGATCAGAGCTGAGTTCAGTAAACCTACATGACTCTAGTAACATGCCTAAACTATCAGAAACTTCTTTGGTTCAAAATTCCACAGAGTTCTACTGAAAATATGTTTTTTACTTTTCCATGTTGTATTTTTTGTACTTTTATTTTGAACCATGGTCATAAATCTTTTGCTCTTCCCACTTCTAAGTGGTACATTTGTGTACCTATTGAGTCAAGGGGGAACTTATGAAAGAATTCCTTTATCCCTTGACTATGGATGTTACTGATAAAAGTTTTAAGCTCCCTTTTTTTTTTTAATGTCAGTTGAAATGTAACTAATGTATTTCATAGTGATGTAGATTTAGGCCTTTTGGATCTTGACTGGTATTTGCATAGGTTGTAGTTGCTCTTGTGTGCTTAAATGTTGGTGTGCTGTGTAAGCATTAACCTGCCCAGCAATCTATGGCTGAATGTAACACTAGGATTAAAATTTGCCTAAAGTAAATGAACTATGGAATGTGAAAGAACTGAAGGATTGAGTCCTTTGAGTTTTGGCAAGGTTCAGCTTGATATCTTTCAATTATTAGAGTTTAAAATTCATTGCTTATTTAAAGCTCACTGATTGCTCTAAGAAAAAGGAAAATCTTTAGCCTATAGGTGGGTTGCTTTTTCAAAGTTATTAAAAGGCTTCATCCAACACACAGAACTTCATCCTTCTCAGGCTCTTCACCTTATACAACTGAATGTGTTGTCTTTACAGTCTTCAAGATCCAGAGGAGGCACGGGACCAATTTCATCTGGCCAGACTGAACTGCAAGAAATTTGCTTTTGTGCATGTGGCTTTTGCACAGTTTGAGCTATCACAAGGTGTGTAAAAAAAAAAACTTGGTTGGTGTTGCTGTTCTGTGTAGTTCTTGGTTTTGTTGTTTTAAACTCTTTTAAACATACATAATTTGGAAGGAAACTGATAGGTATTGAATCAGAAAGAAAAAAGTCTAGATAATTTTAACTGAAATTTATGGAGAACATGTGTTCATTTAAAATGATAATATGCACACAGTTCATTTTTTTGTTTTAGAAATAACTTTCAAACCAGGTGACAATTGTTAGTAGTTTCTACTTTTCTAATTTAGATCTTGCTGTGGAAGGCTTTTGAATAAGGCTCTTCCTGCATCGAAAAGTGAGGCTCAAATACTTTGCATGCTTGTGGAAGAAATTGTCTTCTTCTGAACAGCATCTGTAGATTGAGTATGTTTTTTATTAAACCAAAATACACTGTCAATGTGCAATTTGGTTGCCCTGGTACTTGCTAGCAAGGCTGTGTTGGTTGCCCACAGGCTTATCTTTTTGGGTGTCTTTTGTTTCCATGGGTGATTTGACCTACATCACCCTGTCTATTTCTTCCTTTGACAGTTTCCTCTGTAGAGAAAGACAAGCACATTCTATGAAAGCCATTTTCTTATTTGAATGGAAAAGACTTGATGGATGTATTTAAAGATTTTTGTGCTTTGTTTTCCTTCATGTTTTTTTTTTAGTAGCAAGCAAATTGTTGTATACTGCCTTGTATGAGAAACTCTCCCCAAACTTAGCTGCACTAAATGAATTAATCTGTCTAGTCTGCACTCTAGATTCTGAATACATTTTACTAGTTATTCCTTTCTTTACTTCTGTTTATTTTTCACTGATAGTGATTTTGTCTATACATTTTTCCTTCACTACTACTTTTTAACTGTATTTTAGTATGTAGTTTAGGTGTTCAAAGTGTGGCACATGAGGCAGAGTCATTTTGTTAAAATCAGTAAGTAGATATTCATTTGTCATCTCAGATTTTCCAGTTTTTCTTAACAGATAAATTGGTTGTCATTGGAGCAGGAAAGGCTGTGAACCAACTGACCCCCCAGAAGTGTTATATTATATGACATGTTATATTTTATGAATGACTCCTGTACAGGATGGGGAAAAGAAGACCAAAATCTGCATGTTTGTGTCTTGAAATTACACAGTTTCTGTGTTATGCATAAGTCAGTTATTTGACCAGGCTTGTTCTAGTATAAACTTGTGGTATTGAACTTCTAAACAGTAGTAAAAAGAAGCTAATAATTTATTTAGTGGGCACTTTATTTTAGTGGGATATTTATTTGAACAGATAAACACTAATAATGCAATAACAAAGATATTGTTAATTAAATGTAATAAAACCTATTGTGTAATTTAATAAAGTGTAGAAATGTTGCTGCAGGTTACCAGTGACTAAATTCATCCTATAGCCATGGGATGTGTTCATGCAGTAGTTTATCTTACTTTGACAGCAAGTAATCAACCTGAAATGAAGTCCTAATCCCAAAGGAAATAAGCCATTTATGATTGGCTTTGTTCTAACTGCAGTGTGCTCTCTGATTTGTATCTGTTACCCTTGAGCTGATCTAGGTGTCCTCTGGTAATGTGTATGGAGTTACAGTGTCCCTGCTGGGTGCCTCAAAGAGGATTAGTGGAACATGTGAGTTGTAAATTGTTACTTTGGAGTGCTGTTCCTTTTTCTCTCTGTCCACTTAGGCCAGAGGGAAAGGAGGAGGGTAGTGCTTTGTTGGTTCTTCACCCCAGTGATTTCAGCAGTGCTTGGCACACCTGTCAGTATTTTCTTTTGCATTAGGAAAAACTTAATTGCATGTTCTCTTCCTTAGCTCACAGTTTTGCTCAAGATAAAAGCTTAAGTTGAAATTGTGAAAGTAGACTTGGCAAATTGATGTTGATTTCTTAATAATAGAATATTAGTGACCTGGAAATGGAGTGACACAATAAAGGTGCCATTCTGTTTTTTGTGGTGTTTTTTTTTTTTTTTTTTACTTAAATACTAAGTACAATTTCATTTAAATACCGCAGTTGAGGAGCTGTCTTGTCTTTTCTTGGGTGCTTTTGGTGGTGTACCTAAAGATGATTTGCTGTGAGTTGGTCAGAACTCATGACCATAGATTAAAATTGTACTCTTGATTATTTCAAATCTTATGGTGGTTGATTCAGGCTTTTGGTATGTTATGAAGTGGACTGATTGAAACTCAGAAATAGTTCTGGCTTCATTTTGTGCCTTGAATCCTCATCTGTTATGGGGGATGAAGCAGTTAATTTTGCACATACGTGTTTTGGTGTCATGCTCTTTGTTACTCAATGAGGCACATAATACTAGGAGGAATTACTTTCGAGTAGCAGGTCTTGTTGAAGCAATGTGTGGTTACTAAATATAGCCAAAGGTAGAGTCACAGAATGCTGGCTAAGCATTCTTAGAGCCTATCCACTTTGCTAATCACTTATGAGAAAAAACAATATTTGACTATATGGTTAAAAACCAAATTCTAACAAATTAGCACAAAATGATTTACATGAAATTGTAGCTCATCTAATTTTCATGCTTCCTTGCTTCAGTGTTTGACATCATCCATTTAATATTCTTAAAATAGGTTACTTAAGCACAAATTTCTGATAACTACACTACACTTCCACCAGCCTGTACTACAGGCAGCAGTGATGTCTAACTTAATTTACAAGTGGAGTTTTGAGTGTGGGTGACATGGTGCTCTTAAATATACATTATAAGAAATACTTAAGTATATGCATATGAGCATGAATGTCAAAACAAAGTGGTTTATGTTTTGCTACTTTGGAATGGAGGAAGAAGGGCATTTGGGGTTTGACTGCTGTAGCAAAACTTTGCATCCTTTTGCCCAGAGGTTCTTTAAACCAAATAAAGTATTGTGGTTGCAGTACACTTTTTTCCTTATTTGACTCTTTCTTATAGATGCCTGTGTATGTGTTTACATATGTAAATTGACTGCTTCAATGTCTTTTATTAACACACTCCCTTTCCCATCCCAGCTCTCCTCAAAGTTCTGTTTATAGCATTTAGTAATGTCTAAAACTGTAATGAAAAATCCTTGCTTTTTTCTCCTCTTTTCTTAACTGTAATGCTGTCCAGAGTAGTGATATTTTACTTAACAGCAGCTGGTTTTCAATTTGATTTCTATTAAGTGCATGAAGGAAGTTTTATAACATATATAATAAATTTTTTACCTGGTCAGATCTAAATGGAAGTCCATAAGGGTCATATTTCCTCGCTGATACTACAGGAAAAAATGGACTTTAGAATAATTAGAATTACCTTAAAGTTCCTATAACACTAAAAAAATACTGAGAGTGCATATTTTGTGACTTGGTATTCAATTTAATGTAAAAAATTGACTTGTGTGATTTGCTTGTAACTTTGCAGGCAGTTTTCTTGAAATGGCAATGTAAGGGAGATGTCCCTAATAATGGCTTCATAGAACTATGCAAAGTGAATATAAGACAACGTGAATGTAACCGTCTCCTTAAAAAAACCTTTCCCCAGTGTAACTGTTTTTTTTCTTCTGTGATTTCTATCTCTGTGCTTCTTACCACTTAGAAAATGAAAAGAAGTGTAAGCAGATCCTTCAGAAAGCTGTGGAGTGCTCTGCTGTTCCCCTGGAATTGTTGGAAACTGCTCTGCAAAACTTACATTTGAAAAAAAAGCAGTTACTTTCAGATGAAGAGAAGGAGAACTTTGCAGGTAATTGCAGTTTCTTAAGATACTGGTTTATTCACATTGTAATTCTAGATTGGAAAAAATCACTTAATGTTTGTCCCTTCTAGATACAAACTCAGAATCTATTGCCTGATAAACAGATATATTTGTCTCTATTACGAATCTTATTCCTCCAATGCTTGTTTTCATCTTCAGTGCAGTGACTGTAGTTTGCAGGGGCTGTGGGATGGTTGATTCTGTAATTCTGCAGAGGATGTTTTTCTGACTGTCATCAGGCATTTGCAGTGTGTAATAGAGACTAGCAGCTCTAAGTGTGAAGTAAAAACTTCTGTTGGCAGAGAAAAATTAGGACTGAAATACACCTCCAAGCAACCCATATATGTATAGTTTAGTCTCTATCTTGTGGCAGACTGGGAAAGCTTTAACAGTCCTTTTGGTGAAGTCAAATATAGGAAAAACAATCCATTTCAACCTTATTTTGGAGTAACCCCATATGTTTATCAGTACAAAACTGAAGTGCTTGGATGTATCATAAATCCTAAGTGATCCTTATTGCTGGGTATATGACTTCAAAAAGAGAACAGTTATTTCTTGAAGTTTTCAAGAGCTGATTTTGTTTGGAGTGGAATTAAACGAAAAATACTTTGACTTCAGCATTGAAGTGTGTCTAGCTCTTTCAAGAGTGATGTCTAACACTTCCACATTTTTTCATTGTATAAGGACAGAATTAATTTAAAATAGGTCTGATTTAGTTTCCTTAGGGATATATCTTCAGGAGTGGTGTATGAGATTTGCCTGACACTTACTGAATCAACCTTTGGCTGAAACACCAGCGGGGGTGAACCCTTCTAATAGTATTCAGCTATGGCATTATTTTTAATAAACTCCATGTTGTCTTACTCTGTTAATCAAGTCTTATTAATTGGATATAGACATCATAGATGCCACTGCTGATGTACTGTGCCACAAGAGACTATCTTGAAGAATATCAATATCCTTTATGGATTGTACCATTTCTTGCTGACATTAGTGACTTGCTACTGCAGAGCTAAGGGAACACCTGTGAGAATGCAGGCAAAACCCTGCTTGCCAGTTAGGAAGAAGTGAATTTTGAGACAGGAGTAGGCTCATTTATTTTTTCGTATGAGTTTGTGATTAGGTATTTGAAAAATACTAACTATTAATTTAGTTATTTAAAGATTAAAGTTTAAAAGGTAAATAACACCAGACTTGAAATATCTCAAACTCTGGGACCTACATGGTCTAAATCACTGAATTTGGCTTTAAGTGAATTTGTATGGTCTTCTGGGGCAAGAGGCTATTTTAATCTGTTGGCATTTCGGTCTTTTCTGTTTTGTATTACCATTTAAAGAGGTGCTTTTGAAATTTTTTTATTTGAAAATATGAATGCTGTATATATGAATGCATTTGTTCACAGCTTCAAAAGATTGTACAGAATGCCTTTGACAGTTACATGCGGTTAGTGTTGTGATACAAATATAAGCCATGTATCAAGTCTAGAAACCTTTGGTTTGTTTTTCTTTCATGCACAGCAACCTAAAGTATTCGACATACCAGGTGCAATCAAGCATGTTAACTATTTAAGAAATGTAGGTTGCAGGACCATTTTGGAATTGTTCTGAGTGGAAGAGAGCGTCAGGTCACAGGGTCCAGCTGTGGTCAGGAATATCATGAGAAGCAGATAGGCTGCCTTAGACTGTGAAGGAATGAAAGTATTTTAGATCACCAGCTGGATGTGAGAGTCCAGTGGTCAGCTTGGTGGTAAAAAAAAATTAAAATCTTTGGTACAAAAGAGTATGGGATGCATTTGTGACATGGTGATGGTCCTGGGTTGGTAATAAAACTACACTGTACATTAAGGCACTTGTTTTATTTAAATGAATGGTTTGGTCTATTGGCATAAATAGTTTATAAAACAATAAGTACTAGAAATAGCCAATACTGCGCTGTTCATCTACCAGAAGTCTCACTTCTGGCTGAAAGTAGGAGAGGGATATGGAGAATTAAAAAGAAAAGTAAAATCCATTTTAATGCACTGATACATATTTAAAAATGTTAAGGTAAGTGCTATATGAAATAGTCCGTAAATTGTGGTTTCTTGGAAGGCTGTTGATAGCCATGAATCTTCTGGTCAAGCAGATCCTATACTGATGGAACACAAGGCCTGTGTGATGTAGAAGATCATATTATATAGTATCTTAGAATCTTTGAATAGTTTGGGTTGGAAGGGACATAGAAGTTCATCTAGTTCCACTCCCCTGCTTTAGGGCAAGAACATTTTCCACTAGACCAGGTTGCTCAAAGCACCATTCAGCCTGGCTTTGAACACTTCCTGTTGCCTTTTGATTTTTTTTTAAATGTTCTTTGGTGTCTGTCTTAAAAAAAAAACCCACCAAAAACATTGAAGAGATATTAATCAAAATGAACAGTTATTAATTTAAAATTTTAAAAAAGGATTTGTCAGGAAAATAGCTGAGTTCAAGAGCTAGTTGTTTATCTGAAGGTGCTTAAAATAGCTTGTACTCCCCGTTGTTCCCTTAATGAAACATTAATCTTTGTTGTAATATGAATGTATGTTCATTAAGGTGTTGATACATTTTCATTAATATATTCTGAGTTCTTGTGGCTTCTTTGTCTCTGAGAAATGACCTTCCTTTCACCTGTAGGGAAAAAATGTGGAAGACAATGTTGTTCTGAACTGTTTATCTGTGGGTTTGAAGTTCTAGAATGACTTTTCAATTAACTTGCTTTCTGGTTGTGTTTACCATAAAGTATAGCTGAAATATATACTTCCACAAAGTTTATTAAGTTGACTTGATATTTCATTTTAAGATTAGTGTACAACTTCATAAAACTTTGGCTAAATCTTCAATAATCAAGCAAGATTCTCTTCTGGATTAAGATGGGACTGGTGAATGGGCTGTTTGCTATTGCCTGCCTTGATACTCCCTGACCTTGTACAACTTATATGACTTATATTCTCAAATTTGCTATCAGTGAGATCATCTGGTTTAATTAAACTCAATTAATTGCTTAGAATAATTTAGTTGAATTTATCTGTTATAATCTGAATGATTCTAGCTATTTTCCCTACAGTATCCAGTGCACAGGAGTCTGGATTTCAGAATATAGGTGGAACTCACAGAAGCTTAAAAAAGAATGATTCTAGTGAAAATTCTTCTACTGTTACCAGATCTTTATTTAGGTAATGTCTTAATTTCTTATTTGATGTCTTATAATTTAAACCAAACACACACACTTTTTTGTGTGCTTTGTTTTGTGGATATTTTTGTTTGAGTTTGTTTTTTCTTTTAGGGAAGAGAAGTCACAGGAACTGGGTGCCCTAGTTAATTACCACAATCCATTGAGACCACTAAACAAACCTAATCAGGTAAAACATGTAACATTTTCTTTTAAATCTTAAACTCTTTATTTTGTTTTACACACCTGATAACTTCTGAATTTGCTCTAAGATTTGCCCGTTTGGGAGGATTCCTGTTACCCTAGTATCTGATGATGGTGATGACATGGAGGATTCAGATGTCCCTGTCACAGCTCGTGTTGTGAAGAGGTATGGTTATTGGGTTTACCTACAGCACAACAGATTTTAATGCTCCTTTTCAGTAGTACTTTTATTGGATAGTGGAAGTGTCAGATGTTAATGTTAAATTTGACCAGAAGGATAGAGACAGATAGTCTCTATCTCTATAGTTGCAGCAGCTACTGCAGTAACCAGCTTCCAATCTTACTATGCAGATTTATGCAGATTCTTTGTATGAAAGCGTGTAAAGGTGAAGGAAAAGCATGTTCTGGATAATCAGTAATCTCAAAAAAATGGAAATTAAAGTGGAAATAAATTTAGTTCAAAATATCTTTGTTTATGTAGTCCAGTTTTTAAAATAAGAGGTAAGTCTTGTAACTTACAAAATATTTTTAAATCCTCATTTTGTAGGATTTCTTTGTTGTTTCTCACTTTGCTGTCTGAGTGGACCTGCTTTTCTGTATATTTGAAGCTTGTAGCTAAAAGTCTTTAGCCAACTTCTTTTTTCATCTGATTCACAAAAAAGGCCATTGCCACACTGTGTTGGCATGTGGTGTAATTAGGAATGTTACTTCAACAGGCAAACATCCAGCTCCAAACAAACAGCCTTTGTTGCACCTTTTCCACCATCAGAACCGAAACCTTGTGGGCATGATTTGTACAACCTGGGAGATTTGCAGGTAATTTAAATATTTTTAAATACATAAAAGGAACTCTAGCTATCCTATGATATTAGTAAGGAAATAACACCTTTTGCAATGAAAGAAAGAAGTAATGTAGGGCTTCCCTTTAAGTGATCATTTGTGGATGGAAACATTCATTGTGGCTTTTAATCTTGAAAAATGTTATACGTAATAGGGCATTAAAAAAGTTTTCTCTACAGAGTACACCTAATGGGAGCAATGGGAATGGTGTTAGGAATATTATTTATGAAGAGGGGATAAAGAGATTTCAACTTGACTACAGGACCTCTTTCAGCTGTAGTCATGAATTTTACCATGGCCAGTACCCTATTTAATGAAGTCATTCAACCTGGTTATAGTGCTCTATTGAGCTATGAATTACAACTTTTGATAGAGATTTGTTTTCATCAAAAAACAAATATCTTGCTTTACTATGTCTTACATTTTCATGTCCCCATCCCGTAAAAGAGAATTCCAGAATAGAAAGCATTTAGGTCTTTATTATAGAAACTGGATTATGGAAATTCAGAGTGTTGATGTATTTAAAAAGAGCATCAGTAACACTTGCCTGTGTGACCTGCACAGTTCCCTGAAGCATGTTTGCCTTGAGGTGCACCTACCATTTAATTACCTTAAGGAAATGTCCTTTGGATACTACTCTTGAGTTTTCCTCTGATTCTTTTTTAAGATGCTTTTTATGTTTTTTAGTCCATACAAGAAAAAACAGCTTTACAGTTACAGATGTTGGATGAGGGCAGCTCAGAAACAGCTACCAATTCAACTGTAACTCTCAAAACCAAAGTGGAAGCAGGTCTTGTGACAAAAAGAGAAGGTAACTATTAATGTCATGTCGGAGTAGTTTGAAATAGAATAAACATTAAAAATGTTCTGTTCTGTATTTTTTTTAAAAAATGCATTGCTAAATAAAAGGTTTTTCAAAAAGCAGAAGTTACTGCATTATTAACTTTTGGAGAATTATTCTTAAACTTCTTTTAAAACCAGCCAGTTCTGGTGTATTTTAGAAATAAATGCTTCACTAGATACTGGGTTATCAATACATGGATTTTGACTGTTGTGTGAAGTCAGCTAGAAACAGGGATGGCATGAGGTTACATTACATTGTGTCTTTCTGGAAAATGTTGTAACCAACTTGGATTTATAGCAAGGATTTCAGGGCTAGTAAAATCTAGAAGGCTGCTATTAATTATGTGCCAACTTCATGGAATATGGAACACACATATACTAACCTCCTGTGGTTACTTGCTACTTCAGTGTTTCATCAGAAAGCTGATACCCGAACTGGCTTTCTCATCCTGCTGAAAAAATTAGGTGAAAATATCTAATATTGTACGAGTTGGATTTAGGATTGTATAAGTACATATGGATTGTAGGAAAGAAACATTTCAGTTGAAAAATGATGTTTTTTCATCTTCAGTGTCCCCTCAGCCCCCCAGTGAACTTCTCCCACTGACTTGCATTGGGAACAGTTTGGGTTTCAGGTCATACTTTCCTTGTTTGTTCTTCATTCACATTTCCAGGTGAGATGCTGGTTGAGGTAGTTCAGTCCTTCAGCAGCTGAATTGGACTAAGCATGGGATCCCATGCTAAGTATGGGATGCTGCTTTCTAGTAATTTGAAAAGAAAACTTTTCAAGCTTGTAAAGGAACACTCTTCAGCTGTGCTGTTTGCAGCCTGCACTGTCGCATCCTGCATTTCATTCTTGTACTACCTGTGCAAAAGTAACCAGGAGACAGGGTGCCAAGTCCCTTTAGGGCTCTGGCTTCAGTCATTACACTGAGTTATGGATTGCCTCTTGTCAAAGACAACAGACTTCTAATTTGGAGTATAAGCTTATCTTCAGTGCTTTGCAAACCTGCTCAATATCCCGGATGTTGTAGTTCCATTTATGAAGGTGCTCCTATGTGTGTGTTGGTGAAAGAAACAGTTGCATCTCTGTTACTGTCACAGTATTATCCTAAGATTACGAAGAAAGTTGCCATTTTATTACATTGAATTGAATATGGAGCCTGAGGACTTCATTAATTTTAAGGCCTAATAGGAATAAATCATCTGTGTTTGTTTAGTCTGATCTAGAAAATGAGGTAAAATTATTCTAGAAACTTTTCAAGTGTTGAATATTGAATCATTTTAATGATCTGTGGGGGGTTGTTTTGGTGTTTTTTTTTTTTTCCTGTTTTTCCCCAGAAAATAAAGTTCAGTGTCTGGAGCTGAAGATACCAGAACCCAGGAGTCTGGAAAGTCAACAGCAGCCATCTAGTTTTGGTGAAAGCTATAGAAAGCAGTTGGAGCAGATTAAACTAAATTGTGTTAATGCCAGAAAAAAAATGCCAACTCCAGAAGTGTCACAGAAAAGCTGCTATGGAGAGGTAAAGTAACAAAAATATGTACTACATGTGTGCTAGAAGCAGCCTCCTCATGTTGAAGAAATTATTTCTGTGTTCTTAATTGCAGTTCCTTGTGTGATATATCTTGCTTTGCCCTTTGTAGGGAAAACAAACGAACCTTGAACAGTCTGTTTCAAGACGATTATCACCACCAGATGCTGGTTCTAAGAAAAGTAACTCATCACATGTTTATGGAACACCAAGCACCATATCTAATGATTATATGGCCTGGTAAGCCTGCTATAACATGGTAGCTGATTTCTGGAAAGACTTTCACAGATTTTTACAGGGTTTCTTAAATTTTTCTGTTTAGATAGCAAACATTCCAAGTGCTTCTGTAAAGTGCCTGACTTTGAGATTCAGATTGCATTTAAGGACCTTTGCCTTTTTTGGGCAGCTTTTCAGCATTTGAATGTTTGGCATCAAATAAGTCCTTAGTAGAGCATTTACCTTTTTCACTGATCCCTGATACATGACACTTCCTTTTGGATAACTTTTTTTTATGTGGCTAACAGGCTTTTTAGATTGTTAATTATATATTAGTTTATTTTCCATGATGCAAGTGTCTGAGGTTTTTTAAAAGCACTTCAAGAAATCCAGAGGCTTGTAGATTAAGCACCTACATTAGGAAATTGTAGCACTTGTTTATCCATGTTACCTCAAATAAGGCATAAACGCCTATGCCTGTGTTGGGAGATCTTTCTAATTATATGAATACTTATGGTTTCCATAGGTCCTAGGATGAATCATATAGGTCATGGTTGTATGCTGAGTAAGCACAGTTCTGTTGGTAGGGCCTCTGCCTCTGTAGATGTAGAATTCAGAATATATGTAGGCATGAACAACAGTTTCTTGAAGGAACTTGATAACAGTCCTTGATTAGATTCTCTTTACTTAGTTTGTATGTACATGGTAAATATGCAGAATTGCTGAGTGTTTCTGTATTCAAAGAAAACTATGCTTTGGACTGGTTTTGTCTTTTTTCTTTCACTTCTATGATTTTATTCTACCAAATAAATCTTAGTTATATACATTCTTTTCCAGTTCTGATCTTGGCATTAGTTTCTGTAAATGCAATGGAGAAAAATAAAGTATGTTCAGAAATATAACTAAATATATGGTAGACACATCAGGAGAATAAATCAAAAAAACATAGGATTTTTGCAATCTTTAGTTTTTTTAAATCCATTATCTTTCTGCTCATACCCAGAGTAGCTAAAGCTCTCAAGGTAATAGTGAGGGTTTTTGAAGTTGTCTGTCTCAATACACTTACTTTAAAGATAGGTAATTGAAAAAGTTTTTGAATAAATAACAATAAGCTGGAGAAGAGTAACTGGCTCAAACTCTATTCTAGTCAGCTCTTCTAGCTTTATAGTTCTTTCACTTTTCAGTTGCTGGGAAGTGCCACCTATTGTCTGAAGATAGCGAGTTTGAGTTTTTAAAAGTATTTGCTAAGTATTTTATAGTTTCAGTGTATTTCTAAAAGGACCTCTAAATGAAGAAGTGATCTTAATAATAATTTTTGAATGAAGTGGAGGCTTGGGCTCTTGCTAGTCAATAGGGTTTAACTTTGAAGGAACATTGAAGATTTCAACTTTGTTGTTAAAATTATCTTAAAATACAGCTACTGCAGCTATTGTTCATATTTTTTGTTAGTTTCAGCACACCAGTTGTAAAGGAAAAGTTTCTACCAGGATGTCAAATTTCTACTCCCTACAGCCAGTTCCCTTATTATTTACCACATACCCCAGCAACTCCGTTTCAAAATCAAGTTGGCTTGCAGGTAACCATTTTCTGTCATTTTTTCAGTACATATTTTCATTGGGAACTACTTAAGGTAAGATAAATACGTGTATATATATTTTTTTTTAATCTGAAGTTACTGTTCATCTTCCTGGGCGAATAAAGGAAAGTAGTCTATTATTGCCAAAATAACTTTCTTCATGTGTATGTCTGAATTTAGATGACATGAGTCAGGTGTTGAAAAATTTTGTCCAAGTGCTGGAGCCTTTCTGTCTGCAACCTAAGCCTTTTCAGATCCTACTTAATGGCAGAGGAAAGAATTAGAGCCTCTATTTTTGTCCTGCAGTGCTTTCACAGTGGTACTACCCACTACAGTACCAATAAAGAGAAGCAGTGTGTGTTGAAAACCATGAGTTTGAGGGAGGTGAAAGCATTTCTCCTCCATTTTTGTTAGATTTCACAAATTTTGATACATTTGTTGTGACCTGACATAATGTAAAAATGGGTTACCTTAGATGTGTTGCATGTAGAGACAGGAACCTTCCCAATTCTAGATAAAACTGGGGGATAGGTTTAAGCTTCCTACTAGAGGATAAGTATTAATAAATTAATAAATCAAACTTGAGGCCTTTCTGTGGTTTGGTGTAGCAGATATAGGCAATGCAGGCTATTTCAACTTCATGCTACTGCAGTCTTCTAGCTAATTAGTTAGAAAATGAAGTAATTAGCTTCAAATAAAATGATAGATGATTTCAGTATAGCTTTAAAGTTTCATGCTGGGATTGAAAGTCTCTTGGATAATGTAGTTTCTGATGTTATATGTCAAGAGGGAGGTATTCTAATTATCTGGGAAACCTTATTGAAGAGTATCCTTTCCTTGATTTCCAGTATGAAGAGCATTAGCACCTTTTACAGGAGTTTAATGATGTCACATGCCAAATGGTGATCTGTATATGGGGATTTGGCTTTCATTTAAAGTTTCTTTATTGCTTCTAAACAAATTTATCTTCTTCAGAAAGAGCAAGAGAACTTATTTTAACTTAATAAAAAGTAGAGCTCTCTTAGGTTCTGTTGCATGTACCAATATTAATTCCTTAACCTTTTCTGTGTGTACACAGGTTCCAGCTGCTATACCTTCGCACGAATGCCTCGTCATCAATGGAAGAGTTTATACCGTGTTAAAGCAAATAGGTAGTGGAGGCTCAAGTAAGGTAAGGTGCTCCTTTTTGAGGCAGTCACTCATTTACACAGTACTAATTCTGTTGTTAATACACTGAAATCATCTAATGATCACCTAGTGTTAACATGTACACAATGTTTGACCCAGGGAATCTAGAACACTGCTGGTGTTGTGCTATGCTTAGACTTTTTGCTCTTGAAGATAATTTCTATAATAGGGTAAGCATTAAAATTCATGGTAGGTCTTCAAACAGCTCTTCTGTTAAAAGAGATCTGCTGCATTGTGTACATCCTAATGTGAGAGGCTGTTGTTTAGAGCAGTGTGATCACACTGTTGGGAAATGGGTGAATTGTAAAGTGGATTGAGAGCCTGAAGGAGACAGACCATCTCTTAACTACTGTAACTTGGGTGAGAAGTAAAGCTGTAGCTATGTCTGAAGTGGTGAGTGAGCTGCTTTTTGCATGGAGATTTGGGGTCATGGGAGCTTGGGAAACAGTATTGGCAAAAATCTCTTGAGTTTGTTATAGCTCCTTACTTTCTTACCAGCATAAGCAGTTTAGCTGGGTGTTGTGGGGGACTATGTCAAAGGCCTTACAGAAGTCCACATAGGTGACATCTCTATCTCTTCCCTTATCCACTGATGTAGTCCCTCCCTCTCAGAAGGCCACTGGATTGGTCAGACAGACTTGCATGTGGTGAAGCTGTGCTGACCCTCAAATCACCTCCCTGTTCTGCATGTGTTTTAGCATAGCTTCTAGGAGGATGTGTCCTAAGGATGGCTAATTTAACTTGTTACTTAAAGAGGCCTTTCGCTTTGTGAATCCATGTTGACTGTGTCTGATCATTGCATTTCAGCAGTACCCAGTAGGATATTCTCTGTAGCTTTTACAGCAGGTGAGGTTAGGCCCACAGGTTTGTAGTTTCCTGGGTCTCCCCTCACATCCTTCTTGTCAAGTAATATTAGCTAGCTTCCAGTCAGCAGGGAACTCAAGAAAGAGGAGGTCCCTGTGTTGCCAGGTTGTGGTTGTAGAATGAGGTAGGATGGCAGGGACCTCTGTCACTTTCTCACAGTCTGCTTAAAACAAGGCCAAAATAGACCATGTTACTCATGGGGTTTTGTGTTTAAATATCACCAGAGATGGAGATTTCATAGCCTCTCTGGACAAGCAGTTTTCCAGATGGACTATAAGGCAGTGAAAAAAAAAAAATCAAAACATCCAATTGTAATTTTTTTGTTGTTAGCTATGTCTGTTGCATCTCATACTTTAATGGTTCAAGAGAAGTCTGTCATACCTTCCCTTGAAATAGCTGAAGACAGCAATAGGATTTCCTGCAGCCTTCTCATTTTAAGACCGAATGAGACTGTGCTCTCAGCCTCTTCAATGTTGCTGTGTGGTCTAGCCTCCAAATGATTTTGGTGTGACAAAATGTACGTGTGAGGGCAAAACAAACCTGTGTCTCTGGGAGTGTTATTTTGTAATCTTTAACTTGAGAACACTGCAGATTCATGTGGAACCTGGTGAAATATAATGTAGCACCAAGATAGCTTCTGATGGAGGATTGTTTCTGTTTTAACTGGTGTTGTCTTCCTTGATTTTTTTTTTTATGCTGACTTGAATTTCTTTGTATTGTTTCTTCCTTTTGAAAAGGTAGACTTTGGTGTTCTGGCTGAGTTGAGTTGAAGGACCATAGTAAATCAGAATTCAGGATGAATGAAGTTATTAACTGATACTGTTTTGCAGGTGTTTCAAGTACTAAATGACAAGAAGCAGCTGTATGCTGTCAAATATGTGAATCTAGAGGAAGCTGATCAACAGACTGTTGAGAGCTATAAGAATGAAATTGCTCATTTGAGTAAACTGCAGCAACATAGTGATAAGATCATCCGCCTTTATGGCTAGTGAGTAAATACTAACTTTATTTAATTACTATTTCTCTATACAAAGATATTTCCTTCGCTTTTAACACATATTTTATTTTTAGTGAAATTACTGATCAACATATCTACATGGTAATGGAGTGTGGAAATATTGATCTCAATAGCTGGCTTAAAAAGAAAAAAAAGATGGATCCACTGGAACGAAAGAGCTATTGGAAGAATATGCTGGAAGCTGTTCACACAATCCATGAATATGGTATTCTTAAATAATTTTAGGTATTTGTATGGGATGTATGGCAGATAATATGGATCTGGTTTAATTTTGAAGGTGGTATTGTTTTTAGTGTTGGTTTAATATAAGGATGAGTATTTACTGTATTTAAAAAAAGTGAAGAAAAGAAACAAGGTAAATGTTGATCCAGAGATAGGCTTAGCTAATTGAAGAAGGATCTCACAAATATCACTGTTTATGTAGTGCTATTTTCTTTCAACAGCCAGAAAATATTTTCTATTTTAGACTATATCGTATACCCTCAATTCTGTTTGTTCCATTAGACTCAATTTTTAGCCACTCATTCTCTCTAGAGGTAGCTTTGACATTGACAGCTCTGCCATCTTTACTTTGACAGTGTTTCAGCTTTTTCCTAGAGTTCTTTAGGCCTTCCTCTCATCTTTACCTCTATAGTTAAAGTGTATGCACCTATATTCTGTTTGTCTGCATAGCATAAAGGAGAGGGCAGACTTGGATCTTTTCCTATATAACAATGAAGACTAGTACATGTAGCAGAAAGCATCACCTATTTTCAGGACTAGACTAGAGCATTCTGTAATATGGCAAACAGCAAAACCTACTGAAATTCAGGGTACATACACACGTGATTTTTTGAAAAAAGACATTGTTTTTTGTAAAATAACAAGATAGATTGGTTGATTATGTAAATAGTAACTAAAATTAATGTTAAATTGTGCAAGTAGAGTTTGTGAGAAGTCAGTTGTGTATACTCCTCAGTGAATGGTACCTTTAATCAGACTAAGCAATATAATTCTTTTATTTTAAATACCTGCTTAGCTAATTAAAGAAAGAACTGCAGGCATGGACAGGCTACTGAATTGCTCCAAAGCAGCACTTTAGTGTGGCCATGTGCACACAGAGCTGGAGGGTCTGTCCCAAAGTGAGACCAACTGTGCAACTCAAATTGCTTGGAGCTGTTCTGGGGTACCTGCAGATTTGAATAAGTAGTAACTCTGACTCTAAACTCTTGCAAGTCTTAACTGTTTAGGAAGAAATAGAAGCACTTTTATGAAAACTGTTGAGATTCAGAAAAAGCCAATCTGCACCTTCTCTCTGTGCAAGGGTTATGGGGGTTGAGTAATGCTAAACTTTATGGTAGTAATTTGGATTTACTTTATACTCTTTTTACAGGCATTATTCACAGTGATCTGAAACCAGCAAACTTTCTGATAGTTGATGGAATGTTAAAACTAATTGACTTTGGCATTGCAAACCAGATGCAGCCAGATGTGACAAGTATTATTAAAGATTCTCAGGTGAAATACTTCTGGAGAATTCATGTCCATTTTTCTGTGAAGTGCTCTAGTACCTGCTGATAATTAATTTTAATAACTTTGATTACTATTGAAATTTTATGGTGAATAGTTTTATATGTGTATATGAATATTCATGTATATTGATTTTTACATGTTTTTAATGAACAGAATAATAATGGCCTTCAGCCTTAAGATAAACAAACTTTCAAGATGCTTTTCAGTGTCTTGGGACAGAAATTCAAGTTCTTATTAAGTGAATTAAATTTAAAGCATACTTTACTTAAAAGAATATTTTTTACTTTTATGGCTAGGCTGGCACAATGAACTATATGCCACCTGAAGCAATAGAAGATCGGTCTTCCTATGGAGAAAATGGCAAGTCTCGTTCTAAGGTAGTATGATCTTTTTCCTCCTATTCCCTTCATCTTAAGAAGGAAGTAATTCAGTGATGTACCTTCAGATTTTTTTTTTCAAAGTCTTCCATTGAAACTTGAACGTAAGGATATCTATTGTGCCATGGTGATGGTGTGCAGCCTAATCTCCCTAACTACCTAAAAGCGTTTGGCAGATGGTGTTTAGGAAAATGTAAGTGCTCAATTAATGAGTAAAGTTGAAAGTAAAACAGAAGCACAGGCTTGGGCATTTTAGGGCCAAATGTATGAGTTCAGTGTATGAATTCATGAGTTCAGTTCCTATTAATTTTTCTATGCTACAGAGTGTTGTGTATTGTAGAAAACTATATAACATCACCAGGGCAATGGAAAATGAATGATAAGAAAAGTACTGAAGGAAAGCATTTTCACAATGGCAGTCAAACTTCAACTGAGTGGTATATGGTTTGGTGAAAAAGTATTTACAATCCAAATGTACTTGCATGTACATGAAGGTTAACTTTTTAACAGTTGAATGGAAGTGTTATGTAATGAAATACAAACTTGTCTTTCTAAATAAGAATAAAATATTTTATAAGTCGATTTCTTTAAGAATGCAATTTTTTACCTTGTTTCGTACTTTTAAATTAAAACTGCAGGCAGAGTGCAGATTTGTTCAGCTCATCTAAGCAAAAATCTAACCACTCTGCTGGGAGTCAGGTTCTCTGTATGTAACTTTCTCCACTTCCTCCTCTCCCCGGCTCTGCTTCTCATAAAGTGCTTCAGCTTCAACAGAAGTGGCAAATTGTCCTGCAAGGAACAGCCTGGGTGTTATGGCTGAAATATGGATCTGAATCCTTTAAACCCCGGGGAATTGAATTGTGACTTTCTGCTTCGGAGACATAGATGTGATCGCTCACGGTTTCCTGGATTTAAATAATTTAGAATGCTTGTACTTGTATTTATTTTTAAATCTGATATTAGAATTCTGCAGTTTGACTTGTTAAGGACTAACTTTAGTTTTAAGTTAGTTCAAGTAAGTTGATTTTCAAAAATAGTTAATAAGAATAGTTTTCTTATGGAATATAAGTTGAAGGAAGCCACATCACTGTCTTAGTAGATAATGGCATGCTGCCTTGGTGAATTTGTGTAATAGTTTCAAAGATCTCTTATACAATGAAAACTGTACAATTACATGATAAATTGACTGAAGGGCCAGTTTCATAAGTAGAGAGTAATTTTTTATTTTTTTTTTTTAATATTAGATAAGCCCCAAAAGTGATGTGTGGTCATTGGGCTGCATTTTGTACTGTATGACATATGGAAGGACTCCATTTCAACATATAACAAGTCACATCAACAAAATGCATGCTATTGTTGATCCAAATTATGAAATAGGATTCCCAGATATTGCTGAGAAGGATCTTCAAGATGTGCTGAAGGTAACTATTTCTTTTGATTTAAATAATGCTAATTTCTTTATTTAAAGCATATTTTCTAAAACTGAATGAGTTGCGCTTGAGAGACTTTTTCCACAAATAGCTGCTCACTGCTACTTGTAGTAACAGGCCTTATTCCAAAAGCAGAATGAAACTAGAGCTACTTCATGCAGTTTCCATATTAAAGTCTCTTTTTGGCTCAATACCAGCTAAGTAAATACTGAAAGCACTCTGACTTAAGTAATTTAATTCAATATCCAAGCTAAATACTGTTAATTCCTAGGACAATTCATAATTTATAGGCAAAACATTCTTCCACTTTTTCATTTGCAGCGCTGTTTAATAAGAAATCCTAAAGAGAGAATTTCTGTTTCGGAGTTGCTGGTACATCCCTATGTTCAAATTCAAAGTCATTGTCAAACAGGTACATTTATTTTAAATTACATTTTTCTTAAATACTGTTTGTAACTATGCTTTAAAAAGTTCTGTACTCTTAGATGTACTCTGAGCTTGTTGTCAATTTTGTTTGGTTCCTAAGTCCGCTTCAGAAAAGATGTCAATATTTTAATTCTTAATCCTCTTAGAAACTGCTCTGGCAATTTTTACACTGACAATGCATACAATTTCAGCATAACTATAAATTAACTGCAGGTGTCCCAAATGCAAAAGGAACAACAGAGGAAATGAAACGTATCCTTGGCCAGCTTGTTGGCTTGAATTCTCCCAATTCTATTTCTAGAGCTGCGAGGGTAAGTAAATTGTCTTTCCTGTTTTGTGTGTTAGCACATGCTCATGCAGACAAAGGTTAGAATGTTTGGCAGTGAGAGCTGAAACAATACATATATGAAATCTTCAGCTATAGCTGGAAAAACATTGCATATCTTAATGCTTTTATTTGCAAGGATGCAGAATCTCTCTACATTCTTCTGAATTGAAAGGGTTGAAAATAATCTCAGTAACGTTTACTTTTAGTTTTTTCTTTCCTTTCTACCCCCCAGTAGATCTGCTTTGCTTTTAAGCTGTCCCTATGCAGGCATATTCTAATTTAAGAACCCTCACTATGGAAAAATTACCTAAATTGATCTGTTAAGTGTGCACACTTTGGGGCTGCAACTGTTCCTGTTTCCTTCAAGTTGCTGACCTGTTAATGCAGTGCTATGTGTAAATGAGTTCCTGGGTGTTGAAGTATTGCAGCCTCTGTTCATTGCCTGAAAGAGAAGCTTGGTAAATCTTCAACTCTCTTCTTGCTACCTGTGCCTCAGAAGAAGCAATGGTGGCAAGTGTACATAAGACCTTGAGAATGCAAAGCTGCTTTCATGGGGAGAAAAGCAAATTCAGTGTATATTAAATCTAAAGGAGCTCATGCTTACACTTCTAGTTGCACTTGTTCATCTTCATATTTGAAACAGATCAAGTAGTTATTCTTCTAACAAAATGGTGATGTGGCTGTTAGTGGGCATTTGAGTATCTCATGTAGAGCTTGCATGTCCTGAGTACACAAATAACTCTCCTTCCATGCTGGTGTTTCCATAGTGGAGACATTTAATAGAGTAAACTTGATTTTAGATCTCTGCAGCTCATTTGTTCTGTCCCAAGTTGGGAAGCTCTATAACTTTGCCCACACTGCTAAGTCAGTGTATGTATTTTCTTCTGGGCACTGCACTGCATTACAGCTGGTACAACTAAGCTGTCTTAAGTGTTTTTTTATTTGACAGAGCAGTTTTGGTGTGGAATATTTCTGTATGTGATGATTTATTTCAAGTGGTAATGTTTGTTATATAGTTTGAATCCATGTCTGGTACAACTGTGTTCACCTGAATACCCTGTGTGTTTGTTAACTTTCAGACTTTATATGAACAGTGCAGCAGTGGTAAAACTCTTGATGTATCAGCATTTGCAAAAACTGGGAGTCAAAAAACATGGACAACAAAATGATGTACTACTGTTCAGGAAGCAACAGATGTCTGGTCTGTTCAAAAAGTATTTTGTGCTGCTAGCTTTTAAAAGGACACTCAGCATAAAGTTTGCATTTTTATATGTTCATTCTGTTCTGATAATGCTTGCAGGTCATTAAAAAGAATTTAATTGAATGCTTTTCACTGTGGGCTCTTTCACTCCTTCCATGCTGCTTGGGTTGAGCAATGACAATAGCTACCTGGTGATTATGGTCTGTGTTACTTACAAAGCACTACAGTGTCTGGAGTACAAAAACTTCTATGAGAAGCTTTTAAGAAGCTTTTGAGAAGATGAGATCTTATGAGAAGCTAATATAAAAAAGTTCCCTAGAAATGCCAATTGATATACGTGAAAAACATGAAATACCTTTGAAACATCTTCTAAGGCATGAACAGAGTGTTATGCTGTTCTGTCCTTTACTAACAAACATCTCGTGTCCAGCTTTGACTGTAAGCAAGGAAATGAACACTTTGTATAAACCACCAGTTACAATATTGGTAGATGCAAGTAAATGTCACCCAGTTTTTGAGCTGTTCTGTGGTTGTGTTATGATGGAATCATCAGTACTGTTATGAACTTAAATGAATAAAATGGCTCTTGTTGTATTAAAAATGCTATTATAAGTGTAGTCTGCTTTTCAAATTTCAAAATAATAGAAAATCCTTCAGGATTTGTAATGGTAATAAATTACTAATTAGGATTTTTAAAAGCATTAATACTAAGCATTCTCTAAAATGCACTGAATGTAAGAGAAGTGGATTTTGGATGGTTATTTGATTGGTCGGGTTTTAACTGAATTATATTTCTGGTATGTTCAAGTATGTTCTGGCAAGTGCATGTTCATACCTGCCCTCCCTTGTCCCTTAGCTGTGATTCTCCACATCACAGAGGGAGAGTGATCAGGAGTGGGATGGGAACTATTCCTGATAAAGAGGAGGGCTGCAGCAGGGGCAGAGAATGTGTGCTCCAGTGTGTACCCCGGTGTTGGAGCGCACACAAGAACAGCATATCTCCTTCCTAAGAGCAAAGCTGGCATGACAAACTTTAAGATGTTCATCTCATTGTCATTATAGGAAACACGGTGTGGAATCTCAGTCATCTGGCAGGATGGGGGCAGTTGTCCCATATTTCTGGTGAAAAAGGTTTGTTCCCCATAATGGTCTTGTGCTGCTGCAGAAGTTCAGTGGTATTTCAGGCATAAGGAGTACTTATGCTAATTGTACTCCACCTTTTGCTTATAGTTTGTTATATAGATGTTAAAATTCTCGACGTTGAATCCAATGAAGAAAAAAATTTTATTGTTCTGCACATTTCATATTCTAAACAGTTTGAGAGGCTGGTATGGTATGTGACCTGAAACATTTTGGCTTTCTCTGGAGCAGGGGAGGGAAGAAGTATCAGCCTCTTCAGAGAAAAACCTGTGAAGAAAATCTTTACAGAAATGTCTTTTCATAAATTGAAGTTTCCCAACTACTTGTCTAGGTTATAGATCTTGAAAAAGAAAATTGTTGTAATTATTCTAATGATACAATTGTTAACTTTTGCTGTTTTACTCCTCTAGTTTTTGTTGAATATTGAGAAGCAATGCTACATTAGTGCACAGCAGTGCTGCAATAGCTACAGCTATTTTTCTTTTGTAGTGTATGGTTTATCAAACCTTTCTCTTATTCCATGACTGCTGAAGAACCCACAGGAAATATAACTGGCATGAGAGGGAGCTTATGAAAGAGCCCTGGGGCTGATGAGAGGTAGTGGGTTGCTATCAGTCATCCCTTTTAAATATTTTTTTTCCATGGCAGATGGGTAGTTGATTTATACTCCTTCCCCACCTCAATGACATGCTGCAGGATGTCTGTCTACCTTGGCAGCTGCCACTTACCTGTCTTCAATCTATTCCAACTTTTTTTCCGCCTTACAAACAACTATGTCCCTTCTCAGGTTCTGCTGGTGTCTTAAAAGTGTAAGTGAATTACAGAAATGTTGTGTGATTAGATTTAAAGGACAAAAAAATAATAATCTTAAATGTTGGGTAACAAGTAACTGCTAGAAGCTTTTTCAAGGTTACAAAATGTCCATCCTGCATTACTGTCACTCTCAAAGCTGCATTTCAGGACATTGTATCTAATGGAGAGAGATGATGGCTGGTAAAGCAGAGTAAGTTAGTGTTAGTGGATACATGTGTACTACAATACTGTATCAGTTAACAGTGAGATACTGCAGCTATGTGAAGGGTACAAAGGTAAATGAGAACACTTCAATAAGTTCTCTGTTGTAATTCTTGTTGGAAAAATGGGTTTGGGAACTTACAGCCTTTAAATCTAAAACTGTGATCCAAAAGCTCTGCTCAGCAGCTGACACTATAAAAGAAACCTAACTGCAGAAGGGTGACTTCCATTTTCATTTATGAATGGGTTTAGTATTACTCAGTCTCCAGTTCCCTTGTGAGGGTAACTGGAGGGGCAGGCACTGATCTCTCCTCTGGTGGTGGGAGCTGAGGGAATGGCAGGAAACTGTGTTGGGGAGGTTTAGGTTGGATATCAGAAAAAGGTTCTTCAATTCTTCAACCAGAGGGTAGCTGAGCACTGGAACAGGCTCCCCAGGGAAGTGATCATAGCACAAAGTCTGACAGAGTTCAAAAAATGTTTGGACAATGTTCTCAGGCACATGGTGTGAGTCTTGGGGTGGACTTGATCCTTGTGGGTCCCTTCCACCTCAGGACATTTTTTGATTCCATGATTATTTGACTCTGCCTGAAATCTGCTCTGTTAGGTTAGCTGGGGTTCAAATGCTAAACAGAGTTTAAGTTTTGAAGGCTCTGCTCATGTAGTCAATCTTGTGACAACATCTAGAATGGAGTCCTTGACAAGTACAAGAAAAGGAGGGTGTTAGCTTGCATATACCTCTGCTCCAAGGACACTTGACCAAGAAACAAGAAAAATCTATTCACAAATCCATCACCATGATGCTGGAGAAGTCAAACTCCTGCTGCTCATCTAGTCTTGTGGAAGGCACTCTTAAGGTGCTACTGCTGAACGTGTTGCTGTGCAGGAGGTGAAAGAGTAAAATCCCTAACAGCAGAATGCAGAGCAGACATACGAGTTAGTAGTCTGAAGGTAAGCTGTCAGACTGTCACTATTTTGGTCCCTCCTGTGGATTTCTGTTCTTTAAGTATCTGATAATTGTCCCATGCTAAACAGTTTTAACTAATTCTGGGAGTGGTGATAAGTATCAAATCAAAAATTCAACAGTTGAGGAACACTTGAGTTCTAGCCCAGTGTGAAGTCTAGCTTGTTCCCTGAACTCAACAAGGATGTCTGGCTAACCCTTGTAGGTGCCTGCTATGACAGCTCCTTGCTTCTCTCTTCCGGTTGTTTACACTTACTGCCTTGCTGCTGTTTCAGCTAAGGATAAACTGCTAATATGGGAGTATTCCCTTTCTGCTTGGTGTAGACATCTCCTCCCAACTTGGTTATCTGTGCCCACCCTCCAGGAGCACAAGGCTTGTCAGTCTGTAAGGGAGCTGCTACAGTGTGCCCGTGTTTGTTTACTACTTCACATAAAGTGATCAAGAGATAAATCTTGTGAGATAAAGGCCATAAAGAATGGAGCAGTTAATGCAGTGTGATTTACTTGTAGGATATAGAGGTGAACACCTGTATGGACACAGAAGAAGTCTTTATAGAGCCTGTCTATACACTTTCATGGGAGTTGCTGAAATGAAACCTGAGATAAAAATCTGACTCCTTACCTCAATTCCTTCTCTTGGCAGGTAGAATATTCACAGCTAAACAATGATGCAATTTCAAGATTTTGGCTCTAATCAGATGAATTGCTAAAATCCAGGCAGATTTTGCAATGAAAGATATGACTAATTTGATAGGGAATAGTGGTACCACTGTTCTGAACCCTGAATAACACAAGGAATAGGTCAGTTTTGAACAGTTCTGAACCCTGAATAAGCACAAGTAGGTCAGTTTTAAACGGCATCTGTCCATTGGTCTTAACCCCTATATGTTGTAAGGATCTCTGGTTTGTCTCTGTACCCACTTAATGTGTATGTTATGTGGTAAGTGTATGCTTTGAATTCCTCTTTGTTACATGCTCTCTGTCTCTAGCTTTCCCCCTATTTTATGTTAATGTTAATTGTGTTTTTAATTGGCTTTTGAGTAACTATATATAAGGAAATATGAATTGGATTTGTACTTGCTTCCTTTGTAGTCTTGAATAGACTGAATCTTAGAAGTCCTAAATGATTCTGTTAGCTAGCACTGCCAAGTCACAGATAAAATATTTCTGTGAGTCTTAGCTCTTTACATTCTTTGTCTTGTTTGCTTAGAGTTTGGCAGAAAGCTGTTCAGTACCATGGATCTATACAGTGCTGCTTGTGTTCAGTGACTCATTGGGGCATAAAGCTCTGCACTGCTATTGCAGAGGGGCATTGTACTTTGAAATATTCTTATCAGGCATTAAACTTGTCACCCACATGTGTTTGAATGTCCATCAGTGGGACACATAGTTCTGTGCAGCAGAAGGCAGTGAAGTCCCTTCCACAGTGGTGGGGAAGTTCTGGGAACTGCAGCAGCTGCTGTGTGGTGCAAAGATTCCTGAGCCATTCAGCAGGAAGCACTCGCCAACATTTCAGGAAGGAACCTCAGTAATGAGAAGTTCTGAGTCTTCAGCAGGTCTTGGGTACCTGAGTGAAAGATGAGTGTCTGCCTAAATCTCTTTCAGTCTGATCTTTGGATTTAGCAGATATCCAGCACAGCAAAGGTAAAGACTCTTCCTAACTGCAGTGGTGGGTGCTAAGCAATGCAAATATGAACAAAGCATTGGTTTTAGTGACAGCAGATGAAGCTTCAAAGAAACCCTGGCTTTTGGCTTGCTGTTTGCAATGGGTTAGAGAATGTTCCTGTTGCTGCTCTAGCTTCTCATCTGGAAAGAAAAGCCAAGTCACATGCATCTGTGTTCAGAGCTGAGAAACTTGGAAATTTTCATGTCAAGCCATGCTCTGTAAGATATTAGTCCAAGGAACTACTTGAAATTGATGTGCCAGTGGCAGCTTTTTAGGAGAGTTGATAAAGCTCTCCAGACCCAGGCAGCTTTGACTGCTGGATTCTAAAGGAGTTTTTAAGAGCTGTGTGAGATGCTGTCCTGTGTGATTTTTAGATTAGTCTTAGGAACACAGAAAGGGAAGGTAGTGAATATGATACTGGTCTTCATGCATGTTGAAACTTGTAAATTAGACTACCAAATATGCCTTCTGTAGTAAATAAAGCCTGTGTTGACAGAACACAAAGGAATTCACACGGGAAAAAAGTATCCTAACATACATACAACACAAGGGGGCTGTGGAGTGATATTTGGGGATGGTTCTGCATTATGCATAGTTCTCTGAAAATGTCTGTCCAAACCTTATATCAAAGGAACCAATTAGAATATTAATTATTGGGAAAGGAAGAGAATGCAGGAAAATATTGGTGTGCTACTCTGTAAACATATTTGGTTTGAGTGCTGTCTGCAGTCCTTGGAAAGGTTTAATAAAGCTAGAGAATATGGAGAGAACCAATGCAGGTGTCCAAGGGGATGGAAATTACTTCTATACAAGACTAAAAGCTGTATGACTTCCTCTAGGAAACACTGACTCTGGCTGGCTGCTGGATGGGAGGAATCAGCATTGCGTAGGGCTAGGAGCTGATGAAATGATCAGACTGTTAGAAATGGATGAAAGGAAGATCCTGGGGTTTAGTATGCAACATGTAAGTACATCTAAAGTGTTGTGGAACAAAAGATACAAGTATGTTCAAAAAGAGATTGGATATGTTCAAGGAGGCCAGGATGATCCTTGGCTTATGCTTATTGTACATAAGTGGTGAGATGTAATCTCTGGCTTGGGAATTCCCCCTATATATTTTATATATATATATCTGATCCCAAGTGCCTGGGATATTTTGCCAGAAATGGAATTGCTTACCTTGCTGAAAGGGTTCATGATAAAAAAGTTCAGCAGACCACGCTGCCTTGTGCTCTGACCCCTGTGACCATAGATTCTTTAATTGATTGGGTTTCTTTGGGTCCTAGATACTTGATTTCCATCTTTGTGCCTGTCACTTGTGGCACCTTTCCCAAGCAGCACTTGAATGTATTTGCTCTGTCAGTGTCAATGGAAGGCAATCATGTTTTAGCAGGCATTGTGTACCAGCAGCGGCTTGGCCAGAGCTGTGCCACCTTATCTCGCTTCCCACCTGCCACCTGAGCCACTGCCTCAAGGAGTCGGGCAGGTTTTGTAGCTTTGCTGTAACTTCCCTGCTGAGATCATACACTGTACCTCAGAGAAGGGCACCTGGAAGCTGGGATCATGGCAGGCTGATGCCTGGGTGTCAGCTTTGGAGCAAGGCTACAAGAAAGCAAGTAGTGCAAGGGTAGTCAACTACAGCACTTTGTAGTAGAACCAGGGTTCAGATCTGCTTGTCAGAGGCTTGGTCCCACAGATTCACTTTTAGGTTCTGTATACATGCTGTGGCTTTCTTGTGACTCTGCTTGTAACCATGTCCTGACCTAGTTGGCACTAGGTCCCACTTCACACACTGCCTGCTGATAACAGCAGCAGCAATTCCTGCCGGCAGCTTAGGTCGGTGCAGGTCGTGATGTTTCAATAACCACTTTGGCACACTGGTGGGTTTTTGTACATGGGTGGGTCCTGCAAAACTTGTTTGGCTAGCCCTTCTTTTTCAGAGTTCCCTGTGTGCTCAGTCTTCCCACAGCACCTTGCCTCACACTTTGCTATATGCATGTCCTTACACCCTGTTTCAAGGCAATAGCTGGAACATTTCCAGGGGTGGTTTCATGGGGAAATGCTGGTTCAAGAAACTCACACTCTTCCTTTCAAGTTCTGGGTTTCACTTTAGACAAGGGCCTGGTATCATTTGGGTAGATTCCTGCTATAATTCTGAACATAAGACATCTGTGTCCTGGAGTTTAGGTCCTTCCCGGATCTGGAATAAGTGCTGAATAATAAGGAGCCCAGAGCATTTGCTGTTCACTTGTCTGTCACTATATTGGACAATTAAATCTTGTCCTTTCAAACTCTGGCCAAGGATCTTTTTGAGTTCAGGGAGATTCTGCTCCATGGAATACAAGTGAAAAATAAACTTTCCTGCATATCAGAAATCCTGGTTTTGATTATGTCTGAAAACCTGTATGTTCTCAGAAGGGAAATGCAGAAAGACTGGCTGTGTAATGAGTCAATCCATAAACATTGCTAATGCCTGAGTTGTGCATCCAAAGCTGCATGGAAGCACATTTTCCATAAAAGCTTATTCATTCTGTCTGATTACAGTAAACAGGAGTCACTGCAACTGGAGGCTTACTCATTCTATGTTTCTCTCAATTTTGCAATTGTAATAATAATGTAAAGTCTGTATTGAGATATGGCATCACAGAGGTTAATTGATTTTCATCTTAAGCATCTCTTAGAACATCATAACCTGATAATGAAGAATTTCCCTAAGACAGGCCAAGCATAAAGGAAAGATGAAGATATGAATGCAGGATTAGATGAAGCATACACTTCTATCTAAAGGAAAACCCTACTGTAGTTCCTTGTGTGAACGGATGCAGTTAAATAAACCAAAACACACAACAAAGCAAAAAAGCCCAGCCAGGATGCTACATCCTCACTGTTCCGCCTTGTGAGCTATTATGAGCCTCTCTGGGATGGTGTCTGCTCTCCTTCTTTCTCCCAGACTTCCTTCCTCTTGGCTACGTGAATCAGACTTTTGTGTAGACCATTTTCTTGACCCACCTACTAAACTGTCTTGGCCCTTCTGCACCTCCTGGTTGGCCACATTCAAACAAGATGCATTGAAAATGAAAACATTTCAGAAGTCTCACCTGGTGCCTTTTAGAGGGAAATATTTATCTTTTCAGGGAATACTTTTCTAAGTACAATCCCTAGGCAGCATTTTTCTTCATGGCTTAAGCAGTTATGCTTCATAACTAATGAAAAAATGACTAATGC
This sequence comes from Phylloscopus collybita, assembly GCA_027886175.1. Taxonomy (NCBI): domain Eukaryota; kingdom Metazoa; phylum Chordata; class Aves; order Passeriformes; family Phylloscopidae; genus Phylloscopus; species Phylloscopus collybita. The sequence goes on along the minus strand of JAJNNQ010000026.1, from coordinate 24,713,129 downwards.
TGAACTCTTCTGACCACCTTTTTCACTTCCAACAGTTAGCTTACAGCACACAGTGAAAGGCTTTGGCTCTGGGTACTTAACCTGCTGCTTGTATGATTGAGGTTACCCCAACTTTTTTCCTTACCGCCTAGACCTGAACGACTGATCCTGAATTGAGGATGATAAAGGTAGAGGTAATAATAAATTTTATTAGAATATTGGTGGTGTCATTAATTCTGTGATCCTTAAACTTTGAAGGCGCTCCAAAAGCCTCTTTTCAGCCTACTGGAACTTTGCATTGAGCAACTCAGTCTTCTGACTTCTTTCTGACCAGGAGGATAACATCCAAAGTCACATGATGAACATGAATATTAGTACTATATGTTGCCATCTGTCTTAATGGTTCACTTTCCCCCCATTCCAACCAGTAAAAAGTTGTGCCAGATGATGCATGGGAAGGTATATGCAATGCATCCTAATCCCCTGACTGTCATAAGGAAAGAAACTATTTAGTAGAGTCTCATCATTAATACCCAAGCTGTATTTTGTGTCAATTTCTACATTACTGTTGCATGTTTTCAAATCAAGATATACTTTTGAGATCAAGCTAGTCAGTCTTGCATGGATCAGCACATTTATTGCCTGTTACTAGTCTTGGTGATCTTCTACCATATTACATTCACTTCAAAATGAGTCTAGCTAAGCTGCAGTTTCATATGCCAATTCTTTCAAAGTTACTGAAAAGCAGCTTGTTGGGGTTAGAATTAAGGTCCATGCTGCCTCAGTGCTTGTCTCTGGACAGTACTGGATGCTAAGAAAAGAGTGACTTGGGGCAGGTGTGCAGTGATGCTTCTGATATGGTGATCAGCACCTTCCCTTGGCTGCAAATACAGCTGCTCTTCCAGTTCCAGGACAACAGCGTTATGCAACACCATGCTCAGTTTCAATGGCTTCTATGCCCTTGTTCCAAGGAGACATTATGGTCCTCATTGAAAACTGAGGCAGAGAATAAATTTCTTTTGAGGTCATATGTAAATTTAGTTATGTGTACATTGTCCTCATTTTCCCTGTTTCTTTTTATGCAGGAGAACATCCTGTTCATTTTGATTACCTTTTAGGAGAAAAAAAAAATTTGACAAGTTCTAAAACTTTTTTTGAAATAAAATTCTGAAATGTTATATCTGGAATTCATGTTGAGTATTTTAGAAACCAAAAGCTGTATTCCTCAATCTGCAGTAGTTTGTCCTGACACTTTGACTCTTTGATCACTTGTTGTTTCTAAAAGAATATCTTGGAATCCTTCTATCCTCTTTGCTTAAAAAAATGAAACGTCCTGGCTTTTGGACTTTCAGATTTAGTAGCTATTTGGTAAGGACAAATGTCTCTCTCTAGTTTGTGTCTTGAACTTTTTATTTTTGAGGTTGCCAGCCTCCCAAAGGGTACAGCATATGGTGATAATTTCTGTTTTATGAGAGAGAAAGAGCAGCTCTTTCCTGTAGGCAGTGCTGCTGCCCAGGGTGGCAGGGGTGGTTGTCACTGTCTGGCCAGAATGGTCAGAAAGGAATCAGAAGCCTGAAGATCTTGGTCTGAGGCAAGCCTATGAGTGCTCTCCTCATGCTTCTGGTTTGGTGTGGCCACAGGCCTGCCCTGGGAAGTGCATTTCAGGCTGGGCCAGGACTGGTGGTTGGTGAGCACTAAGGGCCAGAAGAGATTTCCTCAGCAGAAGGATGTTCTGCTGCATCTTCTACGTTCTGAACTCAACTATTTGCCTTGATCAAAACATTGCCTTTTAATTGCTTAACGTTTAATTTCTGCAAGTGCTGTAATATTGTATTTCTGTTGCAAGTAACTGCTGCTTACTGGCTGCCCTTGTATTAAGGACTGCAAGCTTTTAATGTGAGCTGTGACTATCCAAACCAGGTGTGTGCCAGTGGCAGCCAGAGGGCAGGTTTGCTTCCTTCAGCTATCCCAATGTCATGATCAGAACAAAGTGCCAGGAGTGGGCAGGGATTCTTTTCATGCCATCTTGGGGTTTGTTATCAGTGATGATGCTACAGAGCAATATGTCATTGTCCAGTCACTGTCAAATTGATAGTGGCATTGGTCAAAGAGCTGCCATGGCAATGTCAGCAGTCCCTCCTGTTCTCTGCATGGGCCTGTATTTTTGGCATAGAACTGGCAGGTGTTGACAGTGTCCTCAGTCCACCTTCAAGATAACATGAAATGTCTTTTAGCTTTCTTTAATCTCTCTCTATAAAAAATCATTTTGTTAGTCAGAGTCTAGGTGCCTTTAAACATGTTTCTACCTGTACTGACAGCTTCCTCATCTGTCCCTGAGAGATTATGAACAATCTTTTGTATTCATAGCTCTAGCTTTTTTTGGTAGGGTTTTGTGTTGAGTTACACTCTTGTAATGGTTGGCTGAGCTGTACAACACTGACATGCCACTGGCTCTGCACTGTAGTTTAACTCACTTTTGATGGATCCTCAGGGAAAAATTCCTGCACTCACCAAATATCTCCCAGGTTGGCATTTGATTTGTGGGTAACCCATGTTGATTTAAAGCACACAGAGCTTTTTGACTATGTCTGAAAGGCATGTTTCTTGAGGACAGGGATGGCAAATGTTTTTTGTCCAGAGTCAAATGCTGGTCTTCCAGCAGTAAGTCTAAATTTTGCTGTGACTATAGGCTGTGATCAAACCTGCTGTTTCTGCTCAAGCACGCTGCTTGCTGGGGTCTGTTTGTGCCTGGCCCATATGCTGGATGCCCCATGTCCTGCTGGTATTTTAGAAGTGCATTGCCCATACACTCCTTCAGTGACTCACAGGTATTGTAATCAGGTTCTTTAATTAACTCCTTTGAGAGTTAAATCTTTAACAGGTTTTTAACAGCAGCTTGGATACTTTTGCACAGGAATACTCTAAAGCAGCTGATTCAGAGAACTAAATTAGGTAAGCCATTTCTGGACTTAATTCACTGATTTAATAGGTTTTGTATTCATTCCTGCTCTGCTGGACAGTTGCTTCTGTTTGACTCTGGTTGGCCATGATTCCTCTATGCACCTAGAAATGTTCTTTCTAATCAATATGATTTGAGGTCGCTTTAGTTTTTTATTGCCAGTTATTTCCACAGCTGCTCACAAGATTAAGTTATGCTTAGCTAATCTGATGGCCTTCTATGGTGAAATGACTGGATGTGGGAATGAGGGGTGAGCAAGAGATGATGTTTCCCTTGACTCTAGCAAGACTTTTGGCACTGCCTCCCATAAAACTCTTGTAACCAAGGCAGGATATTAGGGATTGGGAAGGGTAGATGGACAGCTAGAAGATGGGTGAAATGCTGGCTGGATGACTGGGATCAGAGGGCAGTGGTTAATGAGTTGCACTTTACAGACCCCTGCAGTTCACTACTTGTTGTTCAGGTGTGTCCTATTCTACATCATCAGTGGCCTGGGGGAGGCAATGCAATGCACCCTCATCAGATTTGCAGATGATTAATGCTTGAGGTCAGATGTGCTTTTTCCAGGTAGGCTGAAGGAATGGATAAACAAGAATCCCATAAAATTCAGCAGGGGCAAATGCCAAACCCTGCCCTGGGCACCAGGGCAGGCTGGGACTGCTGGGGAATAGCTCTGTGGAAAGGGCCATGGTTGGACAGTGAGCTGGGCTTTTGTGTGCTTCAGATCAGCACCAGCAGTGCTCTTCCAACAGAACCTCTGCCTGCAGAGGGTTTAGCTGAGGTAAATTACCTAAATGCCGTTGTTAGGTTTTGTGTCAGTCCTCCATGATTCAAGTTCTCTCTAGCAGTAGCATGATTGGCCCTGTGACCTCTGAGCAGTAAGCACAGCCATGCTCACTGTATAGTCTTAAATATTGGGGATTTTTAAAAATTATGTGACCTGGGTGTCAGGATGCTTTTATTACCTTTCCAGCCTCTCAAGGTCTTTGCTGTCTTCTTTAAGGGTGGCTGTCAGAGCCTGTGCTGCCCCAAAGTCTTTGTGCTGTGACAGAAGAGCACAGCAAATGGGAAGAACAATCATCAGGAGGAGGAAGCCATACATGGGTAGCATGCCACCAATGAAGCAGCAGGTGGGAAATGGGGTATTTTACATCTGCTGGCACTGAGAAGTGGTGGGATGGCACATTGGTAGGGGCTGATGTCAGGCAATTTGGTATCAACTGCCAGTTTCCAAAGGAAGGCCAGCAATACCTCATCTGGTGAGGGGAATCAAGCTCATTTGGTCTGTCTCTATTTTCATCTCTAAAATCATCTCTATTTTTAGCTTTTTCCTTGGAAATATCATGAGGGTAGTGCTGTAGTCAGTACCTTTTTAAATTTTTTTTCATAAACAAAATAATTACTTGAGTGAGAAACTTTTGGTCTGGCAGTCTTAATGCTGAAGCACATTTATTCCTCTGGCACTGCAAAGAGCTCTTGTGGTGGGCAGGAGCTTTGTTTGCAGGCTGGATTTGCAAGGCAGGGAGCAGGGACTGCAATGTAGCACATTTCTCAGTGCTCTGCATCCACTTGAGGGCACCACAGTACTGCCGGTAGCAGGGATTTTGTTAACTACGTGGGGGACTGTACCCTGCACTTTAAAGGAATCCTTTGGGGGGAGGAAAAAAAGGCAACTGCACAATTTATTTGAAACCACATTGCAAGAATGTGCATTTCTGCCCTGTTTGATCTTACCCCGGAATGTGGGCACTTTGCCCCAGCACGCAAGACGCTCTCATGCACACAGGGTGCACAGGTTATACCAGCCCTTTCCCTGTCAAGAGGAACGTGTGCTTTGTGGGTGAACAGATTCAAATGCAGAAAAAACAAGGAGTAATTTAGTTCTTAGCTCTGGTGAGATATCAGCTTTTCTGGGAGAGCCAGGGCAACGACAACTCATTTATTTGAGAAGGGCCTATGAGCCAAATGCAGATACTGTGCTCAGCATGGGGAGTGGGCTGGGCATGCAGCCCTCTGCACCCTCCCTCCAGCAGGAAAAGCCACTGCTACCACTGAGATGCTGAATGTCTCCTTCCTTCCTTATCGCTTTCCATGTCTGCATCCCATGCTTTCTCTCCATTCAAGCACGGCTTTACTCTCAGGCTCTGACCTTTCCAAAGGCAACCAGCCTGGCAGTCATGTCTGTTAGTGCCCTCTGCAGCATCCCCTGCAAGGCAGGGCACAGTCCAGGTTTGGGTGCAGCTGCATTCCCTCAGCCAGGTGAGTTCTTATAACAAGGCAGTCACCTTCGTGTGGCTGAGGAGATCTCCCCAGCATCACACAGCTCCCTAGAGAAGCAGAAGCTGAACAAGCCCCAGAACAAAAGTGGCCTTGGCTCACCCTGCATCCCCTCAGAGGTGCAGCCCCTTGGCTTGGTTGCTTGAAGGGGAGCAATGCTGGCAGTGGTTGAGGGATGGTTACTTGCTGGTTTTAGAGGGAGGTTTCTGAATTTTCATAGTATTATTAAAGTTGGAAAAGGCCTTTAAGACCATCAAATCCAACTGGTAACCCAGCACTGAGAAGTCCATCACTAAGCGATGTCCCTAAGTGTCACCTCTTGCAGGCCTGTTAAACACTTCCTGGGATGGTGATTCCACCACTCCCCTAGGCAGCTGATTCTAATGTCTGACCACCTTTTCAGTGAAGTAATTTCCCCCTAATCTAGCTCCTCAGCACAACTGAAATGCAGTTCCTTTCACCATACCACTTGTTACATGGGATGAGACTGATCCCCACCCAGGGAAAAGCTACAACCTCCTTACAGTAACCTGTAGAGTTGTAGGTTAATAAAAGGTATCCTCTGAGCCTCCTTGTCTCCAGGCTAAATGCCCCCAGCCCCCTCAGCTGCTCATTATAAGAGTTGTGCTTCAGCCCCTTCACCAGTTTGTTGCTGTTCTCTGGACGTGTGCCAGCACCTCAGTGTCCTTCTTGTAGTGAGGGGCCCAGAACTGGACAGAGCACTCATGGTGCGGCCTCACCAGTGCTGAGCACAGGGACACAATCCCTGCCCTGCTCCTGCTGGCCACACTACTGCTGATACAGCCCAGGATGCCATCGGCCCTCTTGGCCACCTGGGTACAGCTGGCTCGTGTTCAGCTGCTGTCACCAGCACTCCCAGGTCCTTTTCCTCTGGGCAGCTTTCCAGGCACCCATTCCCCAGCCTGTAGAGCTGCAGGGGTTGGTGTCACCCAAGTGCAGGTCCTGGCACTTGGCCTTGTTGAATCTTACAGCTGGCCTTGACCCATTGCTCCAGCCTGCCCAGATCCCTCTGTAGAGCCTTTTTGGCAGAGAGGGTTGACTGAGGATCTGACTAAAGCGAAAGAACCAATGGATCGTCTGTTCCTGCTAGGACCAATTGTTAGCAGGTCAGGATTCCTTCAAAGCACTGCCTGGTGAAACTGCCTGAGGGGTACTTTGAATGTAAGCTTATTACCTCAGAGGAATAAAAAGGAGGAGGTGTGTGCTGCTCTGGCAAGTGTTGCAGGCCTTGGAGTTGTGCCCCAAAAGTGTTTCTGTTTGCATTTCAGAGGCTGGGCCACCGCAGGCTTGTCAGGACATGAATGGGCTCCTAAGTGCTCCTTCAGTAGCAGAGATCTGTCCTACAGTGCAAGAAAGAATATGAATTGATTTAATTTGGGGCTCAGCCCAGGACTCCAAAGGGCCCTGGCTGGCAGGGTGCCAGGCAAAGAAACAGGAAAAATGAGTTTGAGTGTCAAATCTATAACCAGGTTGTGTGAAAAACTGTGTGTCTTCTCTGAGCTTCAGCTTCAATAGCTGCACACTGCACTTCACTATGCTCACATTCAGTGGCCTAAAATGTAGGAGTGACATTGCTGCCTAGATTTGTTATTTATGGCCTCTTTGAGAACCTTATCTTTCTCATTGACTCATCTCTTTCAGAACTCCTTTGCAACAGGTGAAATTTCACCCGATAAAACAACTTTGGGCAGGCTGGTGTTGGTCTAAAGGGTGGGAAAAATGAATGCCTCTTGTTCCTGGGTCAGCTGCTTCCTTGCCAACTATTATCTCTCTTTAAGCTTTTTTGAATGAGGTTGTTGATCAGGCTATGAGATTTGGGACTGCTAGTCATTCTGCTGAGCTTGTGCCAGCCAGGAGTGAGGTGCAGCCTGCACTCCCCACAGAGGCTGCAAATCAAACAACAACTGGTTTTAATGAAAGAAAAATGTTTGAAGAAAAAACATTGATAGAAATAAATCCCTGGATTTCCACAGTGAGAACCCAGAAGTCTCCCTGTTGCAGAGCTGTTGCACTGAGTGAGCTGTGTGAGGGTCTCCCATTGCCCCAACCAGCCCATGCAGTGGGACTGTCTCTTGCTTCTTGAACCAAAATGTGGTCTGAATGCCCAGGGATCAGCTCCACAAGTTGTTTTCTCTCTTTCCTCTGTCAGACCAGCTAAGCAACCAATTTTCTCGAAAGAAAACAGAACTATGTGCTGTGAACATTAGCTCCAGCAATATTTCCATCATCCTTTTTAAGCAGTTTGGTGTAGGAGTCAGAAGAGAATGGTTCCTGTTCACTGGCATCTAAGAGATCACTACTCAACAGGTGTCTGCACAGTTCAAAAGGGCACTGAGAATTAGGCTGGGCTATATTTTGTGGTATATTTTTACTACCTTTGGAGGCCCTGGGCTCTTCTCCAGTTGTCTGTGAACTCTACTTTCCCTTTCAGGTGCTGGGTAGTTCAGTTCTGCTTCTAAGTCTTCAGTTCCACTCTCTTCCTGCCCAGTTGCTCCATCCATGCCACAAGGAGTGTCTGCATGCAAATCCCTCTGTCTCCTGGTTTTCTTTCATATAAATCCATTATCTTGGCAGCTTTTAGTACCTTCACACCTGCCATGGTTCAACCCCAGCCAGCAGCCAAGCCCCACGCAGCCACTTGCTCACTCCCCCACTTGCAGGATTAGGGAGAGAATTGGAAGGTTAAAAGGTAGAAAACTCGTGGGTTGAGATGAAGACAGTTTGATAGGGAAAGTAAAAGCTACTCACACAAGCAAAGCAAAGAATGAATTCCCTGCTTGCCATGGGCAGGCAGGTGTTCAGCAATCTCCAGGAGAGCAGGGCCCCATCACACCTAGTGGTGACTTGGGAAGACAAACACCATCACTACAGACGTCCCCCCACTTCCTCCTCCCCATCTTATATACTGAGCATGAAGTCATATGGTCCTGAGTATCCCTTTGATCCATTGAGGCCACCTGTTTCAGCTCCTCCAAATCTGCCAGGCACCCCCAGTCTCCTCCCCAGCATGGCAGTACAAAAAGTAAAAAAGGCCTTGGATCTGTGTAAGCCCTGCTCAGCAATAACAAAAACATCTCTGTATTGTCAACCCTGCATTCAGCACAAGTCCAAAACACAGCCCCCTACAAGCCACTTCAAGAAAGCTAACTCCACCCCAGCTAAAACCAGCAAAACACCTCAGCCTCTCCAGTGCATGTTTTTCATTCAAGTTCTTACTTTACCATAGGTGGTCCCCTTGGCCACTGTCTCTGCTGCAGTGAGATACAGATTTCATCTCTGTGTCCACAGAACGGTCATTGCAAACCTGTTCTGTATTTCTAGTTCTGCCTTGTACAGCAGCACTTCCCCAAATAACCCTTTCCCATGGAAATACTAATAACTCAAACTGCCTGGAATATCTACATGCAGTGGAACACAGGGTTGAAGGTGCAAAGGACTCTGTTAATAAATTTATAAGTGAGGTTACACAGTTTACCTTTTCTTTTTTTCCTGCCCTGTATCTCCCATGAAGATAAATGAGGAAATTAATATTAGAGTTACGTAACACTGGAGAGAAGTGCCTGCTTGTGTTTAAATACATATATGTGTAAATGATTTTTTTTAAAAGAACACCTTTTACGTCTGCTAAGTGAACATTAAAGTACTGGTTTCACAGTGTAAAGGCAAAGCCAAAGCAGTCCAACTTGAGACTCAGTGTTGAATAATACTCACTGCACTGTGGTTTTACAGGGTAAACATGGTTGTGTTAGACCAGAGATTAACGTTTTCCATTAATTTTACTTTTTCCATAAACAAGACAGGACTGTGTTATTTTTTTGCTTTTAAGGCAGCATATTAAAAAGCACATGATGCTGCTGGATCCCAGTTAAAGGTTAACTGCAGTCAGCTGTCATATTGGTGGCTTATCAGTTGTTTTCTATCTGTGAAGTCAACCCGAATATAATTCTCTGTCCTTGGATTTTGCAATTACATCTGGGTAATTTGGTTTACCTTTAAGATGGTTAAGGTGAAAATAAATATTATACTCATGGGGGTGACTGTCAGATCAAAAGTTGCTGGGTTCTTGCAGAGAATTACCAGGTGTGTGGTCATCATCCTGTTTGTAGCTAATCTAGCTGTGCATTTAAGGACTCAAAAGTGTACCTGGATTTGTCCAACAATGGAGTGAGAAAAGAAAATAGGAAATAGGGAACTGGAAATAGGGTGGCGGAGCAAAGCTTCACAATGCTCTGCGAACAGGGAAGTATTTTCCTATCAAAACTGCTCTTGTTACGTGTACTATCATAAATAGCACCTGCTATGTGATACACATACACAAGGGCATATCCCAGCAACCGTCTTAGAAATAACGATATTTGTTTGTCAGGGTTAACCTGCCTCCCTTCTTCACTTTCACATTTAGAAATCTTCTGAGCTTTGAGAGCAATAAACAGGGATGCACCTGTAATTTGCTGGAGCTTGTTTATGTCTTATATTAATTTTTTTGTGATGAATCCAAAAAAGGTCAAGGTCCAGTTGTTTCACCTGCTCAAACATCCAGTGACAAACAAGCAGACAAAACAGAAGGCAGGAAAGAAAGGGTTAGCAGAGAACATTTTTTTATAAAGTAAATTAACGTCCATTTTGATGTAGCTTCAAATGTCATTGTATCTTTTTAGCAGTTTTGAATCATAGTATCAGCTATGTGCAGCTAAGGCACATCCAAACCCAACCACTTGTGTGGTTTCTTGTGGACATCAGAGATAGCAATGCTTATTTGCAGGAAGGAAATTATTTCAGTGTTAGAAAAGAAAATTAAAGGGGGAAAAGTCTTTTCCATCTTCCTCTATTTTATCTTCATGGAGATTAACACTTCCATAGTAAACTCTTGACTCAGGCAGTGAAGTGCTAATTTCTTAATAAATAATAACAGTGAAAACAAATAACAAAGTGTAATAATTTTTACCAATAATTTTATTTGCTTGCCAGTTTTCTTCTTTAGTTATTCACTTCTAAATGCCTCTATCTGTCGAGATGTCAGTGTCAGGACTTAATATGTAGCAGAATGCACCAAGACCTCACACTTAATCTTGCCCTTATCCTTATCAAAATGTTCATTTTTCAGAAAGTTTGATATTCCAGAGACCTCTTCCCCTCCTGCTATATTATTTAATGGGATTTTCTATTGTTTACTGATTTTTTTTCTGTTCTCTTGCTGCTTGAAATGATATTTTGGGTCAAGATGTTTTATGAGGCTGTATTAGCAATCTGCTAATCCTCTGGGCACACTGAAACCCAAACTCAAACAGAAGGTGAGGAAGGCCAGCTAATAAAACAACACTGTTCGCTTTTTTTTCAAACCATATTGCTTGCTGTGAACACATGAATTGGGGCTGGGGGTGGTTCTTCCAAAAAGAAATCTTTTTAGCTGTTCTGCATGCTGTCTGTATATATATTTAACATTTCTTTTTAACTTTAAAAGTTTTTCAAGCGATGTCTTGTTTTGACATTACAAATAAAACCAGAATTACTTTTCTCCTTATTTTTTTTTAACTTCATTTTTGCCCCAGGTTTTTGGGATTTAAAGGTGACTTGAAGTCACAATAAACCAAACATCCCCTGTGGATAGTTACTCAAGAGAAAACATGTGTGAAATTAAAATTTTCCCAGGTTTGTTTTCTACTGGGTGTTCCATTTCCACATTTGTTCTGAAAAACAAATCTACTCTTTGTCACACTTTATAGTTTATTAGTAAAGTGATGACAGCAGGGCAAAGGTGAGTGCTGCCCTTTCCAAACTCTGCCTGCAGAAGTGTGGGGGACTGGGCAGGAGCACAGAGCTCTGAAGGCCTCTGTGACCTCCTACCAGAGGATGGGACCTGTTGGGCCAGCTTAGCACAGCTTGTCCCAAAAGCCTCTCCAAACACTGAGCTGGGAACTGGGTCGAGGTACCCTCCAAAGTACTGTCACCCCCATAAGTGTGGTTGCTGCCAGGTCGAGTCTCAAATGAGATCAATGATGAGCTGTGTCATTTGTTCACACTTATGAAATCTTGTAATGCATGATGGGCAGGGTACTTGGTGTGGGTTCAGAGTAGGAGTTCTAACATGGAACATTTGTATAATGGGATTTGGGCATTTCCCAGATCACTTCTACTTCACACTGAGATGAGAACTTGGTAAATCCTGGCTCACATGGGAATAGCTGTAAACTGTGCAAGGAGAAATCCTTCTGCCCTGTCCAAAAGATGTTTAAGGTGCACAACAGATGGCATCAAGGGATGCCATCTGGCTTAATGGAAGGAAATTCTAAGGCCTTCCCTGCTTGACCTAATGAACTAGAAGCATATGAGGCAGAAGGAGGGAGAAAAGGGGGGAGGTTTAGGCCAGAATGACCTGCACTGTTGGATCTGTGCTATAAAGAGAAACAGGTCCTGGAGGTATAAATTCAGTCCTTCTGAGTTTGGATGTGACCTCCCATAGATTATCACAGAGCTCTCACCACCTCAATGCATTCACACAAGCCTTGCAGTTAAACTGATCTGATTTGCGGGTTTCAAACCTTGTCTTTCTGAGCACAATTTCAATGCACAGTGGCAGGACTATAAGGTGTCTATTCCCTTCAGGATGGGACATTTAGGTATCAGACACTCCTGAGGACAAAACTCCTACATATGTCTCCCTGGGTAGCTAAGGGAGAAAAAGGTATGTCTCTGTTTAGTTTCAAAGGCTGGTTTGAGAGGTGGCAAGGGATGAATCTCTGAAGGAAAAACACCTTCCAGTAGCCAGTGCAAGCTAGGAGAAGTCACTGGCATGTAGCATGACAAAATCACACTAGAACTGTGTGAGTCCCAAAGGAGAATGTTACACACTTGATTTCTTGCCCAGTTTTATAATGTGTTTCAAATCAGTACATTGCATACATCTCAGTTTCCATTGCTCTAACGATCTGATGATTTCCTGAAACACTTTAATGGAGTTTCCACTGACCATAAAATAATAGTGTTTTTTTGAAAAAGTGGTGAAGTGCAGACTTTTATGAGACAAATGAAGCCAGACTTCTTTTTCAAAAATATGATTTTTGCAAATGTGCATGGTTCCAAAAATCTCAGAGCTGTTTTTCATAGTGACAGAAATAACACAAATGCCAGAGTAAGCAGCAGTTGATCTTGCAACACTGAAGTTTCAATACTAAGTCATTTATTGTGTACAGAAACAGGTCCAAAAGAAGGTCTGAATATCTTTCAAACTACCACTGAACAGCATGGAAGTGCCTGTGTCTTGTGGCCACCTTTGACCCAGCAACTCACATCTTCATACAACTATTTGCATTTATCCTGTCATAATCTGTTCTTATTAAATGTGCTCAGATTGATCTTTCCCTCCCTTCCCTCCTTTCTATTTTTAACCTGTATTATTTAACATTTTCAGGTTTCAGAATCTTCTACTCTCTCAACATTCTAGTTCTTTCTACAGACACACTGTGACTATCCTTCTATGGGTTTGAGCATTTGAAATCCATTTCCTTAGCCTTAATTTCACAGGACTGTTGGCTCAAAACCATACATACTCTCTGGTAAGGTTTTCAATCTTTCTTTTTTACCCCTGCTGGACTCCATGGTTCTTAGAAAGCTGGCTCTTTCTACAATGTATCTTGACAGCTGAGCCTCTAACATGGAGATAGAAAAATAAAAAAATTACAATTTACAGTACAACTCAACATCTTTTCTTTCTCCCCAGTTTTGTCAGACCTGTTTCTAAAGAAATAATTGCCCAAAGGCAGACAGACTCATGCCCTTATTGGCCTTCAGTGCTGCCAGTCAGCTAAAGGTTTAACAGATTGAGTACCCATCGTATGTAATACCAGAGAATTTTCTGGTTTTAAGTATTCTGAGGTCTTAGAAAATCCAAATTTTGAGATAGAACTGCTTTATTCCTTTCCCCCAAGCTGAATAGACAGATATTTAAATCAAGAATTATTGGTAGAGAAGTTATCCTATGGCAAACAGCAAGGGAAGTTAATTTTGTCACAGGGAAAATTCAGTACGTTAGTCCTGTGTTTCTCACAGAAGACATCTTCTGATCTTTTTGTCCCCTATACATTTCAAAATAAAGTGGAAGAGTTTGGGATTCAGTTTCTTGGGCCTTGCTAACCTGTTCATAAATTAAATGTATAAAGGCAAGTATGAAGATATACACCACATATCTAATCTGCCATCTAACCTTCACTCACTCATCTGTGGTATTTATAGAGTGTTAATCACTGGATTAGGCATTTATCTTCAATAATATAAGACAGACTAAACTTTAATATGACAGTGGGCTGTGTACTACATTAAAAAGTTTATCATCTAAACCACTCTTCTCAGCAGGGGAGGGGGCTGAAGGAGGAGTTGCTTTTCAGTGCCACTCTGGAGATGGCATTGCTAGCCAGGAGCATTTTCTAACTGTGCTTTGCAGCATTTTTCACTTGCTGAGCAATAATAAGTGGTACATCTATCTGTATTTAAAATGACAGATGGTGCCTGTCCCAGCACTGGTAGGGGTGACTGCACAAACACCATTTCCTCAGTGGGGGAGCTGGAGAAAATACAGCACAAACCTCTACAAGGTCACTTCTGGTTTATTTTAGGATCTCTACAAACCAAGGTGTGCCCTTACAAAAAAATTGCCGATTTACTCCTGTAAAAATTTTAGTATGAAGAAGGCAAACAATTGGTGTTGGGCAGCTTAAAAGCTGTTCATGTCTCTAGATTCATGTCCATTTCCAAATATGACTTAAACAATCCTTTACCTGTCACCAAGGGAGAGATGTCCCAGAAGCAGCACATCTGCTATGGTGTGCAAAGTGGAGAAGAAGGCTCTGACCCCATGTTACTGCGAGGCAGGTTAGAGCTATTAAAAAAATAATGGAAAGAGTTTACCTATGCAGCTGGATTTGTTTGTTTTTGCTTGTTTGTTTGTTTGCTTGCTTGCTTTGCTTGTTTGCTTGTTTGCTTTCTTAACATGAAGAGCCCTTCTGGGTTTATTTATGCACATATATGCAAAGAAATCTATTGCTTCTTTAGATTTATAAGAAACTGAAGAGTTAAGAAATATGTTCCTGTGTCATCCTGTCTTCTGCCTCTTCTGCCTGAGGAGCACCGCTGAGCTGTTATTTACTTTCTGTGCTAATATTTTAGTCTCATATTTGGTTATAACTCCAGATGGCACATGTTTGCATTCACATTTGCAACAGCTGAGATATAGTCAGGCAGCATAATATCTCTAACAAAATGTCCTTGATTTAAAATGAAGATGAACGCTCCCCCTACTTCAGCTAGTGAGCAGCACCTGCCAAAAAATCACTTTAAATGCTACCCCAAGGTTTCTTGAAACAAAGAACAGGAAGATATGAGTTAAATATGATGCTTTGGGTAGGTTTTTAGGGAGGGGCTTCTCAGAACAACTGTTTTGCATCAAGATTTGGGGCAGAAGTTCAGAGACACTTGCCTTCTATCTAACTCAGTCACCAGAAGCAAATTTAAAACAGGCCTAGTTCCAGTGACAGACTAAATTTCATGGCAGGTCTGTTGCCTCTCGATTAATTTGGTAATTTATTCAAAGGGTTATCATCAACAAGAGGCTGATTTTTTTTCAGACATAACCAAAGTATTTTAAGCACATATTTACCCTCAATCACTTGAGATTCAAGGTAGGCTAAGCATGTTTAAATTAACTGGATTCATTATTCATGTAGACTTCAGATATAAGGGTCAAATCCTACTTTACCATGACATTCTCATAAGCCAAAGACACTGTTTCAGAACTTGTTTAAAAGCTGAGCAGGCTTCAACATGGGCCTGGTATTTCCCAGTGTCTGCCTAGCCAAAGCTGGCAGTCTGAATGGTAGCTTTTGGTTTCTCTAGCTGAGAAATTAATGCCTTTATTGCTCAAGAAAGATGGAGGAAATGCAACCCTTCTAGAAAGATAATGGTTTTATTGCTGTCTCCTTTTCTTAAGGCTGTTAGAGAAGTCAGCTTCCAGTGATGTGGAATTCACCCAACTTCTCCCAGGAAGCACACTGTATAAAACTCCTAGAGATTCCTGTTCTGAAGTCATATGGATGTTTATAGGCCAATTAAATGTTTGCAAATGAGACTAGAGAGATAAGAGGTCACTGAATCGAGGAATATGTGCATGTACTGATCTAGTGTGACTCCAGAAAGGATACTGTCAGTTTCCTAGGAAGGCATTTCCTTCTTATAGCCCATATGAAATAAGAGCAGAAGATTCTTCTCCAGAAAGGCATCTGCCTCCAATCTCACCTTTTAGGAAAGTAGGAGAGCTCACATCAATGCTTGATAATAGCATAGCTACTATATCCATGGTGTTCATATGTATAGTCCAACATGTATGTGCTTGTGTATATGGACACCCTGCTATAAGGACAGTGTCAGATTTTCTCCCCCATATTTAAATTATTATAGTCCTTTAAACAACTCACAGTGTTTAATGAACTATTCTGAAGAACAGTTCTTTCAAAGTTTGAGAATATGAATGTCTGCTGATGGTACAAAATTATTTGGAGGAAGACAAAACTGCCAGAAGAATTGTAGAAAGGCTTTATGAAAATCATCAGCTAGGTGTCAAATAATGATTAAGCATATGTGTATATGTGTATATGCATATGGCTAAAGATGCACATAAAGCACTCCTGACTCTACTCCTGATGAAGTTAAGAGCCTCTGATGACCATCATTCAGGAATAAAACCTGGGGGCTGTGACTGTTCCATGGCAACAACAGCTCATTGTTCAGAAGTGACTCCTGAGAAAGGCAAAACAGATAACTCCATCCTGTCTCTGTTTAAATCCATGCTTTCCCAAGTCCTGGGTAATGTGTCCTATCCTGATACTTCCTGCACCTCCCCCTAAAGAACATCTTAGAAAAGCTGTAGGGCTAGGAAAGATTCAAATAAGGGTAGCAAGATCATCAAAGGCCTTGTGTCACTCTAAAGAAAGAAGCTACATCTCTTTAGTTTGGACAAAGGGTGGCCATGGGAGTCTTACTAAGATTTAGAAAGTAGGCCAAGGAATAGACAGGATGAATAGGGATTGATTGACTGATTGATTGATTCCCTTTTTTCCTTCACAGTAAAAGAGCAAGAAGGTGCCAAATCCCATAAATGTAATGTTTGATCAAGTTTTGTCTTGCTTACAGGCATCCACAGAGAACTCCTTGACATAGGCTGATGGGGATGTTCTTGTAGCTTTAGGAGCAGACTGCATAAGAGCATAGGTTAGAAATTATTGAAAGTTATTAAATGCATAAAATCATCCTGGTTCAGGATTTCCCTAAGATGCAAGTCATGAGAAGAGTGGTATGTATCATACACTCTTCCTGAAAGATTCATGTTTGGCTACTGCTGAGGTAAGAGGAGCTTACATTGCCATGTAAGCTCCTCTATTATCTGACAAGTCTCTTCAGACTTCCATATAGGTGATTTAGTGCTATGGACTATGGGCCAAAAATAGTACATGTCTTATATGTTTGGACCCAATGAGATCTATTCTTTTAATTCCCAGCAGTGGTGAGAATATTAAAGAGCTGTCTGCAGCAATCATAGAGACATAGAAAGGCTTGTGTTGGAGGGAACCTTAAAGATATCTAGCTCCAACCCCTCTGCCATGTGCAGGGGACACCTTCCGCTGACCAGATTGCTCAAAGCCCTTTCTAACCTGGCCTTGAACACTCCCAGTGATGGGGCATCCACAGTGTCTCCGAGCAACCTGTGCCAGTGCCTCACAAGTGCCTTTACAAGTGCCTCACTTAAAGAATTCCTTCTGTATATCTGATCTAAACCAACTCTGAGTTCTTTTAATTTTGTGTGCGAACTAAGGACACATTGTGCTGTTCAAATGGCAACACTTGTGCCTGAGGCACAATTCTGATGGTTTCAGAGAGAATGTGGTGGCAGTGAGTATTTGTGGGCATGATGTCTTCTAGGTTGAAAAAGTATATAAATGCAAAACAGAAAAAATAGCACTGATGTGACTGTGTCTTATTGTTCTCAAGCCAGCATGCTAGAGACAACTAAAACAGATAGAAATCCATGGGGATTTGTCATATCACAAAGTTGGATTTTGTATTGTGTGCTTCCTTATTGTTTCAAAGTACAGAAGCATTGCTACTGTAGCATCAAGACTTAGATCTAGGTGCATGTGGCTGCAGCCATTCTACAGGTAAGATTTTGAAAGAAAAATTAACTGTTGCCTAATTTATGAGTATAGAGCTAAATTTGGCTGCTGGTCTTCTACCTTTGAGAAAATCGTGTCACACAGAAAGTTCATTTCAAGCAATTTTGAATTAGGATAACCAGGATAAGTTTCACCTGCAATACAATGTTGACTCATAATTCTAAGTAATCATTTTCTCAGGAAAGCTGATAATGTGTAATGCGTCCCAGGCAGTCATACTGATGCAGTGACCTTTACTCTTATTTTCGGTAAATAGTCATAAAGTTATTATAGATATACATATATTTTATATATATACACACCAGGAATTTCTGATAGATAGAAATATCATTTATTTCTGCCTCTTAGACCTAAACTCAACCAAAGGAAATAAATGATGACAAATAGAAATGGCATCCATACCATGTGTTGCTGACATCAGGGCTCTGCATAAGACTGATGCAGACCTCAGGAGGAAAGAAGAGTAGGAAAAGAACCAATTTAACCTGAGGTATAATTTTCATAAGCACAGTTAATAGGAGCTGTGAGATAATGACATGAACCAAGAGAGTGAAATGGTTAACCACGAGATGTTGCTCTTGGAGCACAGGAGCTGGGTTGCTCAGAACTCTGCTGCCTAGATTACTGAAACACCATCATGCTCACCAGCAGTTAGGAGACAGAACTTCTTTTCACAAGCAAACGCTTTGCAAGAATGATTTTTGCAAGCTCAGTCTCTCTAGTACGGCCATTAGCCAATCAGTGTAAATCATGCTGATCCTCACATAGCAAAGGCCCTGTAACTGAAGTTCATTGCATTGAACTGCAGCCCAGCTTGAATTTTACATCATGAATAAGAAGAATGGGACTTGCTGGGGACTTCTCTGTTGTTGTGCCATTTAGCTTACGAAGTTCTTTGATAGCCCAGCAATGGACAGCAACAGGGAGCTGTTCAGTGAATGGAGAGGTGGACAAGCAAACACCACCAGGCATTCAGTGCTGTGCGTGCCTTGAACCTCCACAGCAGTTCATAGTAGCTGCACCTCAGCAGCACTACACTCCTAAATTTCTCAACTTTCCAGCAGTCATCTCTTCCTCCGCTTTTTATCTCCCCAGAAGGGGAAAACTTTGCAACATAAATATCATGAAGCTGTAAAGAAATGTAATTTTTAAAATGGTCCAGCATGGAAAAAACCCCCACCAAAACTGGTGTAGCAAACAAAACACAAAGTTTGCAGTTATACACCTAGTGATGGGGATGGGGGTTGGGGGGGGGCTTTACACGCCAAAGGCTTGGAGATCTGGCAGATGACAACCTTCAAGCTGTTGTTTTTAATGCTCAGTTTTTGCTAAGACATGCTAAGAGCCCAGATGGTAGGCATGCATAAACATCATGCTTGGTAAAAAACAAAGCAAAACAAAAACAACTTAGTACCTTTTCCCCTGTATAAGAGCAAGCAAGACAGTGTAGTGTGAAGTAACAAAAAGAAAAAAGTATCCATGTCTTCTTTATTAAAGCTGAGTTACTTTCATTCCTGCTACTTAGTGCTCCTGCGACTGATGTTGACTGAAGAGTCCTGACAATTCAGTCATTCAGCTCTTGAGCTGCTGCAAAAGTTCACATGTACAGTAGTATGAATTGCCATCTTTTCTTCATCAGTTTCTATGAGGAAAATTTAATTACACAGCCTGTCTGGGAGAAATATTCTGAAGGAGGAAACTGTACTGGATGTCTTGTGTCATCTTGTTCTACATCGAGGCCTAGATTCCCAGGCTGCTCAGGGAAGTGGTAGAGTCACCACTCCTGGAGGCACTTAAAAGCATGTAAATGTGGCACTTGAGAACATGGATTAGTAGTGGACTTGGCAGTGCTGGGTTAATGGCTGGACTTGATCTGAAAGGCCTTTTCCAACTTATTCAATTCTATGACTCTAAGCCCTCACATTCCATGTGTGAAATGCAAGAGAGAATACTGTCATGAGCTCCAACAGCTGACCTTCCCTGAAGTTTCTCTCAAATCTCACAGAAACATGAGGTAATTCTAAAACACAGGATTTCCATCCCCAGGACTGTCCCCAGAACTGGCCCATGCCACCCACTCCCCTGGGACTACAACAGCCCAGGGACACCAGCAGCCTGCAGCCACACCTCGTTCAGAACTGGTGCAAGTAAAGTTCAAGGTAACCTTATGGATGAGAGTCATATTACGTTCCAACACCTGCCCATGTGTATATAAGCACACAATGCCTCCCTGTGCAGCAGAAATGCCCTCCCCTGCTGCTGACGCATAGCTCCAGACATGCTGTTTCCTGCCACAGGAAATTCTGCCTCCATGGCCACCAAGATCCCAGCTGAGAAATTTGGGAAATGTCAGTTTGAGACACATCATTCTAAAAGTATACTGTATCAGATCCTTCACAAAGAGCATGCAAGTGAGACCAAGTGGCACCAGCAGCATTGCAGTCCCCACTGCTCCACAAGAAGCAAAGGTTGCCCTTGTTTGGACAGGAGAAGAGTTGTCCTGAGAACACCAGAAGCCACATGCAGAAGAGCTTCTGAAGTGCTGTTGAAGACTTCAACTTTTATTAGAAACTTACCTTCTTTTTATCACATGCCTTGGGAGGATCAGTTTGTACTCATACAACAGAACTGGGCCCCTCTTTTTGTCCTGGGCATGGCACAAGAAGGGGTGGATTTTGACCTGAGAGAGATTCCAGCCACCAGTTTATTGAAAAAAATCCTCCTCAATCAGTCCTCAGCAGCTATGAATGAACTGGGCAGCTCATCAGCAGGAACATCTTTAGCAGAAGTTCAGAAGATGAAGAATTTATTGTGGAAATTCTGGGACCTGGACATAAGTGCAAGAGAATATGCCTACCTTAAAGGAATTATTCTTTTTAAATCTGGTAAGTCCTCCCAGAAATTACACAAATGATTATGTGCCTAGAAAGATATTTGACATTTTTATTTACGTATAGACAAATGTTTAGGTTTACTCTTTTCTATGAATATAGTTACATGTTCTCAAAAAACTATATTCCGTGATTTAACAGTTTTTCTTCGTGAAAAACTGTTTATTTTGGTTCCTTGGATATGGGCAGTAAGTCACCCACTGTAAGCCAAAACAACCTCTATTAGACAAATTTTAAGTCATAAAGGATTAAGTGCATAACTTCAAACTGACTTCCAGTTCAAGGGTAATAGAGCAACCTCACCCTCACATCATGGCAAAGGAGAGATGGTACATGGGTGCATGATGTGGGCTTTATAAGTATTTTAACAAAGGCTTCCTCAGTAACAAGAACACTGGAGAAGATAACCATCTGATTTTCATCAGTGAGGCAAAAGGGTGCTGTATTGAGGTTACACAGCTTTTATGTGTTTATATCCTTTATTTGTGTAATTTCCTATCTCTACATTCAAAGCCTGGCACAGCAGTCACAGAGCAAACTAAGACTGCTGATTGCATCCTCTCACTTCTGATGCCAAGTTCAGGCTCCTTAGGAAGGAAGGTTGTCTCGGTCAGCACCATGGAGTGCATGAGTCATTCAAAGCTGAGCCCTAAGTGCACTAAAGTAAATGGAAAGGCTTATTGACTCCAGCCTGCTCTGGCTCAGACCCCCAGCTCCTTCCACAGCAATCACTGCTATTGGCTGCACTGTCAGCAGTGTGCTGTACTTGGGACTGCACCAATAACTGAATGCTTCAGTTATTCTATTATATTTCTTGTGGTGGATGGTTTATAGGCTGCTCAAAGGCCATGTGACTTTATATTTGTTTCCAATGGGATTCAAATTCTGATTCTTGAGGTGTAATGTCATCCAGATGCTTGGTATTGCCTTGAGTGTCTATGCCACAGCATCAAACCAGAAGAGTTTGTTTCAGTGCAAGCTTTTTTTTCCACAATAAAATCAGGTAAAAGCAACCACTGGTTATATCCAGAGGGATGATAAGAAGAGAAAGGCCTTATCTGCAACAGCTTGCACAGTTTAACTAGCTGGCATTTTTATTGTCTCTGTGGGTAAAATGCAATTTTCACTTAAGGAGAAAGTAGCAGAAGCAGGGTTATGTTCTGGATTTGTGCCTTCTAAGGCCTTGTTCTTCCCCAGGGTGTTGTATGAGAGAGCCAGCAGCCCTTGATGCTGTCTGCAGACACATTCCACAGTTTCAGGAATGACACTCTGCTTGTAGGTGGAATGACCATATTCTCTGGAATCTTTTTCCATTAGCTGCAGAAGGCAGCCTGGAGAACATCAGTTAAGCTTAGATTCAGTTAAGCCTCCATATGGAACAGAGTCACCATCTAACTTTGGGCTGAAATAGGTACTCAGGGCTTATACACAGCCCAAACCAACCTCTGCTGCAAACAAATCTGTACAGCTGCTGTTTCACAGCTACTACTTTTAATAGTTTTTCAACACTTTCCACCAAACTCAGAAAATGTTTTCTACATATTTACAACACATTTTCAAACTTTTCAAGTTTTGGCTTGATGTTTGGCAAAAGGCTACTATTTTTGCAGGCCTCAGTTCTAAAAGGATTTCAGGAAGTCACCAGCAGTGACAATGGTCAAGTAACTCTCTTTTGGATTATGGAGTACCTCATTACCACCCTTAATGTTTTACTTGTGTTGAGACCACCAAAACTGACTGAAGCAATGGGAAAGGGCCAGGTCCAGAGCTGGGTCATGAGCTGCAGTTCAACAGGACATCCAGGCATGCAGCTGTAGCAGACATTGCTTGGATAAGAAGCATAACAACTATACAAAGCTTTGCTTGTACCCTGAGTGATCTCTTGTGGCACAGACATTGTGCTTACTATCATTAGAAAAATCCCTTTGACAAGAGGGTGGCAGGCAGCACAATGGAGTGTAGTTTTTCCTAAGAATCATAGAATGGTTTGGGATGGAAGGGACCCTAAAGATCATCTAGTCCAACCCCCCTGCCATTGGGAGGGACACCTTCCACTAGACCAGGTTCTTCCAAGCCCCATCCAGCCTGGCCTTCTGGCCAGCTTCTGGGGCTGTGGCATTCACAACATCTCTGGGCAAGCTGTTCCAACACCTTACCACTCTCACAGTAAAGGATTTCTGCCTACACGCCTCACCTAAGCCTACCTACCTTCTTTCAGTTCAAGGCCATTCCCCTTTCTCCTATCATTACAAGCCCCTGTAAAAAAGTCCCTGTCCAACTTCCTTGTAAAGCCCCTTTAGGTACCGGAAGGCTGCTCTAAGGTCTTTACAAAGCTTTTTCTTCTCCAGGCTGAACAACCCCAACTCTGTCAGCCTGTGTTCATAGGAGGGCTGCTCCAGCCCTCTGATCATCTTCAGGGCCCTCCTCTGGAGTCATTCCAGCAGGTCCATGTCCTTCTTATGCTGAGAGCCCCAGAACTGAAAATGACAACAGATGCTGTGCAGCACCTCTGTGTGGGAGGTTCTGGCTGGGTTACTGATTGACCATATCTGGGCCAGCAAGAACCAGCAAAGAAGAAATTGTGCACCAGCCCCTGAGGAGAAACTGGCATCTTGCATCAACAGAATCCGGACTCTCCAGAACATATTGGCATCCCCGCTCCCCCCAGGGAAGCTTTGGAGCTGTCTCAGCAGCTGAAGGGTCCAGCTGCAAGGCCTGCTCTGCTTGGACCCAGGCAATAAGTCAAAGGAAGGAGCAGGTAGGACTGTTCTGCCACATAGGAACAGCACAGAGTGAGGTGAAAACATTTTTTTTTTTGACAGTTGTCTGAAGAACAATTGGGACTGCCCAGTGAAGAGATAGGAACACTGAAAAATGGTGCTGTTATTATATCAATGCCATTTATGTATGCATATCTATTCAAAAACTCCATCAAGGCTGTGGAAGGGCTTTGTTCTTTGTTTAAAAAAAAAAAAAAGATACTCTTAAGAGGTTTACAGTTCAGCTGGAAACATGTGTTCAACTGAATATTATTACAACAGATCTCAGAATAGGAAGTGTCTCATTATATGTAAATTAAAACCAGTGTTTGGTTACATGGAAAGCAAGACCAAATGGGGAAATTAAGGATATTTGAGGAGATATAAACTATTGCATCTTCATCCTGAATCCACAAAATCCCAAAAATTCCCTCTCCATGAAAAATCTAACATCTGGAGTCATCCTCACAGCTTGCAGCTGCTGGTAATCCTGGAGGAGATGATGACTTTTCCAAACTCCTAATTTCTGGCTAGTCTGGTTGCAGGTTTGGCTAAGGCTTCTTCTCCTCTGGCAGAGATGTCTAGGAAGAAGAGAGCTGCTGAAGGCTGACAGTAGTCAGCCAGCTACAGACTGAAAGAAACTCAACCAGGTTGGTTTTGCCCTGGCACAGGGCACTAGGCAAGAATGCTGAACTTCCCACACTGAAATGAATGGTCCTGTGTGAAACTCACCTGGTGTGAGCTATTCAGATTCTGTTCCAGGGAGGTATGGGGTCAGTCACTGTAAAAGATGCCAAACTCTGTCCAGACTGCAACAATTCTAGAAGAGAAAAGATATCCTTAGAGAGTGAGCACAGGAGGCAACAGGTTGCTGAAAGCTACGTGACAAGGCAATCCCTCCAGAGGCAAAGGGTGAACACAGGGTGTCCTTAGCACTGAATTCTGGCACCCAAAAACACCCTCAGTGAGCCAGCAGGTCACATGCTATGAGAGGTGTGATTGAGGCTCAAGACCATGACTCCATAGGGCAAAGACCTCTCCTTCTTCAGGCACTCCCCTTGCTGAGGCACTCCTCTTGCTCTTTTTAGACTGTAAATGAAAGTACCTAGATAATATGGTGAACCACAGTGCCCCAGCTTAGTCTAGTAAGCAGAGGCAACAACAGGATGGAGATGGGGCTGGGTGTACTGGAAACCTACGTCTTTAGGCTATGAGCCTGCTCACTGCTCCTAACCATCATTTCCATCTCCTGATGTTACCTAGGTAGGGTTGATTAGAGCTGGAATATTTCCACCTGCCCAGACTACTATCTCAGCATCATTCGGTGGGTAGACAACACTACAAAACTTCTCCATCTGTACTGAGTCAAAATTACCTGCTGTTACCATTTCAAAGCTGGATTTTAATGTAATGGGCTAGATTGCTTACAATACTGCCCAATGCTCATTCAAATTATTGCGCTATACATACCTTCTTTTTCCAAAAAGTATGTTTAGAAAGTGTTTATTTTTTTTTCTATAGAGAAAGCAGCGCTATAAGCCAGAAATCCAGATACTCATCATTACAAAGGGCAGAAATTTTAAGCAATTTACTCAGGATTTGTTATTTTACTTTTTGTTTTGACAGAATGTCTTGTCCTGAAATGTCTCCCTTATGTACAGTCACTGCAGCAGGAAGCTCAGAAAGCCCTGATGGAGTTTATCTCAACAATGTTCCATGGAAGCCTTGGCAGGTTTGCTTTGATTCTTCAGCTAATCACGTCTCTTCAAGACATTGATGCAGATGCGATTGAAGAGCTCTTCTTCAGGCCCATCCTAGGAGAGGCCACCCTAAATGTACTACTTACAGAAACTCTATATACCAAGCCAGACTGGCTTTCAAAACAAATGAAATCTGAGTGCTAAAATATTTCATTTTGAAGAGATGATAGAATATTATGAGCTAAATAAACACATTTCAAACAAATCATTGATGCATATTTGTAAGCCATATATGCTTCAACGATGAAGTAATTTTGTAACATTTTAGAATTAAAAGCAAAATTAAGCATTTCATGATACTATGTGCTCTAAAAAAACCCTAGTCTAACTATTTAAAGATTGTCTAGGAGCATCAGCATACTTTCCAGTTGTTGTAGGTTCAACTGTATTATTTCTAGTGAGCATTTTTACAGCTGTTTATGCTTTTGGCTTTAAGGAACAGGGGCAATGACAAATTTTATTCAGTTGCAGATAGATACATAAAAGGCTGGTCAATGGTAAAATCAGTAGAAATCCTTCCTTTTGCTTGTCAGTCCCTGACTCCAATCCTTTTTCTGTTCCACTGAGAGCTCTAGTCCTTGGCTGTAATTGCTGGATGGAGCTCCCCCTTGCTAACTGCTTTCTTATTGGTTCTTTTCTAAGTCTCGCAGCAAACTGTGGGCATTAAATCCCTCTCCTATTATTTACAAACTCCTTCCCTAACTAAGGAACTAAACAACATGAATCAAAAATTTGTTGACTGGACAAAAGCCATTGTTCAGGATTGTTCCCAGATTGGGAATAACAAAGGCTTAAAGTTACTGTGTCATGCCATAAACTGCAGAACTAATGTAGCCCAGTTCCTACACATTTAAGACCTTTTCCCTTTAGCCCTGCCTGTACCCTTCTATAATTACCCTCACTTCCTTCCAAATAGATGTCAGATATTCCTTGGACATCAGAAATGCTAAAATATGGTTTCCTACAGATGTGTACAATCTGTTCCTACATCCCTCACTGCAAGAGTTCCACGTCTCCAGCTCCAAATGCACTATGGCATGCCCCAAAAATGTTTCTGTCTCCTACTCGTCTGGCTGGAGAAGAGGCAGCACGTGTTGGGGTGGGTGCCAAGCAGTGCATGTGCTGACTGCCTATCTGTCAGGATGAAAAAAACATTGAGCTTATACTTTAGCTGCAACAGGGGAAGCTATTTGTATCCATTTCCTGTCCCACTCTTCTCCCAATGGTTTCCATGAAACTTAAAGGGAATTAATTTCTGATTTTTTTCAGAAAAAATCAGTAGTGGATCTATCCTAGTTCTGCTCAGCAAAGGGGCTCAAATTCACCAAATGCGGGCTGACAGATGTGTAGACAGCACAATAAAGAGTATGATAGCTTAAAATTCCTTAGGATGTCAAGCTAAAGTCAAAGGAAAGAGAACTTGTAAATATATATATAATATATATATTTAAAAATGCACATAAGCAGAAATGGATGTTGAAAGGACTTCTAGAAGTCAAGCAACTAAAGAAAAGGAAGTTTAAATAATAATAAGAGTTTAGTACCTATCAGCTTTGACAAAAGAACACACATTTTTCTCCTACTTTGTTAATCGAGGAGTAAATTGCAAAAATAAAGGGGAGGAAGCAAATCCCAAACAAGACAAACCAACCAAGCCCCTGGGTAGTAGTGATCATGGAAGTAATAACCGCTACAATAAACACAACTCACCTTCCTATGTCCCTAATCTAACTAAACCTTTCAGAACTGCAGAGTTTTGAACCAACATTTTCCATGGAAAGCCCTGAGAAGAAATTTTCAGTAGCTTTTCTTTTGTTAAAATGGTTCAGTAGTACTGCCACAGATCTGGTGGTGCAAGGCAACAGGATATTCCATGGTTAGTTGTTTGTGATGCTGAATGAAAACATTACTTTCAGACATTTTCTTTTTGTCTGTTCTTCTCAAGATTTAAGCAAGCAGAATACAGCCAAAACTGGCATTTGTACATTTGGTATCTACAATATCATTTGCTAGCAGACATATGAGTTCAAACACCTCCCAAGTCCTGGAAGCTTCTACATCTACTACAGCTGTTCCAGTTGCACCCAGACAGTCCAGCACAGGCCAGGGCAGAAGGAGCAGGGCTCAGCTGGCCTTGCACATGCAGCAGCTTCTGCAATGGAAGAGGGAGGAAGGTCTATGCTCTCATCTCAGTGCTCTCACTGCTGGTTTGAAGAGTGTAGAGAGGGGAAGGAATACCCTCAGTTCAGTGGGAGGATTGAGGAATTTTAGAAAATGGTAAAATGTACAGAAACTATGTATAATGAAAAACAGTCATGGGGGCTTAGAGAGAGAGCAAAAAGATCGAACAATCAAAAGGAGGAGAGAGGGACAGAAGCAGCTTATTTTTAGAGCTCATTTCTATGTAGAATCCAGCTTACCTTCATTAGTCAAAGGCCTGCTTAATGACTCACCCACAGCCTGAACCCAGGACATGGTTCGTGGTTCTGTAACCTGAATTTCAGGCTAATGAGAGCACACCAGACAGTCTCTGCTCACAGCTTTATTATCAAAATCTGTTCAAGGTCTTTGACTTTATCCACATGATATAAAACAGCTTCACCTCAGCTCTTCTTGAATGGAGGGCACGATGCAAACAAGTTCCCATGGCTTGGCTCACCTGGAAAACAATGGTGTACTTGCTGATGATTCTTTTAGCCTGGTGTGATTCTGTGTAACCATGTCTGAAAAGAGTGCCCAGTGCACCACAGGGAAGACTGTGGTCAACGTCATGGGTTTTCAAGATGACTTCACCTTCTACCATGAAGGCAAATACTAGGCTTCAAATGGAACTCCCACAAGATCTGATACTCATGGATCTCACCTGACTGTGCTTTGAATACAAGAGTCGTCAAAGATCAACAGATCTTATCTCAGTATCCTCTTCAAAGGGGCTGAGATACCACTGTCTTGCTGAGGACAGAGTGAGAACCTGTGTTTACTGTATTTAAGCGTCACATGAAGTTGGAGGCTGTGCAGGTACAAGAAACTGGCAGGAACGGGAGAGGTGAGGGATTATAAGCAGAGGTTAGGAGCAAAAACAGGAGCTCTCCCTGGAAGGTGGAAAGGCACAGCACCTTTCTAAAGATAGCCTTTAGAAGTCAATGGAAATAATGCATTGGAATGAAGAAGCAGAGACAGAAATGAACTGAAGGAAAGAGGATGGCAACAGAAAATCCCTACTCCAGGAAGAAAAAAAGAGAGAGAAAGAAGGAGAGAGAAGAAACAAAGAAAGGTTTGTCACCACTTTCTTTAGCTTCTGGGATTGCAAACAGAAGCAGTGTTTCTCCAGCCGTGAAATCTGCCAAAGAAGCATGTGTATCCATCCCCCTCTAGTGCCCAGGAGATGACAGTATTGCCATCACCTAGAGTGTGAGCTTAGCTGCTGGAAGTGTGCCAGAAAAAGCACCTACTGCTGCTGATGACCAGGCAGAGCTTTCACTCAGGGACACCTCTCCTCTCTCGTGGCTGACTTGTTCAAAATAGTGTATGACAATACTTTAAAATTGTTACAAGAAACCTACATTTGCAAAATCAAGAATGAGAAAGTAAATTCATATTGCTTGTGAAACCCTACTCCAGCCTCCTTCTAAATATGAACATAAATTCTTTTAATGACCTGATTACAAACTCCTGTGGTTTCCCCTCAGGACTCCCTGCCTTGGGGCAAAGAATGGCCTGTGTGTGCTGTGGGAATTTGTTTTGACTGTGCTATGGAGGAGGCTGCTGTCGGATAAGGCTCAGCTGCTTTTGTTGCAGCACCATCATTGCAGAACCTGAACTAAAAGGGATCTACAGTGCCAGAAACAATGCTCTAACAAGTGAAATTCGCTGAATGACACCTTACAGAGTGTGGGCCAGCCACATAAATTGAAGTGGCATTGTTCCAGAGTGGTACTGTCCCAGAAAAATGCTACTGTTAACAGTGTTAACTGGAGTAAAAGATTTTAGTTTTTCACAGTGGCAAACACAAGACCTGGGAAAGGGTGGTTTGCAGAAGTCAGAAGGTTCTCACAGTTGCAATCCAGGTCACAACAGGCTGTCTCACACTTCCAGAATGATGTACAGTGTTGTAAGCACTGAAAGATCAGTCCATGCACACCTGAAGTACAGGAAGCTTTCATTGACTCTAATCTAGGTGTTTCAATTCCTCCTTTGTGAAAAGAAGTGGTAATAATAATGCCTTCTTTTTTTGCACATCTTTGAAGATTTTAATCAGTGTTTGTAAAGAGCTAACAAATACTGGGCTTGAGAACATGAGGGAATCCCACTGAAAATTAATAAATTCAGTGTTCTACGCTAAATTGAGCAGCACACAGTAAATAATGGAGAAGCCTACACACTACAGGGAAAGGATAAATAGAGAAGATACTGAAGATCAAGCTTTAGTAAGCGCCAAGTAAGGCAGTGATCCAGTAGGAAAAGTAACATGACATTCCCAGTGGTGGGATCCATCTTGCAAGAGAGCCACTTGCACTCTCTCTAGAGCATGGAGAGGGACATGCTCTGAGGGAGATATGCCTCCCTTCTCTCAGACACCTGCCTCGGTTTTGGATGAATCACACTGTGAATTGCTTTACTTCTGCCTATTGGTACAGTTAAGGAGCCTACCAGACCATTTGAGATTCACTGCCTAACTTCCATGGTAAAAATGAGATTAATCCTGCCTCTAGGGCATATGCAGAAGTGGTCTGGATCTGGTCTGCACCTGCAATATTAACTTTAATGTCTTCTAATTAATGTCAGAAGGATGCTTGGATTTGCAATCCTGACCTTTAAGCAGTAGGTTTTGGACTTTACTTTCAGCTAAACATATACCTCTAATAACAAAAACCTGATATAGGCTTGAAAACAAAGATAATACTGTGATTTTAGGCACCTGCCCATAAATTATTAAAAAGGCACACATAGGACATCACATTTATGAATCTATGTCCTATCTATGCTATCTATATTAATATTTCTACAGAGTTTTTTTGTTTGGCTGGGGTTTTTGTTTTTCCTGTGTGTTTTCCTTTCTTACCTCTTTGATAGAAACAAAGGCATTTCATTCAAAATCTAAAATTTCACTATTGCTAGAAAGCACTTGCAAGTCATAATTGCAGACATAAGTTTTTTTGCAGACAGGGCACTATTGTAGGGTATAGGTATGTGAAATGTGCAGTTCCTGACTTCATATTAATAGAGCCTCACAAGGAAATATATACCTCTTTTCTATCACAGGTCTGCTGATAAAAGCAGCCTGGCTCAGGGGAAAAAATGGAGACAAGTTTCTACAATAAATGCATAGTCTAAAAAAGCGTCAATTCCTTTAATGACAAAAAAGGGTCTCATTGAAGCCAATGTCACTTTTTGTGCAGAAATCCTCAATCTTTCCCAGTAGGCTAGGAGAGAGGAGGATGAGTCAGTAATTTGGTTTTGCTTGGGCTTGTTATCAACTGTTGTCCTTATGAGGCTGTGATTTTGAAAGTACAAGTTGTCATTCTTCCTGTGTTCTCTCTCTCTTTCTCTGCCTGGGGCGGGGGTAGCAGAAATGTTGCAAGATGAAGCACTCCACATCTCACCTAAGATAAGGAACATCTTCATCAAAGGAAGACATGGCCACAGCTATCTGCAAATAATCTCAGGAGCCAAGAATGCAATGCTTCAAGTAGTGTGGGAATGGTCCCATTTCAGTCTCAGCGGAAACACTGCAACCCACGCACACTCATAACCATAGATTTTTACTAGGAGGGAAATATGGAAATCTAGTGTGAAAAATACAGGTCTTATTTGTGCAGAAGACCACACAGTGAAGGGTCCAATGATCTTTCCTTACCAGGATCTTATTAGCAATAAAAAGTAATCTGCTATACACCTGTAACAGACAAATGTTTGCTTCCAAATATACAAATATCAGTTGGTGCCTTGGAACACAACTTGATGCAGTAGATGGCTGTGGCCACTGCAGTAGGAGCAGGGGGTTGCACATTTGTTGAGGAGCAATGCAGCTCCTGGGATCAAGACATAAAGTATGATGAGAGACCAGGAAGAGATACTCTAGCCCAGAGGAACAGGACACCATCTCCACTGTGCAGCATTGTCTAGGAACTCAACACAACTGGGAGGGCAACTAAAGATGTAAGAGCAAGCTGGCATTCCTGGTGCCATGGTACACACTGGTGGTGTATCAGACTAGTCTGCTACAACACACCACATTGCCATATAGAAGCGACCACGGAGATGCTCCACGTGCCTCCTGACCGTGCTGCTGTGGCACTCCGGACTGGCAGATGTTGCTACTATACTTCTTCTGGGATCATGAGTCCCCACAGCCCTGCTACATCACCTTGTACAGTCCCTGCATCCCTACTCTATGTAGTTTTCACATTCCTCTGAGGCACCAAACATATGAGCTTTGCACAGCCTTCTGAGGGTGTATGGATAGGTGTGGACTCCCTCGCCCACACTCCAAGTTAGGCAAAAGCAAGCCAGTTCAGATCTGAAAGTCATGTATTTGCACAGATTTAACAACTTGGGTACAGCCTTGGGCCACTCCAGCTACACAGATTCCAGAAGTGGGTGGCATCCAGTTGGCTTGGAAAGTGAGTGAGGCAAATGTGTGTCTGTCTGCACCTGTCCTGGTCAATACATATGAGTCAACAGCATCTTATTAGGAAAATAAGATTAGGGCAGGACTAGGAAGGTCCTCCTACGACATCCAATCTGGTCTCACTCATCGTAGATCAATTGTGTATATGATTGCATCCCCAAATTTATCAAGCTCCACCTGAAGATAATCTAGGATGTGTTTGCATACCCTGTTACTAATAGGACAACACATAATGGGACAGAGCCTCCTGAACTGATGGTTGAGAACTTTCTAATTCCAATTCTAAATTACTAACATTTTGATATTCACATTCTCCCAGTATCAATTCAAATTGCTTTTCTCACTCAAGGTGTTGGATATCCAAAATGTTTGTAGACAACAGCAGTATCCCCTATCCATTTGCCTCTGGCAGCTCTACCTGCATCCCTACTCTGATAGTTTGCAGCTTCTGGTCCACATCTCACTCTCTTGTTTCTGACTGATGAGCTAATATTATGCACACTTTCCTCCTTGATGAATCTCTTTGATAGAGAGGTGAATCTCAGATTTGTTTCCATCTGTTCTGTCCTTCACCTGGAGATCATTTTGTTTCCTGTTCTATGTCAGTATCACATAAGGCTTCACTGCTCTGAGACTCCACCTCTTAGCTATCTCAACCATATCTCCCTCTCCTCTGTTGCAACTGTCTTCCCTAATTTTCTCTTTTGCCATTCCATTATCTGCCTGATTTTTCATATCCCTTTACATTACTGCAATTTAATTTCTCAATTTTTTCTTCTTTATCAGTTAGTCTTTTTTTTTGTTTTAATTTTGCAACTGCTTTCTTCTTCATCTCTTACCCTTCAGGTTGGTTTCCTAGATCCCAGACTTAAAGAAAGGATGAAAATTCTCAGATCTCCTCCTACAAATTGCTCCACAAACCACCCTTGCTGTTGTTTGTTTTAGGTAGGTAGAGCACTGCTTGCAAGAATAATTTTTCCTTTGGTCTTGCCTGTAACAGTCTTTCACAAGAAGCTGAATGTGTGCAGTCGTAGGCAGTAGCTTTGACAATACATATGAAACTACCAGTAGGTCTTGTACCACCTCCTGGCACATTTGAAGGAAAACAACCCTAGGCATTCTTCTACTGCAATGTAAACCATCCCAGTATCTTTAGACCTGAGGAAAACCACTCCTGTTTTCTATCTCATCCTACCTCTTGCTATCATCTTTTCGGCATGCTAAGGAAAGTGTACTAGGAAAGCATACTTCTTTCTTTCCACTAATCTCGTTTCTGGGTGATGTGAGAAGCCTATCAGGAAGACAGAGAAAGATGTTAGATAGCATAAATGTTCTCAAAGTCATCATAAGCCTAGGAAATACATTTTGTTCTGCTGACCTCCAGAATATTTTGACTTCTCTAGCTAACTTGCTTCTACTGTCCTGCCTGAGATCCCTCTTTCAAAGGGAAACTCTTTTCATTCATTAATCTGAGTTAGTTAGGACCATTGGTTTTGCATTCTGAAATATGTTTTAGTTTACTGAGGGCTCCTCAAAAGAAATCGCTGGAAAGTACAAATCTACAGTTTATTACACAGGCTGTTTAAGAAAAACAAAACCAAACTGTTTGGTGCTTTCTCTAAAAAGGAGATGATACAGAACACTAATAGCTTTTTTTTTTTTGGGGGGGGGGCAGGGTTGAGGCAGATGATTTTTCAAGTTTTTTTTTTTTTTTTTACATCCACCTCAGAAGGTAGATGGAAGATGCAAAGTCTTGCAAAAGGGGCTGAACTTTGTCCTTTTGGACACAGCTTAGAAGAAATCAAAAAGGTGGTTGTGCCTCTGCATGCAAACAATTGTAGATTCTAAGGAGCATCCAGGAAGACTGCTTTCACATTCTGAAAATATGACAATATCTCAGAACATATTTATCCTCTTCTTGAGCAGACTTTCACATCTGATTGTACAACAATGAAAGGACCAAAGGTACAAAAGAAAATATTCAGCTGAGTATTGGCTCAGCTGAGTAAGCAACTCTTGACATCTCTGGTAAAACTATAAAGAACAACATAAGAAAAACAGGGCAATAACATACAAATAATGTTTCCTAGCTTCGGACATATGGTAACCCACACTTGAATTATGCAGACTGGAAAGACCTTTCCTTTGTGGAGATCCAAATACTACTTATCTGTGGTTTTTAAAACATAAGGCACAATAAGTGATCAGCTTGATAACAGGAGGTTATGATTGTTCCCCCCTTTCCCACAAAGATAAGTAAAC
This sequence comes from Phylloscopus collybita, assembly GCA_027886175.1. Taxonomy (NCBI): domain Eukaryota; kingdom Metazoa; phylum Chordata; class Aves; order Passeriformes; family Phylloscopidae; genus Phylloscopus; species Phylloscopus collybita. Next base: position 24,679,375 of record JAJNNQ010000026.1, on the reverse strand, counting down.
CACCACTGCCCCTGACTGAATCCCAGCAGTAACCCATGTCCTGTTAGGCTCTGTGCTAATGAAAGCCCAGCAGCAGCATCAGGATGTGCAAGCACAGATCAGTTCATGTGCAATCCACCCCAGGACTCACAGTGTGCTGCAGACTCCAGGGGCAGACTGCAATGTGCACACAGCTTGCACTGCATATTGCAAAGCATGGCTCCTGGCTGTTCCCAGCAGCCTGGAGAGCATGCACAGCCCCACTGAACACAATTCCCTCTGAGAAACACACTTGCTTAGCGACTCCAGTTTTTCATCAATCTCTCAAAGTCAAAAAATTTTGATTATTGAACAAGTCACAGTGCACCGGAAAAAAAAAATTTCTTTTTAGATTTCACACAGGGTCCAAGATCAATCTCCTAACACACTGCAACTCCTCTCTCATCTCCAGGGCTATGTTGCATCTTTCCTGGGAGGCCTGTGATCTACACAGGTAGAAAGAAACAACTTAGCAAGGAACTGCTTGCAAGAAGCAGGGTAGGGTAATCTATATATACATTGACTGCTAGACTGATCCATGGGGAGTACCAGTACTGCTGTCAGATGCTAAGACTGATAGCACGTTGAATTGGAGCTTGGCAGCTTTCTGAAATCTATAGCTATTATTTGTGAAGGAAAGAAATTGCTGTTGAAGATGACCCACCTTTTATGCTGACAGTCATGGTGGCCATAGGACTATGATGAGCATAGGCATTGAGTATTATATTTGGAAGGAATCTGATTTTCTGCAATCCAAGTTAACAGATTCTGTTCCTTAAGTCATCTTGTGGTACAATCATTATTACTGGGTTTGGCATTTTTAACTATTAAAGATTCCTGTTTCAGATAGAGAGTTTCCCACAAGATTGCCTATGTCTGAACTGTGTGGATAGGACACAACTACTAAAACCCAGAGACTAAGATTAAAAAATGTTGAATTCTAACTCAAGCAGACATGTAGACTTCACAAATAGTGAGGTTATAGCTTGTGTAGTTAGTGTTCTCAGGCAGCGCTGGTGCAGAACAGGAGGAACAAAGGACGTCTTACTTCTAGAGGCAATTGCCTGACACAAAAGAGACACATTGTTAAGAGTTCTCTGAGTTGCTACCACACATTTTTCTGTGGATAATGGATTTCCATCTCTTTACTGTCACTCATTTTACTGTCACTGCCACATTAAAACTGTATCAAGCTGAATTTCTCTGCATGTCAGGCTAATCAATAACAAATCAACAAAATCTCTTTCTTGTGTCTCTCTTCCTTTCAGGTGTCAGCTTATCAAAGGGGAATGTCACACTGCAGCTGTATACTATTTTCTGGAATTGTTACTTATTTGGCACTAGATTATTGCTGGGTCTTTCCAGTTATGTGACAATATCTGTAGCACAGCTCCTACCAACAGCACTTGATGAGTTTGAGGGAACAAGAATAAATCTTTTAGGGGCTTCTCTTGCAAGGGATTTAATTCCACATCTCTGGAAATGCTGAGCATAGATTTCCTTATCTCCTACAGCGTCACTAGTAATGCAATTAACTTCCCATACATCAATCATTGATGAGTTATCAAGCAGACAAGTCTTGCCCTGTAATTCCTGCCACCTACCCTCTCACCAGTGACATCCATTGCAATTCTAAAATCAGCAGCCAGCTAGATTTAGAGACATAAAAGTTGCTAGCAGTATAAATTCCCTCTTTTTACTTGCAGCCATCTGTCTGTCAGCCTGGGTGTCTAAGCCTTGTCAGTTCAAACCTTTTGTACCTATGCTATGTAAAAGGTCCTTATTTATAGCTGAACCCAGACAAAAGCATAGCCCTTACAACTGAGGCCCTCAGAAGAATAATAAACTTCCTTGCCTTCCACCAATGCTTACTGAATTAGACTGGCCTAGGGGCTATTTCCAGCAGTCAGAAGCAGAGGTTGGAAGTAGATACACAACAGTGCTGATGTTTAATTTTTTAAGGAACTCCCACTGGGATAAGCATGCCTTTTTTTTTTTTTTTTTTTTTTTTTTTTTTTTTTTTTTTTTTTCTTATTTCACAAAAGGATTGCACAAAAATGAAATCTGAAGGAGTTTTGATGAAAGCAGTGAGCCCCGCTGGTAAGTCATTTAATAATTAGCTAAACAAAGCTTTTGACAGTTCACAGTAGGAAATCTGATTCAAAAAGGGTGGAGAGAACAATCTGATAGACCTGTATTTCAACATATGTATTTCATCAAATAAATCTTTATTGTTCCCTGCCACCTAATGGTATATATGAAAAATTACAAACCAGTAAGACAAATCTCAATTCATGATATTTGTAATAGATGTTGATATATTTATTTAAATATAGAAAAAGAGGAAAGGGTTAAAAATGTGAGTTACTATTTCTGGCTTTCAGTGCGATCCAGACTGCCTAAATTAGTCTAAATCCTGTGGTTTAGTGTAGATGTATTTCTATATCAAATGCCTGTGCTGCCTAAGGGTGCCACTGAAAACCTGTTAAAAGATATCTTGTTCATCTAAATCAAACTTAGGCAGAAGCTTGTCACATATATATTTGAAACAATCTTTTATATAAAAGTCAGAAAACTTTAATCTACATCATTTCCACAACCTAGCTGTCTTTTTTGAATGGGGCATAGAAATGGGGCTACAGCATCTTCTAAAAAGAAATCTAGTTATGATCTGAAGAGTGGAAGTGATGAGAATTCTGCATATTCTCAGGTAAATTGTTCCTACATTTAACTATCCCCAGTATAAAAATGTGATCCCCATTCCTTGCACAAATTGGATTTCTTTATGACTTTTTTTGGCATTAGAATTATGAGCTGTTAACTATTAGAAATCATTTCTCTGTACAGCTATTTCTAGATTAAGTCAGTAGAAAATAGAGTTAAATATGCTCTGTGGTTTCAAGGCAATGAAAACTGATTGAATTAAATAGAGGAGTGGGATTCTCATCCTGTAATTACGAAAAGCTGTAATGTTGTATAAAGAAAGCTGAATAAGGTCTCTATGGATAGACACTGCAGTTTCTAGCCTTGATTCACTTAATGTTATGAATTACTCACGTAATTTAAAATAGGACTGTCTTAAAATTAAGTGTGCAGTGTTTAAAAATCTAAAAAGCAATTGGTGATGAAACCCACAGTTACTATTCTGGACTGAATGGGAAGCACTGTCTTGCCACAGAGGTGGGTCAGAAGTAACCGGATGATTTCTGACGTTACATGAAAATGAGTGCAAAACTACGTCATTAAAGCTTCTTTTTTTTTTTTTTTTTTTTTTTTTTTTTTTTTTTTTTTCTGCTCTCTGCCAGACTACAACTTCTCTGGTTCCAGATAGATTGCCTTGACCTGCTTTTTATCAAAGTGTAAAATAATAATTTCTCTGCTAAACTGCAAAAGGGTTTCTGGCTCTTATGCTACTAAGACAAAAGCATTTATTTCTAAATCCTGTTGATCAAAACCATTACTGCTCTGGTTCAGTTAGTCTTACTCATTCTTAGGGATAAGACAACATTTTCTGTTCCCACACTTAATCTGTACAGGACTGCTATTAAAACCAGTCAGGCCAAATGCTACAACTTCTCATTTTCACATATCCAAGAAAGAAATGACTATCCTTAATCAGCAAAAAACCCCATTTGTCTGAGGGAGGAGGGATGGGAGAAAACAGCTCCAAAGTATCAGTGCAGAAAAAGAAGGACAAAGCAGACAATAAGGAACTCTTGGGGTAGAAACATGCAATGAAATTCCTTCCATAAACTACAGAGCAGGGAGGAAAACTTACAGCAACACTATAACATGTCAGACAGAAGTGAAAACAATTATGCTTGAAGGAATGCAACAGAAATCGCCTGGATACTTCATCATCTACAGAAATGTAATTTAAATTAAGTAACACTTACTAGGAAATGTGGCAAGTTTAAGGTTCAGCTGAAAGCTATGTAAAAAATTTTCAGAGAATTTGAAATAGAATTGTAGACTTGGAGCCATCTGTTTATGTCCAAATCCAAAGTTTACTCTCAGCTAGATCCATGTCAATCAGAGGCAACAACATGGACTTCAAAGGAGTTGTATATGATTGATGCTGGCATAAATACAGGCATAATCTGGTCTGTGTGAGTAGGGTCTGCAATCATCATCATCATTAGTTGCTTTGCATGATTATTCACAAATAATAGTAATCCCTGCCAGACTTTTTAGAATGGTTGTCAACAATACTAAGGATGTGCAAAATGACTAATACACACAGATGGGGAATGATTTCAGCTCCTAATGTCTGCCGTACAGATTTAACAGAAGTGGTCCTAAGTGACTTAACAACTTCCAAAAGAGAAAAATGTTTTCAAAATGTAATTGAAGTTGTTGGAATACCATTACATATACCAGCAACAACATGGATATAATTATTACCCCATCAGAGCTGGAAAGACATAAATGTTGGGACTAAACTCCACTAAAATATTGTTCAGCCAATGTACATTTGGATAAGCCTTTTTGATTGCCTCCCCCCTCCCCCGCGCTTTTTTTTTATTACCAGTGCAAATATCCAAGGCCATCTGGTCAAACCATCTTTTGTACTCAAAGGCAACAACAATTTAGGTGTTAGTATATCTGCAGATACTTTTTTCTCTTTCACCTAGGTCTGACTAGCAGGTGAACATCTTACTGAAGATATTTCTTCCTTCCACCCTTCCATCATAAATGCTATAACTTCCTCTGTAATATAGTGGGCCACATGACCATTCTTTTCAAGTTCCGTATATCACCAGGTATTGGAGACAAGTCACAGCATGGTAAATACTAACTGTACATAAGCAGAATATATCTTACAGTTTATAGTATGAGTTTAACAATTCACAGATCCAACAATTGCCAAAATAGTAACAGATGACAGACTCACATGAAAAGCAATTAATTCCTTTCTATACTATTGCTCTCAATTTTTCAGTTTTGCAGATCTTGCCACAATGATGTGAAATATAGCTAAATTCCTCCTATTCAGATACATTGCTTTCTGAAAGAAACACAATTATTTGAATAGTAAACTTGGATATTTGTAGTTTGTAATTTGTATTTGTAATTTCCACTATTATCAATACATGTTACATGATTATATATCACTTGATGGTTATGATGTTTTCCAGGTACTAAACTTTTTCAAACATCTACATGTTGCCTTCAGTTGAAGATGGAAGCAACCTCAACATCTGACACTTATATTCCTTGTTCATTGCAAAGATGGCTTTTCTATTGTTTGTTAAAATTCTCACCCCCTTAAATAGTGCCTTGTTTCCCTGGGATATATTGGGATATGTTCAAACTTGTTTGATTCATGACCAATCACTCAAAATTTGAGGATTTTTTCAGCAGTCTCTAAGAATAAAGGGCACATTAAAGAGCAAGTGGATGGTCTCCCCAGTTAGCAGGAGGATTAAGCCTTTTATTTTGCACAAATATTAATGATTAGGAAATTCTAAATCAACATGAATTTTTTTTTTCACAAAATACAAAATGAAAAAATAGTCTTCAATGAAAAGAAACTGTGGTCATCACATGGATATTCAGTAATGGCTTGGGACTCAGATAGAAAAAAAGTCTAATCATAACAGTTATACATATGTTAGACATGAAATTTAACATTCCAGTATTTAAATGAGGCCCTGTTCATACAGGGTTACATACGAGCCCTCTCATTTGAAAGAGGTGATGCCATTTGTACATAATTCTAATTTATAGCCCTTTTCTTTGAGCCATGGTATTGAATTAGGGTTCTTGGAGCAAAGTAAAATAGACTAACCAATATGGTTGGTCTTACAGATAATATCAAAACGGGAGAAAAACTCAAAGCTTGTCACATTTTGGAGGCTACATGAAAGGGGCTGATGAAGAAGTATGCACAGGGATAAGATGCAAAGCACTGACAAAAGGGAAAGAATTGATCTGGAGACAACTAAAAGGCAGCAAGGACAGGTGTACAGAGGAAGAAATGGAGACTGCAAAAGTAGACCAAGAAGATTCACCTGCATGTGGCAGGAATGTGAGCTGGTCACTTTGGTGAGGAGAACATTAGAAAGAATGTTTTTATAAAACCTGACGAAGAAAATATGTGCCTATGAAAGATGATAATTTCAATAAAACAATGTAAAAAAGGTATGAGCAAGAGTGTTTGGAAGAAAAGACCTTGGGAAAAAATAATTTGAAATGACTGAGAGCTAGGTTAGATGGGCAGTTGAGAGGGGTTTTGAGAGACAGAGTGGAACAGGTAATATCTGCAGGTTTATGAATTCTTTTTACCCTTCTGGGGCAACTGCTGGGGTAGTTGAATTTGTTACGTAGGATTTCAGATATTTGTGAAGGGAGCCTAGAAGAAAGATGGAGTATTTTACATGGGCATGTAGTAACAGGACAAGGGGGAATGGATTCAAACGGGAAGAGAATAGGTTTAGATAGAATATTAGGTAAAAAATTCTTTGCTGCAAGAATGGTGAGGCATCGGAACAGGTGGCCCAGAGAAGCTGTGGATGCCCCATCCCTAGAAGTGTTCAGGGCCGGGTTGGATGGGACTCTAAGCAACTTCGCTTAGTGACAGGCGTCCCTGCCACTGGCAAGGCTGTTGGAACTGGATCATCTCTAAGGTCCCTTCCAACCCAAACCAGTCTGCGATTTGTCGATTCTGGGCGGTGACACGACAACCCCTGCAGCGGAAGAAAAGAGAAGAGTTTAAGGGCAGAGGTGAAGCCTTTGGTTTTAGCTGCGACTGTGACAACACCGTGCGGCGGCGCCCTCTGTGGCCGTGCCTACGACTGCACCTCTGGCTCTGACCGTAGCCGGGCCTGTCCCTGCGGCCCTCAGGGCTCCTGGCAGCAGCGCGCGCTCCCGCCCACGGCTGCCGCGTGCCGCGCGCTGCGCGCCGCGCGCATACCCGAGCCCCGGCCCTCCCCGCCCCAGACCGCGCCCCCCGCGCGCGGGCAGCAGAACTCCCTCCCCTCCCTCCCAGTCCTCCACCCACCGCGGAGCCGCCTCTGATTGGCCCGTGTCCCGGCGGCGCTGGCCAATGGCAGGCCGGCCCGGGACCCCGCCTCTTTAGAAGCCGCTGGCGGCAGAGGGCCCGGCATCGCGGCGATGGCGGCGGCGGGGCGGGCGCTGCGCGCGGCGTTCCCCGCCGGGCTCTGGGGCCGCCTGGCCCCGCTGCCGGGCGCGCCCCGCCGGGCCGCCGCGCACTTCGCTTTCCAGCCGGACCCGGCGCCCAGCGAGTACGGTGAGAGCGCGGCTGGGCCGGGGTCCACCCCGCGGGCCGGCTTCAACTTCGCTCTGCCGCCCTGTCGGCTCCGCCCTGTCGCCCCCGCCTTCTTGGGGGAGGCCCGCCAGCAACCCCCTCCGGGATGGGAGCGAGGCGGGCAGGCAGAACCTGCCGAGGACCCGGTGCGGCCCTGCGAGTCGGTCGCCGGCAGCATCCGCACGGCCGCGTGACCCTGCTGTGTCCTCAGCACTTCCACCCTTGGGTTTCCGCAGAAATCCTGGGCTGTAGGAGGGAAGGCCCCTGTGGGCCGCTGGCGGGGTCGGGGGCCCCCTCGACGATGGGATGGTGAAGTGTTTTGGGCTGTCAGTGCCAGAGCTGCTGTAGATGGGCCCGTGGTGTGCTCAGACCGGCAAGGCCATCCTCGGTCCCTGTCCTGTACGAAAAGCTTCTGGCAGTAACTTACTGACTTGACATCTGTCCTGTTTTTTTGTATTGCATGCTGAGGTTCCGAGTGTGATAATAAACATATGATGAATAAAGACTGCTATCCGCTGAAAGGTTCGAGGTCATCCTCGTGATCACGTGGTTGAGAGTAAACACGGAAAACTTGGAAACGAGCAGCGCATGGTGCTTGGCTTTTGTTTCTGAGATGTATCCCTGCACATGGCAAGTGCCGAGTTGTCTTGGAAGAATCCTGCCAGCTGTAGAACAGCTGTTTCTGTCAGATGAACCTCACAATCTTCTAGGAATCTTGTTACTTGGTTGGATACTTTGGTGTTGCCTCTTGTTCATGACCAACAGAAACGGGGTTCTCTGCCGTTTCTGTTAGTGATAAAGATGTACAGGTGTCCAAAGTGCCAGATGGTGAAGCTTGTCTATGGCAGGTCCCTGCCTGAGGTCATGTGAAGAAGCTCTGGAGTGGCATGCCAGTTATTGTTGTTAATTAATAGAAAACTAATTCCCTGAGAGGTAAAATACAATTTGAGATTCTGTGAAAAGTAGTGGAAGTGAAATAAAGTTATGGCAATACTGATCCTGATACTATTGATATACTGCTTTTCCAACTTCACAGTTCAAATGTTAGAGGCACAATTAGTTCCTGCTTTCCTCTGTGGGGCTGATACAAAGGCCTGTGTTTTAAGCAAGAGAAGCAGGTTAGAACTATCATGGTGAGGAGTTTCTGACAGTAGCTTAAGTAGTAGCCATTTATTTATGTCAAATAAATAAAGGAAGGATGGTATCTTGTAGAAAAGATAACCTAGAGTACTAATGTGGATGTCTAGGGAAAGAAACAGCTGCTGTTCCCCAGCTTTTCTCTTGAATTTGTAAATTTTGTTCATTGGGGTTTTGTATATCTTGAACAGTTCCCATTTCTTTTTCACATTTTCCTCTTCTTAAAAGGCCATGTAAAGTATAACAAGTGAAGTTACCAATCACAGGGATGTGTAGGAATGCAGCTACTCAGCTACTCAGGTGTGGAGTGGCACAAGTCTTTAATAAAAACCACTAACATTAATTAACAATTTAGAAGAAAGGGAAGCTGAACGTTTGTTGAGAGGTACTGTAACTACTGGAAAAATAATGTAGTTCTCCTTTCTGTATTCTGGCACCTGTTATGTTTGTGTGGGATCTTCATCTAATCATTTATTTATTTAATTAATTTGACACACTGTGTGTGTTGGCAAATAGCGTTCTTCTGGACTGTGGCTTCTAGTCATGACTTAAGAGGTTTTGCCAGTTAAAAAGCTACCAAATGTCAGCCAAGCAATTTCTTAGTTACTTGGTTTCTTTCAAGGATTATTTTATTTGCTTGGAGAATCTGAATTGATCACAGTAGTGAGGACTAGGCTATTGTTTTGGTCTATCTTCAGGCCACCGTGTTTTTCCTTGCAGTGCTGGAATGAAGAGGGTCACTCTGGTAGTCTTGGTTTGAATTAAACAGCTTGCTTTACTTCATCAACACGCTTCTTTCTTTGAAGTATGGATTTGATGCTTCAGACACTTACTAACTGCAGTGCAGAGAGCAGGCCACTGGTCTAGAAAATTTCTGATAATAATAGATGTCTAATGTGATTAAAGAATGATAAAGTAAGCTTCAGTGAATTTTAGTGGGAGGGGGACCCCAGTCCTCAAAACAGTAATACTTTGGTTTCTTCCTGAGACATAGATTTTAAAGAATATAGGATTTTAAAGAAATTAAGATTTTAGTTAGAAATAAGCCTTATGGTTGTCGAAGTTAATTAAGAGCTTTGTAGTTAGCTAAGGAAGACTAGGCTTGAGTTAACTTTTTCCAAATAACTGATTGCTTGTCAACCTTATGTTTGCTTAGCTGTGCTTGAAACAATAAATAGAGAACCTGATAAATAGGTTTAGGGACACAGGACAATTACAGAGACTCCCCAGTCCTGAAACTTATTGAAAGTCACTGTACCTAAGGAAATGGGAATTCTACCAACACCCATTTGTCGCCATTTGCATTGAAAAGGTAGAAAGTTCAGAGCGATGAAAAGTCATTTTACTTCCTCATTTTAAACCCACTCCTCTTAAATGAGACCACCGACCCATTTCAAAGGACAAACTACGCATGCTTAATTGGTTTTTTTGCTAATTACCATACAAAGTGGAGAATGGGATGTACCAAGGTTATGAATATGCATTTGTACTTTGGATATTCAACAGTTTTGTAAATAAAATAGCTTTGTGATTTTCTGTAAGGTGCGGTATGCCTTTGAGGAGCTATCCCACATGCTGCCCAGCGCTGCAATAAACATACACTTTCTATCTTTGAACTGTTAGAGAGTTTTTGTCTGTCTCAGTTAAATATCGGTATTAGATCGATATTCATATTTTTAATAAATCATTCCTTTGAAAAGGAAGGCATTGTTTCCAGTGTTTGACTGAGCATTGCAAAGCTGCATTTGCTCTAGGCAAGAGCACAGTTTTTTGGAAAAAAAAAAAAAATAGAAAAAAAATGGAAGTAGAATTATAGTCTTTGGGAAGGCCAAGTATACAATCCCATCTGTCCCATAATTTAAGTTTATTCATCAAATGAATCTTGGGTATTCCTAACAGGGATCTTGGTTTTGATGGTTAAGTTTTTAAGTTTTTATGCATGTTTGCACCAGTGTTTTCTAATGTACCAATGTTTTGAACCAAATTAAATTGCGGAATGATCACTTTCACACAGGGCAAACTCAGAAGATGAATCTCTTCCAGTCCATAACAAGTGCCTTGGACAATGCTTTAGCCAAAGATCCAACTGCAGGTACCTTATACTTGTTAATGTGTTTTGCTTTATATAAGTTGTGTTTTGGTTGGCCTGTCTGTTTACAGTTTTTAGTGTATTTCTCATGGCCTTTAAAGTTTTCTAATAACTTATTTCTACACTTTGATCTCAGATCTTAAAAATGTGTTGAATTAACAGATGATGTGGTCTAAGATGCAGTTGTATCTTCTGTATTTGCTCTGTGTATTTCATTTGAAAGCGAGGACAGAAGATACATTATTTAACATGCCCAAAGTATTGCTGATGAGAACTGTCCTTGAGGGGAGCTTGAGTCCCACTAGTAGGAGTTTTAAAAATGTAGACATTACTTTTACATTTCTTAAACTTTCTGTTCCCTAAACCTGGTATTTTTTTAGAGATCATGTATTCCTTGCCCTGTACATTCTGCTTTCTTCCCTGCCCTTCAAAAGTAATTTATAGCTTTACTCAGTTCTGTTCACTGTTGTGCATAGGCACTGTGAGATTTGCTAGGCTTTTGCGGTCTGGATAACCCATAACTTGGAAGATGCTACTTCATTATAGCGGGATTTAAAAGGCTTATCCTAAACTATTGCACAAAACTATTTACTCCACTTTTAATTCTTATGCGTAATAGGAGGTCTTGTGCTTCTGTTGTCCTAACAAAGGCCATGATGATGGCCAAATACTTGAAAGAGGTGCTTCATGCCATGAGCACAGGTGTAAAGGCTGCATCATCTTGTGTAATTTTGGGGTTTTTTAGTATGTTAGTAGCCCTTTTTGGCACTGCTTGAATCACTGCTCAAGCTAAAGTCTGACTACTTGTCCAATCTTTTGGGACAAATTCCATGTTGTCTGTCCAGTACACGTTCCGTGCCTGTATACGTTCCCTCTCAACCTCAGCTGTTTTAAATGCACCTCGATTAGATTAAACTTAGACAACTGAGGGTGAATTCAGGCCAAGAACAGATTTTATTACCTTTTCTGTAGAATCAGCCATATAAAAGCAAGTAGAATGTTAGTCCAGTGGGAACCTAGGTTATATAATCTTGAGCCTTTAGAGAACCAGTTGCTCTAAGGTTCCCGTCTTGCTCCTCAGCTTTGCAGGGTTTAATCTTTGTAAAGCCCTTTGCAAGACCATGTTGGAGTTCTACAGTCTAGACATAAGTTCTCAGAATCACTGCACTTACTGAATTAATTAGGAATTTTTGCAATAGAAAACGTGTCCTTCATATGTTTTTAGTTGTATGGGAATTGAGCAATTGTTGTTTAAGTGTGGAAATCCTCATACTTGTGTTGATGAGAATTAGAATCTCTCCAGGAAAATATATTTCAGTGGCTGAACTGAATGAGCAAATCCATTCAAGTTTGTGGATACCAGCATTAAATGGGAATATTTTTTGTAGATGCCAGCTGGCTCAAAATAAAGGAGCCATATGGTAACAGAAAAGACTTTAAAAGATTTTAAGTACATAAAATCCCTCCCAAATGATTGTTAAAAATTAGAGAAGTGATCTAGGGACATAGTTCAATCATACACTCCATGAGTGCATTCATTTTACATCTTTAGAGAAGTTATTTTTCTTTTAAAAATAACACTTTTCTGGGGTCATTGATGTGATTAGCACGAGTATGCTAATCCCTTTTAGTGATTCCAATCAGAAGTTTATTTTATTTAATTAGGAATAGTATTTCAAAGGCAAGAAGGTTAACTTATTATTTTGTGTCCTTTAGAATATGAAGAATATGGAAGAATTGGGGAATAATCAGAACTGACCCTGGTTCATGCAAGCCGCTATTGGTGATATTCCTGCACATCTTACATGCTTAAAAATTGAAATGGACAATAGTTGTTTCTGTGAAACAGATAAAACTGTTCTAAGAAAAATTAGACATAACCATTCCCTAAATTCAAAGAAAAAACCCTAACGGATAAGTTGATATGAAGCTAAGTTTTAAAGGCAAATACTTTCAGGGATAAAACTTTTTTGATTACAGTAGTAATGTTAAATACTGAGAATTGTCCTAGTTATTAAATAGATGTTTTCTCTGTAGAGGAGTTCCTTTGAACTCACTGTTCAGGGGTCTGGCAAGTATTTTGGGAGAAGGCTTGACATTTCATATTGGATTGATATTTTGAAAAAAACTTCAATTTGATGGTTTTCAAAATATTATATTTACTGAAATCTGTGGATGAAGAATGGAAATGGTTACTAGTTGAAGCAGAAGGCTTAATTTCAATGACTCTTTGGTTACTGAATGTAATTGCTTTTTGGAATTTTGCTCATTTCGTTTCAGACACTTTGTTATTATAAGATATCACAAAAATAGATAGCTAATGAAAGCATAACAGAATCAGTTTCATGAATTCTGTTTTGAGACAGCTGTGCTGGTGTTCTGATTCCTCATTAACCTTAGTTCTTAATTTGTTATAGTCAGGCTGTGCATGAGAAATGCTTAGATCTAGATAAATGTTGAGGTGAAATGAAATGTTTCGAGTTACTTTTGTTGGTTTCAAATATAAAGGCTTTTGAAACATGATTGCTTAAAAGTAAGATATATTGGGATAATGTTAGCCTCCCTTACTGTTCTTATTTTCAGTTGTATTTGGTGAAGACGTGGCCTTTGGTGGAGTCTTCAGATGTACAGTTGGCTTGCGAGACAAGTATGGTAAGTTAGTTTATAAATCTGACATCAGTTTCATATTAGCGTCTCTGCTCTTTTTTTTTTTACCCATTTTGCTGTGAGAAGTACTATTACTGGAAGGCTAAGAAACCATAAAATCAATGTTTCACGTGTGCTAGGCTAGTTAGTGTTTAGCATTTTACAGGTCTTGGAAGCTGGTTGTGGAGACAGTAACATGATACAGCTTTTAATTTGGCAATTGCTGCTCCCCCACTGGGCTATTACAGAGAAGAGGAGGTTATAACATATTAAGTTTCAGCAACTTGCTTTCTTCAAGGCACAGAGATGACTTAGACCTCTTACAGCAAGTGATTAAATCTGTTTAATGGTAATAAAGATGTGTTACAGCCATCTTGGAGAACAAAGATCCACCTTTTTTTGAGTAAGCCAAAAAAGGGAGAAGATGAAGACTATACTTCTAAGAAGTTTCAGAAACACAACTATATTTTGTTGTCTTGCTTCTCTGCATCAATTATTATGTGGGTGTTCTCTTGCTCTGTAGTTTACATGTTAATGTTCAAATAATTTGGATAGAACTTCTATTAGCCACGATCTTTACTGCTGCTTGTTGAGACTGAGTTACAGCTCTGCAGCTGGTGTGATATGTTGACTGTGTGTACTAGACTCCATATGAAAACCAGGCCTCTGAGACAGCACCCAGTTGCTGGAAACATAGGCAACAGAAGATGTTGGTTGGAAAATAACAGGAGCAGATGATTGTGTAAGCAACCTTTTTGGGTTTTAGTGAACATCTCCAGTTTAAAAGACAGAAGGTACAAACTTTATATTGTTAGGGTGGTGCTTTGAGGGCAATTTGATTATTTTTTTTTTTAATGTAAGACAGTCATATAATATTGGAACGAAGGAAAGAAATTACTTAATCTTCATAGTAGCATTTTATTGGTAGTGTATTCCAGGATGCCAGTGCTGTTCAAAGACTCTGTGACAGCCGTGACTGCCTTGACAGAGCACAGGGCATCTGTTGAGGGAGTGCAAAGGACTGTTTACACTGTGCTATTAGGATGATAACACAGCACATCAGCAGCCTAGCTAGAGTCAGGTTTATTTCATGGGTATAATAACAAAGGTTTTTACTGAGATTTTTGAGGAAGCTATGATGTGACTTTGGGAATATTTCGAAAGAACTTTGAAGTGTGAGAGGGAACATGAGAATTGGAGAAGTACTTAAATGAACATTGAACGACTAATGAAACTGGCATTGCATTTTCTCAAAGAGGGTACTGACCTCTTCAGGGTGAATAAGAAGATAGATTTTATGAGGAGAAACTAAGAAGTGCTCTTGTTTCAGGTGATCGTAAAGTAAAATGGGTAAGATCAGATAATGATGAGATCAGATTAACAAGGTAGGAAACTGTCTCTTCACATTCATTCAGACCATTGCAAAGATCATACTTGCTAGAGGAAAAGTGTGTCAGCTGGAAGAGAAGAAAAAAATTGAAAAGCTTTTTGCTGTTTTCCTACATTAATAAAAGGTTTGTTTTACAATTCTGGTGTTTAGGTCTAGCTGAAAAGTGAAGCGAAGATGTTGATAGTGATTGAGAGAGAAGGAGGTGGAAGGCATGACTTGATGTGGTGGTTTGACCCTGGCTGGAGGCCAGTACCCACCAAAGCTGATCTATCACTCCCCTCAAGTGTACACAGGAGAGAAAATGTAATGAGAGGCTTATGACTTAATACAAGGATATGGAGAGAACACAAACTGGCTTTGTAATCAGTAAACATGATTACTGCCATGGGCAAAACGGACTTGACTTACAGAAACTGGTTGATTTTATTACCAATCAAAATGAGAGTAGGATAATGAGAAGTAGAACATGTCTTAACAGGTTCCCTCTACCCCTCCCTCCTTTCAGGGCTTAACTTCACTCTTGATTCTCTGCCTCCTCCTCCCCCCTCAGTGGCACAGGGAGACAGAGAATTGGAGTTATGGTCAGTTCATCACTTGTCTCTGCCACTGCTTCTTCCTCATGGAGAGGAGTGCTTTCCCTGTTGCAATGTGGAGTCCTCACCATGGGAGACAGTTCTCCAGAAACTTCTCCAGCATGATTCCTTCCCATGGGCTGCAGTTCTTCATGAACTGCTCCATTGTGGGCCCTTTCCACAAGGTGCAATCCTTCAGGAACAGGCTGCTCCAGCATGGGTCCACGTGTGGTCACAAACCCTGCCAGCAAAGCTGCTGCAGTATGAGCTCCTCTCTCCACAGGGCCACAGGTCCTGCCACTGGACCAGTGCCTGCTCCAGTGTGAGCTTCCCATGGGATTGTGACCCTTTTTTGGACATCTAGCTGCTTTGAAGTGGTTCCTTGAGGGGCTGCAGGTGGATCTCCACTCCCCCATGTACCTCCATGGGCTGCAGGGGCACAGCCACCTCGCCATGGGCTGCACCAGTCTGTGCCATAACATTTTTTTTTTTGTTTCCTTCTTAAATATATTATCACAGAGGCGTTACTGACCTTGCTGATGGGCTCATCCTTGGCCAAAGGTGGGTCTGTCCTGAAGTTGACTGACTTTGGCTCTGTTGGACATAGGGGAGGTTTCTGGCAGCTTCTCACAGAAGCCACCTCTGTATCTCCTTCCCTTTCTATCAAAACCCTGGCCATACACAGGAAAAATAAAAGTTCCTTATGATGCTGCTGAGATGCACATAAGTAGATCAAAGACAATATCTGAAATACAAGTTTGAGCAGAAAGATAATCTGAAGATAAGGTCCTGAATTTAGGACTCATTTACAGAATGGAAAATCAGGTTTGGAAGGCAGATAAGAGGACACAGGTAACTCAGCTTCTTTCTTCACTGTTTCAGTAGAAAACAGGCAGTGGCTAAAGAGGGAATGGCAGAGATGAACTGGAGAATGTACTGAAAATGTAGTTAAAATGCTGAGGAGAAACAGAAAAGACTGAAGGTGCAAAAATTGGAAGAATACAATGTTTTGAGGGGTGTGTCTGCCTATCAGTGCACTCAGAAATAAATAAATTCTAGATGGAATGCTTGTTTATGAAAAGGCTAGACTGTGTAAAATAAGGAGGAATTCCAGATGGAGGTGTCAACCGACCGACCTGATGAATCTTATGAGGAAGACTACTTACACTTACACATCCCCCTCCTGAATTTAACATCAAATTATAATAGGTGATTCAAGTAATTTAATATGAGGTTGTTTCTATATGTTAATATAAAACATGAAGGTCTGAATGGGGTTTTTTTCTCCTATCCTGGAGGAGAGAGGCTGATTGTTGTTTCATTTGTTGTTTCTTTTTTCTTGTAGATAATTAAAATCACTAGGTGGCAGTCTATGCCTGTGAGTTGTTATTTTGATACAAATTGATAGCTCATTTTTAAGCACTTTTCTAGAGGTCAAGGTCTAAATATCATTTAATATTATAGTAGGAAAAATTTAATATATTAATACTCTGTAGTAGTAGTATAGGGATGTTAATTGCTGTCCAGAATGTCACTGAAGTCTCTCTGGAGAGACAGAAAAGAAACCTACTTTTAGAATAAATTGGTCATTAAATATAAAAACTGCTGCTTTTTTTTTTCCTGTGCAGTGTTATGTTGTATAAACATAGCCAGAGGCCTGTACTAGTAAGTGAAGGAAAGCTCATTGACTTTTTAAGGAAATAAATACAGCCTTTTGATAAGATGAATTTTTAACATGCTACCAGGAATTTTGTTTAAAAATATTTAATTAAGGAATTGTATGTAAATAAGTCAGTGTGAGTAAGCTTAATTTCCATGATAGTATGACTAATGATAGTATGTTTGTTCGTATACATCTTACGTAAAGGTCTGAAATTCATAATTCCAGTTTTCTGGGAGTGAATTGAATGTTTAAAAATCTATCACACTATAATTCTGAAAATGAGTAGACTTTCTGAAATGATTATGCAGAGTGCTCCTTTCAGATAAGGGAAATAAATGTTCACTTTGTTTCCTCTGTCCCCTCCCTCTGGTTTGGTACACTGGGAGGTATATTCATGTTTTATTTTTTATCTCCTTCCCCATCACCCTCTGACAGGTTTTTGATTGTCACTGTTTTGCAGAAGTTACATCCTCTAACCTCTAGAGTATTTTATTGAAGGAAGGAATGCCTGTTGTTCCATAGTCCTGCTCTCTGGAGGAGTTTCCTGTCCTTAGAACTTAGAAGTGTGATGTAAACTGCCTACTGTAGTTTTATAGCCTAGGTAATGTGGGCAAACATTTTTCATTTTTTTTGAAAGGGAAGTACATTATTATTCCAGTCATTCCAATCAGCATTTTCTTGCTGTCCATTTGTCTTTTGAGTCTGCAAATGGATTTGAAACAATGATCTTGGAGTAAGAATACATGTCCTCTTGCTCTGCCTGAGGTGTGAAATAAAGTTGCAACATGTAAAGATCACTATCATCCACATGACAGAAATATAGAGGAGATTAGAGTTAGGAATTAATTGATAGGAGGTAAAGAATTAGGAGGAAAAAACAGAGGTAAGAAACAAGGTAAAAATGGAGAAAGTGGTCAGAAGTGAAGCCTGAGAAACAAGAATAGCAGAAACAGTGATTGACAAGGGATGTCACTCAGAATAATGCTAGGACAGGTGTTTTATGTGTAACTCAAAAAAAAAAAAAAAAAAAAAAAGACCTCTCTATCCTACTGTGGCCAAGCAATGAAAATTACATAAACAGGGAAGTGAAATGTGTATATATATATATACACATATATATATACACACTTTCCTTGAATGTTCTTTCTGCTGTCCTACAAACACCTACAGCTTGAGGGCTTCCTTATCTGTAAGCCTCTGTGGTGGTTTGGCCTCTGTGGTGATTTGTCTTTCATACCATTCTGGCCTGCACTTGAAGGGAGCATCTAATGTGCGCTTGCTGCCATGTCAGAAGATTGTCCTTGGTGAGGGTAAGGATCAGGAGCTTTCTTACTGTGTCAGAGCTTGATATTTTGAGAATGTGGAGTAGGATCAGTCCTTGCTCAGAACTCTGAGAGTCCAACAGAAGAAAGATGAGCTTGGCTGGTCTTTCCCCATAGCAGTGCTTGGGTAGAGGCTGACTTTTTTTGGGTTTATATGTTTACTTTTACAAATGAAGTTTTCAAACTTTTTGATGTTCCACTCAATTCCGTATTGTGCAGCAGCCTGCAGTTCCTTGTCATGGAATGTCCTGTTTGCCATCAAGGGAGTCTAGGTGACTCTGTAAGTTAGATTCCCAGTATTTGCAGGCCTGAATAGATTGTTTTCTAAGTTTTTGAGCTATTGAAAATTATTTTTGACTGAAAATAAATGTAAATGTAAATGAGTATTTTACTTTTCAGCAGGGAATTCCTGAATAATGCCATTTTAATTCCCTTGCAACTATTTACTAATGCAGGTAGAGTGTGAATGCTTTGAATGGCAGTTTTTATTTCAACGACTCTTTCAGTTCCAGGAGGATGTCACTGTGGTAACTCCTACCAGAAGCAAATGTTTCCCCAGGGTATAAGAGACTTGGCCTAATGCTGTCCCTCGGGAGTTCGGAACTTACTCCACAAAGAGTTGACTAAGATACCAAAACTGATTTTTGTGTAGATACAGCAGAAATGCTTTTTTCAGGAGTTGTTCTTTTGAAATGTTTTGGAATGAATTTGTCTTTTGCTCATGTGATTAATTTGTCACTGTTTGGGAATCTCTGTGTGATCACAGAGTGAACAAGAGGAAGATAGGTTTCTTCCTTTCTGGATTAATGTCACATCACTGATTGGAGGGGTTTTGACTCATGGCTTTTTATTTTTCACCTGTTCTGTTTGGTCTGTTATTGCTGTTCCCCTCTTGTTGTTTGTCAGTGCACACAGAGATGTATTGCCCACAGCAGCTTATGGTATCCTCAGAGTCAATTAGAATGAAGGACTTTTCCCAAGGTTTCTGTGTAACATTGCTGAAATATTCTGGAGTGATGTTCGCTGCCTTTATTAGCAATGCAATGTTGGCTGTCAGTTTGTGGCCTGATTTAGTCCCCAGGTCTTTTTCTAATCTACTGCTGTGCAGCCACTAATTCCTTTTTTGCTGGGTGGACACTTGATAAAATGAAACTCAATAAGAACAATTGTGTGTCACTCCTATATGTATATAGGATAAAGAAAATTAATCTCAGATCATTTCCTTTTAGGAAATTCTGAGTTACACATGTGGCTAGAGACATTAATATGTGCAGATAGTAATAAATGTGTAATAAGCAGCTTCATTTTTTTCTCCTTACTAATTTTACAGTTTTTTCATGTAGTGTGAAAGGGGTATGCACAACTAACTTGAAATTTAATTCTCTTTTTCTCCTAAGATTTTCAGACTTATATAATCCTTCCTGTGCTGTATTATCATTATTAGTATTTTGATGCAGCTAGAAGTGTAAATATAGTTGCTAGGATTATTTTCTTCCAAACCATATTTTAAAAAAAAGTGTGGAATAGATAGGGAGCAGATTGTAAACAGTAATTTCTGTCTATTCAGTCAGTTCAGGAGATTTTCTTGCAAATTGATAAATCACAGGAAAAAAAGAAACATCAGGAAAAGAGGTAACACTTGTATTGAATCCTGTGAGAATGGGGGAGTTGAATCAGAAATTTCCCCTGTGGCAAATTTCAAACACATCAAAAAGCGAGTGACTGAACTACATATGAAACCACAGTTGTAGCTGAAAAAGAAAATAGTATCCTTATGTTCCTTATGTCAGGATGACCTAGCCACATTAGCAATCAGCTGGATGCTTTAAAAATGATTTTATTTATCACTTCCATACTTGTTTTCCTTTCCTTTTTGTCTGCTTTACAAAATTTTTTCTCTGAAGCACAGGGTAAGTTTTGGGACAAATCAGCTGGCAAAGTCTGTTTTTAGCCTTCAGTGGTGAAGTTTCTCTGGCTTTCCTACACACATGGTCCCAGTGCAGGATTATTGTTACGGTTTAAAGCTTTTCTTTATTGATAATTTTCCTCTGAGCTCTGGTTGCTGCTGCTGGAGGATAGGACATCCAAAACTGGATACTTTAGTCTCCTGTTTTACTGAGTAAAACCTGGTTGCTTACAGCTCTCTCTTGTTACATCTCATGATAATGCTGGCTTGTCTTGCAGCAATAATATTTATTTACAACACCTGATCCACAGTAATCCCTGGTTGTTATTCTGTAGACCTTGTGTCTAAGGTGTAAACACCTGTGTGAGTTTTCAGGGAACACTTCATTCTCAGTAAATGAATTGTTTATTTATAGTCCAGTAAACTAATTCAGCAGTTTTTTTTTTAATTGGCCAGGAGATGGCTGTACCTAGCCATGCCCAAGGGACACCAGCTTTTCTGAAAAAATAGTAGTCATTCTTTGAAGATAAGTATTTACTGGAGCTCAGTGTCATTCTATGAGCCATAGAAAACTGAAAACAAGTTCTGTGTTTTAAGTGAAAAGCCTATGCAGGAAAACACGGGTGAGAAGATAGAGTTGTCCCCATGTTGTTATGGTATTTGGTGAAGGTTGTTGGCTGAAGTTTGGATGTGCTTGCAAAAACTGCTTAATGTCCTGATGGCTTTTAGTAGCATGAAATGATGGGAGAGCTTTTGAAGCTGTGCTAATAGAAGTAAATACAGTATAGGGTTATTTTAAAAAAATCTGATAGTTTGCCTCCAAAATACATCAAATACTTTAAAATGTTTATTTTGTAAATATTTTTGTTAGTTATTTCAGGACATTTTTTATTGTGTAGACTACACTTAATGTTACTGGTAAGGGAGCAGAAATCTGTCAATGGAGATTCTGGGTTGTTCTGGTTGTTCTTGTGGTCCCAAATATTACAGTGCAAGGGTAAGAAGTACAGGAACACAATTGCTGTAATGCAATATATTAAGGCAGTGTGTTCTGCATATCTACCTAGTAGCTGGGTGGTTTTAATTCAACAGGTGGGAAGACAGTCTGAGGTTTTTATGTGAAATTTTTAATCAATAATTGTGGTGTCTTTTACATTCTATTAGAATATAACCATATGCTATCATGAGGAGGAGGAGAAAATCAGCCTAAAGTAGCATAAGTGTTAGGGCTTTACTGTATAAGTGGATAGAAAAATGTTATCTCAATGCTTCAAAAGCAGACTGTAAGCTTGCTGGAGAAACATGGAGCTTCTTTGGCATAGGTTCTGGTCCTTCCTAAAACATTGCATTTGGTAGAAAGAGGCAGTTCAGAATTTTTGACACCGTGGACATAAGCTAAGGGTGAAACATTTTATTCAGAGTACAAAATGACTGCTTGTGTGTTGATTGAGTAAAATCTAAATAGTCTGGGTTTTAGTTATCGGAATTTTTTTGTGGATAGATTTAAATGGAGAATTGTGCAGCTTGCTTGTCTGGTTCTTCCAGAACAGTTTGGCAAGACCTGGATTTGTTCTGATTTATATAAATTTCTTTGAACAGTAACATCTGGAGAACGTGTTCTGGACTCATTACACAATAGTACATTTTGTTCATTTTTGTCTTAAATAGCCAATTCTTTTTTGAAGATTTACAGTTAAAAAAAGAAGAAAAGTTATTTGAAAACTTGGTAAAATGTTGTATGTCCTTTTTACACCTTTGCTGTCTGTGGGATTATGATAAAAATCAGTCTCTGTCAGAGCTAAATAGCTTTTATTTTAGTTCTGCTTTTTTTTTCTTTTTAATTGTTCTGATAGTGTGCTTGGTGTGGAAACTGTATTTTATTTATTTGGGGATTACTAATATTTATTATCTTTCTTTTCCTGTGTTGTAAATCTGTTTGAGGGAAAGATAAGGAATATATTTTTTAATATAGAACTTGATACTTAGTTCAGAGCTTGAGAAAGCTTTTCTCACATTTTTAAGATATTTCACAATACGTTGCTGGGCAAAAAAGTATGTGCTGCTGAACTTCATAAAAATGGAATTTTCCACTTCAGTAAATACTTGCAGTGAAGCATTTAAAAACAATATTTTGATAATATCATGTCAAGGAGGATGAAACTTCATGTATTAAAGACCCAAGGTGTAGTTGATGAGCATAACTAGTCTTTGCAGTCTGCAAGCACATTTTGTGTGCCTTCTTTTAGACATCTCTTTATGCCTTGGTTAGTCCTGTGATTCCCTCTGTTTCATTTGTATATTTGTTTATCCCACTCATCAACTGGGGTTAATTCAGTATGTCTGCTGTTTTTTCTACTGTGAGTTTGGTGATAAGAGGGTGGTAATTTCAATTTAAGAAGGTGCTGCAGACTTTATTACAGAGAATAAAACTCTCAGAGTTTTCTTGGAAGTAATTTGCTTGAAGCCTAAAACGGTGAAAAAAATCAAGACTAATATCCAAGTCTGGGAATGGTCTCAGCAGATATGCAGCAGGTTATGCACCTTTGAGGTGCAGGTTAATCTTATTTTGACTTGATTCAGAGCCTTCTTCCAGTGATCAGGTTGACATAACATGTTAGTAATTTGTTATAAAATACCTCTTTTCTTTTTTAATTTGCAGAAACATTAAATCCTCAAAACCTGGCACAAGGTTTTCACATTTAGATGGAAGCACCAAGTATAGACTAATTTATTAATTTTTCTCATGCGCATGCTTTGCATTATAAAAGGACAGACAGGGTTACCAGTGAGATTTGTACGATGGTTTTCATTACTGCAGGTTACTGGTCATTGAGCTCTTTGCTCCTGAGTACTTCTACAGTAGCATGAGGTCCTTGTGTTGAAAATACTTGCTTCACAATTCCAGGTAGATCCAGCATGCTTTTACAGTTACCATAAAATACGTGTACACTACTGATACTGAGGAATGTGAGAGAGAGTAACTTGTATTTGACATTTTTGCCTACTCCTTGATTTGTCATCCAGATGGTGGGTGCAGCTTATTACAACAGAATTTTCATTAAGAGGTTGCAATACTTAGCTTTGACAACTGTTCTGTGTTTCCTGTTGGATCGCTGTCATGTCATGTTGCGGACGATGTGAAAATGTATGGAACTGACCTAAGCCTTGTAATTTAAGCTGGTGTGTTGTTATCTGCTTATACTCATATATATCTATTTGGTAGGTGTCAATTTTGGGGCATATTTTTGCAAGTAAGCTCTCTGTCATCTGGCATGGCTTCTCATGTCAAACTGTATGACAGTTATGCTTTTTGCAAGTATGCTTCTCACATAGCAAAAGTTTTTTGTAGTTGACAAAGGAATGCCATGAATCATAGCTGGAGGGATATTTGAATGCTTTGTCCAGTTAGGCATTGCTTTTTTTATGTAGGCTGCAACTGGGTGTATTCAGTGTGGAGTGGGCAGCCTGCATGAATGTTTGAGCTAGCAGTTCCAGCTCAAAGTGTTCTCGACAAGTCATTCTTCTACTCAAGATGATGTGTTTTCCTTCCAAGAGCTCATTAGATCAAAACTACTCTTTCACCTCCTCTTCCTCCAAGAGTCCCTTAGAAAAGTGAAAAGAAATTCTGGTGAGGAAATCTGCTACTGAGATGTGAGATGCTTTTTAAATGTTTTCCTAAGAGTGTGGATCTGAATCAGTACTATTTTATTGATGTCACGAAATGCTTCCATCAACAGGACAGGTGAAAAGCAAAGGCATTAAAAGTTTTGGCTGTCAGCATGTAGCCCTGCTTGGGACTGTTAATAAACCATAGAGGGTTATAAGGAGAAGACCTTGAAACTCATCTGTTTCAAACCAGTACTCAACAGAGAGTTGAGTTTAGGTTGCCTGTGGTCTTGTCCAGGTGAGTTTTGAACATGTCCAAGGCAGGAGCTTCTGCAACCTCTTGGAGCAGCTTATTCCAGCATGTGACTACTGTGATAGTGAGGATTTTTTTTCTTTAATAAGTTTACTTTTTTGCATCATTCTTTCACTTGACACTGTGTACCTGAAAAGAATCTGCTCTTCCCCCTTTCCATATTACTGCTTTGCTGCTCTTCCATTGTGGGAGGATTAAATTACTTGCAAAGTTACCAGCATTTAAAGCTAAAGCCAAAGCTTTGCATTAACCTCCCCCAGCACCTCCCACTTCTTCCCTGAGAAAGGGAGAGAATTACATAATATATTTTAATATTTTCAGTTTATTCTTTAGCTTCCTGTGGCTGCTAGTTTGTCACAAATGATAGGAAATTGAACTAGGGGAGAGGGCTAAAAATGAAACCCTCACTATTTGCTTTAGGAAGGCAGAGATGTTAATGGAGTTTTTCTGAGTCCTCTCTAATCCAAAAGTCTGTAAGTCTGACAAGGACCTTCTTAATGTTATATTCATGCTTTGAACTTTTAGAATTTACTAAGTTTTACTAGAAAGTTTTCCTTCCAAACCAGAAATTTGGTAACTGTGCAGATTGTAAGAATTTCTAGATAATGGAGGAGGATACTTCCTCTCCATGGTAACCTTTTCTTTATACTTCAGCAGTTCTCCTGACTGATGTTATTTGTAGTCTTTGAGAGTGAGGGTTAAATGAAAATGCAACAAACATGCTTTTCCCCTGAGGGAATTTTGGGGGAGAGGAGGTGAAAGTGTAGTTGTGATCTAATAAGCTCTTAGAAGAAAAATGCATCGTCTTGGGTCAAGGAATGACTTGCTGAGAACACTTTGAGCTAGAACTACTAGTTCAAGCATTCATGTTTCTTCAAATCTGTGATTTTGTAGCTGGAGGAGACTTAGGAGGAAAATACACCCTTCAGCTGTTCCTAATTTCCAAATTACTTGAAGTGCTTTTCTGAAGTGTTGGTTATGTCAGTGACATAGATGATAAACCTGTAAAGAATTCCTGTTCTTACCAGTTCCCAGGCAGAACTGGTGTCCTTTAGGACAATACAGTGGTGACAAGTGGTTCAGAAGGATGCAGGTTTTTTGTGGAACTTTCTTTTTTCCCTCCCAGATGAAGCATAATTAAGATTCCTGTGAGCAAGTGAAACCAAGTAAGGAAGACTTTCTGTCTTTTAAAGATCTGTCATTTGATCTTTAAAATTTTTGCTTAAAAACTGTCTAAAACTAGAGTAAGAAGCCATCTCCTTTGTTGCAGAATAGCACATGATAATGAATTTTGCAGCAGCAGTATAGGAAGAAGCTAACTTAGTTTAGTGCATGTAAATCTCATTTCTCATGACCTTGTTGTCAGTTGCTCACAGATTTTGTCAGTATTTCTTTTTATTAACTTTTTTATCTTACTGCCATAGTGTGACTCTTTGGAATATTTGTGGAAAATGTGATGGGAATGCCATGTGCTTAGTTGCTAAATAATCAACATTTGAATGATGACTTTTTAATTCAGGATAACTAAATGTTGAAATGGATTTGAAGGCATAGGCAGTGTATACACAGTGTGTGTGGATACATGTATTTTTCCTATTAACAGACCCAACTCACTGCACTTTACTTGAGACTTTACACTGACTTGACTGAGGGCTGAGACCTGGTCACTTAGCCCGGGGATTGGCTGAGTTATGCCAGAGGCGTGCCTGGGTCCTTGAAGCCTGTTACGAATGTTTGGGCACACAACAAACACACACATGTTCTTGGCTTTTGCAGGATACAGGGTTGGGGAAGAATAGGAGAAGAATATAGCTAAATTCTCTTAGTTGTTGTTCTATTCACAGTGGGTAAAAGTCATCAGAAGTTAAAAGCAACTTGCATGTGAAATCCTTTTCATTTCATATAATCACTTCTCATCAGTTAGATGAAATAATGTATTTTAACGTGGATAGCTCTGGAAAAAGCAGCTTTTTAAACAGCACAGCATGCTAGTGTGCAAGGTTTCAAGACTGAGAGTTAAACCATCTCTGTGTCAGTGAACCTGAACCACTGCTTTGGACAAGTAGGTTTGAAATTTCTATATTCAGCTGTAAAGTTAATGTATACTTACTGGTATTCCCTTCAGAGCAACAGGGCCTATTTTTTTTAAAAGCTGGAGAACTGTGACTAGGTTATCAGTAGAAAAAATGGTAGAACAAAATGATTAATAAATTAGTGGAACTACTTTTTGTTAACCCAGGAGCTCTAAAAGAGCTGAGTATAAATTTACCAAATTTACTTGCTGTTTGGCCTGCTCTCTTGTATAGTATCAGAGAAATGGAAGGCTACAAGTGTCACCAGCTGTAAAATGGTGGACCATGTCACCAGTTGTAAAAGGGATGGTGGGACCAAGAAAGCTTAAATATTGAATAGATTGTGTTAATTATGTTAAGAAATAAAATTACTAGACTGATGTAGAAGTACATCTCTGACAAATCCTAGATATTTTAAGGATAAAAACTGTCTTTAAAGGCAGGACTGACTGAAAATCAGTAATTCCTATTTGTGTTTTCTACACAAAGTCCCTGGTGAGTAGCAAAACAGTTCATCTGCTGGAGCTTCCTTTTTTTTTCCAGTCTTTTCTGCATGTGCAGCCTGACTGCTTTGGTTGAACTCCTAATATATTTAGCTTCTTAGACTTTTCTATTTGACTTCTAATGGATGTTTTAAATGGATGTCAGTGAGATCACTGGGACAAATAAAATGCTGTCCGTGTATATTGTTAATAGTGCTCAGTACTGACATTTTTAAATGTTTTGCATTTTTTAACACCAATGATGTAGAAGTATTTTGAAAACAAAGCACAGTTTTCCTTTGGCTAAATCACCAGTAGTACTCCTTAAACCACCTTAATGGTCCAGTGTGGGCTCATGCAGAATGATATGAAATTACTCGGAGTTGGAGCATTGGGTGGTGCATTAACATTATAGGAGGTTTAATATTGTTTGAATATCTCATTTTTCAAGTTAAATTAAGACAGGAACATGACTCGTTGCAGTTACTGAAATCTGAAATACTTTTTTCCTGATGGCTTGGAACAAATAAAGATGAAGCAGCCAAAACATTAATGCACAATAATTGACTACAAATGTCTGTAAACATGTTCTGTTAGGTTGCTATGAAACTTCTTATTCCTGGCGAACAAGAAGATGACTGTGAGACTGCCTTAAAGCTGTTGTCTCCTAGACAAAGGGTCAGTGGTAATTTGAACATCCATGGGGTACTCTTTGTTCTGAAAATCGCAAAGATTACTCCTTTTTTTAATTTAAGTGAAATTGAACTGAGTATTGCTTTTTTCCTTAATGTTTGTTCATCATAATTTCAGATTTTTCTTAATAGGAAAGACTTCTAGAGTGTTTTTTCGCTTTCTTAACATGCATCTAGTCTTACTCCTGAGTTATTAGGACAGAGAGATAAGAATTTTTTTTTTTTTTTTTTTTTTTTTTTCACGTAATCCTCCCTGTTTGCTGTATTGCTTCCCTCAGTAGCTGGCAAAGGGCACCAACCTGTTCAGATGGCTGAAACCAGGGATGTTTATAAAGCCAGGCAGGTCAATTGAAATGCACAGCAGCATAATGTCTTCCTGCACAGGCTGACGCGCCTGGCTTCAGAAAATGCAGAGGTGCTACTTTCACCTGGACTGACAGGTTAGCTCCTTGAGCTGGTGTTGACTTTGTTTTGAGCTGCATGACTGACGCAAATTAGAGGAGAACACAGTTTAGCAAGTGTTTCTTTGCTGGTAAGGAAATGAAATATCAAACACAAAGTATCTCTGGGTTATTTGTCTGCTTCAGTCAGATTTCAGCTTAAATTTGACTTAGCTGGTTCGCAGTGGGTGATGTGAATGGCTCTTTATCAAAATGGATTTCCTTTTCAATTTCTGAAAAAAAGTGACAAATAAGAAAATGTGAAATAAAATAGATAAAAATATATAGACTCAATACATTTAAATAAATAAATATTTAAGTGTTTTTTGTGTTAGTAATGATTTTCATACTGTATCAATATAAATAGAAGGTTAAAGCAACACTATAGAATTCTTAATGCTTGGGGAAATGAATAAATTTGCTTTATCCTAATAATGTGTATTTCTTTTTGTCATAAGAGGCTAGATTTTATAAAGAAAGCCCTACCTCTCAAAACTCTACCCAAAGTTGTTTGGGTATAATAAATAAATATAGTAAAATAATATAGTAAAGTGCTTTAGGATTTGCTTTTAAGAGGTCAATATTAATGTTTTAATGCTACCATCAAAACCATTCCTGAGTAATAAATTTCATTAATTGAGTTCCCTAGCTCACTCTTTTCTGTTTAAGTCATGGTGCTTCAGAATTGTACCTTTAGTCCTGAAATGCCAAATTAGGTGCTTCACACTCCTCACTTTACATCTGTCTCATTACATTTTACTTTTGCTTTATTGATTTTCACATCATTTATTTCATCATCTTCCATTGATAGCAGCATGATGCCTCTCATTTAATATCTCAGTAGTATTTCAGCAGTTTTGTTAGGATGTATTTTGTATTTTGAATTATAGAGTTACATACTAGTGTGGTGGAACTAACATGCTTTTAAATTAATTCACCACCCTAAACTGATATTAAAGAATTAATTTTCAAGTTTATATCAATTATTAGTTAAAAGCTCATTTTACAGGATGGTTCGAAAACATTTCAATTTTTGTGTGAGGGTTGTTTATTTATGGAACCTGTGTATTAGGGTATTTCAGTGTACTTTGAAAAATCTGTTAATAAAGAATAAGGTTTGGTAAGCTATAAGTCTTAGGTCAAAATATCCTTATAAGCAAAATATGCTTATCAAAATATCAAGCAAATGAAGTGAAAAACAGTGATCTGCCAATGGACTTATTAGAAGCAGGAAAGTAGAAAGTAGGAAATAAAGTAACCAATGTTACTATATGTCTTCATAATGTTGATACATTTTTAGTTAAAATAAGATTTTATTAAAATATATTAAAATAAGATTTGTTTTAAATTAAAATTGTGTCAGTGAAAGAGAAGGGAATCAAGATTGCTAATTCATGGTATACTAGATAAATAAAAGAGAGGGAAGGAAGTGTTTGCCAAGTTTTTATAGTGTTACAGATGGCCATGGGTACAGGGCTTCTGCCCTGTGGAGACACCTTCACAGGTGATGCTAAGGCCTGAGACAGCTACACATTTGCACAGGAAGTTTATTTTCCTCTTTTTTTTTGGCCATGGTGTCTGGCAGCGGAGAGAGTGCACAAAAGGATGCAATATAGGAACTGTGATTACAACTCCTTCAGGTATGAGAACAATTTAGACAGTGAAGAGTCCCTCTAGGGGAAAAAATAATCTTGGATTCTCCTTGTTTTCACTGCCTTGTATGAGAAATCATGGTTTGTCCTGCAATTGTAGCAGCTCTTTGGACTTGGTGTTGGCTTGTAGCCTCACTGATACCACCAACATTGTAGCATCATTTGATGGCATTTCTTTTTTTACTTGCGTTAAATGAATGTTCCTGGAGGGGGAAAAAAAAAAAAAAAAGGAAAGCAGAGGGAGAGCCAAAAACATATTCACTAATATATGTACATACATACATTTATATGGACTGGATACAAGGGGTGACAGTGGTGTGCTGGGTGATGTGTGAAAATTAAAGATGTGTCCTTTAAAGATTTGTTAAACATACGTCCCTTTAGTATATTGCAAATACAACCTTGGACAATGGTTTTTTCCCTAATCATCCCTTTCTGAAAACTTTTGTTAGCTTCCTTTTTATATTTGAACGTACAGATTCCTAGTACTGTTGCTCTTAGTAACAGCTTTCCCACTTATTTAGTCTGGCTTTTTGGTTAGTTGTTTCATGGCTGTTTTGTTATTGTTTAATTTATTTCATAGCCACTGATGTGCACTGTGCACATTTTTTCCATCCAGTTTGAAGTCTTGGCATTTTCATGCATGATGGATTCCTGTAGAAACCTATTGTCTACCCAATGTTCTAAAGGGAAGATTTAATAGCAGGCTGAGGTTTTTCTGCTGTACTCCCTTGGCAGAAAAGTACTGCTGGCAAATATTGTAAATATGTCTTACAGAGGATATTGTAGTGGTGTTTCATCTTCCTCCTACTCCTTCTTGCTTCTAATTTCATGAACTGAACAATTTTGTGTGCTACTATCTATTAGATTGATGCGTTTTTGGGATCTGAAATTTCTGTGGCACAGAAATACGTCAGGACTAAAATAACCTTTTGCACTCCCATAGGGAAGAAATGAAATCAAGTGTTTTGGGGTTGTAGCAGGAGCTGCAGTTCCTTGGAGACAAAGCAAATTATAAAAATGTGGCCTTACCTTGAGAGGGAAAAGTGGTAAGAATGAGCACTGTTCATAGGAAGTGTGGACAGGAGGTAGTGTGCTTTTTGTACAGGTGCTCCTGGGCATCTGTTTGCATTGAAGTAGGGACAGTTGCTTTTCAGTTCCTGGAAAAAAATGGAAGAAACAACACTTACCTTTATTGTAAACTTTTAAAAGTGCTTTTAAATATTGTTTGCTCCCATATAAGCATGAGGGGTATGCATGTTTAAGTGTGAATATGTCAGAAAAAAAATTTCCTTCAAGTGTTAGGAATGTAAATTGCAGAAACTGTTCTTAGCTTTCATTTAGTTTCTCCTTCCTTTGAGTTGTAACAAGTTAAAGTATCTGTACCTGTAATGAATGGTTGTTTCTACACCTAAAAAAGCCCATCTAAACAGCCATATGCTTAATTGCATGTGACTTTTTTATAAGTAAAATATTTCTGGGACAATATTTTCCACTTAGAGCTGGTGTATTAATGGAATTGTGTGGGGTTTTTTGTTTGTTTGTTTGTTTGTTTGTTTTTTAAATATAGGCAAAGACAGAGTTTTCAACACCCCTTTATGTGAACAAGGAATTGTTGGCTTTGGTATTGGAATTGCTGTTACAGGTGCTACAGCCATTGCAGAAATTCAATTTGCAGATTACATTTTTCCAGCATTTGATCAGGTTAGTACTAATAAGTTTGGGAGTGGTTAAAAGAAATCTTACCACTGTTTAAATTACTTTTCTGTTAGCATTAATACTTGGTTTGAATATGTAATTTTTGCAAATATAACCACAGCTGTATTACTAATATTTATGCATGCCTTAGGTAAATAGGCGTAAACTGCAAACAGTGCTAGTACTGTACTGTAAACAGTAAACTGTACCATGGGCAATTTGAAGGCTTATTAAATAATGGAAATTTAAATCTGGTTTGAGGCAAATGCTTGTTTGTTTTAATTTTTGGTTTTGTGGCTGTATTGGCTTCAGCAGCCATAAATTCAACAGCCTGTGTCTTTCAAACACATTCTGAATTCAGCTACAGCTAGCCATGTGTCCACAGGACGAAGTACAGATCTGGACTGGGCTGATTGTACCAGTACAGAATGAGGAAACAACTGAGTTATAAGGCTGCCCCTGAGGCTTAGGCATCTAACTTGAACACAATAAATTATTGGTTTATCGTCTTTGCACTGGCTTACAGTATTCCTTTGCTTCTAATTTCATCCTCTGAATCCCTGCATAGAACAGATGATGTCGTTACATTGCATGTATTGAAGTGTCTTGATGCATAACTGGAGGTATTGAACTGAATGTTACTTTTGTATATAAATCTTCCCAGATCGTTAATGAAGCAGCAAAATATCGTTACCGCTCTGGAGATCTGTTCAATTGTGGAAACCTCACCATTAGAGCACCCTGGGGCTGTGTGGGTCATGGTGCACTATATCACTCTCAAAGTCCAGAAGCCTTTTTTGCTCACTGTCCAGGAATAAAGGTATAGTAACTCTTATCTTATGAAGATTAATTTTTTTGTTTGTTTTATAATGGACCTGACTGTCAATGAGTCTAGGTGCAGACAGGGGAAGAGGAGTAGATATCAATCCACAACAAAGTATCTGAATATGTTATTTAAAAACTATTAGAAAACTTAAACTATGCTAAGTGTTTTAGAATTTATAGTCATTATTGAAGCAATCTTTGTAGATATAGCGTTTTGTATTTGTCTGTTTTTTGTGCTACAAACATACATTTTAAATAATTTTGTGTCAGTATAGTACAGAACCTAAAAACTAACGCTTAATAAGTAGCACTTTCCTTTTTATTTATTTTTTTTTTTAATTTTTGCAATCTCTTTTAAGTGCATTTTTAATTTAATTAATGTGAAAGACAGTGGTGGGCAGTAGGCACAAACTGAAACACCAGAGGTTCTTTCTGAGCATGAGGAAGCACAGATTGCCCAGAGAGTTTGTGGAGTCTCCGTTCTTGGAGGTGCTACTCAGAATTTGTCTGCACGTGGTTCTGGATGGCTCTGCTTGGTCAGGGGCATTGGACTAGATGACCCTCTGGAGGTCTTTGCCAAACTCAACTGCTTGGTGATTCTCTGAGTGAGAACTTCAGGCCTGAGCTGGTGGCATCCCTTGAAGTGAAGATGCCTAGTGCTTAGGTGGATAACTTTACTGGAGAGGAGGGAGTGGCAGCATCTCATCTCAGATTAAGTGAGCACTGTTTGTCAGGCTCTCCTTTTTTTCTTGACTAAATTTTTGTCTGTGAACTTGTACTTTTGTGTTAGCTGGCATCCAGTCCATTGAGCAATGACTCATGGCGGATTCATGTGGAAGATTTAAGCAGAGCCAGTATTTATATTCTAAAGACACATGTTCATTGTTTATCTGCTGTTTAAACTGTTGTTTCTGTATGATTTTGGTGTCTTAAAGCTTCAGCTGTTACTCATCTCCAGGGAGGCCATAGCCATTTCTTCTACTTGTTATTTTCTTAAATAAAAAAACCCTTGTATTATTCATAGTTTATTTCATTATATTTGAGGAATGGAATACATTCTTGTCTTCGGATGTTCTTTATAGTATTTGAGGTCCTCTTCTGAACTTGAAAGTATTTCCTGATTATAGATAAAAGCAATCTACAAAGTCTTTTGCCAGGTTATTGAATCAAATGTTTTCTAGAGCTTGTTTAAAAACCAAAGTAGTTTATTATTGTATGAAAGCAAAACATAACTTAGATGATAAAAATGCTGACTCCAGGTCTAGCTAATTTCTGCTGATCTTGTAGGTCAATCTCAAATTTCTATATACTAAACCAAGGGATGAGGTTTAGTGGTCCACTCTGGTGATTAAAACTCTAATTCATACCAACTAGCTCGACTGATCAATAGTCTTATCAATAAGTTAATCAGAATTAACTATTTAGTCACTCCAGGTAATATGATTTCTTTATTCCCACCTTTGATCTTTGTGTTGATTTTTCACTTTCTTTCCATTTTCCTTAGGTAAAATGCTAAAATAGGTTGCTAACTAAGATCTGTCATCTTAGTTAAAGGTAAAGGCGCATTGTTTCTGTGGAACTGATAGAACAATCTACTAGTTTCTTATCCACATAGAAGTGTTTTTGACTCTTTTGAATATTTTGCTTTGTGAAAACAGTGTTGTTTCTTTAATATTTTTTGCAAAGCTGTTTGTTGATGCAATTCATAATGTTTCAAGATTGCAGGTATTTTTGAATAACCCTGGCCCTCAAAACAGATATCAGAAGGTTAAAATGAACTGGTGGTTCAGATGCATTTTCAAATGTTGCATATCTAAGCATATTTTCTCCATATTACAGGAGGAAAGACAATGTCTTACAAGCTGGGAAGGGTGTGATTTAATCTTTGGAAAGATTTGCTTTCAAAACAACCCTCTTATTCAACTTTGTGAAAGGTTTTTGGCATTTGATTTTGTATTTTTCTTAAGTAGCAGGTATAGTTTGGATTGCTAAGTCCAAGGGATTTTGTACAACTTGGGTTATTCAGGGGAAGGATTGTGGTCATTGGTACTTAAGCGATGCTCCTAGGGGTTGAGGACACTATTGGATGGTTGTATCTTTTGTCCACTGTTGTGAGGGTGTACATGGAAGACATTAGTATTGATCCTCTGCATTCCACTGTAAGAATATCTTCTCTCATGGTTAGAAACTTTCTTTTTTATTTCTGGCATAAATTTGTTCTTGAATAACTTCTATATTTAACTTAGCTGTCCTTCACCATCCCGTTTATATCCTAAAACACTTGTACTCTCTTTAGTCTTTGTTTTGTTAGACTAAACAAATCAAAGCATCAAAGAAATGTTGACAATATCTGGAGCTCTTTTGACATCTGTTTGATTCATTTCCTTTTCAAGGAGTTGAAAGAATAATTAAGTGTTCCATTTGATAATGATTTTTGCACTAGCAGTAACAGTTCCTTGTCTATGCTGTTACTTTTTTTTAGGGTTTTACTGCATAGTATGCGAGTCATCTTTTGAGCAGATAATAAATTCATGTCTGAATTTCTACTCCTGAGTTCTAAATCTATAACAAAAATGTAGTTGTTAAATATGAGACTTTCAGTATGTATTTTTCAGTTCGTTTTTGTCAGTCATGTCCTCAATATGAACTGGGACTTTTCAGTATCATGCTCTTTAGTGTAGTGACTTTCAGCTTTGGAATCGTTTTCATCACTATGTTCTGACTTAACATCATGAATAGATAAGGTAAATAAAGTCTGTCCTAAAAATGATTCATTCCTAAGGAGCTGTACTAGTGACATCCATGGGTAATTTTCCATGTGTCTGTTACCAGTGCTTTGGTGAAATATTAATAAACTGCTTCTCCCTTGTTTAGAAAAATCACTTATTGAAGTTAATTTCTTGTAATAGGAGATTTAGATTGTGGGTTTTTTTACTCTTTTATAGTACTTTTATATAAATAATTGATATTACTCTCAAAATATATTTTGAAGCCATGGCTGTAGTTAAAATGGATTTTTGTTTTTAAACAAGTGCTAGAGCTAATGTTTACAGTGACTTCTAACTTCACAGCTATAAGAGTGTTTGCTGGTAGACTTCATGCTGCATGTTCCACCTCTTTGAGGTCTTTGGTGTGGAAATTAGTTGGTTCTTCTGATTTGAGGGAATTTGGCTTTTAGGTTCTATTTTTATTTAAACTGCGATAACTTGGTAATTTTTTTTTCATAATTGAAATTCTCTTAGAGCATCCAAAGTTAACTCTTCTGTTGGCAAATGAATTGTATTGTTCCTTCCAAGTATTGAGATTACATCTGGAGGCCTTGCTTAGTTTTTTTTTGCTTGGTATATAGTTTAAGGCATTTATTGGTTACCCATTTCCAAACTGAACAAATTTCAAGCTTCCACCATAAGCAAAAAAAAAATCAGCTTTAAATAGCTATTTTCTTTTGTAGCCTTCAGAACTTGCTGGACCAAGTCTGAATACTTTTAAGGTCTATTCTGATGAATCTTTACCCAAGTAGCTGCGGATAACTCAGATGCATTTTTTTGTTTTATATCTACATCAATTTTACGATGCTTATGTATATATATATATATGTATATTAATCTGACTGACATTTTTCTGTTCCTTTTACCTTAGATTTTATTGTTAAGGTGTTAGTTCTACCTTATCTGACAGTATCTTAGTATTTAAATCACTGTATAGAGGGCAACTATTAAAGCCTCATCAATGAACAAAATAAAATTTAAAATCTGGAGTGTCTTTTAGTAATGTAGCACTGATGTTAATTCACTTTGTAAGAACAGCTCAATATGTACGCAGATTTATTTAAAGCAAATAATTGCTTAATTTTAAGTATTGTTGAAGAAGTTTCTGGTAGAATTGCAATTTTAAATAAACTACTTCAAAATATTTTTACAGGTTGTTATTCCAAGGAGTCCTCTGCAGGCCAAAGGATTGCTGCTGTCATGCATAGAGGACAAAAATCCATGCATATTCTTTGAACCTAAAATACTTTACAGAGCTGCAGGTAAAGATTTGTGTGTTGTATTTTCCAATAAAGCAACTGATGCGGTATTTTACTCATATATGTTGATAGTCACAGCTAAAACAATACTTCAGTAGAAGTCTTGACTTGTTTGGTCTCTATTTATGTTGTGGGCTGTTTTTTAGAGGAATTGTGAAAACTGAATAAGTTCTCGAAGTTTAACTGCAAAGAGAAATGAAGATTTACCATCTAATTTATGCTCAATTAGTTTTGGAAGTGGAATGCTTTACAGCTTAGGATGAAAAAAAGAAATAGAACTAAGAGGTATTATTCTCTATCAGATTCTGATATAAATTTGGCAGAATTTGAACTGCTTTCTTGTGGTAACTCTAAATAATAAAACAAATTTCCAGATCAACTTTTATTTTTCCAAAAGAATGAGCCCCACCATCACCATTTTCCCAAGGTTAAAATTTCTTTGAAATGCTTAATTTATAAAAATCTTCAAGATTTAGATTTTAACCTTATTTGAAAGGAAATATGATTGCCATTACTTTGTTTTTGGTCATAATGAACTTTCTGGTTCAGAGTAGTTTTAACAACTCTAAATTATGTGTAAAGTATTGGAACAGTGGAAATTGACAATGATGGTGTTTGAGTTGGTTCTAAAAAATTAGCTTATTCTTTGGACTAGAGAAATTTGACAGAACAGACAATGGATGAAAAATTTTGCACGTGGAGATAGGCAGAGAAATTGGATGAGCAACGGATATATAATAGAACTGAGTCTATGACTTACCCATAGCATTTCCCTGTCCTGTGGCTTTATATATGAACTATGCTTGATCCAACCATACAGTTTATAAGTTGACTCTGTGTGGACTGAATTTGGGTGACAGACAAAATGTTTCTGTTTTGCTTTGGACCTTTTAAAAGCACTTTTCTGCCAGTGCATGCATTTTGTCAGTAAATTTATCTTCTTCCTAGAGAGACAGTAATAAGGCAAAAATTTAGAAAGCAGACATCAAAACTACAAAAACCAGTAATATAACTCAGGATCAAATAGGATATTTACTGGTAAAACTGCTAATTTGCTTTTATATTTTCAGAAAAGGCCTGGAAGTCAGGTTAGCAATGTAAATTTAATAGTACAGCTATTTTTAGTGTGGTGGGCTGTGATATATCCATAGGGTATTGCATTCCTTAAGTTCAGTGTGTTTGGAGAGCTTATTAAAATTCAACTAAAAGGTCTCTGTCCATTCTTTTCGAGGAAGTAGTTTGAAAAATGAGCTTGACTCTGAGTCCTTTTAAACAAAGAAAAAAAATGAAGTGTTTTTAAAACAGGCCTTTGTTTCTCCCCATTCCCGCCAGTATTTACAAGTCACAAGTACAGACTGTAGAGTTAATAAAATACTTGCTTTCATACTGGCATGAAAGGCTGCACATCAATATCACACAGCTTTTGAGAATCTAGGGAGGTTTTTGTGTTTGGGGAAAGGACTTATAAAGCAACTGCTGGATCATTTAGTGAGCAGAAATCAGGCTTGTGATGGAAATCTTGAGTGTGCCGCAGTAGTGTTCAATGTGATGTATATGCTGGTTAGTAACAAGCTACAACATTGCTGTTGTTGTTAATTTCTGAAAGACAGTGATTTCATCGTGTATTCTGAGGGCTAATTTTTGGAGACCTTACCTATATTTTGTCTTAGAATTTCTAAGAATATCAGTTTAGTGGTGTAAGTTGAAATTTATAGTACATTTGCATCAATGTGTGACAGGGATGATTTTAACTGGTAACTTCTTTCATTTACATGTATATTTTATTATTTCTACAATATAAAGCAGGGATATCTTACTATATGGAATAGTTGTTATGTTCCTTTGATTTTTGTTGTAAACCTTTCTCTGTGTTATCATTCGTTTGTCATATTTACTACTAAGCTGTTCTTTGTGGATTGGCTCAGCTTGGACTTGAAGGTGACTGCTGTCTAGGAGTCTCCTATAAAATTGATTTCTTCTAGAGTTCATTCTTATTCTCCTGGCCATAGTCAGGGTTTCTGGTAATTCCACCAGATAAACCAAGTGGTCTGGTGAATTCAGAAATGGACCAGGGCCTTCATGATTGATAAGATCAAGATGCAGCAGCAATGAGACACATGCCTTGTGAACAAGAATAAGATAAATGGTGGAAAGAAGGGTTTTGGAAACTTGTCTTGTGTTTCGTAGAGAAAATTTTTATAGTACCTAGTGTGAGTATGTTGATTCTAGCAGGAGAAAGAAGATCCTACAGATTCAGAAATCGACTTAGACAGTAAGCTGTATTTATTGTGTCTTTCCATTAGAGTCTCAAAACAGTACAGGGCCTTCTGAAGGCTGGGAACATGCAGGCTTTCCAAAACAAGAACACAAAACTGTGTCAGTTGTCTCCTATTACTTAATTTATTTTTTTTTTTCCTTTTTAGCATGGTATAAAACTTCACCTAAGATCTGGGATCTCATTGTTCCAAATGAGAATAATTTTCTTTATTTCCATTATCATGGCTCAGTCATTGAATAATGAAATTGTATTGCCCCTACAATAGCTTTTTTTTTTTTTTTTTGCTTTAGTTTCAGGTGAATAGACATGTTTGTTCAGAGAGCTTTGTGACTGATGTGACAAAGTGGGTGTGTAGGGACTTAATTGAAAAATTAAGGTGTTAAAGATGTTAATGGGAAGGAAGATTTTCTATCTGTAAAACTAATGTAGGCTTTTGAGCCTCATCATTTTCCTCTAATGGACTTTTCTTTCTTCCTATGCAGCCTCTAAGTATTTGTCTGTGAAATTTTGTTCAGAGTTGTTGAGATATTTGAAATTACAGCTGAAAATAAACTGTAGGTGACATAGCCTTTAAACACAGGGTATCTGTCCTTATTCAGGTGGCCTGAAGCTAATAATGCTTTTTTTAAAACAAACAAGCAAAAAAATCAAACTAAAATAATGACAAAAAATCTCATTTCCACTCCATTCCAGCCACCAAAAATTTATAGCCTTTCTCTGAGTGTTCCTGACAAGGTTTGTTTGTTGTTTTAGTTACATTTGTCTTCAGGTATGTGTCTCCATATTTTGTTTATAGCTTCTCCTTTTTCTTTATCATCCCATCAGCTAATTTTACTGTAAGAAACATTCCTGTATTCCCCATAGCCTTATCAGTAAGTGGGACTGAGCAGGTTTGGTTCTTGTAACTGCCACCTTCACCCTTTGTGGTAAGGTTTGTGTCCCTGTGTGTTCTTCCTTATGGCTTCTCTCTCTTCCTATTATCCTCTTTGGCATTGTAAAGATCCTTGTCTAGACACCCTTCAAGAAGCAGATCCTGTCTTCTTTCACATAATCATACAAGTTTATATCAGAAGTATTGTATATGTTAATTTTCTTCCAATTGTATTAGGAAAAAGCAAAGAAATGTAAGCTTTTCTGAGTAAAAATCTAGAGTTAAATATGCAAATACACATGCAAAGAGAGAATTCTGTTGCTATTTAACTTATGAGTTCATAATGTCATTGAAAGTGCTGTAGTGACGTCCTCCTAAATGTCAGAGATACTAAGAAAATATCTGAATTAAAAAGGAAAAGGAGGCTTTGATTTATAAAAAGTGTTAACAGCCTGTGCAGTGTCAAGAGAACATAATGGTTATGAATCAAAGGAGAAGATGAGTCACCTTGACATTATCAGGTTTAGACATCTTGTGGAGAACCTACTCTGATGTTTTTTGACCTTTTCAGTTTCATTTAATTGTACTATATATGACATTGGTAGTGTGGAAATAAATACGACTTGCATCAGTGGTTGTTATAGAGACAAGGCAGGTAAGATGAGAAAACATGTATTTTATTTCTGCTGTTCAGACTGCTCCTTTAGAAAATGCAACAGATGTTGTAACCTCTTAAAATTAACTTGTCATGGCTCTTTTTCACTGTTAATGACAACTTTTTGTTAATTGCTGTATTTGAAATCTGTATTTGAAACATTTGACCCAAAATACTTATTTCTTTAGTAACAGATGAACAGGCTGCTTTGTATGTAAACATTGTTATCCTGGATTAGATAATTATTAGGAAAGAATATTAATAGAATAATTTCATGTGCTATTTTTCATCTGTATTAGTTGGGAGAGGAGTTTTTGCAAAGGCAATCAAGAAAAATCCTTCCAAATTGAACTTTCCTATAAATTTCTGACAAGCTGAATTTTCCATTTAAAATTGTCAGGTATTATAGATAAGCTCATTTAATGGACATTTTGTTGCAGAATGGTTTAGCTATAGTGGGAAATTAGTTAATTTGTATAATTGTATGTAATATTTCATTTCCCTAAGTGGATAAAACCATTGCACAGAGAAAAAAACCTTTATTTCTGTATCATGTACACCTTCCAGCTCTTCCTCTGGCTCATCCCACTCCCTTCAAAACCTTCTCGTTTGTGTCAGTATCCTGGTTTTCCACTCAAATGTCCCGTGGTATCTTTTTAAGTTTCTTGTTATCCAGGTTTCATGTAGGTGACCATTTCATGACAGTCATGCAATGCCAGTTAGTATGGTTGTGGGTTTCATTATCTCTCAGGATCTCTTTCTGTTGCCTGAGGGTTGTACAACATGCAAAATCTGTAGAAATTTTGGTCTGCTACTAATATTCAGTGAGCAAGGGCTGGATGAGCTTTTCTTCCCTTTCCTTCTCAGCCCTATATTTTTCTACCTACTTGTTACTCAAAGAAATTGTTACAGAACAGGTTGCTTGGACTAGGTGATCTCCAGAGGTCACTTCCTCTCTCAGCCATTCTGTGATTCTGTGATATACGTGGTATTTATGTATCACTATCAACAAGAAGAAAAAGAAAATTGTCTGTTATGATTGAGGATTATTTGCTACTTCATTTTTTTAAGTTATGTTTGGAACTTGTAAGCCAGGAAAAAACCTAGGTCGTTCTACTTGTATTCGATCCACCGTAACAGTGAAGGAAAAATATGAACCTTTTCACTACTGGTATCACTCAGGGAGATTCTTTATTGTTACTTCAAGAAGCAATTTTGTTCAGCAGGAACTCAATAAGTGTTTTATGAACTATGAAATAAATTAGCAAAAAAAGGCAGAGTGTTCTCTTTATAAATTGTTTCTGTGTATTTAGAAGATTTATTTTTTTCTACTTACCACTAGAATATATTTCAAGAAGTATTATTTGACTTTCTGGTGCATAAAAAAGTTCATCTTTAGATCAAAAACAGTATTTATTTTAACATATGATATATGGATGTCTTTCATCATAGTTTTACTCATTAAACCAATCGATACGTAGTTTGTTGGAGCAGTGATGCAAAACCAGCACAGCTGACCTAACATTTTTCCATCTGAAAAATGAGTCTTGAATGAAGCTGCCTTAAATGTCTTAGAAGAAGACAAGATGACAAGATGCCTAATTCTTGCCTTCTCTTGTGAATTGTGGTGTATTTTTGGTGAATAGATAACATTTTTTAAAAGGAAAAATACTTAGACTTATTCAAAACTTCTATCGGAAGTTCTTGCTGACACTTCCTCTGTAGGTTCTGAAAACTTTTCACCTCAATTTGAACATAGAACTGCAGAGCATCATGCTTGGAGCATCAGGAGGATTCTGGCACAGCTGATTGTTCTTGTCTGAGTATTGAAGTATAATATCAAGACTCTTCTGATGATTACTAGATTAATCAAGAATTGTGATCAATTAGTGGTTACTTGAGATTTTTTATTAACTGTAGCAGTGTCCCATTTCCAAATCTGATGCTGATATTTTGACTTGATGTACACCAGAATTTAGTGCTGTCTTTTGCATGTGTATATATGCATCATCTTCTTGTAGTATACAACATAAATTAAACTCTACGCTGAGCATACTTGTAACAGTTTAATTAAAAAGAATTTTAATTGCAGCTAAAGCATTGAAATGAATGCTAATACTCAGTTACTTTGACCTAATGCTAATGGCATCACACAATTGTTAGGATTGGAAGGGACCTCTGGAGATCATCCAGTTCAACCCCTCTGCCTAGGCAGGGTTACCTAGAGCAGGTGACACAGGAACACATCCAGGTGGGTTTTGAATGTCTCCAGAGAGGGAGAACCCACAATCCCCCCTGGGCAACCTGTTCAGTGCTCTACCACTCCCCACATAAAGAAGTTCTTCCTTATATTGATATGAAGCTTTTTCTGTTTTAGTTTATGGTCATTGCTCCTCATCCTGTCACTGGCCACCAGTAACAAGTCAATATAATTTAGGTGTATTATTTTAGATGGCTTTAACGTTGAAGAAAAAATTCAGTGTATGTTTTATGGGATAATTCTGACTAATAAAGCAATCTAGTGCTTATTTCCCCCCCTTTTCTTTTTTTTCAGTGGAACAAGTTCCTATAGAGCCCTACAACATTCCACTGTCTCAAGCTGAGGTGCTGCAGACGGGCAGTGACGTGACAATGGTTGCTTGGGGCACTCAGGTCAGTAATTCTCTTCCAAGGTATTTGTCACCCAGCAGAGCCTGGCCTAGGGGGTAGGTGATGTTTGCATTCAAGCTCAAGTGCCAGACATTAAAATTTGCACCATCTTCCATCACTATATGCTTGAATGAAAGTTTGCCAGTGTTTATATTTCTATGAAACCTGCTTTTTATTGTGTAAGTTTTTACTAATTTTTGATTACAGATGACTCTGGAAGATTAGAAGAGATACACCTGTGCATCAAGTTAATGATTTTTCTATGATTATGAAAAACTATGATAGATTTGAGAATGGGGCAATGAGATGTAACTCTGAGGAAGGCATTGGGAAAGAAAAGTTCAAAATAGTGAAAATAAAATACTGAAAGAAAAGTACAGATCTTCACTGCATGATTTAAAGAAGTGTAACCTGGAGGTCCCTTGATACAGAAAGTTAAAAATCCAGGGAACGTTTAATGTAAGTTGGGATTGGTATAGTTCTAACAGTTATATTTCAAAGCTGTTCAGGAGCATCATTGGCAACCCTCCCCCTTGCCATCCCCCTGCCAGATTAAGATCTGCAAATATTGAAAAACCTTTTAAAAGAATACATCTTCGTAGTCCAGAATTATAGAAAAGAAAATTGAGTTTAATTTGGACTAACCAGAAGTTACTATTTTCTTGGCCTAGTTGTATCTGAGAAGCTTTTAGAGGAGAGGGTGTTTGTCACTTTCGTGAACTGATCTCTGGGTTTGTGCCTTGTTGTTGTTGTTGTCATTGTGTTTGCTTGTTTTATTTTCTTTGAAATTTGTG
Organism: Phylloscopus collybita; assembly: GCA_027886175.1. Classification (NCBI taxonomy): domain Eukaryota; kingdom Metazoa; phylum Chordata; class Aves; order Passeriformes; family Phylloscopidae; genus Phylloscopus; species Phylloscopus collybita. The sequence continues at coordinate 24,636,308 of JAJNNQ010000026.1, read as the reverse complement.
GTCTTCAATGCTTATCTGTGGTAGTTTCCTTGTCTTCAGACTTTTATCTCCTTTATATCTATGGTTATTCCTACTAGTTTCTGATACTAGTAGGAATTTTCACTTTGCACTTCTATTAAATTATGGACTTCATAAATACCTTTATTTGTATTTCTTTTTCTCCAGCAGATTGATAAAGTAATTGACTTGATAAAATAATGGCTTAAAAGCTGGCTATGGAGATTTAATAATATCCTGAATTTCCTCAGTAGGCAGTAGTGCAGAGAGGACTTGGAGTGACATGCTTGAAAAAAGCTATGTGTTCTGGTGCTTGGAAAAAGTTAAGGCAGAATTCTCTTTTGGTGTGATTAAAAATAGGACAGGTGTGCACACTAATCCAGGTTTAGGAGTTTACCAAACCATGGGTGTGGCTGTGCCATACAGCATAGGGGCAGATGTTTTGCACATATGCAGTAAATCCAGTGTGTTGGATTGTCACTGGACGTGACAGGATTCTGCAGATCAAATACGTTCAGTGAGTTTGTGCTGAGGATGTATTCAGGTGAAGCACATAAACTTGGGGTTTGATTCCTGATTGTGCTACCAATCCAGAATTTACTATCAAAAGGCAAAGGGTTTGCACAGACTCACTGGTAACTTCTCTTACGGTTTTGGACATGAGGTAGTTTCTTGCCAGCTGCTGCTCTGATGGGGTTCCCTGGTGCTGATTGTCCTGGGTGGTGCTCATGAAGGGTAGCAAAGGCTTTTAGTTCTCTCTGCTTGTGCTCACTCTTTCATTGTCAATAACTAATCTGTTTATTGTAAATAACTAATTCATATCCCCTGTGAGCTAGGTAAGTGTTTTTACTTTTACAGACAAACAGCAAAAACATCCATCCTGTGTGCCATGTTGAAAATTTTCAAACATTCCTTACTGCAGCCTCAGATGTATTAAAGTCTAAACAAAAACACTGCAAGCTGTTTTTTATTTCTGTTATTGCAATGCTTCTATTGATGTCCCTTTTAAATAGCTCTTTTGCATTTAGCTGTTCATATATGCATGATGTTTAAATCCTTAATTATCTTGTTTCAGTGTAGAATTTATGCCTGTTTAGGATTTATTAATGCTCTCTGACCTTTGGGCAACTGACACTGCCTGACCATGTCCGTGTTGCCTTTAAGATGAAGATGACCTCATCCAGATTGATTATGGGGGATGGTCCTTGGCTTCAACCTCTTAGTTATGCCTAGAAGTTGCTTGATGGAGGTCATCTGCCACAGTCCAAACTTACACTGCAAAATGTTCTAACAATAAAGAGAGCACAAGAGTTTATTGGCAACATCATATTGAGATTTTTTTACCCACATTTCTCATGAGCAAATGCTTCTTGCTGGGATATTTATGAAGGATAATCTGAGTTGTAACAGTTATTATTTTCCATGTTGGAGCATTTGCTTGCAAATATTTGTTTTAGGGAACCCAATGCTTGAAATACATTTTGCTGAAAAGTTTTATAACCTAATGTCAAGATACAATTTTGAATTTATATAGTATTACTTTCTTTTCTGTTCTTAGCAAAATATACCTTACAGAAATGAGGGGAATAGATGTGGATTGGTTTATATCCACTGTGAAGCACTGCTACTCAATAGATTCCTTGACTGGTGTATAGGGAATCTGTATTCCAGTTGAGTGATAGCTTCCTGCTAGAGGGAAATACTTCTTTGTTTTAGTAAAATGTTAATTGTAGTAATCAGGTAACGCAGCATTTGTAATATTGGTGTTAAACTGTGTGTTGGAAGAGCAATAAATGGTTTTAATGTCATGCTACTGCTATATGCTTTGATTGTGGGGGATCAGGACTGGATATTTAGAGGCAGTAGTAATTACTTTCTCTCCTAGCTGTTCATAAGATAATGTTTTGGAGATCATCACTTGGCTATGTTTCTGTAAGTTAGAGTAGTTATTGGGACTACTAGAACCGTTTCTTGGCTTTTTGGCTAAGATCAGATGTAGTGCAGTGTAGTATTGCTGAATGTACTTAATGCTTCTTGCAGGATTGCATGGGACTGCTACATTAAAATACGTTCCTCTGATGTATTTGTGTATTAGCTTAGTTACAGTCCTAACAAAAAACTTCTAAAACTCATTTGAACTGATTTTAAAAAAAATAAAGTAATGACGACTGATACTATTCACTGAAAGACACTTTTCTAGAAAGCAAATCTTGTTCTCAGTGATTCTTCAGTGAATTTAGTTTTTGGAGTGGTGCTAAAATACTGGGAATAATTAGGTACTAAATAATAGTGGTGAATACTAAATTGTTATTACTGAATAGAAAGGTCTCTGCTCAACATGCAGGTGATATGTTAAATCACTGCTTGTATTCCATGTGTTGTCATGGAATTTAGAGCATGCTAATTTAGAGCAGTTTGTATAATTTAGATTATTTGATGATGATACATTGCTTTTTCAGGTACATGTGATCAAAGAGGTGGCAGCAATGGCACAAGAAAAGCTTGGTGTGTCCTGTGAAGTTATTGATCTGAGGACCATCTTACCATGGGATACAGAGACTGTTTGCAAGGTAAGAAATGATGTATATTAATTTAAAAATGACCTCGTTTTTTTTAAAAAAGACCTGCATTTTTTGCTTTGTTTTGTATATATTGTTCTGTATTTCTTGTTCTGTATCACAAATGCAGAGTACATGCACATTGCATGGACCACACATTTGATTTAGCATTGAAGGAGAATTATGTTTCAGGGCTGTCAGAATACATCTTTCTTTTTTCCTTGCTGTCTTATATTAAGATCTTCATCTAGTTGTAGGTCTGCAGTAATGTGCCTTAGTGTTGTTTATCTGTATTTTTAGAAATAAATGTTTTGATTTAAGGTATATGAATCCATGGGGGAGAAAAAGCAGCATTTACTCTTCTTAGACTATCTAGCTTGGAATTCCTGGGTACCAGAAAGCCCTTTCCTTCTTTGTGCAAGTCTTTGATGTTGCTAACAGCACACTTACTGCTTCTGCTAGAGCTGAGAGTTTCCTTAAGCTGGCAAATCCACAGTCCTGCAGGACCATGGCTGACAACTCCTTGGGTCCTCGTTTAAGCTAGGTTCTGTCACTCATTTTATGCTGCTGAACAAATCACTCAGAAGATTGAGAGATGTCTGCAGCTCTCTTAACTCAGGCCTAGTAACTGTAGTGCATTGAGTTAACCACAGTGATGAGAGCAGCCCTGGGCTTGGAAAAAGGTGTGTGATTCCATCAAATACTTTCTCTGCCTGTAGTTTCTAATTTAAGGCAATATGGTGTTGTATCTACAGATAACTCAGATTGTACAGATGTTCAAATAGGGCAGATCAGGCACATCATCTGACTATATGCTTGGAATATCTTAATTGTGTAGACAAGTGTTTTGTCATTCTATGTTTGCTCGTAGTGATGTGTTTATATGTTACCTGACCAGAAGCAAGGCTCAGTGAGGGCCTTGCTTCTGGTCAGGTAACATATAAACACATTAAGTATGATAAAGGGAAAGATGGGCCATTGGTCTGCTATTCTATGGCGAAAATTGTATTTCTTCTCAGTTTTATTTATCTGGGGGACTGCCAGTGGAATGGGATGGAATGGATTATGGGAGAAAAGATCCATGCTGTGCATCTGCTATTGGCAGTGATCTCCTGTCTGGTTGTGAATGTGTTACAAATTGTGTACTTCTATGTGTAGCTGTGAGTTGCCTCATATAAATTTGATCTTCTTGGTTGAAGTATTTTCCTTTTTTGTTTGAAGTGTATTTCTTGTTATTTGGATGTACTTTCTAGCCATAAAAAATGAAATGTGTTGAGTTACTGTCATCAATATGAAGTGAAATTTTGGCCATAATAAATCCTTTATAATCTCTTCTGGACAAGTAAAACAATTCTTTATTTTTTTTAGCTAATTTTTTCCTTCTTTGAAGATTTGAGCTGTCATTTTTTGAAAACAAACTATCTCTTTGAAAGAGCAGTTAGGTCTGTTTTGTTGGGTTGGACCTGCACTGAAACACCATCAGAAAAAAATGTAGCTGTGCATAGGAAGTGCAGAACTTTAGTTGTACAATATTTTGCAAATATGTTCTTTAAATTTGCATATTCCATGAAGATTTTCAGCTCATGTTCTGTCCTGAACATCTTTTAAGGTAACTGTGGCATAAATAAAAATATCATAGAACGGTTTGGGTCCAAAAGGAATTTAAAGATCATGTAGTTTCAACTCCCCTGCCATAGATGGGGACATCTTCCATTAGATCAGGTTGCTCAGAGTCCCATTGAGGCTGGCCTTGAACACTTCCAGGGCTGGAGCATCCACAGCTTCTCTGGGCAACTTGTTCAGTGCCTCACTGCCCTTGCAGTGAAGATTGTTTTTTTTTTTTAAATCTAATCTAAACCTACTTCCAGTTTGAAGGACCCCCTTGTCCTGTCACTACATGCTCTTGTAGAAAGTCTCTCTCCATGTTTATTGTAGGCTCCCCTCAGGTACAGGAAGGCTACAATTGGGTCACCCCAAAACCTTCTCTATTCCAGGCTGAACAGTCCCAGTTCTAAGTGTGTCTTTGTAGGAGAGGTTCTCCATCTCTCTAAAAGATGGAACAGATGGACCTGTTGCTTTAAATCTATTAATAAGTTTACTATAAAGAATTAAGAGAATCATTTCAAGAAAAGTATAGTGCTTGTTGGCTAGGCAGTTCAGCTGTTTGTTATAATAAATACCAAACAGTAAATGTTTTTGGTTAGCATTGCTGTTATGTTAGTTTGTCTGTATGCTGGCTGGTCTGATGGGAGAAATGTTAAATTTTCTTCTTCTTTGGATCTTGTCTGTTTTGCTCAGCTGAAAATAATTAGTTGTTTGTATTTGTGCGTTATTTGGTTGCATTATGTAATGCTCAAACTTTTTAAATTTAATTTGCATTCTGTACAGCTTTTAAGGTAATTGCTAGTGTAAACAGAAGGATGGAAACTACAGTTCTAGCTGCTTGCTGTAGTCTCATCCTGAGAGAAACTGCTTGTGCTAGCTGTTGCAGTTGACAGTGGCTTACAGCATCAGTTTGCATGATGGGACTTGTTATTCTCTTCCTGAGATGCCAGTGTCAAGGTCCAAAAGAGCAGTAGAAAAGTTGGCCATTCCAGAGAAAGTTCTCAGCTGTCCATTGGTCTGCTTATGTTCTCTCTGTGGGCTCTTAAATGATGATGGAATTACTTTTGCTTCAGTCCAAGCAATAAGCAAATTATCAGCTGTTGCAGGCGGCTCTTTGCCTCTGAATATTACTTGTGGCAGCACTCATAAATATCAGGCCAGCTTTTTGTTTTTCCTTTGTCTCACATGTGCGTTTGAAATGCTTCCATGGTCTCTTTGTCCTGTTAGATGCAGATGATGGTGCACATAATATACTGTAACCTTACTGCTCTTCTGCTGGTGATGAATGCATGGTCTATGGCTGATGGGAGTCTGCATGATGTTGGAGACCAGACTTCAGGTTTTGCTGTAAAAATACATCCCTCAGTTTTACTGCTGGGAGTGGTGTCCTTTGTGATCAGTAAAGGCTGTCATTTTAGTCTTAGGTGGAAGTATATGCAACTTTATTTTGACAGCTGCGCTGTAGCCATGAAGAGGGATGGGTTGAAATTGTTAGTGCTTTGGAGATGAGCAGTAATATGACAATTTTCACTGCAAATCTAACTCCTTGGCTTGCTTTCTGTAGCTTTTTCTAGACAGAAAATGATGTCATCAGAATGCATATTTTGTAGAACTATGGGAAGCTGTACTTCACAACTGCCACCAGAGGCCTCTTCTGGTCAAGTTAAGCGTCTGTTTTAACTTTGCATTGCTCCTATGAGCACTTTTATGAATATATAGCTCTGAGGGAAACAAACATAAAGAATAAATACAGCGAGCATAAATAAAAATTGCTGCATAATTTTAATGATATTTTCTTTGCATTTTTAAGATTCTGAGATTCTGTTCAGTTTTGAAATAGGTTAGCATTTGTCATCTGCGTGAGAACAGGTTGCACCGGCCTGAAGCAGACTACCATGGACTTCGAATGGATGCTAGCAGCAATTGAAACTTTTTTTGGTACAATTCCTGGAATGGGTCAACATGCAAACAGGGGCTAGATTTTTCTTTTGTCAATCTTCAGATGTCTAAGAAGGAGAAATGAGGGTTGACCTAGTTGCGGGAGCTCATGGAACTATTCTAGAGAAAGAGTATTTCCTGAGGGTTGTTCATCACAACTGCTTCAGCAGTCTGTTTTTTTCAGGAAATAAATTGGCCTCTGGAAATGTCATGGTTTAAAAGTTTGGTCTTTAAAAAAAAGTTAGGGAAACCCTAGTTTTCCTAGAGTAAAGTTAGGTGAGGCAAATTGAACTCTCATTTTGTAGCTGAGACATGACACCTGCTGCTGACATAAAGGACATAGTTGACCTGCTTAAAAAGAATCTGACATTTTTACTAGAATAAAAGCAAAGAATCTGTGTGTTTTACATACATTTCTGTACATTAAAATGCACGCTGATCTGTAATCTTTCTAAGGTCTTTTGCAAGACCAAAAAAAGGGAGTAGATTGTACAGGTTGTACATGCACAGACGCCCAGTATATTGCTTCTGAATGATACATGAATCAAGATCATGCTGATTTTTCCTTGAAGGATTGAAAGTAAAACCAACATTAACTCCCAATATGTAGCTGTATAAATCAGCTTAAAAACTTTTGTTGTTATGTGTCAGAAAAGTGACCCAAGCATGTTTAAAGAGTATGTGCTGCCTTAGCTGCTTCCTTAGGAAGTGTGACAGCAAAGGCTGTCCTTAGATTGCTGAGCATCTTGTCATCTTGTCTATGTATACGTTTTCAAAGCACAATGTCATTGTGGTCAGTGAGAAATTTCTTAGGTCTCTTGTTTACTTTGACGATCTTCACTGATTTCTGACTAAAACTCTTAATCACTAGGACTGGAGCATAAGTGGTATAGCAGTTATAATTCAAAGAGAGATGAGCTAGCTGTCCACAGAGTTGATTTTTTTTTTTTTGAGGGAGAGAATGTTTTGCCTGTGCTTATTCTAACATGAGCATCCTACATCTGTGTGTTTTATTCATGTATGAGTGGACTGGAATCAGGAGTGATTTTTTCCTGTTCTATCTTCACCTGTAAACACAAATGCATGAAATTAATGTGTTTCTCAACATACCCTGCTGATAAAGAAGCCTCTGCCTTGAATGCTTGTCTGACTCCCCAGCTGTTGCATGTGCATGCAGACATCTGCATTTAGTGCAGCCATAGCAAAGATGTCAGTTCCTAATCCAGACAGATAGCATTTTTCCACTACTTGATTGATTAGCTGTGTTACTATTGAAAGACTAAGCTGCCATGAAAGACGCTGCTCAGAAAACTGAAACATGAGTTATATATGAAATATCTCTAAAATCGGTTGTTCATAAGCCACAAAACTGTTTTAAAGCACTTTTTCTCCCTTTCAGAAATGAAGTTTTCAAACAAAAGTTTTATTTCCTTCACTATATTTAGCAGATTTGTTTGGACACTTTGAATAGGTTAGTCTGTGTGGACTTTTCCTGTGTATGAACTGCTGGGTGCTGTGGTATTGATTAAAAAGCCAATGGCACACTTCCCAGTGCTTCACTGGTAACATTCAGGGTAAAATTCTGTAGTTGTAGTGGTTTTTATATTGAAAGATATGTATTACTGGAAGTAGGAAATCTAGCTGAAGATTAAGTACTTTTAAAGGATTGTGCAAGTTACTGTAGTTTTTTCACCCTGAATTGAGCCAAGAATATTAATTTAAATGTTGAACTGATTAGTGTCAATCTGCCATTTTAATGGTGCAAGTGAAAATTTGCAAATGCGTATTTTTATACTTTTGAATTCTTTAAAAGGCAAGTATTTGCCAGGCACATTGGTACCTAATTAGTCATCTTAACTGTCTCTGAATGGTTGTTACCTTAGTGCAAAGAATTGTTGAAAATAGTAATTCAGTAGTTGCTTCTTTAGAACACTATGCTACAGTCAAGTGAAGGAGTGTATGCAGTTCTGGGCACTCAGTGTTGTTCTGCTCCTCTTCAGGGAGGATTCTGCAGACCCCCTCATGGAGGTCAGCAGAATGTTGATAAATGCTTGTCAGGCTGCAAACATCTGCTGCTCATAGGAAGGAGCAAATCTGAGCAAAAGAAAAACAGAGTTCCACAGAGGAAGCCAGGGAATAATACAGATTGGGCAAAATCTGTGCCTGTTTTCCATTGAGGCTTTTGATGGGAGCCTTTGTTTACAGTATATATTAAAGCATTATCCTTAATGCACAAGTGGCATTTTTGTCAGATATCATCAGTGAATAATTTTCAGTAGTACATCTTTCATGCCCTTTACTTAATAGGCAGCATGTCCTAGCAGACCTATGGGTCTACCAGCTTGTTCCATTCCATTAAGTTTACTTCATCTATTTGGACTGTGAATAAAAGGAAAATCAAGATCAGCAAAGCCTGATGTGGGTTTTTTTATGCATTAACTACACTCACCAGGCATTGAACTGTACAATTGTAGCACAGGTATCCTGGGATCAGATTTATGTTTCTTGGCTATCTGTTCTTGATCTTTTGCCATTTTACATGTTGCTCCTTGGATTTCTTATTGAATGGATCTTATACCTATAAAATGTGATTAAAATCGTACTGCTTGCATGATGACAGTTAATTTTGTCACTGTTTCCATAAGAAACTTGTGTCTTTTGGTCTTGTAGTTTCAGGTTGCTAGAGCGTGCTGTGGACGTTTGCTTGGCTTCCAGAAGCAGAACGTTGGAGCCATACTTGGAGGCAGACATTTTAAAGTTACAAGAATATACATAACCATTTTAGAAATGAATTATTCATATCTTTGTTCTTCTATGTTTTAAGAAAGCTTTGAATGGAAGCCTTTTTCTTTTTGTTCCCATGCGTCTTGTTTTTTCAGGGAAGTACCTCAGTGCCAAGGTGTTTGGGTGTATATAATTGTTTTCTCCTTTCTCCCTCCCAACATAAAAACAGTTCTCAGTCATTTTTGTCTATGTATTGACAAGTGACACTTGAGAAAGAATCTGATTGAACCATGATATAAGTTTAAGATTATACAATTAATTTGTTTTTTCCATTCAATTCATATGTGAGGTATTTATTCACTTGCCTAAGCAATGTTCTGTTTAAACTGTAGTTGCATTACTTGGATCAGCAGTGAAGTGTGTGCTCTGAGTTGGAACTGTGCTTTGGTTTGTGTCTGTAGCTTAAGACTTGCAAATGTTTACAGAGAGTGCTAATCAAACTTTACAGATGAGAAAAAGAGGAAGTGGTAATTTAATACCACTTAGTTACTAAATAATGCTTGTGCTATAAATATGCATAATGATTTCTCTGTCCAGCTAAAAACCTCCATATTGCCAGTTTTAATAAGTTCCTTGATCTGCACATGACAAAACTGTAAAATCGCTCTTTTGGCATGTGGTCAAACATTACCAGTAAGTACTAATCTATACTATATTATCTCATCTGGCACTTGTGCATTTACTGTCATACTACCTAGACTTCGAAATTTACAACAGTGCTGTGTTTGGAAGGTTACTGATTTCTTAAGGAGGAAGGACTTAAATGGCTTTGCTATGAAATGGGAATCAGTTTTGAGTTGAAAGAGCAAGTGGCATCTCTTTTTCATTTGCCATTAAACTGGTACGTTACTTTAGCGTTAGAGGGAAAAGTTGGTTTATTAAAACTTTTTCAAAGTTTTAAAAATATTTCTCTTAAAAATTCAATTTTTAAATTGAATTTAGAAGATGTGTGTTTTTTATCTGCTTCTTCTTACAGGGAAAATGGTGCTGAGGAGAAAAAAATAAATTTGGGTTATTAAGCTCAGCAGTGGAACCTAGTTTTTCATGTGTTAGTATGGAACTGTTTGCAATAGGATGGGAACAATTATAGCACTTTAACAAGCCCATGGAAACAATTATTTTCTGATTACCAGCTGTGGTGTTTTGCTGACATTAGAAAACTGTCTTGATACTGTCATTTTTTTGGCTAAGAGCTCAGTGATGTTTTAAATAATAGATTGACTAGGGGGAGATATGATTTTTTGATCTTAAAACACTGTCAGCAGTTTGTGTTAATATAGTTTTATTTTCTAGTGAAAGAAAATAAACATTTCAGAGTAATCTGTCTACTTAATTAGTCTCTTGTAAATTGTGATCCTTTCTATTGGGCAATCAAAATGTATTTGGAGTAGTTAATGCATATATTTTTGGGTACGTGTGTGTCTATATTTAAAGTGTCATCTTGATTATCTAGATATTTAATTATCATCAGGATTGATCTATCTATGTTCAAGTTAAACTTGAAAGATCTTGGCTGTTATTCAGTTAATTGAAGACTGAATAAATGAGTACTGATGCAATACTGAAGTGTTGCAAAATGTAGAGATATTTTAGGGCAATTACTTATGGTAATTGAAAAACTTATATATGAACCCTTTCTTGTTTCAGAAATAACTTAGTAACACACTAAATTTGTTAAGCACTGGAATTTGCTTAATAGAATTAATTAATAGAATTAATTAATTAATCAGTGGAATTTGCCTAATAGAAAGATCAATTTAGCTATAGATTTTTTTACTTTGCGACTTCAGTAATTCTTAAATATTTAGTAAAATTGTAACTTGTTTTGTTACAAGTCATCAGTGTTAATTTTCTGACCTATTCCACATCAGAATAAAATACCTTTTTTTTTTTTTTTCCCCCAGTATTGAGAAAAGGTCAAAATAAAGGTGTGTAGAAGACTCACATTCCCCCTCTCTCCTGTATTAATTTAGTATTTCATTATCACCTAAAGTAATATCAGAACCAACACAATTGAGCAGCTGATGATTCAGCAAAGTACAGAGGAAAATGCTGATGTGATGAAGTTTTGAGCCTTCACCATCTGTGTTCTAAAGAAATGAAATATTTCTCGGTAATACAGAAATGCTGATCTTTAAATAAATAAGAAACTCTGAGCAATCTAAAATTATGTAATTTAGAGGCTCAGTGGTTTCATAAGTAAACATCATTAGAAATGTGGAAGTATAAAGAAAGAATTGTGATTGGCATTACTCAAGTGCCTTACAGGTCCTTTAAGATATTTGTGAAATTACTCAATTTCTTTATGCTGTGGTCTTGCCTTTTATAAATTTTGTATTAATCTTACATTTTTCCAGTGTTGCTTGAGATAAATACATTAATTATTTAGGGCTTCCACTAACTTTTAAAGTTTTGGGTCTTTTGTATCATTTTCTTCAAGGCACTACAATACAAACCCTTAGTCCCCTTTTCCATTTTTCTGAATTTAGCATGCTAAATTATAAACTTTTGCCTAAACAATTCCCCTTTGATGAAATCAAGTGACAACAAAGACTAAGTAAGAATCTTTCTTTCAAATCATTACAATCCACGCAAGAAAATTGTACCTGAGAAATCTAGAAACTGTGATAAACTTGCTTCTGAAAAGCTTTTTGCAAGCAGAGCTCTAAAGAATATCAGAGAACACAGAATGTGTTATGGGGCAGTAAGCTGCTGAGCTTCTGTGAGAAGTGGTTTGCAGCAAGTGCTTTTCAGTAAGCAAATGTTGCTCAGAGTAAAAAAAAAAGGAGAAAACTAGTAAACAACCACATGCTGTTTGCTACCTACAGTTCTGGGTAATTGGTCTTCCCTCTGGCCCTTCCCCTAGCAAACCAAGGTTTTTAGAGATCCTTAACAGTACTACAGCTCTGCTAATTACTGCTTTCCAAAAATCAATTGACATTCTGGTCGAATATAGTTTTGCTCTGTTGACAAGCTTGGTTATGCTTCTTTCATTGTCATACTTTTGGATGTACAAAGCTCCTTGGTATTTCCATGGATCTGTGTTTAATGCCTTCTCTCTGGTCCCTGCATAGGTAGAGGATGTAAATGAGGAGATCTCTACAGGCATTTCAGGGATTACAGGGATGCAGCATTAATTCCAGACTGCAAATAATGAGTGTTATTCAATCGTACTGCATTTGGAAATTAAAGCTTCAAGACAGAAAGGTCTCATTTATGCCTTGTATGGTTCTTACAGCAACTTCATGGTTTTTCTGTCTGTATCCCATCTGTCATCAAATATAAAAACTACTTTAGCGATTTGGGAGAAAAATATTCATGTGACACATAGTTTAAGACAATGACATTTCAAACTGTTTAGAGGAAAGATTCTCTCACATATGCAAAGAGTAGAAATAAGAAGATAGGAGGGATCAAAGGCTATTATTCAGCAATATTCAGAACTCTGCAGTGAATGAATCACAGGCTTTGATTATTTATTCTGTCATGTACAAGGATGACTGCTGTCTTTTGGTTGATAAGCATGTAAAGGGTTCAACATTAAGCTGCTGATCTAAGTGAAAAATGCAAATGCCTGTGTATCATGTTGAACAGAAGAAGCCAAATAGTTAATTCTTTGAAGAGTATACACCAAATAGATAAGGAATATTTGCAAACTCATATTGCTGATAATTTTCCCATGCTGCTGACTCGTTGTAATGCTATGATGATCAGTGATCAATGAAAAAAAATGATATCAGGCTTTTTTGCCCAGATTACTTTCACAGTTTTTTCAGCTCACCAGGAGAGGCTATTTAAAAATAAAATTTATTTCTTGGTCTGTAGATAGAATTTCTTTTGGGTGTATTTTAAAATTACTATAGTTAATGATTCTTTGGCTAATGTGTTAAAAAGTTCAATGTAGTGATTAAATGAAGCTCTATTGTGTCTCAAGAGATATCTGTTTCGAACAAGAGGCTTGATTTGGTATTTGTCACTAAAGAGACTTCCATTGAGATCAGTGGCAAATGCATATATTTTGTATGCATAGTTTCTCTGTATGCTAATGCTTCATTGTCCTGTGCTAACCCATGAAATGCCATTGCCATACTGTTGCTGTCAGTAGCCACGAGACCATTAAACTGTATGGAAATGAATAATTTGGGAATGACTGGTTGAGTACAAGTAGCAATAAATGGCATATGATTCACCTTAGTAATGTTTTTGAGCTTTGGAAGAAGTTCTAATTTTAGTGTAATCTAATCTTTTTATGAGTTTTAGCTTGATATCGAAGACATATGGAACATGTGTTAGAAAATTATAATAGTGGCATTTGCCAGAAAATAGAATCATAGTTTCTAAAATTCAAGTCTGTCTATTAAAGGAAAGATTGCTGAATATTAACCTTTGTTTATATGATACAATGTCAGACTTTTTGTTACATACAATTGGCCCAGAAAACAGGAATAATAAGGCCTGCAAATTTATATAGACTTGATTCATAAGATCATGTGATCTTACTCATTTGATATTGAGAAGTAATATTTTACCTTTATCCCAAGCACTGTGGCACTAGTCCCTCTTCTGAGAAAGAAGTTATATCCAAAGTACTAGCTTGAGTGACAGACATTGAAAAGGTCAAATTAATTGTTATAAAAGCAACAGAGTTATTACTTAAATAGAAAACAGGTATTGTTTATTTGTATTTTTATGGAAATTTAAATTAAGAAATTATGGGCAAATTACTGAGGGATTAGTCTGTGTTGATGATTTAGAAATCCTAACAGCATAGTAGGACTGTTCCCTGAAACAGAAGCCTGAAAAAAAACCCAGAGAACTTTCAGATAATGTTTTCCATGGGTTTTGTATTTGGCCTTACCATCTTTTCCCTTCCCATACAATGCTGTGAAGGCACCGAAATGAATTTATTTCTTAACTTTGGATAATAGCATGATAGAGAATGAAAAATAATTACTACGTGAGGGGTGAAGCCTTTTTTCTATGAATTTATGTCCTCCATTTACCTACATTAAGATGCTCAGCTCCTTTCTAAAATGGATGGCTAGACAAGAAGTGACAGGGACAATTTATTGGTGCTTGCTGGCTGCTGCTGAAAGAGCTGTGTGAGAGATAGTGTTAAGTGCAGCTAGTCTTTCATGAAGTTATGAAGTTAGTGGGAGTACTGATCTTCCTCATAGTGATTGATTTTTACCAAGCTTTCAGGAGCTTAGTATTTTTAAAACTTACATTTTGGCGGCAAAATGTCTATCAGGACACTGACAAATGGACAGAAAAATGAGATCAGATTGCAGGACCCTCATTTTCTTGGCTGACAGGCTGAAAATTAATATATTTCTTGAAAATGATTGTTCCTTCTGTAAGTTGGAGGAGGTCAGATAGGAAGAGAGAGTAACTGCTAGAGAAAAAATGGAGATTGTAGAAGAAATGACATGAGGATTGCTGAGATGGTTTGAACAAAGAGAGCACAAAAGATAGAAGAGAATAGGACAAAATATGCTGAAAGAATGAAAGGAGATGATGAATTGGTTGTTGCTTTAGAAAAATAAATGGGAAGTAATACAGAAAAAAATAATAGCATAAAAATTAATTTTTAAAGCATAGGTTTGCAAGATACTTGGTGCAAAATTCCGTAACAATCTGTTATTCAAATAGTTACCACAACTATCATTTCACCTGCTGGTGCTTGTTTTTGAAAGGGGCAGAGATGGCTAAGCTCTCATTTTCAGACATCTACTTGATCATCCTGGTCTACTTCATATTTTATTTAATTGTTTGGTGATTATTTTGCTCAGATCTTTCCCTTATATTGCCTTGTTCTTTCCCATATAGTCCATGTTAGTTATTCAGATACTAAGTCCAATAAAGCGTAAGTGGGTTCAACCTCTGCAGTGAAATGGATTCAGCTGTCTGTGATGAGCTTTATGAATTTGTGCTATCAGAACTGAAAGTAATTTAGGAAATAGGAATGAAGCAGATGCTGGATGAATAGATGCTGAAGCTCCCGCTTCTTTGGGAGGTCTGGTGAAACCAAGTCTCACTGCTGTCCTGGTCATGCTACAATTCCCAATATGAACCAGAGTGAAAAACAAATGAGGGCTATGCCACAAGTGGTACTGCCAGCAGTTTTCTCAGTTCCTTTCTCCATACCTTCCAGAATCCAGATACTTTCTTTCCAGAACTTGGCATCTCTCTTGCCATGGCCTTTTCTTTTTTCTTGCTGTTCTTCATCGACAATCCTTCACTTTTCATTTTTCAGAATTAATGTTTTTCTTCTGTCTGTTCTGCCTTCAAGTTCTATTCTCACAGTCTTCCTCTTCATCTACACATTACATCTACATCTACTTTTATTTTAATCTTTCTCTTTGGATCAAAGCAGTTTTTTTTTTTGCTGGGACACTCTTAACTATTGTTTGTCCTATATGGTTATTTGAGCTCTGTTGAAAGCTATTGAACAATTCAGTGGGGGGAAATGAAAGTATTGTTGTATTCAGCAATAAAATTTCAGTCTGCTTTTATTATTTTATTGGTGACCTGATGCTGTTTTTCTTTTTTCTTTTAAGAAGAATTGTTGACTTTTTTCAAGTTCCCCAAATATATAGTTAGCTTCAGTAAAGTTGTTCTGAGGAGACCTGTTGTGGGTGTCATATCTGGCAGGATAGTGTTTTGCTTCTGGATGAATACTGCCAAGATTTGTTCCAGACAGTGTTTTTGTGTGTGTATTGGAGTGTAAGTATGGCAGTGAATTAGCTGGCCTGTTCTTAGATCCTCCAGAATAGCTGGGGAAGTTCTCTATCTGGTACCTGCCTCTTCACAGGAGGTATAGTACAGTATTTGGATTAACAGAGGATTTATGGATATTACAAATCACTGGATTGTCCATGGGAAGCCTTTAAGAATTGCCCAGGGATCCTGTCTGTTTTTCAAGAATAAAAGAATAGCTGAGGTGCTGTTCATCCTCTTGTTTTATAACTTGGCTTCACTATCTGACTTTTTGATGTGACTCATACTTGAGAATCAGAGCACCTGGAAGAACAAGGGTACTGAACAGAGAGAATGGTGGTGGTGGTGGTTGTGAGGAAGGGAGATGAATAAAGCTAGCTAGATGCTCTTAGTATTTCAGGGGTTTAGGTACCTTCAAAGTCCTGGAGTAGATCCCTCTAAGATTTTGGGACTTTCATCTTATGGAATGTGGGTGTTTTCCCTGCCTTTTTGGCTGTAGAAAACTGCAGTCTTTCCTTAAAGGTTGTCTTGGAGAAACCTCAAAAGCACTCAGACTTAAAAGCTTGGATTTTATTTTCTAAAAAAAATATAGTGAAAAGAATATGTACTATTACAGCCTGATTATTCCAGGAATTTGAGGGACAGATGAAATTTTCAAAACCTGAGGATATTAATAAAAAATACACGTGTAATTTCTGAAAAGCAAGAGGAAGGCTAGCTAATCTCAAATTTAAACTTATTAACGGACTTAAAACATTTAAGGCCTAAAATAAGTGCTGGATTTGAACATGAGTGTAAAAAAACCCTGAAGAAGCAAGTTAATTTATGAAGACACTCATTTGTGTGTTTAGCAATTAATTAAAACTCAGAAAAGGACTTATCTCCATGGAATGTCAGCTGAATGTGGTGAAGCCACACAGACCTGAAAGGTGTCTTACAATATGTCCATGAAAATTTTTGGGATGAAAAGGATCTCTTTAGTGTAAAGGATTTCTTTGGTGCAGTATTGTAGTATTGTTCATCTGTATTTCCTGAGACTTCCTAATTTTGCTCCCATAAACAGAGAATTAAAAGGTATAGATGGTGAAGGAAGGATAGGTCTATCCATGGAGTTTTATTCACACTGGTGAAGGTTGGAAGCTGCTGCAAAAAATACTGTTTTCTGAAACCTTTGCTATTAAACTTTGTTTTAGGCTATACACAAAGAAGGATTTTTTGAATAGATGTATTTGTGGTCAAGTAGGCAAATATGGTTCAAAGTGTTGAGGAGTCATGAGTTACCAGTCCAGTGGACTCATGAGTATTTTCCTAAAGTTTAGTTGCTATTATACTTTAAATGTCTCTTTAAGGAATCTTCTCATAGTTATTGCTAGAACACAGTGACTGGGAGATCTAGAGGCATTTGGTTAAAAAAAGTTTTTTTTTTAATATTAATAATATTATTTTTAATAATTCATGAATATTTTAATATTCAGTATTTCAATAGTGTTAGCAGATTGTATATGGAATCCTCAGAAGTAAACATACTCTTGCACCAAATGTATATTAAAATAATTAATTGTCACTATTAAGGAGAGCTTCCAGTGCCAGAAAGTAAATGAGATATGATGAGGTGGAGGAAAAGAATACAATAAAATCAATGTAGTGTGTATGATGTGATAAGAATGAGCCAGATGGTTTTATTTTCAAATGTATTTTTGAATTCTGAATCAGTTTTCTTCCCTAACCAATTCAGTCTAGTGTGTATGTAGCAATTTGTCTTAGGGATATCAAAAAGCCATGCTATGGAATTCCAGAAGTAGTTTTTCTTTGCCCATCTCTTAATGAAGTTGATGAAAGTGTTCTTAAATACTTTCAAGTTAAGCAGGAGTATCCATGTCCCCACAATCCATGACCATTATTCTCACCTGTTGTTTTCTCAGCAGTTACCTGTTTCAGAGTATGTAGAATGATGTTATGAAATTATTACAAGAGGGTTTGTAGCAGTTTTGTATTACAAGAGTAAAGTTTACTGAAAGGCATTGGAGAATTAGTCACTATTTGATAGAATATTAGTCCTTTTAGTCTACTTTAACCCTCTTCAATTAAAAATTATATCAAGCAGCCCAAACTGTATTAAGATGCACCCTGCTGTGTGTCATACCTCATTTCTCTTTTCACGGTCTCAGCTATTTAAATTACAAGTTCTTTGGAGAGGAATTCTTTGCTACTCTTTATATGCTACTTTACTCACTGGGGATCTGTCTTTGGTTCTTGGCTTTGCAGGAAGCTTATAAATTTCTGTGTTGATCATCTGAGTCATACACTGACAATGTTGTGTAGGATATAAAGGCCATAGCTGTTTCATTATAATCTCTTCAGTGTTCCTTAGGATGTTCTACCTAGCCCTGGAACAATCCCGTTTGGTTTTGACTGCAATTTTTTAAATTTTCCGTGTTACTTTGCATTATTCCTGTGCTTGTTTTCATTTTTTCTTTATCTCTGCACCACCATCTTTACACTACAGCACTGTTCTTGGTGCTATGTAGGAAGAATCCACATTAGTATTTCAGAATTCTTTTTGCATTTATTGTGTAAAACGATACATACTGGAATATTAAAATCTTGGTACGCCAAGTCAGTAAATTTTATGGTTGTGTTAACATTTCTCTGCAAGATGTTTCATATGTGCATCCCTGCTGTGGTCACATTAGTTTTTTATGAACTGTTTCTGCCATCCATACATCTGAGGAAAAGATCTGTTCTGATGTGGATTTCAGTATGCAACATCAGCATAACAACAGAAACTCTGCCTCTGGGCAGCACTGCAAGGAGCTTGCCTCTGTCTTGCTTGCACCCTCCCTTTGGGTATGTAGCTACATCGATGAGGTCCCCTTATCCCAGACCCTTAATTGTCTTTGTGGCCCCCTGTTGGATTCTCCAGTATGTCCACGTTTCTTTTACTGAGCAGCGCGGAACTGAGTGCAGCGTTCCAGGTGTGGCCTCACCAACGCTGAGCAGCGGGGCAGCCAGCTTGTCTGGCTGCCAGCACTCCTCTGAATGCAGCCCAGGATACATTTGCCTTCTTGGCTGCAGAGGCATGTTTCTGGCTCATGGTCAGTGTGGTGTCCATCAGGACATCCATCTCCCTTTCTTACCAGGCTGCTTTCCAGCTGTGCAGGCCCCAGTAGGCACAGGTGCCTTGAGCTGTTCCTCCCCAAGGGCAGGACTTGGCCCTTCCCCTGTTTGAACTACATGAGGTTCCTGTCAGCCTGCCCAGGTCTCTCCAGATGGCAGCACAGCTCCTTTGACCCATCAGCTGCTCCTCCCAGTTTGGTGTCATCTGCAACTCTACTGAGGGTATACAGTCTACCCCATTATTCAGATGCAACTGTAGATTTGCCCAAGAGGAAAACAGTAATAACATTTTCTAAATAATGATGTAGAATGCAGATCTGAAAATGTGTATTGAGATTGCTGGAGTGCTCCCAGCTGAGCACCTGCTCACAGGTGCATGTCTTCTGCTTCAGTGAGCACTTGGTTGCCTTTTTGTGATCAAATTTAAGAAAATGTTATGTATTTCATGAAAGAATTATCAGTAAATGCTTTTAAGCTGTTTTTGATAAAACCAGTGTTATTCACCCAAAGTGAAAGTTTTGCATGATTTCTGAATGTATTGATGAGATAAGGAAAAGTAAGCATGGCCTTGCTAAGGCTAAATCTGTGATGAATATCTGGATCTGTGGACAAGGGATGAGCAATGAATGACACCTTGACTGCAAGAAAGCTTTTGATACTCTCAGAATACTCCTGTATCCTGTGAACAGCTCTGGTCCAGTGGACAGCTGGATAGGTAAAATACTGTTTGTGTGCTTGCATAGTCATGGTTAGTGAGTAAGTACAGTATTCCACCTGGAAGTCAGTGACAAGCAAGGACTGCAGGGATCTGAGGGCCTGTCCTCCCTCCCTTCCTTCATCCATGCTTCTGTTAGCATCGTCTCCTGCTTCTGCCTTTGCACTTTCAAAAATATAGCCCAGCTTCTCTCTGTGCTCCAGATTATTTGCTTGTTGCTTCCCCTTCCTTTGAACTGTCATTAGGATTTTCTTCCATCTCTATATTGCTAATACTAAGGAGTTGGTAAAAGAAGTAGGTAGAAGCACAGTTGGACCGATTCTTTAGATGAGAACAGATTTAAAGGGGCTTTATAAAATGAACTTAAATTTCTTTTTTTGAGCTTTGCTCCTTATTAGAAGTCAATATTCAAATGTATAGTATTCATTTTCCAAGAGCTGAGTAGACAGCATAGCAGCTGTCTGCAACCTACTACACTTGCATACATGGTTTGATAATTTATTTGATAAAGCATTAATCATTTGGTTTCAGGTACACATCTTATTTGGCAGCAAATACTTTTCTAATACTTCTCTTAAATTTCCTACATTTTTGTCCATTGCAATAGTACTTACAGTTGTAATGAATCATATGTTTAGATTTTTGTTGATTTTCTCTAATATCTGGTCTTTATTGTGATTTGAAAGCAATTAGAAAGGAGATTACACTAAAAAAAATCTGGGGGTTTGTGGTGTTTTTTTTGTTTGGTTGGTTTTTTTGGGAGGGGGTGTTGTGGGTTTTGTTTGTTTCCATATTTTACTCCAGAGAAGGAAGGTAAAGATATAGGGACAGTGTCAGAGGGGGTTTGTGTAGCAGGACGGCCTCTCTTACCACTGTTGGTATGTGAAAGTCACACATTGTGTTTAGCATTAGTGGACAACTATTTTCTGTTCTTTCCCTTGTCACCGTTTCCTGTTAGTGTTGTCTTCCTCTGTGTTTTGCTTCTCCTTGATAGAAACCAGAATCAAAGTGTCTTCATCTTTGTGCTCTTTGCAGTCTGGGAACCGTAAAGGATCTGCTCATCATCATTCTTGACATGTAAATTAGTTATCACAGATCCTTTTGTTTTGGGGAAACTCATTCTGCACTTCCAAAGCTGGCAGTAGGTCTGAGCCGGTCCCAGCAACTTTGACTGTGCCATCTGCAATCAATGAATTCCAGACTTGTAGGTCAGAAAGCACAGACCTTGGTTGTGTCAGCTGAAAAAGCAGATGTGAGTGGATTAGAAGCCTCGGTTTTGGTTAAGTAGTAACAGGAAGGCTAAGATTTGTGCTCTGCTAATGTGGGTCAGTTCAGCTTGGCAACTGTTTAGCTGTTTGTCTCAGGCTAGAAAGGTGATGGACTTGTTTTCCATTCCCTGCTGTTAATCAGCATGCTTGTCTATTACAGAATTGCCTATGTTTTTTTTCATTTTACTGCTTGAGAAATTTCGGTTAAAGATTTTTGCCCAATGGCCTTCCTAAGTGATGTAATATAAATTACTTATTTTTTTTTCCAGGTAGGTTTATCTTTGATATTCATAGATTGTTGCCAGTGTTATGCTAGGATTCTCTGCTATGCAATTGCAATACTGTGATAATGTTTGTTATATTTAACACAACAGAAGCAGGGCAAGGCTGACTGCCTTGTTACCAGTAGTTGAGGTCTTATTCATGCTTTGCGCTGTTGAGCTGATGAAATAATTGTTTTTCCATGTTATTTCTTTATCTTGGAATTGTCTTGGTTTTATTGAAAAATGACTCAATGAGTTTCAGTCAACTTCTGGAAGTGTAGCGTAGACACTGTGATCGAGTACATCTCTCATTTTCTTTCTCTGGAAATGTAGTCTGTTGAAACCTGCAGCAAATGATGTTATTTTGTTTTCCTGTTTCATTTTTTCTTCAATGTTAAAAACTATTTTTTGTTGTTTGGAGCTTTAAAGAGAGCATACTTTTCCTAGCTTTTCCTGCTTCTAGGAGAAGGCACTCTTGGGCAACTGTGTGGCTATAATTTGCAAACTAGAACACGACTGTTAGGAAGCTTCAGGGTTTTCTTGTGTCTAGGCTATTAGGACACAAACTTGCCACTTCCCTTCTATTCCTTCTCTTATCACCCTAAGAAAAAAATGGTGCTTGAGGATCTATTTGGTTTTCTAAAGATCCCAGAAATCTAGTGGGAGTTGTCCTCTGGGATGTCTGGAAATTGGGGATGGAATAACTGCATTTGCTAAGACGGTCAGTGTATCATGTGCACAAATAAATCTTTGTAGTTGGGATGTGTCATCCTGTAAATCTGCATGTTCTAAGTGAATGTAATCCTCAGTGATTTAGCTGGAAGATTATGTTACATATTTCTCTGTGGGAAGTGCTGAATAGAAATCTGGGATCTTATTTCTATCCCTATGCTTTTGGTGTTCAGTACAAAGAATGCTGCTATGCAATTTTTATTGAAACATTAAAGGGAATGTAAAAGTAATGAGTTGGGGAAAGTAGCCTCCCTCAGTCTTTACATTTTCCAAGGACAAATTCATTAAAGCTGGTCTAAAAAGGAAAAAGGAAAATGTTTTTCAAGACATTTATTGAAACTTTACCAAGTAATTTTTTAAAGCCTCCATATTGTGATTTGTTTTTAGTAAAAGCAGATATCAATTAATGTTCATTTTTATACAGTTTTATAATTGCTTCATACATGCTCGGTACAAAATGGGATACAATAAAAATATAATTTCAGTACTGTTGCCAACTTTTTAAAAATTATTGTGGGAAATTAGTTTTTCAATTGTGCAGGAAATTTCTGTCGTTTCTAAAGAACACAATCAAAAGTAAGCAAAAATTTAACAGGAAAAGTGAACATAAAAAAAATTCCTTTTCTATAAGAGATGGAAAACCTTTTATTTCTAAGAACAGAGCTTTCTTCCTAAAGAAAATAGCCAGCTTGCTATTGTGACAAAATAACAGCTATTTATAAGAAAAGTTTGATGATTTCTCTAAAGGCAGTGTCTGTGTTAGTGAAGGAGCTGGTTACACTGGGAGTTGTGGTGCTGCTCTATGTGGAGAGCAGTAGTGTTAAATGTGGTTTAACATAAAACTCATTTTGGTTGGCTGCTTTCTCCTAAGTAAGGGCAGAAAATATTACTGGTAGTGTCAGCACTTGGATTTCAAAGTGCTTGGAAGTGCCAGGATTGTGTTGTTTTCTTCTGTCATCGCTGCCTGTAGGAGAGGAGAAAATCTCCAACACAATGAATTGAGAGTTAACCAGAAAAGATTATAGAAACTTGGATAGAGAGTGTGGTCGGGGAGATTGAAAACAATTTGCTGAGCTGCTTCACTATAAAAACACTGGGCTGCATCTCAGAAAACCTTCAGAGTGCACCCTGAAGGCATTTGTTTTGCAAAGGCATTAGGTTTTTTACATTTTCTTATCAGAGTGATCGAGCCATTAGCCTTTTGCTCTGATGCACCATCAGTTGTCATTCTTGTGAATGTGACAATGTAAAACAGCCATGACAATGTAATTGAGGTGGAAAAGTATA
Source organism: Phylloscopus collybita (assembly GCA_027886175.1). Taxonomy (NCBI): domain Eukaryota; kingdom Metazoa; phylum Chordata; class Aves; order Passeriformes; family Phylloscopidae; genus Phylloscopus; species Phylloscopus collybita. Next base: position 24,613,324 of record JAJNNQ010000026.1, on the reverse strand, counting down.
GTTATTGACTTCTGGGGGTAATTTATAGTCACCATTTTGTTTTGGGGGTAATTTAATAGTTTGAAGCCCTCGAATCCCTTCTCTAATGACTGGATATAGCAAAGGTGACATTGGTGTGCCATAACTGGGTCTTCTGCTGCTTTCCAGAAGAACAGAGAACTGCTGAGGCTTCTTTTTTTTTTGTGCAAATCTTGATGTGCCCTCCATCTCTAAATCTATCTCTGAAGTGGTGTTTGCTGCTCTGTGATAACTGTATGGGATAAATCAGATTATCCCCTTCAGCTGACTTTCCCACTAGCCCTCTCAGTGTCGAGGAGATGTTAGGGATGAGCTGGGAAAAAGAGGTTCTGGAGAGGGTAGGACTTGTCCCTTTTGGAAGCCCAGGTTTGTATCATCTGAACTTGGCTGTGACTGCAAAGAGTGACCATGATATAAAGAGATCCATGCTCTCTAAGTGCCTGGATGTTGCCTCTCACTTTTCTTTATGGTCTGTTACTAAAGATGGAAAAAAAAATTTCAATTTTCATTTAATTTGAGACATGATATACATACAGAATCTCTTGATGCCTCTGAAGTAAGTATATGTGGACTTTAAAGATCAACAAGCAACAACTTATAGTTGTAAAAAAGGAACATTTTTATCAGTGCTAATCTCTTGAAGATATATTTTCAAAAATACTCTTCATGAGCTGCAGAATGTTCATGCATTTCAAAATTTTAATTTTTTTACTTAGGTAAGAAAAGTGTAAAGACTGCGGTTTTGGAAGACAGAATGGGGATGTTGAGGAAATGGGGAAATCAATCCCTTACAGAAGTACATTTGGTTATGAGGGGACAAAATACATTGTTCTTTGAAAGGCCATCCTATTCTCTACCTGATCCAGACTAATAAAACCACTCCATTTGTCCAACTTCAGAAAAGGTAGTAACACGGTAGGATTCTATGCTGGCCAGTTTGCAACACTGCAGATTTAGCCACTGTTTACTCCAGTTTTATGCAGTGGTGTTTCCTATGAAGCTTGAAGGTTGAGGAGCCCATTGCCTGATGTTACTGAGCTGCATTTATTTGTACTCTAAATGTTCTTCTGGGTATTGGACCTTGGTTATCCTGGAGGTTGAATGATCACCTCATCTAAATTAACAGGGTCTAATGTTTTGCCATATATTTAAGAAATGTAATTAATATCTTATAGAAGAGCAATGATACCTGCAAACAATCATTAACCATGTCTGCTGTGCCCTGTAGAGCAACTTGTTTTTAAATTTGCACTTTTAACTGAATGACTTTTGCTTCCAGGAAATAAGGTTAAATTTTCATTTGAAGGTATAGAAATTAGGTGTTAGCTATTCTACGACACTATGAATGTATTCTCCAGGCTTTGTTTTGCAAAGCTATGTGGACTGAAATATTTTTAATGATAATAGATATTAAAAAATTATGTCTAGAAGAATTCCATCTGTTGTTATTGTCTGCTGTTATTATTGTATTATGCTGTAATATATAAGATAGAAAAAACAATGTCATAATTAAAATTAAGAGGACATACAAAGACTGCAATATGTTTGCTACCTGAAAGAATCTCTTGACCCGGAATTTATTAGTTGATACCTTATGGATCAGTTTGCCCACAAAAAAACTGTACTAAATTAATTGGGGAGAATAATCTGTAAGCTCAGAAGACATTATGAAGAAAGAAGCAGCTATTCAAAAATAATGGGAAATACATGATCAACAATTTAGCTTTGTTTGAGAACATTTAACAGGTGCTCAAAAAATAAATTATCACAGTTTGAAAAGTAAGACATAGTAGTACGCTGACTCGTAACTATGTGGCATAGAAAGGCAGTGTTAGTGAATGGAAATAGTAGTCTCAATGTCCTGCAAAGTTGGATTTTTAACCTGTTTTTTTAATATTTCTATCAAATATATGGAAAACACTATAACAATTACTGGTAAAAAGTGAGAGGTAATAAACAGCTAAGAAACAGATAAAATAGTTACTGATAAAGAAAGAGAAGATAAGCTCATTAACTGAGCTAAGCTCAGGCACACAAGATGTTTTTCAGCATATGCAAATATAATTTTGTGTCTTGAAATAATAAAGGCACACTGCATTTTCATCTTTATTCCAGGAAGCCATTATCCTTTAACCTTCTTTCCCACAAGTAGGGAGTTGCAGTTATCAGTAAAAGCTGGACTTGTCCTGTTATGCTTTGGCCAACAGACCTCATACATCCAAGAGCTGCAGTACTGCAGCTGTGTTATCTCTGCATTTGATGGTGTTCTGAAAAAATCTGGAATGCTGGTTCCAGATGGGTGTGCTTCAAGAAGGACATAGAAAACTGGAGATGATTCAGGATAGGGTTGTAAGAATGATGAAGGAATTGGAAATGTGCTGTTTGCTGAAAGATTTAGAGCTCAATCTGCTTAATTTAGCAAAATTGTGGTTGAGACCATTTGATCACAGTCTTAATGTGTTCATTTGAGGGCAGAAATGTGATAATAGATAGTGCCTCCTTCTAGCTAACAGAAATAAAACATGGAACAGGAGCTTTGAGGTTAAGTCAGCCAAATTAGTTTGGAAATAAGGTGCAAAATTGTAACCAGACAGGGAGTTAAAAACTGAAACAACTTACCCAAAGGTATGATGTGTTTACAAACACTAGAAATACTTAAGATTGCGTGTGTTCCTGAAGAACTCATTGCAGGCTTGGTTGAGTACTAAAAGCACCAAATCTCTCTGCGTGATTTCTTACCAGGAGTGATACTTACAGTGTATAGTAGAGCTGAGATATTTGTATGCAATGCTTCATCACAGCTTGTTCACTCCTAACAAGCTCCCACAGACATGGACTTCCTTGAAGCCCTTGAGAATCATGTAAAAACAAGGCTTTCTCACACAGTAGAAGCAGGTTACCAAAAAGAGATTATTTTTCCCTTCCCCTTTTCTTTATTTACATGGATTTAATTTGAAAAAAGATGAAATAAAAGTTAATAATTATTTAGTACAAAAGACCATATTTTTTCAAGAAACTGGAGGTGTGAAAATAATTGGTGAATGTGACATAGTGAAGGAACACATTAAAGGTCCTTGTCTTATTCTTCCCTAAACATTAAATTATCTCTTTGGGAAGGTAATTTACTGGACTGACAGATTATTGGTCTGAGCCCATGTGAATTTTCCTATATGCTCGCAGTGCTTGATTATATTCTATTATCTTCTGAGAAACAAAATCTGTAACTTTAATGATAGCTTGTAATATATCAAAATGTGAACATCTCAGAACAAGTATATGCAGAAGAATCTTTCTTTAAAATAAAGAGGATTAAAAAAAAACCTGAACAACAGAACTGAACTTCAACATTGATTAGTTGTATCATTTTACTATAGCAACTGATTTTATCAGCTTTAATCATATCAAGGTATCAGCTTAAAACTAGAGTGTACATTTTGTTCATGGAACTGTTGTTCTGATGTTCTGGACAGATTTACAGTGCAGTTAATACCTGTGTTCCTTTAGATATGAGTTTCCAGTGCTGGAAAACTACCCCAGGAAATCAGCCTATGTAACTGGATTACTTTCCAACTGCTGAAATTACTTTTTCTGTCTTGTTTAGATCTGTTTTTAGTCTGAATGTTTTCAGACCACTTCATAGTACAGTATATGGAATATGTTCATAGCCTGCAAGTTGCCAGTACATCTGTGCATGAGCTGCTTAGAGCCACTGATTGAGTCATTGTTAGAAAAGCAAAAGAATTAGTGAAATACTTGAATCAGAGGGAAAGCTGCATAATTAGGGCATTGCCTTTATGTATCCTATTATATAGATAAGATGGAGCTGTCTGACTGGAGAGTGTGCTGGTAGACATTAAATTGAAGATCACAGTATTCAGAAGGTCTGATCTGATAGCAGGCACTATCTGGGTTCTTCCATTTGCTAAGTAATATTAGACCAGCAGTACACTATGAACTTACCTTAAATGTCAGGCTGTAACTGTTCTTGAAAGATTAACATATACAATAATCTGATTTTTTTTTTTCTGATGTACATGTCTAGAAATTTATGAAACCTTTTAATGAGCCTTTTTATTGCAATAATCTTAAAATGCAGAGACTTTGCCGCCATATTTCTTACTAGAGGTATCTGATACTGTTTGATTCAGGCAATTTAGCATAGTTGCAATAAACATCAATATACTTATGAGTGGTGAGGCTTTGTATTTCCCATCAGGTTAAAAATATTTTGCTTTCATTGTTATGTTTCTCAATGAACACAGTTTTGGTTTTTTGATCAAAGAAGCTTAGGTCATCTGTATATATTATGCTATTTACTTAGCTACAAAGTAGATTACATAAAAACTGCACAAACATTGAAATCTAAAATTAGAAAATGATACTTCTAATTGCCATGTAAAATTTAAATACACAGCACTAATCTATGTGTTTTCTTGCTAAAATTTTTATTTAGCAATTTTACTTTCTGAATAGCAATGGTTCATGACTTTACATAGGATCTGTTTGTACAGATACATCAGTGACAGATTTCTTTGTGTATGTGTATTTTAGTATTTTGAGGAGTCAAGTTTTTTACTGGTTACTTGTTAAAATCCTTATTCTGTTTCAGAAATGTTACAGTTTGCATTGATAGGGTAAATTCATATGAAATGGGTTCAAATTTTTTCTTGGTACTTGCTTAAAATTGAGTGGAAAATGTGAATACTTTTATAGTAAGTATAAAACCATCCTATTAATGACTCAGTTTAGTATTTTAGGATAATTTATTGTTCACTGGAAATGCAAGAGGAGAAAAGTAGCTGTGTTCTAACACTGCTAACAAAGTCACATATTTGATATATTCCACAAGTAGTACAAGTAAGAGATCACAAGAGCTTTAATTTGATGACATTTTTGGTGTTTGTTTTTCCTTTTCAGTCGGTGGCAAAGACCGGTCGATTGCTGATTAGCCATGAGGCTCCCTTGACAGGAGGATTTGCATCTGAAATCAGTTCCACAGTTCAGGTACACAGGTTATTTGTTTTTAAGTGTTCTGCATGGATGAATATGTTTCTCTGTCAAAGAAATACTTAACACTACATTAAAAGTGGAGGTTTTATATATTTTTAAAGTTACTCTTTTGCAGTTTTGCAGATGCTTGTCTTACTTTTTCTGAGCAGCTGAGAAATCACTCACAGTACATACTGGGCACTGTGCGTAGTGTCTGCTAAGCTAGAAATTTAACTTTGGTTGCAAAGCAGGGAGAACGTGGCTGTGAGATGCAGGGGAAGAATCTTCATGTATAGTCTGGTTTTAATGTCCTTTTTTATTTTTCTCGTATGCTTATCTCTTGAGCTTCTTAAAAATCCATTCTAGGAATGTTGAAATGAGACACAGAAAAAGCATTCAGGTCCAGTACAATATAACATAGTGTGACACACAGTGTTCAGAGACCTCATGAGAAAAGTCTGCAGAAATTGTTCACGTGTGTTTGTGGTGATGCTCATGCAGGTGTCAAGCTCGTACGCACAGAACAGCTTGGAAAGGCTGAGATGTACATCAGTATCAGTTACATCTGGAGCTTTAAGTTCTGAAAGGCCTTTTTGGCTTTCTGATGTGTTTTATACCTGTACCTCCTTGGAAATTTTTCCTCTTAACTTGATTTTGTTCCTGTGCACATCAGTGGTACTGGTTTGTAGAAGCATCTGAATTAGGTGTGTCCATCACTATCTGATTACTCTTTTTTGATTATTCTAGGATAGTTAAATTATAGGACTAGAGTGAAATGGGATTGTAAAATTCACAAAATATAAACCACATAGACAATAATTAAAGCTTGGTAATTAATCTTGAAGGAAAAGAATTATTAGTTCTGGGAGCGTAATTCTGAATTAAATATACAGAGGGAATCAGAATACTATGTTTCTTTGTGGTACAGTTTCTTTTAAAGAAAAGTTGTACTAATTTTAATGTAGTTATATTAAGGTAAATTAATTTTTTCTTCCAAAATGTTTTCTCTATTAAGAACCAAATATTTGGTTTCATGGAGACCTCATACCAGCCCTCCAGTATCTGAAAGGAGCTTACAAGGAAGCTGGAGAAGGGTACTTCATCAGGAGCTGTAAGGATTAGAAACAGTCATGGATTCAAATTGAACATAGGGAAATTCATGCTAAATATATGGAACAAATTCTTTACTGTGATGGTGGTGAGGCACTGGAACAGGTTTCCCAGAGAAACTGTGGATGTCCCTTCCCTGCAGTATTCAAGGCCAGATTGAATGGAGGAGCTCTGAGCAACCTGGTTGAAGATGTCCCTGCTCATGGCAGGGACATGGAACTTGATGAAGGTCCCTTCCAACCCAAACCATTCTATGATTCCATGATTTTTCATCCTTCTAAATAATCAGCATTTGACCTTCTTTCTTTAGTAGCTAGTCTCTGATTAAACTAGGACTGATAAAGTCATAAGGTACTGCCAGCTGTGAGTGTAGGAAATTAATTTTCTTTATAAATTCTCACATTGTATTTCCCATCAGATTAAAAATACTAATTTCACAAAAAATATTATTTCACAAAAATGTGAAATAGACTCAATCAAAAGAGCCTGTCTTCTAGCATCTTGTGTTATTATCAACACTTGAGGAGAAAACTATTCTAAGGTGAACAGCAAAGTCAAAATCAACCGTATAACAAAGGAAAGTATACGTGTTGGATAAAAAAGTGAGCTAAAAAAAATCATATCAGTAAATATCATTGGAAGAAAATGGGATGTCCAGTGTATTGCTAAAATTACAATGTAAGTTTTTAATCCTCAGACCTCCACTGAGAAAGCTACTTACCTGATTGAGGTGTTGTTTTTCATACCAGAGGTATCGCTTGTTTAGAAAAAAAAAGTTGAAAAATGCTTTAGTAAAGGGATATTTATCTCTGTCAGTATTGAAAGAAATTATTTTTTTATTGTAGTTACTCATAATTTTATATTCATCTTCCTTATGAAACTAGGCTTTGTATCTTAAGAAATATTGATCTATTACATATGCTCCCTCAGAATAAATTAGAATATAACTCTTTGGCATGGCATTTATCCATGACAAGTTTCTTTCATATAAATTGCCTGACTTGACTCTGTGTTATAACTGTGTTGTCATTACTCTCTATACCCATTCTTGAAGATTCTATCATCCATACTACAATTTTGATATGAGCACTTTAAAGATTATACTGCAAAAGATATTAAAATAAAAAGTTACAACTTTTTAAAGAACAGTATTGCTTTAGGCATAATAAAGACCTTGCTTTTCTTATTCAGCTAAAAATATTGATCTCTTAACAATCAAGTCTGTATATCTAGTATCACTGTGCTGTAAAAATGAAAACAAAAAGTGAAATTCTCTTTTGCTGGATACAATGAATACTGAGAATGCCAACAATTGGGGATTGCAGTTGGCTTTAGTTTCTTCTTACAGATGGAAGTAATAAGACTTCAATAAAATATGTCCAGTTGGATTAGATGGTTAGTTTCCATATTGTTATTCCATCCTTGCTGTGAGGTCTCATCATAGAAATAAGGTGAATAGAAGTACATAGGCTATTTTAAAAGTTAGCAGTCACATACACTTCATGGTGATATATAATTCAAGGAAAAGAGTACAAATGGAAATGATGTCTTTCCCTCATGAGCTATAGGAAAAAATACATTGAATACTTTCATTTTTGCATATAAGAGTTTAAAAGCAGTGTTCGGACAGCACATTAAATTAGATTTGTTGTGTGTCGAGTACAGAATACTTTAAAGGGGCACATTATTGCACTGAGTAGTCATTTACTCTGCTCAGACATAAAACTAAAAACAAGAAGAGGTGGTGTACTTAAAACTCTACATGATATAACTTTGCCCTTTGCTCCAGTGTTTCATTTGTGCTGTCAATGGGTAGTCTGAAGTGAGCAACAGATACCCAGACAAATTCAATACAGGTACAGTTAAAAATCCAAATATTTTATATTCTGTATAAAAGTATGCAAAACTGTCATGTTCAGCAGAGAAAGTGTTAAACTTGCATAAAGCACAGTTTGAGAAGCCTTGGGAGAGAAGCCCACTGAGATGTCACTTCCAAAATAATGAAGAATTGTGTGTGGAAATCATCAGTACATTAATCATTTGTAATACATAGAAACATAAATCCAATAACTGTGTCCTGTTTAAAAACAAAAAATTTAAAAAAAGGAGGACAAAAAAAAAAAAAAAAAAAAAAAAAAAAAAAAAAAAAAAAAAGAAAAGAGAGAACCAGGCAGGATGGAGACAGCTAGCACAAAGAGTCAGGGACTCTTTGGATTACTTCACAGGGTTGCTGCCGGCCAGCACTGGGAACTTGTTATGGGATGCAGGAGGAAGCATTTTGGAATCGTACAAGTCTTCTGGGATGTTTAGAGGAGGAACCAAAACTGAAGAGATGTGGGGGCCAAGGTGGTTTGTGGAGGGAGACACAGGTATGGGAAAACTGAGAGAGAAAGGGATAAAAAGGAAGCTTATATTATGGCTTCAATAATATGATGGTTGCTATTTTCTGATAGGGCTGAAATAAACATAGGGAAGTAGCATATACGCTCTGGCATTGATCCTGCAAATACAGGAAATGTACATCTTGGGGAGATCTTGGTGGTTCTTCTGCAAGTAATGGCTAAGATTTTTAAATATAGAAGATTACTCTAATAATTTTTAATGTTTTCATTTAAGGAATTTAAATTTTCATTTAGGATTTAGGATTTTTGATTTTTGTGTACATTGATGCCTTTATAGCAGGATGCACCATGAAAATATATGCTATTATTAAAATAAAATTAATGCATATGAGTGAAAAAAGATTGTTAGCTGACGTGGTAGAAGTCATTGCTATAAAATAACAAGTCAGCACATTGTTTTTTGTAGACAGTTACACAGATGCGTCAATATTGCAGGAACAGAGAAATTCTGATTTAATTGTGGTTCCTGTCTTTGCAGCAGTTTCTTTTCTTACTGCCTGGTAAGTACTTTGTCCTTGGGCATCTGTCTGCACAGGGGATGTTGGGTCACCTACCCAAAGAAATGTACAGGTGAACACAGCTCAGTCCTCAGGAGCCTTTCCAGAGGACTCAGCATGTTTCTCAAAATTACACAGAAGTATCAGTCTTCCAGAAGACTGGTATCAGTCAGAGGATAGACTCAGAAAACTCAATGAAATAACCTGTTTCTGAGAGTTGGGTTCCACAATCTTATTTTTTCAAATCTCGCATTCTGTATCTACAAATTGGATATAATAGTAGTTGACTGTTTGATCACTGGTGCTTTAGATTTCTTCCTCCTGCAGCAAAATAAGGCCTAATCTCCAGTAAGTGGTGTAATTTCCTGCTAGAGTGTGGCATTAGGGGAAACTATTAGATGAGCTGGTTTTGTGAGAAGCATTTCAGGAATAGGTAAAATGGGTGAAAATATTGTGAAATACCTTTCAAAGGCGTAAGTGTTCTTCAGCAGTTTTATCCTAAAGCAGGTTACCATGGGAAGAAAATGTGCCCAAAAAAGTTAAACAGCAAGAAAAAGAAATGTAATGATTTCAGTAGTATGAACATTTAAAACAAAATGAACTGGTATTGATTAGTATTGAACAGGAACTCTGTTGAGTAACTATTATTTTATGTAGTCCCAATGAAAAAATTTCATCTTTCCAACAAAATGCTTTCAGAATGTTTTTCCCAAATGTGTCTTCATATCATTGCATTATCTGTCTTTAGAATTCGGGATGTTGAAATATTCCAAACTCTTCCATTATTTCAGTTCTCCCATGAGTAGAAATTAGGGTGGGATTTACCTAGGAAGCTATAACAGTCCCTCTGTGGCTCTCTGCGGTGCTTTGAGGAAGTGAATGCAGTGCAGTACTTACAAATATCCACAGGGCCAAGTTTGAGTTTCAGATTATGCACCTGTGCTCATGCTTAGTGCAAAAGGAACTAATGAGTAACTTTGTGGGATTGATTTTGAAGTTACGGTGAATAGCGTCAGATTTTGTGCTGGTGCCACTGAAAATCTTATTTTAGTGAACAGGCTGTAAACTGGTATTAAAGTCCGACTTTATTGAAAGCAATGATTCTGGTGTAATTGTTACTGATTTATAGGTAAATATTTTCATTCTCACAAGGTGTGTTGAAGCAAACTGCCTTTTGAACTGACCTTTGAGACATAATGGAATGTGTACGTGCTAAGAAACTGGAAAAGCTTGAGGTACAAATTGTTAGAATTACCTAATTATGGAAATGAAGGAAATTTTAATTGTTCTCTGTTCAGCTGGAGAAATAATAAAAAACCTCAAATATATTTCCCCAAGTTGATTAAAAAATAATTGAGGCCAGCCTGGACAGCTTTTTGTAGGACAGACTTTTTTTCAATAAGTACCATTTCATGGTATGGCTAAAGAAGGAGACTCTGGACTAAGTGTAACATAGATATCCAAGGAAAAGGCTCACTAAAACATGCAGGTACAGAAGTATGGTTGTTCAGCTGATGTAAGAAAATTATTACATCTGAATTGATGCTTTTTAACTTTCTTTGATACAATTACAATAGGCAGTAAAATTGGAAGAGATGAAATACTGATACAATGTTGTCCTTCATTCGTTATCCTGTTTAATTTTCACTATCACCCTTTTGGCACATCTAGCAGCAATCACAAACTACAAAATAAAAATCTGGTTTTATAGATCACACCATCAGTTTCTGTCAGTAGGAGTGTGATCTAGAAAATATTGGTAAAGAATGTAAAGAAAAGCTATAATAAATACGGGCAAATAAATTCAAGGTGGTCATAAATTGTTTAACAGTACAAAAAAGAACAGGGATTTGAAGGAAAAGAATATCAAAGTATATAGAAATAAGCTGTAATGATAAAAAACAATAAGATTATTTCTTAAGTGAAGGATTGGGAGTAGTAAAGAAATAAAGTTGCCTTTCAGTGACTGGAGACAAAGATACATGAAAATGTTGCCTGTGTTTATTAAATATGACATCAAACAGTTCAGCAAACTGCCAGTTTATGATACAGGATGAACTGGAAGCAATTTTTGCTCTGCAGTTCCGAAGCGTAGCATTGAATGTCAGCATATTTTGTTACACAATGTAGAAAGTAAAGGTGAATAGACAAGGTTACAAACCCAGGGTTTCTTAAAGGAAATGAAGCTTTGTTATTCATCTATTAAAAAAAGGTTTATGCAGCACAAAATGTTTGAAAAGTAAGATTCAACAGTGATTCTGAAAAGTTATATTATATTAAAAAAATCCTCTTTCAGATTAGGAATTTGACTTATGAATTTAATGTGAGTTGTTTATATTAATTATCAAGCTGAGAGTTATTCTTTATCTTAAAAGAGCTTAAAATAGCAGTAAACATTTAGGAGTTTTTTGTTTTCTTTTGTAGATAAGAAAGAACAAAATCTGTGCCTTATGCTCCACTCTGTGCCCTGTCCTAGGGCATTGCCCCTCACTGCTATAGTCCTGGGCTTGTGAGCCCAGCTGTTGGGATTTGGTATTTGTGTTTGTGTGGCAGAGATGTCATTTCTCTGAAACTGTATCACGTTTAAAAGAGAACTACAATCTAACAAGCAATGCCTGTTCACAGGGTGGTGCCTGGGACTTCACACTAAATCTTTGAGGCCAAAGTTATTTTGGATGTTACACAAAAGTCTCTTATTATATTTTCTCACTGCATGGAAGTATCTTAATTTTCATTTGTCTCATGTTCTGTTACCTATACCCAATACAGATGTCTTGGTTAATAACTAAGAAATGCAGTAGAGAATGTGAGAAATTCAGCGCAGTATGAAATGGATTTCTATGACGTTTTGTTTGATGTTATCATGTCATAAAGTCCAATATACCCATGAGACTTTGTGCCTACTTATTTAATTTTAGTGAACATAAGGAAGAACAAATTCTTCTACAATGAAAGCAGAAAATTATTGTAATAGTGGCATATGTTATCAGTTCAGCTACAAGGGAGTGTTGTGTTCTCTCTAGGCTGGAATAAATTCAATACTGAGCAGAGAAAAGTGATTTAATTAATGAAATATAGCCAAATATCGGGCAGGATACAGTATTCTGTACTGTGCAAACCTCCCAAATATGTTTCTTAAAACAAGCAAACACCCCCCAAATCCTAAAACAACATTCAACATTGAAAATGAAGTGCTCAAAAATGGTAGTGGATTTTCAAAAAATCAGCCCCAGAATACACTCTCTAAAGTTGTAAACACTGAGTGTTTACATGTCCAATTAGTCCAGTCTCTAGACATAACAAATACCAAAATGTTTTATTCATCTGCAGCTCAGCTTGAAGTCTCTTCAGCTTCTGTGAAGCACTTCATGAAGAGATCCACACAAGAGTGGGCACATGGGCTAAGAGTAGTCCTGGCCATGAGGTTGCTCGTGCACACTCGCTCCTCTTGGCTTTGGGTTCAGTGTCATTCTGTGTGAGAGTGGACATGAACCAATGCCTTGCCTTCAGGTGGTGTTTCAGTCAGCCACTTGTGGCACATCCTTCTGATAGCAGATGATTAAACCAGGTTTGAATCACACTGGCACTGATTTGGACATGGATTTCTACACTATGTGAGTGTGCCCTATCTACTTGGCTTTGGGTCTGTTCTGTCTAAAAGATACGGGTTGGAGTAAGCTTTTCCCCTGTGCTATGAGGCTAAGGCTGTTACTTTTTTTTTTCTTCAAGAGGCAGAGCCAAAAATGAGACAGGAGCTTGGCAATTTCCATAGGTACTGAAAGGAGAGGAGAGCAATAAGTGCTGTCTCACTAAAGGTCTTCTGTAAGTGAGAGAATAAGTCCAGTAGTAAGGTTTTGAGGGACTGTTCCCAGTGCATTTTAATAAATGCCCTCTCTTTTGGAGTGTGCTGCATATGCCAGCTTTGCTGATGCAGGTCTTGCTGATGCAGGACCACAGATGGAAAGGATGGGTTGGAGGAGAGATGTGTGCCCATGAGCACCTCACCATGGGTTGAAAAAGGGAAGTTCACGCCAGTGACAAGCTTGCCGGCTGCTCCAGGCTGACATTTATGGTAAGCAAAGCCCTGCAAGATAGGCACTTCTAATAAAAGCATTCAACTGAGAAAAGAACATTTTTAAAATTTAGGGTTGACTTGAATGATTTCTATGGAGTTACTTATTTTCAAGTAATGTATTGAGCAAAGGCTTTTGGCACTGAAACAAAATAATCCTTTCCTGTCCTTTCAGTTGCATTGTGTGTTAGGCAGAGGGCAGCATTTCTTCCAGCTGCATCAAACCCTGTTTGTCTTCTCCTGTCAGAAACTTTCCCTTGTATTGATGGGGTGGGGTACAGAGGTGTGCAGCCAAGTACTTTTTTTTTCAAATGCAAATTCCTGAGGAGGCACAAGTTTATCCCTGGGCGGTATGGAGTGGTAAAGTGGCAGAATATGCTGGAAGTCATTGTGGTTCAGTGAAATCAAAAGTTTTAACTACTGAACAAATTCAATGTTTGATTCACCTTAATTACTTGAGTGTGAAGTGTGCTCCTAGTGTATCCAATGGGGACATTTTTTCCATGTTCTGATATTTAATTTGGCATGCAAATGTTCATATGCCTGAGGCTGAGCTCCAGCATTACTGTCCTGCTGACACACCCGTGTTCATTCATTGTGATTTATAACTTTGAACAATGTGTTTAGTCTTCCATATGCTAATTCTGAAAAAGACCAAAAACATGGGCACTGAGGCAGAATTAAAATTTTCTCTTTGCTGTGCACTGCCCCCATTTGCATTTTTATCTTTCTAGCTATCAGGAATTCTTCTAATGGAAGGTACTTTTTTGTCTTTTTACTTACTCTGAGGTAGAGTTTACATTTACAGTTTTAACACAAACTGTTTTAATTAGAATCATGTTATGATTCTAACATTTGTGTTTCTGATAGCTCATGGAGCTGATAGAAGTGAAATGGTTTTAATCCACATTGTGAGGAGGGCAAAAAAACCTTTTCTCAACCACACATCCTATGTTTTCTTCTCTGTGATCCAGTGATATTTTTTCTTTTTTTTTTTTTTTTTTTTTTTTTTTTTTTTTTTTTTTTTCCCTCTAATACCATATTGTAGTTCAGTAGCATCAGCATTTCTGACTGATGCATAAATACAGTTCATGATAATTTAGGAGTGCATCAAACCTATGAACTTCCCTCCAGAAATTTTGGGTCCCTGTTAAGCCTATTACTCAGTAGGCCTTTATATTATACCCAGTCAAATCACCAACTTGTTGTTTAATGAAAATGAATATAAATAAAGGTTTTTTTGAAATTCTGACTCTAGTTTGGTAACAGATGATCTGTGACAGGACTCTAGAATAAGGCAACTCTGCAAAGCAACTACTAATTCAAGGATATTCAACCTCTCTTCTGCCTGAAAACTGAACAATACCATGTGTAACTTGCTTTATTTGTTTGGCGTTATCTTTAATTCCCAGTAAATTATGAGTTGCATTAGAACTACTAGTAAGTGCTTTGAACAGCAGTTTATGATAGGGAGCCCTGGAGTCCCCTGTAAAATGTAATAATGACCTTTCTTTTGATTTCCAGTGCTTTGGAGCTATAAAAAACTTCTTGAGTGGTTAAAGTCACTCAACCTTCAGCATAATTTCTCCAAATGCCTCGGTGGGTTGCTAGAATCGTTTACTAGCCACAGGTATAGCAACTTAAAATGTACTAAGGCACCCTGGCAAGCCAGGGTAAAGAAAAATGTGGATTTTTTTAATTGCACTGTATGTCAGGTTTACTTCTTTTGGACCATACAATCAGTACCTTGTCTTATGTACTGAAAAAAATATTTTAGTGGAGTTGGTTTGGGGTTGTAAAGTGCTGATTCCTGCAAGTATATTCTATTTTTTCCTGGCCTTTCATATTTTGATATGGTTATTAGAAATGGTCTGGCTAGACTATTAATTTAGAGCAACAGACATAGTTCAGAGTAGCATGATTAGAGAAGAGTGGCCTGTGGCATATAAAAATCTATGCAGAATAGGGGAAAATTATGGAGCAAATATATCCTTCTATGTTAATGGCTCAGTGAAGTTTTAAAAGTGAGATATGTCAGGCACTTTTCCTTTTATATTTTCTTACAGGTTTAATTTAATATATACATAAAAGGCCTGTAAAACTGTGTATTTATTGATGTTTTATGTATGCTCACAAGATCAAATTCATTTCTGTGCTGAATATATTTGTAGGAGGCCATGTAAAAAAAGCCTCTTGAGCTCTTGTGAACTTCTGTGCTCTTCCAGAGTACTGTGAATTTTATACTGTTGCTGTTGGCTACATTAAGATTTTTAATGTAGAAGAGAAAACGGAGGGTGCACTTTTAATACCTCAAAAAACTAGTCTAGGAGCTTCTGCTGCTTCCTTGGGAAAGAAGCTGCCTGATCTCGCTGGGGCAGAAACAGCTTCTCAGTTTCCAGATGTTAAACCTGGCTTAAAGCCTCAAATCTGGTTCTACAACAGTAGGATAAGTTATGACAGTGCTGAGTTTCCATGTTGTAGGTAGGCACAGAGGAAGAGATTGTCAAATAGTCTTATTTGTCCAGTAGTCCATTTGAATGCAAATGGGCACATGTTCATTGCAGTCATGTAGGGATCTAGCAGTTACAGTGATGCAATTAAAAAGCTACAAAAGTGGTTAAAGCCAGATAAAAATGCATGAATAGCGGATGTAAGCCTGAAACTAGTTTCCAAGGAAAAATAGGTTGCAGTCAGTTACATGAGAAAAATAACCGTACTGGGAGAGAACCTTGTGTGTCTGTCTCTTCCTATGGTCTTACCTGTGACACGATCTGTGCCAGAGAAAGCTCTGTTCTGGAGTATAACACCAGCAAAAGAGAATGAGCTAAGGTACTCCTAGTTGTGCATATAATTCATGTGCTGTATAGCACCAGTGCCTGTGATGATTTTTGTAGTTGTGCTGTTTGTTACCTCAGTGGGATTTTGAAAGGCAGCTTTATTGACAGAGCTATAGCAATACTGGCATCTGTCTGCATCTTGTTGGAGGTGTTTGTTACTCTTACTACACTTAGCAGTGATGATAGTGAGCAGTATTCAAAGTTCTAGGCACACACAACACAGGTGCTTCTAATGACACTTATCTCACAAGGTGACAGGGCTGGTGAGGATTTAAAGATTGTAGGTAGGAAGGAAGGAAGGAAGGAAGGGCTGCTTCCTCTGTACCAAACACTGCAGTGATAATTTTATAAAATAACATTCAAAACTGAAAAAGTTTTTCTACAAAGAGCCAAATTCATCTCTTATTAATCTACATACAGAAGTTTCTGAAGTATCTGGAAAAGCTGATCTGTGTAGCTGCAGATGGAATTGTTCCTCAGATACATTTGCTTGGAAATAATATTTTGTTCCCTGTCATGACGAAGAAGTGCCTTTTGCCCATGTTCCAGCAAGTGGCATGCTCATCACTCAGCTGCTGAAGCACTAAGCATATAGAAATGACTAACAGTAAGTTAGATGTCTAAGAAGTGCAAATGTCTTCTTAAATAGATGCTTGAAGTGGGCACGGAAGTGTTTCACTTTCTCCCTATATATAGTGAAAACATACTAATTCTCCTCTACATTTTAAAGAAACTGCTGTCCTACATTTGGAGTAATGCAGATTAGGAGGGAATATAGATAAAATGTGACCTTCCTGTCAAAGCAACATTAACAAATACCTAAGTCTTCACCCACAAGGTGGTAGGCAACACAAGCTACATAGATTTCAGTCATTATCAGGATACCATATCCTTTCAATTCCCATGTGTCTCTGGCATTATCAACTTGGCTCTGAGTTGCCCACAGTGAAAATGTAGGCCCTGGTGATGAAGTCTGTGGAGTTAATATTTAATTCTGAGTACCTCTTTTTTGGTATTCTATTTCCTTTACATGTCAGTGCATGGAGAGGATGGTTTGCTCTAAGAGTGACCTGTTTTTTCTTTAACTGATTGCACATGTGTACAGTTGGAAAGCCCTAGTTCTTTAAAGCAAAGGCTATAGTGTTTTGCTTTTTTGTACTTTCTTTTGTTCAGCTAACGAGATTAGTTATGCTGCACATTGATGAATGATTTGCAATAAGTAAATAGCTGAAAAGTGCCAAGAAGGAATATGCCAAGACTGTATTCTAATATTATAGTATTAGGAATAATGTTGATAGATGTATAAAAAAACTATGTCACTGTGTGTTCTAGAAAGGAAATCTTTCATGCTTTTGCTCTAATTTTGTTGATTTCATTAACATTATATCAAAATTCTATATGGCTTTGTACTTCATATTGCATAAATATCCAGTACTTATTGTATATTGGGAGACCTAAATGAAGCTGTATAGCAGTCAACTGTAGAAGCAAACTTGTAACTTGGACACACTTATTTTAAGCTCTATTAGTCAAAATGAAGCGCATTTTTTGAGAGAACACAAGGTTCCTCAACACCATAATTCAGTTCAAAATTGCACCCATGCCACATGAAATGGTAGAAGCAGCAGCAAAGAAGGAATCTTCATTACCCAGTGTATCTTGCCTTTCTGGAAGTTTTAAAAGGTGATGCAATACCTTTATGGGCATCACACAACCATCTGAAAAATATGCTACCATTATGGTGGGTCTGTCACAGAGAATTAGGAAAGTAAATTCTGTTATTTCAACCTTTGTTTTTAAAAGCCATTTGAAAGACTTGGCAGTCTTCTGTTTTTCAGTCCTTCTCCTATGAGTTTTCTTTTTAAAGGTGTCTCTTTTTTTCTCTATGAGATACCTGTAGTTAGACTAAGAAATCTGTCTTTGGTTAACTAAATATATGGCCTGACTTAAAAAACAAAATAAAAAAATCCACATCTGTCTTGAAGACTACTGAAACATTCCTGCTTACTTCTTTTTCTTAGAACTTCTCATTCGAGAAAAACTGAGTGATTGAAAAAAGGTTAATCTAATCTACTCTAAAGTAATCTAATCTCCTAGTTCTTCCTTCTTAAGTTGATAGTCCATAAATCATCTCTGGAAGAAATGACAGAAAAATGTCATAATCACAGTGATACCTTTTCAAAAGAAAGGACTGAAAGAAAAAGGAAAGGTCTATATGCAAGTTTTCTGTTCAAAGGTAATTGAACCACTGAGATCAACAAATCATTAGTTAAGTTTGGTATAGCTAGCATTTCAAAACTTCTTTATGAAGAAGCTTTTCTGTCTTCTGAGAGAGATCTGATATTTTTACACAGCAATTTTTCACTCAATTGTGTGACTGAAAAGGTGTTGGGTTTTCTGTCCATATTTGCCCATTTATATACTGGTTTCAGAACTCCTTTAAATTTAGAGTGCTTTGGAAATAAGAAAATATGAAGATGTGTTGTTTAAAATGGATTGTAGATTTGGGTGTATCTTATTTCCTGAGGCAGCAGCACTTTCCTGTTTAATGGTGCTGTGTTTCATGGTTTGCGAATTTGAATGATGAAATTTGTCTCCTCATGGACAGAGATTGACACTTGGCTTGCATATGTACTATGCCAATAGAAACAGAAATCTATTATGCTAATATAACCTTTTAATTGCTTAACTTTTAGAAAGTTACGTGAGTTCTGTGGTGAGTTCTGTGATGATGTGAGTACATAATTTGAGCCTCCTGTGGTTAAAAACATGACTTTCCCAGGAACTGATTCAGTTAAAGGGTGCAGATGTGATAATGTGTACCATGCATATAACATTTGTTGGTTGAAGGAATATCCTCTGTGGTAAAATAATAGGGTTTTTTTCTGTTACAATGATCATATATTTTGTATTTAATGTGTACAAACAGTCTAATAGAAAGTAAGCAGAAATAATTGAATGATAATTGATGCCATGGTGAGTCTATTATCATTACTGCTTCTCGTGAACATGACAGCTAAATACACTCTAGATGACATAATAAAATCAGCTGCTATGAATTTCAAAGAATATCCGTCATATCAGTTTTAAATACAGAATTATTGTGATACATACTGGAGTTGTACTATGAGAACTGTTGAAATGCTTACAGCCAAGTGACTTCATATTGCAGAAATGGATTTCAGGTCTGAGTCGTGGTAGTACACAATTACTACTCAAATTAAAGATGAAAGAAAAATCTGCTACTGAAACTTGCATTCCAGTGTTAGTAACTTAAACTATGACCAGAAGAAAATGTATTTCTAAGCATACCAACATGCATTGCCAAAGAAAATATCTTCCCTAATCTGACTGCAGCCGGTAGTTAAATAAAATTGCTGAATATCTAAAACCAGTTTTACAGTGTTAAATAAAATAGAATTTTGGTTTGTTATGGAAGTTCTGTAGGCTACACATTTTTATAATTATGTGGGAAGTTTTTCTTTAATCAGCCCTTTAAATATTTATTATGGTAGTTATATTTTACATTATTAAAACCAGGTCCTCCTCACTGACATTTTAAAATATTTTCTGGGGAAAAAAAAAAAAAAAAAAGCTGGTTGTTTGCCTATGTTCCAGTGCTTTAGTGCTTTACTGTGGGATGTAGTTCTGCATAAGTTAGTCCTGCTCTGAGTCATGAGCTGGGAGTGCTGCTAAAAATATGATGAAGATCAGTTACACCTGTGGAAGTAAATCAGGTTTATTTGACTTGAAAAGCCCTGTGCAATATTTAAAATTCATTGCAAGTGTGAGATCTTGGTACTTTACTTGGGTGCTAAGAGGTATTGTGCCAGCTGCAGTCCGCAGCGCAGCGCTTGCTGCCTTGTGAGTTATCTGGCACTTCGAGTATGAGAGGTACGAGGGCCAAACATCAGCCCTTGTGTAACATGTATCTTAATACAGTCCTGTTTTGCTATAGTTAAGGTTGGTTGCACTGAAAGGCATAAAAATAGAGCCAGTGATTGCAGTGTTTCAAAACAAGGCTGAAATAAATTATGAGATATGCAAGGGCCAATGTATAGGTTACTTCTATTCTTGACTGACTATGACAACATGAATATCACAGCCAGGATTGCAGTGAAAGTAAACACTTAAAATGCTGATTGAAACCATCAGGAAGAAAGAGCTATAGAAGTGTGGGATAACATTAGGAAAGACTGTGCTTCATGATTTAGTGGATATACAGATCTGACAAGCGATTTGGTTGTGACTGAGTTAAACACGTGTACATTTCCTTTACTTTCCTCTTTGTCACAAGCAGAGGGAGGAAAGTCTCTTCATTTCAGCCGTAGGGAATGATATGAAGCATGTTCTCCCTGAGAGGAAAAATACAGCCTGAGTAGTATTTAAACACCCCAGAGTTGTCATAACTAAGTCCCCTCTGATACTGGCTAGAACGGAATCTCACTGGATATCACAAATATGTTAACTTGAATAGAGCAAACAATGTCATTTTCAACAAAATGAAGGTGATATCTGCTCCCTCTCCCCCCTGATATCCTGTTGAGGCTGGAAGGAAATCCTTTGCTTCTCTTAGAGAATTGTCATTTACACCCACTTCAATTGCTAGAGCCCTAACATTTTGCTTGGAAATAGCTTTACTGTGCAACACCTTTATTCCTTGTAACTGACAGTTTTCTGCATAGAGACAAAACTGTATTCCAGGCAGCTTCACTGTTTAGGAGTCCTACATGTACATCATACCTTTCTCCTGTCAGATGCAAAATGCTCTAATCTGTGTTTGCTTTTAATTTTGTCATAATTTACTAGCAGTAGATAAAACATGAAGCAGTTGAGGAAGATGCCTGAGATAAGAGTTTCAAATTACTATTAAGTTTGGCTTGGCAGCTGAAGTGATTAAAAGTAATCATCTTGTAACATGCCTTTGTATCTCCCCTGAAAGAAATGACAGCGCTTGTGCTTCCTGAAACCTTCGGGTACACAAATGAGAAGGAAAAAGAATGGAGAAGTATGGCTGCAGATTTTACTGGCAATTTTCAAGTTTGAAAACAGTGAAATAAATATTGTTTTGATGCTTCCGAAATGAAAGAATAACTCTTAGTTTTTTAAACAGTAAAATTTTTCTCTTTTGGGGGGGAAGGTTTTGTTCCTAAGCTCCTGACTGGACTAAGTTATGTTGATGATGCTGAACTGCTGGTATACATCAGTAATGAAAAATCAAACCAGTCATCACATTAAGCTTCTCATATAGGAGATTTCATTTTCCTGTCCATTTTGAGAAAAAAAAATTAGATAACAAGAAATAATAGGAAAAACTAATTTTTGGGGAGATACGTGCCAGCGTATAAAAATACTCTTCTGTTACCACTGTGCTTGCAAAACTCACAGGTTTACAGTAGCCATTCTGCTAAAGAGTCATGTCTGTGTTTTGTCCTAAAGATGAATATGAATTGAGTTATCACTCCATAGTTTCTTTGGGACTGAAAAGGACGTGTTTGTGCTACTGTTCTTCTGGATTGTTTTCTCTGCTTTCTCATTTGTACTTGGCAATGTGAGCTGCAGCTCTCTAGATGATCATTAAGATCGTTAACAGATCTTGGGGATATTTTCACAGCCATGGCCACTCTTCCTTTCATTTTTTGTGCCTTGGCAATGACATGGGAGAGACATAACGGCTTTTGATTAACAGAGAAATGCATAATCTTGTGCTCTGTGTTTATGGATTTTAAATAATCATGTGTTGAAAGTCAAGAGTGTTACATCAACAGAAGGCATGATACCTCTGTCATGCAATGCTGGGGACTGTACCCACCATAGCAAAGAGTGTTAGTTAGAGAAAGCAGAGCAATGAGGGCTTAGAATTTTCTCAGTTCTCACAGTAAACCCACATCTGTTATTTTAGAAAGTTTTCAAATCGTAAAAGCTTTTTGTGAAAGGTTGTCCAGTGTCTAATAACCCTACAGTCCTGATGTCAGTGCCTACGCAAGCAGGCCTTCTGGTTTACTTTGCACTTCCCCACATACAATGCAAACAGATAGCTAATGACTGGGTAAATACAATGGGAATGTACTTTGTGCACTGTGTGTTCTGAGCTTGAGTGTTTTGGTCTTTATTTTGTTTGTCTATTTTTATATTCTTTCATGAGCACATTTTGTAATGATGGAATATTACAGAGTTTCTAGTACAGTACAGAGGAATAACACAAGGCATGTATTGTGCTCACTCTCTTTAAATCTGAAATCTTTGCCGATGCCAATTATTTTTGGCTTTTATTCTTTTGAACTAATATAGTATGAACAGGGGTTATGTGTTATGATTCATTAGCACAAGAGTGTTCATTTAAAGCAAAAAAAAAACACAACCAAAACAAACCAGACAAAAATGTATCTGTCAGACTTTGGCCTATCTGTTTTCCTTTCCTAACTTTTTAATTTATTTTTTAATGAAAATCCATGAAAAGTCCAAATATGTGGAATACAGTGAGAACTGAGGAGGAAGTCATTTAGCTGAGAACTACTCCCAGTTGTAGTATTAACTCACAAGGATTACATTTGTATCATGTAAGGAATATGATTTTCAAAACCATGAAACAAAGACATTGAAAGCAAAGTCTTGAAAACCAGTCTGATCTTGGACTTGCTAACACAGGCCAGAACACCATTACCTGCCCTTGCTGGAAGTGCCTAATGTTACCTGTCATGCAACTCATTGCCTGACAGGATTTCCAACATCTTTTCCACAGAGCTGCTTTCCAGCCAGCTGCACCCAGCTTGCAGTGGTGCTCAGGGTGCTTGGGTACTGGGTGCAGGACTTGCGCTCCATGAGGTGCTTTCATTCCATTTTTCTGTGTGATGAGGTACCTCTGAATAGCTGCTCCATGTCCCAGCTTACCAATCCTTTACCCCATGTTTGTCCCCCCTATATTTTTGCTATGTGTGCTCCATCCTGTCCCGAAAATTGGTAATAAAGCTGTTGGTGGACACTGATCCCTGAGGAACGTGTCTACTAATTACCTGCCTATGGGATTTTGTTCTGCTGATCACCACCCTTTGAATCTGACTGATCCCGATGGTTTTCCATCAATGCTCATATTTGCAACTTGTGTTTCATGAGCTTGACTAAAGGAAGCCTGTTGATAGCCTTGCTGAAATCCTGCTAGAACAGTATCTACTCTTCTCCCTTTGTCCATTATCTTGGACATCTCATGTTAGAAGGCAGTCAGGTTGATCAGGCAAGAGTTGCCCTTGTTTAATTCATGCTGACTATTCCCAAACAACTTCTGCTCTTGGACATGAAATGGAGAATGATTTGCCCTATCTTTCTAGAAACTTGGTATTAGGCTGACTGGCTTACAGCTGTAGATTCACATTTTTATAAATCCTCCTTGCCCTGCCGAAAAATGTGGATTAGTTATATTGCTCTGCAGATCACATCCCTACTCCATCTGATTCCTACAATCATACAGGATTTGAGGAAGAAATCAGCTTTTATAACTCTTTCTGTGGTACCAGGGAGTCCCTCTAATCAAAAACCCCAACCCTGTGTCAACCACCTGACTTAGTTGAAAGGTCGTGCTGGGTTTTGTTTATACAGTACCCAGTGGCCTGAACAGAATGGATTGGCAGAAATGCATGGGCTAGTCTATTCTTACATAACCAATTTTCTTAATTAATTTCGAAGATTATGGTGGAAAGAAAACTAATGATAGCATTTCTGAAAAAAACCCCATAGCAACTCAATGCCTGGCAGTTATTGTGTCAATATGAAAAGCTGCAGTGACCATATGAGACCGGAATGCTTTTGCTATGAATTGTGTTAACGTCTTTCACTACCTAAATTACCTCTCATCTGGTCTGTCAAGCCCAGTCATCATCAAACAGGTCAATTTGGGTTTTCTTTGAACATTCTCTTGACATACTTTAAGGTTCAAACAGTGACACTTCGAGATATTTGGAAAAGATAAGCTGCATTAATATTTTATTATTTTTGAGGGAAGAAAGGTATTTATTTTGGAAGACTGTTAGGCTTCATATCCTACAGGGATGCATGGTTTTCAGCATCAGATTTCTCTGAAAGTTTTTTTTTTCGCCCTGCATTCCTTTGCAACAGCTGGAATTGGGCTCAAAAAGTAGACAAATGGAACAGTGCTCAGAGGGAAATTTGGAAAATTTTCTCTCCTAGATTCCTGGTTTGTATATTGCTGGCTAATTTAGATAAAAGGGGGCTTTAGTTTGGGAACCCAAGATGTGTTTGTGTGGGAAAGCTTAGCAAGAAAGCAGCAGAGCATTGGAGCATGGGTGTCCGTTTCTTTTCTAGGATTGCTTGAACATATTTCTTCTGATCCTTGATGTTGGATAAGCCTTGACTGCTATGGACAAATGGCTTTTACTTTATCTCTTACTTCTTGGTGTCTTGGTTTCTGTAAAGTTTTCATGTTGTGAATCCATTTTATCTTTGGGATTCCTAGAAGCTATCAGTGTGAGACAGAATGGTTCTGTATGGGGCAGTGGACGGGATGTTCTGGAGAGCACTTCAGATCTCCACACTATCAAGTTATATGACTCTATTGCATAATTAAAGATTAATTTTTATTTTTCTCCTTACTCTCTGTTTTTAGCGTACCTTTCTTATGTTAATTTTTGCCTTTTCTCATATTCAGCACTGTTATTTTAGCAGCTCTTTCAAATATTCCTGGAAGGAAAGCAATCATATGGTCTTGTTAACAAGAAAATATTTTAAAATGATCTGAGGAAAACCTGTAATGGTAAACTGATTTTTTTTTTTTACTCAAGCCATAAAAATAATTAGAAAAGCATTTTGAAACTGCAAGTAAACCTGTTAGTGTCTTAAGATGCAGAGTAAGCAAGGACACTCTGTAAGGGATTTTGCAGAATGCAGCACAAAGTCCAGAAGTTGCAGTGGTGCAGTGACCTAGAATGCAGGGGACATCCCCTAAATCTTGGCAATATCGGCAAGTAGCTAATTGATCTTGCCTGAGACTTCTGCTTTAGGTGGGTGCTCATCAACAAATATTGTGTAGTTGTATTGAATCACTGCTTAACTGAGCTCCACTGGACGTGATTTGCCTCTGCTTGGCATCAGTACAATCAATAAAAATGTCAACAACTGAAAATAAGTTCTTTAAACTTTGAGTTGTTATCTTCACTTACAAATGATAGCAAGATATGATCTTTGTAACTCAGAGATGTATTGATTGGCATCTGATTATTTTGCAGTACTTAAGAATTGTTCAATAACAGTCAAAGAAAACCTTGAATTTATTACATTTGTGACTATCTTATATTCTTATGCTCCATATATTTATACTTTACTGGGAATGTTCCTCACAGGCAACAGTGCTGCTTCTGTAATTGAATATTAGCCAATAGTTTACATTGTATTGTGGATAGATAATTTCTTAATGCAAACTACTTTGTCAGACATAGTTTTAATTGATTAAGGTCAGATTTTTATCTATTTTTAATAGCATATGAAACAGGATTTTGCACAGAAGAGCTGACTCTTCTCTAAAACTGATCAATGTATGCAGAGGGTGTTTAATTTCTGCTGTCTCTTGTATTTCGTGCTAGGTTAGGATGCCTGACTTATACTGAAGTTAGGGAGAAGTTCCACTCTTAGAGGAGGTAATAATAGACAGCTGAACTAGACAGAACAAAATGCATATTTTACAATAGACAATTTATGAATTCCATGTCTGGTAAGAATTACATACTGTAAAATCCCTGATTTTGAGTAAGGAGTGCTAATGTCATCTCTTCAGACAATTTCATAAACATTTATAAGACAGTACATCATTTTCAGGAGTACCTGTTCAGTTTTATTGTTTAAAGGAGATATGTTAATAAATTACTTGTGATTAGCACTTGAAGACACTCAGGTTTGTCTATTCAGAATCAAACAATTTATCTCCAGATAAATGATTCTTTACCAAGTAAGGGAGGAGTATTTCAAAGAACAGTTGTTGTTGTTTGTTTAACAAGATAAAGAATGCATTTAGAATTGAGATTAACATTCTTATCCCTGAAGATGTGGTGTGGAGATTAGCTTTAAAATGCAGAGGCAATTAAGAATTTCAAACTGTGGACAATTTCTAAGAGCTGTGTACCCAGCCCTCTGAGCTGGAAGGCAGGGAAGAGGACCCGAACGAAGATCCCGTAATCCAAGGGAAATGGTCAGCGACCTCCTACACCACATAGACACGTACAAGTTTATGGGTCTGGATAGGATCCCCCCAAGGGTGTTGAGTGAGCTGATGAAAGTGATCACTGACCTCTCTGAGACTTTATTGCTCTCTACAACTACCTGTAAGGAGGTTGTAGCCTGAGGGTTGGTCTCTTCTCCTGTGTGCCAAGAGGTAGGACAAGAGCAAATGGCCTCAAGGTGCACCAGGGAAGGTTTAGGTTGGGTGTTAAGAAACATTTTTTCATGGAAGGTTTGTCAAGCACTGAAAGAGGCTGCTCAGAAAAGTGGTGATATCACCATCCCTGGAGGTATTTAAAAGATGTGTAGATGTGGCAAATTGGGACACAGTTTAGAGAGGAACCTGGCAATGCTACATTAATGGTTGGACTCAATTACCTTGGAGGTCTTTTCCAACCTTATAAATTACTTGATTCTGTGAGCCTATTAATAAAATGTAGGTAAAGCAGAAGGACCAGCTACCCTTGAAGTACCTTTGAATATATCTACATACGTCTAGATTGCTATAAAATAAGGATTCACACTTAAAAATCTTGGTGAGGGAAAATATTTATGGTGAGTAAGTATTTATGGTATCATAACCCAATCAAAATTACTCTTTAAGGTACCATAGCATCTTTAATAAAGATCCTGCATGATCTACCAAGATACAGCTTCCCAAGTATCTGGAAGCCTTAGTTTTACATGCCTAAAGCTCACCAGATTGTAGGAACACCTTGTAATGGTGTCTATGGAAAGGGAGAATTAAAGGCTAAAGATATATCTCTTTGTCTGAAGACAACTGCAAAAACAGCCTCTTACCCTTTAATATCAAATATTCAATGGGAAGTTTGTAAGAGATATCAAACTAAATTTTCAGATCTCAACCTTTAATTATTCTTAAAAATGGGGTAGTGTATCCTTTTAACATTACTACGTACATAAAGAGTAAGCAATAGTGTTACCCACAATGCAGCTGAGAAATGCGAGGATTAAAAGGTTTTTAAAATGACTTAAATAATAATTTTCTCTTAAATAATAATTCTAATGTAAAAAAGTGGAATATGTCTGTCAAAAATCTGACTTGTTTAGTGTAGTGCTATAGACAAAATGACACTTTACCAAGTGAAAGGAAGCAGAAATTCCTTCAAATTTTTAAATATTAGTAAGAAATATACTAACAATATCAGCTTTATCAGTGTGGTGTGTTTGCTCAATGCCTGAGTTTTGAAATATCCTAAAAGACTGACAGAAACCTGGATTTTTGTCCAAAGCAATTGCTCTAATTCTAGTTCTCTCACCAATAGTACTGGAAAGAAATAATATTGGAGTTCAAAATTGAGTCCAAAAGGAGGACTGAGTTCAGGGGATTTCAGGAGCATTTGCAAAGTTCAGAATTTATAACAAGGAGGGGATATACAATCAAGAATGTAGTCTTTAAAATGACAGATGACGTTAATTCTAGAGGACAAGCATATGAAGCACAACAAAATAAGTAAGTGTGATTGAAGCCTGATATAAAGCTGCCATTACCCTTGACTTACTATCTTTAATAGTGTTTAGTACCTTTAGACTGAGAAGATTGCATACATAAAAATATTCACAAGTTGTATTTTAAAATACAAGAGGACTCTATCAGGAAAATATATTCTGTTGTTGAAAGATATTCTTCCATGTCACTCAGGTTTTTCCACATATGGAGATTTGTTTCATATGGCTGTAATTATGTTGACACTTTTCTGGACTTTCAGTTTTTCTTCATTGCAAGCACAATTTCTAGAGAATGAAAATAAGATTAAGAATAAAACATAACTGGAACTTTAAAGGCTGTTCTTAGGTTTTTGCTCAGGGTCATAAGATCCACATTGCTATGTGGGAGCCAGATTTTACAAGTGAGCACATTTTACTATTCAGAAGACTTAAGAATGATCTCCGGCATTTAAATTTTTGAAAATCCTGATCTTTGCAATAATTTGCTCTGACATGCTGTTGGTGTTTTGATTTTATCATGTGCTGTAACCTCTAACTACTCGGTTGGGAAAGCTGATTCAGACTTAGCAGAGCAAAGTGTTTGATCCGATTGGAACCGCTGATGGTTTTGTTTCTGTAGCTGGGAAATGGTGAGCGACCCATTACTCATTTTTGTGCTGCAAGTCTTCACTCTGATGTATTAAGGAGAGAAAATTCTTTCTCAATGCAGAAATGCTTAGCATTTTATAGCAAGAGAGTTGAAAATTAGGATTTTCAGCTGCAGAATGTGGGTGTCTGTGTTTTAAACTGAAGGAGGCCAGAGTTAATCCCAGATAGATGGATTTTTTTTCATCTAGGCACTGAGCGATGCCATAAAATGGTGAAGTCCTGGAACCAGAGAAGAGATCTGATCTTTGACAAATATATCAGATATATCAAATATATCAGATAAGCAGATAACCATGCTGATAGGCAAGTGTGTTACAGTGTTAAAAGCTGTTGAGCATTTCCCCACCACAGAGTATTTTTATACTTTCCTTTTAACCCTGTAGTGCTTTTTGGCATGTGGGAGATTTTAGTGCTGGTTCTTTGGCTGGATAGTTTTCAGGTTTTCCTCAGTGGCTCTCTTGATTTAGACATGTCCTATAGTGTCATCTACCAGCCTGATTTATTGCACTGTATGAAAAATAAAGGTTTCACCTCACTATGTAGGCAACTGTCAGGATGACCAGGGCTCACAGTAATTGTGTTCTCTCTGTATGCAGTTTGTATGTTCTTTATATGCTCAGATACAATAAATTTAGTGGTGATAACTATCTGTATAAAGGGAACCTAATTTCTGATCTAATTGTTGCTTGATAAGATGATTACCTGGGCCGGGGTAGGTGCAGGGACTGGGAAGTTTTGGTGCCATAAGCTCCCTCTGCAATCCCAAAGCAGAAGTCTTGGTCACACAGAATGCCCGGGGTCTGTGTGCCTCTCTTCTCAAACTGTAAGGAGGTTTTGGACAACTGGCTTAAACCAGATGCTGGCTCTAAAATAGCTAGTTGAGGGTAGAAACTGCCCACTCTCTTGGACCAATTTCAGACATTTTGTTGACAAAACAGTTTTAAATTAAATATTTTTACTGTCCAAATGCATCTTGAAGTTCTTTTAGGTAATACTCAGCTGTGGTTGCTGCTTTTTTCCTTCAGGTAGTACAGTAACACAAATTTATTCAGTGGCTTCTGAGTAACAAAACCTGCTTTTAGATGTCTTAAACCTGCCAAACCTGGGTATTCAGTGTTTGCTTTGTGACTTGAGGGGCTGAATTATACTGCTCAAGGTTGGAGAGTGATCATTATGCCATCCCTGCCTGCTCAGCAGAGGGGAGGGCTCTGTGCACCCTGGAGATGCCCCCTAACTGTGGGGGCTCCACCCTGAGGAGCTTTGCCAGTCACAGCAGTGGTGCACTTAAGTCTTGAAATGTGTCCTGAGGGAAGTGGAAGTTTTGGATCTCTAAGTTGCCTGGAGAATTTGCAGGTGTTTGGCACTTGAATTCAGAAATAAAAATGGAAGAGGGCCCACAAAATTGATTTTATTGAGTGGAACAGATGGTTTTTCTCAGGGCCGACTTCCAGAGCAGGGTTGAAGCAGACTGGTCACTGTCTTCGAATGAATTGCATTGCAATAAGTATAAAGCAAAATCAGTTGGTTTAGCTCTTACAGGTTTTGACAAGATACTGCAGAAATGTGAATATTTGACGGCATGGATGCCTATCTTCCTATATAGCCAAAATACTCAGGGAGCTGAGCTGGAGTCCTTGCCTGAGGGCACAAAAAACAAGCTGAGAAATTGTTTAAAAAATGAAGTGTTTCTTGCTTTTGGTCCGCAGTTTAGTGGGCTGTAACATGTTTGAGCAGGAAAACAAGTAAAAGTAAGAGAGTTTAGTGCCTAGCATGTTTTGTACTGTTTCTTTCACAAAAAATGCAGACCTAACCCTTTGTGTTGTTTATTGCTGTCACCTCTGACTGAAATCTGAGTTTTAAGTACACATAGGAAAGCATTTCACAGCTCACAGGGCTGAAATTGTTAATGTCTATGCAACTTTTTTTTTTTTGACAGTTCTGAGCCAGTCATTTTGTTTACATTGTAGAAATAATTCAGAATGGTGATTAGTGGAAGTAATAATGAAAGACTGTAGTGTGCTTATCTATATAAATATTAGTAACAATTATGAAATATATTCCAGAGAAAATGTATGGGTTCGTTTTTATTTCAGTAATACAGTATATTTTTTTGCATACTTTGATACTAAAAAATAATAGATTACTTCTAATTCTCTTTATGCACACCCCATCTCTTATGCAAATATCATTTGCAATGATAATTGCAATTTTTCACAATTTTAAATAAATATTTTTAAAGCTTAATTTTCTATAAACACAGGATAAGATGATTGCAATCTGAGTTAATAGCTTCCATGTAGTCTGGTTTGTAGTAGCAGTACAGCTTTAAAATCTGAAAGCCATTCTCATGCCTGTTTCATAGCATGAAATTTGACAGTGAATTATGGAACATACATTCACAACTTAAATATGGACTTGTTATTTTAAGTAATTTCTTTCTGTACTAAATTGATGTATTTACAATTTATTACTTTTTAAAAAGTTACTAAATTTGATTCTAAAGAATCAGAAAATTGTTGACCATAGTGACCATAGTGATTGTCCTTCAGAAAAAACCCATAACTTTTTGATTTAAAAACCCCACTGATTGATACACTCTAAACTTTAAAAATTAGTTTTCCATACCTTAAAAATATGATAATAATTATTTTATGGTCTGTAGAACTCTGTATATTTAATTTTTTACATTTTAACTCTTTTATATAATTTACGCCTAAAGGAAAAATTATTCTTTCTACAGCTGTTCATAGGTTTTATAATCAAAGCCAGGTTTAAGTACTAAAATAGAAACTTAAAGGGGCTACATTTGTATTTTTGCCAAATAATGTAATTAATTCATTGCAAAATACATTAGAGCATAACATAATTATAAAAATGCACAAACTTTAAATTAAGTGCAGTCATCTTAATTTAAAACAATTTACTATATGTGAATAGTCTGTTAGCTGAAGTTGAAACACAAGTTTAGTTCTGTGTGCTTTATAATCTGATTTTAATGTACAAAATCTTTGGAGCATTATAAACATATGTGTAAATGAATTGTTTTAACATTCAGTTTTTATGATATAATTGCTCTGAATCATGAAACCTCAGACCTAAGATGTTCCATCAGGGAGGCAGAAATACTGGTAACAGTGATATCCAAAAAGCATACAAGAAATAGTTTATGAGGCCAAAGACAACTCACGTGGTGTTTCTGAAAAAACTTGAAGGGGAAAAAAATAAAAAGGCAGAAAACCCCACTCCTTAAATCCTGCATTATAACGTGAAAGCTCCATGCTTTTGTTGGACAGCTGAGATGGATGAATTGTATTTTAGGATTGGCCGCTGCTCTAAATACAGTCAAACTTACACTGTTCAGTATTGCCACAGAAAAAAAGTTATCTGCCGGCCCAAGTTTCAGTAATTAAATCCTGGAAGGCCCCTTGGGTGGCTAGCATTGACCGGTGTTATTCTAGAGGAACAAGCATTGCAATTCATTTATGAAATATTCAAGTAGAAATATGATGTATCTGTCCCTTTGCCTAACATAGTTTCAATATTTTTCCTCCAGATGAACTGTAAAAGATGTTCAGACTCTTACATTTGAATGCATCTGTAAGTCATGGTTAGATCCAAGACATTAATGATAGGAAAAGAAGACAGATCAAAGTTACTGAGGACCTGGAGGAGGAATGACCAATTCCACTGGCGCTGCTAGTATTTACTCCCTGCCAATCTATTATTTCAATCAAGCAGGAAGCTAATTACATGCAACACTTCCATTCTTTAGCAAAAAACAACAACAACAAAACAAAACACCACCCAAAAGAAAAAAAACCAAAAACAAAAACACCCCCATAACCAAACAGATAAAGTGCCTCTATTTGAAGACTGACTGTGATCTTTTTGGCAAAATACTGTTTTGTCAGAAGATGCCCATGTCAATTTTTTTGCCAGTTTTAGCAGGAGGTTTTTCAGGGAATACTAGTTCTATCTTTCCAGGTGGAATTTCTGACAATTTTGCTGTTCTTGTTTGGAAGTTTGAGCTTCTTCCCTGTACCTTTTTTTTTTTTTTTTTTTTTTTTTTTGTGTTCATGTCTATTCGATAAAGTGCTCATGTGAGGAGCATGGGGGATGGGGAGGTGCCATCCCTGAGATGAGCACCCTGGCCATGGGCAGAAGTGCCCTATTTGGGCTCCCTTCTTTGCTGCTCAGTGGCACTGTGATTTCTGGAGTGCTGGAAAGAGAATGCCCCTCTTTCCAATTTTACCCCTCTTTGTGGTTATTTATTATTCATTGGAGTACTTTAAAAATTAGACTTTTTTATTTTTTTATTTGCTTGTTGTAGAATAGCTTCAGATACCTTACTTGGGATTAGGTTCAAAACATCAGATTTTTGCTGGCCTGGCCACCACATAGCCTTAAGGATGCTGTTTGGCTGAGAATGAGAAATACTGAGTATAAAAAGCTAGCATTGAATATTATGTATTGTAGGTGTCACAATACACATTCTGGGTATTATAAGTGTCAATTTCAAGTCTGCATATGTATATGTCTGAGTCAACCACAATATATATTGATATTGATGGAATTAATGTGATTATATGCTAGTAAATATATGGATGGACTTACTCTGTATTCAGTCCCAAAAGCTGAAATGAAAGGAGACAAAATGTCTCTGAAATATGAGTTGTAACACCATACATTGCTATGTATTGAGTCAGAAAATTGTTCCCATTTATTCAGAAAGCAGTTGATCTCCAGAATGTATTGAGAATGTTTCAGATATGCAAGAAACCTGGTAACTAATACAGAGGAAGCAATCCACTGTTACTCAAAAATCAAATTATGTCATCAATATTGCATTACCAAGACAATTTTTGCGGCTTTTCTTTGAAGGAATCTGACTTGGTTAAACCAGAACTGAGAAATCTACTTTTTCTGAGGTAAAATCCTCTAATTATTGTGTATTTAATCACTGCCTATATTCAGAATACTAAGAAAGGATTTCTTATATGAGTAAGCTTGATGGGATTATGTGAATAAATGTGGATGTTACCATCTTTGCACAAGTTATAAAAAAAATTCTACTGTTCTTTAAGGATAGAAATTCTGATTTAACTTCTGAGTAGGAAGATCTGAACTTACCCAATTTTCATATGCAGTTTGGAGCTACTGGAGGGAAACGTGATTCTAAATACTCTATGTAACATTATGTATGAATTTAGAAGTTTCAAGAAGCCAATGGGTCTACCCAAATTACAGGAGCAACTTCAGAAGTTACCTAATGAATGGCAATTTTTTTTTTTATATGTTTGATTACCTGCAATCTTCATTCACCTGTAAGGCTGGATGTTATACCAACTTTGAATTCCAGGTAGTTAAGAAACTTTCACCATCTGTGTACTGACAATATAATCCTGTATTTTATGTCCATAAAGATTTTACCATCTTTGGCAGTGGATCAGGACTAAAAAGAGAGGGAAATATGGATTGATTTTTCAAGTATCATTGTCTCTTTCACTGTTATTAATGGACAGTCTTTCTGGTGCTACTGATTTTGTGATGGTCTAGCTTCTGCAGTAATTCCATTTAATTGTGAACATTTGTCTCGTCTCTGCAACTACCTTTGTAAAGATAGCCACTGCAATGACATGGCATGGGTTTGAATTTTTATTCATAATTACTCAGTTGGGATTGATCTAAAAGTTGCATCTCTAATCTATGCACTACAGGCATCCTTTATAGTTAATAAGGATTAACATCTTCAAAGGATGGTGCATTTACATTTTAGAGTAAATATATCTATGGAGAGATTTGAAACTTTTTAGCAGTACCTGAGAACTAGAGATCCTGTTAATTGTCTCCTAAAATTGTCTCCTTTTCAAGAACATAAATAACTTTACTTGATTTTTAATGGTAACAAGCCAATGAATTACCCAGAACTGCCTGTTCTTACCCCCAAGTGATTCTTTAGCTGGGGGAAAATCAGAAAGAAGTCAGTCTTGAAAACAGCTGTAATCATTTAGAAAAGTTATACCCAAAAATGAAGAAAACTTTCAGAAGATGTTTGAATAAAGGAAACCATTATATTCAAAACAAGAAAATTGCAAAGCAGCAACTTGAATTTTAGCATACTGTGGTCACTGTGCTACAGCAAATCTCAGCTCCTGATTTTTTTGGCCAGTGCATCTTCTAGGCTGAAGTTGTTTATTAACCACTACAAGCTAAGCTTTTCTTTCTCTATATAATTTGTGGTGATCACTAAAATAAGTAGAAATGCCTTGAAAAATTATATACTGTTCAGAGAAAGATGCTTAAACCTCTATTTTTGTAGAGCATTCAAAGCAATATTGATTTTACAATGGATAGGAAACTATGAAGTCAACAAACCCCATAATTTCTGGAGTATCCCTGAATTCATAGCAGAAACAAACCAGGAAAATAATGTTATGTGTGAACTTTCATGTCATGACTATTTTTAAAGTCAACCACAAAAGAAGACATTTGAGAACATGTTTCTTGTCTTGATCAAGAAAATGTACAATGTCAGACACTTAAACTGGATCTTTAGTGATCTAAACCCATATCAGCAGTGTCTGCATGTTTCATTCTTACAGTTGTTAGCAGGATTGGTTGACTCTACTTCTACCATCTGACATGTGAAAAATCTCACCAAATACAGTGACAAAAGCCCCTAATAACTTCTGTACCAGCTGGATTGTTCTAGAATACTATTCTTCTGTCTTCATAGCTATAAATTCCCTCCTAAAAGCATGAAGTACTATTTTTCTTCTGTTATTGTGTTCTGATAAAAATGTTGTCAGCCTGGTGTTTCTGAAACTTAATTTTTCAGTGAATTTGCTGGGCTTTATACAGTGAGTGTAGATTGTGCCAGATTAACCTGACAGATTAGATCCTGACCTAACAAGATCTTGTTAATACAAGAACTGCAAGGTGTATGATGTGGGGATTGTAGAATGGTGGGCTCTCAAAAATATTAACAAGTTGTAAAGAGTAGCATTTTTTTAAGACTCAGTTAGATCTTAACACTCTTGTAGTTTCTTAGTTAACAAACCCCAGAATTTTAAAGCCACAAAGTCAACCTATTTACTATTGATACAGTAAAAATTAGAATCCTATAAAGAACCTGGCTGATATTGAGGGTCTCAGAAACAGAGTTTCTACTAACTACTAACTTTTTTTTAGCATAGGCTTGTAAATGATTAGTTGGGTCAAAGAGGAAGAGCTGGTTTCAGCTCAGTTGTGTATCCTGCAGTAGGATAAAAAGAAGAGTGTGTTTGGAGACACCCTTATGATAGAACTAGTAAGGACTTATTTTGTTGTAGAAGACAGTGGTGGGGTGAACTGGTTTTTTTTTTTTACAAGTGTTGAAACCAGACGATGTAAATGAGGAGCTGCTAAAATCGTCAGAAGTTGTGGAAAGCCTGCTCTGTGAAAATAGCTTAACAGTGTCTACCTTCTTGCCACTATCAAAAGGAAGACTAATGGAATGTAAGTCCTGTTTATAAATTTACTGGAAAAATAAACAAAGGTAACCAGCAGAAAAGTTTTTGCTAAAGTAATACTGGGGGGAAAGTATATATGAAGGAATATGAAATGAATAGCTTGAAATTAGAAAAAGGGTTTCAAGATGACCTGTCATACAGAAGGAGTGTAGATATAAAAAGCAAATAACCACGTTACAGCATTATCACCACAGTAGAGTACGATACAGTCAAATATGATCATTTTGTGGTATAAGCTGTGGCCTTCTGTGATGGCAGAAACAGGACCTCAGTTCTGAGACCTAGCTAAGTTTTGTATTCTTATGTTTCGTCAGAAGTTTGGGGACAAAGCCCCAACTTTAGCTGTGCAGGAAAGGAAATCAGACATAGGGACTGGTGGACACAGAAATTTCCATGACTGGATAACTGTTGTTTAAAAATGTGCTTTGATTTTGTGGTTGCCCAGCTAGGAAAGCACATCAGTTTAAGTGCACCTAGTCCCTGACTTCTGACATCAGTAGTGACTTTAGGTGACAGGAAACCTGACTCAAGCAGTGGTGAGTTTGGTCACTAGCAAAGAAAAGATAAACTCAAACTTTCACAGAATTCTACATTTTGGGTTCTCCCTTTATGCTTCCTGTGGTATGTCATGCGTCACAGTCTCTGTGATTGCAGGAGGCTAGAGTTTATGCTACTGTACAATCACAGTACTGGATACTGGATGGGACCAGAAGCCCAATGTACTTCAAGAGTTACATCAAAAATTGAAGAAAAGAATCTGACATAGGGAACACTAACTCTCAAACAATTCTGCATTAGTATAATACTGGTGGGTTTAGGTTTTTTTTTTCAGGGCGGATGTAAAGTAGGATTTCTGTTTAATAATTAGCTTAATAAAATCAGACCTTTTAAATAGTGAATTGATGTCCATTTGTACTATAGTTCTGTTTTATATTTATGATATTCTGATTTTGTGTATTACACTTTTAAATGCCATTTGTTAGAGATATCTAGTCCAGTAGAGCCCTGATGGATTGAGTTCTGCAAAAATCTTAGTGAATAAACTGAGAATTTCTCTGAAGTTTTTATGTGAGGGAAACGTATTTTCTTTTTTACTGTTTGGCAGACAAATAGGGGAAAAAGAGAATCTCGGTTTGAACTGTATTGCAGTTTTTTTTTTGCAATATTACCAATAGCTTATTTTTACATTTCATTCATGGCAATTTTATGTTGAGTGCTAACTGAAACAGAAAAGAAGAAAATTATGAGAGGTGCTTCGCAGTAACTAGGGCAGCTGTGTAGGTATTTTACTTTGTTTCTTCATTAAGAAATTTCACTGTACAATTGATAACAATGGTGGAAGACATAGGTTAGATTATATAAAAGATTTATAGTTTCGACTTAAAACAGTAAGTTCATTAGTGGAGTGAAAAAATGTGTAATTGTGTAAATGATTTAGTATAAAAGTAAAGTTCACGTAACCATTTTAAGTATGAAATTTATTTAAATGATAAGTTCTAAAACATAAGCCAAGTTAAATACTTGGGCGTAATCCAATAAAAACTTCAGTGAGACTCCTAAAATATACATTTGACATCTACTGTTATGTTTCTCTCTTGTGTAAAAATAATTAATTCTGTTATCTGTGTTTCTGTGTGTAATATTGCTGAATATGTCTCAGGTTCCACACATTTGTTTTTATACATGCATTTCATCAACTCTTCAAAAATCAGGGTAATAATTTTGAATTGTTTGTTCTGGCATAAAAGAAACTCAAAATTTCGTAGCCTCTGAAATATGTTAGTCTTCGTTTTTGGACTAGTTTTTAAATTAAGAAATGTAATGCTAACTGTTTATGGTCTTATTAAATATTTTAAAATAAAAGTGTTTCATTTGCAGCCCATTTCTTGGTCTTTTGTAACAGAATTGCATTGACTATTTATAGCTGCAAAAATTAATGAAGTATTAATTTCTTATTTTCTTAGAGGTCTTGTTTTCATTTGCTTTGTTGGCAATTTTTCATTACCCTGGAATATCAATGTAGCCTGTTTGAATAGTAATTTATGAAATGAAATGTAGAAAGATAAAAACTATAAAGAATTGCATATCTCTAGGAAAGAAGCTAATTACGGTAAGAAATTTGCTTTTTAGGTTAGCTGATACCCAAAAGCTCAGTCTTCAGTATAATTAATTTAGTGTTTCTGAGTACTTTTTGCATAAACCTTTATATTAAAACCTCATTACATTTTTCTCCAAGTTTTTACACTTTTTCTGTCGATAAAAATTACATCTCTATTCTTACCAGTCAGATTTCTTAACTGTTAATTTTGCCTTTATATGAGAGAATATTTATTATTCACTTGAAGCTATTCACTAGAATTCTTCTACCTGAGGGCTTGAACCATCAAGCAGCTTCCGATAAATTAAATTTATAAGTAAAACAATAGCTTGGTTTAAATAATACACCATGAAATTCCTTATATTTTTGTGTCAAGTGATCTAATAAGCCCCTCCACTCTGAGCCTGTTTTGCAAAGGTGATCATGTAAAAAATTCTGGAAAGATACCAGGTAAGGCCTCACCTTTTCATGAGAGGACAGGATAGTTCCTTTGTACTTGTTTTCTCCATGGCTGCATGGGCAAGCTGTGGGTTTCACCTGGGGAAGGATTTGCTGACAGTCACAGTGACAGCATCATTCTCACTGTGCTGTCCCAAAATGCAAATGCTTCAATATAAAAAGGGAAATGTGCTGGTTTAAATTGTTTAGTAACAGCAGCTGAAATTGCATTTCCTTTCAAGTTCATTAGTGTGTGTTGAGCGAAATACTTCTATGAGAATTTTACTGTGCCAGATACGTAGACTGACAAGGCTGTCTTTGCAAGAATCTCTCGGCTGCCTCAACAGCTGTAAAAATAAAAATACCACTGACTGACTATTAAAACTCTTAGCAGCAAATCCTTCCAGTCACTTTTGGCAGCATGCTGAGCTTAACCAGAAGATGTTTTTACAAAATACTTAAATAAGTAATTAGAATGGTAGGTGATAAAAAATGACGATCGAAAAGTATGAAGTCAGATTATGTTGGTAGCATATTCCGAGCTTTGTTACTAAAAGGTAGGAAGTAATTAGAAGTAGGTTAATCTTTACTGAAAAGCTTAACAAATGTTTGTTGTGCAGAACAACTGCTCATTCATGCAGAAAAATGACCTGTGATCTGCAAACATTTTCATGTAAGAATAATTTTATGCAGGCACTTTAGCTCTGTTGATTTCCCTTGGATTATTCAGCCGTGTTATTGTACGTCTAGCAGTTTGCAGGATCGTTTACTGAACTGATCAGTTAGTAATGCCAAGTAGCTAAATAAAGCAAGAACGTTCAGATGCTCATGGGCCTGGGAAATCATTCTAGCTCCGGGGCTTTGGGCATGCTTTTAGAAAATATGTGGGTCCCGATGCAAATATCTGTGATTTCCAGTTAAGAAAGTGCA
Organism: Phylloscopus collybita; assembly: GCA_027886175.1. NCBI lineage: Eukaryota > Metazoa > Chordata > Aves > Passeriformes > Phylloscopidae > Phylloscopus > Phylloscopus collybita. The sequence continues at coordinate 24,574,083 of JAJNNQ010000026.1, read as the reverse complement.
CAAGAAACTTGGAATATCCTATAGAATAACATAATTTGTAGTGACTTGGCTGTAAGGTTATTTGCTCCTATACAGAGGAATAACTTCTATTTGAATAATTTTGTCATATTCTGCATATCTAACATAATTGCCTAGGAAAAATAGTATTTCAGGTATTTGTAGCAAAAAGGGGGGAAGTGATTGTCTGGTGGATTGCAATTAATTATCAAAAACCTGACTTGCCAAAAGATATTCTTATGGTTCACATAAAGTAGCATATTCCATAAGCTGGAAGTCATTCCATGTCCTCTTGAGTATTATCTGTCTTGTGACATTTATTTTGTGGAGAGGAATTGTGCTGGCTGCTGTGCCTCAAACCCCAAACAATGCAAATTTTACATTTGCTAGGAAGAACTTAATTCCTGACTGTGTGTTCTTCTGAATTGAATATATTTCAATTCTAGTCCTAGATTCTACCAGAGTCAATTTAAGTGGTGTAATATTTTCATACAAAGTCTTTGCCTTTTTGCATAAAACATAGGATAGGTTGATAAGAAATAAAAATTATTTTATATTAATTTTCCTCCTTGTTGAAAAGATAATTATTTGACATAAGTAAAGTTTTGTGTTTGTTTGGTTTGTGGGTTTTTTTTTGGTTGGTATTGTAAATACCTTGGGAATATGCTGATTTCTTTGTGCAGTTCTGCCACCAAGACAATGCAGCTGACCAAGGCTCTAATTCCAACAGCTTCAAGTTAATGCTGTGAAAGTTTGTTGGAGTGGTTCTGTTGTTAACTTGATAAGGAAAATTTAACAGACCATACCAGTTATGTATTCGGTTATTAAAGATTGTTCTATTCATTTTTGAAGCTGACTGAAATGAAATTAGAAGGCAATCTTCAAGCCTGTGTATGAATTGTTCATTTTATGATATAATACTTTATCTTTTATAGAATACATTTGACTTATTCTATACTATTTTATGTGATTTATTACTGTAAAGAAAATATTTGCAGTTAATTGGATTTTAATGGTAACAAGGCAATGAATTATACAGAATGGACTTTTTCCCCCCTAATTTTTTCTTTGTTTTATAGTTACTGAAGATTTTTGTAATTAAAGATACAATCTCTTTTGGCAATCGCAAAATAAATATTATTAGCAGCTACCTATTTTTCTGTATTTGAGAAGATGTCAATTACATAAATTCAAATATTTGGTAACAAATAAAATGGATCATTATTAATCTGTGCTAAGTTATAAATATATAGTCTTAAAGTGATTTGAAAAGGAGAAAAGTATCTGATAGAAGTTAAAAGTTTACATCTACAGAGTTCTCTGAGGAAAACTTGTGTCACTGTTGTAACTATCAGGAAAAGATTTATAAAAATACTTTAAGACAAAAATGTTTGAGGTGTTGGAAAAAAACATTTCTCTAAAGAAAGAACATATAGGTCTCTCTCTCTACACATATCTCAACTTGCAAATGTCTTGTGGGTGCATTTTATAGTACTTATGTAGCTCCTAGAAGTGACTATTCATCAGAATATGATATATATTTGTTGTCAAAACAAATTATGTTTAAAATGCGTAGCATTTGGTGCTTGCTGCTGTAAAGGAAAGTACTGTACTACAACTGAGAAACATATGAAAACTGCAGATGCTTGACTTTCCTGTTACAGAAAGTAGATTTTTTAAATAAGACATTATTTTTAAGCAGAAACCAAGGAAAAAGACGTTTAATCTTTATTTAGTGTCAGCTTTATTGCATGGAATCCACAGTTTATAAAATGGGGCTTGCTTGACAGCGTCTTTGGAAAGTTTCTTCTGAAAATCTAAGCTATGATTATTGTAAATGATCTGATGATTGTAAATGATGATGATTGTAAATTTTCTTCAGAAAATCTAGGCTCATTTATTGTAAATGAGATTATCATGTTCATTATTTTCCTATAGCAGGTTTCATCTTATTTTTACAATAGTAGGTAACTTACAGTTGAAAATCCATATGTGGAAGTAATAGACAATATAGATGTAACAATCACCGACAAAATGAGCTGAAATAAAATTTCTTAACCGTTTAAGTCCCAAACTTTAGTTTATGGCATAAATAAATCTGAATAAAAATCCAGAACAGAAAGTGAAGCTCTGATGCAATAAGTTTTCCCTCTGAAAAGTTCTTTAATTAAATATATGGGTTTTAAAATTTTATATTCTGTAGATGAGATGGCAAATTTCAGAGTTCTAATTGACAGAACTGACCACAGTTTAATTAAAGCTTTGCAACATATCGCATGAATTCCTGAGTCTAAACGTTGTTGTTATTGCCAGCCAAAAAATGAGTACTCTTGCATGAAGAATGTTCCTACGGTTTACCTTGTGTAATGGACTTTATGTTTAGTCTTTTTTTTATTATAACAGCTAAATAAATAAATAAATAATAAATTATCAAGAGTTCTATTCAACTCTCCATATTCATATTAGCCTTTAGTATAAATTTTTTGTTTATCATCCTTCAGAAAGTAAATTCCTGTACTGAAAAAGTAGTTGTAAAATCAGTGGTCTCATGACATTCTAGTAGCTGGTAATTTTGGGGGGTATTTGTAGTGTTGCAAAATAAGAATAGTATGGGAGAGACCCTGAGGATATAAAATGTTGCAGAAATAATTTATTTTTAAAGGAAAGCTTTCTCACTTAGGAAGTATTCTACACACAAGTAGAAATGAAAAATTAAAAAAAAAAAAAAATCCTGTTTACGGATTTTAATCCATGCCAGCTAGAGGGGAAAAATGAAATAAAGAAAGTAAGACTATAATAAGGGGAAAGACTGAGTTTGACTTTGTCTAATTTGCTAGCTATGCATTAAATAGTCTCATTTACCAGTACTTACTTACCAGAATGTTTGCATTTGAAGGTGTATTTACTATGACTGTGGAATTGTAGAGATTCCCTTCAGAGGAAGGACAGGCTGAGCAAAAAAACCTCTTTTAAATATCTTCTTCTTGACCAGATGCCTGAAAGCACTTCCTCCAAACGGCAGATGAGATTGCTTTATTTTTCCATACATTGCAGACAGATGAGTAATGTTTTCTTTCAGTAATGCCCAATAATGGACTTGGTTTTTATTTTATCCTTTTTGTACAACTGTATATGTCTGTAAATGTCTGCAGTTCTCACTCAAAGATTTTTAGTTTTTAACTCAGAACCCTGATTTAGCAATGAGTACTTGAATCCCTGAGAAAAGTAAAATGTACTTTTCAATAAAGCTAAAATAAACTTGGATAAAATTTTCTGTTAGCATACTAGGATACTGTAATCTGGGGAAACAGATTGAGTGTACCACATACTGGAGGATCCATTTCACATACAATTATGCAACACCCAGCAAGTCATTGGTTTTAGCTCCTATTCTAAAAATCAAGGCATGTGACTGTTTTAAGGTGTATGTGTGATGCATTTGACTGATTGCTGTGAATTTCAAGAGCAGATTTTTACTGGGACTTGTGCTCTTAAGTAGTTTTGAGAAGTCCTAGTAAGTGTGTATTAAGCATCAAATGTTAAAATAGAATTATGTGACCAATTGTAGGCCTGTATATCCTAATATAATAATGTATTTTCCAGACAACTTTGAGTGAAAATCAGGCAAATGAAGGAAAATTGGCGAAGGTCACATTGAACAACTGAGGCCAGAATTTGGCCTCTGCAGTTCGGAAGCAGAGCAAGAAGAACAGCAGTTTAATTTTTCATTGGATTTGTTTACATTAAGAAAAAGATTAGATATATTGAACTAATAACTACAGCTGTTGCTTTCGTAAACACTTTTCTAACAATTTTTTTTTTTTTTACTTTAATTGAATTTTGGAAGTTATGGATATCCTGCTAATAGAGTATGACTTTTTCATACAGGTTTTCAAAACTAAACATTTTACACTGAATTAGAAATCCCATGCCTACTCCTTTGCATCCAAAACCATTTAAATTTAAAGTTTTTTTCTAATGTCTTTTGTAGAAATATCTACAAAATATTAGTTTTGTAGATATTTCTACAAAAGACATTAGAAAAAATATCAGTTATCAGTTTATTTAAACAGTCTGACCTCTAGATAGTGGTCTTTGTTGGGTACTTGAAAACAGCACTGTAGGACTGGGAGGCTGTGGGTCTAGGATATACTTGCATGTTTGGTGTAATGCAACTGACAAGTGGATTGGGCAGTCAGTTTTGGGATGGTGCAAAAACTATTGCCTTGTCTTATTGGTCAGTTACAACAGGGGAAACAAGGTCTGTTTAGTATTAAAATTACCCTTGCCAGCAGGTTAGAGCAGGCCATCATGATCTACCTCATGGACAGATAAAGGATTTATTACACTCTACTTCTCAGGATTTTGTATTAATGTGAATCTTTTGCTTTACAAAGAAGAGAGTGCCTGGAAATGGAGCTCAAAAATACTTATATTGTTTGCATATATATTTTACCTCAGACCTACTCAGATTATGAAGTTTTCTAGGTGATTTAATGCACTATTAAGTGTAATTGATACTGTGTGCAATCACACAACTTCTTGGACTTTTGACTTTGGTTTATTATCCAGAAAAACCCACTTCACAATGCTGGAGTGAAAGGTGGTGATCTCAGTGTGTTACCAGTACCTTCTATACTGCCAAATATTGTGATGTATAGAAAGCACAGTAAGGAGAGTTAGGCTGCCATGGACTGCAAGGCAACGTGCATTCAAAACAGTTCATTAGTCTGAGAAAGTACTTAGCACTCGTTTGTAGAAAAGCATAGCTTTTTAACTGTTTTCCTTGTGGGCCTGGCGGAAAAGGACCGGTAGATAATACTTCATCTTCCATTTTGCTGAGCCAAGTACAGGGGAAGTTGGCCAGGATTTCTCAGTTGCTGCACTCCATAAAGGAGAGACTAGGAGGAGACATGTTTCATCATTTCATTTGTCTACTTTGGAAAGCAAATACCTATACTAAAGATATGGGGAGACAGGGAGCTGATAAATAGCATCAACATCACTTTGGTCTGGCTAAGTTATTTGTACATCTATTTCTCGCAGATCTTTGTGGTCCATGCCGTCATTCTGGTACTCGAGAGTATGAAGATGGAAACCCCACTATTTATTTTGTTATTAAAGCTGATAATGTTACATATTTACAGGTTACATTCAAATTAATGTGGTATTTGTAATATTTTGTACCATTCTAGGTCAAGTAATGAAACTCTCATAGTCTTTATCAAATTTGATCTCCAAGTAGAATATAAATTGTGAGGGGTTGAGTAGAGCATGGATCTGACTCGAAGGTTGGAGATTTGCAAATCCACTTAATTTTCATAACTGTCTAATGCTTAGGCAAAGCCTTAATAATCTAAGAGTTCAAAAGATGTTTGAATATGATGTTCCTTTATCCAACAAATAATGTGCACTCTTAGATTATGTAATTTTTCTATATGTTTAAAAGTGGCACAGTAAAGAGACTCTTACTCCTTTGTTCCTAAAATATTTGTTTCTTGGCAGCAGTTCTCTAGATGTATAGCAGATGTACTAAATATAACCTGCCTATGATTAAATGCAGCACACGTGTAGAGAATGAAAATAACATTAATACAAGTTGTTTTTATAATTTGGACTTTTGTGCAAGAGAAAGCACTATTCTGATTATGACTACTTATTCAGTGATATAAATACAACTTTTGAGTTTCCAGGACTGTCAGTCTGGCAAAGTTCATTTGACCTCAATTTGTGATGCAAGACTCCTGAAAATAACGTCCTCACTAACATTTATTCTATATTTCTGTTAACAGGAGGAATGCTTTTTGAATTTAGAAGCTCCTATTGCAAGAGTATGTGGCTATGACACTCCCTTCCCTCACATTTTTGAGCCTTTCTACATCCCAGACAAATGGAAGTGCTATGATGCTCTTAGAAAAATGATTAACTACTGAGCAGCAATACAGGTGAGAAATAACATCTTGTACTGATAGGTTACCTGCAAGGCTTCTGGCAGGATAACTACAAGGTTTGGGGCTGTAGTACTACTTTATTTAGTTTATTTACTACTAGTTTATTTAGTTATTTTTAGTAAGAATAGCCTCTTACAGCTTTGGGCCTTCCGTCTTAAAGGTGTCTGAATATTTTTGAGTACTGCCATTGAAGTCAGTGTTTAAAACTACCTTACTTAATCTGAAAATCAAGTGTCTTGAATCCTGAAAAGTGAAAAGAGTATAAAGCAAAAGGAATACTTACACAGAGAATACATTTTCATCTCTATTAGAATACTCAAGAGCTACTTCATAGGCAAACCACAGTGTTAAATTTTATAATTTTTCACTCCTCAGGGTGGCCTGTAATCCTACAAGGTACAAATAACATCCGATTTATTCTGAATATTGGCTCTGTATTGTAAATATACCCAAACCATTGGAAATACATGGAGCATCTGTACTGTCTTACAGTTCTGTTGAAGTAGTAATATTCAATATTTATTATAAAAATGTTTTTTCTTTATGGTCTTAAATGTAATTTGATCATACTTAACGATTTCAGTTTGCAGAGCACAAAGGGTGTGAAGTAATACACATCTCTGTGTCTGTTACTCACAGTCTGTAACATCTTTTGTTTCATTATAATATTATATACTAAGTAACATTTGACTGTGGGGCTGACCAGGATTTAGAATTGTGCTACAGGAGAATTTCTGCTGTTTAACGACCAATGTTATTAACATTTTAGAAAATGTGTGAACAAAATGTATTCTGTGCTTCCTTTAATTGAACAAAGTAACCTAGTTTTTGCGATACAGTCTTGATAGGGTCTTATACATGGGAAATGAAAAGAAGAAAGCAACAAAATCTGTTATGGGCAGGCAGGGGATTCTTAGCTGTTGACACCAAAGACAGGAGGGCCAAGGTGGGCCCTATATTAGGGGCGCCATCTTCTGTCCGTTTTACCTCTACGTTAAACTGTGAATTAAATTTAGAGCCATGGATAGAAGGTTACCAATACCATAATGTTAATTTCCTTTATATAAGTAGTTTCTTTCAGGACACTTTTGGGCATTCCACTCTGTTTAATTCCCTCAACAGCTGATAGTGGAGTGTCTGTATGAGAAATGGGATTGCTACCAGTGATGCAGTGTCTCCAAAAAATAATGTAGTTCTACTTTTCTCAAAAATTGCTTGTTACTGACATACCAGAGCATTTCATAGAATCACAGAATATGGTGAATTGGAAGGGAGCCATCAGGATCATTGGGTCCAGCACCTGGCCCTCTGGAAGACACCCCAAGAATCCCATCATGTGCCTGAGAGTGTTGTCCAAATGCTTCTTGAACTCTGTCAGGCTTGGTGCTGTGATTACTTCTCTAAGGTGCCTGTTCCAATGCCCAACCACCCTCTGGGTGAAGAACCTTTTCCTGATATCCAATCTAAACCTCCTCTGACTCAGCTTCATGCTGTTTCCTTGAGTCCTGCCTTATAATGAGTGAAGAGGCCAGTACCTGCCCCTCCTCTTACCCTCACAAGGAAGTTGTAACTGCAGTGAGGTCTCCCCTCATTCTCCTCCAGGCTGAACAGACCCAGTGCCCTCAGCTGCTCCTCACACAGCTTCCCCCCAAGGCCCTTCAGCATCTTTGTTGCCCTCCTTTGGACACTCTGTAGCAGTTTAGTGTCTTTGTTATATTGTGGTTCCCAAAAACAGCACACAGGACTGGAGGCGAGGCCGCCCCAGGGGAGAGCAGAGCAGGACAATCCCCTCCCTTGCTCAGCTGGTGATGCTGTTCTTAGTGCACCTCATTTCCTTGGAATTAAAACTAAAGCTGTTTTCTGATCTGTCATCTTTTTTTGTAGAATATGTAATCAGTGCTCTCTTTTTTTATAACAATTGTCCTTGCCTTTGATCTGAGTTGAAGTAAACTCATTAAAGACTTATTTTCTTCTTTTGTTTGGCACCTTTGTAACAAAGTCAGGGAATCTTACCTAAAGAGAATGGCTTGGTTATATCTGTTCCTTGAGGCAAGTTACTGGGTCATTCTAGTAGCCTTTGATTTGTTACTTTTCAAAGGAAACCAGAGGACCAAATATTGTTACCAAAGGGAGACAAACTGAGGACATTTGGTGGTTCAGAGACTTAGTTAACCCGCTGTTCCTCTATAGGATGGTAAAGTGTGGGAGGTATGAGGTATGACATTACATCAAATTTGTGCACAATCCAGTGTCGACACTGGAAATCCACAGTAAACCTGGTCTAAAACATGGAAGAGTCATCTGCATTTATACTTACCTTTCTTTTGTGGGCTGGAGCACACACAAATATCAGAGGAGGTTATTGGTCAGATGAAAATGTAGATTTAGCATGTCAAGGAGCAGGTTTGGTGGGAGTTGTCTGAAAAGCAGTGTCAAGACACAGAAAACTCTGCTTTCTGCTTTGTCCAACAAAACATCCAGATGTTGGGGTCTGTAGCACCATATCTTTTGGTTGGTTTGATTAGCTATTAGTGTCACATAATGAGCTGCTCAAAGTTTTTCTATGTTTTTCTGTGAGAGAACATTAATGTGCCTTGTTGTAAGACACATTTCTGGGAAGTATTACCTTATTTTTCTGTCTGCTACACATTGGTCTTACATACTTGACGTAGCAGTTGCAGTAGACCTCCGTTCTGCTGTCAACTCCACAGTTTGCCTGTGAAGTAATGTTTCTTTATGTTTCTGAGAAATGGAAGGACTGCTTTACATTTGCTTCTTTTTGTACTTGTGGTAACATTTGTTGCTTGCCATTGGTATGGAGTGATGAGGTTAGGTGTTCCAAACCATCTCATGTGTACTTCTGGGAAACGGTTTTACAGTTTGTGTGGATTTGAGCACAGTCAGTCGTTCTGGATGTTAGAGGAATTGGGCCCCTTCATGTCCTACTGTTGGAGAGCCAGGGGAGCTAGGAGTTCCCTATGGTGAAAAGGAGTATAGGGTTGGCTTTTGAGTTGCAGAAATGGTCAAGCTGGTGTTGTGGTTTAATCCCAGCTGGCAACTCAGCCCCACAGAGCCTCTCTCATTTCCCCCCAGTGGAATAGGAGAGAGAGAACTAGAAGAGTAAAAAAAGCTGGGTGTTGTGGTTAATAATTTCTGAAGTCAGCATTATTATCTTAATGTGCATTTAGTTCTATTCAGCTTGTGTTGACAGCATCTCACACACAGGTAGTTGCTTATCTTGAGTTTGTCAGTACAGATGGATTTCCTGTGCAAAGACAGTGTTTGCTAATGTGTCCTGTATACCTCACCAATGAGACAGGCAAGAGCAAAGTCTCTATCTTTCAGCAGCTTCTCCGTTATTAAAATTTGTAGCTATGTTAGCTATAAGAGAAATAGCTTCCAGGTAGGCAGCTGTGTTCCAGATAACTCTCTGTAGTTGGAAAACAGATAAAGATAAAAAAAAGCAGTGAGATTAAGATGGATATACATTTCCTGGGTAAATGGAACAGTGTCTGGCTGTTTGTTTGAGGAGGGGAAAAAAACCCTAAAAGAAGAAACAGAAGGTAGCCATGAAACCGAAGAAAACAGTAAAAAATTTTATAAAATATACTCCTGTTCTCAAGTATGTTGAGGGCTGACTGTAGCATAGAAATAGGAAGGTATTTAAGTGCTTTTCTGTTATATTTTTCAGCTTTTACTACCACATTTGCATATTTTGTTTTCTTATCAAATTCTGAATTTTAAAGCTATTCCTTGCTAGATTACAGTTTACCTCCATGAGAATCTGTGTGTTCATGGAGATCCATTGTTATTGTTACAGACTTAGTTTCTAAAAATGCAAAGTTATCACACTGAGCTTCATTGCAGAACTGTTTTATGAGAAGTTTAATCTTTAATCTTTATGAGAAGCTTAAAGGTTAGGTGATGTTAGGGGATCCTAGGGGGTTGATTTAAATTTATTTTTCTTACCAAGCATGCATTTGAAATTGGTTGTGCTGGGAAACAGGAGGGGACCTAGTAGGGACTTTAGTTAGTAATTGTGTCTTCCTTGCACTTCTGGCTGTTTGGCAGGGCTTCATACAGGTTAGCTTGAGCACAGGACAACTGTACTTCCTCTCCCTGTTTGATAAATAAGGTATGAGAGGCTGTGCAAGATCTTTTTAATCTGAGACTAACAACCAGTTTTTTTTAATACATAAATCACAAATGTGGCAGGCTAGACTGCCTACTTAATAAGTGCTAACTGTAACACACTACAATAAACAACCTCCAGAAGCTTGAGTAGGACACAACATTCCTGCTTTATAATTTTTTCCTGCCTGATGACAAAAATCATGAAGTGGCCATTGAATCATGTCTTACAAGAAGTGAGTAGGGCACATATAAGATACCACTCTACTAGAGCTATGAGTTAGACTGTTAGTAAGGCTGCTGCAAGTCTATACTTGCATTCAGACATTGCTAAGAATTCATGCAAGATCAATAATGAAATTATCTTTTTAAAAGTCCCTGTAAACAGGAAAGGTGTTGACGATAGTGTCTTTACCAGTCCCCTCTTCTCTGTAATAGCAGAATGATAGTATATCGAGGAGAAAAAATACAAAACATTCACTTAACATTCTAGATAGGAGGGAAGATAGTTCATCAAATTTTTTTGCGTAAATGGCAGTAATTAGTGGTGTGTTGACTCTAGATATCATTTGCAGCATTTCTAATTTCTGTAGGTCTACCCTGGCAGCTTTAAAGATGTAAAATAGTATTTAATACAAAATGAGTAAGTAATCAGTAGTAATTTGTTTTAGTGCATGCACCTTGAAGTTAAGACATTATGAATTTAAGAAATAAGATTACCCTGGAGTGTGCTGTCTGTTTAATATTCAGATATTATTTGAATAGTTTCAGTCTTCAGATTTATAATTTCTTTTGTCATCTTTTTCTACAGAGAGGAGAAGAACAACAGGGAAATACAGAAGCTGCCTTCAGAACTCTTGACATTTTAAAAAGATCTTTTTGGTTTGGAATTTACATAGCAGACTTTTCTTTTAACTCAGCTATCCTGATTGTTCATCTTGGCTATTCTTCAGCAAGTTCAAATTTTCCTTAATTATGAAATCAGTGATGGGCAGGTGATTGTTACAGTAAGTAGTTTCAGATGTATTTAAAGATATTCCAGATGTTGACTGAAAATTGCACATTGCTATGCTTCACTAAATTACATCTAGATTTCACTGTGTAAATATTAGGAGCAGAATTTTATTCAATAAAACATCTTATGCTCATGTTGTCTCTTAGTTTTGCTGTTGTTTAAAAACCCAGAGAAGTTATTTGAATGTGGCTGTATTTTCAACACAATAAATCTTAGACAGCCAGACCAACTTACATGATGGAGACCTGCTTTAACTGGTGGCATCAGTGTTTTACATAATAGTCCCTAATACTGATTTCCCTTTCTGCAAGGGGAAGTCCATTTTTCTTGAGAAGGGAGGAGAGCTGTTTTTGCTTTGTTGCTGTGAGTGAGAGGCTTAATTGGTACATCTTTGCTGCAATATCTTTCCTTCTAGAATTGGAATGTGTCTGCCACTAAACAATTGTGCAAAAAGCAATTCCTTTTCTTTTTGCCTGCTTTGCTCTCTGTACAGATGAGTCTCACGGTACATTGCTTCTTACCAGATGGGGGAAGGAGTGGGAGGAGGGGATGGATGCCAGTAGCCAGATAATCACATTTCTGTGATTATTCAGAGGGTCTTTCTGAGAGAAAGAAGAAAACCTTTGTACACAAACCTGGTTAGGACAATCCTCAATGTGACAGCTGAAACACACTAGGGAGGAACCTGAGGAGGATAACTTCACAGCCAATATCAGTGGATCTGTGGAAAGGGCTGAATTGTTCTCCTTAGGTCCTACCATTTTGTGTAAGATTCTGTGTTCATAGTTTGTGCATTCCCTAAAGAATCCCGCAACTGATAATTAAGCTAGTTCTTAATGTATCCAATCAAAATGAGATTGTTGACAAATCTTGTACATCGCCTGTAAATGCCATGTATAGAACTTATTTATTGTCATAAATATGATGGATGCATTACATACTTTATATTTTTTTGTGCTGGATGGAACCTATTTTGGTCATATGAGGAAAAATGATTTTAAAAATTATTTCAGTCTTTGTAGAACATCAATACATATTTTAGTAACTGTCTCCTAAAAATGTACTGTTACTGGATTTCGAAGCATATAAAATAGATGCAATTATAGTACTGCCTTAGTAAAATGGTACTTAATAGCCTTAATAAAATATGCTTTGTGTTTACAATTTTCACAGAAAAAAAGTGATTTCTAATTTAGTGCAAAGCTTAAGTTCAAGTTTCCTGTATTGAAATATGGAATAATATATTTCTTAATAAACATGTGGAAAATATTTGCTCTTAATGTGGACTGCTACTATCTGGTTGAGAGGCAGGTTTTGTGTTTTCAGTGACTGGTGTCGGTTTTAATGGTATAAAAAATTGTTCCTTTCTCCTCTGTTTTGGGTAATAGAATATTTTTCCCTGGCAAAGACAGATTAGTGTTCGAAAATAGGTGCTGCTCCCAAAAGCCTGCCTAGATGGCAGTATTCACTCACATAACCTGTGCTCAAGGATGGAGGCTGTTTAAGTGCGTGTTACGGAAAAATGACTTACAGTGCTAAACTGGATGGGAAGGTGTATGCTGGTACATACAAATAGTTGTTTCTTATTAAGTTTCTTAATAATAAAATCCAAAGACAAGTCATATTTTCTGTTTTTTAACCACTTAGGTCTCTTAATTGGATATTTAACCTGGGCAGTGATTGTTTCACTCTAAGTTTAAACTCCTAAAGGAGAAGTCGTGTCACTACTCCTTGCTGATTGTCCAGAAAATTAGTAATCTATCTAGTCATGCTCATTTAACACTAATTGCTGGAAATACTTACAGTACAGAGTTTATTGTTGGGTCCCAAGTTCATCACCGAAAGGGTTGTCAAGTATTGGAACAGCCCCAGGGAAATAGGGGAGTCACTATCCCTGGCAGTTTTTAAAAGATGTGTAGCTTTGACATTAGGAATATGGTTTAGTGGTGGACTTGGTTGTGCCAGGTTAATGGTTGAACTGGGATGATCTTAGAGGTCTTTTCCAGCCTAAATTATTCTGTGGTTCTGTGAAAGACCTACCCAGCCTTCATGGCACCCCAGATTTATTAACTGCAGATGAAAGACTTGTATCCTCTTCTGTCATCTAGCTCAGTTAAGTCTGTAGTGCTGTAACAACCTCACCATAATAAACAGTGCACTGATTATATAAAAATTGGATTTAAATCATTAGAGGTATTCTTCCTCATGGAAGTGCATGTGTTTTTAAGAGGATTATCCAGTAGTACATTCTCACTGCAGTAGCCAGGAGCCTTGACACAATGACCTTCTACTCCTACGGTCTGATAATCAATTCTGAGCCCATTAATCTTTCCAGACAGCTTTCTTGCTCCCATAGTTAAAACCTGGTGTTCCCGGTGCACTGGTGTACTGCTGAAGCTCTGTTCTAGCCACATAACTTCAGAGGCAGCAACTGAAAGGAATCCATTCAGCAAGCTGGCAGAGATTGTTATCACAGAAGCTCATGGGGTTCAGTGAGCATTATATGTTCATAACAAAATAAGCTGACACAGTCTGTAAGCTCTGCCAGATTTCAGCAGACCCGAAATAAGGATGCAATTCTTTTGTAGCTCTTTTTCAGCTTAGCTGCTCTGCAAGATACACATTGATTAGATATGGGAGAGCTACAGCTGACTTCAGTATAAACATGATTTTTAGAACTTGGTTCAGTTGCTTATGCTTTGGCATCAAATACTATTTGATAGTATACTACTCTGGGGTATTCTGCATGGTCTCCGTGGCTCCAGTTGCTGCTTCCATAGGTCCTATGTGGTATCTGCCAACCCCATGTGTATCTTGGGTGCCTCAGTCTCAAATAGCATAGATGCTGGTGTTCAGGCACCTAAATGGAGTCCTTTGTTTTCTGGAACTTTGGGTAGCTGATGTCTGACTATTTTTCTGTGAGCTTGCCTAAAATGCCAGCACTGATGCGTTCCTTGATTTTCTCAGTATGTACATAAGGTGGGATACATGATGTTGTGTGTGAAAGGAAGTATTGTTTCCTAGGTGATGGGCTGATGCTGCAGTGGACTGTTAGTTTCTCAAGGAGAATAATTTAGAGCAACACCCCAGCCTTGGAACTGTTACCTGGATGGAGTTGGTTGCCATAAATCACAAGGATTCTGATGATTATCTGAAAATAACATGTGGGCAGGACCTGGTTTGATTTCAGCAAAGCCATAAGCAACAGGGGTGAGTTGATGCAAGATGAGCCCCCTTGCTTTCTGTAGGTTCTGTGTGGGATTCTTGGATTAAGCCACCTAAATGTCCAGATCTAGGTGTGTTTGGCTGAGCAGAGCAGTTGAGCTGGTACTAAGTTCCTTTAGGGTAATCTTGACTCACTCTGCAGGCTGAACTGACTTCACTGACTGGTTGTCTCTGCATATTGCCACATCAGGTGCTGTAAAGTGTCCTGCCTTGCCCTCAGCTGCTTGTCTGGAAAGGTTCAGGTGTCCCATCAGTCCTTGGTCACACCTGCTACTCGAGGTACATCTTTCACCATTCTTGAAGTCATCTGGGGCATCATTCCTAAAAGTGCGAGCAGCAGGATCTAATTCCCTGGTGGCTATGGCTGCCATGGGATCACAGCCCAAAGGTAGACATTAGATTCTTAACTTCAGATGAAATTAGTCATTCCATGCTTTTGGCAGAAGGGATAGAGTGGAGAGGAAGCACATGAAGTGTTACATAGATGCTGGGGCCATGCACTAAGTGGTGGAAGAAGCTGGGAGAAGATGGTCTGTCCCTCAGTCCAGCTGCTACAAGCAGCATTGGCCTAATCCACACTTAAGATCATTTAGTCGTCCCCAGCCCCCTAACAGAAAGAACTAAGCCTCCTTATGAACAATACCAACTAGTTTGATCAGTTGCCTATTTCCATATTTCAAAGGCAATACTGAAGCAGCCCCAGCCTTGATTTTATGTTACTTGCTTTGAAATTGCTTTATGGTCTTTGGTGATGTTTTTAAACCCTATTTTTGTCTGCCAAAATAATTCTGCTACTCTAAGAGCAGAAACTAGTGTCTGGTCTTGCTCACGTAGGTCTGTGGCTAACTGTTCTACAACTGACAGTAATGTGCCACCAGTGTCTCATAAGGAGTCCCTGTTGATGCCTGTGTGTAATTAATTACTTTTGTATGGTAATTAAATAATTCCTGTTTACTTGCACTCTGCTTGCAGCTGAGTACTTGCTGAAAAGAGAAATTGTCTGAGTTGCCTGTGGTTGCTCTCTTGCAGCGTTGGTGAGCTCTGCCCTGCCAGAGCCACTGCTATTTCCAGGCTTGAGCAGTCTGGCAGTTCCAAGGAAAGTGACCTGGGCTGCAGGCAGGGCGCTGTGGGTAGTAAAGCTGATGCAGCCCCTTCCCCTCTGCTGCCCTGCCAGTTTCAGCTGTGTTGTGGGTCTCGAGGCAGCCCTTGCCAAGGCTCCAGCTGGCAAGGGACGCTGTGAGTGTGCAGAGCTGTGCTGGGATCCCAGGTATTTTTGGTTTGGCTGTGGGGGGCAGGAGAGGTTGCAGAATCCTGCCCCTGTGAGAGCTGTGACAGCAGCACTGCTCGTGTCTGTGAGCTGTGGGACAAGCTCTGGCACGTCTGGAGCAGCACATCCAGGCAGGTCTGAGTGGCAGCTGCACAGGGGCAGTACTAGAGATTGTTTCTCACTGATGACCTGGGGTCTGACAGGCACTTGTGACTCCAAGCCTGCCTGCGTTTGCAATGCACAGTGTTCCACATGCAGCTCAGCTGTCTCACGCTCCTTATTTGCTACTCTAGGCATTTGCAGGAAGGGGCAGACCTAGGTATGTTTAAAATTTTTGGATGGTTTGTGCAGGAGATGCAGGGAAGGTTCCTCCAGCAGGACCCACAACTGTAACATAGAGCTGTATGCTTTTCTCTACCATCAAGCCTGCTGCAGGATAGTGTCACAAGTCAAAGGAGAGGATGATTGAGATGTGTGTGTCACATAATAAAGTGGTTTGGGTAATTGCTTATCCCATAAAACCTGGAAAGATCATGTCTACTGTGATGATAATGTTCTAATGACTACTGGCTTGGCCTCAGGAATTTTCAAAGATGCCTCTCAAGACAGTGGTGAGGCAGTGGAGGAACAAAGTGCAGCCTTGTTCAAGTGCAGCTCTGATGGTTTCATGGCATCTCTTGTAACCTATTGGTCCTGTGGTTTGTTCACAAAACAGAATTTAGCTTGGGAAGGAAAGCCTGAGCAGGTTGGCATTCAGATGTTAATACATGGAGACCAAAAAGGAGTAAGGACAAACTTAGTATAATCATAACTTAGTCCTCTCAAATATTTTTTGTCAGTACCCCCACCCATCTCTTCAATAAAGTTTTGCACCTCCTTTTTGCAAGCAGCCTAGTTATTCCTTCAATTACAACACCTAAATTTTTGAAGTAATTTTTGTCACACTATATTGTAATAAACCCAAACTATTGTTCCTCATTTGGTGTGTTACAATTGAGTTAGAGGCCACTGGAGCAAGTGGATGGATGTTGAACAGCCTTGCCAAGCAGGGCTGGTCTGAAGCCCTGGCTTCCTCCTCGGTCCTTCCCTTCCTGGTTTGGCCCCATGCTACAACCACAGCTTTCCTGGGTGTAGGAGACTTTGCTGCCCCAGGCAGGGAAGCTGGGCGGGGGAGGTCATGGACAACGTATCACAGCAGTAGTGGCTGCCACTGCTGGGTAATGAAGAGTGAGAGGGAGAAGAAGTGTGAGGTGTGCGTTAGCATTACTGCAGGGTCATAGCCCTGCCTGTCCTCAACCAGTGACTCCAACCTCCCCAGGCTTCCCACTCCACTGCCAGTCCCAGCCTCAGTCCCTTGGGAGAAGGAGCCAGCCTGGACGTGACAGACTGTGCATCTCTCCCTACCTACCTACGTGCAGCCAATGAGTCCCATCCCTCAGCATTCGTTCTTGTTCCTTCTCGCCCAGGTGGAGGCAGTTTTGGTGACTTAGAGCAATTCATTGCTCAGCCTGTGAAACGCCCACTCAGGCAGTGATCTGGGTGTTGTCATATGCACAGCTTGAGCCTTTGGGAGATGACACTTTATCTAATTAGCTTTTGATGAAGAACGTGTGATTCATCTTGTGTTAGGAGCAGTGAAATCACTGAGCATTTTGCTGTCAGCATCGCTAACCGAGCCTTCAGCTTCCATAGCACTGTGGTTTAAGAGGGGCCCCGTGCAAATTTGTTGGGGTTTCTGTCATTGCTGCAGCAACTCATTCCCTCGGTTTCATCTGCCTCTGCTCTTGCAAAACTGTTCTGTGGCAGCACAGCAACTGCCTGCATTCATCCTGATGGTTTGGGAAGGAGGATGTTCAAGTTATTAGTACAGTTAAAATTATCTTGGTGGAGCATAGCTGCAAAAGCAAACTGATGTTTGTGGTGTCTGTGGACACACTGAAATTAGTGAGGCTGCTCTTGAATGAATCTGGCTCCATGAGATTGAGATTTAAGGTATCTTTCCCAATGAATTTGATTAATGTTATTTTTAAGGACAAGCAATCCTTAGGTTACAGTCATTTCCTTCCACTGTCCTGGTAACTTGTCAATATCCATAGATGAAATCTTAAGGTTCTTCAACTAAATATTAAATATGGGGCTATCTTCTAAGCAGGTTCTTTGGATTTATTTGCGTGTTTTTGAGCCAAGGGAAATAGTTAAATTCGAGTGAGATTTGTTCTTTTGTTCTTTATGAAGCTCTTTAATCCTTTCATTAATTCTGATGCTATGCTGAAAAAAATCTGCTAGGTAAGAGTTGCTGCAGTCCTGTACAATGAGGTGAATGTCTGTGAATGCTCCACTGCCAGAGAATATGAAGACTCGTACTCTATCTGAGTATCCTGGTTTTGGCTGGGATGGAGTTAATTTTCTTCACATAGTAGCTGGTACAATGCTTTGTTTTGAACTGAGTACAAAAATAATGTTGCTAGCACCCCGATGCTTTGGGTTTTGCTTAGTAGTGCGTACCTTAATTCAAGGATTTTCCAGTTTGTCATGCTCTGCCAGTGAGGAGACAAATGAGAAGCTGGTGGAGAGCAGGGCCAGGACAGTTGACCCAAACTGCAAAGGGCTATTCCATACCATAGAATGCCATGCACAATATATAGACTAGGTAGGGGTAGTTGGCCAGGAGGATTGCTGCTTGGGGAAGGACTGGTCATCAGTCAGCAGGTGGTGACCAAGTGTGTTGTGCTTTTTGTTTTTCTTGGGTTTTATCTCTTTCTCTCCTTTCCAATCCTTTTTTTTTTTTTTTTTTTTTTTTTTTTTCAATTATTAAGCTGCTCTTACCTCAGCCTACAAATCTTACATTTTTCTTCCCTATTCTCCTCCCCATTGGGGAGGTGGAGAGGAGGAGTGGCTGTGTGGTTCTTAGTTGCTGGCTCGATTTAAACCACAACACTGAGAAATAAAACCATGACTACACTGTCCTGTGTCCTGTACACCTGGAGAACACAGCTTGCTGCCTCGTCACCAGGCCCTGGTGCAGCCACAGGGCTTGTGCAGGACTGAGCACCCCTCAGGGCAGCCCTGCAGCTCAGGGAGGGTGCTGAGGGTTGTGGAGTGGCAGGAACACCACATCAGAAATACTCCCATGTGTCTTTGTGTGTGAATAAGTGGTTCAGGGCTGGGTCACCATCACCAGCTAAATCTTGTGCTCACTGAGGCTGAACAAAATTTCAGTCTCTGTGTTGACATACTGCATCATTACTGTCCTGTGGCTCTAAGCTCACTCTCTGCACAATCCTGCATGCCAAGCCCGTCAGGCAGGAATATTCCAGACTCTTATTTGAACATAAACCCTCTTTTATTTCCAGGGCTGCTGAACTGTGTGGGTGGCTACCCTTTCAGCTTCTCCAGCCGGTCGTTTCCTCTGCCCACGCTGGAAATGATTTAGATGTCCCTCTGCCTTGAGGTGGATGCTCCTTACCTTGTAATTTGTGAGCCCCACCATGACGAGAGTGCAGCACAGAGCTCCCGTGGCCGAGTCCCAAAGCAGGGCTCAACCACAGAGACAACGGTGAGCTCAGTTGGGCCAGTCTGGGGCTATTTAAATGCTCCTGATTGGTTTGATCAAAAATTATTTGCAGTGAGAATCAGTGGGGTTGGCGCCATCCACCTGGTGTACAAGTGCATGAATTTTAGGCTTGGTGGAGCAGTGACTGTTGTGTGTGCATGCGTGTGTTACACACACCTTCGGTGAAGAGCATACTCAAGTATGAGTATCTTGGAGGGAAAAAATCAACAGAGCACTGCTCATGAGTTTTTAAGAGGCTGTATATAGTGTAGCACTTGAGCTGTCTTCCATTATTTGAAATGAGATGTTCAGAAACATCTCAGTTAAGAAATAAAAAAGTGACAAAATGTGGTGAAGACTATAAATTGTAAACTACAAAATAAGCCTACATCTTGCAACAAAAGCTGCTTTATTCAGACAAGGAAGTGCACTTAGGCATAGCTTTAAATAGCATGCATCAGAAAAAACTCTCAAATTCTATATAATTTCACATAATTAAATGTAGGTATTTCATCCTACTACAATTTACTGCCTTGCCCCTGTGCCTACAATGTTGATATTCATCATAGAATGGAGCAGTTTATTTCAGTGAGAGCTAACCCACACTTGCATAGCCCAGATTATAATTATCCTGCAGTGAAGTGCCAGTCACAGTTCCTCTGTTGCCCATCTGAGAGCTGTTGGAGCCAGCACCAGGCAGAGAGGCATCCACAGGGCGGTGGCTGCAGGTGGATCCCTGAGCAAGCTGTGGCTTACCCCATCCCCATGTCTTCTTTTGGACTCCTGTCTGCAAGACTCCTGTTTTCCTTCTTGTTTTGCTCCTCTTATTCCTAGGCTTTGCAGCTCTGCCTTTTGGCTGCTGAGATGTGGCAACTGGAGAAAAACATTGTTGCAGGCAATATAAACAGTAGGAGAAAGTCCTGGAAACCTTTTTGTCCTGTTACCTTCAAACCACTGAGAGCTCAGTGATGATGGCTGTGAGGTGGACAAATGGATCATGGGACGAGGTCTGCTTTCTCCTAGACCAGAAAACTGTTGGGGTTTGATGCAGGACCTCACAGGGCTGGGATGTTAAGCATGAATCATAGAATCAGAGAACAGTTTGGGTTGGAAGGGACCTTTTAACGTCATTAGTCCAACTCTCCTGCCTGTCAGCTTGCCCAGAGTGTTGCTGTCACACTAGAAATGTATTTCATGAGCAGTGACACAGATGTGCCTGTGCCTGCAGCATCTCTTGTTTGAGTGGCTAACAGGTAGGGCCTTGCACTGAGCAGGCAGGCAACCCCATGCCACAGTGCCAGGAGCAGGGGCACCTCTGCTCTGTGACAGAACTGGGAACAAAAGGCTATTGTCCAGTCCAAACTGCAGCCCCTGGATTATGTGCTGTTACGGGTGAAATTCCACTGGAATATTGTGACACATGCAGTGAGCAGGATGAGATCCTCACCTACTCCCTCAGCCAGCAGTCCTCTCAGGGAAAAGCACAGGAACACCAGGAACAGCTGAGGAGCTTCTTCAGCACTGTCAGCATCATCACCTTAAAAATTCCCTCATCACTTGCATTTCTAGTTGAAGTTTACCCCAGGGTTGTCAGTAAACCTTGTATACTGTTATATGCCTATACTATATATACTCAGCCTAGTATATGCCGTTAGACTGACTATGTTTTTTGCTGTGATAGAATGTGTATGTATTACCAAAGTTCAGCTTTATTCCTTTTCTTCCCTTATCCTTGCCTATTGTTTTCCTTGCCTTCATTGTTGGAAGGAAAAAAATGACCAAGATCTCTGGTGTTTCATGTGGAGAACATCTAAAACTGGCAATGTGCTAAATCAGTTCTCTAAAGTGGATTAGATGAGCAGATCTCTGATTAAAAGAAGGAGAAATGCTTAATTTCTTGTGCTGGTTTGAAAGCAAAACCAGTGAGACTCCCAGTCAGAGATACAATTTAATAGAAGAGGAGAGTAAAAAGGTGAAAATAAATGGAATTATACAACCTAACACCCTGTTGGTCAGGGTGTTTGAAGCAGTCCGGGAATCCTCCTGGAGCAGCAGATGTGGTTCCGCTGGAGCAGAGATGATCCAAAGCAGTGATCCCTGTAGAAACGTCTGGTAGCTCGTCTCCTCTGAGAGTTCAGTGGATAGAAGCTGCCAGTGGGGTCTCAAACCCTGGATTATATCCAGGTGGGAATGCTTGGCTCCTCCCCCTGGGCAGAGCATCTCACAATAGCATGATTTCATCTTATCAGTCGTGCAAATGGATCCTTGATGGCCCATTAAACAGAGATAACGTTTTCCGGGAATGCATTGTTGGGCTCGTTAACAGAAGATAAGGAGATCCCTGCCCCACCTTGGCTCCAACGGCTCATGGGGATAGAATACATACCTTGGACACAATTTTACATTGTAACCTAGGACATAATCCACCCCTTATTCTATCACCATCTACATCATACACTCTCAGAGATACATACATATACATACGTACATACACAGAATGAAACCCTACACACTAATTTTAGTTCTCACTCAAAATTAAGTCTCCTTGTGGTACACAACGGGTTTCTCCATCTTTTTGCATTACCCACCAAGTGTAACCAGGCCCTTGAGCAAAAACAATCCCACGGATGGGTCTGCCTTTGCCTGAGGTGGGATTAATCCAAACAGTCTTTCCTAAAATCCCTTTCAGGTGTACCACAGGAACTCTATCTCCATCCACTGTGTGCAAGGGTTCAGACTGGGCCGGACCAGCTCGATTGATGGAGCCTCGGGTGTTTACCATCCAGGTGGCTTTGGCTAAGTTTATGTCCCAATTCTTGAAGGTTCCTCCGCCAAGTGCCTTCAGGGTAGTCTTTAATAGTCCATTGCACCGTTCAACTTTCCCGGCAGCTGGAGCATGATAAGGAATGTGGTATATCCATTCAATACCATGTTCTTTGGCCCAGGTGTTTATAAGGCCATTCTTAAAATGTGTCCCGTTGTCTGACTCGATTCTCTCCGGGGTGCCGTGTCTCCACAGGACTTGTTTTTCCAGGCCCAGGATGGTGTTCCGGGCAGTTGCATGAGGCACAGGATAGGTCTCCAGCCAACCTGTGGTTGCTTCTACCATGGTCAGCACGTAGCGCTTGCCTTGGCGGGTCTGGGGAAGGGTGATGTAGTCAATTTGCCAGGCTTCCCCATACCTGTACTTCAACCATCGTCCACCGTACCACAGAGGCTTCACCCGCTTGGCCTGTTTGATTGCAGCGCATGTCTCACAGTCATGGATGACCTGTGAGATGCTGTCCATAGTAAGGTCCACCCCTCGGTCACGGGCCCATCGGTATGTTGCATCTCTTCCCTGATGACCAGAGGCATCATGGGCCCAACGAGCTAGGAATAATTCTCCCTTGTGCTGCCAATCTAGATCCACCTGTGATACTTTCACCTTGGCAGCTTTGTCTACCTGCTCATTGTTGCGATGCTCCTCATTAGCCCGACTCTTGGGCACGTGCGCATCCACGTGCCGAACCTTCACGGTTAGCTTCTCTACTCGGGTAGCAATGTCCTGCCAAATCTCAGCAGCCCAGATGGGTTTCCCTCTGCGCTGCCAGTTGGCCTTTTTCCAGCGATTCAGCCATCCCCACAGGGCATTAGCTACCATCCATGAGTCGGTGTAGAGATAGAGCCTCGGCCACTTCTCCCGTTCAGCAATATCCAAAGCCAGCTGTACAGCTTTAAGCTCTGCCATCTGACTCGATCCACCTTGTCCCTCGGTAGCTTGTGCAACTCGTCGTGTGGGGCTCCATACTGCAGCTTTCCATTTCCTGTCAGTGCCTATAATTCGGCAGGAACCATCAGTGAAAAGGGCATATCGTTTTTCAGTTTCTGGTAGCTCATTATATGGTGGGGCCTCCTCAGCACGTGTCACTTGCTCCTCTTCTTCTTCAGAGGATAAACCAAAAGTCTCACCTTCAGGCCAGTTCGTTATAACTTCCAGAATCCCAGGGCGATTTGGGTTTCCAATACGGGCGCGCTGCGTAATGAGGGCAATCCATTTGCTCCAAGTAGTGTCGGTGGCATGATGCGTGGAAGGAACCTTTCCCTTGAACATCCACCCCAGCACCGGCAGTCGGGGTGCCAGAAGCAGCTGTGTTTCCGTGCCAATTACTTCTGAAGCGGCTTGAACTCCTTCATAGGCGGCCAAGATTTCCTTCTCCGTGGGCGTGTAGTTGGCTTCGGACCCTCTGTAGCTTCGACTCCAGAATCCCAGTGGTCGACCCCGAGTCTCACCAGGCGCCTTCTGCCAAAGGCTCCAGGACAGGCCATTGTTCCCGGCTGCTGAGTAGAGCACATTCTTCACATCTGGTCCTGTCCTCACTGGGCCAAGGGCTACCGCATGAGCGATCTCCTGCTTGATCTGGGCAAAGGCTTGCTGCTGTTCAGGACCCCAGTGGAAATCGTTCTTCTTGCGGGTAACCAGGTAGAGAGGACTCACAATCTGGCTATACTCAGGAATGTGCATTCTCCAAAAGCCTATGGCACCTAAGAAAGCTTGCGTTTCCTTCTTGCTGGTTGGTGGAGACATTGCAGTGATCTTGTTGATTACTTCTGTGGGTATCTGGCGACGTCCATCTTGCCACTTGACTCCCAGGAACTGGATTTCTCGAGCCGGTCCCTTAACCTTACTTCGCTTAATGGCAAAACCAGCTCTCAGTAGAATCTGGATAATCTTCTCTCCTTTCTTGAAAACTTCCACTTCTGTGTTCCCCCACACAATGATGTCATCAATATACTGGAGATGCTCAGGAGCCTCGCCTTTTTCCAGTGCAGCCTGGATCAGTCCATGGCAGATGGTGGGACTGTGCTTCCACCCCTGAGGCAGTCGGTTCCAGGTATACTGCACACCCCTCCAGGTGAAAGCAAACTGGGGCCTGCACTCTGCTGCCAAAGGAATGGAGAAGAAAGCATTGGCAATGTCTATGGTCGCGTACCACTTTGCTGCCTTGGACTCCAGCTCGTACTGAAGCTCCAACATGTCTGGCACAGCAGCACTCAGTGGTGGCGTGACCTCATTCAGACCACGGTAATCCACTGTCAGTCTCCATTCCCCACTGGACTTACGCACAGGCCAGATGGGGCTGTTGAAGGGTGAACGAGCCTTGCTGACCACCCCTTGGCTCTCCAGTTTACGAATCATCTCATGGATTGGGGTCACTGAGTCTCTGTCGGTGCGGTACTGCCGACGGTGCACTGTTGCTGTGGCAATTGGTACTTGTTGTTCTTCAACTCTCAGCAGTCCCACAGCAAAGGGGTCATCGGAGAGACCAGGCAGGGTATTCAGTTGTCTGATGCCTTCTTTCTCTACAGCAGCTATCCCAAAAGCCCAGCGATATCCTTTTGGGTCTTTGAAATATCCATTTCTGAGAAAATCTATGCCAAGGATGCATGGGGCCTCTGGGCCAGTCACAATGGGGTGTTTTTGCCACCCATTCCCAGTTAAACTCATTTCGGCCTCCACTACAGTCAGCTGCTGGGACCCTCCTGTCACTCCAGAAATAGAAACAGATTCTGTTCCTACATACCTTGATGGCATCAGGGTACATTGAGAGCCAGTGTCAATCAAAGCCGTGTACTCTTGTGGGTCAGATGTGCCAGGCCATCGGATCCACACAGTCCAATAGATCCGATTGTCCCTTTCCTCTACCTGGCTAGAGGCAGGGCCCCTCTATTCCTGCTCACGATGCACGTTGCTATCTTCCTGTAAATACGTTCCTGAGGTCCCTTCGAGAGGATCAGTCACATCATCATTCCTATACTGTCTGGAGTTCCGTGCACGAGAGACTGGAGCAGCATTGACTCTAGATGAGCTTCTCGTGGTAGGTGTCCCTCTTTTCAGTTCACGTACCCGGGCTGCTAAGGCGGAGGTGGGTTTTCCATCCCACTTCCTCATGTCTTCTCCATGCTCCCGAAGAAAAGACCAGAGGTTACCTCGTGGAGTGTATGTTCTCTCTCTGGCTGGGGGACGCCTGCTCCTAATGGCAGAGACTCTTGTTGGTTCTGGCGAGACGTGGTAAACTTCTTCCTTAAGTTCTTTTTTCAGTTTCTGATGGCCCTCTTCAATCAAGCTTCGGACTTGCTCAGCCAGCCTTGTTTCCACGGATGAGACATGGGTACGAAATGGGGCAGTGACAGTGTCCTCATAAATTCTTAGTTTGTTGGCCAAGACGCCCACCCTGTCCTCACCTGCCCTCCATTGCAGCGTTGCCAGGTAACGGGAGTACATCTCTGGTCCAAGCCGTGCGAATCTCAACCACATCTGTGATGTGCACTGAACTTCATCTGGGCTTTTAGGAAATCTCTCGTCCTCTGAGAAAATGATCTCCAGCACAGCCAATTCCCTCAGGCATCGGATACCTTGTTCCATTGTGCTCCACTTTCCTTGGTGCACCTGGAGATCTTCTTTACAAAGGTACCTGTCCTTCACACTTGTCAGCAGTCGCCGCCAGAGGCTGAGAGTTCCTTGGGTCCTTCCAATGCCCTGGTCAATGACCACATCCCGGGACAGAGATCCCAGTTGCCTGGCCTCACTTCCATCCAGAATGGTGTCATTGGCTGCAGCGTCCCAGATGCGGAGCAGCCAGGTCAGGATGGACTCATTTGGCTGACGGGTGAATTCCCTCCGCAGGTCACGCAGCTCACCCAGGGACAGAGAGCGAGTGATGATCTCTGGCTCTGTCTCCTCTGCTGGGTGCGAAGGTCCTGCTGCATCCTCGTCAGTCACTATGCGGACTGACTTGCTCTTTGATTTCTTCTTCTGAACAGGAGCAACTGCTACCGGTTTAGGCTGTTCCGGTTCAGTGATGGTTTGTGTGGGGGTGCTGACGGTGCCTTTGGTTCCTTCCTCCTCTGTGACAGCCTGTGTAGATGTGGATGCTGTTGCTTTGCCTTTGGTTCCTTCCTCCTCTGTGACCGCCTGTGTAGATGTGGATGCTGTTGCTTTGCCTTTGGTTCCTTCCTCCTCTGTGACAGTCTGCGTAGACACGGACACTGTTTCTTTGCTTTTGGCTTCTTCCTCCTCTGTGACAGCCTGCGTAGACACGGACACTGTTGCTTTGCTTTCGGCTCCTTCTCCTTCTGCGACAGTCTGTGTGGACATGGATGCTGTTGCTTTGCTTCTTTTCTCTTCTGCCTCAAGAAGACGCTGCACTACATCATGTAGTGTTTTGTTTCTAAGCATGGTGCAGGCTGTGCAGAGAAGACAAAGCAGCACCAACAACAACACTATGCTGTCCTTGGTATCCAGAGAGAACTCAATATTTCTGAAAACTGCAGTGCCGGGCCGGAAAGGCTGGAAAAAATCGTTCTTCACTCCTTCCCACAGGGGCTTGCTGAAACTCCAGACATAGCATCCTAGACTAGGACAAGAAAACAAAATCGAGTATATATTCTGAAGGATGTTCATTGCCTCAGAGGTTAGCATATAATAGACCAACAAAGCAATCCTAATACCATACCCTGGTCTACACAGGAGTATTAAGGTCGGCAGATAGTGCCCCATGTGCGGAAAAATATAGAGAGATAGGTACAAGACACATGTAAGTATGTTGAGCAACATAGCTAACAGGTGTCTTTTCCGATACAAAATTGTAACTCTGACTTTTCTCAGTACCTCCTGCCCCACGTTGGGCGCCAAAAGATGTGCTGGTTTGAAAGCAAAACCAGTGAGACTCCCAGTCAGAGATACAATTTAATAGAAGAGGAGAGTAAAAAGGTGAAAATAAATGGAATTATACAACCTAACACCCTGTTGGTCAGGGTGTTTGAAGCAGTCCGGGAATCCTCCTGGAGCAGCAGATGTGGTTCCGCTGGAGCAGAGATGATCCAAAGCAGTGATCCCTGTAGAAACGTCTGGTAGCTCGTCTCCTCTGAGAGTTCAGTGGATAGAAGCTGCCAGTGGGGTCTCAAACCCTGGATTATATCCAGGTGGGAATGCTTGGCTCCTCCCCCTGGGCAGAGCATCTCACAATAGCATGATTTCATCTTATCAGTCGTGCAAATGGATCCTTGATGGCCCATTAAACAGAGATAACGTTTTCCGGGAATGCATTGTTGGGCTCGTTAACAGAAGATAAGGAGATCCCTGCCCCACCTTGGCTCC
Organism: Phylloscopus collybita; assembly: GCA_027886175.1. Lineage (NCBI taxonomy): Eukaryota > Metazoa > Chordata > Aves > Passeriformes > Phylloscopidae > Phylloscopus > Phylloscopus collybita. Next base: position 24,546,804 of record JAJNNQ010000026.1, on the reverse strand, counting down.
AACGGCTCATGGGGATAGAATACATACCTTGGACACAATTTTACATTGTAACCTAGGACATTTCTGTTGGATATGCCTGAACACAGCATCCCATCATTCTTTTCCCCATCTTTTTTTTTTTCCCATTTCTAAATGTTTTTTTCTCTTCCTTTTATTTGTGTGAAAAACAAACAAACAAACAAAAACAAACAACAACAAAAACCCCAAAAAACCCCCCAAAAAACCAAACCAAACCAAAACCAAAACAACAAAAAAACAAAAAACAAAAAACCAAACAAACAAAAAACCCCAAACCCTAACAAATCCAACCAACAAAAAACACCTGAGTGAAAAGTGCTGATTTTCTGCCAGTGTACTATATGCCAGAAATTCACACAGGTAAGTATATTGAGAAAGAGGGATTGTGCTTTAGCTCCAGAGACTTAAGGCAGGTCTTGTAGCAATGGTAGCTAAAAATACTTCCAGGAAGATGTTGGATTTCTGAATTGACACAATTTCTTTAACAGAAAAACCTGTTTAAACAAAGTCCTTGATTTATTTTTCTCTCAACCCCACCTCTCAGACTTGGCCACCTTTAGTATGCAGCATAGGTACAGTTAGAGATGATGAAAAACATCCAAGAAAGTGTGATGGGGGTTAGCTTGCCTGTTTAGCCATTCCCTAAGTGACACTGGCCAGGCTTTCAGGGAGGGATTACCACATCCATACATTTCTATTTTTGCATCCTGCAGCAAACATGTTATTACCACTGAACTGAGCGGGGCCAGCTGAGAAGTGAAACTGTGGGCATTGCCTCTCACACACCAGAGAAAGCCAGTGCCACCAGCCCAGCCAGGGGGTTTTGCAGCATGTCAGCTCCAGAAGCAGTGGTGGGGTGAGGATGGGATGGGATGAGGATGCTCAACCCAGGGGATCTTGCTCATTGCTCAGCCCCAAGGTGGCCTCAGCCTCCCCCTGCTCTGGCTGCCATTCCTGGAACAGGAAGGGTTACAGGGTGAAAATCAGAGCTGGTCCTTTGTTTTCCATGTCCTCAAGGAAAAGCTGTAGGCTGGCATCTGGATCCAAACCTATTGGCACCTTCATGGCCTTGCAGAGAGAAATAACCTTTGTCAAGCCCTTTGTAAGTTTTCTATTTTGCAAGTAGTACACAGGTCAGTGGTTTGACTGCACAATTCAGCTACCAGGATTAAAGTCTCGAGTGCACTACTGAGCTTCCAAAATAGTAATCATAATTAATCCCACCCAATTTTTTCTGTTGTATGGATATGCCAAAAGATACAGGAAATCCATGGATAGGTGGCTTTTTCATTTTGGTATATCCTGTAAGTTTAATACGTTTGCTGAAAAGCCCCTTTTCAAGCAGTATTTATGCCAATAATTCCCTTCTGAAGCTCACAAAATATCTGAAAGTATTAAAAAAATCCATGTTCAGTACCTGTATGGCTTCCAATTATAATAAAGTCAGTCATGTGGCAGATATGACTGGCCTGATTTTTTGTAGCGTTTTGGGTGTCTTTACATATTTGAAGTTCTCTAATTCAGACCCCTGTGCCAGAAACATGTAGCAACATTTTCATGCTGAAATCTTCTGAAGTATTATTTTTCACTGTGTTCTCCCACAATCCCATGTTTTGTTTCGATACAAACTGAGAAAACCAATCAATGAAAGGTAAAACTGGTTTTCTAGGCATGAACTTTACTGCAAGTTTTATCCTAGGGTGAGCTGTCCTGTACAAAACATGTCAGTCTTGCTCTTCAGACTCCTTTGGGCAAGACTGTGAGTGTGGAAGGGTGGTGCAAGTTAACAACACCATGGTAGATCCCAGAGGGTCATCTTCTGCAGTGGAGGGGCTGTGCCTTGGCCAGGCCAGAGGCACTTGTGCTAACTGCAGTAATAGCAACGGGGAATGCCTTGGTTACCTGCTTAATTTGTGGAGACTGACAAGGAATGGTGTCCCTGAGGAATCAGGGTTGGGATCAGCACTGCTTAACATCTTTTTTGGCAGCATGGACACTGGAATTGCCTGCAGCCTCAGTGGTTTTCTTAACAAGTCCAAGCCATGAGGTGATGCTGACTTGCTGGAGGGAAGGGATGTCATCCAGAGGGACCTTGACAGGCCTGGAAGGTGAGCCCACATCACCCTCATGTAGTTCAACAAGGCCAGGGGCAAGATCCTGCACATGTGTAAGGCCACAAATACAGGCTGGGAAGAGAATGGATTGAGAACAGCTCTTAGAAGAAGGACTTGGGAGTGTGGTTTGACAAGAATCATAGAATTGCTAATGTTAGAAAAGACCTCTAAGACCATTGAGTCCCACCATTAACCCAGCACCAACATGTTAGCATAAAACCATTTCTGCAGATGCCACATGCACTTTTTGAACACTTGTGGAACACTTTTCATGCTGGTGATTCCACCACTTCCCTGGGAAACTTTTTCCAATGTCTGGCCACCATTTTGGTAAATACATTTTCTCTAATATCCAACTTAATTCTCCCCTGGCACAACTTGAGGCCATTTCTTCTTGTTCTATTGCTTGTTATTTAGTAGAGGAGACTGACCCCCACCTGACTACAACCTCTTTTCAGGGAGTTGTAGAGAGTGAAAAGGTCTCCCCTGAGCTTCTTTTTTCCAGACTAAACACCCCCAGCTCCCTCAGCCACCCCTTACAATACTTGTGTACCAGACCCTTCCCCAACTCCACTGCCCTCCTATGGACATGTTCCAGCATTTCAATGTCTTTCTTGTAGTGAGGGGCCCAAAACTAAACACAGGAATTGAAGTATGGCCTCACCCATGCTGAGTACAATTGGTGCCCTGGTCCTGCTGGCTATTGCTGATACAGGCCAGGATGCCTTTGGCCTTCTTGGCCACCTGGGCACACTGAAGCTCAACGTGAGTCAACAATGTGCACTTGCAGCTCTAAATGCCAGCTGTATCCTGGGCTACATCAAAAACAATGTGCCCATCAGGATGAGGGAGGTGACTCTGCCCCTCTGCTCCTCTCTGGTGAGGACTCACCTGGAGTGCTACATCCAGCTCTGGGGTCTCAGCATAAGATGGATATGTTGGAAGAGACTGGAGCACTCTCCTATGAAAACAGTCTGAGAGATCTTTGATTATTTAGCCTGGAGAAGACTCTGAGGAGGCCTTATAGCAGCCTTCCTGTACCTAAACAAAGCCTACAAGGGAGCTGGAGAGGGACTTTTTTCAAGGGCACATAGTGATAAGACAAGGGGGAACGGCTTTACGCTTAAAAAAGGTGAATTTAGATTAGATATTGGGAAGAAATTCTTTACTGTTGGGGTGGTGAAGCACTAGCTAGAAAAGGTTGCCAGGGAGGTGGTAGATGTCCCATCCCTGGAAATGTTCAAGGCCAGGTTGGCTTGGGCCCTGAGCAACCTGATCTAGTTGAAGACCATGGCAGGGAAATTAGAACTGGGTGATCTTCAAGGTTCCTTCCAAACCATTCTATGATTAATTGGAGTTTGGTCTTCAACCACCAAGAAAAACTTGCTTCTGTGGGAAGGGACAGTTGATGGGGGTAGATGGGGGTAGATGGGAAGCCTTCAGAGATGGGAGGTTGTATATGAACCTAAACATGGTGACAGAGACTCAAGGAATTCCATTGGAGAGCCTGGGCCAACCATGACCCATAAAGTCTTGGCAATGATATCACAGCAGCAGTGGTTTGCAGAGAGCCCAGGGAAGATCACAGCACCTGGGAGATATTAGAAGAAACAGAAAAAACAAAACTGCAGCTCTATGTCAACAGTGAACGTGGTGTAAAACGCCATCCCCAAACCAGCCAGCTGTTATAAGGTAACATCAGGAATTAGACAAAGATGATAGTAATCACCTCTTCCTTTTTGTTTGGGTGGAAAGGATGCCTCGAACAGCAGCACTGAGGTGGTGCCAGCTTTTGGTGGGAGCCCTGGGTGTGTGGGTGAGTAGACATCTTCCAGCACCTACTCCAGGCACAGAGACAGAAGTGCAGCACCTGATACGGCAGGAAGGCCTGGATAATTCTTGTTTGCTTTTCACTGGAGAAAAAGAGTAGATACAGCTCAACAAGAGACAGTAAAGGCCAGTAGTGCTGAAAAACACAAGAGGAGAGATCAAGAGAGACTGGCAAAAGCCTTTCAACAGGTAAAACAGTGAAGCAGTGACATATTGTCCTTCCTGGTGAAAAAACAAATATGGGTGGTAAGAGTTAAAGTCATTTATATGTTCTCATGATGTTGACAGGGAATAAGAGTTGAGAGAACATACTGGGTTATGGGTCGGGAAATGTCAGAGAGCTGGACCACAGCCAGTCAGCTATGGCAGGAAAGCTCATTAGATCAGGAAGATACTGAACTGGAAAGCTGGCAGGGGCCTGTGGCCAACAGGGGTCCAGAAAATGTTTGGGAAAACAAGTCAGGGATGACCAAGAGCATTGTGTCAACAAAACATTAAGAGAGACCTAAATGAGCTGAAGATCAGCTGGGAAGAAGTAGATGAAAGAACCAATGTCTGCGGTTTTGGCGATACCATCTGCTGAATTTATGAGTCACAGAGACCAAAACCAGATAGAAACAAGAACTGGGCAGGCAGAGTTATGACCTGCTGGGTCTGAGAACGAACCACTAATTTATTTTGCATGTACTGTATTGCTGATTCCCTCCACATCTGAGTTAAAAAATAGTGGGTTTTACACCCAGAAAAATGAGTAACACTTGTGAGTTTAATTCATACCACTTGCATCACTGCTTCCGTGAATCTGGTGGCCATCAATTTTAGTGTACGTGGGAACCTTGGGCTGTTCCCTGGCTTTCATTTCATCTATTTACTACACTTATGGTGGGATACTGGAAGTAGTGATGAGCATTGCAAAACCAGATTGTTTTTGCTGGATCCCACTGCTTTCAGCTCCAGCTACTTTCCTTTCCCCTGAAGCCACTGACTACTGCATGCAGAACTTAATGTCCCAGAGCAATAGCTGGAGAGGTGACAGCTGTCACGCACCCATGGCCACATGTGTGCACATGGTTGCATCTGCATCTGTAACCAAATGAGATGCAGCAAGTCATGGACTGTGGTTTTTTATGATGTGCTCTGTTTGTTTGGAGCCTGGCTGTGGGCAAACTTTTTCTGTCACATTCCTGAGAGTTTGGGGAAAAGTTTCTGAGGACCTTTTACAGGGTGTTACTGAAGGCCACCATGACACAGTAATTCAAGTATGTGACACTGAGTATTTCTCTGTCACTAATAGCCTTGTGGTGCGTGTGGATTGGCATGCCAGCATAACTGATGGATCTGGTGTTTTCCATTGCTCTTGATGCTCATTGACTTTCAGGGGAAGGTCGTTGATGGGCTAGTTTTTTCCTCCTGTTTGTGTAGGTGGTGGCATATCACATCTTGTGATTGAAATTTCTAATAACAGCAGCAGCCATGGTAAGCCTGCAGTCCAGTTGGGAAGACCAGTGGAAAAAGCAGCACTGGTGATCTATCTAGGTTCAGTTTTTACAGCTTTAGTTGACAAATACAGGATTTCACCCAGTAGACAGAACAGAAAGCCTTGCCAAAACTTCTACCTATGGAAAAAGATTGGATCTGTTTTTTTCCTAAATGAAACTTTGATGCAGTCAGTCATGAGATGTTCTTATTTACTGCACTCCCAGAAATATAAGGCAAATGGTTCCTTCACACAGCATTTCAAACAGCTCATCTGAAGGGTGGCTGTTCACTAGATGAGGTAGTTCCCTTTTCAATTGTCATTCCAGAGCAATGCTAAGAATGTGGTCAAAAAATGTTGTGACATAAAACTTGGACTGACTTCAAAATAAGTTCTAAATTTGTTTTCTGCATAATCACCTCTGTGGTAGAGGTAGAAATCTTTTTTTCCAAAATGCTGATGGCATTTTGGAGACCACAATACATCTCTTCACAAGTGCAGTAAGCTTCCGGCCCACATCTTCCCAGAGTCTCTCCTGTCACTTCCTTGTGCAAATCCCATCAAAGATGCCTGTAGCTCACCAAAGGACTCCATTTTGGTTATCTTTCTGTAATTATACAAGAGGCACAGGATATGTACCTCTCTAAGCACCCTTATTTTTTTCCATATCAAAAGACACTTGTTCCTTTGTTCAGATCAAAGACATTTCTCAGTGTTAGAAGTTTCTCACATGAAGAACTAAGCCGAACAATTACAGCACTCTTGCTTGATACCGCTATCAAAGGATACCTCCGTATGCTCATTACTTTTTACTTTATGCCCTACTGGAATTACATTTGTTTTCTTTTAACTCCAGAAGAACAGGAAGGCTGCCTCTGGATAGCCCAGAAACTTTGGTATTCCAGTTGCTATACAGATATTTTCTTAGTTTTGTTTTTAAAGCTTCATAAAGTGCTTGTGTACATATTCCAGAAGGTTATGACAGGTATTTAAAATTGGACTATGGGCTGCCATAGAAAATTATATTAATGAAAAAAAGGAGTAATTGTCCAGCCAGGTGGATCCAACAGGGATAGGGAGCTCCAAAGAACTGTTTCTTATTGCATTTATATTTCTTGGAGTAATTGCCTCTATGCTCTAGAAATTGCTCTGGGTGTCAGGCCATATGCACTTCAGAAGCATGAGACTGTCCTTTGCTATTTGCTAATTAGTCAGAAGGCTCTGATAACACTGGCTAAGGAAAAAAACAAAAGCAAGCAAGGCTGATTGTCTTGGCTATCTTGTCCTCTTCAGCAAAAGCTGCACAAAATATACAGACACACCAGTACCTGCAAGTGAAAGCCTCGGACTTGTGGGAGTCAGGTTTGAGCCTTTTCACTATTTTGGGCTCCTGTTGATAGGCAAGATAGCCAAAAGAGAAGCAGTGGTTCCCTTTCCTTCCCATGGTGACCATGGGCACTTTTCACATAAGACCCCAGTGGGTAAAGCCCAGAGTTAAGTATAAAGTAGGGATGAAGTTAAGAGTGCTGATCCCAGAGCTGCTAAACATGCAACAAGCAGGGAGGCGTGAGGCAGGCCAGACTCTTTGCCTCTCGAGCAGTGACAGCAACCAAGCCCAGCTGCAGGAGTGCTACAGCTGCAGGCAAAATGTGAGCTAAAAAGATCTACTCAAGTTTTAGGATGAGACAGACAACATCTTCCCCACAGAGATGGGAAGCATTAGCATTGGTGTGCAAGACTTTGTGCATGATTTTGTTTAGAAAACTGGTTCCAGCTCTGATCAGCTGTGTTTTAATAAAAGATAAACTGAAACAGATGTGGTAAAAGGCTCTAAGGGTGATCAAGGCAAGGATGTCTATCTTCCACGTGGAGACTGAGAGACTTCTTTGGCTTAATGATATGAAAAGAACTGGCCCTTCATGAAAAAAATCATATGTCGAAATCACAGCGAGACAAAATAACTATTTAAGTTAAATGGCAGTGTTGATTGTAGAAAAAAGAAATGGTGATGAAGAAAATTAGGTCAGAAATGAGAAATTGCCTGGTTATCTAAGAAATGGCATCTGGCAGGATGCCAGATCTTTCTAACAAAAGAAAGTGTCAAGTAGTTGGGGTGGTTTCAGAAAGACCTTACTGTGTATATGGAAATGTTTGTGTGGCACTGGGGATGAGCCTTCACATCCCTCAGACACCCTTGAGCCCTCCTGGTGCAGTGACATGCCTCCTGCTGCTCATGTATTGCAGCCTATGTGGGGCACTGGAAGGGAAGTGGAGCCTCCCTGTGTACTGTAAAAGCACCAGGCTGTACATGCTGCTGGATCCATGTTACATTTCTCAGAATCACAGAATCAGTTAGGTTGGAAAAGACCTCTGAGGTCATCAACTCCAAACTATGAACAAACACCATCATATCAACTAGACCATGGCACTTTGTTGCTTGTCCAGTCTCTCCTCAAACACCTCCAGAGTTGGTCACTCCAGCACCTCCCCAGGCAGCCTATTTCAGAGTCTTATCACCCTTCATGTAGAGAAATTGTTCCTAATGTCCAATCTAACCCTCCCCTGGCACACATTTCATCGTGCTGGGCAGCAGAGTACCTGAGTGTGTCTTTTTGTGTCTCTAGCCCTTGATTTCTGTACTGCCATTAATCACTTGCTGTAAGTCAGAGCTGGTACAGCCAGGCTGCTTGGCAAAAAATGCTGGGAAGATTAATGTCAGGAAGGTGGTGAGGTGCTTGGATGCTTCACTCATGAAGGTCATGTGAGTATGTGAGGCAAGCAGACTGGGATTTCAAAAGCATGGAGGAAACTCTGCTGAAAGCCAGCAACACCTTTATTCCTGTATCCCTGTGGAACTTTTGAAAATACTTCACTCTGATGGCAAAGAAAACACCTTTTTTGCAAGTGCTCCTCTGAAATTTTCATGGGAAGATGGGAGTAAGGGATATACTAGCTGGCCTGTGACTGGCCTGCAATGAGTTCTCCCCAGTTTCTGTAGTCTCCTGTTGTATATTACAGAGCCTCACTCTGCCCTTTAGCATCCAACCACTTCTGCTCAGATCTTCATTCACCCATGGTCTTGCAGATTACTTGTGGTGCATGCTGCTTAGAAATCTGATGCCTGTTTAAAAAAAACCACAAAAAACAACAACAGACCCAAACACTAGTTTCTGTCCTCTGCCTTTTGGGAGATTGAGTTAAAACCTCTTTCCATTCCCAAAAAAGGCAGCTGAAGATAAAATTATTATCCTCCAGATGTTCCCCCCCTCTGGCTAGTGGTCAGTTCCACAGGAATCAGTTGGTCTAAGTTTAACTGTACAAATCTATTTTTTTGTGTCAACAGGAAGGAAAAGTGACAAGATGTTTGTGTTGTTTGGATATTGTTTGCAGGATTCCTGAGGACTATTAAAGAATCACAGATGGGAGGAGTGGGATGACAATTACTTCAACCTGGTGATAGTCTTCAGGATGTCACAATTTCTGTCAAACATCTGTGAGAAGATTGCACTGACCACAACTCGGTTCTAGTGGTGGCTAGGATATATCAGGACAGGAAAGCAAAGGATCAAAGCTAAATAATTTCTGAATTAATACCACAGCAAACTAGCTGAAATGTGTTCTCAGTTAGAAATAGGTAGCACTACACTGCAGCACCTCTTCTCCTACCCACTCCCTTGGCCTTTCTGCTGCAGCTTCCCTCTGAGAGCTAGTTAATGATTTTCGCCTCACTTCTGATAGAAGACAGATAACCAGCTTGTGTGGCTTTGATTCCTGTCTCATTTATCTCTGCATGTTGCATCTGTGGCTTTACTGAGGTTATTTCTCAAAGAACAGGTTCTGCGGTGCTCTAAGTGTTAACCAAGCACAGGTCTAAGAAATTAATAGACTTAGAGGACCTGGTTGGATCTGGTCAATATAACAACAACAAAAACACCAATTTCCTCCCAGTCAGCTGACTAATCATTTTTATCACAGCTCATGCATTATCAGCACTTGTTTTTGATCAAAACATGTTTGGGCTTAGGGTTTGCCACTGCAGTTTGTCTGCTTAATTCAATTACTTCTTTGATCACTTCTGAGAGAAGTACCTGTAGATTAAATTCCCATTTAGTTTTTATTGGAGCAAAACCTCACTGTTTCCCTCATTTCCTGGGATTGCAGCAGCAATAGGAAGTGTATCTTTATTTGCACAGACATCAACAAGATGTCATTAATCCCTCCTGAGGGCTCTTTCTTGCAAGAGCAAGTGGCTCTTTCCCCATGAACCTCTGTTATCTGCTGGGAAATGCAAGAGGCCCTCTCACTCCCCCTGGAATGACACACACCCCTTCTAAAGCCTTAACTTGGACCCCACAACTTTGCTGCACTATTTTATTACCGTTGTGTCAGATATAACACAGACATGCAGTCTGGAGTGACAGAGACCAGAGGACAGATTTTATTCCTGACAGAGTTTCATAAACAGCAAAACAATGAGTTCCCTAAAGGAGCTGCAGACTCATATTTCAATAAAACTCCATAAAATGAGTAGTTTATGAGTACTCAGAGAGCAAGTCACATGGAGCTGCAACAAATGGGATGGAGAAGATACAAGCTGCTCTCAGGCAGCTCGGGCTTCTTTCCCTCCCAGGGCATTTGACAGCACAAGACCTTTTTGCCTCCATTTGAGGACACTTTGGACTTATATCTGGAGGAGAGAGCTATGTTGATGTTGTACTTTATTCCCTTCATCAGCTTCTGGAACCCTCTGAACTGGATGGCAAGAATAACAAAGAATTTTTTTTTTCAAGTCAGAATGTCTGTAGTGCCTCACTAATTATTTTTAATTAGTTGTGATACTCAGGAATAACTGTTTTATGTATTTTGTTGTCTTGGTTATTGTGTCGTTGTCATATTGGTGGGAATGATTTTTTATAACCTATAAGGACATTACTGTAACACATTGATCAGTGTGGTAAGACATGCTAAATGAACTTGTAAAAATGCAACAAGATGTAAAACAAGTTTAAAGAGCTAGTTCTTCACAGTCTGTCCTCAATCTCATTTCTGGATGCCATCTTGTTTTTCCTAAGATGTGTGAAAACAAAAAAGGAAAATTATCAGGAAAGAAAAAGCACTGATTTTAGCTATTAGAAGCCTTAATTCCACGTTTTAATGCACAGTTGAATGAAACTATGGATTTGTAGGATAGCTGTGTTCTGTTAATTAAGTTAATTAACTGTTAATTAAGTCTCATTTAATCTCAGCCTGACATGACAATCCAGAGCGCCCTCACCATGCATCCAGCCCAGCTGAAGTCTTCTGAGTGAACCTTCTCCAGCTCTTGGCTGCCCAAAACATTCCTGTACCCATTGGCATCTCCTTCTTACCTAAGGTTCGTATCTCTCTGCTTTCTCATATCTCTCCCCAGAGGTTCTGGTGCTTAGTTAAACGCTTAGTTAAACCCTTCCCACAGTCCCACTTGTAAGAGGCTATTACTCTGGCCCCTTCCCAGGCCCTGAAATAACACCTGAGAGGCTGGTCCATGTGGACATGTCAAACAGACAATATGGAAAACTTTTTTTCTGCTGTTTTTTTTTTTTTTTTTATTTCTTAGTGATAGTTTGTAAGCCTCATTTTAGCTTGACCTCAGGTAAACTCCAGAGATGTAGGCAGGATTTGGCATGGTTGAACATAATACTTTCAGCTTGCAGCCCTCAAAATTTCTATGGTCAGTTGCTTCTGTCTGTTTTCTGTTCATGTTTAATATAGAATATACTTAAGAAATGTGGAAGAGCATCAAGCTGTAAAATAGTCCTTAAGTGAGTCATGAGGCCCAAATAGCTCTGCTGGAAAACCAAGAGCATTTCCCAGGCCTTACCCTCTCCATGGCCACCCACATTTCTTGTACACTTCCAGTTCCTACCTACACCACACTGGAAATGGAGCTGCTGAAAAATCCTATTCTGTGAGGTATGCCGAGATCATAAACATGGCCTCTCCACGTTCCATATGACCCTTATGGGATATTTCACATTACTAAATTCTTTTGTACGTGGAAGGACTTTTCAATCCACTCCTGTTCTCTAATGAAGAGAACTTGGGGTCACAAGTGCTCATTGTTGAGTCACATCCAGCTGCAATCCACCTGCACCCCTAAGACCTTCTCAGCAGAGGCACTCTCAATCCTTTCATTCCCCAGCCTGTGTTGATACTGGAGATTACCCTGGCCCAGGTGCAGCATGTTGCACTTGGCCTTTTCGGACCTCATGAGATTCACATGGGCCCACTGCTCAAGCTTGTCGAGGTCCCTCTGGATGGCATCCAATCCTTCAGGTGTTTCAAGCATGCCACTCAGCTCGGTGACATCTACAAATGTAGATGCCCTCGATACCTACATCTACATGTACATGTAGATGTACATTTGTAGACATCTACAAGTGTAGGGTACACTCGATACCTTCATCTACATCATGAATGAAGATATTAAATGGTGTTGCTCTCAGTACAGACCCTTGAGGAACACTACCTGCCACAGATGTCCATCTGGACATTTAGCCACTTATCACAACCCTCTGGATGTGACTATCCAATCAATTTCTTATTTATCAAACTGTCTACCCATCCAATCCATCTTTCTCGAATTTAGTGAGAAGGATGTTTGTAGGGAACTGTGTCAAAGGCCTTAAAGAAGTCCAGATAGATGACATCCATAGCTCTTCCCTTGTCCACTGAGGCAGTCACTCCATCATAGAAGGCTACTGAGTTGGCCAGGCAGGACTTGCCCTTGGTGAAGGTTGTCACAGATCATATCCTTGTCTTTCGTGAGCCTTAGCACAGCTTCTAGGAGGATCTATCTGTTCCATCATCTTCCCAGGCACAGGTGTGAGGCTGACAGGGTGGTAGTTCCCAAGGTCCTCCTTTCTATCCTTTTGAAACATAGGTGCAATGCTTCTTTTTCTCCAGTCACCAGAGGGTTTGTCTGACTGCCATGAGTTTTTGAATATCATGAAGGGTGGCGTGGCAATTACATCAGCCTATTCCCTTGGGACTCTGGGATGCATCTCATTAGGCCCCATAGACTTATGTATGTTTGGGTTCCTCAAGTGGTCATGAGCCTGACCTTCTCCTACAGTGGGAAGGACTTTGCTCCCTCAGTACCCATCTTGCATTCCACCCACTTGAGAGGAGTGGGAAGAGAGGCTGACAGTGAACACTGAGGCAAAAAATCATTGAGTACCTCAGTCTTCTCCTCACTCATGGTTGCCAGTTTGCCAGCCGTGTTTATGGGGGCAGTACACTTTCTTTGACCTTCCTTTTCTGGTTAACAGGTAGAACTAGTTAACTGTAGAAGCCCTTCCTGCTGTGTCCCTTGCCAGGTTCAGCTCCAGCTTTGCCTTGACCTTCCTCACCCACTCTATTACCCGGCTCAAGGACTTATCCTCTATGCATTCCAGGATTCCTCTGGTTTGCCTACAGCTCACTGTGCTACACGTCCAGCAGGTGCTGGGGTGGCTGAAGTCCCTCAGCAGGACAAGAGCCTAGCTTCTTGCAGGTCTATCTAAAAGAAAGGCAGCTATTTTTTCAAATCACTAAAATCTACATTTTATAATTAACTCTGCAGTAATTCAGTGTATAACTGGTATTGTCTAAAAATATAGTTTAAAAATTATTTTTATTTTTAAAAAATTGGAAAACATTGTATAGCTAAATGAAGAGTTTCAAAAAATTATTTATTCTGGAAACAACTTTTCCTGACATTTATACATGTTCATGTAATTTATTAATGAGTTGTGGCAATTTAGAGGGTTGTACTTACATGGTAATAAAAGACATTTTATCTTCCATTTAAAGATATCACTAGAAAATCATACTGACACATTTATGATTTTTAGCTCCAGGTTCAAGTTGTTGAAGAAATATCATGTGTATGTTTTGAACATGATTTATACCCTGTTTTCCTTTTCATAAGCTGTCCATTATCTTTCTATCAGACTTCTTGATGATGTTACATAAATTATGTTAAAGGCTGTAGTGGCATTGTGAGTATTGTAACTTAGATGATTTTTTTCTGTGTGTTTGAAAGATAAAATTACAGTTACTACAGGCAGCAAGGGAAATCTATAACTTCTGCATCAATAGCAAACTCATCAGCAGTGGAGCCCGTGTGCTTAATGGTTTAGGGAAGTTTACTGGGGTTACAGTGTGTGCTGCACAGGGCCAGAGCAGCTCCTGTGATGCCTTAGTGCTGTCATTGCCATCAGGGAAATCTGACATCTTAGTAATTTTCTCACTGACTTTTCTAATCCTACCTCTAATGTCAATAAAAGGTAGGTCTGCTGTGGGAGATTTCTCTGTGGTTACACGCTTTCAGTAGGATGGAAATGGAACAGGTTTTGCCCCCTGTCCCCATTCCTTCATCTCCTGTCTCCTGTTCTGCGTCTCAAAGGAGGAGCCAGGATTTGGGGCCTGCCTGTCAGTGGATGTTGCAAATGTCCCCTCCAGAGCTGCCTTTTGGGGAGGTGTTTATCCCACTCAAACTCATTGCACATTTACAAATCTGGTCCTCATCAGTTAGGACAAAGACTTACTACCCTACTGAACTTTCTGAAAGTGGTGGACTATTTATTGCATTTAATTTTGCTGATGTGTTGTGTGGGTAATTAACTCATTAATTTTTGTTTCATTTCTGTTTCTAAATAAAAGAAGCTTGTAGGCATCAGTGGATGTTTTGTGAAGTTACCACTGTTTTGGGCACCAAGGGACAAATCAAAATATCTGGCTGGGCTGCTGCACGACTGAGTATTTTTCAAGATGAAAAGAAGTGATAGACAGAGGATACAGCAAAGTATTTTGTGTAGATATCACTGTGATTACCATGGGCAGCATCACCCACGGCTGAAGGCCTGGCCCCAGGGGACACAGTCAGTGCTTTAGTGATAACCCTGAGGATGTCAGGTCAGGACTGAGAGATGTGCTTGTGTAGTGTCACAAATGGAATCAGACTGGTAATCTCTGCAGAGTCTCTCAAAGCCATCTTTCCAAATCACGGAGCCAATGCAGATTTCAAGCCAAATTCAGTCCAATTTTTCCTGTTCTCCAAACAGGACAAGAACACTTGAAGAAAGTGTGTTATAAAATCAGCACTGTCAGCACTGTGTTGAAAGGAGAAATATCCTATTAATTCCTATTTAACAATAATGACTAAATTGTGGCAAAATGGAAATGTCATAACCATGTTTGTGTATTTACTAGAATACGTAAATTTATCTGTGGCATGAACAAAAAAAACCCCCACCCTTATAGGCAGACAGCATCAGCACACAGCTTTTTTGCTGCTTTTAGTTAAAGCAGAGCTTTTGGCTATTTAGGAAGGTATTTATGGAGCCAAATGCCAGGAGTCATGGCTATTTACCCGGTTGTCACTCCTTTAGCTGCGCACACACTCAGCTGCTGTGGCTCTTGTATATTCCTCTTGCTTGTAAATAAGTTCCTCTTGGTGGTATTTTCGTGTGCAATCTGGGAAACAGCAGGCATCTAAACTTTGATTACATTTATGAGCATATTACTGTTGTCAGACTGATAATCCAGAAATGCCCTTTCTTTGCCCTCATAATTTCATTGTGTTTATGCTTCTTACTGGCACCTTTAATTTCAATTTTTTCTTCATTTATAGATGTGTTTGCTTGAAAATGTACTCAAAGATACCACTACTCCTTAGTCAAATGCATAATAACCAAACATTCCTATAAAACTAGCTTAATTCTAAGCTTAATCTGATGAACCTTAAAAGTGCATTTTATGAACAGAGGGTCAACTGATATTAAAAATCTTCCTCTGAGGAAATGTTGGCTGCATCCATGTCCATAGGGCTGCCATGGGCTGCACTTTGTGGTCGTGAAGAGGGATGAGTTTGAAGCCAAGCTGGGACAAAAGACTTGTGTAGCATTTGCCCAGTGCCGAAGGGTGCAGGGACATCTGTCCAGCATCCCTGCCCGTGGCTCCAAAGTGAAGCCAGCTTCACAGGGCTCAGCCCAGAGCTGCTACTGCTCCTCAGAGCAGAGCTGTGCTGTGGTGTAATGGGAAAGAGGGAGTTCAGCAAAATGTGAGGGAATGGCTCTCAGCACAGCTCTCTCTCAAGACATTTATTTGCGAAGTGTCTACATAACACCCCATCTCTCTCATTTGAATCCCTGCTATACTTTCAATTGCAGCCTGGAGCATTGTGAGCATGTAGTTAGGGGAAAAGCGGTATCAATCAGGAAAACCCGAGAATGTGCTCATTAGTACAAATGTTTGGATGTGGGCAGTTTAATCCTTCACAGGAAAATTAGACATTCGCATTCTCACAGTTTTGTTGGGAGAAAAACACCAGGCACGGAAGGTTCTCAGCACCTCCTCATTAGTACATCTCTGTCCAGAAGAAATCTGCCTTTACCAGTGAAGCCTTCAGTGAGCAAAAGCTGCCTTTCCTAACACCGTGGGGGATTTCAACACTGTTCCTGTGTGTGCATCGTGTGGCTGTAGCTGTAGCTGAGAGGCAGTGGCTGTCAGCACAAGCAGTGGGAGAGAACAGAGAGGCATTTAGGTACCTGTGAAATACATGCAAAGGGCTGTATGCCTCTGATTAAATTTAACTTCCCTTGCACTGCCATCAACAACCCCACTCTGTACAGCATTGATTAAATTAGAAAATGAGCTCCTCTTTGGAAGTGGCAAGGAAATCAAAACAGTGCTGTCCCACAACACAGTCCCATCACAGCTCCGGTGAGATGTTAACGGATGGCAGAGCAAAGGGCTGGCTGTGCCACTGCTCAAAAAAAGAAAGAGAGAGAAATATGTGTCAGAGGACACATTTTCTTGGCAACATAGTTAAAGGCTCATATCTGAAAATAATAAATTGTGGCTATCTGTGTATAAATAATCAAGTTAATAAATCACTGTCTACAAAGTGCTCATATGGTGTCAGAGGATAAACTCTGGACTTTCCCAAAGCTGGTGCCAAATGTGTAACACCTCTAAATAGTGAAGGAAGTTTTATGCCCAGGAGGGCCCAGGAGCCAGGATACCTGGATGGAGATGTGGATGCCTGGGGGGAGGTAACCCCTCCTTGCCTGTGCTCAGTGTATCTCCAGGCACAGCAAAAGCAGCAAGTGGGCAAAGGAGAAACCCCAAAGAACCCAAAATCTCTGCTCTGCCCTCTCCTAGGTGTCTGTACAGGCTACAGGGTGATTTGCTGCACAGCTGCAGGATGTTTACAGTAAGTTGAGTCACCCTTCAAGCTCCATCTCTAATGGGATTTCAGTCACCTACTTCACAAAAAAGCACTTTAAATTTAGGTACCTTAACCTTGAATTGCTTCCTGGCCTAAGTATTCCTTGTAGGAGGAATGCCGGCTTCTTGCAAGTGAGATTTTTATTCCCAGTCTCTTTAAAATGCCTTTGAGTTCATGCAGGGGTGAAGTCAAGTAGCAATTAAATAAAGCCCAACAGGGAGAAAAATTGTCATGAACAATGACGTCTAATGACTGCCTGTAACCAAGTAATTTAGCCTGTCTGAGCAGAGCAGTTCCTTTAAAACTTTCCAGTGTGGCTGTCCAAGGCTCATTTTGCAAGAAGAGAGAACAGAAGTAAAGGAGCCTTTAAACATTTTGAAAAAAGCCAGTGAGGGTTTCTAAGCTGCTGAAAATGTGAGGTTAGAAGAAGGGAATGGTAGTTTTCAGACTACAAGGAGAAAACAAAGTACTGGATTTCGACAAGCACTGGGCACCTGCACTGATTTTGACTGGAAAGACACCACAAAATTTGCATCTCTCCAGGGCTGTTGTTTCTATGCCATGTGAATTCTGGTGAGAGTCATGCTTTTGTGTAGGTTGCTAGCAGATTACAACAAGTGGGAATTACCAGTGCTGTGGTGCAGAGAGGGTTAGCTAACTCCACAGCATCCCTTCTGTTGGAGAGCCATGTCTGTATGACATTGGGACAATTTCTGGCTTCTGCTGCTGCACATTAGGTGTCCATTTCCTTTATTACTGCATGTTTAGGGTCCTTAAACATACAAACCACAGCAAGAGCCGCATATAACAATGAGTGTTTTTGAAGAGCTTGTACTGGAATTGCACATAGGACACAGCAAGAGCAGAAACATGGGAGGAAGGGTGAGGATTGAGATTATGGCAGTAAGTTCCTGCAGTTACCTGGTTTGGGCAGGTGTGGGGAAGGCCCTTCTCTCTTCCCTCCTGACAGCAGTGACTGCTGCTGTGATTAATCCTCTCAATGGACTCTTCCTCTTCTGCTTTGGCCAACAGCCCACCTTCCCACAGCAGAAGCTCTCACACCTCTCTGGGTCTGTAGTTCTGTACTCTGCAGGCATCTATTTCACCTGAATCACCTGAGTAGTGGAGGTGATGTACTTAGCAACGTCTTGCACCTGCTTTTAACTCAGTCTTTATGAGATGTCTTCACTAAACTTTCTGATTTAGGTAGACCCTAAATTACTTTTTCTTAGCTAAACTTTGTCTTATAACTATTTTTTTTTTCCAGCAAGAGGAATCTGCATACCTAAGAGGAATGAAACTCCAGGGCTCCATGTTAGCTGTGCTTACAGCCAGTGCGACACAGCTCTGCCAGGACAGTTGGGTGTGACTGTGCATGTCTCTGGCTGCTGAGGACCTCAGCATGCTGGCTCAGCACCACTGCTCAGTGCAGCATGGCTGGAAGCAACAGTGGCATTTATTGTGGCATCATTTCAAATGCCTGCCCAGCAAACCCCAGCCTAAGGCACCCCTCTTTGACAGAGACCCACTGTGGTGGTCCTTCCCCCCACCATCGCTTCTTCAGTGTGCTGGGCACAAATGGCTCCTCCTCACTGCCTGACCTCACATCCCTCACTGCAGGACAAAACCCAGACAAAAATATCACCTTGTTCGTACATAATAAAAAAGTCATTTTCACCCCAAACCAGGACTAGCCTTGCTCTGAAGCTGGCTTGCTCTCAATGGAAAATGGGCCTGATACTGCTTTAACAAAATGTGCAGAAGTGAACCCATTTGTTTATACTGAGCTAGGAAAATCCCTTCACTTTGCTGTAGTTACAAATGTTTTTCACACTACTGTTCAGGACTTCTGCTTTTTATGTCTGGCCTAAAAGACTGCTCTCTCCAGCCATCGAGGACTTATTAACCCCATTTATGGGAAATGGTTGAGCACTGACTCAGAGGGAAGAATGACACTTATTGAATCACTAGCACCAGCATCCCAAGGGTTTTCCTTGGAGGCCTCTCAACCAAATATTAGCTAGGAAAACACAGGGCCATAGGGAGTGCCGCCCCGGCTGCAGCCAGCGGCTCACCTATCATCGTTCTGTCCACACAGACATGCCTGTAACCCATGGAGCCCAGGCTCTGCCTTGGCACGGGGTCAGGCACCGCAGCTTTGCGTCCAAAGCTCACGTCTCACTGCATATTAATTCTTTCCAAGCCGCGGATGTCGTTCTGTCCTCAGCGGCAGCCGGCCTCTTGCTCTCTGACAGCAAATTAGGATGCTTTCAGGCAGTGCCCTCTGCCTCTCCCCTCGCCTAGCTCTGGCTCTGGTGGGGGCAGGGGGGTGCAACAGCAGCAAACAGAACTTCCTTGCACCTCACATCCCAGGCTTTTTTTCCCTTTGGGAGTGAGGTTTCCCAAACCTGTCCTTCCAGCACAAGGTCTTGGTGCGGCACCTCACCGTTCCTCTCCCTCTCCATCCTTTCTCCCCTTTTCTGAGGAGGTGAGTTTTGGCATTGCAGGGTCAGGGCAGAGGAGGTGGAGAGCTCAGGAGAGCAAAGTGCTGCAAGCAAAGCTGGCCCTCTGGGTATCTGAGGCCGCAGAAGGCACGACTCGTTGCACTGGAGGAGTCATTCGTGCGCTGAATTGGTTTCACACCTGACTGATCTGTGCAAGTCGTGACCAAGAGAGGATCATGGTTTGTCTCTAAGTCCTTGACATCCTCACTTTTTTCTGAATTGCCAGGAGTTGGGGTGGTCATTCTGGCTCAGAGTTCAACCTCTGGCTCAGGTCTGGAGTAAGTAAGAGACTTTTTCCTGTGGAGATCAGCCCTTTACACCAACAGAATGGGTAAAGCTGCCTAGGCTAGCTACATGCAGAAGTGGGTGCCAAAATAGATATTTATAAATAATTGTGATGAGAAAATAATGTTTTGCTTAATCTGAGACCACAACATGGTATTATGTTGATGATCTAAAGATTGTTATTTTCTTGAACTTTTAAAGTGAAATGGTTCTTCTTTTAAAAAAAGCTATCTTTGCTATGGACTTAAGTATGTCTAGAAATTTGTTATTTTCTGTTGTGTAATAAAATGGCCTGTATTTGTTCTTGCACAGATGCCTTTTTAAAATTTCCAAGAAAGCTGAAAAGGTTTGACACAGAAGGTATTTCAAATTGTCTGGTTACATCCACTACAGTCTGTTGTGTAGACTTTGCATTTGTTGTTGCACCTGAATGTGTTTTAAAGTACAGATAGCAGTATTTAGATAAAACAAAGACAGCACTCTTTCTCTGCCTGTGTGTGAAGACAAAAGAGAAATGGAGAAAAGCTGTCAATCACCACACTAAGCAGGTGTGAAAACCTCAGATCTTTTCCTAGATCCCAGTTACATCCCAAATCATGTCAAAATATCACCAAGAGCCCAAGTCAGGAGTGCAGGAGTGTGTCAGCCAGCAATGAATCAATTCAGAAGCATCTGCCAGCTTCAGCAGGAGATTTCAATGTGTGTCAATAAAAGCTTGATCCAAGCCAAGGTCCCTGATGCACCTGGCATTCTGCTTGCGCCCTGTAAGAGTCTTTGAACTTGGCTTCTGTTATGTCACCAGATTTCTGGCCAGGTTAGACACTTCATGGCTGCCCCTTACCTAATGGAGTTTGTCCTGACTGAGCAGTTTCATGTGCAGAAATGATGGCCATTCCTCCTTTGCTTTGCAAACCACCGCATAGTTCTGGCAATACAAAATGACTTTCCAGTGCCTCTCAAACCTGGACATGCTTCAGTGGTGTGTGAGGCTCTTTAGTACTCTCTCTTACCAGGTCCCTTTCTTAGACATAAACAAATTTGTTAAACTTTAACCATTTTTTTCTGACATTTTCCATGCTGGGCATTGGCATCAAGATTTTTGGTCACACTTTTTGGGGTTTTATAGGAAGGTGACAGAAAAACTTGAAATTTCAACATTTTTATATGATTCCTGGGCAATCATTTCTGGACAGGAGGATAGAGAAAAATATACTGATTGAATGGGGTGGAATCTTGCTCCCTTTCCCCTGAGTGAATGCCATGATTTTGGGATGATGGCAGTAGTACAGGCTGAGTGAGAGGCAGAGGAGGAAGGCCAAGAGAGAGACAGAGGCTGGAAGGAAGAAGAGGGCTGAGTTCCAGCTCTGGGCTGCCATATGGATCAAGGTCTAAACATCTTGGCAAACCTTGGTCTCATGGACCCTATGAAGCTGGGGAACACACACTTATGTTTTTCTAGAAGGACCAGGTCCAGTTGAACTGCAGAACTCCTTGCTGTCTACATTTTACAGCCTTTTCTTCCTAACCCATCTTTGAATAGTATATTCATAGATGCTAAGCTCTCTCAAGCCAACAGCAGTGTTTTCATTGATTTAACATAGCCAAGGTTTCAAGCCAGTCCCAAAAATTAAACAAGTGATGATTTTGTCTCAGTTCAACAGGGGCTAAACCATAGCACTGGGAATACTCCTCTCCCTCTCTCCCTCAGGACTGGAGGATTCAGCATACATTGTGTAAAGTTTAAATCAGAGAAATATTAAAATCCTGTTGGGTTGGCTGTTGCTGTAGAATGATAAGTTTTGGGTATGTAAGCCACAGTAAGAGAGGGTTTATCCTTGGCTTCAGAAAGCTTATGTGCTTGTGGTCATGTTTGCAGATGTCTCTCACAGGTGATGAAGCAATGGCTGTTTCACAGGGCAAACTTCCATTGAGCTGAGGAGCAAAATAGCAGTTTCATGTCTTGAACAGGTTAAGGAAAAGCTGTTCACCAAGAAGCCCTGGTTATGTTGATATGTTCCCTCTTTGCTGACTTTTTGCTTTGATTTTTGTTTTATGTTTCTCCAGTGTACCAAGGCCTGGCTGCTGTGCTGGATTCATGAATCCCCTGAGACTCTGTGACAAATCCCATTGGCCATCTTTTCTCCTGGCCACCTCAACTCCTGGCCATCTCTTCAGCATGTTGTCAGGGATCTTGATGTGATTTTCTATCTGTTTAGTATAACATAGCACACCACCATAGCTATAACATAGATTTTGTTATGAACTGATCTTTTTTTTTTTTTTTTTTTTTTTTTTTTTTTTTTTTTTTTTTTTTTTTTTTGTTGGTTGGTTTTTTTGTTGTTCTGGTGTTTTGTTTTTTTTTTTCCTTTGTAAAGGTCTTGTCTATCATAGACTTCAAGCCTCTTCCCACTTTCTGCATTCATTTCACTTGTGATTTCTTGAAGGAGAAAAATTAGTTGAAGTTTTTAGATTTAATGAAGATGTTTGGATAATTTGTGATGACTTGGGTATACAGGAGATCACACTGAAGTCTCATTTGGATATACTTTCAATGAAAGCATCCAAATAAAAGAACCTAGGCCAGCAGGAAGGGTTACCTACGCAGGTAAGAGCAGTCATACTGGGTCTTACTCCTTTTTCAGGCTGGAGCCCCTGCTGGAGGTCGGGTGCTGCCCCATACAGCCCCTTGGCTTGGCCCAGTAGGACCAAGCTCATGTGTACTTTACCTGAACATATCACAGAACAGACTCCTGCAGCTGAATGACCTAATGTGCAAAGAAACATTTTCATTTATTTAGTTTCAACCCACCCCGTTCTCCTCTCAGCTGATGCCCCTCAGTTCATGTACTAGAAGAGACTGTGAAAAATTTATCAAGTATAGGAAAAAATAATCAGCAAATATTGTGAATGTTTAAACGTAAAAGAGTTAACATTCTGATTTATTATATTTTCGATAACAATATCAGTTTCAGCAACATTCCCAGAAGCATGAACACATCTTAAGAATGCTCTGATTTCAAGAAGTGAGATGACTTCTACCACAGACACAGATTTTGGTTATTTTGCTTGCAGTTAGTGCCTGTTCAACCTCAGTGTGCCTGCAGACTGGGGGCCTGCAGGCAGGAAATCCCCTTGGCTCTTCTTTGATCCCTTCCCTTTGCTGCATCACATCTCCTGCTGAAATCCACTGTGTGCAAAGGGGATATTAGACACAGCAATTTAGTATTTATTATATAAAGTGACCATGAGCTCACACTGCATTATTTTGTTCGGTTTAAACTGGTATTTTACATTATATTCCTTACATGTAATGGAACATTACACTGTTCTACAGGTCTGCCTACTTTCCTTTCTCTGTACAGGCTGCTCACTCTGGGAAAGTGATTTGGGAAATGTAACTAAAGGTTAAACAGGTCAGTTCTGCATAATGTAACTACCATAGATTACTCTTTCTCTAATTTATTCAAAAGTCTACATTACTTTCCTGTCATTCATAAATATTGATGGGTACTATTTGGCTAAATAAATAATTATGACAACCAATTTCACTTTGAAAAGAATCTAAAACTGCCTTGGCTAATCTCTCATCAGCGAATAAATACTACCCAGCTGTGTTTGTCAGTGTCTTAAGTAATACAAGGATAGGGACACTTCAGATCTAATACAATGCATTTCTATTATTCTGGTTTAATTATTAAGTTTCTATGCAGATGTTTTCATCAGTTGGTAAAGGGAATGCTTATTCTTCTACATTGCCATTTCCAGTAAGCTCTGTCATCCAGGGGAGTTGGTTTCAGGGAATTTGGGTGCATGGGGCAAGGTTCTTGCCTGCTGTAGCTGTGAAGAAAGAGGGAGAGAAAGAAATTTTTCTCTGGTGAGCTACTGATCTTCCGGGGGCTTTCTGTGAACTGCATCAATCCACACAGCTCAAGAGATACATTTGTACATGAGTTTTGGGAACATGTGGGTGTATTACATTGGGTATGTCAATACTGATATCAGTGCATGTCAGCTGCTCTCTGACACGTGCATATTTTGCTCTGCTTTTAACATAAAATAACTTTACTGGAAAAAAAAAATGGGGACCAGCCTATGTGAAGTATCTTGGCATACATTCCCCTTCAGGCCCTTATATTGATAATATTTTAACTGTCCTGGATAAGTTGAAATCGCCAAAGAATCTTGAAAAATTAAAGATTATATCTAATAAAAAAATGCAAGGAAATTAATGATCTTGCCAGGTCGTTGTTCTCACTAAGAAATTCTGAAAAAACCCCATTTTCAATACACTTGTTCTGATTCCAGTAGGAGACTTCCTTGGGCTGGAAAATAGAGTGGAGTTCTAGTGTTCATTGTGCAGCAGCTCAGCTCTTGGGATATGCCATTTCTCAGCTTGGCTGCTGTCTTCAAGAAATAAAAAAAATCACCTGCTATTTCAAGAAGTAAAATAAATATGTATCTTTGCTGTTTGCACAGTGCAAACTTTCATTTAGTAGCATCAAAAAAAGAAAAATAAAGAAAAATTAAAACCCCAACAACACCACCTTCCCATTAGAAAAATTGTATTTAAATTTAAACCAGCATCATTTGTGCAAGTTATCTTCCCAGTCACTCTGTGCTTATGTCAAATTTTGAAGGTTTCAAAAAATATAGCAGTTTTTCAACATTTTCTGCCATGAGCAAAGCCTCCCATGTTTTGTGTTTCAATGAGTACAAAATGATATTCTACTTCAGGAATGTATTTTGTAAATAGGAAGGGCTTTACTGTGAGTCATTAGTGAAATTAAATTTCTGTTAGAAGAATGAGTTGTAGAGGTAATATCCAGGATATTGTAATTTTGGATCAGGTTACTTGAAACCTTGTTCTCACCAAAATATACTCAAATAAGAGGTTCCTTGACTTGCTGGAAAGATGATGTTTTCATAGATTGAAACAGGGCTCAGATTATTTGGTTGGTTTGATTTGGTGGTGTGGTGGTTTTTTTTTGGTTTTTTTTTTTTTGGCAAATCTGAATGGCATGGTTAAAATAAGTGTCCAGAGAGAAAACAGGAAGGAACCATTCCCTCTCGTTATTCCCTGTGCCTGCCCCCATGGTGGCTCCAGAAAGAGGTAATAAGAGCACTGGCATGTAAAGTCCTGACCAAAGCCTGTCAATCCACAGTGAATCATGCTCAGTGAAATATATTTTGGGATAGGTTTGCTGCCAAACAATAACAAGTTTGCATTTGCCTTTTTTTTTTTTTTTTTTTTCTTCAGAACCTTAGCAAGATTTGGGCAGCTTTTCTTGGACATAACATTCCTACCTGGTGTTAATGCATTCTTTCTGCCAAATTTCAAGCCTTTGATACAAGGATGGGAGGCAAAGCTACAGCTTTTTAATGAAGTAGCAAGTTTTCGCAGGTTAATTCAGATTTAGGAACTGTTTTCAAGACTTATTATGAGCAACCTTTACTATTTTTCAGATTTTTTTTATTGGATTCAACCACAAATTTTTTTATTATCCTTTTAGTGCTTAATTGTATACATCTGCATCTGAACGCACATACTTATATATGTTCCAATGTAATTTTTTAGTTTTGGAGGAAACGAAACTTGATTACAAGTGTTTTATTCCATTCCCTGTACATTTTAAAAGGCAGTGCACGTAGTTCTGCCTGTAGTGAGGTGACAGATATACAATGTTACAGACATGAGCCATCTTCAAATGAGTATGAAGGAAACCATTGTCTTCACTGTCAATACAGAGTTGAGACTGATTGTATTTTAATTTGATGTTTGCCACATGCATGTCTCTTAAAAAGCACTAAATAACAAACCAGGAGAGAAAGAAAAACAAATCCCTGCCTTCTTGCCTTGCCATAATAGAGCTGGAGTTATTTCAGGAACAAGCTGGACTGGTTTTTCCCGGGACTTAAAAATATGCAAGTGACCATGATTTCCAGAAAAGAATCAAATGGAATCAGATGCCAGCATTGGAAAATAGACCCTTTCCAGATGCTGGGTTGTTTTTTACTGGGTTATGCTGGTCCTGACCTCAGGAACATGGTGTTCTACCGACTGTCAGAGCTCCTGTGGCTAATCACGAATCCACACCTCCCAGGTTAAAAAAAAGCTATGGAGACTGAGGAAGATTAATTCTTCAGAGCGAAGTATGTTTCTTAGGAAAGCATGATTTATTAAAGCAGAGCATTCACATCAGCAGCAGCCATTGCTGACATTGTTTTCCTCTGGGAAGAGCTGATAAAGATGTATCAGCAGCACCAGGACCCAAAGCACTGTCTTCTACCTCCAGTGACTGTGAAGGACAAACTCAGAATGACTAACAGCAGCGTAGGGTAGGCTTTTCAACCCATAATAAGTTTCCTGATAAGCTCTTAGTAAAAATAATGGAAGCTCATCCCTTGAGCTTCATTAGCATTGCCTGAGTGCTAAATCCTTTGCTTCAGCAAGTTATCCTCAATTTTTTCCTCATTAAATGGGAAAAACCTGAGGTCAGGCTCTCCTTCCTTCTCCCACTGTGGGTAAAATTCTGCTGACCGGAAAAATGATGATGCTCTGCCTAGAGGTTTTGGGGGTTACTTGTGTTGCAGACCTGAGGGTAGAGATCTTGTTGCATGGACTCTGCTACTATCTTGTCCCAGCTGACAGCCACCTGATGAGTGCTGGCTGCCTCCTCTCATCATGGGTGCAGTGGTGTTAGCAAAAAGGGGAACCTGTGTACAGCAGAGTTTGACAACACAGAGAGCCATGACATGGGTGATGACATTGCATTTTACATTTGAGATAATGCATTTGTTGGCTGAATGCATCAAAAACAGTACTGTAGGTCATGCACTCTTTTTGTTCCATGGAAACGTAAACCCACTCATTTTATGAGATCAGCTGTGCTATCTCTCAAGGTAAACTTAAAAGATGCATTCATGGGATGGGAAGTCTGAGGCTGATATGCCTTCATCTTGTTGTGATGCTTAGGGCAGCCAGTTGTGGGTTTGGATCCCATTTTAATAGGGGCTTTACAAATATAGAATAAAGAGCTTCCTAGTATGAGGTAATAGATGGATGCAGACTGAGCATGAGTGAGAAGGTATGGCTTAGCTTTGTAAATAATCATAATAACATTGCCACTTTTTTCTTTTTTTGTTGGCAAAAGACATCCTTAAACCCTTAAGGAAGGATTTGAAGGATGGTAATGAAGAAACTATCAATCTGTACTCTAATTACAAGCATGCAACATGAAACCACAGTACTGCTTCATTCTTGTGGTTTGAGTTGTCCAGTCCCTGGGAAAGACATGACTTTGTTTCGTCCAGAGCTTTCCTAAAATCAGAGACTGTGTTCCAGCGTTCCAGACATCGTGGTTAGCAGTCGGTGTTTCAACAGAGGGCTTCCTGATGTGAGAGGGCTGCTTTGTGATAAAAACTGGTCCATCTTTTGCTTATGCAGTGGTTGCTGACTGATTCTATAGTAATCTGGGGTTTCAACCTGGCTCGAAGCCCATTGACTGCAGCAGATTGGCGTTAGACCCTGAGTCTGTTCTCAGGAATAGCACATGAAAAGTGTGAAAGATAAGAAGGAAGTAAGATAAAGCAGTCCATTTCTCAGGGTAGTTTTCCAATGGATAAACACTGAGTTCAGAAGAATTCAAAGAGAAAAAAACCCCAAATCTTTCTCCAATGGGGAAGACAAAAGTCTTGGGGAAGAAAATAGGTTTGCATGGGAAAGACAGAACCTAAACACAGGAAAACTGTCAACGTTTTTTTCTTCTTTTAAGCCTGACTCTTTAGTTTTGCTAGAAGCTTGGGTTCTTTTTTTTGTTTTTGTTTTTTTTTTTTAATCAGATGGTGTGCACATGAGTTGGTTTCACTGGAAATAAATTCCAGAAAAAAAAAAATTAGACTTGCTGGTTTACAGAAGGCAGTAAAAGTGTCTAAGCACCAAATATGCCAATAATAGCAGTAACAGAATGAAATGTCCAAGACAAAATTCCTAATCTTGCTTAATTATCCCACATCACCAAGTTTATGAAGCTGTCACAAAATTAATTGTGTCTTGGTAATTTAGTGGGAGCAATAACAGTGCCATGCAGGAAACCTTGTGGTGTGCCAGGCACAGTGTTGCAGATTTGAGACTGCCTGGTCCATGTCTAGTGCATTTGTAGACTTCTTGTACATAGCTATTCCATGAGCTCATTTTTTTAAGAAGGGAAACTTATTTTTACTTGTTGCAAATATTAGGAGCATTTTTATTTAGAAAATTATGTATTGTGTGACTGGGGATTGTCTTGGTCTAGATGCAACATGAGCTTTTATTCTGAACTGAAGCCACTCCAGAACAGCTAGTACAGCTTTGACCTGCATAACATAAGTATATGGGAGGTTGATCTTCCACGTATCTTCTGTCTTTGATTGCAAGAAATTTTATACTCTGTGTTAAAAGTCCTGACTCTTTATGCTCAGGGTTGGTTTTACATCCTGACTGATGGAATTTGGAGGTCTCATTGCTGTTTTGTGATTTTGCCTGAGCCTACCTGTCAGAGACTCCATCTGGGTGGAGTGAGACAGAATTTTGGCTTCATGTTCCTTGTTGCTTCCGGACAGGAAAGAGTTCTGGTGTGGTTGTACTGTTGGTTGTTGGTAGGGACCATGGAATACACTTCCTATGATGTGCCATCCAAGCGCATTAGGGTTGAATACTTCATGTCACTGGCCTCAAAATAGAAATGAGATGCTTTCTGGCAGCAAAGCAGTGAGACCTTTGAAGAACAGTGAGACTTCTGAAGAAGAGATAAATAAAGTGAATCTTGTTTTAGTTTGGCATATGTTTTAAATTAGGATACAAACCCCAATTATTTTTATTTGAAACTTCTTGGAGTTTCAAATTTTAGTTTGCAGCTTCAACAAATAGAAAATTCTTTATTTTGCAAGGATAGAAACACATCGATAACTTATCAATATTACTTTATAGAACTGAATGACTGCCCTGGATATTCTTATTTTTCAGAATCGCTTCTGTAAGAAGCTGTACATCAGGAAACAATACTTCGCAAAGCTGAAGACATAAGCTTGGCTTTCTGCTCTTCTTTTATCTGAAGTGTTTGATTTTGTTTTGTCATTCTCTTCAGCTTCATTTATGTAATTTTCCTTTTCCCTTTCCACGCTTCACAGATTTGGTTGTTCATGTCTTTTAAAGTGTGTAAACAGAGATGGAAGGGCTGTGTTTCAGTTGTAAGCTTCATTTTTCAAAATGTGCAGTGATAGTTGAGAATCCCAAAGGATATAACTGAAACTAAACCTCTCAAATGATTGTAAGTAATTTCTATCTTACTGTTTGAAATTTGTGTGGCTGTATTTGTAGATGGGTGTTTTGTGGTGTCAGGTCACTGACATGGTACCCTGAAGAAAATAAAATAAATTAATAAATGGATTTCTGTCAAAATAATAATAAAAATTACCCCTTCCCCCCCCGCCCCCCCCAATATTAAGTTAAAAGTCTAGAGATCTTTATAAAAATGAACGGTATTCTAATGCATGACAGTTCTCCACTTCCTCCCAAACCTGGAATGTAAGTTGCCTTGGTCACAAAAGTTCCTTGTTTTAGAAATCTAGATAGTGAGGAGATAGTGATTCCTAAAAAGATTTTATGATGCAATGCAAGTGCAAATAATGTGCAGTTATTTATTTATGTGTATATTTGCTGTTTCCAGAAAAAACTGAGTTTAAAAACACACCTAAGAAAAATATAATCCTTCTAGTCCCTTAGTTCAATGTTAGTCCCTTAGTTCACTGAGACTTTTTGGGTGAAATTCAGACCCTATGTGGAAGCCCTCCAGTTTCCTCAGAAGAATGAGATATATTTTTAGGAGTCTTCTTGGTTTGGAAGGAAAAACACCATCTTTCATTTTCATCAGAGTATTCATATGCATCTAGGCAATTGCCTCCTGCTCTATCTCCTCCTATAGTTTAATTTTGCAGCTTCATATGTAAGCACATTCCCTGCTTCTTCCTCCTGACTGATGCTGCAAGGCCTGAATATTCTTCAGTCTGTCTGACTTGTGCTATTGCAAATGTAGTAGCATGAAAATTGCTGTTGATAAAAGTGATGAATAACCATCCTTCTGTATGATATTTGTCCTCAACTCTAATAGGAAAAGAAGTTATAGATTTTACTGTATACACTAAGAAATTTTTTTCTTACATCACATTTCTTTACCAGGTTTTTTTTTTTCTTGGCTTAATTTCTTTTATGTTCTGTGCTCAGCCAGCCAGCTTTATCTTCTGGTGCAATTTCATAAAAACTTAAGCCTCCAGAAGGGCTGAAGTTGGATGGTGATCAGTCAGGGTGTGTGTGATTAATATGCTGCTCAAATGCTGGAAGAGATGGAAGACAAGGAGAGAGCCAGAAGTGCAACCTAGAAGTTTATTTCATGCTATTGACAGATAGTTCAGACAGCATCATCTCAGGTTCTTCATCTACTTGAAATATTCAAAATTCGTTTTAAATGCAACAAAGGTATATGGCAGCATTCAATGGGCTTAGAGGAACAAAGCCAGTAAAATCAGAACACATACAAATGGAGTACTGCAGAAGTGATGAAAAGCACAGAGAGATCACTGTGGATCTTTTATCCAAAACATATGGTTCTCTCCAAAGTGAGGTGACTGAGTTGAACCAGCACTGGAAGTAGTAGGAGAAGTGTTCTGAGATATAACAAGAAACAGTTCTTCCAAACAAGCAATGTCATCAGGCATTTTCATGCACCCTGAAAAAATCTGTTTTATATGAAGGACTAGGACTTTTCTCTTGTCCTTTTCTCTCTTATCTTCTTTTCTCTCTTATCTTCTTTTCTCTTCTTTTTTCTCTACTTTGCCTTGCTCCTTCTCTTTCCCTTTCCTTTGCATCTCCACTCTTTTTCTCACCCTTCTTATTGTTGGCAGACCAGAAATTTTTCTGAACATTCAGAATAATCAGTACCTCTTGCACTAACTTGCCATTAAAGTGGCATATTGTACACATTTGTAATATTTTGTGTGTGTGTATGCGGATAGAAATAAATGCAAAGTTTCTATCAGATTTGCCTAACTCATGGGAAGCTGATCCTTGGAGTCAAATTTAGGACTGTCAGTGAGGAATCCAGACTTACAGTAAAATATGCAATTAGAAGTGTTATATGTCTGCTTTTCCTTGAACCCTTTTTTCCACTCAATAGTTTTACCTGAGTGGATTTTGAGCATAATTTATTTTTACCTATGATCCTATGTATGTTTGGTAACCTCAAGCAGGTTGGATGCTACTATGCAGGTAAAGTAGCTCCAGTCTGGCTGCTGTACCTGTGGAAGCCATAATTAACCTTATAATGAATGGATGGGTCTGCATGGATTGTTTACTAGTGGTAGATCCAGTTCTGGTGGGATATATCAGGCTGTGCATAGTTGTTACACAAATGTGCCACTTGGTGATACAACAGAAATCTTGTGAAGTGGCATATTATCCGTAACTCTGAAAAACACATGCCAGAAGGTTGTGAAAATCTTTGCTTTATTCTTTAGAAGCCATGCGTGAAAAACATGGTCTGAGATTTGTCAATAACAGTGGATAATTCCTGAAGCACTCCTCAGCTACAGTAGCTAATGCAACCCTTCTAAATATGTCACTACAGCATAGCAACAAGATTCTGATTCAAGAGGGCAAAACACTACTGAAGAGCAGGAGTCTCTTCTACTGTTTCTATTCAGAAATGTTGCTCATTATGAAATGACATTGTTATGAAACACTGGAATCATGGAAGAAAAAGGCTGAGTTTTGGATGAATGAATATAGTTAAAAACTAACTGTCTGTGGATGTTCAAATTTCAGATTCTGTTGCTGTTTGGTGCACAGATTGGATCTCCTCTATTTTGCAGCTTCACAGGATTTTACATGGAGAAGGGATAACCACGACAGTCAGATCAGCTCTTCCAAGTCCTAATGCCCCAAGACCCTTCCTATCACTGTCTCTCACAGGTGATGCTCTTATTCATGACTGTGAATTGTGTCACTCTTCCTACACAGAGCACCTTATATTTGCATGGGTTAAAGGGTAATTTAGTCCAAACTGATTGAACTGTTGTGTCCCTCAAATTCCTTGTTATTTTGCAGATAGCAAAATTATAAATTTAGACAGTAGCTATATTTTTATGTTTTCTCTCAATTTATTTTAATGATATTGAGAATAAAGATGCTGAGACTAGAGAAAATTCTTGCTTATTGCGTGGAGTAAATTTATGTGATCTCTGAGAAGTTAGATTTGAATTTTTTAAAAAAAAGAAAACCATTTTTTAGCTTTGAGCATTTAGATATCAAGATGATGACTGATGTAACAGGTATGAATAGAATAGACTTGTATTATGAAACAAGCCATGTGGACTATGTTTTTAGTAGTCTTAAAATTTGGAAGTTTGAGACACATTGGTTTTATGCAGGAATCATTCCCAAATATTGAAAAAAAGTGTTAGTTTTCTCAGAAATGTTCAAATAAAGTTGACTTTTATATAACTGTGAAAAAATGTGCTGCTATGTGCAGAAATCTTTAAGAAAAGTGCCAATTTATATGGCTTTTCCCCTAATATTCCTAAAATGGTATTTGTTTTCTTAAAGGAATGAGCCAATATGTCTGCTTTGCCCAGAAATATTTATTTGAAAGCATGTTTTCAAAAGTAAATATGCTGATTGAATCAATGCATTGAATTAATTGAAGAAATAACAAGTTCAAAGGCTAACAATAATAATAACGATGATGATGATAGCAACCAAAGTCCAAAGAATTTAGCTGTCATTAAATTGTACAGCCTATGGAAAAGCTGGAGCTTGTCAAATGAGAAAAGAATGGTCTGTACAAACTTTGAGAAAAAGTAATGCCCTAGCATTAATTTATGTGTTATGTTATTCATCATTGCTTGGATGTCCACATGGAATGGGTGAAAATATTCCAAATTCATGAAAAAGAAAAGATTTTTGGGACATGATTTTTCATTTGAAGATTCATAATTGAAATTAACTTTTTTCATCGCTCTCCAGATCTAAGCATTTGTCACTAATTGAGGGACCAGAAACAATGCCATATGGTTCGAGTGGCTAATCACAGAGCATAAATAACAACAAAAAGTGGTCTGAGAGAACATCTGGCGAACATTCTGAATCTGAAGATCATCCTGATTATTCTGTGAATATTTATGAGTGAAAAATGTTAGTAATGACCTAGTCCATTAGTCCATAAGCTGTTCACAGTGAAAAGAAATAATTACTTATGCAATTGATTTTATTTCAAGTGAATAATTGAATCTGCTCAAATTTAACATACTTCTTGTTATGACAAGGCTTTTGGTCTGCTGGAATATCCATTTCTCTGAATTTGGAATCTGTAGCCAGCTTCTACCAAGAGATTCTAAACCTGTGTTTAGATTTTGTTGCGTATTTTATTCACAAAGAGTACATCACTAAAAAAGAACTGAAAAATTTGTATCTGTGTGTTTAGAATATATTCCACAGACTTTTGAACACAGCCATTTAGGATAATGAAATATATTTGTACATATGTTAACTTGTGCCATATATTAAGTAGCTGGATTCACAGGAACTCAGTATTTAAGAAAGGCTGACTAAGCATATTTAGAGGATTTCCTTCTGCGCATTGGAAATTTTTCCATAGCTCCAAATGTAGAAAACTTGAGAAGCTAGAGGTAGGCTCACAGAGTATTGATAGAAGTTCTTCAGTAACTCTCTAGAAGAAAAGTGCAAAAAGAGTTAAAGTCTGGGAGCAGGCACATGCCTCATAGACTTGAAATACGAGACCTTGTCACTCAGTAGGAACTTTGAGAATGACTTTGGTAGATACAGTGTCATAGCCTTTGAATCTCTTTTAAAATCATAGAATAGTTTGGATTTGAAAGAATTTGGTAGATTATCTAGTTCCAACCCCCTGCCATGGGCAGGGACACCTTCAACTATACCAGGTTACTCAAAACACCATCCAACCTGGCCTTGAGCATTTCCGGGAATGGGACATACACATATTCTCCGAGCCACCTGTCCCAGTGCCTCACCACCCACATAGTAAAAAAATTTCTTCCTAATATCTCATCTAAACTAACTTTCAGTTTAACACTGTTACACCTTTTCCTATCACTATATTCCCTGATAAAGAAACCTTTCCCATCTTCCTTGTAGGCCACCTTTAGGTACTGGAAGGCTGCTATAAGGTCTTCCCAGAGCCTCCTCTTCTCTATGCTGAGCAACCCCAGCTCTCTCAGCCTGTCTTCATAGGAGAGGCGTTCCAGATCCCTGATCATTTTCATGTCCCACCTCTGGACCTGCTCAAGCAGGTCCATGTCTGTCATGCTGGGCAGGCCCCACACCTGAACACATCGCTCCCAGCGGGGTCTTCAAAATTATTTTGATTCTTAGTCTGAAACGGTTGAGAAAATCTGCCATTGATTTTGCTGGGCTAGAATTTCAGTCTTGCAATTGTGCCATCATGGTATCAACAACTCATCTGCTTGGACAAGGCATCTCAGTGAAGGGTTAAGATTTTAATTTCATTTTGTTTCATTTGCATGTCTTGTGTAGATCACTCCTTGCTCTGTGTCTTTCTTTTTTACCATCTCCTATCCTTTGTGCTGCTTGTTCACCTCAAACTGTAATGCTTTGGAGCAGCATCCATCTCCCTTGCACATCACTCAAGGCTTGAAAATCACAAATATATTTAGATGCTAATGCTATGTGAATAATAAGAATTGGAATTCTGTTCTTTGAAGAAATCCAAGTTGCCTTGCTGCATTGATTCATCAAATCTTTTACAGGAAGAAGGCATATATTTTTAAAGGATTTTTGATTTTTAGCACTGCCCTCAGCTGATATTGCAAGTCTAGGCAAAAATGTATGTATTCTGAATTTCTACAAAAATAAATTTGTTTTCTTTAAAAATAATGAATTTGTGCTAGTTATTATTGGTGGCATTACAGACTGAAATAACACTATAACTAGCTGCAGAAAGTCTTGTGGCTCACACCACAGCGAGTTTTAAATCTTATGAAGTCAATGGTGCCGTTTTCCCTTAGAAAAATAGATGAAAATAAAGAGCTTCCTAGATATGTTTTCCCAAGCCAGACTAGGGATGTGACAAGCCTAAAGTAGTTTCTGCAGTCAAACACTTCTTTTGTTAGTAGAATAACATTAAAATCTATTGAAATCACAACATTTTTCTTCAAAGAGGTCTTCTTATATTGCTCTGTCTACATTTTGCTAAATA
This sequence comes from Phylloscopus collybita, assembly GCA_027886175.1. Classification (NCBI taxonomy): domain Eukaryota; kingdom Metazoa; phylum Chordata; class Aves; order Passeriformes; family Phylloscopidae; genus Phylloscopus; species Phylloscopus collybita. Next base: position 24,512,038 of record JAJNNQ010000026.1, on the reverse strand, counting down.
GCAAAAATAGTTCCATTTGAAAACTATTTTAGAAAAATTGAGGGGGAAAACTTCAGTAGTTACTTCAGCAATTACAGTTCAAAAATGGCAAAATATTTGAGAAATAAACCATTTCTGATGCCAGCATTACCACACTAGTCATTGGCTCAGATTCTATTCAACCCTTATTATCATCCTGGAAAAAAATAAAAGTCCATGTGACCACGGTGCTATTGAAGTAAATATACTTTTCTGAGCTGGTGACATTAACTCAAACCTTTTTTCTTTTTTTGACTGCTTTGAAAATCAGGATTTTATGAAAGAAAATCTGCTTCCAAGAAAATGGAATTCTGTGTTTCATTATTAAGAAATCCTTGATTTTCTGCCCCTTCATGCTGTACAGCAAGTCTTAGGGAACAGCAGCATGGTCTCACTGTTCATACTCGATTTTTCCTTCCCACAGTGCTTCCCTATTCTATTGTCATCCCTGTCACCACACCATGCTTCCAAACCACTGCAGGCAGTAATTTGGCTTTTCTCATCTGTATTGTGAAACATTTTATTCCCTCTTGGGCACAAATAAGCAAAAAATATTTACAATCATTTTGGTGGGAAGGGAACCTGGTAACTATGGGACCACAATGGTGAAGTTGTTTCTCCACTTCAAGGACCATTTACAGAGATGTTTTTCATAGCAATGTTCAGGTGGGTCTCAGGAAAAAGAAGAGAATTCTAGAAAATTTGAATTGGATTTGGATGTCTTCCAGAGGACAAACTCTAACCCTTGAAATACCAAATACTTCTTGGTTTTAGTAAAACAATGTCATAAGATAGTGGTAAATACAAAAACCTGTTGTTTTAGTTATGTGGTGCTTAGCCAGCAAGGCAAGAGAAGAAGGCTGATCTATCTTGTATAAGGCTGATAATCTGAACCAGGAAAGTCAGAAAAGGACTGCATCAAAATAAAGAGGATTAGACTTCATATCCACCAAGAGGACTGCCTGAATCACACAGATGTTCAAGCTTATTCTTAGTGCTTAGTATCATGTTGCAGTCTAAGCAGCAACAGGAGCAGAGGAAAGGGAAGTATTAGGACTTCTGGCATCTGCTGCTGTTTTTAGCCCACTTCCCTAGCTAATTGCACAAAATGTGATGGAAACTCCAAAAGGTTCCTGTGATCTTCCTGAGGGTAGCCAGGTAGCGAGCAAGACCTCTTGACATTCCTGTCAACATGTATTTATTAAAAACTAAAAACTCACACAAGAAAGTGACATTACAGCTCTCCTAAATTGCAAAGTAATTCTATGAGACATTTAGAATTTGGGGGACACCAGGGAATTTGGTCCTGAGACAAGAAAACATGGGCAACTGCGACTTGTTAGCATCAGTGCTCAGGGTATTACTCAGATTTGTTGTATTTGCAACATTTTCCTGTGAAAACAAACCTTTTAGATTTTAATTTCTGCCTCTGTCTTTTATTTTTTCCCTTGAGAACCTAATTTTCATGCAATTCCCACTCTTCTGCTAGTCAGAGTAACACCAGCAACTAGACCAAGCTGCCATGTTGTTACCTGTAGAGACTGAAGGATTTCTGGTGATGGGCAAGTCACTTTAGGACCTAAGAAGCTTCTAAACCTCCTTTTTCACAGGATCTGGTGCTTGAGAAGTGCCCTTTGTGTACCCACTCACAAAATCTACCATTTTAAGTTAAGTAGATGTGGTTTTCTGATCAAGGAAGGTGATGGCATTGAAAGTAGTGTCAGGCCAGAGCTTATATGAAGACAGCTCTGCTCAGTGCTCCCATATAGGTTTAAAATGAGAGAAGGAAAAAGAAAAAAAGCAAGTAGGGCCATTCTAGCCCATGCTTGGATGTCTCCAAGACATTCAGAGGTCTTGTCTGGCAAGACAGACACTGGGCAAGTGCTCCTATGGGAAACAGTCTGAGCCAGGAACGACTTTTCCCATTATGTCCACCAAAAAGGAGCCTTCCTATGGACAGAAACCACTTAAGATGCTGGGCTGAATATGGCAAATCAATGGCTAATAAGATATCTAAGACAGAGACATTACCATCCTTAAAATAAGAGGAAAATCTTTTTTGTTCTAATAGCCTACTCATTTTTTTAATTTATTTTTGTAATGTCAGTTTTTGTTTTGATTTCGCTTGAATGATATTTCTTTTTTAACCTTTTTGGTTCAGTCCCAAACTAAAAACTCTTATTATTTGCTGACCTCTACAGAATGTAGTTTATAAGGAGAGTTTATAAGTGAGTTATAGGCCTGTTGTTCCAGAAAATGCTACGTTTAGAGCCATTGTGTTATTTCACTTGGATAAGGTCAAAACTTCAATATAAAAAGATGGAATATATATAGAAATATAATGCAAAAATTGTCATCTAAAATTTAAAATGAAATAATGGAAAAAAACTGTTGAAAGCAAAATTTTGCCATAATAAAATAAATTTTGTTGACACCTCAGAAGAAAAGTCAGGACTATTAATTTTTATTGTCTTTCATTGTAAGCTGTCAAACTCCATACAGCTCCCAAATGATTCATACTTGATAAAAATAGAGGTTTTGCTGGAAGAGTGAACATTTTTTTGTATACCACGAAAGATTGTACCTACGAGAGCATGATGTTGACCTGTGACAATCCTATTGCATTAAAAAAATATTAAGGAAGGATTAAGGCAGGAGCCCTTTTCTGGGCTTCTTAGAAAGGAAGGGGAAATGAATGCATATTAATATTTTACAGTAATAGAGACCATAGGTGAAGATAAGGGGAAGCTGGTAATAGGAATAGACTACAAAGCAGATGGCCTGGAGCTAAGGGAGCAACTATATGATGCTCTCCAGTCTTTCTCTTCCTTCGGACACCAACTGCATTTCTACAGCTATCTCTTGGGAGACTGAACAAATCCCGTGTCCATTACCAGCCTCCTGTCTCAGACAAAGAGGGTAGGAGAAATCGAGATGGAAAAGGGCAGAAGTGCCCTCCAAGACCATCCTCTGTAGTGAAAGCAGATATGAGTTATCCTGTACAACATGGTCAAGGACCAGGCTGTATGAAACACTTGAGAGAGAGCTCCAGTCTTGCAAAAGATTTAACTGAGATTATCCAATGGCTTCAAAATTACTAGATTAGGGGAGAACTGTCTGGTGAGTCCCTGAGCAGACAGACAGACAGACATGCACACAGCACAAGCAAGCTGAATATTAAAGAAATGAAATCCCAGCAATCTTCTTTCTAGCTTTACTGGGAAAGTAAAGTGACAAAGGCACTAAGGCCTGCTTCCCATAGGAAGCCTAACCAGCAGCCCTAGCCCTGAGGTATTCAGTGAACAAGAGAAATGTAAAACACATCTACCTTTGGGATCCCAAGTTTTTAAGCAGTCTTTTCTTCAGGGAGTATGAGGCACATGGATGTTATCAATGGCAGGGGAAATAAATCTGAGCTGTTTCTTACAGGGCATCTGGAGGCCTCAACTTCTCTTTAGGAGAGCATTGAAAATCCCACCTAACATAAGTGAGGAGAAATTGAATCTCTCTTTGTTAAGTTCATGGGTATGACTTCATCGACCAAGGATGGGAAAGGATAAACTGGATTGCCAAGAATCACAGTTGATGCAGAAACATCAATAAAGTTGTGTGGTAAGGGCAGTCTCTCCTGCCTTCCTATGTCAACTTCAGATATGTTGTTACTAAGATGATGGGGATAAGATTCACTAATGGGTTAGGAAATTAATAATGACAAAAAAAGGGAAATATTTTGTAAATGACATTTGTCACTGATGTGTAAAAAGCCAGCCGTGTGACCCTACAGAAACAACTGCACAGACAAAGTGATTCTGTGGTATTGTCCATGTACAGGAAAGCAGTCACTGTGTACAACTGAAACATTGGCAATGGGAGATGGAAATCTGGAAATAAGAAAATGTCAAAAAAAATGTGGCTCAGTTTTAATTGCACTGATTTGTTTACAAGACACTAACAATTCAAAATTACTCCATTGTATTAGTTGAGATGTAGGTATAAATCTGCCTGCAGAACCAGGCCTCTCCCTTCTTTTGGTTTTGGGAAAGATTACATTGATAATTTATCTGTGTCCCATTAAAATTGTTTTTGGTCTAGTCTTGCACATGCTCCTAAATCAGCATTAAGTTCAGTATGCAGCTACATTAAGTCAACTTCACCACTGAAAAGGGTGCATTTCCAAAAGAGAAGTTTTTTTCTCCTGCTTTTCTTGATCCTGAACACTAACAATGCTTATAAACGACTCTAAGACCTTTAAAATGGCAAATCCTATGTAGTGACACAACTGTGCTGACAGATCCTACATCATCAGCTGTTTATGTACACTAACATACATGCACACTTACTTGTGACTATTTTTTCAGATAAGGTTTATTCTTAATTTGTAACTAAATACTTTTAATTGTTTTTATGAAATGAGACTGGAGTTCACAGAGCAGTGAACTGATGTGAGCCCATGCTCTGGAGGCTGAAGTACTGGGACAACATCTCCCCCCAAATTAAAAAACCATGTTGCTGTTTAGTTGTATGGGACACCAGATGTCTCTGTGGAAGAGAGTTTTCCAGTGAGTAAGCACAAGACTGAAACTCCAAAGTTCCCATGGGAGTCAGTGATGCGTAGCCGACTGGAATGAGAACCAACCTTGGAATAGGATGTCTTAGATGGAACATATGACTAAATATGAATACACAAATACCTTTCCCTAAAAATAATAACCATCATCTGGTCTCAGGCCCAATCTTCTTGCTTTTAGTCATTGCCAAGAAGTGAGATGTTTTGAGACCACATACTGGCCTTGAAAGAATGCCTTTGACATTTGTTGGATTTGGTTTGATCAGTGATCCTCTTAGTCATGAAGAAAGGAAGAAAGTTAAGAACTGGAATGTCAAAATCTCTGGGCAGCAAGTGGAACAGAGGGGTTTTCTTAAATGTAGGCTGAAACCCAAAGATAAAGTTAGAGTCAATGTTCAACCCTCAGGGATTAAGTTATACCATTCCTGTGCCATTTTGCTTCCAACAAGTGTGATTGACACCATCTTTCTGTTTATGTTCTTTAGCTGGGCTTCTGGGATGCTGATCTTAGAGAAACCACTTAAACCACATTTCTCATCCGGTCAGGTTCTAACCAGCTCCTAGGATTAAATGACAGGCTTATTTTCTACTAACTGCTCCTTTGCCTGTCGTGTAATTTGTCCTATATACAGTACAAGTCCTCCAGTATTTGACTAGAATCCTGTTTTCCTTCTCTCTGTTAACCTATCTGATGTATTTTCTCAGCATTCATGGCTTCTGAACTTGCTTATTTCTCTCTCTGTCTGGTCTCTGGTTTGATGCATTTTCTTACTCATTCAGTGTTTGGTCTTAGTGCATGCTTTCTTAAAACCTTCTTTATTATGTGATGTTTTAAATTATTATATTTTGAATATACTCTATAATACTTTTTGTGTTGGTTCTCCTTCACTTTTACCTTTTCATTTGTAGATAACTTTCTTTTCCTTGGTTCAGTATCTACAGTTTAGTACATTTTATGTTCCCTAGGCTTTTCTGTGTTCCACTTGTCCATGTTCTTGATTTTGATCTTTTTTTGCAGTCATTCTGTATTTTCCCTTACTGATAATTTTTTTTAACAAAGATTCTTGGTCCTTCTGTTGCTAACCTTTTCTGAGTCCATTGTATATAAGAGACCATTATTCTTCTGGTGCATTGTAATAAACATGATGACTTGGTCGGTTATTTTGCAGACTCAAGAGAGATGCCACTCATCATGAAACAACAAAACCAGCAAAAAATTATCTGATAGTATCTATTCCAATACAAAGGTGGAATATCAGAAAGATCCTCATTTTGGTCATGGTTTCCTAGCACCATTTAGCCTTTTATGGTCTTCTGCCTATGTACCAACTAGTAGGTTTAGTTTGATATTTCTCCATTTTCTCAATGGTAAAATTAAGGAAACCTTAGAAGAAAAGGCCTTCCCAGATTTTGTGGTAGGAAGTGAATAAAGAGTGTTTTTATTAAGCATCATCTGGCACAAGCTGTCATCTTTCTCCCTGTGTCTTTGCCATGGACAGTGGTGGTGTTTGGCAAACCCAGACAGACAGGAGTGTTCCTCTGGCTAAAGTGTGAAAACCTTGTGCTGTTGGCAATGAAAGCCCTTGGTGAAGGTGAAAGCATACCTTTTCTGGCCTAATATATTCTACTTCATTTCAGACAGTCAAAACCTGCAATCTTGCAGGTCAATTGACAGGTAATTGCTACTCTTTCACAAGAAGTTTGCATTATGATCATCCTGCCTCTGCGGGAGTTGTAGGCAAAAGATTAGGGACTAATTGCAGAGCAAACCTGTAGAAAACAAAGGAATGATTCAAGAGTCACATCAGAGCAGGTAAGGACTAGAAATTTCCCATTTTCCCAGATCTCAGAAGCAACTTTGCCCTGCTTGAGATTGGTATTATCCCACTTCTTAGTCTTAAAACTGAATTATATTAGATTCCTTCCCTAGTTTTGGTTTGGGCTTTCCATTTTTCACATCCTTAGTTTGAAATATTTTTCAAATATATTCATATTTATTTCCAGGCATCCAGCCTACTTTTATTCTGGCCTTTGCATCTTTTTTTCCTTCTCTGTTTTAGTCCAACATAAACGATTCCCTTTCAGCACACACAGTACCCTGCTATTTATTTGAGATTGAAAGAGGGCAAGAAAGTAGTTTTCTCATTCAACTTCTAAGACACCTCCAATTTTGTGGCATGTTTTGGCTGGTGCCTAGGTAAAGCCCAGTCATGGTCATCAGTAAAATAAATTAGTGTGTGTGGCTAATAGAACTTGTCTACAGATTCGAACACTTCAGTTTAATCATAATCATATCGTAAAGGTTACGTGCTAGCAGATTTAATTGTACTTGCAAACAAGAGATGCAAAGTTTCATTCAAGTAGTTTTATAATCAACTTTTACATTGACTACATTTGCTATTATATGTATGGGGCCAGCCTGAGTCATTGGAAATCACCAACATGAAATAATGCCAAAGCAAGAGAGAAAGAGGGCTGTCTTGGTGTTCTTTGCTTACAAGAAGGAAAGACATGTTGTTTGTTGTTTGTTAGAAACACATCTCTCAATTTTCATGGTTTTACAGCCAAATATTGTAGACTTTTCTGTTTGTGTTTGATTTTGGGCTTGGGTTTTTTATTTATGCTTAAAATGTATAAATGGTTTGTATATTAGGGCAAATCTGCTACTCTTTGCAGTGGGAGTAATCACATTAAAGCCAGTGGGTTTCTTAGGCTTAAGTCAAGAAAGGTATTCGTTCTGTTTTGATATATCATCCATGACAGTGGGGTCCTGGCCACAACTATAGTTCTGAGGCTCTGTAATAAAACACAAATATAATAGTTAGTAATGCTTTGGCTCCTTGGGTGGAACATCTGTCTGTCCTGCCCTGTAACCGAATTCAGCTTTCTTCTTTGAATAATTCTGAGATTGGAATTTTGTCCCTATTTGCACGAAAATACGTTTTACTCACGTAACTTCTTCAACGATCTAAAGCCTTTAGTACCAGGAAATGATTCTATTTTCAGGGCTCACTTTATTGTATTACATGAAAATAAGAGTGTTACAAAAGTTTCTAAAGTCCTTTGACTCTTCAGGCTGGATTTGCAAGGTGGGTTTATAGGCATCAATTCATCTGCAGGGATTCATACCGTGTAAGATGGGTATGCCAGCTCTGTCTGGATGGTTTCAGGGGGTTTTTGGCGTCCAAGTATGATCTGAGCCCACATGGAACTATGGCTGAGTAGTAATACAATGTGAAACATGGAAGCAAAGAAATTATGTTTGTACTCTGTCCCTGTCTGTGCCACCTTAACCAAGATATTGGAAAATTGCTCTCCTACTAGTGCAGGGTACTTCATAAGTGAGTGAGTTACTTTTGGGATTTGGCTGACAGAAGAGTCTGTCTAGACTTGCAGGTGAAAAAACTTGCTTGGCAGCTAGGAGACCCAGAGGATTCAAAGTGTGGTGACACTCAAGAGAACACCCCAGTCCCAAAGCCAGTTCCCAGCCCTACTGTGGCATAATGAAGCTGTGACCTGAAGCTGTCACATCTCCCCTTCTAGAGCGCTCCTCTTTATGGAACTGGGCCTGTGTCCGTGAGGCAGAAGAGGTAGCTGGCAGGTCTGTATCCCACAAATTGTGTCGTTAGCTGAAGGGAGCAGGAAATTAAATTAATTTAATGAAAGGTTGAACAGCTTTAACTTAAAGAGATGGTCACACCTTCTTCCAGTTCCCTGAGCTCCTCTGCCTTGGTAGCATGTCCTCTGGTCCTGTAATCAATGTGTTTGTGAAGGACTGAGATGTGGGTTTAGCTGCTACACCCAGATATTTTACAGTTTCAATAAAAGAGTAATAACGTAGCCGCCTTTCTCCCCCATTTTCTGTTAGCGAGCTCTGGGCCCTCTGACAGCCCTGGCTCAGCATGAGGCTGTCATGAGGCGTACTGGTGTGCAACACCCTTGCATTGCCTCCTCACAAAGCAATGCCAGGATTGAGGCATTGTGGAAACACTAGAGGACAAAATTTGAAATGCCCAATATATCCTGGTATCAAAGAAAAAGATAAATGGTATCTAGCAGAACTAAGAGCTGTGCTGGATGGATGATTTTAGCATGAATACATAAGCCAGGTCATAGGTCTTCTCCTGAAGTTCTTCTGGTCCTATGCTGTTTTTTTTTCTGCAGGATCTCAAGCCTGGCTCACAGATTTCTTAGTACCCTTGGAAATCTGTCCATGGGTACTACCTATTAATTCCTACTACAGGTATATTTAAATTTTGGAGATGTTTTATGAATCCTGTCATATTCCTCCATGCTTCTCTTCCCTCCTGCCTCTTATTTTGGTAGGTAAAAAAACTTTTATGTCCGAGGAACTCAAAATACATTTTGCATCTTTCTTATGTTAAAATTCCTTCTCTAGACTCCAGTAGAGCTATTCAAATGTACTGAGAGTGCCTGTAGGATAGCTTTTCTCCATTTTAATATGTTTAGCAGACCAAAGGTTTTAGCTGTCATGTCAGTTTGCTGCGCCAATGACTTTAACATTTTTAGCTTCCAATATGAAGAATGTGAATGACTGAGGATGCTTAAGAGAGCTCCTAGACTCTATTTGGCTTGAGCACTAAAGACTGGATTTACTATTGCAATTGCTTACCTGAAGAGCAAGATGAATATAATTTATCTGTATGTGACAGCCCCCCGCCCCGACCCCGACCCCTGCTCTTCCCAATCAGGTTGACAAAAACTGAAAGAGGTCATGGCTGGGAATCCAAGAGGGTGTGTACATGTGCATCAGTTTATGCTGGGATAGGACAGTAGCAATTGTCACGTGCTCCTGCTTCCATTCCCCCCTTCTTCCACTTTCTCCCACAACAACAGTATGCTGAATGTGAATCTTTTAGAAAGACAATCTTTTTTTTTCTACTGCTGAGTATAGTACAACTGATTATCCCTCTGGGCATGGGTCTTGGAACAAAGCCACAGTCTAGTCCTCACCAGTACAGCCAAATTCTTTGTCTTCTGTTTATTTGAAAAGCATTTGCTAAGTTATGCCATGAAGGATTGTGTAAAATATTCATCAACTGAAAGCAGCATAAACATGCTTAATGAACTATTAGAAGAGTGGGGGGAAAGATTAAGGTGGGAGAAAGGTAGACCACCTAGTGCTGCCGGTGCATTTAATTTCTTTCTTAAAACAAAACTCCTTAACTCTTAAGCAAGCAGAGAACCACAGTTCACAGCTTCATAGGATGATGCAGTTGTGAGGGGACCTCAGTAGGTCTCCGCCTCCTGATCATCTGTAGAGTTAGCTACAAAGTTCTGAAGGGTGGTGAAAATAGGGTCTAAGACAAAATAATTGAGCTGAGCTTAGACATTCCAACAAAAGGACAAAATTTCAGGAAAAAAAAAAAAGAAAAAAATGCAACAGTATAAATATGGCAAGATATGAGAAAGTTATTAATGTACTGACACAAAGGAGAGTCATGGCTTGCAAAGATCTTGATTCAAGGTCTGTTACAGTCTGCTGAAAGATTTGCAGCAACATCAGTGAGTTAGGGATCAGGCTCTCAGACCTGATAGTTTGTGGAAAGATTAAGGAGTGACTTGAAATGCAGTAAGGCAGTGAGAATGCATTGGCAGGTTTCCAGCAATGTTATTATGTGGTGGGGAAAGTTTGATCTTAGTTTGCATTACAAGTATGTGGAAGGGCACAAAGCAGAGGTCTTTCCCCTGCTGAAGAGGGAAAGGGTCAGCCCTGAGCCTCTGTGTCTCTTCAGCCACACTGTGGATTGCAGTCACTCTTTCCTGGGGAATCCAGAAATTTGAATTTCAAAAGGTTGGGTCATTCCTCTGGCCCATCTAGCTCCCCTTGGCTGGTACCCCTGCCCTTGAGCACATTGACTGGTTCCCCAGCTTGAAGTTGTGGTGACCCACCCTTGAAGGTGGGGGTAACTGATGTTCTTGTTAATACATCCCTTGGGGTGGATTAGAGTGAAATGACACTGAATGGCCTGTGTTTGTATATACTGGTCAAAGTGATGGTCACAGTTTTGATCCATTAGGGTTGGGGGAAGCCCTCAAAATGTAATGGGTTAGTATACACACAGGCTTGGTTGGGACTGGGAACACCCAAATTGTGGTGGCTGACAGTAGGCCTGTTATAAGCCTTACAGTCCAAATCCTGATTTAGAGCGACATAGCCGTGAGAAAGCTAACAGCTCTTCATGAAAACAGGAGCCTGCAACAGCAGAAAACAACTTGTTTCCCAGCAAAAGAATTCTACAGATTAAGACTGTTTCCTTGCACCTGTTTCAACAATCCAAACTGTCTTGGCACAGAATGAAAACAACAAACAAATCTCACAAACAACCCTTTCTTGCACGTAGACACCCTGGCCAAGACTGACCAACTATGACCGGGCGACAGCTTGTCACCAACCAATAGGGGATAGATATAGGAGGGTTTATAAAATTCTCTATAAAGGGATGTATAAATAAACAAAACTTTTTCCCTCCTTGAAAGAGTGTGTCTCATCTCTCTGAAACAAGGTCAACACCAAATACCTTCACTGGTAGACACTTCAGGGATGCAGTGTCACTTTCCTATTCCTTGAATGCTCTGAGGTCTGCTCTCTCAGGCTCTACTATCTCTTGCCATGCTCCTCTCTGGATCTCAAAGTCCATTGTTTCACAGTCACTGCAGCCAACATTAAAACAGATTATCACATTTCCAATCCACTCTTCCTTATTAGTGAATAGTAGCCATGCAACAGCCTTAGTTGCCTATCATATATTTAAGCCAAGAAGTTGTCCTTTTCCATAAATCTGCTTGACTGTCTGTGTCCCACTGAATCTTCCTTCGAGAAGCTGTCAAGAAGGTGAAGGTCTGCCTTGAGGTCCAGGGTTTGTAAATCAGAGCTTTCTGTACAATTTAGTTACTACTGTGGTGCAAATGCAATGTGGAATGATGAGAATCTAGTGCAAATTATTTCAGCTATAAAATTGTAAATAAATATTAGAGTAATGTGATCATAGCATAATTCAGTTGCAAAGGGACTTCAGGTAGACCATTTCTGTCTCAAATCTAAGGCATCTATGAGATTAGACCAGGTTGTTTGGGCCTTAATCCATACAGGTTCTGAAAACCTCCAAGGGCTGGAGACCGCACAGTCTCTGATCCTGTGGTTGACTGTCCTGGCCTTCTTATGTTCAACACTGAATAAGCAAAGAAAAAAGAGTTAATTGAATGGATAGATTCATCATAATTTTGTGGATGAAAATTTATGTGTCCACTAGCAAATGTTCATACATCTTCTCTTTATAACATGGATATCATGAAAACAACATAAACTATTCCATGAGATAGCTGTTGAAAGAGAAATACAACTGTCTTCAATAAATCAGTCTTCATTTTAAGAAGTCATCAGAAGATCTTAGTGTGTCAGCAGCTTCTCTGCAGAGGCTCCCTCAATCTGATATGTAGTGAGTATTACCATTGCAATGCTACACAGTATAATAAGTATTAAAAAAGTTATGGGATCAGCCTTATTTTGCTTTTATGGTTTGAGGTTACAGTGCCACAGACTGATGGAGGCATGGCATAGTATGTAAAATAGAGCATTACCACATCGGCAGTGATATCAAAGGCATATGTCTTACAGTATCACCACAGAAATTTCATAAACTAAGAGGATGATATTTTGTTGCCATCATATTAGTACCAGTTGTACTCTGACATAATTTCATACCCTCCTTTTCCCACCAGTATTTTGAGTCTGGTATTCATACACCAATTTGGGACATACTTTGGTAATGATGTAAATGTAGGAAGACCATAACATAAATGATTCATGCAAAGCCATTTTTCTTTTATTTCCGGACAGCTTTTGGCAAAACTTCCAAACCCAAAAACTAATAGAACATAAATATAGAGGATACTTTTCTATTTCTAGAGGCAAATGTACTTTCAAAGGGGCTTTATTTTAGCACTTTAAGGACTGCCAGAACACAGTTGTGTTCTATGAGCATCTGGGGTTATAGTCACTTGGAAAGCAAAGCAGTGTCCATTTGCAGTTGTCACTATTTGTGCTAATTCCTTTCCCACACACATAGATGTTTTTGTTCCTAACAATGGGCATTTCAGCTGCAAGAAAGGTACTCCTTCCGATAAAAAATGAGATCCAAAGGGAGACCTCATGCTGAAATGACTGAAAGTGCTCAGTGAGAGAAGGAAAAACCTCTCTGTAATGAGCCTCTCCCTTGAGATAGGAGAGATTTTGCAAACTTGAGGGACAAACTGAACAGCTTCTTCCTCTAACTGGGGAACTCAGTTGCTTTTGTGGGGAATATATAAGTGCCCTCCCTGGACTGGTGCGAACACATGGCTTAACACTGTGCCACTAAAATCCAATCAGATATGTAGTTCTGAACTGTTCATGAAGATATGCTGTAGCAGGAGAGCTTTCAAAGGGACTTTGATTCTCTTTTTTTTCCATGTGTGTTTCAGGCTGGCACTACATCTGGTTCTGAGCTCAGCTTTCGGGAAGATGTTGCACATTAACCCCAAGAGGTGCCATGCCAGATGCTTTCCCTTGGACAATGAACCTGACTGAAGCTATGCTGTTTCCTTGGTGCTCCGAGGAGATGATTGACCACAACCTGTACCAACATAACCAAAGGTAAGGGACCTTCAATCATGAACTTCAAGCTGTCTCGGTGTGGCCTCATAAATGCTTTTTTCCAAGGGATATAAATCAGATATGCAATGGACAAAGCAGCCAGAACATTTAGGTTCCTTCTATCAAAAATTAATCAACACACTATCAACTATCAAATGTAATCTTTTCCATAAAGATTTTTGTGAATATTGGCTCAGAGATGATACACTCTTATTTAGAATATCACAAATAGGTTGTGACTGTGAACTTGTAACAGAGCACAAATCCAGGCCCTGCTCATCAAGCCACCATCTGCTCTTTATTTAAGTTACTTCAAAAACAAACGCTTCTTCCATGGTGCCTGCAGTACATGATATGATTAACGTAAGTAAAATAAATCAGTTAATAAATTTGCAAATACCATCAGGACATTCCTATGTAAAAAATTCATGAGTACACAGTCCATTGCCATAAATGGATTTATTCAGTTCCCCTCTGTCCCTCCCCTTGTTTATTGGTGGCACCTGGCACATCCTATACAACAGACATCCATCTTGTCACCTGTGCAGAAGCACTGAACTACTGAACCACTAATGACCTCCTACACTTCCAGAGGTGATTGCATTTTGCCTTCATCAGCTTTCAGTAGGAGCATTGCCTCCTGTGAGGACACCAAAAGCAAGAGGCAGCCTCCTCCAGAGGGCTATTTGGCTTTTAGGGAACCTGAGTCATTGCCTGACATCCCTCATTTTTCTTTGACCATTTTTAGAGGTAGTCTGTTTTGACTGATTCCTCATTTAGGATCCTTTGGTTAGATTAAGTAAACCTGGGGCCTTGACAGGACTTGAGTATGTAACTCTTTGTGGATTTGAGCCTAATCTCTTTGTACAAGGATCAAAGTCAAATCTTGCCTATTTGGTTTTCAATGCCTGACAAAATTTGAATGCTATTTAAAAATAGTAATCTCTGACAATGCCTTGTTTATAGAAATTATTTTAACAGAGCTAGAGATAAGAGCATAACTGGATTATATCTTTATATTACAATCTTGTCTTTTACCGGATTTTTAAAAGCCAACAAAACTGGAAAGTCTGATGTTACAGTTTAATTTGAATTGCATGTATTAATGGAATTAGGTACAAATCAAAGTTTAACATCTTGAATGTATTACCATTTTTGCATTCCTTTTTACTTACCTAAGAGCCTTTTTGGCTAGCCATCTAGGACTGAAATGCTGAATTAGGAATTACACAAAGACCTGGAGTATGGCACATGATTTCCCATTATCAGATAAGGAAACCAAATCCACAGAAACAGTACAATTTTTGTAGAGGCGTTTGTCTTTACAGAAGCGCCTGTTTTGACCTGCTGCTTTGGCAGATAACCATTAGTTTAAAATAATAGATAGATGAAATAGGTTCTCTTTAATCTTTCCCTAACGTCTAAACCAGCTGTTGCTATGGGAAATATATTTCCCATGCAACTCTCTTGAATATTACATGATGATCCTAATCCTCGCCATATGCACACACTGAGAAAAGAAAAAGGTGACGGTTTTGTGGTGTGGCCTTCCCTTCTGGCCTCTGCTGTATTTAATCTGCACAACCTGTAAACATACTTCTCATTTCCACAGCATTTCACTCTACAGAACACGATGCATCTTTTTAACGAGTCACTGTCTTTCTGTCTGATGCATATTTCAAATTACATTTTAAATTACTGGATGAAAACAAAAGCAAGCTAAATACCAGCACCAGCACTTGCTTAAGCTGTCACACTATTGTACTGTTTCTACTGAAATGCCAGCCAAATTTCCCAGGTGCAGTTTCCACATCTCTCACATAACATCAAAATAAAATCTCTGCATTAAAATAATGCATATAAATATACTAGTGGTTATTAGGGAAAAAAACCCAAAAACCACACATGGTGTAAGTTCATCCAAAAGAAACTATATTAAAGATCCGGTGTAAGAATTTTGGATGAGCTCTAAGCAACTTTTCATCAACATGGTTCTCTGAAGAGAAACACTTTCCAGTATTGCTCCTCTTTATAAATGAGCTAACCTCAGACGTTACCAAGCACCCAAACAACTGGGCTGTTTCAGACTTGCAGTACATTAATAAACGGCGATGTTGCAAGATATTGCAGATATTTTTCCAGGTCTATGCAAAGCCCAATAAAGAAGAAAAAAAGAAAAGAAAGGGAAATCCAAAATAAGTCTTTAGAGTTTTTTTCTGTGGGGCCAAGGACATACAAACCTAATCCAGGAAGACTCTATGTTGAAAGACTACTGCAGGCAATCTGTGCTCTTGGTGCTAGGGAAAGGGCAGATGTTCTCAGAATGAGCCCACTGGCTGCCTGAACTGGCAGCCCTGAGTTTGTTTATTTATTTGTTATGAATGTTTTTTGAACAGTAGCTCAGCAAAAGGTTGCTAAATGCAAGTATAATTAGAAAGGTCTGAAAATCCTCCACTGAGCAAGCAGACCCAGAGGAAGAGCTGATGCACCCCTTCAATGGTCTCCTGTCAGAGATGGTGCTACAAATCCTCACCATACTTTGCTCAAGGTCTCATTGTGAGGCTTTGAGGAAGATTTGAGATGACTCATTATGTTTACTGAATGGAACTGTTTGTCTATGTAGACATCAAAATGTTGTCACACCCCAGGTAATTACTGCAATAGGGCCTTTGTGGCAGAAATTAGGCATGAATACACAGAGAAAACAAACAGCAGAACACAGGCAGGTGTGCATGCACACTTACCCCTCAGGACTACCTGTAGTTTTCTGTTTTGCTCTACTTTCTTGTGTGTGCTATAGCATATTGCCCTCAGTGCCCACACACCCGAGTGTTTGGGGACAGACAAATCCCAGGAGCAGGTATGGCTGCAGGTTGAATTCATACATTTGTGATGACTTCTGCGTGCCTCAGAGCTTGATTGTTGCTCGCACATTCTCACATGGGTCTGTGTGCTTTGCTGTATAGTCTGCAGAAACCTTATTTCTCTGGAGATGCCTTGGTATGTAGTCGTATTCCAAGAGGTTCTGGTATTGCTCTGGTAATCTTGAAGGGAGAGTTTCAGAGCATCTTTAAAGTGCTTTCAGGGGCCTTCTCTTGATTGTCTTTCTCTATGAGCCCAGCTACACAGCATGCCAACATTTTTGGTGGCTTTGGGTTCTTCTTCAATGACTCTATGCCTAACCTGACAAAAGATGAGAGCTTTCCGGGGATACCTCTAGCAGTGCCATTGCTGTGAAATAGAATATCAGTGTTAGTCAAATACTTGCGCCAGTGAATACCCAGAAAAGAATTAAAAATATGTGATAAAACACATCAAGCCATTGGATTTGGAACAATATGGGTTTCAAGAATCTGGCTAACAGAGAGAACAGGTATTTGTGTCCTTGCATGTGGCAGCCATTTTGAGTATTGCTCTTCACTCTAATGATGAATTTTGCAGATGACCAAAGAATGAAATTTTTTAAAAGAAGAAGAGAGATTTTACCATCAATGATAATCGCATGTATGAACAACAGGTATTTTGAAATTTACAATTTACATTAAGATCTTTGCGCTGCACTTGTTCAGGACATTACCTGTCTTCTTCAAAAGAAGAAAGGTTCTAGACTGAGGAATGCCTAAGAACGCTTAATATAAATTCTTTGGGGGTGTTCACTGGCCAGAAAACAACCCACTCAGTATGTAAGAGATGTAGGGAGAGGAGAAGCCGTGCAAGACAGCAGTCATCTGTAATCTTGTAAGACAGCAAACACATCACAGATGACAATTTGTCAATAAACCCAAAGGCAAATAGTAGGTAAAGGAAAAAACACCCTGAGGCTATTGCAAAAACAGAAAACAGAGGGCTGGAGCATATGTAGCTTAAAGAAAGGCAGTTTGTGTAAAACAGGAAGGTAGAAAACAGGTGCCTAAACCAAGGCATGTGCTCTTTTAATTATGTTCCTCCCTTTGATAGAAATATCAGGTTAAATCAAGACCTGATGTAACTGCAGCAAAATCAGTGGAACTACACTGAGGGATAAATCGCTGTCATAAATCATCAAAATCAGTGACGATTTTGTGTGTTTGTGCCAGAAATTAATCTGGCCCATTACAACAACAATTTTTTTTTACACTCAACACTAAATTTAATTTCTGTTTACTATACAACAAAATAAACTCGAGCTTTGGTGTGTAACAAGATGCTCATGTCCTGGGAAACGTATCTCCGACCATTACTACATCAGCTCAGTGTTTGGGAGGGTACAGCATCCCTGGTCTGCCATCCACTTTCTCTTCAGGTGTGCCTGGCTCCACACTACCCTCGTGTGTGCACTGGAGGGAAGGGCTTGTGCAGTGCATGCATGGAGGCAGAGAAGTGTAAGTCAAGGGAATAATCCATCCTGTGCTTAGCCTTATACCCTGCTCTTGCTGAATGCAAATGCATGCACACCCAGCACTTGGTGGAGATCTAGGGTGGTCAAAGAACATCTCTACTCCTCAGCATAATAGAACTGTAGGTTGTGACTCAACTTCCAGGTGCAACACCCACTTCTCTCACTATGCCACCCCAAACAATCATGTTAATAATTGAGTTTTCAGCCTTGCAAGCTCCACTGTGACTGCTGTGAGTCCAAGGAGAGTCATCTGCCTCAAAGAAGGGAGTGAATGTGTTTTCCTTTACAATAGTAAAGGTGCAAGGAGCTGTTGAGCACTCAGCCAGTGATAGCTGGGCATCTGATTTCCATCTACAAATCTGAAAACTGCCTTTACCTGACGGCCTGTCTCTTGGATTGCACAGTACTGACACAGTGCTAGCATTGTCTACTTTATAAGTAACTTCTAGAAATGAGCATTATCTTCTCACTACAATAAAATGATTTAAATGTTGTGTTTTATCAAAAACTTCAGAAGAGACAAACTGAGATTATTTGGGTATCTGATTTTTTGTGTGCATATGTAAGATTTCAGGTTGAACTAATTAATTCTGTTTCTATTAAAAACTCTGTGCTAGTTTGAAAGGCTGCATTTACATTCCAGCTAGAGTGAAGATTTTATTTTCTAGCATGAATCTCACCATTAATCAGAGCTGGATGTCATTTACACCACCTTCAAAGAGCCTGTAAAAAGATAACGAAAAAATGTTAATCAAATTACAAAATCCACAGAGAAAAATTCAACTCAGAAATAAATTATTCCAGCATGTCTGTCTTCTGTGGCATTGCCAATGTAAATCTATGCAGTAGGCCACCACAGTGGAGTCCATAGGGGCTGAGTTTGAGGTTTTGCTTTATACGTGTTTTTTTTGAAAGCCTGGCTATCTAATTGAACATGTTCTGGGGTAACAAAAAAATGTGTTTTTAACACAATATATGCAAAATAATCCAGATTTCTTTGCTGTGCAAAGTGAAATAATCCACAGAACTTCACTAATTTACCCTACTTTGCAGACCTTCAAGATTTCATTATGAACTTTGCTCATGCTGACTCTTCACTTGCTTGACAGCCAATATTCATAGTGCAAAGATAATGAACGTATAAGTTTATAGGTCAGGATCCATAAGGACAGATAGGTTTTACTGGATATTAATTATTTTAGGATTAGATAGATATATCTTTTTAAAACTCTGCATATGTTTTAAATTATATGGACAAAAATTGGAATAAAATAAAATAAAAAACCCAAACCCCAACTTATGAGTTTCTTTTCCTAAGTTATATGAGTTTCAACCCACATTTCTGTAACCTTCAACAGTGAGCAATCTGGCCTGCTTCAGGTTCTCATTTTTATGGCAGATTTCCTGTAGGAATCTCTGATACCTAAACACTGAAATGCAAACTGATTGAGAGACCCATCATTAAAAAAAACCAAAACAACAAACACTTTAATAAACAGCCAAAGCTTTTTTTTTGTGCATATGGGTTTTGCAGAAAACCTATGGGCCTAAAGCAGCTGTCAGCCATCCTTGTCCTGGCAGACCTGGAGCTGGCTGTGGTGGAGCACCTGTGGAGGCGTGGAGGGCATGCCCAGACCTCCTCAAATCTTCTTCTCACCCTGTGTATCCTTGCTGACCCATATTTTTGGTAGTCATGTGTGGACAAGCTTTAGATGAATTGTTCGAGATGCTGAACATGTTCAGTATATCACAAAAGAGCACTCTGGTTATTTAATTGCAACATTTGGAATACTACATTATATGTACTCTGATGTATTTACCCCACTGACTTTTGGAAATTAAAATTATGACAAGGAGGTGACTGTATTTGCACATGGGTACATTTTACTTCCCTGGGAGTGGGACGATTTGGATGCATACAGGCTGTAATCTCAGCATTTTGTCTTTCTTCCTAGTTAGAAAGCATGCAGTGTTGCCATTACAGTTCATGTATTTAATAACTGGAAGCATCAAACCACCCAAAAGAGGCTGCAAAATCAGGACTGGATTATTTTTTTAAATTCCATCAGAAGAAAACAGTGCATGCCATGAAGATGGAACAAAATTTCCCTGGTATGTGTATCATATATGGCAATGATATTAGATGAAAAAAGGCAAAAATAATGATATTAGACCAAAAAAATATGACGGTCTTCTATTGAAAATTATTTTAATAGCATGTTTAAAATGACTGAAGTAAGTTTTAAAAAGGCTATGGGAAACTTTAAATACAATTTTAGGTATTTTCGTCTCAATAAAAATAACATATGTCAGATGCTGGAAAATGTCAGGGGCTAATGTGGTTTGTACCTGTTTTGATGTATATTTTGCAAATTCCTTTTTTGGTAAAGATGGCCCTGAAGAGTGCAGGCTTTGCAACTCACACTTCCTAGTAAAGAAAGTAATATGCAAGCAATTATGTCTGAAAGTAAAAGTTTTAACGAGCCTCAAGATTATTAGCTTGCCTTGGTTCTTTCTTTCTTGTACCATAGAGTGTAGCATTGTGGCAGGATTGTAAAATGCTGCTACCTTCTCAAAGCATCTCCTTCAGAAGCTGCTCAGAGCAGGTCACAAGGACAGCCATTTCAAGCCCATGTACACACACACGTCTCAGCGGAGGAAAGACCTCCTGGTCTTTCCTGGAAGGAAGGGCCTCCTGTACGATAAGTTCCAGCAAGGTTTATTTCAGCATGCCAAAACGATCATGGACAGAAGACCCAGATCATGTGTTGCTCAGAGGTTAAGTAAGGGGTCAGTGGCTATGACCTGAGGGCACAGGGGTGGTACAGAGGGCAAGGCAACCTATAGAGGGGAATGAGGAATAAACAACTGGGGAGGGCAGGGTTGAGGGACCAATGGGGGAAGTAATCCAAGATAGATTAGCAGTAGTTTTGCAAAGCACCATGAGAAGTATTCTCTTTCAGCCTAGGTAGGGAACTCTATAGTAAATCTTCCCAGGGCAAAGCCTAGATGTTTCCCTGAAGAGGTTTTTAGGGTTCCTGCAATACAGCAATCTTGATTTTCTGCAGCTCCCATGAATGCCCAGGAAATAACTGCCATGGTCTGTATGGTGGAGCCAGAGCAGCAGCTGAGCACAGGGGCAGCTGCTGCTGCCACATGAAGCTCTGTGGAGCACCAAACTTACTAATTGGTTTCAACCTTCCTGCAGGATAGTGATCCCCAGAGAGGCAGAAATCATAGTGTTTGCCATTTGGAGCCAAAAATCCCATTTGGAGGAGGGCAGAAAAGGAACATCAGACTTTCCTATACTGCAGTATGAAGTTGTTTTGGGTTTTTTTTTCAGCTCTTTCATGCACATTTTTATCCGAATTAAAGTCTGATGTCATCTGCCTTCCCTTTTTCAGCACATATGTGTGTTTTCACACGCGCTCATCACCTCAAGGACAAATCCTTACACAGGAGGGAATTGGCTCCAAATGGCTCATCCATTTTGGCAAAGCTGTTTTATCATCAGGATCAAAGCAAGACTCTGATTCAAGATATTTCCCAGCTTCCCAGGAACTTGTTTCTCCTCTCCTTGTTTCTGGGGAGGCAGTTGCTTTCCTGTTTTTGTGGTATCTTGGTTTCCTTATTGCAGCTGGGCTGGGTATGGTCTAAAACCCAGGATGTTGATGGAGCTACTCTGCCACTGCACTTTCTTTGTCCTGTCTGGTATTTTCCTTTGCTTTCCCCTGGGTTTCTAAACTTTTTCTTTTCTTTTCTTTTCTTTTCTTTTCTTTTCTTTTCTTTTCTTTTCTTTTCTTTTCTTTTCTTTTCTTTTCTTTTCTTTTCTTTTCTTTTCTTTTCTTTTCTTTTCTTTTCTTTTCTTTTCTTTTCTTTTCTTTTCTTTTCTTTTCTTTTCTTTTCTTTTCTTTTCTTTTCTTTTCTTTTTCCTCTCCTCTCCTCTCCTCTCCTCTCCTCTCCTCTCCTCTCCTCTCCTCTCCTCTCCTCTCCTCTCCTCTCCTCTCCTCTCCTCTCCTCTCCTCTCCTCTCCTCTCTTCCCTTTCCCTTTCCCTTTCCCTTTCCCTTTCCCTTTCCCTTTCCCTTTCCCTTTCCCTTTCCCTTTCCCTTTCCCTTTCCCTTTCCCTTTCCCTTTCCCTTTCCCTTTCCCTTTCCCTTTCCCTTTCCCTTTCCCTTTTCTTTCTTTTCCTTTCCCTTTTCTGATATTATCATTAGCATCCTGCCTGTACCATGCTAGAATTCTGAGAGAAAGCATTGTGTTCTGCAGAGAGGTCCTGCCATCTCCTCATGCTTACACTGATGTAAGATCTATGAAATTCTGCCTTTTATTTGCTGGTAGATACTTTTGGGGAAGCAAGCACAGCAGTTAGCATGGCCAACCTCTTTAAATGTCTCCCAGTGGCTGGACCTTTTCCACACACAGCTTCTTCAAAACTTACCCCTTTTTGATCTGTAGAAATAATTTTCTGTGATTTTTGGAAACCTGGGTTGTGATGATGAATAAAATTTCTTAGCCAGGACAAAACATCTCTGTGACAGGCAATGAGTTCAGACTGGTTTGCAATTTATGTGGAGGTCTATCTAAGGTAGAATTAGAAATTCACTGTACAGGAGAATAGACACCAGCAACTTCTAGTGCAACCATCTCCCAGTAAGCTATAGTCCCCACAGAGCTTACTGTGGGCCCTTTGAACAGCTTCTTTCAAGAAAGATTAACACAGAAAGATCCCAGGATATATTTATATCCCTCCATGAGGTAGGACTATTTCTCTCCCCAGCATTCAGACCACCTGCTAGAATTTCTGTGAACATTTTCATTTTACTTACCCAATGAAATGCCAAGGCACAGTTTTTGGGCCTGAATGTGGGGGAATGTGTATGCTGCAGACAGCAGCCTTGCCTGAAACTGCTTGGCACTGGTAATGTTGTCTGCACAGAATGTTGAGATGCTCTTGAAAATGTTCTTGCTTAGTTCAAAATGCAACTAAATAAACTCTATGAGTCCAAGTTAAAGTACTTCCGTGATACTGTTTTCTCCCCCTGATATGGTGTGTATCAAGGTTGGAGGGAGAGAACTGTCAGCCAGCACAGTTTGCATAAATACAGCAGATGATGTTGAAAATGAAAGGATGGGAGAGCTAGACTAGAGTCAGTGAGAAAAGCCTATGACTTTATAATTCTTTTGAAACATATTAAAGAATATTATCAAACTATTCTATCTTCCTGCATCACCATGTTATATTTGACACAAAAAGAAGACACTTCACTACTTGAAATAGAAGAACACTGTTTTACTTACGTCTGAGTGGTGATTTTGTGGCAAGCATACAAATCTGAATCTTGACACAGTATCCCTGATTAGCTGGTGGCACTGTCTATTGACAAATGTCCATATAATATTCTATCTACCTACATAGGTTCCTGTAAGAGGAATTAGTACAGCAAAGTTGCTTAACTCTTCCAGCAACTGTGTCACTGTTGAAAAAGAGTGCTATTTATCATCCTATTCATGTCTCTTAGAGCTTGGTCAACTTTTCTATGAGCATGTAGAGATCTTGTAATTTAAATTTCCCAGTCAAGTCCAGCAGATGAATAGGGCATAATAACCTGCAATTTGGGGGAAGGAACTCAGTCATGGACAACGCTTTCTGTGCTGCATTCAGGGAGCTAAAATGAAGTTCCTCCGCTAAAGAGAGTGGAGACAGAAATAAAGTTCCTGCAGACTTCAGGCCTCAGACTTCAGCAGCCAAAATTGGATTGCCTCTGAAAGAATACTCTCTGGTGGGACACAAGTGAACATGTCTCTACTGAATACAGTGTACAAATACTGAAAAATATTTTCATTCATTCTCAGAGGGAGAGATGGAGAAACATTGCTTTATTCACTCCATACGGCACAGATACAGTGAAAACAGGTTACTCATCAGTCAGTTCCTCTTTCTAGTGCATCTCATGCATCCTGTGGCTTGCTTATAACCAGCTGAAAAACACGTAACTTCCTTTACAGTATTTGATCACCAAACATTCAAAACTCCCTTTTGAATCAAGAAAGAGGAATTTCAGTTACTGTATATAGGCCTCTTGATGTAGGAATAAACACCAGAATTCTGTGGTCATAATGTTGGTTTCTTTCTATAATTTACCGTCTCTTTTTTGTAGCACAGTATTTAACTGACAAAGGAGTACAAGTGCTAGGTTCTTTTGACTTTATCCTGATTGTTGCAGAAGCATGAACACAATTTGTATCCCTGAAGAGAAAAAAAACACTAAGCATCAGCAGTGTGCCAAAAGCAACTGCAGTGTTCTTTAAAAGAGGACACAAATCTACAAAAACTGTTGCTTTGATAAAAGTGTTAGAAGAATTTAAAGAAAAGCATCCAATTTACTGGTATACCGAATACAGAGAATTAAGTGTGCAACTAAAATGGATTTTCCCTGCTACTCATATATCTATCTTGATTAAACACAAAAACATTCACCCTATAATGACACTAGGTAGTATTTTCTTCTGCTACTAAATCTATTTTGTCATGTTCCGTGGTATGAACAAATTAACTACCATACATGTCTTAAATGTCTCAAACTATTAAATCTATCTATGTTGATTCTTGCTGTCTGCTCATCTGTCAGACGCTATCAGGTCAATGCTCCTGAAGAGTGGCATGGAGTGGGGGTACTATGAGCCAGCCAAACCTTACAGAAATTGAGTTTAAATATCCCTTGAAGCTGTTATGGATTTTCAAGAGGGAAAAGCAGCTTCTGAAACTAAGACAGTTTATGAAGTTTTGCTGAGACTGCAAGGACACAAGCAGGTCAGAAAAGGCATTTGATGTCTGGGATAAAATCTCATGCAAGTTTTTTTCAGGCCTGGAAGGATACAACTGTGCTAACCCTAGGAGTACACTGCCAGAGGCAGACTTCCAGACGTAGTGTCAGTAGGCGTCGCTAGCACTGAAATTTCTTTACCATCACACACAGGGATAATCCACCCTGGAACTGTCTTCCTGTTAATCCCCTGTTAGCCTGGCTTTTCAGCACAAACTAGAAAATGTATCCCAGGCACCACAACCCATTCTCTGAGATAGACTGACCATCATAAGCTACCAAGGTAATAACTGTGCTCTTACATGGAAGCACAGGGCTTGCTTTGTTTTGTTTTAGTTAAATCTAGCTCTGCGTGTGTCCTGGCCAGT
Organism: Phylloscopus collybita; assembly: GCA_027886175.1. Taxonomy (NCBI): domain Eukaryota; kingdom Metazoa; phylum Chordata; class Aves; order Passeriformes; family Phylloscopidae; genus Phylloscopus; species Phylloscopus collybita. Next base: position 24,487,226 of record JAJNNQ010000026.1, on the reverse strand, counting down.
GCCTCAGTGGTGTCCCTGGGCCTCTGCAGAGACTGTTGGCAAGCACTGTGATATTCAGGCCTGGCATGCCCAGGTAGAAATTTTGCTGATACTTGAAAAATGCTTTCTTTGAAAGCTGGAGTACATAAACAGCACACAACAATCAGATTAAAAGAAAAATAACAATGGTGCAAATATATTGACTGAGTTGAGGTCCCTCAGTCCCTCAAATTTCATCCGAGCCAGCTTGAGCAAGACAGCCAGTGAAGCTAAAGCCTTCTCCTCTGTCAGCACAACAAAACCTTCCTAACCTGAGGGATGAAAACCCCCAAACTTCAGGGCTCGGAAGATCACATGATCCCTTCCTAAGGGATTTTGGCTATTTGGCTTCTAAATTATTCTGGCCAGCAAACACTGTAACAGTCTGGTGGCTTAGCAAATGAGTTTTAGCTTGCCCTTATTGCAGCCACCAGTGTGTCTTCAAAGGCCTCAGGGAGATTTTCAGGGGCTGTGTGCACAGGGGCACTCTCTGCATCTACTCAGGCAACCTGGGCTTAGTCTAGCTCTGTAAGCACCATGAGCAGCTTCCTCTGGTGTGTCCCACTGCTGAGATGGGAGATGGGAGGGCACTGTGGCCCTATAGACACCCCCAGCAGGAGTTTTTTGGAACAGGACTGCAGAAAATACTGTAGCCTCTGCCTTTTAGCAGAGGCTTAACTTGGAATCACTATCCCTTGAAAGCTGTGCAGATATTGCACATTTCCATGGTGGGCCAGAAGGTGTATTATCAGCATCTAGATGTTTGGGGTGGGCTGATCACTCAAAAAAAAAGGCAACAGCTCCAGTAGGAAATGGGCTGGATAGTGTTACTGGTCCTGGCCCAAGGCCTACAGCTGGGCCTGAGGCTGCTGTGCATGGGGCTGAGCACACACCCTGCAACTTTGGTGTTTGCACAACCTCCACAAGAAACTATTTTTATTCCTACAGCAAAGAGTGCCCCTCTAAAAGGTCAGTAAACACCAGGCATGGATCAGTGCCAGCAAAGCCAGGGGGCATCCAGATAAAATGAGACAGGTTTTGAACAAGATATTGTAGTTTATTGCTGTGTAACGACCCACAGTTACATACATACAGACAGCACGGGTGTCAGCCAGCTTCACACATGAGTCATTGACAGCTCTGGAAATACAGACTGCTGCCTGGTGAGCTGCTCTGCTCATTCAGGCATCAGCCATATCCCTGGGCAAAGATAAAAATGAGCACAGGACAATAAGGAGCTGGAGAATCACAGAATCATGGAATTATAAGACGGATTGGGTTGGAAGGGACCTTAAAGATCATCTGGTTCCAACAGCGCTGCCATGGGCAGGGACACCTTTTACTAAACCAGGTTGCTCAAAGCCCCATCCAATCTGGCCTTGAACACTGCCAAGGATGGGGCATCCACAGCTTCTCTGGGCAACCTGTTTCAGTGCCTCACCACCTTCACAACAAAGAATTTCTGCCTAATATTTAATCTAAATATCTCCTTTGTCAGGAAATGAAAAATTGTGTGTGCATGTGTTAACAACAGACACAGGCAAGAAAAAGAGAGTTGGAAGCAACCAGAAAACCTGGTATCTGTGTGAGACAGAAAGAAAACAATCAGAGCAACATGTAAGCTGGAGGGAGACCAGTAATTGTAAATGGTGATCACCTTCTCCTTTTTGATTCTTGCTATGTTCAAGAGAACTAGGGTCTGTGCAATTTCTAATGGCACAGTATCCTAGAAAAACTTGCTAGGATCAATTCATTAATGAAAATAAGATTTTCAGAACATCTTCACTGAGAGCTTTCCAAATCCCTTGACAACCACAGAGACTTAGGTCTAGCTGTCAATATTTTTTTATATTAGGGGAGAAAAGTGCCAAGGAAGAGAGTATCAGTGGGTGGGTACTTGGAAAAATATGATTCTAATATTAGCTTTAAAAATCAGCTAATTTGCAGAGTAAGTTGTTAGACTATGAAGATGAGGTTGCTTGGAACAGGATGCTAGTTCCAACAATAACCTGATGAAATGATACATTAAAGTGAATTTTTTCCTTTTTAAGGCTTATCTCAACTTTCTTCATTTTCAGTAGTGTACTTGGATAATTTAAACCCAAAAAAAGTAGAGAATAATAGCATACTGAAGACTCAAAGTACCTCTTGGTTTACAAAAACAGAAAAAAGCTAAGACTTTCCATTGGATCTATTTTTCTACATAATTTATTTGTCCTGCTGTGTATATCTACATGTTGCCTATAAATTACACAGATAAATCTACTGTCAGAAAGCTTTTACTGTAAGTATACTTCAGATTATCACCAGTGAGGAGCTGGAAACAAGCAACATTCCTGGGTTTAAAGAGATATTTGAAAGCAAAGAAAACATTTGAATAAAAGTAAGGGTGTTTCAAATGAACTGCAAGGCAGGCAAAGAGGATGAGTGGGAGAAAGCACTTTCTAAAGAAAGGACTGAAAAATCACTGGACTCAAGACAAAAGAGCAGAGAGATGCCAGGGTTAGGTCCCTGGTGGCAGAACAGAGGGCAAGACAGAACACCATGGATTCTAGAAAACAGGAAATTTGAAGGGCTGTGTAATGCTGAAGGTCCAGTGCCCTATATTTTGGCTGCAGTGTGTACTGGTAGATAAGAAGGGAATAGAAGAATGTATTCAGGGAATAAAAGGAAAGGATGACTAAGGAAAGGATATGAATACCAGGAAAGGATGTTTCAAGCTCAAGTCTTGATGTTATCAGCTCCGGTGTTTAGTTGGCTGTTCCTTTCTGTCTATCTATCTAGCTAATTATTTATCTATCTAATGAAGTTTTAATTTGCCACGGATTGTTCCACAAGTGTTGGCTTTTGGCTATTAGTGCTAGCTTTTGAGGAACATAAGTTTAACTTAAACAGAACTCTTGCTCAATGCCTGCATGTCATTCAAATTCTGCTTAAATCCTATTTTGAAAATTTCAATGCTTCACAAGACTTAAATTCCTCAAGCTCAGGGGCCTGCTAATTGCCATTTGTTTTCGATTTCTGACTGGGTGACACTTCAAGCCATAAAGTTTGTTTAAACCAGTTCCCTGACCCATATCATATTTATAGGGATATTTGTGAGATTGCCTGTTTCTGCTTCCAAATTTGAATTCCTCCTGGTGCTTAGTAATTGTGCACGGACAGAGTGGTGCTTTCATTAACCTGCATCAGTGAATTTATGGTAATTGCCTGACCTGTCTTTGCATACTTTATTTTCTCACAGTCCAGTGCAGTTCTGGTGGCTGAGCATGGTGCCGTGGGGCCTGGCAGCCAGGTTGTGAGGAGAGGGTTGGGCTGAGCGTTTGCTGAGGAACTGATCACAGCCACTTTTGTTTTAATCCTCCCACTGCCCTGTGCTTGATGCTGTAAGTCTATCCTTGAAAATGAAGCCTGTGTTCAACTAGTGACTCTCCAAAGTGCGTGCTGTTAAAATTTCACATGCAGACAGCAATTTGCTTGTTAGATATTTTCTGGTGACAGTCAATTTGGCATCAAAATGTTGTAAAAGGTGCTGCATCCCTTTAGCCATTAGCTGATGGATGAACATACCCAGGTCATGAGAACTGGATAAATGCAAAGTTTGTAAATTGCTCTTATGATCTGTTTAATCTCGCCTCAAAACCCATAACTGCACCCTGTGTACATTTATTCTACTTTTAGCTATGGTTTTCTGCTCCAAGTTAATAGTCTCTTGTTTTGAAACTCTAATTTTCTCTCTGCCTCTCCTCAGTCTTTAATTCTCTTGCAGCTTGTGAGGTTTCACAGTTTGGAGATTAATGAATTGGGTTACATTGCATCCTTACCTCTTGCACTGAAATTACATTACAAATCAGCAGGATATATCTGCTACTCCTCTGCAAGCACCTTATGAATAATCACAGTCCTGCTGGGAGTGCATCTGGGGTGACTCAAGAGAGATGTCTCCTCTTCAATGAATTTGTGAAAAAACAGGTTCTTTAATGTAAGGTTTGTGCTCCATCTCAGGGTACAGCTACTGAAGAGAAGGAGAGATTATTTTAAAGTAATTTACTAAATATGTTTGTATGGAAGTCTCGTAAAGGGGTTTATTTCACTAGGAAACCCTTCTCTTCAGTGAAGTGGGCTGCAACACATTTGCCAAACCACTCATCCATTGCTAACAGGAATGAGCATGGAGTTAAATCAAAGAAACAGATGTGGCTGGGTAAAGCAGCTTTCCTTTTATGTGTGAAAAAATAGAAGCATGTTCATCAGTTTTGTAATTTTCTGATAGTGTTTTATTTGGCTCAGTGGCAAACAGCAGTCAGACAAGTACTCCTCATACAGTATTTGTACTCCAATCCAGTGCAAGGTTCAGTTCCTTAGAGCACATTTGCATATTGAACATCCAAGCTCCAGATTTTGTCCACTACTGGCATATTTGAGGGTCAACAGAATCCCTTCTGTCCTGCTTGGATGATGCAAAGGAGCTTCCAGCAGTTCCAGAAAATATAAACCTGTGTAGCAGTACAGTGAGGAGGTGCCAACACAACATGGACAAGATTTGAAAAGGCGAAGGATTCAGACTTACCTGTTTCTGCCATGTCTGTTCCCCTGTTTTCCTGAAATCACTGTGCAGCTGGGATTTTTGAAATAACAATAATAAAAAATTTGGATTGCTGAAATTGGAGGTACATCAAAGAAAACCCATTTCACACATATTTTTATACAATGGCTGTCTTACTAAGATGTACAGCCCTCATTTTTGTTGGGTTTAATTCAGAATTGGTCAGACTGGCTTCTCCTTATGGAATCAGAGAGCTTGCCCATTGAATTCCTCTAAACCCTCCAAAACAAAGATACAGTAAATCACCTTTTCTTTTTTTCTCTGAGTATAAATCCAGATATTTTCTGCAGTACATCTAAAAGGCTCAGTTTCCATACACACACACACACACACAAAAAAAAAAAAAAAAAAAAAAAAAGTGCAAATTTTTTGGTATGAGTGTTGAATCAGAACATTCTAGCATTTTTTCTGTCCCATTCATTTTTTCTTTCCCACTTTTATTTTTTTCTAATAAAAATGTCAACATGCCTCCCCCAAAAATTCTTAAGATGCGGTCCCCCCCTAAGTTTTGGACTTTGAGGTTTAAGGAAATGTTTTGCCATTTGTTCTGGTTTTGCATCAAATGAAATTAACACTACCTAAAATATATTGTTCCAGACAGGATGTCAACTTTGTATTAACTTGCCTTTTCATAGATCCTGTCAGAAAGTCTAAATGCAAATGGGTGAATATTTCCTGGACATCACATGGAATGCATGATAGTTATGATATGGCTCTGCTACACCATATTTTTTGTATTATGAAATTTTAAGGAATGATCATCCTAAATGGAGATCTCTTCATCCTCATGGGAGTTGATGGGACTTCTGAAATGAATAAGGACTTTTTGTGTGAGTCACTGGTTCAGATCAACATTTTATGGGTTATATGAAAGAGAATGACAGATAGGACTAAAGAAACCCCCCTCATTTACCTCCAGCTGTCATTGGTCAGCAGCTAAGAACCAAAATTATTTCACACTACAGAATCTACAAAATATAAGATACCCTCCAGGTATTCATTTTAATATCTCAGTAAATTAATTGTAGTCTTTTAGTCAATCCATGAACCTGCAGCATTCTTGTCTTTACAGATTTTTGATGCAATCCAAACCTTTTTACTTCACAACATAAAATTTCTTTCCAGGACAGTAGTCCTATTCAGAACAAAGTGTTTGTTTTCAAGGTCTTCATGCATACCTAAAATTGTTAAATATACTCACAATTTTCCAATCCAGCAGGCATGGGAGTGCAACTCCTTGTCCTGCCTGTTAAATTTAGTTAGACAGTCTGAAAAGACGAGCAGGTTGCTTACCACTGGCAGGTAAAATCAGGAAATAAAAATATTGACTCAAGACTTTTGCAGGACAATTAAACAGCTAATGAAAGGGCTGAAGTTCCTGTAACCACAGTGAGCAGAAAAAAAGGAAGATGTGCCTCAGTTTGGCACTTCTCTGGTTCCTGCTTCTGACTCTGAAATGCTTTGGCTGTGGAGATTTTGAAGGAATTCTCATGAAGCATAACAAATAATGGGCAAATGCTTTCTGAAGCATCTCTCAATAAACCCAGGCACCTTTTTTCCCTATTTTTATTCTTCCATACAGGATGTTAACACTGCTTTACCTTTCCTTTGGACAAACAGTGGCAGCAAAACTCTGGCAAAGGTGAATGCCAAACAATGCAGGCAAAGCACAGCTGCTTTCCTGTCTGATGACCAAACTTTCCAAGGCAGACACAGAAAAAAGTCTAGATAGCTAGAGCAGGAGTAGTCTCTTCCAATATGTCCTCACTATTTTGCCAGATCAGACAGAATAAGCTGGTTTGGTGGTGAAATCATGGTAGGTCTCATGTCCTGGGATTGGGAGTGAGAGAAGCAGATTTGCAGAGTCCCTTCTGGGCTGCTTTGGGGCCAGCACAGGCAGACACTCTTCCTACTTGTGCCTGCTATCAGCAGGGAGTTACAAGGGAAAAGGAGCCTCTGTCCCCTCTGTGGAAACTTTAAGCAGCTTGGCTTGCTCTGACCCGAGGTGTGTGGTTACCCTCTCTCCAAATCATGTGTCAGTCCTAGCAACTATGGATTTTCTAATGGGTACATTGATCTTCAAAAGTCCAGAAACAATTATAATTTACAACCATGGCATGGCATGACATGACATGAACATTAGTCCATTTGTTGAATTCTGCTGGCATAGTTCAGAAAGAATCCAGAATGCCAGTAAATAGAGGTGTTTTTAGGTTTGAAAGTGGAGGCTGAATTTAAAGCCTCGGTGTATGTGGGGCAAAGACAAAGGGAAATATACATGAAGAAGGGTGAAAATGCATCCAAAATGTCACTACATTCTTCACCAGATAAAAAGACCAATGATTATTTATTCTTTTTGTCACACTGGTGAGATATTCAGATACTGCAGGCTATATGTAAAACTGAAGAGTATTAGGAGGAACATGGAAACTTCAAGGCAACTAAATTAATATCCAAAGATTCTGGGTTTCTGCTTTTCCTGGGGTGCCACATATATGGACATGAGTTTCTAGGCTCTAGGGTTCTGTACCATGCACTGATTTCCCAAACTAATTCATCCCCATAGGAGAATACCTGTATTTTGGGAGAACTAAAAGAAGATCGAATCAGATGAAGGTCATCTAATATCCAGACTGAAATAACTCTGTCAAGATGGGGATGGCACTACCTGCCTGAAGAACAGGAGATACATAACAGCAAATACACATGTCTTTGAGAAAGCTGAGTGCTGGGTTGGAGAAAAGTGATTTGGTTAATCCCATGAGTGGAACTGCCAAAGCTTGCCTTGTTCAGCAAAGGCTAACAGGAGATATGTCTGTCCTGTGTAAATATATTAGGAGGATAAACATCAGGAAGGGAAAAGAGCTGGTTAAGCTAAAGGACAATATTGGCTCAGGAGGAAAGGGTTATAAACTAATCATGAATAAATTGAAAGTGGAAGACAGAAGCAATTTTCTCACCATCACAGTGAGGTTCTGGAACAGCCTGCTGGTAGGCGAAGTAAACATTAACTATTTCTTACAAAATAGAGCCCAGAGAAGGGAATAGATGACATGACAGCCTGTGGTAGCAAGCTCTGGGATTGATATGTTCCTAAGTGACAAGGTGCAATCATTGGAAAAAGCCTATTATCTCAGATGAGAGCTGCCTTGCCCACTGCCATTTGATGTGAATGTTAATGTCAGGCTTACCAGGGCTGTCTCCCAGAGTAAAGCCCTCTCTCCCTCCCACTGTCATCACCGCATGGTGCCAACTCTGCCTCACAGCACAGTCCAGGGCTGCCCCAGCAGAAGCTGACCTAGACAGAGACTGAACCCTCAAGGCAAAAGAGACTTATTTCTGCCAGAAACGGAATGTTTAATTATTTTTTGGTCAGGGTACCAAGATGAAGAATATTTCTGACCTGATGTCACCCACTGCACCACATGCTTGCCCCAGTTCTGCTAGCACCCCTTGTCACAAAAGGCACAGAATTTTTGAGATCTGACAGAAGGTTGAACCTAATGTGACCTAACTCATGGTGTTTTCCATCTCTGCACTGCAGGGAAGCCTTAGTGGGCCAGTGGGACTAGCTCAGTCAAGTGGCAATGCCTTACGTGTTGCACTGCAGGACCACGGCAGGGCTTCCCTCACTTTTCTTGCTTGAGCCTTCTTTTCAGGTTTGGAAGGAATTAGTCAGATGTTTGCTACCAATACAGGATGAACAACTTATTCAAAAATACCTGTGTAAAGGAGGATTTATTTGATAGGAGAATCCTACTGATCATTTCATACTGGGCATATTTGGAGCAGGGGTTGCAACTGTTAGCCCTAAAAATGTCCATTTCCAGAGGGCTTCTTCTGGATCATAAATTCAAATAGTAAATGGCTAACATGAGTATTGAGGACCAGCAGAATGGTATGGAAATGGGACCAGCTCTTTCTGCAGGGAGAAGAGCTCGCTAAATCTGCCTAAGATCAGGGACAACCTCTCTTAAATGGCCAGAACATCTCAAGTGGTTGTTCTAATCCCCACTTTCAGTCGTTGCAGAGAGCTAGAAAACTACTTGTTCAGGCCTATTTATTTGATCCTAATATTAATCTTCATGTTGTCTGTGTAAAGAAACACGCTGATGACTTCTCTGTGTCTGGAAACACAAAGTTTGATCACATTTTTAAATTGTCCTCATTACTCTGCAACTGCTAGCTGCAGATATTTTTGTTGGATTTTTTAAATTAATCAGCATGGCAAAGACAGGGAGTGGAAAAGGCTAGAAGTAACAGACCAGTGTTTATTTATACTGACATCTGAGATTGTCTTAAAATGATTTTGGATATTATGTCAAAAAATACAGGAACTGAGAGTCTTTGGATCTTGCATTAGCTTTTCTCTGGGTGTGAGTTTTATGCTATCTGGCAGGAAAAAAATTTGTTGAAAATTACTTCACTGATGACCCACATACAAGTGTGATTTTGTGTTGCTATCCATTTTCTGCTGGAAAGAAAAGAACTGATTTTCTTTAGGTTTGGATTATTCTTTCTCTGAGAACACTGGAGAGAAAGAAAAACATTATGCTTTATACATAATGACATGTAATAACTTTTATGAGGGTAAGAATGAATAGCTTGACTACTACTAATAAAAGAAAATATGAAAGATGCCTTTAAAAATGTTTAAACTTAATCTAGTATTAAGTAGTGTCTTTAAAGTAGCTTCATATTTCTATTCTAGCAGAGAATCTTCATGAATCATTCATAGCAAGGATGAATTTCTATTCAGTATGCTGCTCCTTCGCATATTACCTTCATACTTCATCGGAGTCCGAAATGACTCTGTTCATTCATATAGTTCAGGAAATACTCTTCTGTACTGCAAATAAAAGAGAAAAAAACTTTCAATGTTAAAGAAATAGTTTGCAATGAAAAATTGCAAATCCAGCTCAGTAGAGCTGGATGAGAGTGTTAAAATAGTTTTATCACATCCATGTCTTGAACAAAGCATTTCTGCAAAATTCTGTTTAAAGTAGAAATTTCCTTTCAGCATAGGAACACGTATGTGATGTACTTAACCTCATGAGATCACTTACAAAACAGTCTGGATCTCATGCTGTTTTCAATATCCTACACTTTTTTTGATCATTTTTTTCCTCATTCATCTGTCCCTGAGAGTTTGACAATGTAAGAGTCTGAACATTGAAACCTGTTCCTGTTGAAGTTGGAACTGAACTCTAAAGAAACTTCCCATGTGACAAATAAGGGAAAGAACTGGTTTGGTAGAGCTGCCAAAAAGTAGGCCAGATGTAAAGTATCAGGAGGTGTCTAATTTAGCACTAGGAACTAGGAAATTTAGCACTTTAGAACTAGGTTTGAGCCATGAGTGCCTCAGGTCATCCACCTGCCTGTTGTGCTACATGACTCCCTTAGGGGGCCAAGGGACAGAAGCAGGCAGAGAGCCCAGCTCATCTCTGTCTTGTAGGTTGTCTGATTCAGTTTCAGTCACCCACGTTTTTATGCCCTCTGTTTTTGAGCTCGCCTTTCAGATATAGTTGACCTCCATCAGGTTTTGGATAGTGTCCCTAACTTATTAAACCTAAGACAGAAGGTCCTAGACAGTGTTTGCTGAAATAAAATCAATACTAAGTTTAAATGATGAGTAAGAAAATAAAGGTTTTAGAATTAGGCTAGTGAAAAAGCGTCTGCATCCATTGCAGTGCCTTTGAACAAACTGTTTTCATTCATGAATTGCCTTCAGCTTTGCCTGAATCTTGTAAGATTTCTTCCTTTGGCTTATAGCTCTGTAATCAGAAGGGACTTGCCTCTTGTTCATGAACAGTTACCACCATATTACTTTGTCACATGTTATTGCAAAAAAATTGTTTTCATGATAGACAGTTTCTGTAGTAGAGATTAATTCAGTTCTCTGCAGTTTGGGATCTGAAAGCAAGCTGCTTTGGCAGATAACAGCAAGGTCATTCTCCTGCACTGTATTCTACCCAGCATAGTGGTATTTAACAACAACAAAATAAATAACTTACCATAATAAAGTCTTTCTCATCCTTGACTTCAGAATTCATGTTTTGGACTTCTGTTTTCTGTGATCTTACCTTCATGAAGAAAAAATGTCCATCCCTAAATGAAAACATGGCCTGGCCCAAAAAAAAAGCCGAACACAGCAAAAGAAATGTGTTCCTTTCCTCTGCCTTTTCCTTCAGTAACAGCCCCCCATTCAAATTAGTGATTAGCAATTGGTTATATTTCCGGTGTTATTCAGCTATGAAAGGGATCTCAGTATTTTTAAATAGATGGAAATTTTCCATTTAAATAACCTTCATGGGCTCTTATCAACTTTGTTTGTTTTAGCTATTTTGATCCAGGCAGCTCCTGATAATAATAGAACAAAAGGAGCAGAGAAAATCTAAGTGGACATGAGAAGTTCCTAGAGCCACGATGTAGTAAATATAACAATTATTTGATGCAAGGATGTTTAATATTTTCAAAAGACATAAAACAACCCCTTCTGATTTGAACAGATGTATTTGAACAGATGTTCACCCTACTACTCCAACATCTCACCCTACCTTAATTATAGAATTAAATTTGCTATAGTAAAATAACTGTTAAATTTTATATGTTTAGCAAAATTGCTTTACCTACAGATTTTCATGAGTCCTCAAGCTAAACAACCTGTTGATTACCAGCTATGAAATATGTGCAAATCAACCCCTGCATTTAAATATGCTGTCTTCTAAAGTTTTTGTTCCCACAAGAGTAAGAACAATTTTACATGTAATAGTTGTAGTAAATTAGACTTTGCCTAGTGAGTAAGCTATTTAAATAGCTTGATGCAGACGTTAAAAATGGTTTTGCACAATACATAGTGGGGTAATTAATAACTAATTATATAAATCAGCCTCTGAAGGTATTTTGATTTATATGAAATTAAGTGAAGGTAGCAAAAAAACCACTATTGACTTAATAATTTCTCAGAACATATGATAAAAGTTCACTGCAGTTTTAAATTGAAAGAGAATTTTCTAGAGAACACATTGCATTTTTCCTTCTGGAGGGACACAAATAATAATGGAATAAACTGCTTTTTAGAAAGATGAACAGTGTAAAAAAGTCTGGTAACAAAGACATATAGGTTGTTTGCATTTTGTTTTAAAGTAAAATCTTGTTATTAGGGTTGATTTTATTCCAGTTATAGCTGGAAATGGGTCATGACCTCCTGTATATGGCAGAACCTTGGCATAGTGTCTAACAGCACACTGAATGAAAACAGCTTTTCCCGGGTGACTAACTTTCCCTATTTTAAGATTAACTGGATGATCCTGTGGAGGTGTATTTCTCCTCTGATGATCAGTAAAAACCTAGGGCACCGTCTTTTTCTTAGACATTCCTATAATTCTGTGTGCAGCCATATTTTGGTAAGCTCAAAAAAAGTGGGGAACTCACTGTATATAAAAGTGAGGGGGTAATCAGGCTGCCTGTCACCTGCCTGCACTGACTCAGAGATATGAGACTTTGCAGCACTACCAGAAGAGTCTGTGTAAGGGTAGCAGGAAGCGCAGCACCCTGTGTACGTGGTCTATAAGCCCTGTATGTTCTGCCTGCACCACCCTGTGCAGTTTGGGAGGAGCCCTGAACAGCTTGGGCTGTGATAGGCAGCCTCTGGTGGTTGCTGTGGGGCACCTCTTCACCTGGGAGCCAGAAACGTCCATCTGATCCCCCAAAAGAGGTTTAAGCTGAAATAATGATTTTTCTATTCATGTCAGTTGGTAGCATTTAACCTTTATTTTCTAAGCATATTTTCTGGCAATTTTAATGTATGCTATTGCTTGCAGTTTTATTTGGAGACAAGAGTGTGTTCCTCCTTTTCCAATGCAGTGTCAGTATATGTTAATTAAGCATTATAACCTTTTGCCCTCCTGCCCTGTACCAGTAGCCTTCCTCTAACCAACACATGGCTTCTCTTCATGGCCCTTCAGTCACCACAGTGCTGTTTGAACATGCTGAAAAAATCATATTTTATACTGAAATGGGGTTCAGTCAGAAAGTTAGATCATAGCTAGATCAAAAGCACCAGCAAAACTCATTTCTGTCTATCCCTATGAACTGGGTTCAAATCCTCAGATTTATTCAACTTTAAGTGGGGTCAAATATAGGGGCCAACACGGTGTGTTGGAAGTGGTTGTTCTGCAAAAAGAATATACAATAAGTAAGAATAAAATTGAAATTTTGATTAAAAATTTAGACAGAAACATAAAAACACGAGTACTTCCGAAAATTAGGACTGAAGGGCCCAGTGTTCTCTTTCTGACAGTTCCCGGCATGTGTAAAACAGTGGAATATATAAAAAATATATAGTGATTCTTCTGCATTAGTCCCTCTTATTCAATTATGACATTTCTTTAAAGAACTAAATAAAGTTAATTTTTCCCTTGTTGTGCTTAGTAGTAACATCCCATATCATTGGATACTTTAAAGAAGGATGCCAGGCAAACAGGGTAGTCTTGTCCCCTTGAATATACCATTTTTAAATTTATGGGAGGCTTAAAAAAATTCTCTTATTTTAGGTGAGTGACAACAGGTTTTATGGAAAAAAAAACCCAAACAAACAAACAAAAAACCCAACCCAAACCAAAACCAAACAAACCAAAACAAACAAACAAAACCCCCCAAACCAACCAAACAAAAAAAAACCCCAAAACCTCACTCCATAATATATGCTTTACAACACTTACTAGAAGTCATTTAGCAGTTATAATACATCAGCCACTTCAAACAACAGCATGAAATCTTTATTTTGAGGATTTAACTGAAACCATCTCTGCCACATTTGAGAGGGACTTGGCCATAGAGCAGATAGCACTAGTAGAGGGTGAGATTAAAAATTTTAAAGTAACAAATGTCTTATTTACTTCAGGTGTCTGTATTGCAATTTAAAGAAAAAATATATAAACAAGGGGAAATATTTTGTTTATCTGAAAATCTTTTTCTCCTAGTTCACAAAAATGGACACTTTCAAATAGTGCATGGCATCAAAACATTCTTGGGCCAAAGCAGATGAAAGCCATCCAGTATTAGAGGATGGTCTGAGTTTTGTGCAGCCAGGTTATGGAGTGACTGCTTATTTATTTTAACAGAGAAAAAATCTGTTACCTCTTGGATGCAGGATGATGCATTTGCCTGATACTTCTGGTTGATGGAGTGACAGAACCAGCCATCAGTGTTGTTTTATGTCTTCTGATTTTTAGCCCAGCAGTCTCCCACAGTTGTTGATTACTTGTGACATTTTACACTCACTTCACACTAGCTTAATACAGGTATAAATGTAAAGTCATTTGCTAGACTGAGGAAATCAACCCCTTAACCTATCCTACAAACCATTGTTTCTTTTATGGAAGCAATTACAAGAAATACACTTGCCCTGAAGCCTCATAAAATTCTTTTTGACAGGATCAAAAAAATCAAGTGTTTGACAGCTTTGTATTTGCTGAATATGTGGAATATGAATGCAATCTAAAGGTTTCCCAGGCTTGGGCCAAAGATTGAAATATGAGAGTAGGAAGCAAGGTGAGAAGGAAGGAGGTTATTTGAAATTTTCTTGTTTTTTACTTTTTTTGTAGACCTGAAAAGTCTCCAATTCTTAATAAATTTGTAAATTTGTAACATTTTTATACAGTACCACACATAAGTTTATGTATTACTGTAGAACAGCTACATTGATTCTCAGATGAGAAGAAAATCTAGAGAAAAAGCAAAGACTTTCAGTTGGCTTTGTTCTGACAAGCATCTCAACTCATGTGAATGCAGATACTTATTAATAAATGCAAATACATAAATACATTTTAATAATAAAGTATGCTGTCTTTATATTACAACAGATCTGCATGCAAGGAGCATATAAAACACCAGTAATCATCATGATGACAAATTTAGATCCATTTTGAACTGTGAAAAACAGTCAAGGATTGACTTGACAACAGTCAAGTTTATAACTTATGTTGAATTCCCAATTTAAAATTTAATACTCTTCCTACTACCAGAACTACAAAGTCCACTTGAGGAAATGGAATAAAAACATAAGCTTCTTATTACCTCCACTGCTTACGATAAACAACTTCTAACGAGAAATTTGACTGCCAATTTTTTCAATAATACATGAAGCAGAATAACATACCAATTGTTTATTCCTGTGTTTATTGGTTTTGCATTATTAACAGTGATAGAATAGTTGTTATCTGCAGAGGTAAGATGGGCTGAGTGAAAGCAAACAGGAATTCAAAACTGTTTTTCTTTTAATACACATATGTTCAGATAGGGCCAAATCAGAAGAGCCAATGCACTCACAGTTGTGTGACTCTGATATAGATCAAATTGAAATTAGAGCCATGAGATCAACATTTCAAGGTAAAGTCCAATGGCACTCCCAAAGAAGATTAGTGGAGTTGATGAAGGTTCTGGAGCATGAGTCCTGTGAAGGGCAGCTGAGGGGACTGGAAGTGTTTAGCCTGGAGAAAAGGAGGCTCGTGGTGTGTCTTTATGCATGACAGGAAAAGGATATTATCTGTATAAAATAGATAACTTGATGATGCCATTACAGAAAAGTAGTTATAGAATCAAATTAAAAAAAAAAAAATTAAAGGGTCACAGCATGGATAAAGTTTTTTTTTTTTTTTTTATGAAGCTATTACAAGTTAGACTGAAACAAGAGTGTATAAAACAGACTGAAAATAAAATTCCATTTTTTTGACTCAGTTAATTTAAGCAATCATCTTGCTTGAAAATAATTCGTATTCTTTTAGCCCCTTCCCGATATGAGCTAAAGTTTGGCTTAAAAATTAAGATATATCCCTTCCTGGAGATGGAAAATGTGAAGGAGTTACAGCACGATAACTTAAACTTCCATATTCAGTCACAGTCAAGAACATGCACCTAACTGGAGACTCCTGTAAGAGGTTTCATTTAATCACAGTTATATTCCTACCAGAGGCTTAGCAACACATAAAATTAACATAAAGCTGTTCAAAAAGGAATTGCAAAGGGCACATTTGTTTCCTTACAGGTTTTTTCTCATGAACTCCTATGCACAACATGCATTTTACCAGTGCCAAAGCCGGCAAAGGCAGATGGCTCGGAGAGAAGGTCAGAGCAGCACTGGAGAATGGCAAACGGAGGGAAGCAGTGGAGCTACTCTAATAGCAACAGCAAAGAGGTCTCTGCTCTGCAGCCCACAGTGGAGCTGCCCTTTTCATACCACCCCTGTTCTTTTCTTGGGTAAATGATTGCAGGGCAGCTCATCCAGAACTGCCTCTAGTGTCTTCTGCCAAACAATCTGCTGCAGCCACGGGGCTGACCAGCGGGTGTTAGTTTTGGCAGGTGCTAAAAAATGTCTTACTCCTCAGGGGTATGTCTGGAGACTGATTTAGCAAGTGCTAGAGCACACAGTGATATTTGGAAAACGTAATATTCTTCAGTGTTGCTTGACTGTATCCCAAGGCTACATGGGTTTGATATAAGACATTTGGACTAACCTCATTCTGTGGCAGTCTATATTCCCAGAAGGTAGCTCAGAACACACCTGCTAGCAGTGAATGTCCCAAACATTACAGGAGATGGTATTCCTGTGGCATTCTTACTGTTCTAGGAATCTCTGTGGGATATTATGGGAAGAAAGAAATCCTGTCAGTTAGCATAACAGCTGAAGAGAGGGAAGAAAACAGCTTGTGTTTACCATGAAAGCTGTGTTTCAGTGCAATGTCTTTGCAGCTTGCTGTTATTATGTGTTGAGTCTGGGTGGTGAAGGTGGTACTCCAATTCAGGAGTGAAAGGAAAGCATGCACAAGGGGTAGGAGGAGGGAGGGAGAGAAAATCTGGTCAAAAATCTTTGGATGTGCAGTGAATGTGTGTTCCTTGGACATCTGCTGCCAGTTTGACTGTGGTGATGTCATATTAACCCGTTCAAGAGTTATGTGGTAGGCTAAAGATATAAATGCAGCTGTATAAAGGTGTGTCTCAGGACCTTATTTTCCTGGTGTTGCCATCATGGTGTCTTTTGGGGAGCAGGATACTGGGTCTGGGATGGCTTCCCTACAGATATTCACTACAGTGATCATTTCTGTTGCATCTCATGCTGTTACTTTCAGCTCTGCAGTTTTATGGCATTTTTTTCTCAGCATTTGAATATGTTGCAAAATAAGGAAAAGCCCAGATGCCTAGCCTTCATAGCCCAGATTAATTTTCCTTTTAAACTCTGTTTCAGAGGCTTTGTTCTCAAACAGCAGCACAGTGTGGTAGCTTAGTGTGTGAGAGTTTGCTCAGGTATCTTTGGAAGACTGTCTTGACTGGAAGAAACAAAATTTAGTAGTCTGAAGCTGTGCTGCTTGTAGGCTTCTCAGTCTGGACAAAACCAAGCCGTTTCCATTATTCTGGCTTCCCTGAGGACAGCAGTTTGGGGTTCTCTGCAACTCATTGCACAGGAATGAACAAACCTGTGTGGAATTCCAAGCTCTGAAGGACCAGAGCTCCACAGTGAAACAGGAACAGAGCCAAAATGGAGCTTTGGCATAAGTGTCCTACACTGCTCTGGTGTCCACCCTTCTCAAGAGATACAGAGGCAGTAGACAGGATACTGTGGATAAACTTACATATTAAAGCTCCTAAGAAGCTGCCTGTTTCTTCTAAAATGCCTTATGGAATAATATGATCATAATTTATAAACAGCTACACAGGGAAATATTTTCTGATAATAACAGAATATTGATTTCCACAGAAGCCAGTTTAACATGATCCACAGACTACAGACTGAAGGTAAATTTGGAAGTCAAGGTGAACAAATTATGAAAAAAAAAGTGCCTTGAAATATGGTATATTGTCTGCTTTTAAATCAAATTATCTGACTCTTTCTATCTTTTTTTATAAGATATGATATAGTGGAAGGGGGAAACAGTAGGGCATTTTCAGAAATAAGTTAGTTCTTTGTTAGGTGGGAGGTGAGATTAGATGATAATTGCATTGTTTCTTCTGGTCCTTAACAGTGAAAGCATTTGTGAATTGATGGAATAATCAGGACCCTTTTGCTTTCATAGTCACCAGTAAACGCTATTTTCTGTTGAATGCTTTTTAATAGAAAATGAAAACAGAAAAACAACCTTGTGCTATTTTTATGGATCAAACAAATAAAGAAGTGAATTAAAAGTGGAAAAATCTTTGTGTATGTGAACAAGGAGGTTATTAAGAAACATAAAACAAAATAGAAAAGGTATGAAAAAAGACATGCAAACTGGACTTGGATATCTTTAGGATAATTTTATGTAACTCAAAAGAATTTTAAATAAAATACACAGTTGGTAGAGAAGTGCCATCACTTTCAAGGTTGACAATAAAGAAACAGAGATTGGCATGAGAGAAGAAGAAAATCATGGCAAGAATCATCTGGCATCTGATTTTGCAGGGAAGAATGATGATTATTTGCATAATTCTGTTTGTGATGGCATGTTTATTTATTTTATTTTATTTTATTTTATTTTATTTTATTTTATTTTATTTTATTTTATTTTATTTTATTTTATTCCTGGAATGATGGATTCAAAACTGTGGGGACAACAGAAAAAAAATCCCTTATGAATGTTTTAAGTCTGTAAATTTGATGTGGTGTTCTGTCAAAGGAAATATTTCTGAGATCTTAGGGTATTGCAAACAGAAAGACCAGATGTTTTTACAGATATTTTCACAAGTTCAGTCAGCTTAGGCAACATTCCTGAGAACTGGTCACAAGAACTGGATAACCTTCAAAAAGTGTAGGAGTATATGAAATATGATAGAGGCTAGCTGATATACACAAAAAGTGTAGGAGGCATTTTAAGGATCTTGAATGGAGAAACATTTGTAAGAGCAGTGTTTGAAGATGGACTGTCTACTTTGTTTTCAAAAAGAGAAAACTTTCATTGACTTGACAGAACACTTTGAAGCCCAAGGTGCTAACACACGAAAAGGGTAACGTGCCTTCTAGCTAAGGTTTCCAAAAGAAAGGCCAGCCTTTAACCCATTTGAGGTTTTCTTATAACATATAAAGCTGGGGAAAAGATAAAACAGTAAAACACTTTGGAAATTTGACAAAACTAGAAGACAGCTTCACACAGACTGGCTTCAAGTTATATTAAAAAAAAAAAGAAGAGCCCACAACAATCCATCCACTCTGAAAATGACCAGAGTAAGCAAAGTTAGAACCCAATAATAATGAGAAAAACACCATGTATTGTGATAAAGCTATCTAAGAAAAAGATCCAGTGATGGAAAGTTTCTGGTCTTTGCATTGTTTCACTGGGAATATGGGACACTTACATGCTAGATATTGGAGCCCTGCAAATAAGTATCTACTAAGAGAGAATCAAGATCCAAATAGAAATGGCTGAGGCTGGGGAAGTGCTGTGAAAAGCCCCAGACAGGGACTGTGAGATTCTGACTGTGGAAGTTAAAAGTTGTTATGAAATAGGCCTTAATTAGTACCTGTCCAGAAGTCTAGTTGCTGTTCATTATTGGGGAAGATATTTGGCCAGGAATGGAAAATGTGCTTGAAATACCATTCCCTAAGACTGCATATATTTTGTGAACATGAAACAGCCAGAGTGCTGTGCTGGCTCACCCTTCTCTGTCATTTTTCTTCCCAGGCCTGCTCCAGTCAAATGTCTTTCTTGTATATGTCTAATATTTTGTGCAATGAAGCTCAGGACTCATTTTTCTATTTTCAGCCCTAGTAGTCTCTGAGACACTCAAGAGGAAGTCTATAAGGAACAGTCAGTAGCATACACTCTTGAATCTGGATGTTTTATTATTTGTTTTTTGGACAAAACTATGAGAAAAACTCCCCCAGATGGATACCTATGTTTCATCTCTACTACCCATCTGGCAAACAGACATACCTGAAATGTTTTGGAAAGGTGGAAAAAAAATCAGCCTTAAAAAGATCTAACAGGATCCTTAAAAAGATCTGAGCTCCTTAAAAACTTGGCTCAATATGCAGTACAAAGTGCCTGTCTGCTGTATACCAAGTTCTCACAGTTTTCCTTCAAACTTCAGACATATAAGGAATTGGTTACATGGTTTACTAGAAAATGTAATATGGATAAATACATTTGTAATTTGATTTGTCTGGCTGTATATAGTAAGGACTGTAATAGTATAGCATTATCCTGTATTATATAGCATGCTCTCAACTGCACCCAGGGAGATCCACCCTGGGTGGAGAGCATGGAGCTTGGCTGAGCATGGTGGTTTTAAAAAATGAAGTAACACATGCTTGAGACCTTAAGTTTATCAGTAACCCAAAGTCACAAAACCAAATGCCTCTTAACCTCTCAGTGAATGAAGTTGTCCTGAGTGCATTTCTAGACCAAAATGTATTTCTACTGAAATATGATTGACTGTGGGAGATTCTTGTGCTCTGTTTAGGTTTAGGAGTTAATTAGATGTCATCGTTGTAAAGCTTTCTCTTGTATGTTATTTTGGCTAAGCTTTCTTTTGCAAAATATTTTTTTATAAGCCCAGTGGCAGTGGAAAGATATTTATATTTTTATGCAGAAAGAAAAAAATAACTTTGCTACTGTACTAACTCTTCTCCTTCCTCACTGGGAGCAGTCCAAAAATAATGCCTCACAGGATGAGCTATGTATTGTGCACTTGTACCTACTTTTACTGGAACTCAAAGCAACACAGTATCTTCTAGTTGGTAAAACAAACAGAACTTAGAAGATAAATCCATAAGTGAGCAAAACAAAGAGGTTTTGTGTTTTGCCTTTGGGATCACCCATTAGCAGATTTGCTTTCCTTCTTTTGAAACTTTCATGCCATATTTTCAAGGCAGTTGTGAAGGGAAGCAAACTAAACTAGCAGAGGTGGAGCATCCAGATCTCCAGTTCATATAAATCAACACTGATCTAAATTTGCCACAGTGTCAATATGCCATGACAGACGTAAATAGCATATGCTTATTAAACAAAGGAAAGAAGCTTCCTTGGATTTATTTTCAGGTATAAAAAACAAACCCAATTTTTTTGCCTTTTGTATTTGTTTTTGTGTTATGAAAATTACGTGCAGGTCTTGGCATACTAACAAAATCCAGCAAACTTAGTCCTTGTAAATTTGTTTTTTGTTTGGTTTTGGCTTTGGTGGAGTGTTTCTTTCTCGGGTTGTTTGGATCTTTTTCCTTGTATGGCAGGAATATGCTAACTGGAGAACTATTACAAATGAACTGTGCAAGGGAACTGTAAGTGGTCACAGACAGCCCTGGCCTCATGGCAGACCCTGGCTGAAGTATGGGAGTGGATTAAAGATATTTGGGTGGCCCCTGTGCTCCCTATGAGTTCCTAGTGGCAAGAAAGCTGTCTTTGCTTTCACTGCACTTTGGTTTTTTCTTCTTGCAATTCATAATCATGCAATCAACAACTGCAAACCTCTGTTGGGCATTGGAGGGACAAGTTCTGCTCATTGTTTTTAGGAATTCAGAGTCAAGTAGTAGTTTGTGGTACAGCTTTTTTCCATGAGAAAGCAAAGAAGAAAATCTTCCTTTTCCAGTCCAAACTGGTATTCTGTTGTTTGAGATTTTTTTGCTGAGATGATAACACCTTTTGCTTATCAGAATTCCTTCCCAAGAAGTGAAGCTGTGGCCTGGCTATGAATATGCACTACACCACTAGAATATTAGAAGTCTTAGATTTCCTCATGTTTTAGTATTGGTGGTATATTTTTTAAATGGGATTTTATATTGGAGTTCAAAATTGTAAGCAGATGAGAATTCCAGTGGCAAAAAGTGCTGAAGGTTAAGGAATTCCCTACTCCAGTTTTCTGGCAAAAATAAAAAATCACGTCCAAACCCCAAATTTGATGTGCATAATTTTTCCTCAAAATAATAAACAAATCACATATTTGTTGTTAGGGGAAATAAAATGAAAATAACAGAACTCCTATGTTCATCTGGTAAGGGATAAATTTGCAATTTAAATTCCAATTATTTTTTTCAGCTTACTTTCCTCTCTTTTAATTTGACCACTCTGTGATGAAGAACTACAGCCAAATGGAGTGTAGGCTTGTGTAATGAGGAAATAAGATCTGATCACATTACTCAGGAAATTCTTGAGCGCTGTAGGACTCCAGTATAAACTGAGTGGGGTTTAGTAAATGGAAAGATGATTTAGTAGTAGTAATTAAAAAGTCACACAGGTAAGCAGAATTCATGAAGTCCTGCCAGAATTTGCTTTGGGAAAACACACATTTAATTCATTAATATAACTAGCCCATTCCACTTTTTTCCCAAGTTTTCCTGTTCTCTATAAAGTTGTATGTTTTTGTCTACTCAAATTTTATAGCTTTGTATTATACTTGTCATTTTATTTTCTTCCCCTTACGCTTTTCCTTTCATTTCCTTTCCTTTTGTTTTAATCTACTGCAGGTGACAAATGCAAATTACAAGAAGCATAAACTGTCAGCAGAGTACTGGTATAAATGGCAGACATCCTACTGACTGCAGTGAGTGTTACCTTTGCTCATGCCAGCACTAAATTTAGTTTACAAGTTAAGAAACTTGGGCAGCAGGGGAAGAATTCTGGCATTACTATGATCCTCCTTGCCATGCTTTTATTTTGCTCACTTCTGATATTACATTTCATTTTTTTCCTGTGTGTTGTAAATCAAGAGAGCTATCCCAGACCTCTTGCAGTTGGAGATCTGAACTTCCCCAGATAGGAAACGACTTGTCTTTTTCCAAAGCCCAGTCAACAACACTCACTCATCTAAATTGATACAAACCCCATAAAACCCTTCTTCAAGGGTATCAGGTTTTCTCCTTGTGAATCCCAACTGGTTTGAAAAGAACTCTATCAGAATAGAAACAAATAGGATGACATGTTTTAGGAAGCTGAAATAGACCTCTTTCCTTCATATTTATTAATTTCCAGGGTCATAATGTGCAAATGAAGCCAACTATGCCCATAACCCCTTCCTTTATTTCCTCAAACTCTCTTTTATGCTTCTTTTGTGAAGGTTAGGGGACAGAGGAAGATATGGTATGCTGGCTGCTGAGGAGTCTGCTTCAAAACCCCAAAGCAGTCTTGTGGGGAAAATTCTTTGAAGAATGCTTCTTCTTTTTCCAGTGGAAATGGCTGTTTTTAAAAATGTAAGAATCACAGAACTGCCCAAACCAAAAAGTTGTAGTGGTACTGGGATTTGCAAATGAGGAAGCTCACAGGCATGAGTGAGATAAGGAAGAATAACCTCTAGCAAACCAGCTGGGCTTTTTTTTTTTTTTTTTTTGCCAGATGATACTGCCTTTCTAGATAAGCTTTGTTTCTTGTTGAAAACTGAAAAGAAATGGACAAACAGATACTGCACAGAACACTTTTAGATGGTAAAACTACTAGTGATGTAGTGATGGGCCAGAATGTTTCCCTAATTAGACACAACACTGCCTTTCTCAAAGAGGCATTAGTTTAGACTTTGTTATTTACTCTAGTGAGAAATGGTGACATTTGAGTTTTAGAAAGTGGCTTAGGAAAAGGAAGACATTTAGAAAGGGAAATGAGAGGAGTAGCTTAAGCCCAAATCTATTGGCCAGCCCATGCCTCTGTGAGTGGTGAGGGCAGAAGTCAGGAGGACACTTTGGGTCCCCCAAAGTCCTCTTTTCAAGCTACTCCAATCCTCTGCAGGATTTGGCCACTGGGAATTAGGAAGGAGGAATACAGCAATACCTGTGCCCAGCTGGAGTTATCTGAGCAGCTGTTGCTCCTCAGCAGGGCAGGGGTAAAGCTGGGCCTCTGCCTGCCTGACCAGGAGCAAACAATGGCAAACAATGGCAGCTGGGGTTGTCTGCATGGGCTTCCACTTCTCCTGGGCCTGCAAACCTCCCTGGGGCAATGAGCACTCCAAAGGAAATTAACATAAAGGTTGATTTTTGTCTTTCAATAAGCCAGGCCTTCAGTGGACCATAGAACTGGGAGTTTTCTGTTCAGAAATTGTTAGAAAAAATCTTAGCTTTTGCCCATATTTTTGTGAGGGCTGTCATTATCTTTCAACACATTTTTTAACTTCTCTTACTAAATCATGGTCTGCACAAAATCTGATTTATTTTATTTTTACTACTTGAGATAGTTCAAAAAACTTGTTTGATAATGAAATATGTACTTCAAATTTCCACAGGTATTTCCTTCTTTATCAGCAAGAGACAGTTTTGCAGGAAATCACTGTTAAGTTAAAGCAGAGATGCCATCCCAGATACACCCACCTTTCATGAGATATTGCTTTACTGTGATTTTTTTAATGGAATTACCTCGCTTCTCCCATTTCTCCTTTCCCTGCCTGTAATCCTGGTTACCTTAGCTTTCTCTTTTAATAGGGACATAATAACAGACTCAGATTTATCCTGCTGCTGTTTGTATTACTGAAAAGTATGCTGTAAGCAAAAGTGGTGCTCTTTCCATACCAGGTAGTGGTCTAACTGCCTGGGACAAGTTCCAGAGCTATACTTTCCTGTTCTGTGGGGAGAAATCTAAATGAAGCAGAAGGAAACTTGGCTGCAGAACGTATCAGTTTGTAACAGAACTCAAGTGTGCCCAATGTGCTCCGTTTCTTGAGAGCTGACTGAAAGCAAACTTAACTCCCTCTCCTTCCCAGCTCTGGAGAATAGTGCCTCAGGATACAGCTGGTTTGCTTCTGTGATGTCCTGTTCACATGGGCTTCTCTTCCCTTTGTGAAATGCTCTAGCAGAAGTTTCCTTGCAGATAGGTATTGCTGTTGCAATGGTATTCTAATACCTGTTGCTGCTGTACTTCTCTGCCCTATACTGACAGGGTGCATTTCCCAAAGCAAACATGTTAACTGCAGATTCACCCAAGGAAAGAAAAAAAATTAACTAAGAAACAGATATCTTAAGCAAAATTGCTTCAGTTGGTGATGTTGGGGGTGTGATATAAAGGCCAGAATGTGTACTTTTAAAATATATGTAAGTACCTGAATTTTGTGGGTGCTTCACTTGTGGTAATACAGATCCCTTTAATAGGAACAGAATTTACTGGTATCAGTCAGTGGAACGTCATGATTGGTCTTTGAGATAGTGGTACTGAAATCGAAGGCTGACTGAGAAATAGAACAGGTCACAGTTTCCCCAAAAATAACTGATGCTTCAGATTTTTAGATGGAAAAATCTTGATTATTTGTTGTGTTTTCTTCCAAGGCAGTTTGTTCTATAGATTTTAATTCTTGAGTCTCCATAGCAGCTGGGGTACTATTTACACTGGACACTACAACACTGTTGAGTTTGCTCAGCCAGCTCTATTAAATAACATGAAGGCTCAGAGGACAGTCAGTTCTTATGGTTTTCTTCAAGTCCCACTTGAAATATTCCAGTTATTCAGTTTTAATATTGTTACAGTATTATTGTAAATAACAGCTTTGTAGAGGACTACTGATTGTTAATGAGGTAATGTGGGAGACTATAGCCACAGTTGCCAGGACATCATGGATAAAGATGTGCTGTTCTCACAGGCTTTTCAGGAAGGACAATAAGGATATTTCATAAAGTATTTAATCTTTCCTCAGCCACACTGATAGTCTGTTTGACTTTTCTTTCAAAGCTCTCATTTAGATTTTCTATTTGAGAATGATCCTAAATGCTTATCCTAACAGCAAATGAGTAAAGGAAAAATATTTCCTACACAGTACTTCAGAATGTGACCAGGTAAATCTGAGTCTCCAATATTTCTGAAACTTTTTATAAAACAAAAGAACCCAGCACTCTTAGTCTTTAGGACATGTAGACAGAGTTCCATTTGAGAACACATCTACCCTCCTCTAGACTGTTTATGTCTAGTTTTATTTCTGGTAGGAACCGGAATGCATTGAAGAAAGAGGGTCCACTCAGCTCTTGTACTGACGTCAGTATCTAGCATGGGATGTAGACTCATGGATATTTTACAACTAGATGATTTAGAGGTATCTTGTGAGCCACCCTGAACTGTGTGACTCAAAAGACCTTTAGAGACTGGGCTTCTATAGAGCTATGAACCTAAGAAGCACCACTTCCAGGTCTTCTACTTTTGCTTTGATGTTAGCTTAGAAAGAACACAATTTAGGAGGTTAATAAACTTGCAAGTTCCTTTCACTGAGCGTTTTAAGACAAGGATTATGGAAGAGAGAACCTCTACTTTTTAAACCTGCTATGTGAAGTAAAACATTTATGTTCAAAGACTAATAAAAATTTGAGTTTGGCCCATTGTCTGAGAATCTCTTACAAGTAATATAAGAATAACAGATTAAACGAAGCAGAGAAATTTTGCACTAGGCAGAACAATAAATAAATAAAATTAGATGGAATTCATAGGGAATCATTTCTATAAAAGAAAAAAAAAAAACAAAAACCATGAGATAAGAAACTCCTTGGAACACCCCAGGCTCTCAGGTAACACATTCTCATGTTATAAATCTCAAGAACATATATATATATATATATACATATATATTTGATTAAGTTGCAGATTTAGGATTGCCTTGTTTTACTAACTGGTCAGCAGCCACTGGAGGGCAGGAAGTATTGAAAATCAGGAGTGAAATTGAATCTGTCAAGAAGAAAGGAGAAGGGGGAAGGCGTTTTAAGATTTAATTTTAATTTTTCTCATTGCCAATCAACTCAAAGTAAAAAATTAAACTAATTGCCTATGCTACATCTGTTTTTGATGTGGCTGTAACCAAGGGGTGATTGTTCCCTGTCCTTATCTTGATCACAAGCTGTTCATCATATTTCCCTCTTCCCTGTGCAGGTGAGGAGGGAGTCAATACAGTGGCTTTGATGGGCACCTGGAGACCAGTGTTGTTCAAACCACCTGCTTGCTATGTTTGGGAGGAGCTCTCAATAAAAAGTGTGTGTATTTATTAACTTTTTCTCATTTAAATAACTTCTTACATACCTCTTTTATCACAATACCTGAAAATCACTGTTCTTAGTCAGCAGTGATAACCACTATTGCTTTTAACATCAACAAACATCTGAATTTACCAAATGTGTTTTTCTCTTCTTTCATCAGCTTGTTTAGTCAAAACTTGCATGTGGCCTATGGCTTTGTGTGTTTCTGAGCTATTTGCAAAGTATGAAAGGACTAATATTTATGTGGGAACTATGTGATTCTCCTCAGAAAATATCATATAAACAATTTACCTACAAAGATCAGTTTATAGATCTGTATATTCTATGCCTGATTTTGTCCCAGTTCTCCCTATGGTGCTTGAACTTCCCAGTACTAAGATGAAACTGGTCTATTTAAACAAGCTAGTAGCAGGGACTCTTTGGGAAAAAAAGTCTGGATTTTTTTTTTTCAAGATATAATTTCTACCTATCCACATTAGATTAAATTAAATAATCTCTTCAATGAAAACATTACCATGGTGTTTTACAAGTTACCAGCCTATAAATTTCATGTTCTGTTGCAATAGAGAAATTGTTTTCATAATACCAGTAAGAATAATTATTTTTCATATTAGAAACTAATACAATCTTATGCTTTTTTGCATGTTAAATGATGTATAGTCCTCCTTCAAATGTGATGGATTTTATTCCCAGCAATGCACTTTTGAGCACTTAACATTAAATCTTTTCTGGTGGAGGGAAAATACAATATTTCTTGACTACTCAGGCCATTTTTAATGAAAAGAAAACATCTTATGTAAAGCTAAAAGCATTTGTTTTACTAATTAATATGAATGCTCTTTCCTGAAACTATCAGCTGCTCTTTTTGAGAAAGTAGTCTACTAAGTCATATTGGATTACATGTTTATATCCATTTTTAATTACATTTGGAGGAAACATGATAACAGCAAGAGGAAAAATAACATTTCTTGATTATGTGAGTTAGTGCTTGGCCACCTCCTCTAGAATAGCTAACTTTTATTTGGTTTTGTTTGGAAAGAGTCAGGGTCACATGATATAATAAAGAAAGAACATAATTATTCTATTTAATCCTGTCTAAATTTGTCATGTTTAGTATTAAGGAATGCACAAATTAATGTTCAAAAAGAAAGCATTAAATAAATGAATAAAATAAATTTCTGAATAACCTGTGAGGAAAAAAAAAAGGGACAGACACATGAATGATGATTGGTCATATAAAATTTTTGATTCATCTTTTTAGTGACTCCAATTATTTTCCCGGTAAATTAAAACAATTTATTTTTTTTTTAAGTTGCAAAACTCTTCTCCCAGTATGCTGAAGCCTCTGCATCCTTTAAAATAAGTGAATTAAATCAGTAATATAGAGAGTGGTACAGGAGATCCAAAAGAAGAGACAGAATCAGCTGTAAAAGAAGCCTTGGGCTTCCACCGCTTCCCCCGCTTCCTTCAGGTTCAGGTGGTGAAGTCTAAATTGGTAGATTAAGTGTGCCATACCCCATTTTGGGATTTGTTCCTATAGTCTAAGTGTAGATCCCAATTTCTCAGAACAGTTATCACAATCACAGACCAAAATGCAAACCAGAGAGAGTTTGGATGACTGCACAAAATTTATCTACTTTTACAAAGAGATTGGAAAATGGAAAAAATATATTTTTTGACTTTTGACTACAGTAGTTTCTAATCTATATCTTAATCCATTTTTCTGTGCTAGAAATAATTAGTCAGCAACTCTTCTATGAGCACATCAGGTCTAGATTCAGACAGTTTCAGACTGATCTGTTTTACTTCATAGACCTTACATTTAGTGTTCCTGTGAAGAAATGATATTTTGATTGCACCATAGTTTATTATAGGATTTTTTTCTACATCTTTAGATAAGGATGAATTTTAAGATCTCTTGGAATGCCTTATTCAGCTGGAGATGCAGAGGAACAATCCCACTGGTTTGTTTCTTTCTTTCTCTCCTGCTGGAGATTTCCCATTAAAGGAATGGCAATTTTCTTTCCTTTCAAAGCTGCAAACCCAGGAATTACACCAAAGAAAATTTTGGAGTAGCTGTAATAGAAGATCTGTCACACTAGACAAACTAAAAATAGAAGAGTCACTCAGATGCACAGTGACAAAAACCAACAACCAGACTTAATACTGGCATCTCTAGGTGGTGGTCTGACTGCCTACAACAGTGTTTAATACATATATTCATCTACAAGAAAAATGACTTCTAGTGTTGCTTGTGTTGGTTTTTTTGCTGTTAGTTTTTTTTAATCTTTATTTTGTTTATTGCCTGTCAGAGGTCACAGTTAGTTAGAAGCAGACTTCAGCCTTCTTAGGAAACAGTATTAGCAATGAACCTTTTTATTATCCCACCACTGCGTGTCTAAAATTTGATGGTGATGATCATGATGTCCCTAATGAGAACTGGTAGTTTGATCTACCTTGTCCAAGTGCACAGAGAAGGTGTGGAAGAACTATCCTAACAAAGACAAGTAGATTTCCATTTCATCACCCATTCAGTCTCCTGTGTGCCACCAGTATCTATCCAAAAATGACCTCAGGTCATTTTTGCTGTGGTTGTGCTTTCTCTGTTAGGGACAATGGTCTGTGAGGAGCCTGCTTGAGACCACCTTTTCTTTCCTTAGGGACTGCCAACGGGGTGCCAGGCAGCAGTGAGTTCCAGTCACTGGTGGCCCTAGGCCAGGTTTCAATGTAGAAATAAGGAACAGAAGACCTATGTCCAGAATCTTGACAGCCCTCCCAAATTATGATTTCTCTCATTTTCATTCTTGTTGCAAAACTCACAAATTTAATTTTTTTTATTTCTCGACAAAGGGAAAGTGGTAGACTCTAATTTGTTAATGACAAATCAGTTATACTTGGACCTGGAAGCAGTGAAGATTCAAAATCTGGGTAAGACCACACTGTGTTTTTGGCTTTGACAACAAACTGTCTGACTGCACAACTGGTTTCATTCACTGACTTGAAAAGGCAGAAGGTTTTGGAAGCTCTGGGTAGAGGTATGCTTAATTGTACATTTCACTCTTGAACAGAAATTCTGCAATAGAGTTTGTTGAAGTGCCAGAGTACATTGTTTAAGTATTGCTCGCTGTGATTTGGCCTACAAACCTACTGGTTGCCATACTAACCGGACCTCCATCAGGATAAACATTTCTGTCTCATACCTGGAAAGATAATGTTTCCCAGAACATCATGGTTTTCAAAGATCTCATTAGACAATTCTGTACTAGCACTGAAGTTTTCTGTGCAGGTAACTGAATGGTCACCCCCATTCTTGGGGCCATGTAGTAGTAAGATCTTGCATAATTTCTTTAATGTAGTTAATGGATTTTGAACAAACCTTTTTTGCTCATACTATCTCTCATAATTGTAGTCTTATTGAATCACCTACATATGTTGCTGTTTTATGACCTGCATTTCTCTTTCATGCAAACCCTGTATGCCCTTTAGTGCTGTGCTGCACCAGTGGATGTTATTTTCTGGTTTCTGTCATTCCTATCCCATCCCCTTTCATACTCTGTACCTGATGTTCAAGTTCTTCTGTTTCATTGTCTAGGGTCATTATCTTGTTATATAAATGTACTGTGTGTTCCTGGGAGCCTGGTTACATTTATGTAACTTCTGCCATTTAAAAGTTAGGTCTCTGAGCTGAGAGGGGTCTTCTGTGTTTCCTCTGTTCACAGTTGAGAGAAATAGGCAGACCCAGAGGTGGATTTGTTCCATCTGTTTCAGGCGCTTAATTTAAGATGAGATGAATAATCTGCTGAATGCGTTTTATCTTTCTGCTGTGACTATAAATGGAAGTAGATGATTATAGTAGAACAGATGTACAAACATAGTTGATGTTAGGTGAGATGAACCTGGATCCTAGACAAACCTAATTGTCCAAGTTCCTTCAATAGTACAGAAAAAATTAACATAGCAAATTAATACTTGTTCCCCTGTATATTTGGATGGCGTGAATTGCTGTTTGCAGTGCCACTAGAAATTAAGGCAGAAGCCCAGCCTTACTTAAATTCATTTCTGATAGCTAAAGCAGCAGACATGGGTGTCACTCAAACTGGGACACCATAGATATACTATTGTCATCAGTAGTAATGTTTCCTTTCTCCTTAAAAACACACTTAGACACACTGCTGCTCTTTCATCAACTATGACAACTTTGTGAATCTAATTTCCCACTGCCTATAGGCTAAATCTAACCACAGAAATTATACAAACATATACCAGAGTCTTTTCCATGTCACTGCAAATAAATACCATTTCTCTTTATCTCACCCATCTGAGTTCTATAGAAATTGTGCATATCCAGGAAGTCACATACAAAATCACATTTCTCTTTTCTCCATCCACAAATATTATGTTAATTTTGTCTTAATTTTCTTGTTTTAATACCTTATATTTAGTAAGTTGCAAGATATTAAAAAAAAAAAAAAAAGAAAAAAAAAGAGAGAGAGAGATAATGAATTAAGAATAGAAAGTGAATGCAAAATTTTCCGGGATAAAAATGAGCAACCAAATACAATGAATGAGTCTTAAAGTGGAGTCTGGAACCTGAAAAGATCTGCTCTCAGTTAACCACAGTAAAATGGGCACAGTGAGCCACAGGGAAGAGACAAGTGTGATGATTTCCTGAATGGAGCACAGTGAGTCTCATTGAGACTTCAGTTTTGTGAGATAACTGTCATAACAAGTTTAGCATGAATATTTGACTTATTCAATAATTAAAAAAAAATAAATTGCAAGTTGGTCATTGAGAAATTGAACAGACACCTGTTATTCTCTTATTAACTCTTATTTAAACTCTTATTGCCAATGAGAGAGGCAACTATATGTCACTGGAGGTTAATTCAGTTTAATCTGAGAACTGTTCTGCCCTGAAAATACTGCTAATATCAATTGAGACCATAGAGGATCAATGTTTTTGAAAAGACACACACTATCACTTAGGTTATTCAATTTGGAAAATTCACATTCAAGTTTATTGAATTACAGGACCTTAGTTGCAGGATGTTAGTTCACTACTGGTCTTATGCTTCACACAACAGTTTTATCACATAAAATATTATGGATATACCATCTTATTTGTTGTTTAATAATCAAAATATGCTCAGTTCCAGTTTGCAGCTGGAATCCATTATTTCCTGAAATCTGCTGGAGGACACCTAGGGAACTGAATGAGAATAGTATTACAGGAACAGGTAGACTTTGTTAATGGATTATTCTTGTTTCAATTAACTAAACCAACTCAGACTATGTTTATCAGCTGTCAAATGAATTAACAGCAACCATTTTCCTTGAGTCAAAGAGAAGGCGAATGAAAATGGTATTGCAGAAGGATAGGTAGCATCTCCTGGCATCCTGGTGCAGTATCCAAATGGCTGTATGGGTCTAGAGAAGTTTTCAAACTTGTATGAAATATTCACATACCTTAGAAGTGTACCTGCTCAATGAGCAGCTGTGAATTTTACACTTTTTAAATGAATGTAATAATCTCTCTAGGGTATTCATCCTATTTGCTGGATTTTTCAAACATAAAAAAGTTCTAGTGTTAAGTTCTGACCTTAAATAACTTTATCATAAGTGAAAATAGAGTAGTTTCTCATAGTATTTATGGTAGAACCAGGAGAAAAATGAGGAGGGAGCCTTGACTTGGCAAACAATCTAAGCCAGGGCATGCTATTGATGGAGTTAATGGGTATTAATGGAGAAGAGCATGGCTGCAGAAAGTTGGGTATCAAGCCTAACATTAGTTTAGTAGAGACATCATCATCATGGCAAGCACCAAATCTGGGTGAACAGCGAGGGAAGGACTTCTGTGGGACCTGAAACAAGAAGAGGAGAAATTCAAATTAAATGCAGCAGTGAAATGGGAGTCAAAGGACCTTCATTTATTATCCATGTTCTCCTACTTAAAAATATCGTTCTTTGAAGGAAAGTTGAAATGCTTTGTCCCATTTACCTGGTATGATGAAGTAAGCTACGCAACACAATGAAAGGATATTTTGTTCATTAAGTAAAATTATGAAGTCTCTCTTGAATTGTTTATTAGTCTAATGAAAAGCATTAAACATTTATTCAAGTTTATATATCTATTGATTGGATTTCTATGTTATTGTTAAATCTGTGTCTCTATATATATGTTCAACTGTGGGATTATTTTTTTTTTGCAACAAGGGAACTCAGGGTTCTTTATTTATATGTCTTCGACCTATCAGTGAGAATATGCGTGGGGAAGTGATGATCACTGGAAACAGTGGCAAACCTTGGCTCAAGTGCCAAATAGACTTCACTGGGACATTTTTTGCAAGTCTCAGACATATGTTCAGATCTACCTCCTTTGCATTAATGAGCCTTGAGGTGCTCCTTACCCAGTGTCTGTGGGCTTGTGTTTCTCCCTGTGAGATGAACCTCCTGCTGGGTCACTCTCTGAGGACACACCTGTCTGTGGGATGGATGTTGGCTGTGTGATAGGGATGTGCTGCTGGCTGAGCCCATTAACTTCAACACCTTCTAAATAGCACTTTAAGTCCTCTTATGGGTGAAGAGAAGGATTTCTGCTTTGCTTCTCTGTTTTTTCATTAAGAAAGTGCTTTGATAACTCAGCTGTTACTATCACCTGCCTCTCACATGGATGCTGATGATCTCCAGAGTGAGAATGAGCACCATTGTTGCAAGAGGCTCTGCTGAGATTTCTTGTGTCTGTGTAGAAGCACTAGAATTTTTCTTATGTTTTATGGGGGTTTTTTTATGGGGGTTTTCAGTGATTTGGGTCTCACACAATGACAAATATTATTTTTCTTCACTTCTTCCCCTCTGCTCCCCACAGTGCTATGGGACATGCCACCTGAAAGTCACCTGTAGAAGCTAAACAGCTTCGTACATTGGAGTGCTACTCAAAATTCCCTCTCTCTCTCTTTTTTTTTTTTTTTTTTTTTTTTTTTTTTTTTTTTTTTTTTTTTTGGTTTGGAGAATAAATGGTAGACCAAAATCCTTTTTGCTAAGCCTAAGTATAACCTTTCTCCATTTTCCTGGTATTACTGGAAAACTCCAAAACAAAACTCTCATACCTTTTAAATGATGCATCACAACGAAGTGCTAAACCAGAGTTGCAATTTACCCTGGCTTGTAAATTTCTGGCAGATGCCAAGAAGAGGCAGGGAGCCCCATTTGACTAAACTGGAAAATATTCCAGGGAAGACAAGTCTATTTCACTTTTTATTTATCATTTCTGTAAGCTTGTCCACCTCTTCAGTCAATATAAATATCAAGGGCAAACAGTAAAGGTCTGTAGCTTGATGCAGTTACACAGAAGACTGGCAGTGGATTCCTGTGCTTTTAAAGGGCTGTCCCAGTCTCAGTTGGGGCCGTAGTTCACTGCAGATGCTGGAAAAAGGAGGCTGTGTTTCAGACATAGCAGCAAGATTTCAGTCACTGAACTTCAGACTCTGCCTCCGCTTAGCACAATGGGACATCTCATTTGACTTTATCAATTGGGTGATTAATAGAGTCCACAATACTGGTTAATACAGTCCACAATGCTCATTCTAAATACTAGATTCAAGAAATCTCTTCAGATTTTTGGTGTCTCAGTAAGTTTTACCTGTAGGCAAACTTTCAATTACTTTGCAAGATAAAAAGTAGGAGAATCATAGCTCTAAGTCTATGCATCCCAGGCTAGAACTGGTCTTGGAAGTTAAAATTTGCATTGGAAAAAGTAGGACTCCTAACCACCATCTGAAAAATTTTCTAGGGGAATCTCCTGGTAGGCAATAGAGCTCAGCAGGCATTTTGAGGTGGGACCTGTCAGTCTGTTTCAGACATTTGTATGATGAGATTATCTGCTTCCTAGAAATGTCTACCCATCCATTAGTGAAAAAAGCATGGAAAAGGATTATCTGTGTGGGTGCTGACTATCAAACTGACTCTGATAGTTTTGCCAATGTGACATTTACAAGGTCCTGACAAAGAGGTCAAGGTCCTGAGAAAGAGGCTTAATGGAAGTCCTTGATTGACACCTGTACACTTAAACACTTGAAAGGGCCTCTTGTCCTAGAATGTATTCTTATCATAGTTTGATAAGGGTTTCTAGGACAACTAGAGTCTCTGCCTGGAGACTCTTCTCTATTGGTTCTTTTCTTGTTTTATTCCTGTGTTATGCATAACTTTTCCCTTTGTCCATCATGGAATTCTTATCTTTAAGGTCCAAGAGCTTTGGCCACTAGTTGGCAAGACTCCCTTGAGACCACTCCCAAACCTGTTTTGGATTTGTTAGAATTTAGGTAACTTAGTTGGCATGTAGTGTTTGGATTGTTTTATTGGTTTGTATAATTTGTACCCACCTCCCAGACTGAGTTTTACAAAACCACCCTGCAGCCCGAGGCTCGGGGTCTCTCGGAGGCACCCACCTGAGGCTGGGGGATCCCCTGAGCCCCCCCAAATAAAACCTCTGTTTCCTGAAAGCCTCTGGAGAGTCCCCTCTTTTTATCACAGCCATGACAGTGTGAGCCAAATTGCCTGTGAGCCAAGACCCCATCAACGAGTATTGCTGTAGTGTATCAGAGTTACCGGGAGCCCAAGCTGAACACCAAGCTGGGCCAGAACCAGGTACGCAACGCAGCAGACACCTTATAAAATGGATGATTTTTGTAGAACAATATCCATTAATCACTACTTTAAAAAACTATTCATCAAATTTTATACTAAACTTTGGTAGCATTGATGATTTCTGCTCCAGGGTTTGCCCTGAGCTGCAAAACAGAGGGATGCTCCAGGTAAGGATCAATGTTTTTTGGCAGAATTGTCTGTGGGCAGGGAATGTTTAGACAGCACCTGTCCATGCTAAACCTGATTCAAATCAATGCCACAAGAACATGTTGTGTGATATATTACTAATGAAATGAATAAGGAAGAGATATGTCAGCCCTGAGGAAAAAAAAACAAACAACAAAACAAAAAACCAAACAAAACAGAAAAACTCCTTTTTTTTTTTTTTTTTTTTTTTTTTTTTTTTTCATCTGTACCTGTATGGACTATTTCATTTTGAAAGCAATATGCTTCCAGAAACTAAGTATTGCTGCAGATTCAGAGGGAAGGTGGACATGTGGACACATGAAGTGTTCTTTACTAAAGAACATTCGTTGTAAATGTTCTTTAGTCTTAACATGTTTACACATTAAGACAGGTGGGTAAAGAACACATAATTTTTTTTATTATTACTGGTGAAAAAAAAATTGTGAGTAAATGTTAAATTCCTTCATGTCTCTTTTAAAATTTATATTCAAAATAACCACTTAAAAAGGGGTTTAAAGTGAACATCCTGGGGAGAAAACCTAGAATTTTAGGATTTTAACAATTAGTACTGCCATCCTACTATCAAAATTCAGTATTTTCTACTGATTTAGTACATGATTCTTCAGCTGTGTAAGAAGTTGTTAGAATGAGATAATGGGGCTCCAGTAGTGTTGATAGGGTGCAAAATAGCAAAAATTATAGGGCATGAAATTAGTCCAGGATTCCTCCTGACTCATGCTTATGTGATAAAAATAACCTGCTGGAATAAGACAAGGATGGTAATGGCTTTTAAATATGGCACATCCACTATGCTGAAGATTGGTTATGTTGCACAAGGAAGGGCTTCATGTTGCCTTCAATGATGAGCTATGGATCTGTTGCAGCTGTTATGAGTGTTGTAGCTGTTAAGGTTGGGAAAGAAGCAGAATGAATTTCCAAATGAATAATTGGTTCCCTTTCTAAGCAAATATTTTTCCATTTTTCAGTAGGTAGAGAATGCTGCTGTTTCTGTTGACTCTGCTCTCTAGTAAGAGAACAGTCTTCCTTTCCAGACCATTGGTATTTGCTTGAAGATGAAATCAGTTTGGAGATGTTTCCTGTTCTGGAAATGCAGCCTGGGGGTGATGAGCTTCCAAGTAGCTGTCACCCAGAAGAAAACTGTGGTCTGACAGTTTCACTGGGGCACAAGTGCATCACTGTGTTATACCAGGAATTTTTGCTGCCAGGACAAGTGTAGAGAGCTGAACAGCATAAACCAAGCTGAGGGGGAAGCAAGACCTGTGGAAAATGTGTCGTAGCATATCCTGTGATACTAAATAAGAAGGGAGAAAAACATAGCTGATGGTCTGCTAAAGCCATGTTTATTCACTGAGTTTCTCTGTGTTTGAACTGGTAAAAAGAACAATGTGTGAATGTCCCACTTGATTTCTAGCAATTGGTTAATCCTATGGGAAGTTGTCCTTAGCGGAGGCAATTCTGGAAAAGACAAGGGGAGAAAGTGAACAAAGAACAAAGATTACCATCTCCATGAAGCCTGGCAAAATCGTAGCAGTGGTGGAGGCAGAGCTTACTTTATCAGTCTGGGACAGAACCAGGTTCACTTAGATGGCCTCTCAACAAACGTTTGACTTTATTTTCTTAAAACTGCACAAAAGTAAGGGATTTTTAGTACCTCTGCTACCAAAACCTTGCTATGCAAACCCAGTGAAAACATAGACATCCTTTGGAGCCATTATTACCTGCTTTTTACATAGACATTCAACTTTGGTCCTTAGGTTTCTTTCATTCACTTTCATTGTCAACTTTGCAGAGGGCAGATTTTATCCAAAGGGTTGGGGCACTTTGAATTCCACACTTGACAAAAATACATCCAGGCCCTCCCAAGGTGCTTTGATGTGCTGATTTTATATGTTAATAGCACAAACAACTTCAGTTTCAGCATCTATCTGATCAGAATGCTTAGCAGTGGATTTATAGTGGACTCCTCTAGGACACTACTTCATCTGCACAACAAATTGCATAGCATGTTATTAACACACATTCTTTGAGCTTGACTGAAGCTTACTCTTGGAGTTTTCAAAGCATTTCTAGCACATGTCACCTTACCCAAGCTGGATTGACTGCACTTATTACCCTGCCTTTTCCCTCTAAGGGTACATATAGCACTCATTCACCTTCATCTTTGGGATGCCATTTATTCTCTATGATCAGCAGTTTCATAATCACTTCATATTGTTCTTTAAGTTTCAACTACTTTGGGGTAAATTGTATCAGGTCATGATACTAGTTTATCCAAATATTCTTTGAGGTCTCATGCCCCTATTCTTACTGTGTTTTCATTTCTGTACCAGGTCAGTTATCCTACACATGGGGTCAGAAGTTTCCTTTTCTTTATGTGTGTTTGTAAGGAAAGAATCAAACAGGATATGGAGTATTTTGATTTTATCAGTGGCATCTGACTGCTTCTTTACATTTGTTTCAGCATCTGCTTTTTGTTTTTAAATGACCATGCAACTGTTCTGGAGTGAATATTAATTGTGTCAAACAGTGGAGTATTCATGATGTGAGTTCTTGTATATATACCTTTTGTGTATTTGGCTCACCTCGGCCTTTGGACTATAGTGGTTTTTTTCTCCTGCTACCCAGTATAGTGTTCTCCTTTTTACTCCCTGCAGTGACATAATTGTTTTTAAAGCTGAGGAAACATCTTGAGGCTAGGAAAACCGTATGAGAACACAATAAAGATCACTGTGCACCTTGAACTACATACTGACTTTGTTATTGCTCCTGGTATGACAAAATCAATAATGCTAACTGTAATGTAACCCTCTGCTTTTCTTGAGGATGCTTGTAAACTTGCTGGCCTGGTTGTGTATTGTTCCTGGTGTGCACAAAGGGACACTTCAGAGGTCTCCTTTGACATCTCCCCCTCTGAGCTTCAGGCTTCCTCCTGTGCCCCTCACTACATATTTTATGTGTGTTTTCATGTGCTGAATGCTCTGCAGGAATCTGAGCTTTTGGACATGTATTTTTGTCACTGGAATTCCCTAATGGAATATTCTGAGTAGGGGAAATTATCATATTTGTAGCATCAGTCCAGTTCATGCAAACAGATTGTGGATGCTGTTCAGGACTCCAGCTGAAGAAAGGCGAAGAAAATGTTTGCCTTTAAGAGGCTTTTCAAGAGATAGAATCTGTCAGAAACCTGAACTCATTAATTGCTGACACTATGACCAGTTCACCTAAGGGCAATTCTCGACAAAGAATGAGCTACACCTTCAGAATACTTTTTTTTTTTTTTTTTGTGTGTGTGTGTGTGTGTGTGTGTGTGTGTGTGTGTGTGTGTGTATGTATGTATGGGAGGAAGGGAACGATTTTTTTTCTGCTTTTTATCTCAAACAACAATGGAAGACCTGGGCAAAAAATTATTAGAGGTTTCTGTGTTGAATGGGTAATACAAAAAATAGCGTCTCTTCCAGTGTCTTTAAAAAAATAGAATAAAAAAAGTAAGATAAAAAATTTAAAAAATGAGCCAAGTATAGTATAGGAAAATTGCTGAGCCAAGTGTGTTTTGTATTCAAGTTAATAACAACTATGGTATTCAGAGAACTCAATTGTGCAGCAATGACAAGAATCAGTGTATAAAGATATAATTTTCCCTCCATCTAGAGGTTGTTCCCCTTAGCTGGTGAGACAGATGAGCTGTGAGAGGTGGGGAGAGTGGCAGGTACTAGTTGTGTTGGGGATGGGATGCGGGGGTGCTCATCCACTGGGTCACGGCCTGCTGTCCAGCCACAAGCTCACTTCATCACCAGTGAAATCCTTCCTCACCTTCACTTGTGTTGCTCCATTAAACATTCATGAAAAAACCCCAACTTCCTACTGAGTATCCATTAGCCACCGGTGCTGATATTAATGAGCAAACTGTGAATGCACCAAAGAGCAAATTGAAATGAGTCACAAAATACACTTAGGATGTGCTTCCTGCCAGTATTGGTGCGTCATTGGGAAAATGCTGGTTCCTTAACAACAGGCATATAAAGTGCAGAAATACAGCTGATTGAAAAAAGGCATTATTTAAAGGAGTTCCATTAAAAGAGATTAACTGATTTATGAGCAAATGAATCATATCTGCACATTAGCTCTTTATTTGTCATGCCAACTTGTTTTCTATTACATTAAAGCAGTTTTAAATTAAAACACAGCATTAAATTAAATTAAGGCCTTCTAGAGAAAAAAAAAAGTATTTCAAAACAGACATAATTTAATTACAGTTAACCTGTGTAAATAAGAGCAAATAATTAATATATGACAGTAAAAAAATGTTGTCTTACATATTTTGTTCAATTAAAGACATATTAAGGCCTTCAAGTACAGTGCTTTCTTGTCTTTATTCATTCCTTTGAGCTTTACACCTCTTTGAATATTTAATGTGAAACAGACTGCTGTTAAAAACATGTTGACATACATCACTCGGCTGGATGGGAGGAAATTATTTCTGCATTGCACAGGATGACAGCTGGTACTGATCACAATTTCAGGTGACAAGTCAGTCCTCAAAAGAATGGCCTAAAAAGAGTATAACTTGTGTTCATCTCAGCTTTTCTGCTGTCGCCCAGGCTAGAGGAGAGACTTGTGCATTTGCAGTGGGATGCTGGCCACTGCCTGTGTCACAGCAGTGTGGCTACGGCTCCGTGCCTGGGGGACAGGCATGTGTGGCCTGTAGGAATCACACAAAGCTCCAGACACCTGCTTAGGACACAACTTCTGTCTGGGATGGTAGTGAAGTGCCATTGCTTAAAGCAGGAAAAACCAGCTTGGAGTCATTTAGGAGGCTGGGGTGAATCGGTGGGCAGGAGCGGAGGTGTGGGAGGCCTGGAGGCAGTGTGGAAAGCCAGCACCTGGAGCCTGCAGATGGGCACCAGGGTGGTGGTGATGGAGTCCTTTGTGGGAGCCCTTTGCTTTTCCTCCTCCACAAATGGGGTGAAAGACCCAATTCTGCTAGGGTGGCTACACCTGGGCAAATTCAAATTCTAATATCTGGATATGGAATTATCTGATGCAAAGGAGAAACAGCTGCCTCAGAGGTGAGCTGCAACCCACTGGCAATTAGGGTATATACATGATATATAAAAAACTGAAGGATGAGGAAGTAAAGACTTAGGCAAAATCCCTCAAGAAATCACCTGAGATTTTACAGAATTTGTTGTGACTAGACTCATGTAATCCACTTCAGCTCCCCCTGAAGTCCAGAGAGAGACACCAGCTGAGCGCAGACAGGATTGGAATTTGTGTATAGTAAGAGCATTACTTATGGTTGGTTGAAAAGCTACTGTGGAAATCTCCACTTTGACCATTCTTTGATATAAACATTTTTGCTTTTGAAGAACTTTCATAAAAATATTTGTATGAATGTTTGTGAAGTAAAGCTTGTGAGCAAGCAGTGGTTAATCTGGAAATCAAATCTACTTCCTCAGAAAAAGAAATTAGTTCTGGGCAGAAATGGAAGTAGTTTATTTATTAAAAGAGGGATTTTAGGCCATCTGTCAGGAAACTCAAATTAAACAATCTGCTCTATTCTCAACAGACGTAAATCTGTGAAGCCCTGTGGATTTTGAGTGACCAACAGCACAGTTCAGGTGAATGTGAAAGAATTATAGTTTATTTACAACCGATAGGCTGAAACTTGACCACAGAAATATTTAAAAAAAAATACTCTAAACCAGTTGAAAAAAAATTCTCAGAAAGTGAGATGAAATCTGCTACATATTTTTTTCTTTTTTTTTCTTTTTTTTATTTTTTTGTTTGTTTGTTGTTGTTGTTGTTTTTGTTTTTGGTATGGTTTTGTTTTGTTTTTGTTTTTTGTTTATGCATCTTGAAGATCTATGACATACAGCAAAGTAGCCCAATTACATGTATGGTCTTGCTAAATATAAACTACCCTATTACAGGGTAGTGCTATCGAGCTCTCTTAAGAGGTTATACTGGCAGAAATCATATTCTCTTCATGAAGGGGTCTAGGGAAGACAGTAATGCTGGGTTTACAGAGGACTTTCTGCTTTTGATCAGTGCTTTTTAACATTCTTTATTCCTTTTAAGGGGTACAGCAAAGAGGAGAAAATCCAGATTGAAGTATTTGAGGATGTCTTGATATACTTTAGGGAGAATGTGTTTGCTGGGAAGTAATTTGCAGCTTTCTGCACAGGGATGAGCACAGAGAACTGACAGAATGTTGAAACTTATGAATCTTGTGGAAGACATAGAGTAAATCTCTGGGTTGAAGTTTCGCTCTAGATCTTAAACAAGTCCAGTCTTGGTACCACTGTCCATAACACACCATGTCCTGGCATCTTTGAAGCACAGTTCTGAGTTTCAGTGCAGAGCTCTATTAACGTTTTTAAAAAAGCAAGGTCAGCTTAATAACCCAAAAATTGCACAAAGAATTTTTCAATGCTTTATCTGAATTATGACAGTCCTATACATTATCAATATCAGCTCTGGAGTCATAACAGAACCTAAACTTGGCAAAAATACAGAGCTTTTTCTAACATGAATCCCTGCCTGTCCAAGCCCTGAAATTAACGCAGCATGTTTGAAATACATGAATAAAAAACTTAAAGGTGTCACACTCTGTGAATTCTCAGTACATTTGTGGTGTGTTTGTTAGTTGATCTTATATTTGATGCCTTTTGAAATTTGTACATTCCAGAACCTTAAGGTTTGCTTCAAACTGGATTATAAAATAACTGCAGGAAGAGGCAAATGAGAAATGATTGGAGGTGGGAGAGAGAAAAAGGACATGACCTAAATTTTTAATGGCTCATAATTACCAAAGTTAGAGTAAAAGTTTATTCCATTATAATTTTGTCCAGCTGTCTCTTCAGTCTTTGGTTCTGTCCTTACAGTCTGTGGTGGTGCTGGTGTCATAGGGAGATGGCTGACAAACTCCATCTCCAGTAATTCTCCTTCCAGCCACCATTTGTTTCTTCTGTCTGGATCCCCTGAGCAGGGTCAAGTCAGGTTGTGGGGAGGAGGGAGAATCTGGCGGGATGGCTGAGCTGTCGATGTGCTACTGCTTTCTTTGGGCCTGAATTTGTAGCCACTCCCTCTTGAGAATTCCTCTTGATGGCGGTCGTAGTTTCAAACTTGTGCAGCTGCAAAACGAAGCCCTAAATCAATTCTACATCTCTCCTTGTCAATATTGTGCTACTGCTTATAACAGCATTGACAGAGAGTTTTATGTATCCATGGCACTTATGTTTAGGTCATGAAAAGAAGGAAGGAAATTATTCTAGTGCAGACTGAGTAGGTTCTGGGAGCAGGGGGGGCAGAGGGAAGAAATCCCTGCTGAGTTTTTGGCTTTTTCAAGTTTCCAGAAACTCTCAGTACAAGATTTAATGATGGCCTGGAATATATGAATCTTCACACATGATCAACTGCTACAAGTACCTTGGAAGGGATTTCTGATTTTTTTTTCCTCCATCCAGTATTTCATGTAAAATAAAAATCGTGGAAATCAAGAACTGAATCCTTCTAAAAATGAAGCTGAATGGATCAGAGAGAAAAATCTTGCAGAAGCCAGACAAGGCAGCTGATACTAAAAACAAGTCCCTTCTAACACCAAAAAAGGTGGAAAAAAAGTCAGCTTGAGTCATATACATCAATTCTCAAGCTGGATTTGCATTTGTCCTTTTAAAATGTTCCTGCCATAGCTCTGTCAGCATCAATCTTCTAATTTTAAAGTTGTTTAAGACAGTGGGGTGCAAGGGAAAACATTACTAAAATAATGCCTCTTTGCTGGCATTGCATTTATTTCATTTAACATGCAAACATGTACATAGCTCAGTCTCCCAGCAGAACTACTAGCACAGCCCTCTGGCTCATGAGGGGCTGAATTCCAATATTAGATTACAAAAATACTGGAACTCACATCCTGCATATATTAAATTCTTCCTCTACTCCAAGGCTTAAAAATATGACTCAGAGATGTTGGTGACAAGTCTGTGCCTTTTGAATCAAGAGGCTCTGCTTGTCTTCTGTGGGTAGACAATGCCACATTTCTTTCAGAAAATCCAAGCGGGTGTTGCTCTTTTGTTTTAAGTGTGGCAGGAGAGAGGGGAATGCCAACCCTGGGTTAGCCAGGCAGCAGGATGAGGAGCAGAGGCATCAGAAGCGCAGGTCACCGCTTTGCACTCAGTGCTTGCCTTCACTTCCAGGTGTGTCTCCTCCTCCCCAGGAGTGGAGGAGGCAGAGGGGCTGCTATTTCTCACAAGTCTGTGGGCAACTTGGGAGTGGATAGTGGGCATGCATTGAGCTACTGTGGCTTCTCAGCCAACACACCTGCAATTGAAGTGGTATTTTTGGCATCTGTTGTTTCCTTGGATCAAAAGATTCATGTCCGTATCTCCCAGGAGAGAGATGTCTATTCTCTGAAAAGTTGGATCCAAACTAGATGTAAACTCTCTCTCTGTAATTACATTTAATAGATTTCACTGATATACATTTCTTTTCTAATGAACTTTAGTTTATCCAAGTGTGTCTTCACTGAAAGCAGATTATTTTCTGTCACAAGCAGGAGAGAAAAAAGGAAAAGAAAAAGAGTCTAATGCAGAATTAATAAACTTAATATTCAGCAGCAGTTTCTGTTCCAACAGCTCTTAGCATTCAGACATGTACATTTTTAATCATGCTGATTCTTATTGAAAAATGTACGAATACAACTTTCAAGAGAGGATTACACAACAAGTTTCAACTTGTTTCCTTAATTACTTTTTTTTTTTTTTTCCAAAGGAACAGCA
The DNA here is from genome assembly GCA_027886175.1 of Phylloscopus collybita. NCBI lineage: Eukaryota > Metazoa > Chordata > Aves > Passeriformes > Phylloscopidae > Phylloscopus > Phylloscopus collybita. The sequence continues at coordinate 24,443,086 of JAJNNQ010000026.1, read as the reverse complement.
GAAAATTGCAGGCAGGAACCTCAGTGAACCATGTCCATGGGCCATTAAGAATGGATTAAATTTACTTTTATAGCCTCATTGATTTACGACTTTTTACTTCTTTCTTTTCTGAGGCAAGCTCACTTGAAAATGTTATTCAGAAATTGTTCTTTTCCTGCAGTGAAAGTGCTAAGAAGAAAAAACACATTATTGGATTTTATTGTTCTTTAATACTGAAAATGACAAAGGGAAACAAAACTGAGAAAAGCTAAGCCCATGTATTATTTACCATCAGGCACAATACCTCTAGTTATACTTTTGTCTGGTGATGAATAAATTCTACTTCACTTGCTTTGACCATTATTATGAGCATTTAATTAAGAGACTGTGGTCAAAATGAACTATGTGACCAGATTATAGTGTCCCACAGCAGGAGTTCTGCTGAGGCATTTAGAAAAGAGAAGAGAAATGTTGACTTTATTATTCTACCTCATTTGAAAAATGTGGAAAATATTTTCCACTTGCGGTGTTAGTTGCATTAAGATTTCTGTTACCTTACTCAAGGCAAAGGCACAAGCCAGTTTGGGTGCTTGCAAGGGTTAACAGAATAGCAGTTCCACTCACATGTTTAAGAAAGAATGCACATCTACCACCCCATCATGGTTTTCCACACTTTTCCAGTCTTTAGTTGGAACGCATGATATAATTTGGAGGCAAAACACTGCAGTTTATATTTTTGTCCAACAATTAATTTAATTACTGACTTCAACCCTTTTTACCTAAAATCATACATGATTCCAGTAACTGTTATCTTGGTGATGTTCCAAAGCATTGAAGCATACAGGCATGAATCTCGTATTTACATACAGGCATTGTCTTTTGTATAAAGGGGATCATTTGCATTACAAAACTGAGCTCATGCTTAAATATGTTGCAGGATGACAGCTAATTCCAGGGACATTTCTGAGTTGCTCTATTTGTTTATGCTTGTATCTGAAAGCATATTCCAATGCAAATAGAGAATTTTTCCAAATTTCAATGCTGTTAGCAGGGTTCTGCAGCACGGGGTGTATGGTTGCATCTACTGAAGCAACTGAATTACTGTTGTTCTTATATATTCTAAGTTCAGGATAAATTCTTTGGAATGTCTTGGTCACACAGATTCAGAACAATGTTTTCAGTTGGAGGCACAGTGATGTCCAAATATACCTTTTTGGCATGTCATTCAAAATGGTGGCTCTTCAGGTTAGCTCTCCTTGAGGTTATATAGTCCACTGGTGATCCTTTTTAGGGGTAGGAATAGTTTTGGCCCGTGTTAGAAAAGTGCTTTTGCAGAGAGTGGTGTGATATAAGCCCAAAATGTGACAATAACTTGCAGTTTGAAGAATGCATGACATTAACTGAAGTAATAGAATTTAAGATTGCAGTAGTAGTACTGTGGGAATATAGAACATAGTAAATTTATTTTGTGGAAATGATTATATAGTGCAATGGATATTTCATTTTTAGGACGCTAGACAAAAAACCCCAATCCAATTGTAGTTTTCCATTTTGGTGTTTTAATGATCTTGACACAATTTTTAAGACAGATGAAACATTATTAATCAAATACACTATAATATTCATTAGAAAAATTACATTATAAATGCACTGAGGGTGAAAATTACATTCACATGAACAATATAGGAAAAACACAATGTAACAAACTGTACTGTTGAATAAATAATTCTGTGACGGGGAAGGGTTCTGTTAAAAAATGAAACCTGCAACAGAATTTTACCTGTTTGTTTCCAGTCTTTTCTGAAAGCAGATTTACATATTCTTCTTTGTTACTATATCCAGCTACCTTCTGGAATTGCTGAGGCACATGGAACATAAGGCCGTAAGTGTTGCCTGCTCAGATCAAACCAAAGATCAATCTAGCCTGCAACACTGGCTCCATCAGGGAAGGAGAACAAAATCTGGGACAAGACTCAGAAATAACCACCTCATAATTCTTTTAATTTCTTTTGTTCCCCCTTTGTCTTACTATACAACAATTTCAGTGAGCAATCAGTGGGCCAGATGTGACCATGAGAAATAATGAATCATGATTCCCTAGTCACCTGCCCTCCCTCCCTTTGACACTGCATATAGCATTACAACCCTCCTCTACCCCAAATTGTTGCTTTTGTAGTCTGAGTACTAATCTGGGTTTTATTTCTTTGTACAGGAATTGCTTTATTCCTCAGATCATTTTTGTCACAATTTTTTAATCTTTCGATTGTGCTAGACCCCTTTTGAAACTGGATTGTTATAACTGCATGCATTGCTCAGAGATTGGCCAGACATGGATATGTAGAGTGAGATACTGGTATCCTCTGCTTTATTCTTCATTCCTCCCCAATAATCCCACTTTTCTTTCTTACCTTTCTGATCATTGCTGAGCCAGGATGCTCAGAAAGCTGCTGATGGTGTCTCAAAGATACTTTTGCTGACTACAGCTGTTAAATAAGAGTCCATCAATGTGTATGTAGTCTGAAGCCACTTTTCTCCCTTATCCATGACTCCACATACATCAGCAGTGAATTTCATTTGCCATTTATCATTCAGATCTGCAATACTGTACATTTTTCAGTGCTTTGGAAGATGTTTCAGGTTTAAGTCCCCCAACTATCTGAGATTCACCAGCAGTATTTGCACCTCATTATACCCACAAGTATCACAGATACCTCTACAGATCTGTCTGCACTATGAAATGACTTGTTCCCAGTCTAGCTTTTAATTTTGGACACAGTTTAGTTCTTATTCAACAGCAGCTGCATATTTTTAATTGTTTAATGAATGTCCTTACAGATAATTTTATGTTATCCAAGGGGTTTTACCAATAGAGTTTTTTCCTTGGCTCATTCAAAGATGTCCTATTAGGTATTATTTTCTTCTAGAGGTTAAAGACTGAATATATCTAATGATCTACTATTGCTATTATTTATTGGTTTGTAATTATTTTTTACCAGTTTACCTAACTTATCTATCACGCTGGCTCATAGATTCCAGGATCATACCTGAAGGATTTTTTTAACAATTGTTGTCGTTGCTTTGATTCTTCTAGTGATTTAAGCTACAGGTTACATGCTGTGGTTACTGGTTCACAAGTTCCACATATGAGGTCTGTTCCTGAGTTTTTGGATAAATGCCGTCTGGTATCTCAGTTTGATACCATTCACTTTGTTACTCTGCTCTAAAGTTTCTTTCATTAGTTCATTGGTTCTTTTCCTTCATCTTTCATAGTGCTACCTGCAGAGCTTTGGACTAATAAATTTCTTGCTTTATATAGTGTGCCCTATTCCATTTAGCCTTTGGAAATTGGACCCTCAGAATATGAAATTTTTCTATTATTTGCAGTGTGAGTTTTTAATACAGGTTTAGTATGACAGATAAAATTACCCCAGGCCAATTGACTATATTATGGAATACCTACAAGTTTTTTCTCTGAACAAGGAAGATTTTAGCTGAACTATATTTTTAACAGCTTATGATTACATTTTTGGATCAAACACTTCAAAAAGTAGCAAGCAAGACAATATAGCTTGAGGAAAATTGAACTTTTGCTTTCCATTTAGTAAAAAATTCCCCTACTATTATTCAGTCATAATCTCCTGGACTGATCCATGTTTTGGTACTCAATTTCACACATGCATTTTTACCGGCTTTTTCAGTGAAACTCATATTTTTTCGATAGAATATTGCATTAACTTGAGTATCAAAAAGGTAGGAACTCAGGAAAGAGAATATATTACCAATATATACCCAAATTGACTAATTATACACAGCTGTAAGTATTTAAAAGCATTAAAAGTTTTTATAGTTTTGGATTTTTATTGACAAAAAGAGACACAAAGGGGAAAAATTCAGAAGTCTTAGCTCTACTTCCCTCAAATTTTGCAGCTGGGGTTTTTGTATCAAAATGTGTTGTGTTCCAGCCTGGGACATGTGGGAAAGGCCTGTGTTCTCTGAATGCCTAATTGTCTGAGAACCTTATTGTCATATCATTGCAAAGTTTTAAAAGAAATAGGAAAAAGAGCAAACTTAATAAATGTAATGCCAACTGAAATAATGAAGTGTTACTTTTGGCTAGTGTAGTTATGTGGTTACACATATTTCAGTTTACTCTGATTCATTGTATTGCCTTGCTTTCTTTTTCTTTTAGGAATATGTAACACATCATGCTCCATTTTAAATCATAGTTATATGGTCTGAAATACCACTGGATTAGAAAATAAGCTTGTGTGAATCAATTGAGCTTCATCGACTTTCTTTGATTTATGCAGATTGGGGATCTGACTCAGTGTGTCACACATGGTGATGAGTAAGGGTAAGCAGAAATAATACTGTGATTTTCCTCTATGACACTTAATTTCACAGGACCTAAGCTGGTACTTTCTTGCAGAATGTATTCTTGGAAGGAAAAAAGCTTTTTCCTTTCCTTACTTACATCTACATGCAGCTCCCCTTCTTGCACAAGCGAGGTGGCCCATAATGGCAGAAGACTTTGTAGGCATCTTTCCCCTTCCTAACACAGCAATTTGTGATGTATTATAATAAAATTCCCGTTAGTTCCCCATGCCGGTGAGATACTTAGGTCTGCTTCTTCCTTTTTTGGTGATTGAAATGGTTGTTTTCTTTGTAAAATTGTTCTTTCATCTTTCACCATGTCAGTTCAGAATGTGTTGCTCTTTCAAAGACGTGGCCTTGAACGTATTTTAATGTAGCCTTTATGGTAGGCACCTCAAGAGAGGATAATCATAGGAATTATACTGATCCATATCTATAAATGAATGTTTCAATATTTATAATTGTTTGTGTAGGAATATCAAAGATCATTAAGCATAAGAAACTGAAATGCTTAACTAATAGATGATATGCTCCTTAGAAGATATATCATCCTGAATACATTTGACTTGTTTTACAACTGGCTCTGAAGACTCCAGTCTATCACCCAATTAGTCTTCTAAAAAAATTGAAGAAATATCATTAATAAGACAGTAAACACCATATGTGACATTCAGCTCAAAGATAGGTTTTGGTTCTTCTTTTTTAATTTTTACATGTAATTTCTAACTTTATCAAGGTAATTCCTTTTGTGAGTTTTAATGGTGAAGATCAGAAGTGGAATGTAGGCTTGGAATTTTGTATCTCTTCATAATTCTTTGAATGTACCCTGCAGTAGTTTATTCTAGACTCTCCTGTCATTAATAAGAAGCTGTGCTCAAATGAGCAATTATGCTTTGCCACTTCAGCTTGACAGTGAGATCAGCTGACCTTCTTGCCACAAGAAAGATTAATTTCTGCCTTCGGGCTGTGTTTAAGAGACTTTACATTTTGGAATGCTATTTCTTTTTGAAATATGTATTTACAACTATGTATTACAGTACAACCAGCTTAAACTGAATGATCTATTAGTGCAATGGAATTTATCCCTGACCCTAATGGGATAAACCCATGGTTGCAGATATAGTATAGTGTGCCTTGTGTTTTTTATACAGTGCTAACAACAGCCAAATGTTTGCAATGTAAGTTAAAGGCATCTTGCACCTGCTCATATGTCAAGCAGACAAACTGCTCATCAGCCACAGTGAAACAGGAAAGGCCATTTTTGGCCTGGACAATAGGGTTTATGACTGTACCCGGTACCTCAGATGAGACTTTTTGTGATGTTTCTGGGTACATGCTTGTGGTTTCTCTCCTCTATTGCTTACTCATCTGGTATAAAACAGACTAAAATGTATCTTCAATCTTAGTATCAGACTTGAAGTTTTTTCTGATACTTTTTTCTCTTTCTTTAGTCAATGAGGTAAATCACTCATTGTGGTTACAAGTATGTTTCAAGCTTCTCAGGAAAAGAAACAAAATACAATATAAATCTAAAAATCTAAAAGTCCCATAAAGTTAGCACTATTTTGGTTCTGTGCACAACACCAGTGAACATATAACAGAAGTTTAAAAGCAAAATAATGCCTGCTTGGGAAGATTCAGCTCCAGACAGAGCACTGGAGACTTTTAAGGCATCATCATCTTGAGCAGAGAGCTTTCTGAAATCATTCGATGGGTACTGGTGATGTGGTCAAATATGGATCAAGTATCTCACGAAGGGCTGTGGGGAGGTGCTGGCATCTCCTGGGGACAGAGAGCTGCAGGCTGCAGGAGTGGACAGCCACCACCTGCCAGCCCCAAAAGAGCAGGGATCCTTTCTCCATTTAGGAACTTGATTCCTGGCATAGGAGAAATAAAGACATGAGGAATGCTTTGGGAGATTCATCAAGAGTGACACTGACCTTTTTCAGATTTGTGCATCTGTGACATTCTCCCACAGCCACTTTGAACTTAGCACCCTTGGAAAACAGAGAGATTTCAGACACCTCAAACATTAAACAACAACATCACTGCTAACTAGGGTGTAGAAGAATTCACTCTTTTTATCTCCAGAAATGATGCCATTCCCTCAAGCTGAATTATTAAGAAGGTAGTTCAAGACTGACTGGGCTAAAAAGACACAACACATCAAGGCTGGAAAGGTAAGTTAAATCCTGGTTTTAGAATTTAAAGGCTTTGAATGTATTTTATATTGGGCAGTTTTGAAATAGGGCTAAAAGAGCAATGGGAACAAAGATCAGAAATCCGCATACCTTCTCAAAAGAAATGGCTGCAAGCACTGATTTAAACAGTCCTCTCTATTCATCAGACATCTGGTCTTTAGTGTGTACCAGCTATTACAGGAACAACACTGATAGTCTTCTGCTTACTAAATTATGATTTAAGGCATGGGGATCTGAATCCTGCCAGGTAAAGAAAGGGTTTTTTCTGTAAGGGTACCCTAATTGCCAAGCTAAAACATGAAGTTGTTTCACATCCACCAATCTCCTCCTCCAGCAGTCCTATTGCAAAACAAAGAAAAGTTCCTCATGGAATTTTAGGATCTGCCCCTCTCAGATGAGGCCCCACTCGTGCAAAAGGAGGCCTTTTCTTTGAACAGTGACTGGCTAAGGAGGTAAGTTCTAAGCTGCTCACACTTTGGTAGATCAGAGCATGGGTATGAGCTAAGAACTCACTCTCAAAGGGAAGGAGAGCTATGAAGTGTAGGCATCTAAAGGGCTGGCTTAGTTAGTAGAATCACTTCCTGAGTAGAAGTTTTTATGACAATGGTTTGAGATTCAGATCACTGAATACTGCCCAAGTTCTGCTTTTAGGCATTTCCTTTGTAATCTAACACTTTGTTGTAAATGTCAAATCCAATAAGTTCCAAATATATATATATATCAAGAAAGGCATATAGCTAGTGGATACTACAGAGGAGACACAAGAAGCCTGTAGTATATGATAAAAGAGAAGGTACTATAGCACCATTTCTAATAAATGTAGAAACAATCACTTAAATCTACGTGTAGATCTGAATATAAGCACGTCATTTATAATGGAAAAGGTGGGATCCTTGTTGTATAAAATGGGATCGCTCTTGCATTCATTCAAAGGTATGAACACCTGAACAATGGAGAAATGTCTGTTCTTTCCAAGAGCCTGTGTTACCCAGTCTAGGCTACAGAACTATACAAACCTGGGGTGTAAAGGCAAAAACGTGGATGGCATGGTGGCAGATGTATATGCAAGAGAAATCTATGCATTTGAAAAGCTAAAAAAGGAGGGCATGATTTGATAAGAACGAATCTGACCACTTGAGAAGTTTAGCTCTGATTTACCCAGGGGAAATTTGCTTTTTGCATGATGGATCTAAATACCCTTTAGTGTTTACATCATTGGTCTGAGGCTATTTATAGTCATGTCAGCTTGACAGGTTACTCAGGTCTATAGTCTCAGTGAGACTTTAATAGTCAGAAATCAAAACAAAGCAACTTTATTATACTGTGCTTTAGCACCAGCAATGGAAACACCAGGAGAGAGATGTCAGTAGCTTTTAAAGTTAATGAGTCAGTGTGAATAGCAACAGCTTGAGAGAAGTTGAAAAGACCATTCCTCATTTGGATACCCTACAGGTCTTCATGTGTTATTGGGACATGTGATCCAACACAGAAGATTGATGAAAAGTTATATATGGATATTTGGGCATGACCTCTCTCATATTTGACTTTTACAATGTGTCAAATATTATTTTTATCCATTTGTATTTGAAGATACTCATTGAAGGTACTTGTTCAGGTGTTATGAATACTGGAGATTATTTGGAGGTCAGTTTTTCAGTTTCAAATATCAAGCAGTTTATTTATGATTTTCACTAAGTGATAAGCATTAAAATTTCCTTAGTATTTCTTGTTTCTATGGATCAATGGAAATAAATCTCTGTCCTGCTTATTGGGAAAATGGGTGGATTTTTCAGTGCTGTGTGTCTGTGACCAAGTTGTTTGTTCCATATCATCATTGCTGGGGACAGGGATTCATCAGGAAACAAGGAGTGCCAGAACTGGAAGTTCTCAACTTTCTGAACACCATGTAGTGTGGGAACAGGAACGGCTGCCATTTTGTCTTTGTCTGGAGACCACATGGGAGTGACCTTCAGGAAGAGTTTGCTTTTGTTCCCATTGGTGAATACCCTTCAGTTGGTAAAACACCTTCTCTTTTGTATACTTTTAGTATTAATATTCCTGTCGTTATTGCGTGTGTTTCATTCCATTGCTCTGTGCTTATAGTAAATTGTTATTTCGACTCATAATTTCTCAGTTATTGTCCCTCCCTTACTGGAAGGGACAGGGGAAGGGGAATGACTTGTTGGAGTTTTATTTCCCTGTTGGTCTTAAAACCAGCATAGCCCCTTAAGAATCTGACTTCAGAATCTGTTCAAAGCACAGGATTAATCTGCTTAACCTTGTAAAATTTACTTTGTTCTCTGGTTAGATTTAAAGAAGCAGTTAATGGAAACTAATTAATTCATTAATTCATAAAAAAAAAATACAAATTTCACATTTCCAGACTCTAGTTCTGTAGATCATGGCATGTTTTAAATATAATTTCACTTCCAAATGAATACCTTGAAATCTAGATTTTTTTTTTTAAATCTGCCAAAATTAAGTTTAAAAAATGTTGTGGAGAAAATAAATAAAGGTACTCATTATTAACAAACATACCATTGCTCATAGAGAAAATAAGGAGGCCCATACAAAGTCAGGTACAGGTAGCCCAGTACATATCTTCAGAAGCAGACTCCAGATGTGCAAGTGGAGGGTAAAGACAAGTACCGAATAATTCTCTCCTAAGTTTCAGTTATTTTTGGTTCTCTGAATTTCCTGAGCTATATGTGGTTTTTGGGGCTTCAGTGACCATCAGTGAATGTCTTTTCCATCTGTTTCTTCAGACTGCCCTTAGCTGTCCATAAACTTTGCACCCACAACATCCTTTGGCAAAGAGCTCTTATGGCCAGGTGTCTGGTGTCAGACATTTTTTTCCCCTTGAATCTCACTTCTTCTTTTCTTTCCTATCCTGTATTTTTTTTCCTATTGCAAAACAGAAGGAATAGTCAAGCCCTATGCACCCTGCCTATGTCATCATAATTTTGGAGAATTCTATCCATCCCCCACCACTCCAGCTCTCTCTTTTCCACACTAAATCCAGTTTACTCCATAATTCATACTCCTAGATGGTATTTTTTTCATTTAGCAGAACTGAAAGTTATGATGACCATAATCAGTTGCAAAAAGAGTGCTAGCACACTTTGGATTAAAAACAGTGATTGGGATAGGGGAAGATAATTCAGTGAAAAATAGTTCAGGAGACAATGACAAGCATTCCCCGTTAGCTACATTTTCAACTACAATTGTCTCAGGATTTGCCTCTGACACTGGTTTAATGAGGGATTCTTCCCAATCTTACCTTCTTTGAAGGAGTAATTTTTTTCATCTTGAAAAGAGAGAAGAGGGATGCTGCTTTACTTGGCTTTTTATCAACAGTTCCAATATTGTTAAAATATGTTGAGTATTTAGAACAATACTATATCTAAGTAGTAAAAACATATATTTAATTTTTTTCTTTCAAATACTGTAACCATTGAACAGTGAAAATGAGAAGAACAGAAATAAAAATAATATTCTTTTTGTGACTAAAAGATGGAGGAATATTATACTCTTTTTGCTGTTTATCCAATTTTTTCCTAGGGGAGATCCAGTTGCCTGTGGTTTTGTCTGTGATTTCAAAAATAGTAGAAACAAGAGCTGGTCTGATGCCAAATAGAAATTACTGTGGCACTGTTGGATTTGCAGAAATCCCTTGCCTAAATCTGAGATGTCACTCCAGATTTAAGGTTTTGTCTTATTAAAAATAAACTGTTTTAAACAAGAGTTTATATCAAGCTTCTATTTCAGTTAAATGCAAGAGGGATTTCTTCTAGCTGACATTTAATTCAATGTTTATAGATATTTATATTGCACAGGGAAGTATAGCTGGATTTTGACAATATTCCATTCTCAGAAGAAGTGAATGAATAATTTGTAGGATTAACTGTTTTTAAAGAATCCAGCTTTGTTTTATGAGAACAGATTTTTCTCTAAATTATCTGTAATTCAAGTCTATTCTATAATGATCCCTGCCATGTTACTCTACTGATGGACCATAACTTTACAAACTGAAATGATGTCGTTTAAATTGCATGGCAGTGCTGATAAGACATAAGGTCTTATTTGTCCCGTTCCCTGATTACAAAAATATGCACAGACTTCCAGTCTCAATGCCTTCTAACCTTACATTTAAATGTGGGTTTTGAAATTACTTTGAAATCCATTTTCCATGAACATGAAATGCAATCACTTGCATATTGTCAAAAATAAATCCAAAAGGAGCATGAATATAACTAAAGCTAAATTAAATTGCTCTTATAAATGGCACTAGAAAATCTCAGGTATTATTTTCTCAGCTTTTAGCTAAAGATATTAAGGGATTTTATGTAGATATTATTGGAAGGTGATATCCTCTCTTTTTGCAGTGTAGACACAGTGCTCATTGTGTCCTAATCCAGCTGCTGAGGTACTCAGTATTTCTGTGGCAATTTCTTTATGGGAAAACACATATATTTCACTTTTATATCCCTAAAGATTAACAACAGGTCAAAAATATGTTGCATGTAGAACTGTGCTATGTTTCCATTAAAAAAATGTATTTGTACATTGCTCACTTTACGTAGAACTGAGCAAAGCTAGATTCATACTTCTAGAGATTTATGAAGTTTTTATCATCTGGAGTGAGTGGCTTTTTGTACTTACTGACACATTGCTTTGAAGGCAAAGTTCACACAGGAGCAGTCCCCCTCCCCCAATATCTTCTCTCTCTAAATTATTTCACCTCTTTCTTCTCATTTTAGTGTGTTTCTCCTAACTCCTTATCTGTGAAAAGTACAAACAGTCCTGCACCTTGTGGTGAGTCCTTGGGTGACTGAGAGAGTGCTTCCTGGCACTCTCCTGTTTCCTGACTGTGAGCTGGAGACCACAACCCAGTTTTGGAAAGATATGTTTCCTCTTTTGTGCTCTTGAATGGAGACTAGTCTGGCTTCTTTTGCACTGATTAATTCACTCAGGAACCTGTGATGTACCAAATATTAGGTTTAGCAGAAGCCATGCACAGGAGCCAGTGATGTGGAAGAAGTGAGAGACTCCCGTATTTCAAAATATTTCAATTGTGAGGAGAGAGAGATTGCAATTCATTTGGGAAGGAGTAAAGGGATAGAAACAAACCCTGCTTGGAAACTGGAAATGAATGTAATTTCTGTGTCCAAGAGGAGGTCTGTCCTTCCTTGGCCTGGCATTACATGCAGAATCTGCAGTTGCACTAAAACCTGTGTGGCTACAAGACATTTTTTGGGCAGGGGGGCATGACAGTGACAGTGAAGGGTGTCTGCTGAAAGAGAGTCATGGAGAAGGGACACTGAGTACCATGCAGTAAGTATGCACCCCCCAGGTGCAGCCATGGCAAACCCAACCTGCCTTGTAGTCTAGGTGTGTCCAGAGGATGTCATGTGTACTGTTGGTGGTAAGTCCTATGACCCTAGGTTGCTGTCCATTGACCTCAGGAAAGAATTCACTGGCTAATCCAGGGCAACTGAATAATGCAATTTGGGAAAGCCTGTAATTACATCTTGGGTGCTTAATTTAGGGGTGAGGAAGCCTGAGGAAGCCCAGTCTGAGGGACAGCAAACCTGTCTTTTTCCTCAGCAGTTTGAATGTCTTTATTTCGGGTCTCATTTAAAATCTGTAGTGAACTGTACATCTGCTCTTCTCTTATGAAAGCTGTTCATACCCCAAATCTGCCATAGAGCCAGCCTCCTAGATACTTTACATAAACTCTATTGACTGTTTCATAGCACCGGGGTTCTAGGGTTCCCCCATGCTAATGAGTGTTTCTTAGTTTCATATTGCTTCTCTTGTCCCATGATTTATTCAAATGCTCCCTAATAAATGAAGCAGAAATCTCTCAAACACTGTCACAGGACATTGCAATATGTGCCATATCATAAGCCCTGGAATGTGAAAACATGAGAATCTTGACTTAGAAGGCATGTACATCTGCTGACTTTGAGAGAGGAGGACGCAGCTTTTGAGAGGTTCAAAAATGCAAATATTCAAAATTGCAAACAGAAAAATGAAATAACATGTTCTTACAATGATCATGTTTTGTTACTTCTCTCATTGGTTAATGATTTGATTTTTTTCTGGAACAATGTTTACTAGATTTTCTAAAGAAGCTGCTGAAAATATCTTTTTGAAAAGTTTCGCAGTGTGCTCACTGTTGAACAGAGCAATTTTTCCAACCGCACAAACTCAAGAAAAATGTAGAGAAGAACGAAAAAAAATCCCACCTGCATCTATTCAGTTTGGGATTTCTTCGGCAAAATATCCACATAATTCCTTCTCAAATGGAAGATTCAGTTCAGGTTAAGACACCTAAGCATAGTTGTTTTCAGCTAGAGTACCTAAGCTTCCACAGAAGTCAATAACCCTGTTGTGTCTCTGGGCTCTCAAGAGACTTGCAGCTGACCAGCTGCCTGAGGCAGGAATTCAGGTACCTCAGCTCTCATATTTACTACTGTTTTAGATGTCTGATGGTATTTAAGGCATCTGCAAGAAGCTTAGAAATATGACTAAAAGGAAATACTTTTCTGGAGATGCATCTGGAAGTTCAGTGTGATTTCTTATGACATTGTTTTCATAAGGCACTCAACACGTTGATGCAACAGAGCTGACAAACACAGCAAGATATTTTTCCCCCGTTGTATTTACAAAATATATCCAATTAATTTGTTCCATTAAGAACAAAAGAGTTCAGAATCTGGTTGAAGATTCTTTTTTCTTGTTGGGTATAATGTTTGTTATATTAAGGTCTGCAGAGATGCTGTATAGAGGCACTAAAACCCATTCTTATATTGTTGACAAAATTAGTATGTTTCTTTATTTTGTTCAAAATAAGGAATTTGGATCATCATGGGTTTTGGGGGTTTTTTTAGCTCTCATGGCAGGAATAAACTCCATGTGTTCCATATATAGATTTAGAAATGATGTATTGAAAAATCCATTTACAGTCATTATAACCACTATTACATTTAATAGTAGTACAAGGATAATTAGTCTTCACACGTCTCAATGCAGAATTACAGTAACATAAATGTTCAGACATATTCAGTGACAATTAAGTCAAGTGTGAAAATGAATCAATACCATTCAATGCAGCTTCCAGTAAGTTTTCTAGGGGTTTTTTGTGTCGAAAATGTTTCTATAAAAATAATTTTTAGTCTTCAAGCATTTTTTCATGCATAGAAATCACAGAAACTGTGTGCAGTATGCATTAGTATTTCATATCCATGAGTTTCCACAGTTAATTATCACACTTCCAATTTTAGTAATAAGTGAAATGTCCTCTTTCCAAGATTTAAAAACCTGAAATGAGGACTAAAAATGTGATGCAGACTTGAAAACAGGGGGATCGGTCCAAAAAAAGATCCGTTGGTCAGCTATTTACAAAAGCTGATTTCTGCCCTTCTCTGTTGTAGCAAGTACATATTCAGCCTTTTCCAAGCTCTCCCACTTCCCAAGCAGATGTTTTTTTAGAAGCCCTGGAAGGTCCCCAAATTCAGGCTATTTTGGAATGAGAGAAAGGAGTAAGCTCTGAGTCTTGGAGTGCTCACAGAGAAGGCTCTGCCAGACACAACTTCCTTTGTGCAGAAGAGGATTGATCTCCAGCACCCTGCTGACCATTTGCTAGGAAATCTAACACGGGAAGAGGATTCCCCCCTGGAGAAAGCCAACACTGGCAATTTAAGGCTATGTGTGTTTTAATCAACTTCTTTAAACAAAATGGACTAGGTAAAACTGTGTTTCTGAATACCCATGTGGGGTAATTTATATTAGATTTATTTGAAATACAATATATCACTAACTGGTGACTTCTTAGTAATAACATAGACTAACAAGTCTACACTTGACACAAACCTAAAATGTATACACTTATGCACCAAATAATTTCCCAATTCCTTGTTTGTTGTGGAAGAGTTTGAGTAAATATATTTCACATTTTTCTTCTTTCTTCTTCTTTGTTTTTTGTTTATTTTTTAACAGTAGAAAGAAAAACTTCTTTTGAGGAAGATGATTGCACAACCCCCCCTCCCTCATTTTTGATTATTTCTTGGGAAAGGTTGAGCATGTTTTTAATCTCTTTGATTTTATGAGATGGACATAGCAGAGAATGGCCTCGGCGAACACAGTTTTTGCTTATGAGCCCTGGCGCTGAATTATCTTGTCATGGTTACAAATATCTTTACGAAAAATAGTTTTTCTTCGCTGTGTTGCAGAGAATAGATAAAAGCTTGGTTAAGTTTAGGCATGTTGAAGTAAATTGTTACATTTCCTAACTTGAAAAACAAAAGCATAAGACAAAGGTGGCCTTAAACACTTTGAAGTGTTGCCAGATTTCTTTCCCTTTTATAGATCACCATGTATTTGCAAATAATTTAGGGAAGGAGAAGAAATCATATAATTTCTATGTAGCTCTAGGTTACTTATTCTGCCTTACAACAGACTTTGGGAAATTCTTTTGATTGAATGCCATTAAGGTAATTTGGGCAGGAAACTATAGTCTCTGCCAGTGGAACAAATAAGGTATTTTATTAGAAAAACTGAGATCTGTTTAGTGTATTTCTAATTGATATTTCCAGATCTTTCCATATACACTGTGCCTATTTTGTTAGAGGTTGCCTGTGGAAAAGAATACTTCACATCCAGAAAAGCTAATGAACTGGGCCATTTCAGGATACCTTATAATCTTTTTTGTCAAACTTTCTTGGCAATGTCACCAGAGCATTAAAAATCCTCTAATGCAAAAGGGAAAAGTTGACGTTTGGGATAAGAGCCTTCCAATCCAAACACAAAATTAATTAAAAACATTCAAGATAGTCAAGAACTAGATAGTAAACACTTGGCTTGAGAAGGTAGAAATTATCTATTTTGCTTTTTAATTACCAGTGTTACAAAGAAAATAATTATGACACAACTTTTATATTTTGTCTTTTTCTTCTTCCCTTCCTTCTCACTCTGCCCAGTTTATGATATATTTTCAGGATAGCTGGACCATGAGCTCTACTGACTGGAAATCCTAAAAGGAGTTTAAATGTAAGGAATATTTTTAGTTTCTTTAAACTTTGCTTGTTTTTGTTGCAAGGCTCTAAACCCTGCAAAAATACTCTGCCACTGTAAAAATTGGCCAGAATAGATACTTTCTATATGAAAATCCGTTAGGATTTTGAATTAGACAGAGTGCATTGTTCCTAAATGTTAGGAACTGCTATGTTCCTAAATGCCTGTAGCAACATTGATTTCTGTCTGAATGTAGTTTGGGCTATTTTTAGGAAATGCTGGTCCTCAGCATTTTAAGGCAACAGTTATACTGATGATTTCATACAGAAATGCTGGTCAAGAGATCATAGTCACTTAAAACAGGTCTCCACAGCTCACATTGTGAAATTGTCTGGAAACTACTTTCCTATAATTAATATTAAAATCATATCTGAGTGAAACAGAAATGAAGCACAAATACTTGTGTTGGTTTAATTAGCTTTTAGAGTGCTTTGAAGTAAACCTGAAATTACATTAGAGTAAGAAAAACGTATTTTTTTTTATCCTCCTGATAAAACCATTCCAGGTATTTGTCACCTGAACAAATCCATAAAGTACCTTCTTGTAAAGCCAGAGGGCTCTCTGCTGTACTATAGTAAATAACATTCTAAAAACCAAAATCACCTGAGATAAAGGTTGCTGTGTCCTGTGTCCTGTTCATACAAGCCTGGTTTTGGTTTTGGTTTGGTTTTTTGTTTGTTTGCTTGTTGGTGTTTTTTTATTTCCCAAATGTGATTAGCTTTTGGCTATTCTTCATAATACAAGTTTTAAGTTCTGTAAGCCAACAGGAGTAAAAAACAAAATAAGGCAAATCTAGCTCTTTCAGTAGCTGTATTTCTTGCACCTCAGCCTGAAACATCCCTCATTTGTACAAGATTCAGTTAATTTGCGTGTAGGAAATTTTATACTCTTCTCAGGAGCGTGGGAGGAAGTACCAACTCTGTTGAAGAGTGCTTTTTTTGCACTTGAAAAAAACATTGTTGATGGATGATTTACTGAGGCAAATAAAAATACTACTTAGTAAGGGATCCCAGGATGCAATATAAACTATCACAGCAAAGAGGGCCCAGCTCTTTTCAAAACTGCAAGCTGGATGCTAATTCTGGCAGTCACTCGCTGGTCCTGTGAGAGTGAGTCATGCATCGCCTGCAGATACAGCAGCAGCACGTGGGTCTGAGAGCCCCTCGCCCCCGCTGGAGCTCCCTGCACTTGGTGCACCTCAAGAGCAAGGCAGAACCCCACCTTTCCTCATTTCTCTTTAAAAGGTGCATTCCCGTGCTTCTCAACATTGCTAGAGCCAGCTTAGTAACGAAAAGAAGTTGTGCAAATTGAGACAAATAGGTATTTCTGTATAAAGAAAGCAGCATAAATATTTTACACAGGAATCACACACCCACTTAAATCTAGTGAATAAAGTTACACTCTGTACTGTAGAATTATGTTTTATGACTCATTCCAGGATAGTAGCAGATGTTCGTGAAGCTCAGCAGAAAAAAAAAAAAAAGGAAAAAATATCCCCATACACTCCTAATTTTCTCCCCACATCATCACAGAGTTGCAAGACACCTCTCTCTAGCACTTTGAATGAGTCACTCCATACAATATGAATAAGTGCAGAAAAATACAAGATTACATGAAAATCAAATATGCAGTCAGAGTCAAGAGTTTAGAGATTTTCTCCTGGGAGCCAAAGATTTATACTTTGGATAAATTACTCCATTCAGTGCTGAGACAGATAAAACTGCTCAACTGCTACAATTTTCTGGACATATGAAAAAGAATATAGAAATATATCTTATGCACCATGTTCTTACCTTTAAACACAGCATTAATAAGATTCTCCTAGACTCATCCTGATAATCAGAACTGCTAAAGGACATGGGGTACATCTGAGTTTGGGAAAAGGCTACAAAGTAATCAAGAATCTGGAGAAAAACCCTTCTGCTGTGAAGCTTAAGTGGTTGAAGTGGTTCTTTTTGGTTTAATCAGAGAGAATATTGAAAGGCAAAGCAGTCACTGTACCTAGTCACTGGCAGGTGGAAAACAAGCCTTACCTCTGTTCAGTCTAGTTTGCAAAACCTTTGACCGGTTTACGCTAAGAATTTCCTATTCATAAGGGTAAGAAAACCTCAAAACAACTTTCAGGGGTGATGGTGGAAGAACATTGTTTGGATTACTTAAAACTAAATTTGATCTCTCTAAATATTGGTTTAATATACTGTAGTAAATAGTATCTGAATGACAGTATCTAATTTTGGTGGATTTTGTGGTTTGGTTTTGTTTTTTGAGAGACAACCTGTAGCCATTTTCCTTTCCTTTTCTCAGGCTCAGCTTCACTCACCATTCCTGATTCCTATAATCTCTCCTCCCTCATCAGTGCAGAGGGTTGGGGAATAAGATTTGCTATCAGTCCATAACAGCTCCCCTCTGCTGCTCCTTGCTTTTCCCTTGCTCAAGTGTGGGACTCTTACAGGTTCACCATTCTTACCAGAAAACTTTTCCTTGTGCGGGCTTCTCCCCACAGGCCACAGTTCCCACCAGGAGCCTGATCTCCTGGGTCTCCACAGACTGCAACTTCCTCCAAGTGTGCAACCACCTGCTCCTGCCTGGCATCTGCCATGGGTTGCTCTTTGGATATCTGTGGACTTTCATGGGCTTCAGGGGAACAATCTGCATCACTGTGGTCTTCCCCAAGAGTTGGAGAAGCCTTGTCCAGCGCCTGGTACATGCCCTGTCTCCTTTTGCACAGACCTTGCAGTCTTCAGGGCTGCCTCTCTCACATCCTTCCTCACCTTTCTCTGCAAAGCAGTATTCTGCCCTTTCCTAAGTACACTTTACCCAAGTCACCACCACAGGGGTTGCTGGGCTCAGCTGTACTGTGGTAGATCTGCTGGAGCTGACTGGAACAGGCTGTGCCCAGCATGGGGTAGACACAGCCTCTCCTAGAACACTGAACTCAATACAAGGATAAATAACTGCAATGCAATCACCTGTGACACAGAGGAAGTCACTGTAGGTCTTTTATTTGTTTCTTCTGGTGTTAAACTCCATAAAAAAGTATTTTGAAATGGCTTCATGGTCAACAGGACACAAGTCCTAAAAGAATGAGATCAGGTAGCATGAAGTTTTCACACCACATCACTAAAAATATGTGACAGCATGCAATTAATTTTATTATATAAGCTAGTGAGAGACGACAGCTAGATGCCTACTTTATTTGCTACCAGTTTATGTTGCATTCAAAATGGGGCCTTGGAGACAAAAGGCTCTTTTTCACATTGGCAATATGAGGTTGAGATGAGGTTGCTAGGGGTGAAAACATATTGTGGTGGCTCAGGTGTGTAAATTTGATAGCACTATTAGTTTCAAGTCACCTGCAATGTACAGGTACAACTGCACAGTGCAGGGCCCTACTGCCTCCACAACAGGCACATAATCCAGTGTGGGTTCAATTTTAGAGGAATTTTTATATCCGAAAAATAAAGCTGTTTACATTATACCATATATCATTGTAACTCACAAAGGAATCTACTCAAACCCTCTAAAAAGTCACTTGTTATCCTAAACAAGTCCAAAGAAAAAAATGTTTAGAATATCTTCAAACTACAATAAACTGAAATAGAGGAACACTTTGAAAAAAATCTCTGACAATAAAAATGTGTATGTGTGTATGTTAAAGCCTTCCCTAACATGAATAGAGCATTAGAGATTTATAGCTGCAGATAAGCTCCTTCCTAAACTTTAAGCCACTAGCCAAATAATTTCATTGAGCTGAGGCAGTTGTCAACCTGTGCAGGTTTGAGTTTATTATGTGTAACTCAAGGGGGCACACATGCTCCCTGAGGTAGTGAGGGAGTGAATTGAAATCCAGTTTAAAATAGCTACACACCTCCCAAGAACTCCAACTTACTGTCCAGGAGAACAAACCTTTGAGCTTTCAAAGAAATGAATAATGAGTATGTAGAAGTCATGGTTAAATATTGTGCTGGAGGTGAAAGATACATGAAATAAGTGCAACAAAACTGAAAAAGTTTGACAAAATATTGGTGATTGACTCTTTGGTCAACACCTGCAAAGGACCCCCCTACTCTATGTAGTGTCCAAGACAGGGAAGAGAGAGAGGAGATAAGGAAGATATCAGGGAAGAGACTCCCTTCTGCACACGAGCTTTCCTGGTCTCGCTTAGCACAGGTTATCAGCACTGCTTCCTGCCACATGGTCTTCTGGGCTGGCTGACCCATACTCACATCTTTGTGACACTGTAGCTGCAAAGTAGTTTCTTTCAGTATTGCTTTTATTTTTCTTTTATTTTCCAATGGATCTTATT
Organism: Phylloscopus collybita; assembly: GCA_027886175.1. Taxonomy (NCBI): domain Eukaryota; kingdom Metazoa; phylum Chordata; class Aves; order Passeriformes; family Phylloscopidae; genus Phylloscopus; species Phylloscopus collybita. The sequence continues at coordinate 24,423,148 of JAJNNQ010000026.1, read as the reverse complement.
TTTTATTATTATTTATGCACCTCAGTTTGCATGTTAATATTTTGTCTGAAATAATTTTTCCATACATGTGGATCACTGCAGAAAATACATGCATTTAAGATGATCCTCTTCAAAGGTAAGTATCTCAAGAGGGATCCCAGAAAAGGGATAACTGTTTTTCTGCCTTGATTTTAAAGGGAGTCTAAAGAAAGACCTCTGTCATGAACACTTGAATCCTGCAGATGTCTAATGGCAGGTCAGTATCTGCATCCTAGACAACGTATTGGAGAGCCCAGAGTTGAGAGTAGAGAGAGTTGAACATCTTGGAGTAGGTGATTATTGAATATTAGCCAACTCTCTTGGGCCTGTCTTCCCTCCAGGGCTTTATCCCACAGTACTCAACCAGGCAGCAACTGTTTCAGCAGAAGTTGTGAGTTTTGAGGATCTTGGAAAATTAGGGTCCAAGTCCTACCCTTGAAAAAGGCAATGCAAAATAGGAAGGAGATTCTTGTTATCTCAGTGCTATTTTTTACTTTCTGAGAAGCCTTATTAAACTGAGAATCTCTTTTAAAAAGTATGTCATAAATCATTGAACAGTTCATTGTCAGCCTGAGTCTGAAAAATTAGCAGAATATTAATTATGAAAGTGTCTAAAATTAAAGAGAACAAATTGATTAAAGATATCAAAAGGCAAAGTCAAATACTGATCTTTTTTATTTTGCTTTGTTTATTAATTGCTCTTTCTCCTAAGTAAATGGGGGGAAAAGACTATTTATTTTTATTTTTTTTAAGTACAGCCCAGGATTTCAGACTATTTCACAGGGATATATGAGCTGGGCAGCAACTGGAACAGACAGAATTTTGCTTGAAAAATGGGAAAAAAGCTTAAAAAATTTAACATTTAACAAATGTCAAAACGTATTCTAGTCCAGGTTCCCACTTGATGCTGCTGGAGGTTGGCATCTTTGACGTCAATGGAATGGTTCTCATTTCCAACAGGTGCACTCCCAGCCCACTAGCCCGGTGTTTGCACCACATACACCATAAGGGAAACAAAGGAATACTGAGAGAGCTTTATCTATTTGCCTAAAGTAAAAAAGCAGTTTTCTTACGGGTGAGTGCTATAAACTTGCTGGTTGAGTGCATGTGCTCATATAAAAGGCTACATTGTTTTCCTTACTCAGTACAGTCTGTTGGATTTTCAGAGCTGGTTTGCTGTTTACCACAAACACAGAGGGCTCTGTACTCACTTTGACCTTTGGATAAGAATTCATCCTTTGAAGTGTTCATGATTTCTCTAGATTTGACTAAAATACATTTTTTTTTTCTTTGTGGTCTAGCCAAAATTCTTCCTTCAAGAAATGCTTGATGGTCACAATATGGGCTCTTCACTTAAAGAAAGACGTTGAGATACTGAAGCATGTCCAGAGAAAGGCAGCAAATCTAGTGAAGGGTCTAGAGATTAAATCCTGTAGAGTCTGAGGACCCAGGGTTTAGCCTGGAGGAAAAGGCAGCACAGGGGAGGATTTATTACTCTTCTAGAACTACCAGTAAGGAGGTGGAGGTCGATCTCTTCGCCCAGGCAGCCTGTGGCAGGACAAGAGGAAATGGCCTCAAGCTGCACCTGAGGAGGTTCACGCTGGATATCAGGAAGCATTTCTTCACTGAAAGGATGGTTAAGCATTGGAATAGGCTGCTCAGGGAGATGGTGTACTCATCATCCCTAGAGGTGTTCAAGAAGCAACTGGATGTGTCACTTAGTGCTGTGGTTTAGTTGACATGGGGGTGTTCAGTCAAAAGTGGGACTTAATGACCTTGGAGATCTCTTTCAACCTTAATGATTCTATCGTTCTACATCTCCTTTTAAATGAATGAAGAAAACTTAACATGTTTAGTTCTTAAGACATCCCCAAGGTCGTCCTACTGTAATTGTGGCAATATGAGGCTCAAAGTGGATGAGGTGATATCCTTTTTCTCTCAAGCAGACCTGTATCGGAGAAGATTAAATTCAATGAAATGGCTTAAGTGATCCAGGAGTATTGCAGATGACAAATCTATGGAATTAAAATTACATCTCTGTGTCTTTCTGTAATGTAAAATCTTGACTTCTGTGTCTCTCTTCACCCTCCCTCTGCCTCCTAAAATAATTACTGAAATATTCCTCTTCTGCCACTGTCAAAGCCCACCATGATTTCACTTGTGAAACTCCTCTCTTATCCTTCAGCTCCTGCTATATGACACTAAATTGCGAGGAGCTTTCCACTTCTTCGAGGGAAAAGGGGTCCAGCTGAGAGACCTCAACAAATTAGAAAAATGGACAATCACCAACTGTCTTGGGTTATGGAACCAAAAATGTGTATTCTATTTCATTTGTTGAAAGCAGTTGGGGAAATGGTTTTCTTTTTACCTCTTGTAACTCTGGGGAGGGGGGTGTGTGTGCCTTCTGATAATGGGCCAGCTGTTAAAACCAGGTGGGGCAGTGTTTCTTATCTCTTTCACCACCTGTCCTCCCTCCAGGGGGATATTTTCTGCTGATGGACCATTAAGGTTCACCAAGGACATGACACATTCCATCATCCCATTGTGAGATGCTCCACCCAGTGAGGGGCAGCCAACCATTCCTACCTGGATAAAAACAGAGACATAGGAACATGAGGGATCTGGTTCCACTGCATTCCCGGAGGAAGACTGGACCCTTCTCACCATCACTGGACCCTTTTTCTACAGGATCATCTCTGCCCCAACAGAACCACATCTGCCACTCCAGGAGGACTCACTTTTGGACTGCTTCCAACACCCTGGCCAGCAGCCTGTCAGGTTATAGCTCTGACTCTGTCAGGGTTTCTAGGATTGTTGCTTGTTTGCTTGCTTGTCTGTTTTTTACTACTACATTTCTATTGTTAGTATTCTTACTAAAGAACTGCTATTCCTCTTCCCAAATCTTTGTCTGAAAGCCCTTAATTGCAAAATTATAGTAATTTGGAGGGGGTAAGGGATTTACATTCTCCATTCCAAGGGAAACTCCAGTTTTCCCTGGCAGATACCTGTCTTTCCAAACCAAGTCACCAACCATATGAAGCAACATCATATAAGATGGAGTTTTCTAGAACGCTGATCTTTACCAGAATTAGTTTTATAAATAGTCCTTTGAATTTGCTGTTTCATTTTTGAAAACAACATCTAGTTACTTGTGGTCATGTGTGCCAGAGCAATGAAGAGTTAAATAACAGACATTGTCAGAACATTACTTCCAACATTGTAGCAATGGTTTACATTCTGTGAAATTCCCATAGTTATACTTGAGACAATTCACTATTGCTTCTCAATGCTTGACTACGGATTTAAGGCCTCTCTCTCATATCTTGGTGGGGTGTGATACTTTAGTCTGCCTTATTCCAGCTGCTTATTTGGTATCTTTTACAGAGGTAAAAAGCCATCTTTCACCCAAAATCTTTGTAGTAATTTGTAGTAGAATGTAGTAATACATTCCTTGCTCTACTGTTTTTCTACTGTTTGGGCCATGGTAGTGCTTAGATAAACAAAACCTTCGTTTTAAAATATCTCAAATGATTGGTTCCTGTTTCTAGAGTCAGATGAATGACCAGGAAACAGAAAGAAACCATTCTTGTTGAACCAAGGAAACCTCTAAGGAGACTTAGAACAGCCTAAATATCTCGGAGTTAAAGTGAAAGTAGGAACAAGAAAAGTGTGTGGGTGTGCCTCAAATAGTTGTGCTTGTTCTTTAGACTTTTAGGCCTTTAAAATATCCCGATCTGATAAGATTTTGGTATTTGCTAAGTCTTCAGTTTGTAACTGCTTGCTACTGAATTTAAAACCTGCCAGAAATTGCAGCAGACTTTCACTACACTATCTTTGTACATCCTACACTTAATCCTATATTTGGCTCGGATAAAGATAATTTTCTGTGCTTTGGATTTAGGATGAGAGTAATGTTGTAAACACACTGATGTTTTAGTTGTAGCTGAGCAATATTTACACTAAACCAAGGCCTATTCATCTTATGCTGCCCTTCCAGCAAGGAGCTAGCGGGCCACAAGAAACTGAGAGGGAATACAGGCAAGACTACTTGACCCAAATTGGCCAAAGGGTTATTCCATGTCATAAAATGTCATGCTGAACAAAAATACTGGGGGGAGTTGACTGGGGGATGGTGGATTGCTGCTCGACAACTGATAGGTCAGGGGGTGATGAGCAACTGCATTGTGCACCACTTGCTTTGTGAATTCTTTTTTCATTATTACTATTGTACCTTCCTTTTCTGTCCTATTAAACTATCTCAACCCATGAGTTTTACCAGGTTTTTTTTCCAATTTTCTCCCCTATCCCACTGTGGTGCAGTGAGGTGTTTATCCTGCTAGGTTAAATCCCAACAATCCTTTATGAGACCCATTTGGGGCTTGAAGGATTGAGCTAATGACAGATGTGACCAGAACATATTAAAACAAATTTGTTACAGGCATTCACTGTATTAATTTAATAGCCTGTTGTCACAATGTTGATTTATTTACTCTCAGAGTTGGTGCACTTGTTCTCAGGGTTGTGTATGTAACACCTCACTTGCTGCATGTGTTTTCTATTGTTCTGGGGGTTAGATTAAGGTTATAATTTTGCTGTTCATTTTGTGTAATACTTGTTTACGATAAGCCAGTATGGCTTAAAACTGCTAGCTTAAAATGGCTACTTGTGAGACTAATCTGGTATTTCTAGTCAGTATTGATACCATCTCCATTTCAAGAACCATCTATCAGAGGTATTCAAAATTACACCTTTTACCATTTCTCCTCAAAGACGGACCCTCCAGGCTAGCTCTTGAGAATGTTGAATAACCTTGGGATGTTCAACCCACACGTTCCTATTACTATGCCTCCTGAATATGTTGCATATCTTGCTTAAACACCTCTTTAAGAACACCACCCAGAGATCTGCCCTGAGGATGGATAGCTATGAGTGGCAGGATATGTGGGATAGAACAGACAAGTACCAAGGACAGTGGACACCTCCAGTGTTTTGAACTTTACCCCCGAACAAGTCCAGAGTCCTGAAAATCTACTAAAATATTTGGGAAAGGTATGCTGTGACCCTGTAAGTTCCAGAGAGACACAAATCACTGGAACACAATGTGCTGGTCCATGTCTTTCAAGCCATGTGTGTTGTCCTCAAAGGGAAGAGAAGGTCTGTGGATCTGAGAACAAAACAACAGACACCACAATTAATCTAACCCCTGCACTGCAGCCAAACCTAAGAACCAACCCATGTAGGTATCAGTCACTCCTCTTCACAAGAAGTAGTATTGGAAGTCAGATTATTTAGAAGGGGAATAAATTCCTGCTAGGAGGAGGAAGGAGGAAGAATTGGACAAAGCAGACCACTCCAAAGCACAACCATTACAAGAGGAGGAGGAAGAGGCAGAATTCATAAATGAGGCAGTAACAACTCAATCCCTATTCCTGAGAGAGTTACAGGATATGTGAAAAATATTCTAGCTGTCATCCAGGTAAACACATTGTCACCTGGCTGCTCTGATGCCAGAATTGGAGCAGCTGGGATCACTTCCTAGGGAAGTGGGTATTGACAAGACAATTGGAAAAGGGACACAAGTCCTCAGCCTCTGGAGAAGATTATTTTCAGGCATGAAGGAAAGGAATCCCTTCAAGGAAGATGCTACATGTCACCCAGACAACTGGACCAACATGAAGGGAGGATTCAGTACCTGAAGGAATTAACAGTGCAAATGTGATTTATAATGGCCTGCACCACGAGAAGCTACCCAAAAATCCAGATGAAGTCAAGTGCACATGACCCATGTAGTAAAAGTTTCTGCAGATCACATCGTCAGCATATACCAACTCCTTCATTTGTGGCAATGACCTGGAAAGATGATGAAGGAAAAATGGTGGATGAATTAGCTAGCCAATGCTGTCAATAGAGAGGAAGTCTCTCTTCATCCCTATGGGCCTGCATCTTGGCTGCAGAAAAGCTGTCATGGGAAATTCAGGAATTCAAAAGAGATATGTTCTACTCCTCACCTGTACAAAGCAGTACCTCAGATATTAGAAATAAGAGTTCCTCTGCTCAAAAGGGAGGATATACACCATGGGGAAAATGCAGTTTGTTTGGGGTTCCACAGATGGGACACTAGGAAATGGGACGGAAAATATACCTCAGGCCTAGAGGTATGGGTGTCTGAACTGAAAGGAAAAAACATTACAAAAAGAGAAAGCCTTTTTTTTTTTTTTTTTTTTTCCCCAAAATTTCCGGGAAAATTGCTGCTTCAGTTTCCAGTGAGCAGAGAGGCTGATCTTAGTTCTGATAATAATAACGATATTTTTTATTTGTATTTACAAGAAAGGAATAACAAACACTGTATCCAGGACTAGAGGGGCCCTGCCTTCAGCCAGGTGGGACAATATAGTTTATTGGACTGTGTGGATCCAGTTGGCCTGGAAAATTATATCCCCAGGCTCTAGTAGACACAGGTGCTGTGTCATCAAGACATAAAGGGGCAGAACCCATCTGGATTCTGTGACAGGGAGGATTTGGCTTTATCATCATGTAGATTATTATTGAAAATATGAAAGAGTATTTGCTTGTGACCAGTCTCACAGTGACAAAACTGATCTGTGAGGTGTCAGACCAATGTATGGTTCCATGGCTTTTGGCACAGATGTTTTTATCTCTTAAGTTATATTGTTACAATCATTGGAGAGACTTAATCTGTGGTTCCAGATGTAAAACTGAATCATCTTTTAATTTACAGTTACTAAGTAGAATATGTTTGGCCGTTCTATGCTACATTGAGCTTGGGGATCTGGTTAAAATTTGGTTAGAATTTATTTTTGTCAGTGAAAATGCAAAGTCTTTGATGTAACCCAATATAAGGGAATAATTTAAAAATATAATTTTTCCCATCTAGAGCACATATTTTTTCTGACCACTTGGGCATATTTAGAAGTTTTTCCAGGGTCTTGGACTGCTAATTCCAGTAAGTTATTTTACCACTCTACAATAAAAGAAAAAAAGATTTTCTTTTATTCAAATCTTAGCACATTAACAAAGTTCATTTTTTTGAATATATAAAATCCTTCTGGAATCTCTCAGAAATTATATACACTACATGTGATGCTATATATAATTTTGAATCTATAATGGCTGCATTGCACTTACATATTACAGGTCTCATCCTTTAAACACAAGACTGGTTTCCGCATCCTTCAGAAGCACCCAATTATTGTTTTAGGGTAAATCTATTTTTCCCTGCTGACAAGATCTGTTGACACACAAATGCTCACATTTGAGACTGTTTCTTTTTCTTTTTCTTTTTTAAAATAAGAAACAGATATTCTGGGAGATTTTCATGGCACATTTTATGTTTGTTTCAACAAATGGAAAAGGATTATAAACTAATGAGCTTCAGTGGTTATAATCAAATGACAGGACTAAGCAAACTCTACTGTAGAGTATTCCTATACTCTTTGGCTGCCAACATATTCATCAGTTGATCCCTTTTAAGCTACAATAAACTATTTTCTGCCTTGCTTTGGTCTCTTGCCAGTCCAAGACCACCACAATAACTTATTTCATACACATCTTTTAGTTTTAAGACCTTTTCTCAACTTCCTGGGGATGGGAATGGAAGAAACCAGATTATATTTTGCTTGTGCCTTTTCACAAAACTAATAAAATCACAGCTTCTTATCCCACCATTTCTCATATGTGAACAGCTGATCCTTTCTTTAACACAATGTTGTCCAGGCTTATCACTGGACAGATTGTAACATTTGTTCACAATGACAACAGTATTGCCTTCTTCTAGTCAGGAGTGAACCTGTGGCAAAGAGTTTTTGTGCTGGAGTGAGTCTTTTTTCCTAGTATTTCAATTTCCAGACATAAACTCTGTCATGCTCTTTTCCTAATGTTGTGATATTATGCTTCTAGACTGACAAAAAGATCTTGACTATTTCTAGGTTGATTAATTCCTAATTTTTATTCTTATGAAATTTTGGTTTTACATTTTTGGATATACTGAAGTCTGTCACATTACCCTAACTCTGCGGCAACCCACCATAGGAATTAATGACCCATTACATTGCTTTCTTTTTCTGACTTTACAGTTCCAGTTTCTTATTTTTATATCTGTGTGGGATGTTGATGCAATGGCTGGCTTCTAAATGAGAAATCACCTCTCATCAACTACATAACTAGAGTACATTTTGATGAATTAAGCTAGGAGCTTTCTGGTGTTGAAGATAAAAATGAAGTACCTCTTGAGAAAGAAAAAAAAAAAGCACAAGATTTTATCTCTGAAAATCTCTGAAAATGTTTCCAACTTGTTTCTAAGTATTTTTTCGAAATGTTTTACCTGCTCCATTCTTCCCCAGTAAATGTAATGCACAACCAGCAAACTATTCTAGTGTTTGAACTAAACTTATCAAGGGACAGACACACACAGCTGGTCTGAACTCCACTGAAGATGGAGCTAGAGTAAAGGCAATTCCAATTGCATTGCGTCTTATGCAAATGATCTCGGAAGCTTAGCATTCCTGGGCTTGTCCTGTACTTGGATAAGAGACCATCTGGAAGTCCCAGATAAAGTAGGCACAAGCCAAGATGTCGTGGCTGAACACTAGACCACAGAAAGTGAATGAGTTAGAAGGCAACATTCTCTCCCCCATCACTGGTGGATGAGTCAGAGATCTAAAGTTACCAGTACTATTTTCATTCCATCAGTGAGAAATGTCTCAGGCTTATGCTGTAACTTGAAAACATTAAAATTAGTGAGGTTATATGAAACTTTAGCTTTACAGGGACCTTTAACCAGGGTAAACAATCCTACCCTCTATAATGCCTACGCTTCTGGAAAATTATACAAATGTACCAAAACTTGTTAGTATTTCTGTATTGGGAATGAACATAGGGTGTGGAAATAGCCATTCTGTTGTTGTTGCTCTTACTTATCAGGTAAGTCTCATGTGCTATGACTGGCATGACAGCTTTTTTTAATGCACCTCTCATTTATTCACAAATGAGGAGCTTATTTTGGCCCCCATTTCAGCCAAGAAAGGCAAGTTTTCTGTGCTTCAGAAAGAAACCTCCTGCAAGCATTCAATGAAGAGTATGTTGTGGGACATATCTCTGTGCAGTACAGTAACCAGCATTTTCAAAGCAGAAGCTTTATATGAAGTACTGTGTATTATACTGAGTATTGTGAGGAGTGCTTCTGCTTCTTTCTGTGAGGTGAACTGGATTTTGCGGATCACTGAGAGAACATGGCAAGGATGGGGGAAAGGTGAAAGGGAGCATGCAGGAAAAACTCACCTAGGAAAAAAGAGAGACTAAACTGCTAACTTTTCCTTTTAGGCTAAATTGTCAGTTCTCTTTTTATAATGGAATAACACTATAACCCCACAATATCTATAACGTTGTGGTTTAAGCCTAGATGGAAAAGATCATTGATTACAATGTAAGAAGATTTTAATGCATTGGAAATTTGTGAAGTTGAAATTTAATATTTGGTCTGATAATAACAAAGAAAAAAGACATTCTTATGGTACACTAGAAGATGTACAACTTTTAGGACGACTGGCTTAATCACATAAACCTGAAAGAATGAAGTCAAGATGAAAAGCTAAGGTAAATATTTTCTTCACTACTTCTCACCATCCAAATTCTGAATATGGAACCTGTTCCAGCTTTGTGCTGCAGAATTTCTCTTCACTGAGTAACTCTTTTCCCTCTTTCATTCTTTCATCCTTTTCTGGCAGTGAAGCACATTCTTTTCCCCCGTAATGTAATTATACACAAACTAACAAACTTAACCATATTGCCATGATCTAGCATCACCCGCAATCTGGCAGATGCCACTGACTGAAAACACAGCTCTACTTTTAAGTAAGTCATACAGATGCACTGTTTCTATATTTAAAAACAGTTTCCATGGCATGACAGCACTGTCTGTACATACAGGGGACTGACACCAAAGCTTCTTTGTGTGGTGATTCTTTCCTCAGCTCTCAGACGCAACATTAATTCAGAATTAAATGTGTGCAGGGATTCTTATTTAAAGATTCTGAATTTTGAATAATTTTGAAATTAGAGTAATTTATACTTTAATATCATTGCCACTTAGGTTGCCTGATTCAGAATTTGTGATTTTAATTTGAAACAGCTATTGACTCTGTTTACTTGGGAAGCAGGGTCAGTATTATACTTGGAGATTCTCCTACTCACTGAATTCATCTTCTCATTCCCATACTTTTTGTACATAGAAGCACAGTACACACACAGAATCTTCTATCTGATACAGTGGGGTTTACTGTAGTCCAGTGACAGCTATTGCAACACCAGTGAAGTTGTTTGGATTATAATACCTAAGAATAATGTCACAGAGCATGAGCTTGAGATCTTGCAAATATCAAACCACAACTAGCTTTGCCTTATATGAGTTACAAACAAGTCACAGGAGAGGCAAACAATTAAATTTTAATTACTTGAATTTCCTGTCTCTTTTTTTTCTCTTTTTTTTTTCTTGGTCATAGAAATAATTTAAAACTCTGCCTTACAAATAAGATTAAAAGATGTGCTGCAACCTCACTATTGCAACATAATTTTTCAAAGTTGTAAAAACAGGGAATACAGACCCCTCAGGGCCTAGTTCTTTGCAAAGGCAGAAAGCTGGATGTCAGTGTTTAAATCTAAAGTTTCATGTAAGTTATAGTTCAGCTAGCTCTTGCAAAGAAGAAATTTCCATTGTCCTCATTGTTGTCTGAGGCACATAATGTCTATCTTTTCCTCATTTGTAGGAAAGCAGGAGTTATGGAAAATGGAAGACGACAGGTGTGGAAAATGGAAGGGCTTGTAAATAAGCTATCCAGTTGTTGAGTTGCTTAGTTCAAAGGGTTAAGCATAAGTAATCTTAGATGAAAAAGTAAGTATTCATACTCTAAAAGAGAAAATCACAGTATTTAAATATTAAAGAAACAAAATATGAGGAAAAGGAGAGAGCATTTAACAGTCTTTTCAAACACATTTTTTCAAATTTCTCTAGGCAAAGTTTCTTGGAAAGAAATTCTTGAAAATTCTTCTTTGAATGGGATTCTGAAAGCACTGTCAATGATGATGATTGTTTATAGGTGAGGGAGTATTTTCATTTAAGGACTGATGAATCTTTCTTGTTTTGAATCACAGCTCATCATACTAACTTATAAATAAGCAAATTTCAAATGAATAACTTATTTTCCTGAAAACAAACACTTCAATCAGAGTTTCACATAAAGTTTTTATTCAAGGGTTTTTTTAAAACATCCAGACCTAATCAAGTTCAAGAATCTTAAATATGAGCCAGATCACCCTTTTTTCCTTTCTGCTTATAAAAGTTAGTCTCTCCTACAGCCATAAAGGAGATAGATGGTTTTAAAAGAAAAGTTCTTAAATTGCACTCATTCCAGTAGCTTATCCAAGAATTAAATCTAACCTTTCAACATTGTTTTTATTTTGTTTTGACATCTCACCGATGGCTTTCCAAAAGCTCTGGGACACTATAATCTCTACTGGAAAGTCACTTCCTAATGGAAATATTCTTTAGTTTCTTTTGTTCCCTTCTCTCCTTGATGGGCTGGTTGCTGCTTGTTCACAGAAATGAATGGGATGGGTTGTAGTGAATGTTGTAAAGTCAAGGATGTGAATCAAGAGACAGACAGAGGTGCTTGTTCAAAGTCATTCATCCAGTAATTCATTTAAAGTGGGAAATGGATTTCTCACTGAAGAAAAATGTTTGCTTTTTAACTTAATTGCTCTTACACTCACACCATAAAGTACATGAATGTTACTGGGAACACAGAGAACTGGGATGAAACACCACAGTTACTGTGAAAGTCATTCTAGAAATTCCTTCCATATTGCTGTAAGTTATTAAAAGAAAAAAACATTTTGTGTTCTTGGCTCTGTCAAAATATTGGGAAGCCATAAGAACTAAATTTTGATTCTGCTTGATAACTAGGCAGGAGCAGGAGAGAATACTTTCCACCATCCTGCCATCAATGACAAGCAACGTATGTCCTGTAGAAAAGACTCTGCAGTATTGAGATAATCTAAAGTTAGCATATTATGTATCATCTTGAACACACAAGGATGTATAGTACACTCATAAACTCCAGCTTTTTCAACATGTTGGCATATTGGTTTTTACCTGACACAGGCAGGTCCTGAATTATCTCTCTTTACTTTTATTATTCTCATCCTGGATGAGGAGATTGAGTATACCCTCAGTAAATTCATGGGTGACGCCAATTTGCGTGATACAGTCAATTTCCTGCAGGGTAGGAAGGCTCTGCTGAGGGATCTGGACAGGCTGGAGAGATGGATTGACCAGTGGTATGTGGTTCAACAAGGCCAAATGCTGGGTCCCACACTTGGGACTACAGCAGGCCCATGCAGCACTACTGAGGCAAGAAGTAAGAGGGAAGAGTTCCTGGAACTCTGTGTGGTGGAAAAGGACCTGGGGAGTGCTGGTCAGCAGCTGAACATGAGCCAGCATGTGCCCAGGAGACCAAAAACACCAAAATCATCCAGGCTTGTATCAGGAACAGTGTGGTTAACAGGACTAGGGGAGTGATCTTCCCCTGTACTCAGCACTGGTGAGGCCACACCTTGAGTACTGAGAACTTCAGTTCTGGATGCCTCACTGCAAAAAGGACATTGAGATGCTGGAGTGAGCCTAGAGAAGGGCAGTGGAGCTGGTGAAGGGTCTGGAGCACAAGTCCTGTGAGGAGCAGCTGGAGAAAAGGAGGCTCAGGGGTGACCTTATTGCTCTCTACAATTTACCTGAAAGGGGGTTATAGCCAGCTGGGTGTCTGTCTCTTCTCCTAGATTAGCTGTGATGGGATGAGAGAACACAGCCTCAAGCTGCATCTGGGGAGATTTGGGCTTGACATTACGAGAATTGCTTCACAGAAAGGGTTGTTAAACATCAGAATGGGCTGCCTAGGAAGCTGATGCAGTCATCATCCCTGGAGGTGTTAAAGAAACAATTGGACATGGCAGTCAGTGTCATGGTCTAGTTGACATGGTGGTGTTTGGTTAAGGGTTGGAACGCAATGATCTCAGAGGTCTTTTCCAACCTAAGTGATTCTGTGATTCTGTGATTCTCTAGTTTTCTATTTGCTTCTGGATAAAATTCAAGATATTAACACTACCTGAAGTCTCATACCTTCACTGTTTAGTTTTGGAGGGTTTTGTTGTGGTGGGGCTTTTTAAAGACTGTGTGCTATTTCCTGAGGGCATCAAACCACATTCACACACTTCACACAGTGGTGACTTCACAAACTGCGATTGCAGTCAATTCCCAAACTCTACACTTTTATAGTATCTTCCTTGTTGCACACTATTTAGGTCCAAGGTAAGAATTGAAAGACTCATTACCTCTCTGATAGGCTGTGAATGTTTTAGCATAATTAGGAACTAAAAAATCAGAAAACGCTATCTGCTCTGAGGAGTGGTACACCAGCAGAGCCAGTACACGACTGAATACATTTATAATAGTGCTGCAAATTTTTTTCCTTTTTGTTAAGTATTTAAAATGCTTATGGTGTCAAAATTATATTTAGAAGACAAGCTACTAGGGTAGTAAATACAGAGAAACTCCTTGAAGGACAAAGGACCATTGTTGCTGGTAGACTGATGCAAGACAGGATTTTGGCTATGGACACCACTAGATGTGACTGAGTGTTTTTTAACTAATGTTTTAAAGAAAGGGTATCATTACTGCTACAATACCTGTTGTATCATAACAGTCCTGGGACTGGAAGACATTCTGTGTTTTATTTAATGCATATGTTTGAATATGTATTTGCAAATACATTTGTATTTATGCAATGGCACAGACACCTACTTACCTATCCATATATCTGTGGATGGATACAACTCTTAAAACATAATCATACAAGTCAAGAAAAAGGAGGACGGGGATAAAAACAGAAGCTGGATTGATTAATCTAGTGTCAGAGTTTAAGAACAAATAACAAAGTCCTGCCACATTAAAAATGATTTGGGGAAGATTTATGGCATTTACTTTTAAAGACTGGAATATTAATAACTGTAAAAGCAAAGGAAAGGTTATCACTGCCAGTAATAGTGCTTTTATGGAGTCAGAAGTTATATTTCTCCTACAAAGAAATCCATTCTTCTTTGGGAAAAAGAGAGGATCACACAGGGCTATATTGTTGAGCACAACCAGTCATGCTTTATTCAGCCCTGGATGAAGGAAAGTTTGGGAGAGATGAAGCTGGTGTCCAAGAATGCAAAGGTGGCACAGAAATTTACTGTGCATTGAAATGTGCTCTCTGACACAGGAACCTGATATATTCTGCAGGTCCACTGCTTGGAAGTGTTGGGAAGAGATGGGACCCTAATTCTGGAATTTATTTGCTGTCAGGAAGTGGGGAAAGCAAGACCTGATTTCACAAATTGGTTGAGAATGGCTGTCAAGGTTACTGATGCTGAGTGGAAGCTATGTAGAAATGTGGGAGGAGACTGTTGGTATGAGATATGTGGCATGAGAACAGACGTTTTTCCAAGGACTTGCTAAGAAATGACTTGGCAGAGAACATAAAGGCAAGATTAGGAGAAATGTTTGGTAACATAAAAGAACCTGGTGCGATAACATTATGGAAAACAAAGAGGAGGAAGATATGTGGTGAAAAGTAGGTCTCTGTAGGGGTTGAGGCCTTTGTATTTGGAGTATAGGAAGTAGAAAACAAATTGTTGCAAATTATAGGAATTTGAAAGTAGGCACTTACCTTCAGCAAATAATCTTTATCATTTTGGCCTTATCCCTTCTACTATCTTGGTGGCACTTACTTGATTAGATAGTCTTATGAACACCTGTAAAAACTGAATGACTTCTGTTTCTGAGAAACCTTTCTTCTCTGATTTACAGGTCTTCCCTAATTCTATGTGTCCTGAGTGGACAATTTCACCCATGGCAGGTGCACCTGCTCTAGCAGGGAGCAAGGGCCTCCAGTCAGTGACTTGTGTCTGACCTCAGCCATGTGATGTTTGGCTCCAGCCTTGAAACACCAACTGGCCCTGACTGAAGTGACCATATCTGACCACAGATCAGACTCAACGAGCGTATGAATGGAGACCCACCTCAGGGAGTCTGTTGAGTCCATCTTGCCTACAGCAGAGGATCTTCAGGGGGTCTGCAGTTGGGGCCTCTCCCCTTGCATGGGATTGCTGTCCAAGGTAACTCCTTGAGCCTGAGGATGTTTAGTTCCTAGCTCTTAGGAACTATAATTAAAATGTTCCAAAACTAATTGGCTTTCCCTCAAGTTCAGACGAGCAGTTTTTTTGCCCACATGATTTCATTCAGCAAAACCATTACACAGTTGTGAAAACAATAATAGAATTGAAATTATAACCTCAAATTAGTTCTACTGGGAACTGATCATGTTTAACAGTCAAGTGAAAAATTAAATGCTGATTAAATACAGCAAACTATTTAGAAAATCCATCAAAAATATTAATAAAAAACCTTTCATATAAGACAAAATATCACAAACTATGATGAAGCTACAGGAAAATTAATATTGTTTCCTTGTCATTCTAAAGTAGTCAAATTTTATTACATTAGTGATTTGAAAAGAGAAGGAATAAGAGACAGATGTATATGAGATACTGCTATGAAAGAATTCAATAAAATTTGTAATGAAAACCTGCAGGACAAACTAATCACAGTCAGTGAGTGACCAAGATCAAAAAACTAGTCAGTCTTGATAAGGACAAGATACTGCAAAGAGGAAATGTTTAATTCTTTCTTTCCACTCAAGGAGGCTAGCAAATTGAGCTGCTGTAGCTGATGTTTTCTGTAAAGAAAATGACAGTAAAATTATATACACATGAAGAAAGATGTCATGTGATACACTGTTATGTATCTGGCTACATTGATTTGTCTTGTTTTGAAAGAATATAGCAGTCCAAAGAATTTTTAGAATGTCGCTGGTGATTTGCACTCTTAGAACCTAATTCAGGTGAACTTTGGTTTGACCTCAATTGATTGTCAACAATTCATTTTAGGCATATCTTTTTTATGGAGTAATCTCATCATGAAGCTCTGACATGTCTTTAGCTTTATTCTTTCTATCAACATTAATATCTCTGTGTATCAATTCCAAATGACTTTTTCAATCTAAGATAAAATGCCATGTACTTAGTTCTACCAAATCCTTAATTTGATGTGATGCCAAGCAAAGATTTAAAACCACAATTAAAAAAACTCCTAGAATAAAATACCTTGTTAGCACTGTTCTTTTATTTATACTTATAGGTGACTTGGGTGTATTAAAGTCAGTTGATTAACTGGCATTTATTCACTAGAAGTTTAATGCATAAAAGTAGGTGGTTTTACTACTTGTGCATTGACTATCTGTGTTATCTGAAGTACTCAGCTGTGGGATTAATAATCTTTTGTGACATCCCCAAAAGGAGGCCTGAAAATGATCCTGTGATATAAAAATATGAAATAAAATGCTAACATGAACACAAACACAGAATTAGATTATTTAAATGTCTTCCTATTTTAAGAGATTTAGAGAACTGAGCAACTATGTAATAAACAAATCTAGGCATGAAATGTGCAGAGTCTTTGCTGTGTACCAATTATATCTATTGCAAACTTTTTTTGCTTCTTTCATTTGGGACTGATTTGCTTCAATGGAAAGGTCATCATATACAGACAGTAGAGTGAAGGATGAAGCATATACATTACAATTAATAAGGTTTTTAGAGAATGAAGGCTCTCTAAACTCAGCTAATATAATTTTATCATGTCAAATTATCTTCACTATCGAATGGAAAGTTTAAAAATGCCTTGTTTTAAAGTGATTCCTCAATATATAAATTTTATTGATGTACCCACACATTTTAATCATTAATCTACTGGCCTCATTTTAATGATTTTTTTTTCCCCAGACTCGAGCTGCTTTGAGTAGCTTTTTTTCTATAACAGTTCACTGCTGTATGTAGTATGTAGTGTATCTCTGTGGATCTGATGTAGGAAATGCAGCCCTCTCAAACGGCAGCTAAATTTTGCCTTTTCCATCTCCCTCACATTTCAGTGGCTGCTGTTCCCTTTGGAAATCCTCTTCCACCATCCTCAGCAAGAGGGCAAAGATGTCTTTGATCCAACATTATCAGTGGTGGGTGCCCCTTGCCTTTGAGGGAAGTGCCACCCCTCCTGGCTGTTCCGTGACTTACTTGCCCTGGAAATCTCTTCCTCTGGTCATGCATGCTTTTTACTCCACCTCCCTCTGTCCCTTTTGGTAAAATGGCATTCCCTTGTGTTTGCAGGCAGCTCTCTGGCTGGCTGGCAGGACCAGTGGCCCCTTCCAGTTTATCCTGAAATACAGCAGAACAAATACTCGCTGACTACCACATATACCAAGTTCATTATCATGCAAAATGTCATAACCTCACAGGCTTTCATGTGGCAGGTTTGCCATTTTTTGAACCTGCCATTGCCATATGATGAGAAAGCATGCTCTGACTGGCTGCTTGTTTCCTTCGGGCATGAAAGTGCTGTTATATAAAGACATTTAGCTTTAAAATTTTTTTCCTCTATTTATATAAAGGACAGCACAAATATGAATAAATATTGGTTTTAATTTATTCATATATTAATATATCCAAATATAAAGCTTTTAAAAAATCAAATATATGTCCTCAAGTGTATAGTTATACAATGTATCAGACATTTTATTTAGAGCTAATTAAACTGTTAATTAAGTTTAAATGAAAATATTATCTAATTAAATAAAAATTAAAAGCAAGTTTGGGTTCCACCACCTTATAAAGCTAGTGAATAAGCCCTAGCTTCTTTAGAGTGGACAGAGTTCACAGAGGTGGGGAACCATGAGCAAGTCACAACAGGCATACATTTAGTGTCTTTCTAACTGGGTTAACTGCTGTACTCAGGTGCCAGGGAGCTGAAGGACAAGTTAACCTGTCTGGCATGATGGGGCTAGCCAATTCTGACTGCAGGTTTGAGTCTGGAAGGAGAGATGAGATGAAAAGTATGGCCCCAGAGCCCAGGAAAAACCCATCCCATTTGGCTGTGTTGTCCCTCAAGGCGGAGCAGAATCAATGGGTATCTTTGGCAGCATAAGAGGATCAGTTGTCATGGTCTAGGAAAGCAAAGAGATTAGTGGCTAATATTGACAGTGATACCATGCAGGCATTCAGGACAAAGTGACCTCAGCAAGGGAGGCTTTCCTTGTCCAGGCTGAGCAGTTATTATCCTCTTCTCATATCTAAGATGCTTCAGTCCATCATCTCTTTGGCCATGTGCTGGACTTGCTCCAGTAAGTCCCTATGTTTTTTTTCCACTGGGGTGCACAAAACTGGATACAGTAGACCACATGTGGTCTCATTAGGGATTAGTAGACAGGAGAGATAAACCAGATGGTAATGTTCTTCTTAATGCAGCCCAGGATATCCTTGACTGGAGAGGATATTAATTGTGTTAACAAGTAATATGACCTAGTGATGAAGTGAAAGTGGAACGAGCTGCAAGATTGATGCAGAACACAGTGAGAATTCACAATGGTTTTCACCAGTTGGAGAAATTATCTGAAAAATATTAGGATCAAAGGCTACAAGGATGAATCAAAAGATCCATGTTTAGGGGGAAAAAAGTGTAGAAGGAGCTACAGAAGACCTGAGAAAGAGAAAATAATGCTTATAGGAGATGACAAGCTGAAAAAGAGACAACAATATCACACACTTACAAAAAGAGAATTATTCTGTGATATATGAAGAAAACAAAGAGATTATAGAGAGAAATTTCAATTACACAAAAGACAAAATTATCCTACCATTCTTCTCAATTTTTAGAGGTCAGAAGATAGAATGTTTTTTTTATTCACCATATTCAGAAAAAACAAGGACTTAGAGAGACCAAAGGAGAACCTCTAGAAATCAGTGTGAAGAGCTGACTCCTTCCAAGGCTGGCTTGAACTCCTGGATTGTATCTTGAGTTCACTGACAAGAGAAAAACCAACTTTTCGCTTTTTCCTGCCTTCCTCTTGAAGACCTTCATCCCATCCCAATGAAAAAGTCTATCAGTGTTGAGAAGTCTTGACATAAAACTAGAAATAATAGCCTGTGAACATGGCTTAAAAGCAACTGGATTGTTTAAGAATTATGATGGAAGAGAGAAATAATGGCAGTCTTCAAGTTTATAAATCTCTTACAGAGAGAGTGGGATCTGTTATTCGGATTGCTGTTGGACAGGATGGGGAGATTAAATTGCTGTAGGAAAATTCAACTTGAATATTATGGAAACTTTACAGATATGTAATGGTCTGATTAGTGCTGGCTTTTATGGTCTGGGGAGTTGAGGAGGCTCTTGTCACCAAACATTTTTAAGAAATGTTTTGATATATGCTTTCAAGTGGGTTAGCTGACATGGGTTAGCTGATCCTGTGTGTGTCAGAGAAACATCTTTTCTCTCCAAACTTTTCCTTCCCAGAGTAATTTTCTGTAACTCTCTTACAACACAGTAAAATAGAAATGCTTCAAGGATTTTCTTTTGGAAAGGGTAGAGTTTGAGATGTACAGATTGGTTTGTGAGATCAAAACAATTCCTCAATATTCAAATGAAATTCAAAATAAGAGAGACTTTAGAATTCAAGGCCTTTCTTTCTTTCTTTCTTTCTTTCTTTCTTTCTTTCTTTCTTTCTTTCTTTCTTTCACTAATGACATATCTTTTCCTTTTGGCTAGTACAAAAGAAGAGAAATATGCTCCTACAGACACAATTTCCTATGCCAGCTCCTCTGGATTTTGAGTTTACAAGGATTATGTTATGTCAGCAAACTCAGACACATGTTAAGAAGTGACATTAACCGTACATAAAAAGAAATTTTCACTAAGACTTGCTAACTCAATAAAAAACCTCATTGAAATATGTATAAAGACATTAATTTTAGCATCAGAAGCACAGAAAGTACAGTCAACATAAAAAAAAATATTCAGGAATATTTCCTTAGCCAGAGCTTCTGTTTGAAAGGTGGAGTGATCTTTCCTAAACCAATTTCTGGAATGGCAGGATGAGAATGCCAGGTCTGCTGGGGAAGATCAGTGTAAGGCCTGTAGCATGTCTCCAAAGGTTTACTTTGGAATTCCTGTTACCACAAGAAAAAGGGTAAAACAGAACATCTTTTCCTTTCATAAGTAATTCCTGCAGATAAAGGCAAAGGTAAAGGATTTTGTATGTTCTTGAAGACTGGAGATTTTACAACCAATTCTACATCTTCCTGATGAAAATATTAACAATTTATCAACCTGGATGAATTTCAGGGCTTAGGGGGAGGTCCCAAGAGGCAACATAGGTGCCTCCAGTTAAGGTTTTGCAAAGAAAAAATTTGTTTTCTTTGTCTGTATAAAGTGAAACAAATTGCACCACTTGCTCACACTACTTATATAGTCAGTGGGAGATATAATTTCTTGCAAGGATGAGCTACAGATTTTAACAAGCAGCATAGAATGCCACTAACAAAAGCAGAGCTTGGGAGTTCTAACTTCTTTCTCCCTCTTCAGAGGAAAGTTTGAGTAATGTGTTCCCTGGGGAGCCAGAATCACTGCTTGCAGCTCCCTTTGCTTCTGGGCCCCCAAGCCCCTGTGTGTGGCCTGGCTGTGCTGTCACACTACATCAGGCTGAGCGTCCCCCTCAGTGGGCTGGCTCCAGCTTGTAGGGAACAACTGGGGGCTCTGGACTGGAACTATAAGCACACTTCTAAATAATTGTGACATTCAAGTAACTTTTCAAAGCTCTACTAAAAAGATGAGGGAGTAAAAATGCACCTCACATTTCTCTCCCACAGACAAATGCAATAAGTGTGCTTTAAAATGAGCAATAATAACCACAACAAAATATTCAAAGAGTTCGTTATTATTGTAGCAGGATATGAATTTGTTTAATGAACACTTAAGCAGAGAGAATGGAAAGAAAGATCTTGATGTGTCTGCTGTTAGGGGCTGTTGTTCCAGGTATTTAGTAGCATGACAGATGACTCTCTAATTCCACGTGAAATATTGTTGATGCTTATACTTGGAACCTGACCCATCTATTAAAACTGGAATTCGATAACTCATATGACTGAAGCTCACACTGATTATATTTTACTGACTGGAAGGGTATCTAGATACTGCAACTTTGTTGCTTAAGCTTACTGCAATTCGAGCCATTAAAGACAAGTGCTAAAAATGTAAACTAGTTTCCATATTTTAAAGAAATATTTTTTATAGATATTGTGAAATAAAAGCCAGAGTTAATGGTATTTTTTCAATAGTTAATGTTTAATTGTTTATCAGCCACAGAAAGTGGCTTCCTTTTTCATATCTCAAAACTTGTAAGATTTTATAACTGGCCTTCCAATAAGTGACTTATATTGCACTGTCTTACAGAAGCAAGTTGTTTTGTATCCATTTGTCTTATTCCAGCAGATGATAATGTAAGATAAGACAGTTGGTTATACAAGAATCTTGTTTTTAAAAATCCTGCTTTTTGAGGTCAAGATGGAAGAAGAATCTATTTGTACTTTTTCATTTATCAGTCTCTTTACAGCTATTTCCACAAGCAATAATGTATGCTAATAGGACATATAAAAAAAATGCAAGACACTTAGGATTGCATAATAATGGTTTCTATGCTAAACCCTAAATGAAACAATTCCCTAATTTGTTCTGTTCTCTGCATATGTTCCCACTGAATGAAATAAAATGGCTGGAAGCATAGAAGACAGCATGAAGAAAACAAGTAAACTAGTCTAGTACTAATCTAACTACTTCTTCATCCAGTTTTGGAGGTGAGGAGGCCCATAAGAAGACTACATGCCTCAGATGTTCTCCAGAGTCGTGGGTCTGGAGTTACAGGAAATACAGGCAGTTCAGATGTCCCATAGGTCATGGGTAGCAACGGTCAGGATTTTCTACTGTATTTTACAGTTTCCCTCAAGACTTTTATTTATCAGAATTGCCTTGAAAACTCGAGTGTTAGTTGTTTCATTCCATGATCAGAATGAAACAAGGCTGCGCCATCTGGCTGTTTCAGCTATTACTGAAATACCTTGGGAATCAAAATTACCAACTTGTGAGCAGAAAAAAATATGCAAAGTACAAGAGAGAAGGAATCGAATCCACAAATAGCTGAGGACAAGAGATCACAACCAACTGAGCTGACCTTAAGAACACATATCAGTAGATATGCAAAGGGTTAACTGGAAACTCATGTAGTGATAATGAAATGATATCTGCAAGACTTCTCTAAAGCTAGGAAAAACTTAAGCTGCAGCCACATCATTTCTCAATTAAAGAGCTGAAGAAATTAATCACTTTGCAATTCTGTTTTTAAAGGAGAAATATCCTAACAGGAACTTTGCACAAAACTAGGGTTTAGAAGCCCATCACGCCATCTGATATATCAACGTAAGGGGACTCTGGAATCAATGATTTCCCTCTAGAAGAAGGTTAGTAGAGCTCCTAAGGACCTAACATGGATAAAATTCCATCTCACCTCAGTGGGAAATACTTATGGATAAAAGTTATGGAATTCCCATGCACCTATGACCTGGCTGTGCAAATAGGCAGGGAATTAATCCTGAATGCTTGGTGACAAGGTGGAGGACCTCCCTAATTCATTAAATTTCTTCAAGCTTCTGGGGCCCATCTGTGGCCACTGCTTCAGTCTAGAATTTGTAAATCACTAAATTTAGGCAAAATGGAAAAGAAAGCAGCAAAACCAGATGTTGAAAAGATGGAAATGTACACAGGCAATCTAAGCTATTAAAAATAATGTATAGAGCTAGAAGGACAGGGGTTTTTCAGCTCAGAAAATCATCGAAAGCATTTTCTCATTCTCCAGCAAATTTTTGGTCCTAGGTAATTAATCATTACTTTTAGTTTTATAAATGACTTCTAATTTGTCCTTAATTTTCTTTTTTTTTAATTATAAGTAGCTTCCATTTTGGAAAAATTCATCATTTCAAACTGGAAGAGAATCCAGATTATTTTCATTGAACTAAGACCTTTTTATGTAACAGCAATTTCTCAGAAGTAAAAAGAAGTATGTTTTCATGTAGTACTGGTTTGACTAAATATACAGCTAATTTCCTCAAGCACAAATAATACTGTGGGTTGTGGTTTTTTTTTTTGTTTGTTTGTTTGTTTTCTCTCTGTCCTTTTTTTCCCTAAGAAACATGGAGGACACAAGTTTCTGACTAAGTATCTCAGATTCCTTTTGAGGAAATCTGCATGAATAGTTTGCTTGAGTCTCCCTCAAAACTCAGTGGAAGAGGCTGTAGTTGCTCAACTTGAATTTCTTGCAATTACTTTTTAAGCTAAAGGTAGCTTTGAGGGTGAAATTTGGTGAAAATGTAACAATTTTGGTGAATATTTAAGAACTAAAAATGGTTATGAATAGTCAATATGAATAGTGCCAAGATTTCTTTTTGATTAGACTTGAGACTCTGCTGGCTCCAAAGAAATCTTTTTGATAGGGCACTATTTTTAGTTCACTCTTCAAGGCTGTTGCTTAACACTCAGTGTTGTGGGGTAAACTTGAGAAGATACCATTTGGTCAGTTCAAAATGGGGTAGTATAGCACTTCTCCTCAAATGTGTACTTGTACAGGTGCAAGGAAATTTACCTGTTTTCCCATTAACTGTTTGTCAGATTCCTTATTGGAAGAAGTTTTCTTTCTATTCTATTGTCATGAGTGGGCACACAAAGTTGTAAGCACTCCATAGTGGTCATTACATTGAAATCCTTCATCAGTATTGACCTTATTATCAGATAAAAATAATGCAGAAGTTAGAATTGGAGAGTGTGGGATTGCCTGCCATTTTCTCACTTTCTTAAGGTGGATTTCCTTCCAGCTGCTTTCAGCAGCCATAATAAGCATATGTTCATAGCTGGTGCCTTTGACTTTCTTGGCTGGGCTATGTATCTTTCTAATTAATTCTCTGTTCTGCTTTGTCTTTCCACACAGACTCAATATTCAGGATGAACTTCAGATTTCCGTGCTATTACTGATCTTTCTAGCCATTGTAGATGTTCCTCCACCTGACATATGTAGATTGGTTTCCTTAGGCAGAATTCACTGAGACAAAGAAAAAGATTTTCATGGATCCCAAGAGGTTGGCAATGTGAATATAAATCTTCATACTTAATTGCTGCATTGTGTTATGATGATAGAATTAAGCCTTCTTTACAAAAGATTCTCCCCCTGGTTTTAATTAGCACCTATATTATCTAAAGGAAAAATATTAAAAAAGAAGAGGCCTCTATGGGATACTGTATAATTTTACTGAGAACTGAATTGATTTAGGCATAATTAGTGACAGCTGAAAACCATGCAAAACATTGTCTACTTGAATTTCATTGTGGATAAAAATAAGTTTTTGCAGGAGATTTCCTTTTCCTAGAGACTGTAAGGGCTGGTATACAAGTAACTTTTTTCAATAATACTACACTACTTTGGAATTTGCTTTCAAAAAATTGTACCTTGATGTCAAACTTCTCTAGTTGTCCATCCTTTCAAAAACTCCCTGGTTTTGATAGGATTTTGGAAGATTAAACTACTTTCATTGCATGAGATGATACCTAACTAATATGAAATTTCTACAAAGCTAATACTTAAAGCTCCTCAGTCTTTCCTTAAATCATCTTGATTTATCTTTGAAACTTCGAAATGCAAATGAGAATGATACAAGCAGATGTTAGCTCAGTCAGCGGAAGCTAAAAGCACAGAACTTGATATGAATCTTACACATGCAATTTGTTTAAACTTTTGCAACTTTTCTAATAACCTGAATGTTTAAAATTCATGTTTTCTGAATCTAGACTGATTCGTTCAGCCATGTTGTGTGGGAAGAGAATTATCTGCAACAACACATTGTGGAAGAATAACCTGTTATTACTTTATTATATTCAAGGATAGTTTGTGCAAATTACCTGGTATAAAAAAATGGAAGGAAATGAGAATAGAGGAGAAAGTTCAGCAAAGTCATTTCCACAGAAAAGCTTCCAGCTTTTGGTGTTCAGTCAGAGCAATGCAGACCTGGAGCTGGGTCTTAAGCTCCCCTTGCATTTTATCTGACAGAGTAATCCTCAGAAACTTCTTCTTCAATAAAATTCTAGGCTATGTTGAGGGAAATGCAGAGGGAAAGGGTGAGTTTTGGCCACCTCGCATGGAGCCACACAGGAAGAGAACTGGATAGGGACTCAACACAGGTTTTCTGTCTGAATCCTCAGCTCTGAACCTTCCTTTGGAATGCAATGCCAAAGGAAAGGGATGGTTACACTGAATGTCACACAGGTCTGTGGTATGAAAACTGAGGTCTCATTCCCTGCTTGGAGGACAGTTTTAAAGTTGTGTGTGTCATATTAGAAGGGAGCAGACACACTGAACTTTGGGTCTTGTTTGCTAACTTCATTGTTTTCAGAGACTGGAAATTTTGCTTTGTAGTATCTTGGGATGTGGACCAAATATGAGCTCCCACCAATTAAAAAACTTGATTTTGTTTCTCTATTCCCAATATCTGTGTAACTTGCATGCATTTATTTACAGAAATTTAGGCATTTAAAGAGTTTAGGGATTAGGCAGCTGTTCTGAAACTGTCAATGGCACTGAATTGAAAGACTTGGACAGAGAATAAAATGCCTAAGTCCCAGGCAGTTTGTTTGAACTCTTCTTACTTAATTTTCAAAATTTCTGTCACAGTTCATTGCAAAAGAAGAAGCTTTGTGTAAAAAAACCAACCCAACCCAAAGAAAACAAACCTCAAACAAAAAGTCAGGCTTGATTAGCTTTCCACTTCAAGATCATTCTATAAACCTGACACATTATTGTGTGCTTTTTTCCTCCCTCTGACTCAAAAATACATGACAGAAACTTAGGAAATAACAAGCTCACAGAGATTTGGTTGTTGTCAAGGAACACATAAAACTCAGAGTGAGGTAAGAATTGAACAAACAATTGTCATTTCCTAGAGCAACTTCTGTCACAATTTGTCAAGCAGAGAAAGTGGAAGAGTGAAATACAAGATTAAAGAAAATATTTGAACAGTTCTAATACATGTCAAAGTTAGTTACAATTAAATAGAAAAAGAAAACAACATCACAGTTTAATCAAAACAAACACATTGGCAAATCTATAGGCTGTAGTTTTATAGGGCTCTTTCTGTTAGAATCAGAGAATATGCTGAGTTGGAAGGGACCCACAAAGATCATCAAGTCCAAATCCCGGCCCTGCACAGGACCATCCCCAAGAATCACACCATGTGCCTGAGAGCATTGCCTAAATGCTTCTTGAACTCTGTCAGGCTGGTGTTGTGACCCCTCCCCTGGGAAGCCTATTCAATACCCAGCCACCCTCAGGGAGAAGAACTTTTTTCTAATATCAAACCTAAACACTCCCTGACACAGCTTCAGGCCATTCCCTTGGATCCTGTGACTGGTCACCACAGAGAAGAGATCAATGCCTGCCCTTCCTTGTCTCCTCAGGAGGAAGCTGTAACTGCAGTGAGCTCTCCTCTCAGTCTCCTCCAAGCTGAACAGATCAAGTGCCCTCAGCTGCTCCTCACACAGCTTCCCCTCAAGGCCCTTCACCCTCTTCATTGCCCTCCTTTGGACACTCTCTAATAGTTCAATGTCTTTCTTACATTGTGGCACCCAAAAGTGCCCCCAAGACTGGAGCTGAGGCTGCCCCAGTGCAGAGCAGAGTGGGACAATCCCCTCCCTTGCCTGGCTGGTGATGCTGGGCCTGATGTACCCCAGGACAGGGCTGGCCCTCCTGGCTGCTGACTCATGTTCAACGTGCCATTGACCAGGACCCACAGGTGCTGCTTTCCAGCATCTCATTCCCCAGTCTGTCTGTACAGCCAGGGCTGGCGTGTTCCAGGTGCAGAATCCAGCACTTTCCGTTGCTGAGCTTCTTGTGGTTGGTGGTTGCCCAGCCTTCCATTTGTCAAGGTCTCTCTGCAGGGCGTCCCTGCCCTGGAGGGAGTCAGCAGCTCCTCCCAGTTTTGTATCATCTGTGAGCTTGCTCAGGATCTCTTCCAGTCTTGCCTCCAAGTCATTGATGAAGATGTTGAAGAGCACAGGGCTGAGGAGCCCTGTGGAACAACGCCACTAGTGACAGGTCAGCAGTCTGATGTCACCCCATTCACTATAACCCTTTTTGTCCAACTCATGAGCCAGTTGCTCACCCATCCCATGATGTGTTCATCCAGCTGTGTGCTGGGCATTTTGTGGAGAAGGATCCTGTGAGAAACAGTGTCAAAAGCTTTACTGAAATCCAAAAAGATGATGTCAACTGGCTTCCCTTAGTCAGCTAGGTGGGTTCCCTTGTCATCAAAAGAAGTCAGGTTTGATAAGCAGGAATTTCCACTCATGAAGCCATGCTGGCTGTGACCAATGATTGCATTGTCTTTCCGGTGTTTTTCAACACCTTCCAGAATAATCTCGACAACTTTACTAGGCACTGTACTGAGACTGACAGGACTATAGAGTATGGGGTTCTCCTTGTCCTTCTTGAAAACTGGGACAACGTTCATCAGTAGCTGGGACTTCTCTGGATTTCCAGAGAGGGTTTGGGATGACATTAGCTAGTGCTTTAAGGATTCATGGATGAATCCCGCCAGGCCCCATAGCTTTGTAGGGATCCAGCTGGAGCAGCAGATCCCAGGCAGTTTCAGGGTTGACTGGGAGTTGATCATTCTACAGTTATGGTCCTCCAACTCAGGGCACTGAGACACCCTTGTTGAAGACAGAGGCAAAGAATGTGTTAAACACCTGTGCCTTTTCTGTGTCCCTGTTTGTGAAGTGACCATTTTTATACTGTGTTATTTTTACACTGCCTATTGCCATTAATATAATTGAAAAAAAACCCCCAAAACAAAACAAACTTATTGTTCCCCATGTTTCTGGCCAACTTCAACTCCAGCTCTGGCTGCATAAATTTTCTCCCTTCAGAGGCAAGCAGCATCTTTGTATTCCTTCCATGCTACTTGATGTTTCTCGCACTGGGTATGCACCTTCCTTTTTTTCCTTTATTTCCAGGAGATTCCTCTTCAGCCAAGCTGGCCTTCTGCCTTGCCTGATTGACTTTCAACAGTTGGGAAATTCCTGTTCCTGTGCCCATAAGGGGTGATGTTTGAAAAGTGTTCAGTGCTGCAAAAAGCATTTTTCCAGGGACCTTTACATACTGAGAAACCTGAGAAACCTGAAATCTGCTTTCTTCTTGTCCAGAGTTGAGGTTTTGCTCTCAGTTTTTCTCCTGTCAACAGCAATTTTGATCTTGATTGCTTTGTGATCACTGTTCCCAGGATGGCCACCATTCTCCACTTTGCTCACGAGATCCTCTCTGTTGACAAGCAGCAGATCAAGTCAAGATTAAGCAGGTCAAGTCAGGGTATTATTTGTGTGCAAATTCACGAAATGAAATTGTGTCTAA
The DNA here is from genome assembly GCA_027886175.1 of Phylloscopus collybita. NCBI lineage: Eukaryota > Metazoa > Chordata > Aves > Passeriformes > Phylloscopidae > Phylloscopus > Phylloscopus collybita. Next base: position 24,394,643 of record JAJNNQ010000026.1, on the reverse strand, counting down.
TGCTATACCATCATACTCAGTACAGGGCTGATTTAATTTGTTCCAAATCTGAGAGCAATATTTCCATTAGACATTTTCTGATATCCAGATGGAGGTACTTTTGTATGGGTTACAGTGTAGTAAAGTCGAGGGAACTACTTCTGTCTTACTTTTTTGTCTCTTTCCTCCTGGCAGAATACTTATTATGCAAGACAATACTGTTATTCCTGTCACATATAATGTGGCAGATTTTCTCTTGAATAGATGAAAAGACCCAGAAATCAAAAAATTTACTTGTATAAATGCAGTTGAAATTGGTTACAAAAATGTTGTGCTATGACTGGCAAATGCACAATAAAAAGAATTCATCATGCAAAACCAAACACAGATAAGATCTCAACTGGTGGCACCCTGGTGACAGCAGTATCTTGGTGTTCTGTTGTAGCCAGCATTATCCTTGGAGTTTGGAAATGGCTTTGTGAAATGATGGGGTTTATATTTAAAGCACTTTCCTGAATTGAAATTTGAATATTCAGTAACACAAGTGAACACAAACATTGCCTATTTAATAAGAAATTGACACTGTATGTGAACTTCAAGATAAATCAATAATGCACCTACATAAGTTAAATCAACTTAGACGTAAATAAATGTAGATACACTTATTTGACCAGAGTAAAAGATGGTGAGTATTTTAGCCTTTTAAAAAGCTAACTTTTCCAGAACTGTCATTACTGTAGGGGTTTTTAAATACATAAGCTGCAGAAAAGGACTCTGCAAAACCACTAGCTCTGAGAGTTCTATTTGAGGACTTTTTTTTCTTTTTCTTTTCTTTTTCTTCTACCTTTTTTCTCACTGGATTTTCCTAGGAAAAAAAAAGAAGAATCAGAAAACTTGAAATGAGTTCTTTGCATCTCTTTAGGCAGAGTTAATCAACACTCACATTCACATTCACAGTAATACATCTGATATTGTGATCACAGAACTTCAATATTTTTACCTAGTTTTTGAAAGCTGTACCCTAAACTGGACACAAACATACCATTCACAGCTATTATATTTTAGCTTATGTTATTGTCTCATAAAATCTGTGGATAACAAATATTTTATTCATCCTCTTTTATTTGGTTTCAAAATATTTTTGTTTTTCTACTCACCCTAGGTTTGGATTGTAATCCATCTAATCCATGTAAAGATTGCATTTTCTCTCTATGCTGATGTCAAGAGCCAGAAATTCAAATAAAACCTTCTGTCAAAATCACCAAGTTTCACCTAATCTTGTGAAAAATCCAGAGATTTTGCATGGTGTCCATTCAAAACCACAAATCAGGACAGCTTTCCTCAGTACTGTGTTTCATAATACAAGAATGCTTGTGAAGTTCAAAAAAACTTTCGAAGAACTTGGGCTAAGTTTTGGATTTTAACAAAATTAAAAACCAGATGTGTCATACAATTTGGAGTTTTACACTGAAAGCTTTGCCCAGCTCTTATTCACAGCTAAATTAGACAACATTCACTAAGATAACATTATTTTATAAAGATTTTTTCCCCATTTCTCTTAACAAGGTGGACTTTGTGGAATCTTTATGAGGAAATTGATTTTTCTGAGCCCCTAAAATGAAGAAAAAATGACAGAGGCTGACTGGTCTCATGTAATCTTGGTTTTATGACACTGTGAATGCATAGTATGTTGAAAGACAAATGGAAGATTGCAGTGGAGATATGTCCTGGTATCCAGTAGTTTGCTGAAGACTTTCTAGCCTCCTATGTAACTCCAGACTGAACACATTCCATTTCATCTTCTACTTTTTTTAGTCATCTGAGTTGCTCATTTTCTCTCTTTTCAAATGTGTGATTCACAAATACTATTGCCACATTCAGCTTATGCAACTTTACATGCGGCTGCCTAAATAGAACAAAAGACAATTTTTATGTAGCTGACACATATTCGTTGATCATTGGTAAGGTCTTACTACACCAATCATTCACAGACAACTGTTGGCACTGCTAACTCATAACACCTCCCACAATACAAACTGCAACGTGGTGAGTTCCTTAATATATCCTGTGGATTGTGTTGCGTTAAGGGAAACATTCCAGACAATATTTTTCCAAAGGCATGTATCACATTGTTGAAGCAGAGCTCACTTTTCCTTGTATGTTTGTAGGGTGGAATGGGTTGAGAGTTTCTCTACCTTATATGTGGGCTAAGGTACTCTAGATAGAAAAATGCAAACCCCACTTTATTATATAGTTACTTTGAAGTTCAGTTTTCACATGTTGCCATTTATTTTTTGTCCAATGTCCCTCAGAATTTGCCAGGTAGGCTCTGAAAATCTGCTTCCTACAGAAACAATACAAAGAACAAAATTAGGGGAAAAAAGGAGATCTGTACAGGCAGCAATGAATCAGTGATAGGACAAAGGACAGTAAGGTCACATTCTTGATGCTGGGCATGGTAGTTGTAGGTATATATCAGAAGAATGTTCACAGAGCTTTTAAAATGTAATAGGCAGGCTACAAGGGGAAAGGGTGTGGGGAGAAAATGGAAAGTTCTCTGAGAGTTTTAGGGAAAGTGTAACTTAACTCCTTGAAACTGAGAATTAGATAAGACTATCTCCAAAATTATTCTGACACCTTGAGATTCTAGATAACTAAAAGAAATTTTAAAAAGAATTAAAGAACAACATGAAGCTCAAAGAAACTACAGGAACTTCAGCAGCATGCTAATCCATACCTTTTAAAACACCAAAAAGAAGCATACATCTAAGAGGAAAAATACAGATTTAGTGGAAACATAAGACACAGGAACTTAGAAGTTCTTATCAGGTGGCACACAGCTACTTGTTTTTAACTCAGCATATGAAATTTAAATGACAAAATAAGGAATAAGAGTTAAAAGAACATCAATCCTGAAACACTACAATCAGTTCCTTTAGCATTTAATATTTCTGGACTTGTACTTGAATGCCAGACAGCCTTTAGGTAAGTCCCTTTTTGAATATACTGATCTTTCTGTTGCAAAGACAGATGAAAAAAAGAAGTTGTCCCATGGAAAAAGTAAAGGCAAAAAGATATTTTACAGTATTGCCCAAGTAACTTTAATAGTTATGAGAGGTACACAGAACACCCATGATCTCATAGTAAAAATATATGTTTTCTACACTGGGCAATGTAGTTAAGTAAAAAACATCTGCCAGCCAAGCTCTGTCTACCAGACACTTGTGCCAGCCCTTTTCAGGAGAGAAAGTGTAAAAAAACCTAAACCAAACCTCAAAAAATCAAAGAGAAAACAAAATTCTGCAGTTAATACAAGGAGTTGAAGATAGAAGCCTTTCACAGAAAATCTCTATTGAACAAATACATAAGCTCACCTAACTGGCTTCGCTCAAAAAGAGATTTTTTTTTCACCTGATCTGAAAGGAAAATAACTACTTGGCAACTTTTTTAAAATATGGCTTATGGCTGAATGTCCTCACAGTTAAAGGCAAACAGAAAGAAGCTTTTGGTAACAGCTGCCGCTCTACTTTCCAACGATGTGACCAGCTCTTTTAAAGTATTTTGTTTGTCTTTTTCTAAAGCTGACATTTTAAATATATAATCTTGGAAATTCAGTCATTTCAATGCTGGTCTTAAACTATAGAAAATATATATATTTTGTCTTTAGGGTAAAGCCCATAAGACAAAGGTATTTTTCCAAAATAAAAGTTGTGGAGGGAATTGTTTGTTTGTTTGTTTGTTTCCAGAAAGCAAGTTTTTCCTCTGTGAAGGAAGAAATGGGAAAAACATGTATTGTTTTAGAAAATATAATTTTTTAAGGCAGTTTAAATAAAATCTTTTCAATTTTACCTTATATGATATTGTATTGTCTGCTTTTCTGCTCACATGGATTTTCCTCTCATTTTTTTCATAATAAATTATCTTCTTTCATCTATTTTTTTTTTTGTCTTTTTCCTTTAAGTGCTTAGGGATGCCTAAGCTTTAAAGGCAAGATACCAGCAACTAAGCTTTACAAGCAGGACACCAACGCAAAAAAATGAAAGATGTAGTCATTATGAAAATATTGCTGCTGTTGAAAACTCTATTTAATATAAATGTACTTTTAAAAATAGAGTATTTTTAAGATTTATTACTTAGTGATCATAAGGTTAGTGTAAGTTACTCTTGTCTCTATGGGTCCTGTTGAGTTTGAATGAACTTTGGCATTGGAGATGCAGTCTTTGTAATTTTAAATCTATTAGCAAATTTGTGTAGGAATTTGCCGATCCATTTTTGAAGGGAGTTGGAGTGCAGGCTCACAGATTCTGAACAAGAATTTACTGTTTCTTACTCTAACAGTGCAGTTGTTGAAACAGCTATTAAAAATAGAAACCAAGCTACTAGAGCTTAGTGATGGCAATGATAGGGTTGATTTTTTATGGGTAAGAGTTGGGCGGAAGGCCAACAAGGCAGATGTCATGGGGCAAATCTGTTCTAGACCTCGCAGAGGTAGATTCTACAAGCAGCTGGGAAAAGTCTCACAATTGTGATGACACTCAAGATCATCTACTCCATAACCTTCCCCAGCACCAAGGTCACACTGACTGGACTTTCTTTTAAAGACTAGTCTTGCTACTGAAGACTTTTCCCAGAACAGTCAGGGGATTAGACTTGGCCAGCAGGAGTTTATGAAAAGCAGATCCTGCTTGACCAACTTGATCTACTTTGACAAAGTGAAATGCTTAGTGGATGAAGAAAAGGCTGTGGATGTTGTCTACCTGGACTTTAATGAAGCCTTTGATGTAATTTCTCACGGCATTCTGCCGGAGAAACTGTCTTCTCATGGTTTGGATAGGTGGTGGCTTAATGGTGGACTTGGCAGTACTGGGACTTCATGATCATAAAGGTCTTTTCCAATAAAAATGATTCTGTGATTCCATTCTTTTTGCCTGAGTAGATCTGACCTCTCGGTTTGAGTATGGCTAAGAATCAAGCCAGACTAAAAGTGTGTACCTGCTGTCTTCACATTGTGTAATTAAGGAAGTGCTTTCTGGATCAGGGATTGGAAGCCAGGTGTCACACCTCCCTGGCGATGTCCCAACCTTTAGGCTAACAGCCAGATGGGGCTTATGGACTGATGTAGGATCCCAGTAGGTAGTGAATCAATTCCAGGTAGAGAATCTCATGTAAGGACATTTACCCATGAAAAGAAGAGTCTTGGGTTCATTCTCTTCAAAACAATGCATTTGACTTAAATGCCCCCTACATTCCTTCACACAAATCATTGTATTTTGTGTAAAATTCTGAAGTATTAATTCAATAAGTAATCTGAATTAAGATTTGGCGAGCTCAGTACTTAACAGATGGGATACTTGAGCTCAGCCACAAGGCAGGTTGATACCAATAGCAAATAACAAGAGAACCACAGTCCAGAATTTTAAGGAGTTTTAAGGATTTTACATCAGTAGGTATTCATTTCCAGGGGGTGGAGGAGAGGAGAAAATCAAAGCATTTAAAACAAAAGACTAGAAACAAAGAACTTCAGAGAAATTAGGTTCTTTTCAGCTGTTCAAACTACAAGCCTGCAATACTTCTCTTATACAAATACCAATATCACAGTTTTCTCACTTAGGAGAGTGAAAAGTGTATTGTATAACTAATCATTTCACAATCCATTCCTGGTATCAGTTGATCTTCATGACCACAGAAACCTCTTGGCACCATTCACAGATGTGGTGTTTGTGTGAGACCAAGAACTTATTGTTACACCTGGTCTGAGCTCAGTGCCTGAAAGCACTTGGAGCAAGTTCCTCTCTGCTGTGGCTCTGGCCAGGTTATGTGCTGCACCTAATGTTGCTGAAATGGCTGTGCAAGCAGCCTGTATTATCTGGTGTTTTGTTAGAAGAAAATGCTGTTTCTATTATACACTCATTTCTATAACTAGACAAGGTTTCATTTTAATAAAAATTCTAACAATTTTAAATTTTTTTCTCTTCCTCTAGCTTGTCTCAATGATTACTTTTGTGAGTAAAAAGGAGTCCTACCAGCTAATGTATAGGCCACAGATACAAGTACTTCTAGGAATTGAATAAGAGATTGAGTAAGAAGTGGTTAAAAATATGATGATTGTACTACAGGACTGCTTCCAGCCTTCTACAACAAATCTGTTTTGTAACATCTAGTTTTAGATTGGGTCAGGAAGATTTCAGGAAAATTCAAGGTGACTGTTTGCTAAAGTTGAAGGTTGAAGCTCCCACTGTTCATTAAATATTCAGTAATATAGGAAAGGGTTTTAGGGAGCTCTTCTTGTTTGTTCTCCTTGCTCCCCCAGCTCTCAGGCTGCCAAAGAAACAATGATCCAGGACCTCAGCACTACTTGAGAGGATGGCTTCATGCAGGCTGCTCTGAGTTCAAGTTTTCCCAAGTCCTCTTTTTTCTCATGAGGTCCCACAGACTTTCCCATAAAACTGGGGCAAATTTCATTGCTTGCTTCACCAACAATTTCAGAAATTTGGGACTGTGCTGTGAATCAGAATATTTGGAGGTAACAGAAACCTCTGTTGATGAGAGCCATTATAAGTGCACAAGTTAATTGTGTTTCTGACCTCCTGCCAGTCATTCAGGCACCTACTTCCAAGAGTACTCCAACTTCGTATCCTCAAATGAAGTTACAGGAAACTCAAAGTTCAAAGTAGAATAGCCCATATTGAAAATTGCTTTGATTTGCTCAGAATCCCACTGATTTTTAGCAGTACTGAAACAAGTGTAAGATAGGATGTGGAATAAGTATTTATCATATATTTGGAAAAATGTTCCACACACCTTCTTTGCATTTAAGAAATACTTCAGCAAGACTTTTTGGATATACTGGAGAATCAGTCAGTAGAAGGTTTAAGTGGTCTGATCATCTTTTCACGCAGATATTAAGAAGAAATCCTTGACTAAATGACTGATAATATTCCCCAGAAAGACACTTGTTACAAGGAATGTAGAAATTGGCTCACCCTAGAATTGGGTAAGTGTTAAAATTAGGTAATTATCCAAGAAGTTGAAACAATTGCTGTTACAAAATGAGTCATTTAACTGCGTCTTGTGAGCCCCCAAGGACTCAAAAGTGACCACAGGGATTTAATGTGTTTGCTAGCAGTCAGCAGCTCAGCTCTTCTGGCAGGGAAGGCCTCAAAAACAGCTGAAGGGATCACATTAGGAAGAGAAAATCTGCAGTTAAGTGCTTGTAATGGCTTGCAGCAGCTCGGTCCCTCCAGGGCTGTAAGTGACTGCTTGCACCTGCGGCCAGAATGTACAGCTGCTCCTACCTCACCCAGCCTGGGGGAGCTGAACTGCTGCTGGATGAGGTCTGGATGAAGACAGATGTGCCTAAACAGAGCTTGTTTTGACACAGACCAAAAATCCTAAAGGTCCTAATTTGGACCTTCGGTAGCTCTGGCTGTGGGTTCCTAAATTCTCCGTCCAGTCTGGAAATCAGTAATTCCCAAAGTAAATAGTTCTGAGTGGGTTTTTCAGCTAGCTGGAAGTGCAGCTTCAGGAGGGCAACCTTGTAGTAAGACTGATCTGAAAGTCTGATTGCCAAAAGTTTGGAGCTTGAATCCTTAGCTAGCAGCAGCGGTCCTTGAAAGAACTGAGAGTTCATACACTGGGGATTTTTTTTCTGCTATCTTTTCATTATTTGGGTATAATGCCTTTTTTTTCTTTTTTTCTTTTTTTTTTTTTTTAATTACTATTATTTCAAAACTGTCTTCTCAGATAGTCTGGGAAGTCTTCTGCTTGGATGGCCTCCACATAAAATGACACTGCTCTGCAGATGCTTGAGGTGAAATTTTCTGACTGATATGTTTATCTGTTCACAAACGCTCCCTCCCTGTCCCCCAGCCCCTGCCTTCAGTAAGTATTAACTTTAATTTTAGCCTGAGAGAAAAAGGCAGTCTAGTGCTTCCCCAGAGAGGACATGTCTGTTTTTCTGCTTTCCAACAGTTTGCAGTGGAGAGTATCTGGATATCTTCATTTCTCTTCTAGTTCTTTTTCCCAGCTGCTTGTGTTTGATGACAACAGTACTTTCAGAAGCAGAGGTGCAATTCACAGAAAACTGAACAACAGCAGTTTTATAGACACGCAGAGAAACAGTGGTTTTTTGACTGACTAAAAAAAGAAATGACCACTTTCGTCATCTGAGCTAAAAACCAAAGTATATGGTCCTGTAAGGGTGTAAAATAATTGAAAAACTATATTTGTTTCTTAAGTTCTATTTTTGCTAGAAAGATAAGTTGCTTCCATTTAGGCATCTGAAGTAAATGTCAAGGGATTTTTTTGTTGAATTATTTCTCATTCATTTACTGCCTCAAATTAGCTAATTTAAATAGGATTGGCAAGAGTGGAGATTTCATTCTGCTTCAATTCTCAAGGTCCTCATACAGTACTTGCATTAATTTGTTTGTGGTGAACCCTGTAGAAAAAAAATACTGCCAAGAGTTGAACTTGTCACAAAAAGTATTTGTCCTTCAGACAGAGCAGTTTCTCCTGCCTGAGCAGAGGGGTCCATACAAAAGAGCTATGAAAATGATGGCCAGTGCAGAAAGAGTAGAAAAACAGCTTTTGGTACTGAGAGTTGGAACTTGGAATTTGAATGATGAAATTTTGTCTTCTGAAGTCTAGGGGAATGAGTCTGAATATATTATTGTCAGTAAGTCACCACTTCCATTAGAATTTGCAGGGCCCTCTGAAGTCAGTTGGACATTCAGAATAACATGAAATGTTAAGATGGAACATCGCATGGAGTCAGCAACCACCAAGGCAACAAAGAGGCTCTTAGAGACAAGGAATGCCAGAGGTGGACACGGGCGGAATGAAGCTGGAGTTGTGACAGCCCAGCCAGAGAGGTGTTGCACCGGGCTCCTGGCACACTCCAGGGAGCTGACCCAGCCCTGCCAGTGGAAGTCATGCTTGCTTCAGGCCCTGGGACCATCAGTGACCAGCGAACAGGAGTCAGAAACGTCTCAGCTTCAGCACTCAATGAGACTGGCTTTTGGATAAAATCCAGTTCTCTTTAAAGTCAAGGGCAGGCCTGTAATCTACTTTACATAGGCTTTCAATTGTATGTGATAGGTAAAAGATAAACTTTAAACAATAAGAATGAGTTAAGTTTGTTATCTTACCTTGATTTTGTGCAGGAAAGGAACAGATACTTAAGAGTCATGTTGTGTGGTCTTCATGTGTTCCGTAAGCATCAAACTGTTTACTGCCATTCCTCTTCACGTTTGCTTCTGGTTCAGTGTTCTCTGATATGCTTCATTTTACAAATTAAAGCGTCTGTTGTGTGCACTCTTATAAGAAAATCATTTATTTCAAGGTGTCATTTCTGAACTTTTAAGTTGCCAAATAATTACAATCCCAGCACAGTCTCTAGTCACAAATTGAGAAATCATTTTCATTGACACATCTTGGCTTCACAGTAAGGCTGTTCAGCTTTTCAAAGGGAGCTGTTTCTGGCACTGACTATTGTTTAAGGAAGTGAAAAATTACTCTTTGTGGAGATTGTTGATGTGACTTGGCTGGTTTTCTGTGAATTCAAAGCCGACTTGTTTAACAGATATTTTACTTGTGAATACTGGATTTTGAATGTCAATATAGTACTAAATTAACTATTTTTAAAAGACCCATAGGATGTGCCAGCCCATTTGAAATTATTTTTATTATTTGCATGTTAACACCTGGTGTATGTGAAACTACAGTTATCAGTAAATCACAGGACTGCATGATAAACTTGACATCAATCTTTAAGTGGCACTACACCCTTCTTAATTCTCCAAACTAACTTCACAATGTGCACACTAAGGTGCTTTAAAGAGGTGTGATGGCACACAGGCAAGGGAATGATCTCAGTTTTACACAGTGGTTGTCACCAACGCCCATCTGGAGGCAGGTGGAGATATTACCTCTCTAGCTGTGTACTGCTGATTATGCAGTGTTTTTGAACAACCATATTCACAGGAAAAAGGGGAGCTATTCATGATCAGGAACCAAACATAGTCACTTTAGTACTTTCATGGGCAGTGTGCTGTGGTAACTTACTAGCTAAGAAGTGCGTGGTGGATGGTTATGCATGTCCCATCATGAAGTCATATGGCAGTCACTGTAAAAAGCCATCATGAAGCCAGCTCTGGTCGTGGCTACTAAACAGGAAATCACAATGTCCTTTTGATGGTTTTCTGGTTTTCAGGATTGCTTTGGTCACCTGTAGAGCAGAAAAATCTCTGAAAAAGGTCCTAGAAATGCCTTTGTATGTTATCTAGTTTACTGACAGTTACTAGCTTACTGTTCTGAAGCTAAAGGAAGCATTAAGAAAATGAAATACCAATCCAGCCTAAGATATTCAGTGTCAATGAACAACTGAAAGGCTAAGCGGACAAGCAAGAAATTGTCCACTTCTTGCTGGGACACATGCTTAATATGCAGAAGCAGCTATCATTTGCTTACAAAGTTAATTTTGGATAATTCGTGCACTCCCACTGGTATATTTGCTGAAGTGCTTGATTAGAGAACAATACAGGACATTTGTCTAAGGTTTTATCTCAGTGTTGTTAAACGTGCAGTGAAACCCACCGTGAGAAATAATTAGTCAGAACATTTGTGTACTGACTAAATGCTCTTTCAAAAGGTGCAGGGAAAACTGTGGTGAGTTTCCATCATTAGCAATAGCCTTGCATCAGAGAGCCAGGTCAGATCAAGAAGGCTGCCTCTTTTGAGTTAGGCAGAGGGTAAAAAGTCCTGGATTCAAAACCAGCCTACTCCTTGGTCTGAGTAGAGCAAAACTGTGCCATTACCAAGTCCCTGTTCCTGAGCTCCTGTGAAAAGAAAATGTCCAGATCTAACCAGTTGCATCCCATCCCCTCTTTCATAATCCATCAGAGCAATGATGGATATATACAGAGTGCTCATCTCTGCTCCACAGATAGGTTGTAGGAAATGAATCATTCTCAAATATGGAAAGACTAAATGTCAGTTACAGCCATAAGAAGCTGAAAAGGAAAATGAGTGTGGGCTGCTGAAACCACTGGTATGATGTTATTAAGAAATGAAAAGCAGGAATAAAGGTGAACCTGCCATGATGCTGCATGCCATGTCTGTGGATAAGCTGTTGTATTAGATTGTGGCGTGACGGTTCTGACACTGGGCACAGATAAAAGATGTGCCTTGCTTTATGGGCTGGTACAGGAGCAAAATCCCCACTTTCATGACATTGACAAGAGAAGAACTAAAGAGCTAACTACCACAAGTCTGTGTGCACTGCTCAGCGCACAGTGGAACGTTGGTGACATTGGTGAGAAGGCTGACCAGGAGCAGTGGGCAGGCTGGTGAGCTCAACAAAGAGAGTTGAAGAGGTGCACGTGTCAGCTCCTCCATTGCACCTGCTTAGCAACCCAGCATAGCCCCATGAGGAGTGAGTCAATCCTTTAAAAAGACAAATTAGCTTTCCTCCATGCAAGTATTTCTTACTCCAATCTATGCTGAGGCAGTGAGAACATTTTTTTTTTTTTTTTTTTTTTTTTGTGATTGAAAACATTATTTTTTCTATGTCAACACAGGAATAGCAAATCATGGGGAAAGAAATCTCTTTAAACAACAAAGCTGAATTCTCTGAATTGCCTGCCTTAGGGGGCAACATACAAAAAAATGCTTCTGAGATAAAGAAATGAGATCAAAACATGAACATTATTTTAGTTTGGTATTTATATTTTTTTTTATTTCTTTGTCATATTTCGTTTTAATTCTCTACAAGAAAAAGGCTCTGCCTTGTAGGATCCTCTATGTTGCAGTAATTAAACTCAGTTCAAATATCTTTTCATATTTGTAACTGCAATTTTAGTGGGGTGCTTCCAGAAGACATTCATCCAGTTTAGACCTGCTTAACTATTTTTTGCCTGATACTTTTTATTTCAACCTAGCAATTATCTTTTTTTTACATTATTGTACCTTTCCACTGTAATTTTTTTTAATAGCTACAATAACTTTCAGCACATGAGTGAACTGGATACTCTTGTGTAAAGCACTGTAGAGAAATCATGTTAGCCACTAGAAACATTCACATCACTTCAATCACTTCCCTTATGTGAACCAAACTGCTTCATTTGAGCTTTCCCACCTCAGACTTCAAGCCTAAATCTGGTGTTGGTCTTGACTGTTTGTTTCTCTTTTCTGCCTCTTTCATTAGGAACACCAAGCATAGCTGATACTCAACCACAGTGTTATAAAAGACATCTGACCAAGCTGCCATGCCAGAAACACACAAGTTGTGACAATATGGAGCTCAGTGTGGGCTAGTTAACCTTTTAAAGAAACAACAGGTATATTTTTCTGATACATATTTTGTCTTTGCCTGCTGATGGGGAATTTAGTATGAAACAACTTAATTCTTTGGAGACCAATTCTAATAAAATGTAGATTGTTTGTAAGATAATTTTCAAAGTGAATAGAAGACTAATGACAAATGAAAATAAGGCATGTGAGGTCAGGGTGGTCAAAATAGTGTCCAGATCACTGCTGAAGCTTTAACAACAAAAACAAAAATGGTAACAAAAGCACGTGGCACAGGAGGCACAATTGCTTAGGGCAGAATTTTTCCACCCTAACCAAAGTGTCTTAAAAGATGCATACCTGAGTCTAAGTAGGATGTGTAAGTAAATACTGAACTAATAGAAAAAAACAGGTGCTTCCTAGTGGTAATTCAGATAATCCTGAGCTCAAGATGGTATGATGACTTTGGCTCTGGAAAAGACTCTGTTTCTCCTTGAACACATGAGATGATTTAGCCATGTAATCTTTAGGTAGTAAAAGTGGGAAAGGTGAGCAAAAGAGATGCTGCAATGAAAAAGGGGTATTTGACAATGTGTTACCTGGAGTTTTTCTGGTAATCATTGTGGGGTTCTGCTTAAGCAGAGGTTTATGGTTTTGAGAACATTCTGACAATACATGAGAAAGTGTGCTACAAGTGTGGCCACTCTGCTACCTTTTTAACATATGTTTTACTGCAGTTAAAATGTGCAGCAGAAAGAATATTAACACACTGAAACCAGAGTGCTGATTTCAGACCACCTAGCATTTCAGTTGCTGTTCGAATCTGTAGCTGGTTGTACTATGCCCCACTAAGAGCTCTCCCTGTAACATAGAAATTTCCTGCATAGAAAGAGGTGAATTTAACAACTGGCAAAACTGGAAAAAAAAAATCTGTGAGGCCAACAAACTTTGTGGAACCTTAGAAGGACTTCAGGGTATTTACATACCTGATGCCCTTTGGTTTAAATGAATGTCAGTGTCGCATAATGTCTCTGGCTTCACAAAACTAAGTCTTGACTTTCAGTGAAAGTCAAACATCTAGCTGCTTTTTAAAATTGCTCCAGTATCCTTAATTTAGTTGGTATTTACATTTTAAACTATAAATTTTATCTGCTCTGATCCAAGAAAAGGTTACAGATGTCCCCTCTGGATATGACCACCAGCAAAGATGAGACGGAAAAGGGGCACAGGATGTGAATTTCTGGATTCTGTTGTTTGGAGCACCTACTTCTCCCTTTCTCCAGCCTGACATATTGCACAGCCCATTTGCTCATGATAAAATTAGGTGTGCAGATCCTGCTGGTATAAGCCAGGTCTTCACCTGACTTGGAGTAAGGCTGATACTCCTAGGGCATGCTTTAGGATCTTGATGATAGCATTCTGGGGGAGGAGAAGAGCAAACAATCACAGGAAATTTTTTAATGTCTGTCTTTATTTAAAGTTTTTCAAAACTTAAAAAGGAATTAACCTAGCAAATGTCAAATCTGAAGTATAATAGTATTTCTTAAAACTTGTACGATAAAAAAAATATACTTCATTCTTTATTAAAAAATTCATGACAATAGACAACTAGACAAGGATAGAAGTTCCACTGATAACCCTTTGATTACTCCACTCAGCAAATATGCAAATACCACTTCTGTTAATTTTTATCCTGTAAGTGCTGTGTCTAAAAGAGAAAAGAAATTAATCTTAGGCATTTTAAGAAAACTTCTCAGTGATTTTTAGTTATCATATGGAGGATTCATAACTTCTTCCTGATTTTTTTTAATGTAATTGCCTAGATGCGATGAATCTTCATCCCCACTTGTCTGTTGTGCTCTGCAAGGCTGGCTGTAACCACTTTTATTCTTTACAGGTACTTTTTCTTCCCTCAGGAAATATGTACCCTTACAGTTCCAAAATAAAAGATATTGCAGCTGTTATACACAGTTATCTTTTATCACCTGTTACTTCTATGGAAAATGTTAACACTGGCACTTTTTCAGCAAGGAAGTAATTTCATGCTAACAAGCCTTGCTTGCTTCATCAGCTATCTTTAAGATATCAATTAGTCTCAGAAATTATGTAAGCATTTGTGGTTACAAAGTTTTTTCTTTTATCTTCTGTTTTTTTGTGGCAAATTCGTCATCATTAAATTATGTTCTATTTCAGAACTCAGTTTATTTTCCTCAATACCTACTGATAAAAGATACATGATTTTAGATACTTTTAATACAGGTGGTAGAAATGTAGGGCACTCACAGAAACTTTAAATACTTTCCTCATAGAGTCCCTGCTGCAATACTAAAACTCAGAGAGCTGTGCTTATTTACACCACATGATGATCTTGACAGTGTGTGCACTACTATCTAATTCTGAGTATAACGTGAAGATCTTCAGGTTAGGGTTTCTTTTTTCAAAACATGTAGAACACTTCTACAGTAACTAGAATTGCTATGTGATTGACCAGGTCAGAGTAACACGGACCAGTCTGAGTAGCCAGAACCTGACTGTAGCCATCCCTTGAATAGTAGCAGGGACCTGGGAGAATTTTGTCTGGGCTGCTTGCTCTCCACTCAGCAACCCAGGACCTAATTCTGCCAAACCTCACATCTCTTCATCCATCTGGCAGAAGGACCTGAAAGAGGAAACAAGAGCAAGGGGTTATGTAGGAGACAGCCCTACCATTTTCAAGTCTGAGAATCAGCTAGCAGATCTCATGTTAATTTTATTTCAAAAACAAAACAATAAATTATTAAAAACAAATAAACAAACAAAAACCAAACACAAACAACCCAGATTTAGAAAGAAACTGTGAAATGACAGGTTTTATAAAACAAAGGAGATTTTTTTGTTACCATTAAACAATATACATTATTTTTCTTTTATAATTGGTGTCATTGTATGCTAATACATTTTTTAACATTTCTGATTCATCCTTTTTCAGAGCATATCCTGATAATATATTACACTCAGAGAGAGATTAATCCAACTGGCAAACAGTTACTGCATTCATCCTTCCTGTGGGCCATCACTTTTCCTGAGAGAAGAATAATTTATATTGAGCCATTCTGCTTTGGTAACACAGGGGTTTTTAGTTCTCATTCCCAACTTACATTTTTCAATATAAATTAATATGCATTCTATAAAGTTAAAGGTCATATATTTTATGAACAGAGCTAACCAGTATAAAAGATCTCATCTCAAAGGATATTATTTCCCGAAATGATGCATTTCTCAAAAGGATGCTATAATTGTTATTGTTTACAGAGTTAAAATAGGTCCAAATATTTTTTAATCTATTGTACTTTTTAGTCTTTTACAGTTTCCAAAATAGTTGGATTTCACAGATCTCTCCACCTGATTCTGCTTATTGTTCTACTCTGCAATGTACTTGCAGTCTCTAAGAGATTTATTTTTGTTGCAATACATCGAGAACAAATTCTGTGTTGGAACTGGATGAAAGTTATGACAGATAAGGACCATGAAGGCAGGACTCTCATGGAGATTTTTCCATTCTTCACCTACAGGTTGTATAAGGTAAGACACTTTTACCCCTTTAACAAAGGAGAATAGCACAGTTGCACCTATCTGATCCTTTTAATACTTACCAATGTCAGTGGGATGGACCACATTGCACTTGGAAAAGAAATTAATTCCAGCAGTTAAGGAGGTTGAAGCACACATGCTACCTCAAACTATTTTTTCTACTATCTTTTGGTGGCCAGTATCCACACATTCAAAGGAACATTGAACAGAAGAGTATAATGAGTAATCAGCTTCTAATGTAATTTCTGCCTTGCTTCAGTTCTAGTTGAGAGAGAAGATCTGTGGGAGGATTCAAATATCAATGTCAATGTAGTCAGCGTATTTCCAAGATGTAAGCTTTGAAAAGCCCCAATGAAATGCCACCTAGGTATCCATGCAGGTGAGATACCAATGTCTCAGAGTGGCCAGTTCTTGAGGCATTTGAAGAGTTTTGGATAAGCTTTTCAAAATGCAGATAAAGTTAAGCCTGCCTCACTTCTAAATAATTTTGAATTTCAAAGAAGGATTTCGCCACCTCTTTTTGTCTGTTTTCTGTAGTGAAACATACAAGTTTTCATCATTTCAAATAGTGTCTGGATTTCTGGTGTTTTATTTCTTCCTTTAGTAAAGTATTCTTTTTCATGTAAGTGTGCAGTCTTTCTAGATGACAACTTTGAAGCCTGTGGCCCTCTGAAGGAAATCTAAAACTAACCTGAAAATAACTGCAGGGAATGCATGCTAGAAATCAATTTGATCCTGGCAAAAAGAGCAAATCAGATAATTTAACATCTTTTCAAGTCTGAGTTCTATTATCCAGTGCTGATTCAGTTGATCTGCTGTCAGATTCCTCTGCCATATATATGTTGGAGAGAAAAGAGAATAAAGAAAATGGATATTTTCTTTGTATCAAGTTTTGCAAGGTGATTGTCAGTGTTGAATAAAATTTGACATTTCCATCTGATAGACAAACAGCTTCTAAAAAATTGAAGTTTTTTTTTAATGTCACTTTCAGAAAGTTTCTAGATCTACTCTCTCATATTACAACAGCAAGAAAATTAAATGAAAAGAGAGGAAGATTTTGGTTTTCCAAAAAGAAATTATTTTGGTTGTACTTTTGTTTGTTTGTTCTGATTTTGTTTTTAATGGTAATGCCACTTTTAAGTCAATGTACAAGCCCCACAGAACCCTTTATCATCTCAGAAATATACCGTCCTTGAATTGTTCATTCAGCAATTTCCTCCATATTCAGACTTTGTGAAGCCATATATCAATATATATATTTTCATTACCTCAACCTTTGAATCATAATTTCCCCGCTTTCTTCTTTCTTCATTATTTTCCAAAGAAAATGAAAAGAGAAGTAACATAAAGACACAGCTTTGGAAAACCTTTCTTCAAACAATCATTGTAAATGAATTACATTTATTCATTTAATAATGTCCTCCAGGCATTAGGCAAAAAATCTGAGGGAGGCCATACTGCATTATTAGCCCTGTCATCCTCTTTCAATGCTTTCACACACTGCCAGAAAAGGCACAGTAATATTTGGTAATCTAGGATTAAATTTGAAACCAATTATAGGATATAACAATCAGAAATCAATCCTTAAAAACATATTTTTCAATCTGCTCTGTACTATTCAGCTTTACTTATCTTCATTTGATCATAGATTTCTTGATTTTTTTTTACAAAAGTCCTAGTTATTAATTGAGCAAATTACAATAGCCCACTATTTCAATATCAATGTGTTAACAACACACATGACACCAGGAGAATTTGAAACACTGCTGGAAAACAAGTGTCAGTGCTCACCTCCATCAGAGCACAATGTTACTAATTGTGGGGGTAGGATTCAGAATGGTTTGGAAGTTCTCAAAATCTGAAAATCTTACCCAAATGCCATGGAAGCATGTACAGGATGGAGGGTCCTGTGAGGGGACATACTGCTAGATTTAGTTTTGTGTTAGGGTCTTAATGCCTTTAATGGATCTATTCCAGTGCCTCTGTTGGCTCCAGCTTACAACTACTACCAAAGCAAAGACTGGAAGAGGTGCTGATAAATTACTTTTAAGTTAACACTTATTTGTGAGACAGTATTGGTCACAAATTATTACAAATAACAATCTAGCTAATAGTTTCCTTAGGCTATTTTACTGCATCTTTTCCTGTTGAAATTGCATTGCATGTGGAGTGATGTAACTTCATCTTTGTAATAGAAAGCATGAACAGAACTGTCTAACTAAACATTATAGAAACTTAATAGGAGCAATATGTCAAAAACATATCTTTCTGCAACATGGTAAACTTTGTAACCTTCATATTTTCATACAACTTTTCATTTTATTTCTGGTTTCAAGATTTTTTAAAACTACCAGCATATGTTCATTATTCCCTATAAGTGTATAAAACTCACAAAGCCATATGTTTTTCTCTAGAAAGTTGGCAGAACCCTATGGTATCTATACACAGGCCAAAAAAAAAAAAGAGGCTACTGTTACTGACTGTCCTATATATTTTCCTCTCTAATGATGCCATTTCTGACAGAGAAAATGTGAAAAAAATTATCATCCAGAACAGACTGTGCCCACTCTTGTTTTTCACACAAAGTTGATATACCTAAAAGAAACACAAAATGCCTACATCATGGACTTGTGGAAAAGATTAGTATACTGCCAAAAGATGACATTGTAATGAAGTATAAACAGATAAAAAAAAATATTCTGAATTTATAGAGATCTTTTTATGGTGCTTAAAAGTAACAAGATGTTGAGATAGTCATGTAGGTGGAAGTTGAAAAGATAGCCTTGCAAAAACTGAAGCATTCAAATATGCCAAGTAGTGCTGTTCACAAATATCAGGGATTGTGAAATGTGACTGCATCTGAGCAAACATAATTCAATCCAGTACTTCATAACTCCTTGTTAATTTCTTACTTTTCCTTGTTCTTTGAAAATATTCCAAACTATTGATGTAGAGGAGACATTTCTCAAAGTCCCTCTCCCTCTAAAGCTTCATCTCAGTAAAGTATCTGGTAAAACTCAGTCTTTCTATTTCTCTGTGACCAATCAGCTGGTACCCAGGGGTCTGGCTGTATTAGCAGTCTATGATGACATTGCTCCTTATTTTAGTAATTCAGCATGATAAACGGAGATGCTTTGACTGAATTTTCAAATATATAAAAAAATTGCTTGTCAAATAAAAATTTTGCTGAACTGTGACTATGGAAGGTATGATTGTTACCCCAGAATCACAGGGGTTGTGCTAATTCTGTAGAAGCAGTGAGGTACTAAGATCTGGGCTCCCCTTGAAACAAAATGGCAAAGGGGATTCACGTTTTCAGGTATGGAGAACCTGTTAGATATACAAAGTCATGCATCTTGTATTCTGTAATCCCAGGTTGTCTGGGTATTTGATTGCTTATTTCTGTGGGTTCCCTCACTACTCTCATATCCCTGCTGCTGTTTCAGAGAGGTGCCAGCAATGTGCCTGCAGTACTAGGCAGAAAAACTCAGTGACCTCCTACTCAGCCTCACACTCATCTCTGGGGGTAGTATTTTTATGGAGCAGCAGAGGAACTCCCAGGCACCAACTACGATGGATACAAACTGGTGCTGTCACCAGGTCTCTTTCTAGGCAGCAGGGACCATGTACTTCCCCGGGAGCATCTGGTCCCCAAGTATGTGGAGCCTATTTCAGCAGTTTGAAGAAAAAATGATGGCATGGACTTACTGAGTCTTCACTGACAGTATGACAAGGTATGTGATCTGTGCACTCATTTATCAGATTATTAGGAACCAACTCCTATTTTTAAAAGCCTTTGTTACCTACAAAATGCAGTGCAGTGAATATTTCCTGAAAATGTTTGTTCCCTAGGATCCTGGTCAGGGTTGAGTCACCATACTTACTGTCCATGTGCTGTACACTATCCCTGGATTTTCCTGTGTCAGGACCTCGTTCTTTCCATATCAACTCTAACACAGAGACAGAGAGGAACTTTATGTGAGAGAGATATTGAATGATATAAGTTAAATGGCATTGATCGTCTTTCAGTATTGATTTTAGCCATTCACTGGGTTTGGTTAGTGACTATAGCTGTAGCTCTCTGTCAATTCCAGATCATGCCATCATGTTTCGTCTTTTTTAGTGGCTCAGGTGCAATCTGCCCGAGAGTCTCAGCAAGTGGGGACATGAGACATTTTTGTCTTCTTATATCAAGCAAAAAGGTGCCCACAGCCTATGCTGTTACTAGAAGATAAGGACTGAAAAAGAAATAAATGCTTCACATAGACACAAAGAACTTCAGAAAGCTGCTCTGTTCCAAAAAGTGACCAAAAATAGTGCATTGTGGTACCATGGATAAAACCACAGAACCGATTTCTAAAAGTGAAGAATTCACAAAACTCATAGCAAATTTCAACTAACTTTGCTAAGATTTAGTCTACATTCAAGAGAACTTGTCATCTACGAGTGACAGGGGTAATAACTTTTTTAGTGTCTTTTCTTAGTTTGCTTGTGTATTTTTTATATACACTTCAGATCATGGACTTTATTCTAGGTCTTGTACAGTTCTGTGGAAATTATTGACTCATAAATAACTTAGGTCAGGAAGAGCTATGTTAAAATAACTCATGATTTGAATCTCAGCACAGTAATATATTTAAGCTCATGCTTTACTTGAAGTGAGGCAGCACAGTATTTAGATGCTTTAAAGTTTGAAGGCAGCTTGCTGTTTACAGTGCTGACAGGAAGGAAAAGGTCATTGGTCTCTCACTGTACTCAGGCAGCCAAACCAAA
The DNA here is from genome assembly GCA_027886175.1 of Phylloscopus collybita. NCBI lineage: Eukaryota > Metazoa > Chordata > Aves > Passeriformes > Phylloscopidae > Phylloscopus > Phylloscopus collybita. The sequence goes on along the minus strand of JAJNNQ010000026.1, from coordinate 24,374,033 downwards.
ATATGAATTTTAAAAAGCCCTTGCAGAATGAAATGCTCTTGTTGTTTCACCCTATAGAAGTTGAGTTGGGGGAAAATAAAGTACAAAACAAAACAAAGCAAAGCAAAGCAAACAAAAACAAACAAACAAACAAACAAACAAACAAAACCAAAACCAAACAAACAGAACCCCAAAATCCTGCAACTTAATCTTTGGAGATACATTTATTTTCAGAAAGAATATAAGTGTATGGCAAATACTTAATTTTACTGATTTGAATCTGGACATTATTTACAGTGTTGGGTTACGAGAGCTGCTTATCATGGCACATCATAGTAGGACAAGTTGAAAATACACTCCAAAATAAACCATGAATAAACAGTGGAAAACAGACTAGGTTTAGATTCCTAAGGTATTTCAGTGGCCAGATTTTCAGACCACACATTCATTAGAAACTGAACTCTATAAAATCCTAGAATCTGCTTTAGTATCTCAGCCTTGGAGTTGTCTTAGCACCTAAGCTTCTTCTGCTGAGCACAGAAGGAATTACATAAAACTCAGTGCCTAAACCTCTGCTGATGTGACAGATATGATGACACAGATTACCTCACTCATGTATCTTGTCTTGCACTCTTGGATCTTATTTAGCAGGTCAAGTCTTGCACAAAGCTGGACTATGAAAAACTAGGAGAACTTTTTGGGCTCTCAGCCTATTGCTTTTCAGGAAAGTTTTCCCCTAAACTATATTGGTGCTGATAGCTTATTTCAAAGGTACACCAGTAGTCTCTAGACATAATGTAACTTTTCTCTTGAGTTTCTCATCGTGGCCATCACAACCAGAGAATATACTCATAATCATGGGGTTCTATTTACTAATTACACTAAAATTTTTCCAGTAAGAAAGATTATCTAAACATAACTGGGTTTAATGAAAAATTATTTCCCCCTAGTAGAAACTTATCTTTTGACCACTCTCAGCCAATATTTTCTCTTGAATTTCTTCTGTTGGCCCAAAGCTTGCTGAAAAGAGCCAAAAATAATTTTAGATGAAGAGAAAATACAGTAAGTCCGAATTTATATATAAATCAGTTATTGGTTTTTACTTGATACAGTGAAAAAAAGTATGTTTGTTGAAAGTAGAAAAGAAAATGAAAATCACCAAACATCAAATGTTCTCAATGTTCTCTCGTTGATGAAGTCAAAATAAAACCATCATTTCTAACTGAGAGATGGGAAGGAAAAATATGAGCAAGCATTGCCAAGTATTTTGATTTACTTTCTATTTTCAAGACCAGATAGATTTTTTTGTTGTTTTGGTGGGGGGTTTTTTTGTTTGTTTGTTTGTTTTCTTGAAATTCCAAAGGTAAGTTTCTCATTGCACTCCAAATGGCAGATTTTTAGTCCAATATTCTTTCTTCGCCCTTACAGAAGTCTTCACAACTTTTCTTGTTTCCAAAGTTAGCATACTGAGATCAAAATTTATCAAGTATTTGTAAATGGTGACATCTCCCCAAAGCTGAAAACATGGTGTCTGTGCTTTTTCAGTGGCATCAGTTTAATGGTAACAAAATTCAAATTAGTCAGAACAAAGAAAAAAAAATGTAGTCCATTTTACATACCAAGGTATAAGCACAATTAACAAGGACAAATCGAGGATTGTCCAGTAATTCGTGCTTTACATGTGTGACTGAAGACTCAGGGCTAAACTTTGAAGGCCAGTCTTATTTTTCCTTGCTACCTCTTCCTCTCTCATTTCAATTCAGCTAGAAAGATCTGTGAGTAACTCAAAATTTTCTTAATGAAACAATTGGATTTTGTTGTTGTTGTTGTTGTTTTTTGTTTTACGGCAGCTCTAAAATATGAACTCTGAACTGTCAGAGTTATAACAGCAATATTATATCATGGCATCTGAGTAATATGAACATAGGTATATGCAAACTTCATAAAATTTGGAGCATTTCTATAAGCACATGGAACTCTGTACATAAAAGATATTTTCTCTTTTATCAAAACTCGTCCACCTACTTAGCAAGGATGAAATAGGAGATCTCTACTAACCAGGGACCCAGGCATTTCCACATTATGAATATTTACAATATCCGTGTAAATGACTAATTGCTCATTCGACATTGAAAAACCACAATTCCCAAAGATCTAGAATCAGGAAGAATTTTTTCTTTTTTCAGGAAGCCAGTAATAAGGCAGAGAGCAGCTGAAAAGCTTGGACAGTATCTTGTCATCCACAAATAAACCCCAAGCTCCTTTCAAAGTACTTCACATGGATACACAGTGGGTTTTTTCTGCCATACTCTCACTAGTCCCTAGCAAAGTCTGTATGCAACAACAGTATGAGGAAATTGTAGCTATGTACTGATGGATAACACTATCTTATAACTTTCCTTTTCCATGGGGGAGATTATACCATATAAGGTTTTTGCACCTGGTTATTTTGCACCTAAAAGTCTGCTCAGCATAAAAGTAAAAACAATCCCAACAGGGCACAGGAAATCCTGAAAGATAAACATGCACTGTATGATGATTAAAAATAAAAAAAAGAAAAAGAAAAAGAAAAAGAAAAAGAAAAAGAAAAAGAAAACCAAAAAACCACCATTGGGTTTGACAGGACCTATTAACTTTTCAACAAATATTGTAATAATTTTCCAAGACAACAATTTCCTCTTGGTAGTTTCTGTTGTACATTATCGATTGGAGCCTAAATACTTTCTTTCTTTTTCCTTGTTCTTTCTATCTTCTCTGTGGATGTTCAGTCTCTTAGGAGGGTAAGATTTCATAATTCATTTGCTGGCATTTGAAACAAGCTGAATAACACAGAAGCAGCCAAGAATTGTAGTGAACCAGAAAGAGAACAGCAGGTGAAACGATTTATATATTGCTTCCATTTATGATTAATATTTTTCTTTCTTACTTAATTCTGATCAGATAGACTTATTTTCTGTCATAACAGAAAATTAGGAACAAATGTGGGTTTTATTTATTTGCTAATGATTCAAGAAATCATGTGTATTTGCTCTTCAGTTTTTTCCTATGATCTTGCAAATATAATAAAAAGAACTTTAGAATTAACAATAACTCCAATTACTGACTGTTTATGTAAAATCAGAATTAATTTCACACAGCTGTCTGAAAACATGCATATATTTCAATAAGAATTTTAAAAAATCAACCTAATTTTTTTTTGTGCCATCTATTTGTTTTGATTTATATATTGGCCTGTTTCACCATGACCTGCTAAGATGATTCTTATGAGAAACAAATTATTAACTTCAAGCAGATTTTACCACTTAAGATTTTCAAGAAGGCTCTGTACAAAACCATGTGCTGCGCAGTGCACACAGATATATACATACACACAGAATCTTGGCAAGACCTAGGCTATGTATTTATCCCAGCAGAGACATCAGACCTCTTTTGAGGGCCTGAGTTTCACAGACTGTTATTGAGGAGAGTTAAAAGAGTGTGAAGCTGGTCCAGAAGCATGAGCTTACTCTTCCCTGGGGTATGAGTTCCTTTCAAAATATAAAAATTAAACCTGTCCATCCATTTGGGATCCAGAAAGTTTAACTGATTTCTGAGGACTCATGCCTCAGGAAACATTTTTTTTGTCAAATAACTTTGATTATTTGGATGCTCACTAGGCAGGGTCCTTGATTGTGTGCTCCTTCAGATGTCTTAGTGCTGTAGACACCAGAATGATGTAGTGGGGCAGTGCTCTGGTTTAGGGCAAATTTGAGAGGAAACTTCCAAAGGGGTCCCTCTAGAAAGCAGATTTAAGCAGCCACTCCCCTTACTTGTTTGGGAAAAGATTTTTTTTGGAGAAAAGTGGAAAAACCTGTTTATTTAACAAGCGAAGTGTTCACAAGCATAAATGAATAATAATATTAAACAATAAAACCTCTTGCTGTTCTGAAGAGATGGCAAATTGAGAAAGTGGAAAGAGCAGCCACAATGTCCCACTGAAATTTTTGTCAGTATCTTGAAAATGTAAAAAGATCTCTTGTGGCATTCATAGATATTGTTTTCTCAGCCCTGACTGATTCTTGGAGCAATATTTTGCTGATATTATCAAAAGATATTTTTCTGTTAAAGAAATGTAACCTCAGAGATGCTTCAGATGTTTGCTCATAGTAGTCATAGAAAGTCATCTGAACTGATTTGTAAAGCAGTAGGAAAAACAAAGGATACAATATCATGGACAACAAGCTGGCCACTTCAGCATCTTCTTGAGTGTCTAGATAAGGTTGTAGTAAAATATTTATTATAGTAGATTTTTAAATGTATACTTTATCTCCTGGCTAGAATCTATAAAAGAAAGGCTGGTGGGAGATTGCTAGGTGACATTCAAGCATGATGTTGTGAAGTATCCTCTATGGCTGGTACTACATTTAGGCTAAACCAAAAAATCTTTTCCCTATCTAAAACATATCACACAGACTTGCTTAGTCACTATGAAGTTGCATTTCTTTCCACAGTTTGTTGGAGCCATCTATGTCCACAACAAGAGGCTGATCTCTAAACTTCCCCATAGTCTTCAGATTTACAAGTCTGAATTTGTGGCTCATATGGGTTTGGTGAAGTGGAATGAGCCCTTGTAGTACTCGAACCTCATCCTACATGCTTCTTTTCAGCACCTTGAAGTTCCCTGGTTCTCAGAGAAAAGAAAAGAAAAGTCTGGCAAGGTAATCTTTGACAGGTGATTAAAAAGAGCTCACTGAGGAACTTGATTAGCTTCCCAGTAATTATCAGACTAAAGCTATAGTTAAAATTCATCCTCCTGTTGTTAGTCAGCTGCTGAATGTTTGGCTGAGGTTTGGTTGTTTTGCCTGAGGATAAAAACATCATGTAATAAGAATGATGCAGTCCAAAGTACTTTTTGAGGAATGATGTTAGGAAAGAAACGTGATTACCAAACCACAGGAAATCAGTACAGATGGTGAGGTATTGCCTAAGCTGTTAAACAAATCTGTAAAATCTGACTGATAGGGAACTGATAGAAAAGTTATCAAAATGCAAGAGGGGAAAAGGAAGAAGTTTACATTGTTATTATATTTCTATATAAAAATTATAAGGAATTAATCATACAAAATAGACTTTTATTAAAAGGAGATAAGGTGTTTTCTTTGTCCCTTATCATTCAATCATTCTGATCAAATGATTCTTTTAGTTGTTCAAAAAAAATCAGTGCAGCTGCAGCTGATTTTCCCTAAACCAACCTGTGTGCAGCTTCCTGCACTACAATCTGTCAGATTCAATCAGGGTTTAATATATATCTAAAATATATCTAAAGCACATGTGAAAGCAAATGGAAACATCATTAAATCGCTTTTTTTTTTTCAGTGTTCCCCATTGTTTCCAGTGCTGATAACTTGGATGATATTTATTCCCAGATCCTTGGAAGCCTTTGATATTATTCTGTGTTGCAGCTCTTCACCCTCAATGGCCCAGTGCCCAGTAGTGTTTTTAACCCTAAATCAAAGACTTAGTTTTTCATTAGTGGAGAGAACACTTAAGCAACAGACCACCTGGGCAGGAATCACCTAAATCATCTTGCAATGAAATCACCAGGACAGACATGAAAGCAAGCAGTGCAGCTTAGACAGCTGTGCTAGAGCCCTGATGCCTGGGGAGCGTGCAGAACCTTTCCTCCTTGCTTCCAAATTCTCCTGTTTACTCATTAACTGCAGATCAGAAGAGAGAGATAGATACCACTCTTATCATGTCATTAATTCAGCAAACCAAAAGTGGATCTGAACTTTCTTCTTTTTCATCTGCAAGAGAGATTGTGATTGAGGGTGAGTCATCTCATGCTTAACAATCAAAGTAAAGCATAAATTCATTTCTGTGACAACACTCAATGCAATACCAGAGTGATTCTTTTGCCGTGTCTAGTTGCTGAGTCCTTGGAGTATTAACACCCTGTATCTGAAGAACACATTTTATTAGAGTATAATAAGCAGCTCCTGTGCTAAGCTTGCAGACTGACACTTTGTCTTTCTTTCCTTCCCCTTTTTCACCTCTGCTGAGATATCCACACTGAGAACTGTTTCTTTTGCCATCAATGTGCTAATGCAACTCTAGATATAAATTTTAAGTAGCACTGTATAGGACTAGAACAACTGTAACTGAGAAACCAGAGGAATTTCTTTTTATTGCTTTGGCCTTGCCAGCTATCTGGCTTAATTTTTGCAGTAGCTGTGAGGGGGTGGGGCCAGGAGCCATATGAGCATGGCCAAGACCCAAATGACATTGATGCCATCTTATGTCATTGTGAGGACTGGGGGAAGAAGAACTCTCTCCCTTTTGGGAAGGAATGGTGTTTCTTTCTGTCCTGGGAAAGTGTGGTGGGCAGAGCTTAGATTGATCCTTGTTTTTCATTGTCCCAGGCATGATGAGCATTTTGCATGTGAAACACCCTCTCTGAGTGACATTTTGTCATCCGTACTGCTGCTATTTATTTTCTTAGCTCATTGCTGTTTCCAGTAAATTGTTCTTGTCTCAACCCATGATCTCTGCCTTTTATCTCTCTCTGGAGAGGGGCAGGGGAGCAGTTCTGGTTTTCTTTTTAGTGGGAGTCCTAAATTGGGGAGTATTCGTGACAGCACCAAGAGATCAGCCGTGCCAAATTTTCCACCTGCATTTTGAGATACAGGCAACTTGAAAGTCAGTAGTTTGCTTTTCTCAGGTGTCTGTCATTGATTCCTAGGAAGAAATTAGATTTCAATAAACCAGATAGTGCAGACACTTTGATTGTCCCTGAAAAATGTTAGATGCTGTCCCATCTGGCTTCTTCTAGTCTAGTGAAGAAATAATATGTATTAAGAAATCAAAGGGAATGCACAGCCCCAATTTTTGACTTTGTAAACAGATTATAAATTCTTCCCAAGTTTTTCACTTTAAAATGTGAAACTTCTTTCCAAATAACTGGTTCCTGTGAAATAGACAAAAGTAGTTCCCTGAAGAATATAAATAACCTAAATCTCAGGATATTAACCAGTTGTAAGGGTAGTGAATCTGTCTCTCAAAGAGGAACAATCCTCAGAATCAACTGATCATGTCTATGTGTCTGACATTTTCATTCTGTTTGAGTTGTAGAATATTTTTTGGAGCTACTTGTTTCAATGAAATTTCCCACCTGCAAAATTATTTCCTATGGTACTTACAGGACTTCAAAAGGGGTTTTCCAGAAAAAAGTGAACCCAAGTTATATTTCTCTTAGTAAAAAAGCAGGACAAAAGCTTTTCCCTGGCATATGTTCACTCACCTGAGATGCCTTAGGCCCCAACACCGCACGCTGAATCTGAGCCGATTATTTATTAACAGTCTTTAACACATACTTGTTCCCAACCAAGCACTGTCTCTGATCCTTCTAAATCTCTTGGACCAAAACCATGCCAGGGAACATGGGAACAGTTAAACAAGGTACAGGTGCCAGACCTTAGCCTAGTTCTTTCATGCTGTTCAGTTTGCTAGCATAGGCACAGTCTGTAGCTTTATTTGACTTGGTTTTATTGCACATTTTACCGAATAACAACAGGGAATGTCTTTCTTTTTTCTCCTAAATCTAATTTGCATTAGATTTTAATATTAGGTTTCCCCAGAATCCTTGCATTTTATATGTACAGTTTTTCCAATATTATTAAAACCACATTTCTTTTTCTGTGTTCCTCAGCTACACTATACTGATGTTAGTAATGATAATGTCAGGAACAGTAGTAATGAAGCAATTACTATGGTGCTTAAAAAAGAATTTGCTTTTAATAAAATGGATTAGTTTTCACATAAATGTTAGAAGTGGAATTAATTCAGAAAAAAATACAACCTACCATTGATACTTTACCTCTGAAGGAGATTTATATAGAATATAAGTACAGTTCAATATAAGTGCATTTGGCAATAATGTGAAAACAGGAATAATGCAGCAGGATGTGTGAGAATTAAAGAATAAAAGTTGTTCAACAGGAACATGATGAAATGAAGAGAAGGTCAATTCAAATGCTAAAAGAATTGAATTTCAGATAGCTTTGTTGATGTTTGGGTGAGGTAGAGAACAATAAAGGAATCATAGCTGCATTTCTCTTTTTAGAAAACAAACATAGCATTTAGTTTTCCTAGCAAAATTGAAGGGGTAGAGTCTATGATATTCTGACCCTCTAAAAAGAGAAATTTCTAAAGGCTTTTCATTTTTTTTTCCTGCCTTTTTTTTTTTTTTTTTTTTTTTTTCATGTAGAGTCTCCAGTCACCATGACAACATCTATACTGTGGGACTCAGGAATTCTCCCAGTTTCTGGTACCATGTGTCTCAGCTGTATTTTATTCCTTTGTCAAGGTGAAAAATGGGCATACACATCTGCCCAAGGCCAGAAATGACTTGGCTTCAGAACAGAGAAAACCCAGACATATGGGCCAAGAGGCAGACAAGTCTGGAAGGCACATCACTGCAGGCCAGCTCTCCTGATGTACACACAAAACTCCTGGTAGAAGGAGAGAAAGATTCCAAAGAAAGATAATTGTGCTGGTATCAGTCTGGTAAAAATAAATCAAAGTCAATGCTATTATTCACATTTTATTTTATGGCAAAAAAAAATGTAGGTAGGATTCCCAGTATTTCATAGTTCATATGGGTCTTTTGTCCATTAGATATTGCAATTTACACAAGTGCAGTAAAAAATCTAATTTTCATCTCAAAAGACTATAAAATAGTTGTGTTTTTAGAGACAAAAAAAAATTAGATATTTTAGAGACAAAAAAATTTAGATATTTTTCTTTGCTGAAGACAAAAGAATACCTACATTCTTATCATGTTTACAGGAAGATATTGCTTTTTTTATAAAAGAAATTCAGCAGAAGGTGTTACATGTTACAATCAGCTTTACCTTTTGTTCTGTCACTCTCATAATACAAATGGGTACTTCAGAATATGATAGAGTGGGATTTGTTTAGCACTTTAACATTCTTGTTAGGAAAGGAAAGGGAAGAATGTGAAAGAAGCAAGTTTTCCACTCATTCAAAACTCCCATTTCAGACAGCTGACTTTGTTCGCTTCATTTTTCCTGCACAAGGATGAGCCCTGGATGCCTACATGAACAGTGCTGATGCCAGTGGAGCACCAAGAAATGTTGACTGAACAAATCACTGAAGGTGTAAGGTCAGGTTTCTGGCTTGGAATTTGTACATCACCCATTCACACAACACTACTTCTCATAAAAAGTTAATTCTTTCATAAGTCTCTCTGAGTAGTTTTTTAGATAAACTTGTCCCTTTTTAATCTTTTTAATTCACTTTGCTTTTACTTTTTCTTGCATCTCTACAGATAACAGGTGGGTGGTGGTTTTTTTTTTTTTTTTTTTTTGTTTTGTTTTGTTTTGTTTTGTTTTGTTTTGTTTTGTTTTCCTAAGATATGTTTTTGTTGATTTCTGGCTTTATTTTTCTTTCTCATTTGGGTTTTTAGAAGGTTATTTCCATAGTTCTAGAACAATTGGAAAGTATTTGCAATTCATGAAATGGCCAAACAACACATTATCACGGATTGCAAGTTTTATCCAAAATCACAAAATCATAAAATGTTCTTCTAATGTCTAACCTGTCCTCAGTCAAGTAGAAGTGAAACTTTTCCTCTAAATGCTTAAATCCTGTACATCTTTTCAAGGCTGCTGTGTATATTGATCCCTGATGCATTCTAAGTGGTTATGTAGACAGACATGCATTGCAGAATTGCCCATTCTATGTTCTCTTGTGAATCTATTAATGTCATATAAGAAGATCATAAATTTGAGGGGAAAACTGGTTTTGTTACTTAAAATGAGTGACTGAAGTAACACTGTGGAGAGTGACAGATGCACTCACTTGCAAGTAATTCTAATTGTCTCTGTTCTGTGTACAGCTCTGGCTGCAGGTAGGTTCTGCTGGCACTGTGAAACATTTTGGTTTAAGAAGCCAGATCTGCAATCAGAGAGGGATTTACCCAGACGTACAGGCAGGTGTTCTGGAGAGCTCGAGTCATGATTTACGACTGCCATTGAAAGGCTTATGGGCACAGACACTTTCCATTACCTCAATGTAAACTGATGGTGGAACTAACAGAGCTCGTGGAGCTACCAGCAGCAGATGCAGGGAGCACACTAAAAACAAATGAAACAACTAATTGTAGGGCAGAAAGCAGTGTAGTTCTTGAGTAAGATATGGAGCAGAGTATGGTATGGGTACAGGGAGAGGTGCATGAAGTAGAGTAAAAAGCAACAAGAACAGTTAGTTTAAGAAGTGTCTTCTGTCCATCTTATCAAAGGGATATATTTCCAGAGCTTATAAAAAATTTAAATGTCACTCCTTACAAGGGTTTGGGCCCTTAAGGGAACACACACACATTTATGTGTGCCTAGTACTAGGGGCTGTATGAAAATCACAGAGGTCTCTTCAGCACTTTAATGAAGCCCTTCCCAGATTAATGATTTTGCAAAGGCTTCAAGGCCAGATAAATCATTCAAATAAATATTATGTAATATGGAAATTTTTTCTATAAACTCGTAACTTGTGGAATGATTTTTCTCTAATTCATATGGGTCTGAACTGCCAGTTCTTAGGCAAGGGAGTCTCTCAAGTGTGAAGTTTAAAGGAGTTTTGTCTGTATAGCTTCTGTCTTTCTACAAAAAAATATTCACTGGGGCATCTAATTTGCTTGTCTTTGAGTTAACATACCTCCCCAGTCAAGGCATCTCTGTCTTCAACTCAGATGGTCAGAAGGCATGGGCTTAGAAAGGACTGGAGTGTCCACTCTAGCTTTTATTGTAACCAGAATTTAAGGGCTTTAGCTTTTTGTCCTGGTTATCTTTTATCACTAGCATTAATTCCTTGAACTTTAAGTGCCTTGCCATTTTTTTATATGCCTGAAAAGCATCTTAAGGATGCACTTTTCCACATATTTTTCTTTATTGCTATTTATATGTTATGAATATGAACATATAAACAGCTGTGCTGAGTGATCTCAGTCACAGAAAAGACTGAAATTTCTTCTTTTGCTCATTAAATATACCTATGTCTCTGACAGTTCACCATCACAGCCTACAGGCAACTATCCTTCCTATTTCTATTACTAAATAGTGTCCTGCTTCTGAGTTATGACAACATTTAGTTAAATTCTTTATATATCTGTAATGGATGCACAATCCTTTATGTAGCTTATACTGTTTGTACAGAACATAAAATAACAAGTGAAGGATAATTTATATTTGAAAGGTGTGTTATTGATCTAATAACTAGGAAGGTTTGGGCTGTTACTCTGTGCACTTTCTAGTCAGCAAAGAAGGCAGTATTGGAAAAAATGTTTTTTTGTTTTGTTTTGTTTTTTTTTTTTTTTTTTTTTTTTTTTTCCAGGCATGGTGGTTCAGGGAAATCACAAAGGAAACCCAGGATGCATATAATATTTTACTATTATTTAGTTGCCATATGACTTGGGGTAGAATAACAGTGCATCAGCTACTTTTTTCCTAATCTGTTTGGCCTTATACTTAAGCAGCAGTGAGCTAACTGGGAGCACAGTTGAGAAAGACAGTGACGAGAGTGACAGGCACAGAAGCAGGAGAAGCGGAGAAGGGCAAAAGCACTGGGATTGCTATGAAGTGTCTGTGAGGGAAGAATAGGAGGAATGAAGGACTTGCTGGCATGAGGAAGCTTAGACTGCAGCCAGCAATACAATGACACATCAGTATTTTTTTGTCCTTGTTGCTGAACCTGCTGATATCACTTTCAGCTCCTGCTGTTTGAAAATGCATCATCAAAACCCAGGGAAAAAAACCCCAGGATTTTGACCAAAATGATTATTTTTTTCAGATATCTTATTTTTTTTACGAAGAAAACATTGGAGAGTCACTGAGAGAGTTCCTGCTGTTTGCTCCCTGTATTTGGGCCACCCTCATGGCTTCCTACGCTCTTGCTCTTCCACAGACCACACAGTTAGTTAATGGGAAGAAGAGGCTAAAAAACTCTGCCTGAGGAGGATGGTCTTTCCACACTGCACTCTTTCCTCATTGTGACAGCAAAAGTAACAACACTGGGAGCTATTGAAATCTAGTTGAGAAAAATAGAAAGAAGATCTGACTGTCTAGATTTTTAACATGAATTATTAAGAGTATTGATGTTAAAAATGTTTTCCACAGGGCATAACATCATCCTGTTTTTTGGTCAGAAACAGGAAAGTTAAAAGCTCCTTCAAAGTGGGAGATTGGTATTAGGACTGCTGAACTACTGTCCCCAAATTTCTCTATTTTAATTCATGATCAAAGGTGAACAAAAGCCAAAAGCCAACAGCAGCAATTTTTTTTCAGCATATATCGAGGATAGGGATTTTTTAACCTTTAGTTGCATATATGTATAATAAATATTAAAGCTGAGCTGTGTTTTGAAACTGCTGTTTCAAGTACTCATGTGCAGAAGGCATTTTTCTGTCTGTAAATAATAAATTCTCCATATGAACAGTGGATTCATGTGACAAAGCTGTAACATAATGGTATGCTCTTTTTTACATGGAGAGTCTCTTTGGCAATCCAGAACTGACATATGTGATAACTAAATAATACTGAGGATGCACTGACCCTTTGTCATAACACTGTACACAGGAATAACCTCAGGTACTTTGCTAAGTTGCAGTTGTCGAGTTTAATTTGATTGATGCAACTCTGTGGCAGAAGAAAATGTCCAAACTTAGATCCAAGGAGCTGACCCTGCATCTTTTGAGAGAGTACGTGCAGCACCACTGGCAAATGTCGCCGTAGACCCAGGCAGAGCAGGTAGAGCACTTATACTTTAGCACATTTCTGATGCAAAAATAGAAAGCCATATCATGCAATTGTGTAAGAACACAAACCTCCAGCAGCAACCATGCCTGTGGTTTAGAACCATGTCCCAAGGTTCTAAACACTTCAAAGACTGAACAGTACCCATTCTCTTGTCTTGGGTGTATATTTAATTTTTTTAGTATCTGTTTTAAGTAAGACTATAAAAGATGTCATTTACTTCAGTGGAATTACTGTAAGCTTATAGTTTTATGATTAGTCAAAATCAGGTCCTACATAATCAGCTCTACAGACCATAAGACTTGGAAATAGATTGCCAGAAGAAGAACTTGCCAGAATGCTGCAGCATTCCCTAATGAAATGCATCTCCTTCATAGATGTAATGGCTGCAGCCAATGGGCCTGCTGTCATGTTTAAAACCTTATAAATACTTCCAGGAGACTGAAAAACAAACAAACAAACAAACAAAAAAAAAAGAAAAAGAAGAAAAAGAAAGATTGAATATAAAATTTAAAGATCATATATATTTTTATTCACAGAGACAGAAGAGTTTAAAAAAAATAAAATTGTATATTGGGTTTTTATTGCCATGTTTTGCTAGCAGGGGGAATACAGGGGTGGCTTCTGTGAGAAGCTGCCAAAATATTTCCCCATGTCCAACAGAGTCAATGCCAGGATGGACCCACATGTGGCCAAGGCTGAGCCCATCAGCAACAGTAGTAGCACCTCTGGGATAACAGATGTAGGAAGGAAGAGAAAAAATTCTAAGCAACTTCAGTCAAAGAGAGGAGTGAGAATATGTGAGGAACAGCCCTGAAGACACCAAAGTTATCAAAGAAGAAGGGGGAGGAGGTGTTCCAGGGACTAGAGTAGAGATTCCCTGCAGCCCATGGAGGGCCATGCTGGGGCTGAGATCCACCTGCAGACCCTGGAGGAACCCACACCAGAGCAGGTGGATGCAGCCAGAGGAGGCTATGATCCCATGGGAAGACCATGCTGGAGGAGACTGCTGGAAGACCTGTGGCATTGTGGAGAGAAAAACCAACCCTGAAGCAAGTTTCCTGGAAGGACATGTGACACTGTGGGGGTCTGTGGAAAGGACCAATTTGTACAAGTTCAGAAGGACTGTCTCCCAAGGAAATGACCCCACTCTGGAGCTGGTGAAGAGTGGGAACAGCCCTCCCTATTAGGAGCCAGGAGCAGTTAGGAGCTAGGGGAGTTGGGAGTACTGTTGAGCCTAGGAAGAAAGTTTGGTTTTGTTTCTCATATACCCCACTCTGATTAGATTGGTTGTAAATTCAAGCTAATTTCCCCAAGTTCGGTCTGTTTTGCCTGTGACAGAAATTGATGAGTGATCACTTCCTCCCTTATCTCATCAATCCTTGACCCTTTTGTTATATTTAATCTCCTCTGCTCAGCTGAAGTGGGAGGATAGAGAAGCTTTGGTGGGAACCTGGCACCCAGCCAGGACTGACCCACCACAAATGTGCACGGTTTTCTATCTTAATATATACACATTTATATTTTTGTAAATTCATAATATATATATCTATGAATTCTACACCCAAATTTAGATTTAACCACTATTGTAAGATAAATTGTGAACAATTAGGTAAACAGTCTAATTCCACCTTGAATGTATGCAGCTTAGAAGTCTCACACATACTTATTTTTTTCTGATCATAGTATGAAAGCAAGCAGAAGAAGTACTATCTTTCAGGAGCTGAGACTTGGGTGAAAATTAGCCAGTAATAATAAAGATGCTTTTCACGTATAATGATGATACATTTCCTCAGGACTGGTACACAGCAATATTATGGTACTAGGGAAAATTGTTCTAGAAAATCATGTTTTAAACTGTGTATGGATTAACTACAGGTTTAAGTTGCTGGTGCTGACATTGGATGAAAATACTGCTGGTTCAAAACCTGAAAGAAACAAAGGATATATTATACCTAAACGGGCTAATTTTCACCTAATAAAAGAAATGTGTGACTACTCACTTCACTGAATTTACATTTTATTTGCACTTTAGAGGCTTTGAACTCCCTGTGGAGCAACACATCTGGGAAGTGTCTTGCATAGAAGGTTAGACAAATGAAGAGCCTTTAATGTTTTATGGCAGTCATGTTAAGGAAAATACTTTCATTAGCTCTACAGACAGGTTATACATTTCAGGGCTGTTTTGTTTTATATTTTGAAGTATAGTTCAGGACTTCCTCTGAGAAAAATTCTGGAAATGCAGATTAAATGCCTCAGATGACACAGTACAAATGAGAACAATTTGTATCAGTGGAGAAGATTATGAGTATGTCCTCAGGTAAAATGCCTTGTGAATTTATATTTCCCATGGAATTCCTTTCACCGTTCCAGGATAATATTGCTCCATTTGCATTACAGTCTGTGCTGTATGTGGAAAGTATGAAATGGGAGTTCTTTCCACCTGCACCACAAACTAGACATTTTGCTGCTTCTGTTCCTTACAGCTTAACTACCCCCCTCCCCCCTTTTTTAAAAAAATCAGTTAGTGGTGACACAAAAATTATGTACATTAGCCTTTAATAAAGTTGATCTCTCAAGTAATCTCCCTTGCAAAAGTGTATTTTCAACCATTTTAATCTACTGTTTATTTAGAACACCAGACATTTTGAACAGTCACTGTACATTCTTGAGTCTCGCTGTGCTAAATATGTGGATTAGAGAGTTAACATGCTTATCTGTTAAGAAAACTAAAACTGTTTAGGCATTTCTTCAAAAGATGGCAGTGTGTCATGTTCAAGCAGAGAAGCTTGGAGGTTTGGACTCCTCTCAGCATTTACAGCAATGGAGAGCACTTAAGGCAAAGATGAACAAAGGTCAGAGGAAAATGACCATAAGTGTGTCATCAACTTGTAGAAGACAGGAGGACAGGATTTAGATCCTGATCATGAATATTGAAATATAGGCGTCTGTATGTAGATCTTTATGTTCCCCTTAGTCAGTGAAACTATACTCAGTACAGGCAGGTGTTATCCAGGCAGGCAGTCACCAGGTGCCAACTTCAGAGTAGGCTGAATCTCTATCAAGCATTTAAAAAAATTACCTGATACCTCTAGAATTTTCCTTTCTTTGCAAGGCTTTAAGAGTCTGTTATGTACAAGTCACAAGCTGACATGGGGAAAGCTCCATCTGTATTGGAAAACTGCATTTGTCTTTGATTTCTCTCTGGTACTGAGGTATGAAATGACCTTGTTTGTCCTATGAAACAAAATTGAACGGTCCTACCCTGCCAAATACAATGGATACATCTAGACTGATATCATGAGTGGTTTCTAGTGTCTGATAACTGACGACCTATGCCCAGGAATTTCTTGTGAAGCTGCTAATTATATTAAGCTAAAACTGTACCAGGACAACTAAGTACAGATTTCAGATCCAGTGATGGGGAACACTCCCTTGTGCTTTTCAATTTCCTTGCATGAACAGAGGTCCTAAGTGTGAGCATTCAGAAAAGCATTAATTTCTGATCTGAGCCATCTTCCTGTCTGTTTTAGGAACCAATGACCACTCTGCAATACATTATCACAGCTTTTATCTTTCTGTACATTCAGTGTTCTTCTCTGATCCATGTTTCTTAGTAAACAGAAAATAAGTCAGCCTTTGAATGTCATCAAATATGTAGTGCAAAGTTTTTGGTTGCGTCTCCAGCTGACTGGGAAAAGTTGAACCCATTGAGGCTGAAGGTTAATGTCTCTATGGCTGTTCATTAGTCATGGTCTGCAAAGTAAGTAAGGCATCTGGCCATGAATCTGTTACTGGACTCTGACCAAAGGCCTCCTAGGGTAACACAGATGTTTTTTGTCCTCTGTGATCAAACCAGACTATAGACAAGACTCACCACATCACCTCCTTCTTGTCAATGGCAGAAGGAAAGATTATGGTAGCCAAGTCTGAGACCTTTGATTTCCCTTCCCCATTGTCCACCCCCCAAACATTTTAAAACTATAGATGTGGAAAGCCAACAAGGCATTGCAAATCAATTTGGCCATAAACATATTACAAAACCTACAAATAATTTCAGAAAGTGAAAATTCTTTTTTAAATAAAATCATCTAAAGCACAATTTAAAATATTTCTTTCTTAGCTTAAAATAATTCTCATCATGCCAAATCTGCAGTAACTGTTGAGCCATGTACTAGGATTATTTGTCAAGTTGATTTTCCTCAAACTCATCACAACCCACGAGAAGAGAACTGCAGGCACTTGGTTCACATTACAAGAACCTAACTTTCATGGCACTAATGCAAGTTGCATTTGCTTTACCTGCATTCAGTTGTTCCCAAGCTTTGTTGCAGCTCAAGAAACAAACCCATTTATGCACCTTATAAATGACTTAAATCCTTGGGACATGCACACTAAGACAATGAAATGGCTTTTAAATTGTGGAGCTTATTTCCCAGAGGTTCTGTGACTGTCAAAACTATTGATGCATTCACAAAAGAGAAAATATGATCTCGACAGCCTTTGATGGATAGCAAACATGATGCTCTAGATCAAGTTTTGTCTCTTAAGGTCCTGAACCAGATTTAGTATCTGGATTTTAGTACATGTGCCAGCAAAAAGGTCATTCTGGTGTTTTGGTGCTCCCAGCAAAAACTACTGGCCTCTGTTGAAGTCAGCCTTTTGATATATGAAGTCAGACTGTTGATATATGATCCCGCTTACCTTGTTCCCTAAGCAAACCAGTATTGCCTCTATACACAGACCCCTTTTCCTCACGTTTCTAACAATTCAGTGGTCCCACTAGCCTATAACAAAATTCTATTAAATCAGTATGTATTTGTACATTACAATATATCAGAACATATTTATTCATAGTATAGAGATAAGAGGAAAATTTTATTTTGAAGAATTCTGGGTCATGTCTGAGCAATTTGCTGAACTTGAAACACAGTAAGTGCAGTTTTTTAAAAATAGTTTTGATGACTTGAAATTGCAGGAAGTTAAAACGGTCCAGCTCATTCTACTTGGGAGCAAAGCTTCCATGTTGTGCCTCGAAGTCACGCACACACCATTTTCTCTCATTGCCATCATCCAAATGAATGCTTCTGAAGTGCGTCATGTGCTAGGAATAACAGCAGCTGCTTTTGGGGGAGCTCCTCCAAGGTGTCTATGTGAGCTATACACGATCTCTCTGCCAGAGCCCTGAGAAAAAGCTGGTAATTTCTTTATTTTTGTAGCCTTGTAGCAAGGCTAATCAAATGTCCATTTTTTTAAAAATAAATCCATACTTCTTGAAAATATCACTCACAATCTTTGTTGTAATTTCATATAATGTGATCAGCTGGAAACTTCAAGAGCTCTTCTGGTACCAGGCTTAACCCCAGGGTTATGTTATTCCACTGCTGATTACGAAAAGCCAAAACAAATACATAAACTGAACAGCTTTTGTCATTGATTTCATTATTCTAATCCCTACTCCAGTTGCTCTTGTAAAATAATGAATCATCACCAACTTACTGCAAAAGAATATCTTCTTTCAGCAAGTACTACTTTTCAGTAGCATTTTATCACCCGACACAGGATATTATTTTCAAAAATAAATTGCTCATGATTTTTGGTCCTCAACCTTCAAAACAATTATAACACAAAACTTGGGCAAGTGAGTTTAAATTTTAAAATGCCTATAGCTACAAAATATGATGAGCAGAATAGAAAAAAATCTGAAGTTTGAGTACAGGTAACTCAGTTCTCTTATCAAAATTGCATTGTGTTTGACCATGGAAATAGTGACACTACACAGAAAATACTATAAATGCACAGATCATGGCAAATTACAGCCCACACAAATGTGCCATCCTATGAATGCATGGATTACAGGAGAAGTCTTAGTCTATAGGAATGTACTGTAACTCTTTCATGAACTCCATTTCCTCCCTTGAAGGAAAACAACATTATTGTAGCACCTACTTGCAGTGTGCCACATTTGCATACGTCCTTTAGTCATAACCAAGCAATACATTTTAGATTGCTTACAGTCATTTTCTCTCATTTCAGCCAACTTCATTCCAACACAGGAAAAGAACTGTCTACATGTCTGGCCTAATTTGTCAGGTTTGTGCATGGTTATGTGGGAAAATCCTGTTTTTGTGAAAAACTATGTCTGTAGAATCCTATGGCTGCTTAGGGAAAAAAGGGTCCTGGATTTTCATCAAAAGGTTTAGATTAAGTGTGAGATAGAGGTAA
Source organism: Phylloscopus collybita (assembly GCA_027886175.1). NCBI lineage: Eukaryota > Metazoa > Chordata > Aves > Passeriformes > Phylloscopidae > Phylloscopus > Phylloscopus collybita. The sequence continues at coordinate 24,355,026 of JAJNNQ010000026.1, read as the reverse complement.
GATGACTCAGATTTTTTAGATGTATCAAGGCCCCTGCCTAAATGGCTTTACCAGAACATGAGATCAATCCTTGGAGGCATACCTGCATTGATGCTGAAGCCCAAGACCCCTGACATTTGCTGTTCTGAAGTACACTGCCTTCCTCTCCTCCTATGCCCATACACCCTTATGGCATTTAAACCAGGTAAAAATCCCTAGTCAGCAAGCTGCAAGGATCAGACACTGTAACATAGAGCAGATTGATCCCCAGGGACTACCATTGTTGGAACCAGCAGAGAATGCCAAAATCTTGAGACAAACCAATAAACCATCAAATGTGTTTCCTGTTTGCTTGTTTTTTTCCCCCTCCAACTGCTATTGTCTTTTTGAGGTCCAAGCTGTACCTGCTCTTCATCAAATTTTCAAAGTCGTATTAAAATCTGATTATATTTAACAGGCTCTGAGTCAGAAGATCATTTGTATGCAGAATAACATAGTGAAAATCTAAAGTAGCTGTGCTAATTTCCCACTGTTCCCATCCTGCTGACCTTTTTGTTGCCTGGAGAAGAAGCCCAGAAAAAGCTCCTTGGATTAGCTCTTATTTGAATCCAGAAGAAAAAAACAAATCATGTTTTGTATTACTTGTTCTGTATCATTAAGATAATTAGATAAAAAAATCCCATCACAAGATTAGGAAACAGTATTTCTGTACTGAAGAATAAGAAACTTTAAAAATTAGTTGCATACTTCTTCACAAATATAGATGCTGTTTTTCAAATTTTCTCTCTCACACAAGCTGAGAATATGTTCAAATTTTCTCTCCCACAGAACCCATGAATTAAAATTTGTGAAAGGCTGGGACATGTCCAGGGAGGATACCTGAACCTAGGAGCTTAGAAGCCTTCATTATACTCATAATTCATACAGGTCAGAGGCTGCAGCCATTGTATACATGAGCCCAAGTGGTTGAACTCCACAATATAAACAAAATTGAGGTTTTCCATCTGGAGGCTTTCTGAAGCTCCTATAAAGAAGTGGAGATGGTCAGGGATAGAAAAAAAAAACACTTCTAGGTTGTGGAACGAGGAAGAGGTGGGGAATTACATGAAGTCAGGTGAGAAAGGAATGAGTATCAGAGGGTCCCTAGACACCTGTGAAAAATTCAGGTAACCTGAGACTGCTGCTCTGTTTATCATTTTCCCCTAGAATCTGACTCTGGGATACACATGCCAACTAGATGGCAATGCCTATTAAAGTCACAGTAACATAATGGTTTATGTTAGAAGAGATCTCTGGAAATAGTCTGATCGGAACCCCATTCAAAGCAGGGCCGGCTTCCAAGTTTGCCACAGATGCAATGGCAAACCAGGCTGCTCAGAGACAAACCCCGATCTCTGTTTTGGAGATTCCCCAGTCCATCCTCACCACCACTTCTGCAGGCAGCACTAGAAGTTCAGCTGCTCCCTTGACTCTGGCCCTTCCAGCTGTGGGTACACTTCTCATCACACCTCCTTCTACTTTGTTCTTCAGAGCTGTCTAACTTTCTGCTAATTGGTGATGCTGTTGCAGAGCTGAATATTCTCTGTGATTACTTCCCAACTCCTCATATAATAGAATCATTGAATGGTTTGTGTTGGAAGGGGCACTAAAGATCACCTTGTTCCAACCCCTCTGCCATGGGGGCAGGGACACCTTCCACTAAATCAGGTTGTTCAAAACCCCATCCAATCCAGTCTTGAACACTTCCAGGAATGGGGCATATACATCTCTTAGGCATCATGTTTCAGTAACTTGCCACCCTCACAGTACAGAATTTCTTTCTTATAGCTAACATAAAACTAACCTCTTTCAGTCCAGACCTATTGCCTTTTCTTCTACCAATGCATGTTCTTAGTGAAAGATACTGTCATTGTCTAAAAATCCTCTAGGTAAAAAATAAAGTAGAATAAAACCTATGCACTAAAAAAATTCAGAGAAACAGAAGGTGCAAGTTTTAAAACAGACATATTTGAGGGAACACTGCCTGATTTCTACATATATTCGACTAGCATCTCTATACTACTACCTAATTATGCTAATTAACATCTGTAATAAACATTATATTCTGAGGAATAGCAGTTTTTCAATTGATATTATAAAACTAAGCTGACAGCTAAAGGTAAGTAGTTGTTGTGCCATGGGGAAAACACATTTTTATTAATGCTTTGGGACCAGGAAGAGACCGGGCTGAAAATCTTTATGATTTATATATAATTTTTCATTTGTTTGAGTGAAAATATTGAAACATTAGGTTACCGTAGTACATGGTAAACAGGGAAGGTAGAGCCTTTGCTTGTGTCTGAATACATACTAATGCTAAAGGAGACTTTTGTTGTAGATGTTTTTCTACTTTCCAAAAATAAGAGAAGTCTTCAAATCCAATAAAAATTATTTTGCCGTAAATAGGTTTTGGAAAAATATTGTTTTTTTCATTTATTTTTAAAAAATAAGTATTTGAAACTGGAGGCCTAATGATCTCCCTAGACTGAATATATTTAGTGAATCAGTAGCCTGAGGATTTCCAGGCCAAAGTGCACTCACCACTTACTCAATACAGAATTCAACTCCTCTGACCCAGATGTCAAAAAGAGAAATCTGTAAAACTCACACTACTCGAAACAGACAAATCATGAACAGGAGAACCATTCTCTGCCTGTTTAAGAATAAGTCTCTTAAATATCTGAGAAGAAGGAAATACTGCATGAGTAATAGAATTTTAAAAGAATTTCCTGGCTACTGTTTATACAACAAATATAAAAATAATAGGTTATATTTTAACAAGCAAAATGTGAGACAGCCTGACATATGGTGATGATGTTAAAGCCTGGACCTTCAATCCCAGAGTTGTGGTAGGGAAACCCTGAAACTGGAGTGTCTCTTTTATTCTTCCAACTCCAATAATTTACTTCTAAAGTTGGTGTAGTCCAGTGATTGTTTGGATGAGTAGAAGTCTCCAAAGGCCTTACTTTCCATGCTCCAGTCTCACAATGTCTTTTGCAGGCTTGGTGTGGAAATTTGCAACACCCTGTTCTTCCATGGTTTCATTGCTAACAATGTGGTTTACTGATGAACAGCTGTAAGTGTCTGACAATTTGGAGAAGGGCTGTGCGTGCCACTTGCTCTGAATAAAGGCTATCTCTGTGCTACCTGCTTCTTTGCTGACTGTATATCTTTGTAAAATATACTGTTGACAACTTTAGAGAGTGGTGCTTCTGGAAAGTCTGTAGCAGTTGACAGGCTGGATGGGCACTGCTGCATTTCTTTTTCAGAAAGTATAATTTGCAGGAAATGGCCTAAAATTTCCAAAGTGACTAGAGAGATTTTGAGTGATGCTTTTTTATTCTTTCTTTTATTACGGTCTTTCCCTTCTGCTTTCTTTTTTCCTTCTTTCTCTCTCTCTCCCTTTTTTTCTTTCTTTTTTTTTTTCCTTTTTTTCCCTTGATCTGTCTTGCCTATGAAATTTAAAATTGTCTTTGTTCTTAGAAAGGAACAAGTTAGACAGTGCTGGGACAAATATATGTTCATCTTTCAAATTAGGTGCTCACAAATTTGTGCTGCCCAAATAATATTTTACTTTCTTTATACAAAGTAAAAAAAAAAAAAAAAAGAAAATCTCATAAGTGTCAAAGCAGACTTACTGAAGTGCTCATGCCATCAGTTCATTGGAGCGATGTGACTCCATCTCATGAGCAGCAGTCCTCCCCAGACTGCTGCAGCATGGGTCACTCTTCCACAGGCTCCAGTCCTTCTAGGACAGGCTTCTCCTGTGGGTGCCCCCTTCTCCACAGGCCTCCTGTGGGATCACAACCTCCCCTCAGGCATCCACGTGCTCCAGTGTGGATGGTGGATCTCTGCATCCCTGTGGATCTCTGCAGGCTGCAGGGGCACAGCTGCTTTACCATGAGCTGCACCATGGACTGCAGAGGAATCCTAGCTCCAGTGCCTGGGGCACCTCCTGCCCATTCTTCTCCACTTTGTTCCTCTTACCGTGTTCTCACCCAACTCTTTTCTGGCCACAATTACAACTATGTGATAATTTTTTTATTTCTTTTTCTTAAATCTGTTATCGCAGAGGCATCACCACCATTTCTAACTGGCCCAGCCTTGATCAGTGGCACATCCATCTTTGGAAACTGCCAGTGATTGGCTCTGCTGGACATGAAGCTTCTGACAGCTTCTCACAGAAGCTGCCCCTACCAAAACCTGGCCATGCAAACCCAATACACCATTTTATTCTCATGTGACTATAACCTAATAAATATGACACAATGTTTTATACTAGTTTTATAATATTGCAGTTTACTGTATTAAGAAAAAGAAGTCAATCTGAAAGGTATAATATATATATGTGATAATTGCATAAGTATAACACAATAAAAATAGAATAATATTAGAACATAATGTTTTAGACTGTAATATAATGCATATATACATGTATATATGTACAAAAATATGGATATGTAATGCCTTTGAAGTGCTTAGTATTATTGGACACACAGGCTATAATGGTAAGCTAAATGTTTCAAGCATCCTGGGGCCAGCAGTGCAGCTTAATGTAATTTATACTATTGAATTGTCTGCCCTTCCAGGACAGAGTGGTCACACTCAGACTGCCTTTTAGACATGGTCCTTGGCACATGCTTGCTTCTGAGTGATGCCTAGGAGTAGTTTGGGAGATCCTTGATTGCCCAACATAACCACACTAGAGACCATTGTTATTAGTTAGAGATACACCAACAAAGTTGAAGAATCGGACAACTTCTCTCCCCTACTTCATGTTTTAGACAAGGTTGTTGAGAGATTTAATCAACTCTCCTGGCAGATTTACAGAGTAATGCCACCCTGTTTTAACTATTGCACCTCATATAATTTCCATTATACAGAGTAGACCTGTAGTCCTACTCATGATTAAATAACCTGCTGAATGAATGTTATAAAACAGTACAGAGTGCACCTGATTTTAACATTTTTCTTTAATGTACTTTTAAAAGACTGCTCTTACTCAAATGTTGATGCTAGGAAAAAGAAGCTTCTGCTGGAATGCCATGTTTTATATCCCCATTACCATCCTCATCACAGACTTGATTATGATAATTGTCACACTCATCATGACCTACAGTTATTTACATTTTGTGCTGCCATGCTGTTTAAAGAATCATGTCATTGAGCAGGTTATAGTTGTGTTTAGGTAACATACCTGAAATTTAGGTCTCAGAGAATTCTCTTCGAAAGTTGTGGGAAGAAAGAATAGTCAAAGAAAATGGCAGTAGAAAGAAGAGAATTTGTGATAAACAATTTTAATGAATGTCAGTCACAGCACACCAGCTGCTAGAATATGGAGTGTTTAGCCAAAGGGCTGATACTTCAACTACTTATTTTCCTGTATAAACCTAATGAACTGAGCATCCACAGGGTCAGGACCCCTGCTTGCATTTTGTTACAGCTGTCTGGGGAGCTATGAATTCCATGGTGTTCCTGTTCTTAGCAAATTTCCGTGACTTTCAACATGTTGAGGTATTTGTGGATGGCTGGACGTGAAAGTAATCAGCTGTGCTAAATTCACTGAGAGCCCTTGAGTGCTGCCAATTTAAACTTTAGGCTGAACAGACAGTTGATAGAAGTAATTCAGCCAAAATAATTCTGTGGTAATATTGTTCAGGTTGTAGTTCTGTTCATTTTTTAAGTATTGACCACCTTTGTTCCAGAGAAAACCGCTAAACATAACTTTCCTTTAAAGTGCAGGAAGAATGAAGGTAGTTAAGAACTGTGAAATTCATTCGGATTTCTGAAGTCTTTGTTCAATAAGACAGCTATCATGCTTGAATGCTGCTACTCTTCTGGCTGGCATGTTTGTTGTAAAATAAGATTTTTCTTTCTTTTAAGAGCAGGTCAATGTTATTTGTCTTTTTCAGTATGTTCTCATTACTTTTATGAATCATCCTGAAGATTAGCAAAAAACAGTACTTCTGCTGTTTTCTGTTTGTTAGTCTTTATGCCTGGAAGAATGATTTGCATGCGATCCTACATTACAGCCCTGCAGTATTTCTTAGGCTCAGGCTACATTCAATTTGGCAACTGTCAGCAAAAAGTCCTGTATTTTGGCACTGAAAAAAGACCTCTGATCAAATTTTAATACTCTGCTAACTCTAAAGATACAATGACAAAGGGAAGCATGTAGGGTGAGATTTATGTCAGCTAATTCTAGGTGTTTTAAAATTTAACCCTAAAATCTAAAGCAGACACTCTCTTAATAGTGGTCAACAGGCACTTTCAAAGGATGTTTATTTGGCATGTATTAAGTATTACTTTTTAGAATAAATTGATCTGATTTGATATCCAGAAGTACCTATTGCCTGTTATAGGACTATAATGGGTCCCAAAGCACATTTAGCATTTACCTGGGACTTGGAGCTAACTTCTTATTCATGCTTGGGCAGATGTATCCTTCTGTTAACACCAGTCAGAATGCTTTTGTATCTCATGGATCAATATCTGAGCAATAAGTCAGTGGAAACTGTAGGAAAGGTTTTTTATTCTTGTGAAAAAATAGGAATAATGGTTTTAGAAAATATCCTTGCCATCTTACAGATGTGTTTTCACTTTCCTGAGTTTCACTTGTTATATATAGTCAGATGAAGTCATAAGCGTTAAAAGACTCTTTTTTTTATTACCAAACCTTATTCAATACATTTTTTTTAATCTTTTCCTTCTCAAAATATTTAATTCTCAACATTAAGTGAGAGCTGCAATTTTTTTTCTAGCTCTTCACAGATACCTGAAGCTTAAGTGAACCTCTGGATTAAGGATCATCAGGACATAAAACACCAAAGCAGAAAGTGACATTATGGCTCTCTCCCCAGAGCTCACTTGGTTCCCACCAATTTTGTCCATTTAACCTGCAAATCAGTCTGAAATCTAGCAATCTAAAGCTCTGATTTTTCATGTTGTGCTCCAGTTTACTCTGTGCCTGGAGAAATGGCGTGGATATGAAGTTACTCTTAGCCTACTGCAAAGGTGGGATTCCCTCACTCCTTGCAACTACATTGCAGTTCTTTTAGTCTGACAGCCAGGGGAAGTCTTCATTTAGTGATGTCTGTACTCAGTATAATATTTTTTGATTCAAAAATTGTGCTGCTGTATCATCTGGCCAACAAACCAGAAAATCTGTAGCCAGGTTATTTTTTTTTTTTTCGCTCATTATTTTCACATAGCTAATAGGATTAAAAATCCTGTACTCAAATTCTTCTAAGATGCAGACAATATCAGAGACACATAACAATAATCTAATTAAGCATGCTGGATGATCAAAATTGACCTGATGTAGATTTTGGTTTCTACAGATTTCTGAACATTAGGAAAAAAAAAATTGCATTTCTAAGTTGGAATTCTCCCATTATATTTTCAATTATTTTTGTTCTTTTTGGTCCACTTTCTCTCCTATGTCTCCTTAAAACAATTTACCAAATGTATATTTTGGAGATTAATTTTACAGTTCCCTGCAGTCCTTATTGGCAAGGGTTGAAAACAACAAGTAGATAACCTGGGAAGTGTTTAGTGGTGCTGTAAAGAAACCTGTGCCTTGTGTTTATGCCCTAATAACTCTGTTTTGATGAAGTGGTGAAAATGGGCCTTTAAAGCTGGGATTTGGATGGAAGGTCAGGTTGTCAGGGAAGCTGTGGTCCTTTTACCCTCCTCAAGCACAGAGTATGTTTCATGGCCTGAGGTTATTGAAGCCTGTTCCCTGCAAAGATATGAGCCTAGACTGATTCTAGTGTCTTCTGGTTTGGGTTTGTGATTCACAGTTTAGGCTCATAATATTTCAAGTTTCTTGTTTATGGTCAGAGAGTTTGGTACTTTTGACCTTCCCTGTGTGGAACTGTAAGCAGATTTACAGCTAAAACAAACTTGTAGGAGTGGACAAAAAAAAAAAAAATTGTCAACAGTGTAGTGAATTTACTTGAAAGGGAATGTGAACCATATTACACAGAGGCTCTGTAAATTTTTTAACTAGTTGTATCCTTACCTTGTAAGTGGACAGTAAACAGTTGCAGTGTAAATAAGACTTGGGATAGGTTTCTTTCCAGTCTATGGATTGCCAGAAGTGATATTTGTGCTTTCATGTCCTGACAAGTGGATAACTGGTTTTAGAGACTAGACTGCCATAAAGGAGCAGACATCACTCTGAGCTGTGAAACACTGGGATCATGTTAATGCAATCACAACTTAATGGGGAGAGGTCTTAACATTAGCAATTATGTACAAGAAAGAAAATAGGTTGAGTACTGCAAATAACTGCAAGTCTGGAAAGAGGCAGGAGTAGGCTTTTGACATAAGCACATTTGACATATAAACTATTGAAAAAAGTAAAATATTGCTAAGGAGAGAGGTAAGGAAGCTAACTGAGTGTAAAACATCCACACTTTTTTAAAGTAAAGCAGTAACATATATAAGAAAGTGAAATGTGTATGAAACTGAAATTTAAAAAAAAATGCTTTTAAGAACTGTAGCCATTCTGCTTTTAAAGTTCATTATGGTTAATGAATTACATTAATAATAGGTAAATACATTTACTTCTTACATGCAACAGTTACATATAAATCAGATATAGTCCAGGTTTGCAACATGTCATATACTCAGGGTTTTTTTGAGAATGAATTGCATTAACCATTACAGATTTTGTACTGAAATAAGTTACTGGTATCAGAAAGCATACCAGGAGCGCTTGTGGAGCAGAAGGCTGAGAGCATCCACTGTGTGGATAGCATTCCATGCTATTCTTGTGGTCCACTGCTGCTGAGCAGCCCCCTCATACAGAGTTGGTTGGTGGTGGTTGTAAGGTTGGTTGCTTGGGGTGTGGTTTCCACCTCTCTGATCTGTTATAGATAAACAGGATCAGCAAAAGGGAGATTTGCCCAAGGACACCTTGTTGCTAGGACAGCCAACCTTGTGGGAAATAGGTACTCTTGGTAGTTTATTATTTCTCAGGATTTGGCTGGATAGCAATGCATGTGAGTTTGGCTTGCATTATAACTGTACAGTCAGCCTTGAACAATGGACTCTTCCATGAATTTCTCTTTGTAACTTCATATTTTTAGTTCCCCCACATAGTATCACCAAGAGGTAAGATACACTAAATTTGTAAATATCTCTGTGAGTAAACTTATTGGCTGCTCAGGAGCTGACTGTTCTTCTGAGGTGGAAACAAGGAATTGAAGAAGGAGTAAGGAAAGGGCTAAAAATACATAATGGGAGAAGCAAGAAGGAAATTACAGTACAAAATAACCCTGAACAAGAACGTGTTCTTGTAGAACATGTTCTTTTAACTCATAGTTTAATGACAATGTGAGGTTCACTACATGGAATTCTTTGATATAAGACAGATGCTTAGGTCAAAAGTATTACTTTGTAAAAGAACTTGCAGCTATCTCTTCACTGTAGATACACAAAGAACGAATCTTCTGTTGCTGAGCTGGAGCCAAACTTTAATATCTGGGGTGGAATTTATATCTTATCTCCCCGGGTCTTGTCTGGCTCACATACTGAGCTACTGGCCCAGGTAATTTAACGTTCTGAAAGGGAAGCACGCATGACACAAGCACAGAAGACCTTGTTCTGATTTAACCTCAGATAATAATGCTATCCTTACACAGATCTGTAAAGATATCATGCTTGGAAAACTTGGCATATATTCAAGAGGGTTCTGGGTTTTTTTTAAAAACACCTGTCAACAACCTTCCTCTTTTCCTAAGAGCTCCCTGATTTATTAAATTATATAATTTCATAGCAGGTTTTAAATTCATGTACCATATTTTATTTTTGACCTAAGCTGGGAAATATTAGAAAGTTATGATAAAATCATTTTTGATGATCATGATTATTTCACAGCAGCTACTTTTCTTAGGCTTTTGTCCTTAGTTACTTCTTTATCTGCTTTGGCCTTTCTTGTTAAAGGTAATTCCCATCTTCTGAGAGTAAAATTGTGAGGAAAATGAAAATGAATTGTGATTTCATATATTATCTTGGCTTATTAATTTTTGTTTGATGAAAAGCTTGTACTGCTTTGATGGAAATGTTTTCATGTGTCGTTTTCAGTTGCACCAGTGCAGCTGCACTTCTTTTGTTTTTTACCACCGTATTTTGAACACAGGATATTTGTCTCAGCTCTATTTTCATGTGTTATGTAAATGAGGAGGTTTTCTTTTCTTTTGAGAAACATAAGGGCTGAGCAAAACCTGCAAAACCAGTAATAATGTATCTTACCATATCTAAGTACTCCTACTGAAATTTTAATACACATTTAAAGTCTGGTCTTTCACTGAGAATTTATGTGGAAGTGAGAGCATGAAATGTCTTCTTAAATTTGTTAAAATGCATTGAATGCATTATCTCAGAAATATAGTAAGCACCTCATGTAGCATTTTAGTTTAGTCAGAGTTTAGTTGGCCTTTGGAGTCCCTTGTTATGAAAAGCAAGAGGTTACAGGACAGTATTGACCTTAAAACCACTGGACAGTCAAGGTTTTTCTCCCATGTGTGTTTTAGGGAGTTTCAGAATATCTGTGTAAAAAAACCTCATAGTCTCATATGGAGTCTATCAATAGGTTACAGCAAATTTACTATGGATTATATGTCAGCATAAAGAATTAATGTTGATGAGAAGTAGTATATATTTATGGGATTTATGTGAGTTTTATGTCACAAAAGGTTATAGCAGGAACTTTAACTAACTTTATGTGGATTGGAAAATGTTAGATTAAATAAACCATCTAGCAGTCATACTTATAAAAGTTATTTTCTGACTGATAGTGACAATGCTGGTACGAGATTTATATACTCAGTAAGCAAAACTGGTAGCATTAACATGTGGCTATAAAATCTTCATGGCACCCATAATTGTAAAAAAACTTAAGCAACTCAGCTGAAGTGACTGAAAGTATGCACTGAAGTATTGTAATAGCTAAAATCCAGACATTGCATTTTAAAAAGAAGAGCTTTGAGTAAAAAGTTGCTATTGCAAAATACTCAGAGCTTTTTATAATTCTCTGACCTATAAAGTGACAATAATAAATGACACACAAAGAATTTTTCTCTTATTCCTATATTTTCTGGCAAACAAATAGCTATAATGACTTTTCCAGGACTATTTCTTTAAAAAATATCTTGTTAAATAGTATTTACACTACAGCTGGAGTTCCTCTGTCTAAATGTCTTACTGTTTAAACAGCCTAATGCTCAATTCAGTGTTGAATCATACTGAGAATTAGAAGAGGGAAAGAAAACTTTAATGAAATCCTGATATTTAAAGGATTAGAAACCAGCTCTTGCTGGGATTGTAAGAGAGTACAGAGCTTTAGCATATAACTTTCCAAACCTTTTCTCATATGTTTCCTGCTGACAGAAGAGACAACCTCATACTGTAATTAGACCAACAAAAGAAGGAAAAAAAATAAAAATAACAAAACCAAACTGGAAAGAAAGAGGAACTATACTTGGCTCTGCCATTTCTGAAGCTGAAGGGCAGAGGACCAGGGCAGGACACTAAAAAGATCCTTTTGTACATTGGCAGGATTATTTTAAAAAAACCCCATCTGACAGCAAGGTTCCTAGCCTCCATCTATATATTGGAAAACTTCTCCTAGTATCTGAGAATCTACAAAATTATTTCAGTTATCCAGAGACTACTTGTGATGGATACACTTGACTCCAGGCTGTACTTTGGTTTACACTGACTAAGAAGCAACAGAGACTTCATACCCTGTGCTGAACCTGCAAGCTGGAATACTCCTTACTTGACACTAAGATCCTTCCTTGCTCAGTGTGGAGACACCTCTTACTTGTGACAGATCCTCAGTGACTGATAACATGCTGAATTAATACTGAAAACCCATTATTTCACCCATTATGTAATTATTATGTAACTACTCAATGTTATTAGAAACATGGTATAGCTAATCCATTAGGCATAAAACTTTGCCTAAATCAGAGATTAAGACTGGATCTTGTCACACCTAGGCTCCATCCAGAGTTCTGGGGTGAAGCATGTCCTCTCTGAACCTCATGAATCAATGAGAGGGTCCTCCTTACCCTTTGTGCCTCCAGGTTCAGTGTGGATCATTCCAAAATGTTTTACATTCCAACAGATTTACTGAACTCTCTTATTGTTTCATTTGAGTAAAACATATTACTGCTTCTCTCTTTTGAGTGAGGTGCATTCCACTCATCCATGACACCAGCTGAACAGAGTGGCTACACCACAAGCCAGAGGAAGCTGTGAAATCCTTTCCCAAGACTGTGAGAGATTCAATTTGGCTAATAGGAGACCCCGAAGGTAGAAGTCTCTCAAAAAAACTAGCTGGATCAGCTTAAACTGCAGCTGTAAACATTTGATATTTGCAAAAAGCCCCGGAATACTTTCTTTTATTTAAGTCATGTCCATCATTTCATCCTCAGCTCCATTTTCCCAAAGGATTTCAATAAAAATTCTCTGCTTTACTCTGCCCTCTATAAAAGGAAGAAATTATGTCTTGCATATCATCTCTGGGGATTTTCTGTGGAGGTGTGGTGTGTGACCAGGTTTAGCATAACTTACTCCTATTCCTGTTTGTGCAGTCTCTCATGCACAAGTAGATCCAAAGGGGATAGAAGAATGGCTGGAAAATGATGCTTTCTGTTTATCCCCAGATGGCATCTGGTTCCAATGGACTCATTGCCAGCTGTCACAAAGTTAATTTTAAGCATATTTCATTTTAATTTGGATAAATAAATCTGTAATTATTTTGGAAAAGCATAATTTATTTAGAATTCTGTGAACATACACATAAAATTAAGTATTATGATTGTTAGTAATTTCTGAATTAAAGATACTATTACAAAATTATGTCAACATTTGTACCTTCTGGATTCAAGTGGGGGAAGAGAAGATGAAGAATATGTTTTCTAGGACATGAGTTTATAATCTGTTCTTTCAAAACTACAACACTTTATCATTCACTAGAGTTTTCATCTTAATTTTCATCATGTCTGTTCTAGGGTGACTTTATGGTGCTTGTAACCCCAATCATCTGTTCTGCATGTGCTGTATATTAAGTTCTGTACCTTTAAAATGGTTCTGGGAGCGAAGGGGAGAAAGCAGCAGCAGCAGTTTGTTTTGAGAAAACTGCCTGACTCCCACACGGCCTGGCTGCGGCGTTCGTCTGAGGCACGGACAGCGGTGGGACAGAGATCTCCTGTGCTTTTAGTTAGTTTTAGCTAGCTGAGGCAGAGAAGTTCCCTAGACTGTTTTTTTTTCCTTTTTTCTTGGGACTGTTTAAATCTGCTCTGGACTGACAAACCCAGAGGAGCAGCGAGGGCTGGCACCTGCGGCCCGCTGGGCCTGGCCCTGCGGAGGGAGTGGGGCTGGTGAGAGACTGAGGGAGCTGAGCTGCACCCACGGCACGGACTGTCTCTGTTTGTCATCTCTCTGCAGAGCGGCCAGAGGTTTCATTGTTTCATATTATTAATTCTTTGTGCTTGTGGGCATCTTGTTTGTTAAATAAATTGGTTTTTCCACTTTTCTCTGAAAAAGTTCTTTTTTCTGGACTGGCTGGGGGGAGGGGCTGTTAAAGTTTGCTTTCCAGAGGAACCCCCTTTAGAAGTTTCATCCCAAATTTGCCCTAAACCAGGACAATGTCCTATACCATCCTTCCTGCTGAAGTTCTAGCAGGAACAACTTTTTTTTGCCAGTCTAAAACAGGAGAGTTTCAAAAACTCCCTGAAGAAATTTAGATATCTAAACTGAAACTTTCCCCTTTATCTGTTGGGAGAAGGGCTGCCTTATTGATTATGGTTTCTCCCCAGCCTGCTTTGTATGGGTGTGTAACAGGAACACATTTCTGGATAGGCATTCTAGGATTTCCTAACGAATGCTGAGGTATTTCACCTTCTCATAAGTCTTCTAATTCTCCTTTGGCTCCAAGAAATCCTGTTGTTTGTCTGGGATGACCGATTTGCTCATTTTCTACTGCAAAGGCAATTCCTTTGGCGATAGCTGCAAAGTTCTTGCAGTTCTATGAAGTTCTTCTACCAAAGTTCTTCTACCAAGATCTAAACATAGTGTAAGTGTGTCACTTCCAGTCATAGAAGGTTCAGTCTTGTAATATCTGTGTGAGGATAAGAGGATGAGTTTTACAGCCTGTGTGTTATTTAGGAGCACAGGGCAGAGATAGACGTGGTCTGGGAGAAGCCGTATAGTTGGTTTATGAATTTAGGGGGTTAATTTAAATAACCATTTCAAACATTTGCCATATCTACATGTTATTTATTGAACAATTTGGGATAGCTAAGGATGTCAGTCCATGAATTCTCATTCCAATCTCTTCAAGTATTTCTGATTAAAATTCAAGGCTAGCTGTAGAGTGGTTCCTGGCATCAGCTACAACTGGGAAATCTGTCAGTACAGTGCTGTGGAATACTTAAGAACATTTTTTTTTTTTGCTGGTCATCTTGAAGTGAATTCCTAGTCTTGTTAACACTTGGTGATAATGCAAGTTGTTCCAAAACACAAAATTAACAAAATCCTTGTTATGTTTTTGGTGCTTCAGAGACGACTATATCGCAAAAACTTAGGCCAGCAGAGGTGCTTTGTTTCTATTGTCCTGTGGCCTTATCCTACTTGAAAAACCAATAATAGGATTTTTTTTTTAAATCTGGATCTTTAGATTTCTAACTGGTTCATTAAACACCATTATATGGTTCAAGAGAAGAACTGGAGATTTCTGAAAAAAGTTTCCTTAGGAGAAAAAATATCAACCCCAAATCTTCCTGTAGGTTTTAATAAGAAAATTTCTTATCCCACTGAAGGTGGGAAGAAGGAGAGAAAGCACCTCTATTCCTGAAGATGAGTTTCAGGTCACTACCATGAAAAAGTATGGCACAGCAGGAGTTTAGAAAGTGACCTGGCACAGTGCAAGAAAGTTTGTAGTCTTGTGCGCTCAGTGCTTTTTGATGGCTCTTATGTGCAGGGTGTGATGGTTTTTGTTTTAGAAAAATCTTGGCTTTTTCTCAAGGTAAAATGCATATGTATTCATATGTATTTCATAAACCAGATTTTTGTCCAGCTCCACTGAGAAGACTACAATATGACACTGGAAAAAATTGGATAATTTCTATCCAGAATTGCTCAATTTTGATTATAACAGACATATTTTTATTTAATCCATTCAAAGTAAAGCAGAGGGCCAGGGCTGAACAGAAGAAAAAAAGCTTCCAGTCACTGAATCATTGCTTTTCTTAATTTTTTTAAGAATGTCTCAGAACTGGTCTCATCAAAGCATTTCAAATTAAATTTATACAGTATTTTTTGAATTAAAAATAAATAAGTGGAAACTTTCCATATTCTTGGAGGAGTACGAAAGATTTTGGGGCAGCTAAGGTTTCTAATTTCCTTCATAATTTTTTTATGGACCATCAGTTTTAAAAGTAAAATATGATGGCTTTTAAAAACCCAGGTTGTTTTGCATGAGAAATTTTCTTGCATGATAATCCCTAGGTATTTATGATAGGAATTATTACGTAATTGAAAGTAAAATTTGCAAATCATTTGCTTGGCCTGACGAAGACTTATTAATATTCCCCAGTGCCAGAAGAAAAGTGGAGCATGCACCTTACATGCAGTCCCAGAGAGGCCTCCACGCAGCTCCTTCTGCTGATGGGAATCTGGCATATGCTCCTCCTGCACCTGCTGCTTTGCTGTTACTCAGGGACATATTGTTGCTCTCACATCATCTGCTTCTGATCAGCTTTTAACATCTGCCAAAAACCCAAGGACACACGTAGGAATTTTTTGTAGTGGAATGGAAGCAAATACATTTTCTTCCCCATGAAAAATGAGCCCATGCACAAGAATTATCAAGTACCATACCCTGTGTTACCATAATTAGATCCTTCCTGGGAGACCTTTGGTATCAGATTTGGACTGGCATCAAGGCCTTGTTAACTGGAGCTTTCCCATTGATCCTGATGGCTTCTGAATGAGGCCCCACCAAAGACACTGACATAAGTTCAGTCTCTGATTAATAACAAAGGCATTCCAATTTGGCTGCCACCACTGCAGTCTTGTCTGAATCAGGAGACCAACCTATGGAAAAGAAGAAAGGTAAGTGGTGGAAAAACATGGGGTGATAAAATTAATGTAACTTAAATTTAAAAACTATCAATAAATTGTTTGATCTTCATGAAAACTAAATGCAGTTGCCATTAAGTGCTTTTATTTTATTTTATTTTGTTTTGTTTTGTTTTGTTTTGTTTTGTTTTGTTTTGTTTTGTTTTAGTTTAGTTTAGTTTAGTTTAGTTTAGTTTTGCTGTTTTCTATAAGGATATAGGTAGAAACTCAGTACTGGCCCTCAGCCCTGACACTTCCAAAAACATCACCTTCCTGGTGCTGATGGTAGAAAATAAAATTAGTCTTATGGCAGCAATATGTGTTTTCTCTGTATTCTAGAGTCATGAGTACCTTTCTTTGAATTATTTTGTTAGAGAAGTAGTGGAAAAGCAGCTTTGAAGGAAATTATTAGCATGCTTGACAACATAAATCATTCTGAAAATCAGTCTGCACAGTGGTACAGGCATCTGTCACTGGGTTATTTTAAGGGAAAATGCTAAGTAGATTCCCGTTAGTTCCACCTTTACTCTACTTGGTTACAAACCAGAGAAAATTGTGCTAAAACCTTAATGTTTTCACCTATCAACCTGAATCACCTTTCATAGAATATTTTTCTCTGAGCGTTTTTCTATTATGATTAAAACCCCTCCCAAAAACCAGTTCAGAATATTTTCCACAAGACATGTTAGAGAAAATAAATCATTCTTTGGTAACGCACACCACAGAAATTGTCACGCTATGAGTGCACATTCAGTTGTATTCCATGAGAGTATCATGGGATTAGAAACATTTAGGGTTAATCCACTCTCCCTTCAAAACTGATGAAACCAAGATTACAACTGATTCTACCTGGGCACCTGAAAGGAAGAGAGAATACTTACCTGTTTGGCATATCCATAACAATGGATGTTCTGTGTTTAAATAGGAAGCCTGTGCTCTACTCACTGATTGCTTAATGTGAGATCTGTGGGGAGCTTTAAGGCACAGAAGACTCCTAGGAACAGTATGGCTTGAATTTCTTTTAGCTGTAGGGTGATTGCTTATAGCACATTGTTTTAAACTGAGGAGAAAATAAATGAAATCTAATGCATATCTTTGCTCTCTGTATAATACAACAGCTCTCAATAAAATAACCATGTTTTTGTTTGTTGTTTTTTTATATTTGTGTGCATCTGTGTGTGTGTATATACATTTTATGTATTTTATCTACACCAGAAATTGTTAAGGGCAAATGCAAGTGAGTGACTAAAATTTTAAGGGTTCCAGTCCCTTCCATGATGTCTAATGTGTTTTATAGAAATCAGAAGTTTAATGATGGATATTTAACAAGTATGGCTAATATAATGGTACATGGCAACAGAGAAAAGAAAAAATAATAATAAAACTTTACTTGAGAAAGTAACTTCATGATTTATTTCAGAGGGTCCCAGACCTTTGTCCTTCCGTGTGTTCCCACCAGCAGCAGGGACACGCAACAGTTGTAGCAGCATCCAGGATAGGAACTAGGAAACGTGCTTGCCAGAACATAAACTCCAAAAAACATTGGAAGAGGGCTGACAAGACCTCTTGTTGCACTTGGCAGGAATCCAGCTTACGTGTGCAGCAATGCAATGAAAAACTACCTTACACAATAGCTTGTGAGTTTTATTCACACAAAGATGAAATATTTCCTAGTTCTTATCTAGTCTTTAATACATGACATGGTTTCAGGCAGACCAATAGATTGCCTGGATGATACTTGACAGAAAACAATGAACAAACGAAATAGCCGACATTAAAATATGACAGGACTGAGCACGGATCTCTGGAGATGTAGAACTTCACCAGTTCTCTCCTTCTACCCAAAAGCCTTTCTCTCTTCTATTTACAGGATTTCTGAATTTTCAAGACATCAACTCTAGAAAACTGCATCTCATAGATGGGAACAAGTCCATGTACTGCCACAAGCATATTCTTACTTGCTCCCCCTTTTACTCATGTGCACATATGCAGAGGCTGGCACAAGGGGCAGTTTTACAAGAGCTAAGATGTTACAGCACCCCTTCACACAGAACCAAGTCTTGGTACATTTCAACAAATAATCCTGTCTAGCTTTTATTTCTTCTCACTTCCCACCTTTACAGGGAAGTGTTGCCATGCATAATGTCACCAGACACTGCCTTTAAATATCCTTTGGCATTTTTAAAAATTATGCTGAAATCCCCTTGCAGATATGTCACAGTCTGTAAAGAGTTATTGGGAAGGATACACAAGGCCTTTTTTGTGCTCAGCAATATCCTTGTTTCTGGCTGGCCTAAAGACCAGTGCTGTGGAAAGGAACATCGTGCAAGAGGGTTTGAAAACAGCTAGGAGGAACACAGCATTCCAAGTCCGAATATCTCCAAAAATACCTCTAAAGTAGCTTAGCATGAGTGAGAGTTAAAAGAATGAGCAAAGAGGAGAGCTACTGGCTAAAGGACTGAGTTTTTCCAGACAGGGAAGTATAACTAGTATTTGTTTGTTTTTCAGAGAAAAATCCCACACTGTATCTGAACGCCAGACTCCCTTATAAATGGACCCACATAAATCAGTCTCCTCCCCTGTCCCTGTCTCTGCACAGCAAACCGTGCCCAGAGTGACAGACTGCTCCTCTTCTGCTCCTGTAAGGGCCTCTGAGCTGCCTCTCTGCTGTTTGTCTGCAGTGATTCATCCCAGGATGTGAACCAGGAAAAGCAGGCTAAACTGTCTCTCCTGTGAGGAGAGAGGGGAAAAAAGGGACCCACGTATTCCTAAAGTATCTGAGTGTCTGGTTCTCTCTGAAAGGGAGAAATAACTGCAAGGCTGGATTTCAGAAAGCCACAGAATTTTAAACATTAGGGATGTTTTCAATAAACACTGAAGATGTTTGGCTCATAACTGTGTTCAGATTATGCATCTCAGTCTGCATGCTGCGGAAATCTGTCTCCACAACATATGTCAGCAACCTGAGCATTCAGTTGCACTGAGTTTCTTAACTCAACTCAGTTGCACTGAGTTGGAACAACATGAAATCTGCTGCTCTCACTTCTTGCTGCTGTCACCCATGTCTGTCATTTGCCTTAAGTCACCAAACTAGGAGAGAGGCTGAGGGGAGAGGCATCCAAAGGGTTCACCTTGATGCATGTGCTCCTGGGCCTTCATTAACTAGAGGAGATTCTCCCATATATCTCCTTGTCTCTTCTCCACTGTCTTCCTTTACCTAGGCTGGAGCATGACTGTTTTTTAAGAAATCAGGTAAACAGGTACAAAGACTTGTATTCTTTGGCTTACTCCTTCAGCTCCTGCTCTTCTCTCAGAAAAGTTTTACTTTAAGGTAAGACTGAGGTCTTATCATGATAACTATAATAGTCTTCAGGTAAAACAGAAGTAAACCAAAATGAAACCTTTTTTTTCATTATCTTCTCTGATCTGTCTGCACCTCCTCTAAGTTTAGGACTCACCCTGCTTGGTGAGACACAGCTTCTTGTGAAGGATGTGCTGAGAAACCATTGTACAAGAGCTACCTCTGCAATGTCAAAGCCTGAAGTTTTAAACCTGTCAAATACCTATCTAATAAGGTTTTAATAAACAGTGTTCTCTGGTGGCAGAAATTACCATGAAATCCATTCAGAGACTTTGCAAGAAAATTGCACAGCTGTAGCAATCTACCAAAGCTAACAGTAAATACAAAAATAACAGCAAAAGTCTTCAACAGGGATGAAAAGCACTTGGCTGTTAGAAGAGAATTCAGCTTGGAAAGGAAGTTTTTTAATTCTATGAGATGATGCCAGATCATAGCACCCACTGGGTAGCCCTGCTCAGGGCTAATCTCAGACAGAAAAAGATTTAAGTTTTCTGCTACTCAAGATTGCTCTAACTGTATTTTTGCTTTTGAAAACATCTTAAGCAAAAGATGTAGTAAAAAGGAGTTCTTTTAACTTCAAACTACTGAATGTGTTTTTTTGGCATCTGACAGAGGTAAAAAGATGTTCTAGTTTTAAATATAAGGGCAGTGAAGCTGGAGCTTTACCTGCAGCAATTATTGTATATCAGTAAAGTAACTAGCAATAACAGTAAGCTGTTACATAAGAAATAATTTTTTTTTTTTAAATTAGAATGAATGCAAGGTTAAGATGATTTTCAGGATGATGAGGACGCCTCCTCACACACACACATTATATGTGGTTTCTTTCTGTGCATTACCTGGCACTGAAGGTGCAGAGAACTCAATGCATCATCTCTTTTCATGTGAAGACAGAGAATGACAGCACACAGCCAGGCAGCCACAACTTGGAGACAACCCCCCTGCTGCCCACACCATGGACTGAACACAGATACACCACTGTCTGACATGCTGGAGGAGAAAGGGAGTACACATAGTGGCTTTCAGAAGTGCAAGGTTAACCTGATATGCTCACTGTGGAACTTATAAAATGTTTCAGGAGGAGATGCCAGTTGCACTACAGAGAATCTGGAGTTCCTTCACTTTTACAGTGAGGGAACTGTGTGCAAACTTGGCTGTGTCCTGTGCTTTCCAATGCAGGAACAGGGGAGCTCTAAGCCTAGGTTTGAGGATTAATCACACCACAGAGACTGGAAATTGCTAATTACTGCAACATATAAGTTAATGGACTTTTTTTTTTCTGCAGCTTCAAGATATCAATAAATGTGCAGAAGGCCATTTCCCATTCCTTTCTGTAATACTGTTAATTTCATAGTCATGAATTTCAGAGCATTTTCTTTCTTTCTTTCTTTTTCTTTCTTTCTTTCTTTCTTTCTTTCTTTCTTTCTTTCTTTCTTTCTTTCTTTCTTTCTTTCTTTCTTTCTTTCTTTCTTTCTTTCTTTCTTTCTTTCTTTCTTTCTTTCTTTCTTTCTTTCTTTCTTTCTTTCTTTCTTTCATCATGCCCTCAAGTACCCATCCCATGGTGACCCACAACCTCTGTAACTTCCACAGGACTAATTAAAAGGCAGGAGTGTGGTTTGCTAAGCATAATGAAGAGCTCTACACAGAAGTCAGGATCATTATTACTTAGGGCTAGCTAGCAGAGTCTGCCAACTCTTGGTTTATAAAATCATAACATACAGCTTATACACACAGATATAAGTGCTCTGTATCCAGTAAATCCCGTTAATGTTGGTGGATCTGTACTGTTTAGATTGATTATCTCCTTAAACTAAATTCATACAAATTCCAAGGCCCATTCTTCCTATCTGCTGCCAGAGGAGATATTTGGCACACATTTTACACTGTATTGCTTCATGAAATGACAAGTGGGCTTTCAAACCTTGTAAATATATTCCAGGATTAACAATTGTCCCAGGAAAAAAATCTGACGGAGTCTGACTACAACCGGGGGAAAGCATGCAGCTGACTAGCAGTACAAAGTAATGCCGTAAATCAATAATATGTGATTGTCTAGTAGATCCCCAGGCATAATCTATATTTCATCTGAGATCTTTACTTCCCAAAGAGGAAGAAAGCTGGTTTTGATTGTAGTATGGACAGCAAAGAAGCTCCTAGTGTAGAAGAGCAGGGCAAAACTGATGGAAGCTAGCTTTGGGGATCTTCTCTTGAGGAGGTGGTATGTGAGGGAGAAAAGGATAAATTCACTCCATTCCTTGCATGTGAAAATGGCCCAGCACACAGCAAGGGATTGCCACCACCAGAGAGGGGATCTGCAACCACCTGTGGTGGTCCCTGATCAGCAGTAGCTTAGGATACGCTGTATGAAGGATTACCATCATGAATTTCAGGCCAGAAAAAGGAGCTGGAGGTTAGTCCTCACAGGAAAGCAAATCCTCACAGTGTCCTACACAAAGACAAAGCTAGGGCTGCTTATTATTGCAGTGTAAGTATTGTATCTCCATAGATGCAGGCTTATCAGTTGTCATGGAAACTGTCCTGGGACCAGTCCATTAGGGGTAGCATGGAGTCAAGACTTCTCACCATCTGATATGGTTTATCCTTTGAATGCTTTTGGCTGAGTCATGAGAAGGTCCCTAGGGAAACCTAGGTTCCATCTGTATCTCTGTACCCCCCAAGCCATGAGAACAAACCTGCTGTTGTTTCAACAGCCCTGGAAAAAGGCTGCTGAGGGGTTTGTGGACTGTGAGTGCGTGTGCAGGGAGAGGCAGGGTATAACCCATATAAAAGGTCAAGAGCTGAGTCCCTGAGCTGATGAACAACGTCAGAAATATTGTTTGGAGCTCTCAAGACTCACCTTTTGTTCTCAGACACCTGAGAGGGCACTCTCTTCAAAGATAATGTTGCAACTGAGAGGAAGAGCACCTTGCAAGGGACCTTGATGTGGAAGAGACAGCAGATTGAACAGATGGCATGTAAAGGGTTTTTGAGCCAAGTCCATAACCACTTGTGTGTGTATAGCTGGGGTCATCCTGCCAGAGTAAGAAAATAAAATGCCCCATGAGGTCAGTGGAAATGTTCATGCAATGCTGGCAGTGGCTGCAGAGGAAGCCAGGTAGGAGATCATGTGAGCCTCACCAGCCTCTGCTGCCAGTCCCACTGGGACTTCCTCAGTAGTCAGCATTTGTAGAAAGAATGCCAGGGTTTAGGAGGTCTTTAGAAGATCTTCAGGATCAGACTTTGCAGACCACCACTGCTGGAGTAAGGTATTTGCTCACTTATCGAGACTCAGTTTGCAAACACCTCTGCAGAATGCTTACCTTGAGGTGTCCCCTCATGCAAAAAAAAAAACAGTTAGGAAGACAAATCTCAGACCTTGCCTATCCAGGTTTAGAGACAGGTGGTGGGTGGGTTGCTTTTCCTGTTCATTGTCATGAGTTAAGAGACTACAGGAATGAAGGAAAAAGAAATGCAATTAATTACATACTACTGCCACTGCTGCTTCAGGTTTGTGATACTTACTTGTGATACTGAAATAGTAGCTAGTCTGAAATTTTTGACAAACTCTTTTTTTTTTTTCTTTTTTTTTTTTCCTTTTTTTTTTTTTTTTTTTTTTTTTGTCAGCAAGGTATCCTTGTGACAAAGACTTAAACTCGAGGCAAAAATGTTTTTTTGAATATGTCTCTAAGACTCTTTCCACATCTTTTCCTTACCTTAAACTTCCTTTCATAGGAAAGCAAATTTTTTACTGAATTTTGCATACCTATGTTAAAGGAAGTCTGCTGTTAGCTTTTGGACTGGGACTAAGATGAACTAGGAAAGTAACTGACAGCCAAAATAAAGACATATATTTCATCTTAAGTCAGTTCTGAATGTCAATTGACTCATGAAAATGAACAAGTGTCCATGTGCCAGACTACTCTCTGAGAAAGATATGCAATTTTTTAAAGCAGAATTAGAAAAAATAATTATAAATTATCTAATTGATGATTAATAAATTTCTGAAGTAAATTTTTTAAAATACCAAAGCAACATAATTTCTGGATTTTGAAATAGATGAGAATATTTATAATTTAAGAAAAAAAGTAAATAAACCCCAAAATATTATAAAATTAAATACAGTTTTCTATTCAGGAATTTACTGTTCCTATCCCCTGTTTAAGTTTGGAACATTTCATCTTCAATAAATATTTTTATTTGTACATGGTCTTCTGGAATGGTCCCAGTTTAAATGAAAAGACCAACTTCTTCTAGATTGCCACCTCATTTATACAAGTCTGGCTGGAAAAAGTAAATTGAATGAGTTTGGCCTCATTTTTCTAAAGCTTAATTTATGCAGCAATACACATTTACATATTAGTTCAAGAGGGCTTTTTCAGGACTAGCTTCTGAAGAAAGGAAGTACAGGTCTGAACATTTTTACTTTGCCAATTTCCTTAAAAAGATTAAAAAAAAAGGAGCAGAAGTGCTCAGAAAGTTTCTGCAAATTCCATCCAGGTGTCATGAACTCAAATAACCCTTTGAAAGATCCATTTTAAAGAAATAACTTTAAAATAAAAACTATCTGTGGTCTCTTTGGTTTTCCCTAGGTCTTAGAATGTGAAAGCATTCTTTTTAATATTTTCTGGAGAACAGAATGGTACTAGTAAGAAAGTTGAATGTGGGGACTTGGGATTTTCAAGCATAGGAAGTGAATGGCATGCTTGTGTTCCTTCTTAATTTTTGCCTTTTTTTCTTTTTAATTAAAAAAAATGAATAGCAAGGGACAGGAAAAGTTACAGTGATGATACTTGAAAATAGACAGGATGAACCACTGAGCTTGAAGGGCAGATGTCAGTGGCACAAAAGTCCAAGTGATAGGTGGGTGCTGATGGTGCTTCTCAGGGAATGATCTGGGGCCAATGAATGTTTAAATGCACCCTGGGTAATTTACTTTACAAATAAAATCCATATGAATTAAACTGTCAGTAAAGTGCAGGGCAGGGCTGCAACTCAGAGGAACCTCATCAAGCTGGAGAAATGAGCAGACAGGAAGCTCATGAAGAGCAAGGAAGGGAAATCCAGTGTCCTGCCATTGGTGGGGAAATAACCATAGGCACCAGTACAGTCTCAGAGCCAACCAGCTGAAAAATGGCTTGGCAGAAAAACGACCTGGAAAACCTGATGGAAAACCAGGAGCCAGCAGTGTGCTGAAAGCCCACTGCATGCCAGACTGCAGGGGGAAGACCAATGCCTACCAGCTGAGTGAGGGGATCCTTCCCCTCTGGTCGGCACTGGAGGGATACACCTGGAGTTCTGGGTCAAGGTCTGGGTTCCCCAGTGAAAGGGCGACACGGACACACTGGAGGTACTTCAGTGAAGATCCATCCAGAAACTGGAGCACTGGAGCACAAGATGCATGAGGAAATACTGAGAAAAAGTTGGCTTGTTGTCCTGGGGTGACTTTTTGATGCTTGTATCCCCAATTGTCTGTTCTGTTTATGCTGTATATTGGGTTCTGCACCCTCCAGACTGGTTCTGAGAACGAAGTTGGGGAGAGAAGAAGCGCAGTTTGTTTGCAGAGACGGTGTTCACTCCTCCACATTCTGCTCCGGGACTCTGCTCGTCTGCAGCAGGGACAGACAGCGGGACAGAGATCTCCTGTGCTTTTAGTTAGTTTTAGCTAGCTGAGGTAGAGAAGCTCCCTGGGCTGGTTTGTTTTCCTCTCTTTTTCTTGGAACTGTTTAAACCTGTTCTGGACTGAAAACCCAGAGGAGCACCGGGGCCCAGGGGAGCATCTTCCATCACTGGAGGCACTGATAAGAGACTGAGCGAGCCGAGCTACACAGCAAGGACTTTTCTCAAGGTTGCCATCTCACCTCAGAACAGCAAGAGGTTTTATTGTTTCATATTATTCATTTTTTATGTTTGTGGGCACTTTGTTTGTTAATGAAATAGTATTTCCCACTTTTCTCTAAGGAGATTTTCTCCTGGACCTGTTGGGGGAGGGGCCATTTTCCTGGGCCCTGATGCCCCATGGTGTCCCACATGTTTTTTTTTTTATTTTTACTTTGGCAGCTTATTAAATAATATTTAACATGATTTAACATAATATGAAAAAAATTCATTTAACTTACCATCTTTTAATAAACATTTCAGAGGCTTGATTTCTATCTACCCTATCTTATTTCAGATCCTGTACCCAGAGTCCATAGTGACTTTGTACAGCTATTAAAGAGCTAAGAAGCTCTTTAGCCATGGTAGATTTTATCTGTGGCAATCTTGTATTCTTTACCTGCTCTTTCACACAGAATACACTAGATGGCAATTCCATTAATCCCAAATAAGTTATGTATAGCTAGTCTTCCCCCTTCTTGCCCTTGTGTTGATGTGTGGAAAGCAAAAGAAACAAGTATCACTGTAGCAGTGTTCATGACTGGATGAACTACCCATTCCTACTCTTGATTGGTGTGTCCAGTATGAAGTAACCAGACCTGAAAGACAAGAAATATTTTTTTTTTTTTGTTTCTCCCACATCTAGAATCAGAGTTCCCCTTGTAATCTCTTCCAAGAATAATGCTACACTATGCTCCTCCTCACTTGGATTTAATTTCCTGCAAAAACAAATAAGTTTATGCTGGCACAAAATACTGATTTCATAATGTATGAGATATGAGATCAGTATATAGGAGTGCATATCTCATATTGCCCCACACCAATAAATATATTTGTCCTGGTTTAGGGCAAATTTGGAAGAAAACCTCTAAGCAGAAAACCTCTGGGAAGCAAACTCAAACCGCCCCTCCCCCAACCAGTCCTGAGTAGAAGCAAACAAAATTTTGACTTTGTATAACAATAAGTTTATTTGCTGTGAAGGTTATCAAACACTGTAAGAGGAAGCCTGAAGATATGTGGGTCATTGTCACCCCTGCAGGCATTCAGAACTCAACTGGATGCAGCTCTGAGCAATTTCCTGAAATTTCACACTTGTCCTAGCTTTGAATAAGGATTTGGGCAAGAAAACCTTCAGATATCCCTTTCTTTGATTCTATGTAACCTTATTATTCTTTGATTCTATGTAACCTTGTTATTCATTTTTATGAAAAACCAGATAACATTACATATGAAATTTTACTAGCTGGGAATGCTTACAAGATGGAAAGAAAGACAGGGTTAAGAAGAAATGTACATAGTATATCCTCAGTGAATACACAGAATTTTGTACTATACATGAGAGGGAAAGAGGGGTACTAGGGCTTTGATGAAAAAATATCAGGGACTGGACCTGTGCATGTATGAGGATACTTTGTCCAAGGGATTAGCAGGAGCAGGTTGGAGCAGGTGGGCAAGGTGATTGTTCCTATGGGCTGAATTCAGTCCATCATTCACTGCATGCCATTTAAGCTGTTTGCAGATGATGTATCACCATATTATGAAAATACAATTCTGGTTTATCTTTAATCTAGGCATAATCACAGAATGTGCCACAAGCATAGTGAATCTCATTTGTGAATTGAACCTCTTGTGATTTTTCCATGCTTGTTCCAATGCTTCTTATGTTTTACATTTGTCCTTTACATAATGGGGAATCTTCATCAAATGCTGATGTAATTACCATTAGAAGCATAAACAATTTCTGAAACAAAGTCAAAGGTCTCATTTTTCTAAGCAGTTTCTAGGGAAAGAAATTATTTAAAGCTTTAAAACATATTCTCCAATTTCCTGGGTCTGTATTTTTCATGAAGTAAATGCTAAACACGTACAAATTAATTATCTGATGCCCTGTCTTAGCAGAGAGCAGATCTGTCAAAGCTTTTGTGAAAAGAAAGTCTTCATATAAACTATCAACAGTAATTAAGGGTCTCTCCTTTTTTTATACAGTGTTTGTTCTCCAGGTATCTGAATGATATAAGCAAAGTCATTCATCCTTCCCCTTCCTCCTCCCCTTCCCCTTCCCTTCATCTCCTCCTCACCCCTTAGCTTCTCTAGATTATGGCCAAGTTGTGTTTTAATAAATGAAAACCTAGTTTTCACTGATTCTTCATAATTTTTGGCAAAAGGATGCTATTCTGATCTCTACACCAGTGTTCAGGCCTAGTCTTTTGGCTTGGGTTTATAGTTGGGAATGTGAAACTGAAATGAATGAAAATTAATGAGTTGACTTTTAAGAGTAAAATGACCTATTCTTAAAAATCTGCTTTTTTCTCCCTCCACTTTTCTTTCATAACTGTAAAAAGAAAAAGAGAAAAGATGAGAGGGAAGGGAAGGGAAGGGAAGGGAAGGGAAGGGAAGGGAAGGGAAGGGAAGGGAAGGGAAGGGGAGAAAAAGAAGAAAAGAAAAGAAAAGAAAAGAAAAGAAAAGAAAAGAAAAGAAAAGAAAAGAAAAGAAAAGAAAAGAAAAGAAAAGAAAAGAAAAGAAAAGAAAAGAAAAGAAAAGAAAAGAAAAGAAAAGAAAAGAAAAGAAAAGAAAAGAAAAGAGGAAAAGAGAAAAGAGGAGGGGTTAAATAGTTTTCTGATAGTTGTTCTCACCTAAATTCATCATCCTCTTTCTTTTTTAATCAGCTCATGCAGTATGCTGAAGGGATGGTGCTGATTAGGCAGTGTATTGTGATTTCCGATTACAGTTCACTCTGAGCAGATCTTTGAGAAAAGAGGCATTTCTGAAAATGGGAATCTTTAGAGCAAGCAGAGACAGGGCAGGACCACAGAGTTCAGATCCAGACATACATCACAATGTGAGTGCCGACCCAGTTAAAGCTCACAAAAAGATCTGTCAGCTGGAAAAGCTGCTCTCAGGGTCTGATAAAATGCTTAGGAAAAACCAAGGGTGCTCTGAACACTGCCAGTGCATTACTTGCTGCTTTTTTAAATTGAGAAAAATTCAGAATCAGGGTCACAGATAAACTCTATGAGCACAGTATCAGCACTGGCAGGAATAAGTGGGAAGCACTGCTGTTATACTTTAGAGAGATTAAATCCTCCTGAAATTTTTATTAGTTGTATGTTTACTGTTGCAGATCATGTGAACACTCAGAAAACCGAGTGCTTGTTAGATGGTTTGGCTTTTCAAATTTTATTTCAGAATATCATCAGAAAAGTCAAAGGATAGTATTCAAAATGTAATTTTCTAATGTGTTGAAGAATGGAAAAAGAAGGCAGAATTTTTATTTCATAATCTATTAAGATCTTTTTGGTTTTTAAAAAATGCTTATAAAATAATAATTTCTTATTAATGGAGAAAATAATTTTCTTTTTACTTTTAAAAAGCAATTTTAAAAAGCAATTTTTTTTAATCAAAGAAAGAAACAGAAAGTTAGAACGTAAGACACTGTCAAAGCAACTAGAAGGATTTCTCTGTTTTCCCACTAGAAAACGAGAGGAAATAAGAAAAACTAGTTTAAAATTTTGCACATTACTCTCATTTCTAGGTTTTGGCTTTGTCCTTCCTTGTATATTCTACACTTTCTGAGATGAAAGAAGTGAAGAAGAACAAACTTTTAAGGTAAAATATCCAACTCCATTATAAAAAATAATAAATTGAAAATAATTAAAATATTTTTGGAAAAGTTTTGTAAAACTGATAATTTTTATTCAAAATTAAAAGCATTAAAGAAAATTAGTTGAAATAGAAAAACATAAATACCGTTTAGCCAAGTTATTAGAAGTATTGTTTCTTGCTATCTAAATATATTTATATGAAATATAAGTATATATTTTTATGAATGTGTATGTATGTGTGTATGTATATATATATAATAATAGTTTTTGTGGTGTTCAGTTTTGTATTTGCACATAGAGTCAGAAGAAGGGTCATGAAAAATCAGTCCAGCCTAAATAAGAGATGATTGCAGTTGTAACTAAATCTGGGAACAAAATTAAATACTTAGCAGTAATTAACAGTTGACTTTTAAGAACCAATAAGGTCAGCTTTGGTGCAATCTGAAGGATTGCAAATTAATGTTTTTATCCTTTAACCTTTTATCTTGGGACTAACAAGATGGTTGCTCTCAATTACTGAGCCATTCCTTTTGTATTTTTAAAATATTGGGATTATATTAACAGGTGTCCATTCCTTAAAATGTGCCTAATTCTGCCCAGTAAGTGAAAAATTGTGAGTGACTACAAGAAAGATCCTCTTCCCTCAACAATAATGAGAGGGCATCATGACTGCTAGCATGAACACATACAGGAATATTTTGCAGTAGAAATTTTCTTACAATTGTTCTTATACAAGAATGTGGTAAAAGAGATTTCTGATTTACCAGCCTTAGATAACTCCTTAAATAACATCAGTTAATAGGTAAGCATGAGGGATGTCTGGATTAAATGATTATTAAAGGTTCCATTTACAGTTTCAAAGTTAATATATATGTTGCAACTTTATTTTGCTTAATCCCTTAAGGCAATGAAACTACCCATGGCAGATAGGAAAAACCCCCAAATTTCTTGCCTGGGAAAAAGCTTTGAGAATAACAGGAACTTGTAATGAAAATATTATTTGCACCTGTTTCCTGTCCCAACAAGAATATTTTCTAATGTTTTTCAAGTTTAATTGAACATGCCCCAGACACTGAAGTTTCCCCTTCTGCCCACAGGGGATTCTTCTGTTGTCTAACAGATTTCATTATCAGGATGTTTTACCTGTTCTAAACCATCTTCATTTCACCCCATTTCTCCTATTAAACACTATTTCCAGACACATTTGCAAGAAAGTTTAGTGTGCAAGTGATTTAACATGAGAAGAGCCATAAATACCAATAATGGAGAGTAAAATCTATCCTACTACTTTCTCATTTTCTAAGGTGCTTTTAGTCTTAACACTTAATTGCAGCTGACATTTAGAGAGACCCACATTTTAAACCTCAGGCAGGTAGTGAGCAGTTGGATTAACAGTTCATTACCAAATCCTTCATGCTGGCATAAATCCAATAAGATATGCTAAGGAGTTGTTATGAATTCTTAAAACCCTTTCTCCCTGTATAATTATGTACCAATCATTGGAACATCACTGCTGGCATACTCAATAACTCACAATTATATCGAAGTGAAACTGTTTAATATTTGTCAACATTTTTCTCTTTCACCTTTTAATTTCTCTTCATCTTTTTTCTCAAAAATATTTGGTGCAATGGAAGCCACATAATTAGTGTTGAAAACACCAGTTTAAAATGAAGAGTCTAGTTCTATTATTAATATAAGCATATGTTTCAGATGGGTAGTAACTTACTGCATATCATTTTATCATGTTTCTTTATGGAATTCAAATCCTCAAAAAAGGTGACTTGTATATTGTCTTATGAAGACCATTTAAAATTTCTTTTTGCCTCAATATGATGATTTTCAGAACATGTATCATTCTTACACTGCAATTAGATTCTGGTGTTTATTTTTTCTTTTTTTGAGTCTATAAAGGAAAGGAGTGTGTATATTAATGTCAACACTTTTCTTTTGCTATAAACTAATCCAAATTAGTGATTTTGGGACGTCAGACCTAAGTAACTGTCCTTGATTAAAAAAAAAAAACAAACAATGAAAGTGTGAACTTTCAAAAATAATTTTTGAGTACTTTAAACGTATATTCCGTCTTGAAGATCTGTGAAAGAAAGGAAATTCATTTATCCATTCTGATTTATTTCAAAGATAGTTCATCCGTCATGCTGTTAGGAATTTTAGAAAGTACTTAGTAGCATTTTACTTTTAGGGAAGCAAATAGAAGTAGATGTTGAATGATCTGCTAAAGAATATGTTAATTACTCCACTATATACCCAATTTGCTCTTTCGTGTGAAACTGAGCTCAGGCAATCAACTTCAAGATTTTTACCCCCCAAATATTTTAAACCAAAATATAACCTGAATATTTATAACAAAAAATAAAGTCCTAGAGAAAGCTATATTTTAAATTCAAATTTGTACTAAAAAACATTTTTTTCTTAATTTTACTGAAAATTCCAAGGGTTAATTACCTCCTCATATCACATTTTCTTACCTCTGCTACCCAGGCCAATTTTTCGCACACATTTATTTCAGAAAGGTTGTGAGGGATCATGCAGGCATGCAACCATGACAAGATAAAACTACAAATCAGCATAAGGAAATTTGACCTTGATTTTTCTCAAGGAACATGTGGTAAAAACTTGAAGGAAAATCATAGGAAATAAGGGACTTAGAGAAATTGTACTAGGCTAGTTTTTCCCTTTTTAATGTCTGAGCCATAGGTCCTGCTTTAGGCATAATTCCTAGGAAAACCAGACTGCTGCAATATTCATAACTGCCTGCAACAGATGTTGAATGCACTTCTCTCCCGTTCATACAGATGGAATGTGCATGCTTATGTTCCAGCTTACTTGCAAAGGGAACAGTCAGATCTGTCAGGAGACTTTCACTAAGCATCATCACATAAAGCATCTCTTTTCCTGTACAGACAAAGGTCCCAAGAAGTGGAAG
Organism: Phylloscopus collybita; assembly: GCA_027886175.1. Lineage (NCBI taxonomy): Eukaryota > Metazoa > Chordata > Aves > Passeriformes > Phylloscopidae > Phylloscopus > Phylloscopus collybita. The sequence continues at coordinate 24,323,087 of JAJNNQ010000026.1, read as the reverse complement.
GATTTAATCATGTGTGAATCATGAACTATTCTGTAACACAAACATGCTCTTGAATGGGAGTGTGTGCACATCTGAGGTGATAATATTTAATGTAAGGAAGCAGAATTTGAAGGTAAAGGTATCTGTCAGCTTCGGACTAATAGCACATGTTTCTACTCTAAAGGTCCTTTATTGCAAAAGAAACATAGAGGTTATAGGGGCATTTCATCTCAGTATTTTTCATTGTCTACATCCTCTAGGCTAGATTTCTTCAAGTAATATGAGGAGACACAGACCTGTGCAGAGAGTGATTCTTGACCCCTATATCTGTCACCTCTCTAGGGCATCACCATCCAATGAGATTAAATAGAAGACTTCCATTTTTTCCACTGTCTGCAAAAAAGAATCTGCTGACCACACAAGATTCCAGTCATCAGCTTTTAGCCAAGAGATTGATTAGTGCCCCCATCCCTGAGAATCTGGCTTTGAAGCACCTGGCTGCCTGTATCTTCTCCCACTGCATTGCAAATCCCATGTCTCCAGATGTTTCATTAAGCCACAAGAGACCTGACGCCCACTTTTCAAATACTCTTCAACACAGGCTGCTTTATTTATCCTTGCAGAATTTATCACCAAGTTCCAGGTCATACTGTCAGATACACCACAAAGCAATGACATCTCCTAAAGCATCAGGTGAATAACAGGGAGATGGATAGATTAGGTGGTAAAACTTTGTGGCAAAAAATAAACCTGCCTGTAAAAGACAAGGTGCTTTCCTAGGTCCTAGGCAAGAACAGATAAGGGATTTTAGAGAAGCTGTCCCAAACCTCCCTGTCTTCAGCTTCAATTGCTGTAATTTGCCCATGTGCGTGGCAACAAGCACATGGTAATTGCACCCCCTCAAAAAAAGCCTGGAGCAAGAACAGTTCTCAAAAACATGACTGCAGCACGACATGTATGAGTGTGAACCACATGGATACACACTGCCTATTTGTGTGAGAGCCCACCCGCTGAACAGCTCTGGTGGGAGGAACATGATTTTGGCTGCAATTCTGCTATCTGAAAAACCCTTCTCTGAAGCACTTGGCTTTCTCCAGAGATACGAAAGGTGAGGCAAAAGTGCCCTGAAATCAGCTGCTGTTTTTGGACTCTGCCAAAAAGATGACATCTAATGGGCTGCTTATATCTACTGTCAGAAATCAAATCCTTAAAGATAATTTTAAACAAAAATCACCAAAACACTTTTTGCCAATCTAAATAGCAACAGCTCATAGAGACGAGTGGCTGCAGTCCCAAGAATGGATCAAGTACAAAATAGACAATCCTTTAGTGATATGAGACAGACAGCCAAAGAGCCATTTACCCACATTGATGCAATAAAATATTTAATTGCATATGCAAATGTGAACCAAGTTCAACTACTAACCTATAAGTGCCAAGTCCACCAGTAAACCATGTCTCTAAATGCCACATACACATGTCTTTTAGATACCTTAAGGTGTGGTGGTATCACCACTCCCCTGGGAAGACTTTTCAATGAAGAAATTTTCCCTAATAGTCAATCTAGCCTCGCCTTGTGCAACTTGAGGTAATTTCTTCTTGTCCTTTAACCTGTTGCTTGGGAGAAAAGATCTACCCTCACCTGGAAGTACAGACATGAATGCATTTCTGAACTTCAATAGCCATTTAATTTTAGGGCACCCCTAGAAACTGGGAGACAACTATATACAGTGATGCACCCATTCAAGCACAGAAAGACATACAAATGATTATGAGATGGCTTAAAAGAGTAGATGGAATATATTGGATTAAGATATAAAGTAAGAAAGTGAAATTTAGACCTAGATTGCAGCCTAGAATAGATGTCTATGTTGAATAACTAGAATTTTCTATGTATGGCTATTCACTTAATAGTGAATACATACATCAATTTCTTGCCCAGAAAGGGAATGGACAAACTGCATTAAAACTACCAGATCATCTTTTTGATCAATTATCACAGAGAACTGCAAACAAATCAAATTCCAAACAAGTAATTTTTTTTTTCCCAAACAGTCATGTTATGCAAATTCTCCTGTGAACCATTACTATTGAGATTCCAGGCAAAAGCTGTTTGTGATGTCCACATAACAGAGTGCACTTAAAATGTCAGGATAAAAATCTGCAACGATAAGATACTGAGTCTGCCATGCAGGGACAGATGCCAAGATAATAACACAAAAGCTGTGCTGAGCTGATTCTCTGTCTGGAATGGAAGACGTGGACTACTGAACTTGTTACACAGTAACCTGAAGATGGGAGTGCTGTTGGGGAGAAAGGCAGATGTATTCCTGCAAGACACTACAACACTACAGTGCAGTTTCTTGCAAAGCAAGACTAATCTCAGAAGCTGTGAGAAACTGACAGAAAATAAAAGTATGCAATTCAAGTTGAGGCTTTGTCTGAGGAGCAATGCTGGGCATTAGGTCATGAACAGAAATGAAAGCCGTAACTATGTCAACAGTGAGAAGTGCTAAACTCTGTGACATATTTATGTAGAAGATGGTTGCACAGGATTCTGTGAAAGTATCCTGAGGTAAATATATCATATATTTGCCTAAGGAGCTTACCAAAAGTCACTTAATCTCCAAATCTTGGTTTTATCAGAATGTAAAATACTGACCTAGAACAAAAAACCCAACCCAAACTCTGAATAGAAAACACCTGTACTCTGTTAGCTAAAATAGATGGCAATATGTGGTTTAAAACCCAATCCTTCTCATTCCTTTCTGCTGTCTCCTTGTATTAAGGACCTCTTCTTCCATATTTATTGTCTAGCACTTTCTGTGCTTTCCCAGGCTACAAGCACTGCACACACTTTTGTTCCTGAAGAGTCTTTGCTCTTTGTGGAAATCCTCCAGACTGAGTTCATGAGCAGTCCTTGCATCTCCCATCTCTTGCTCTGTGCTCATCCAGAGATGATGTATGATTGGCACAGCCACCAACTCTCTCAAAAATATTTTGGCCAGGTATTCACCCACCTCTGCTGTTGAGTCAAACCTTTGGATGAGGTGAAGCAGTCCCCTGTAAGGCAGAGATAAACGTATTGACCAGAAGGGTTTCCATCTCTGTATCAGTCATGCTGGTCTTTTTGTCCCTACACATTGAGAGAAGGCTTGATACCACCAGCAGTATCATCTTATGTTCCAAAAGATGGAATTCCATCTATAACCAAGTGTTACAAACAACATGTGAGCCCTTAAATAATTTGAAGCAGGCAACCACATTCTTTTGCACTGTTCATGTAAGTGTCAGTGCAATATCTCTACAAAAAGATTTTGGAAACTCCTTTTTTCTGTGATGTGGTGCTATTAAATGCTGCATGTTGCTATCAACACCACTCAAACTTCTGCTTTGCAGGATTAATTTGTGTTTTTTCTCACCCCTCAGAATTTTTCTTCATTCACTGTAGTTACTCTCACAAATTATTTCCTCCAGTGCATATGTGAGTATTGGTGTGAACAAGTGCACCCATTTCATGTCTCAGTTGTCAAAGAGCCCAGCACAGTGCTTTGAAAATTGAAAGCACTGTTAATGAGATGTGTATTAAAAGAGTCTCTTTTATACTCTTGTGTCTTTCACTGTGAAGTTTATTTTATGGTTTACCTATCTCTTGTTCCAGCTACAGCTAACTTTTGAAAACAGGAAATAACAGATCAGCTGTCAGTATGGAGTGACTAGATTGCCACCCCTAACATTAGTGGAGCAGCAAAATTAATCTGAAATTAGCATGCATGGATGGGATTCAGCTGCCTGTATTTTCCACCAAAGATGTCTAAGAGGTTATTCAAGACTGAGAGAACTAAAAGTGAGCCAGTGTCAGCATAATTTTTAGTAACAGCAATTTTAAGCATGCATTGTTTCTCCACTTTCACTGGTGTTATGAGTAATTCATTTTGCTGTTACGGCAAGATATGCAAGATTCTGGTGTTCTGCTAAAAGCACCTTAGCCTGGAATATCATCAAACAGTAGGTGATCTGGACTCTGTATTCTCATTTTGCAGATTTGAAATGTCTGAGATATCTCTGAGTGCCCTGCAGAGTCAGAACAGTCCTAAGTCCCCTCTAATTCAATGAAAGCCAATGTGTGCTGTCAACGCACAGGGACCAAAGTATTGCCAACTTCAGAAGACCAATTCAAATTTTTAAATAGCCCCCTTCTTTTTCCCATTGTTAAATCAGAATTATGTGCAGCTGCCATACCTGAAGGATGGGATGGCATCCAGAGGGACCAGGACAAGCTCAAGGGAAGTGGACTCATGGGAATCTCATTAGATTTAATTAGACCAAGTACAAGGTGTTGCACCTGGGTCAGGGAAACAGGCAGTATTGGGGGATTTGTGAAGGATCTATTCATCCCCCAGAGGTAAGCCTGGATGGAGCTCTGGGCAACCTGACCTGGTAAAAGGTGTCCCTGCCCATGGCATAGGGGCTGGAAACAGATGAACTTTAAAGTCCCTTCCAATCCAAACCATTCTATGAATCAGTTCTATGATTCTGAGTCATTCATCTTGGGCTAATTTTCTGCTTTCTGGTGAAGTCATGTTCTTCCTGCTGTGTTCTTTTTTCCTAAAGTCATTCAATGGTCAAGTCTCCCAATCTGTGCCATTTTCACATCATTTTCCTCTTTCTGAATCTGCTTTGTGGGCACTGCTCCTGTATTTGTTGCAGCTCTTATGCCATTGAAATGATTCATCATCACCAGCTGGCCCTGTTTGAAGGGGCAGAGCACCAGAGAGTGAGAACTAGCTGATTAAATAATGTGGAATCAAAATTTTGAGATGTTCCCAGCTTCCTGGATGTCCTAGATAGTTAAAGGCACTGCACATCCACTCAGGGCTTCCCTGTGCTTGGGATCATAGCTTCATTTCTGGGGATCCCACTCATCCCACTGGGCGGTCTAGTCAGCAAGAGGGAGCTTGCTTCATTAATGAGTAAAGAAAAGGGTATTGGATGTGTAATTTTGTAGAGAGTAATGAATACTATTTGCTCTGTTCAGTTTTTGGGGAGGTTTTTTTTCTACTTTTTTTTTTTGAAAACAGAAAAAAGAGAAGGTCTATATGACAAGTTTTTTAGTGAGGCAAAACAGAGACTAGGACTTCTAGTCTAGAAATTCTCAGAAAAGTTGCAGAAAATTAAAAATGAATTTTAAAATGAATGAGTAAAATTCTATTAATTCCTTGTGTAAAATACTTTTCAGCATTAAAATCTATCACTACAATTCAGTTTTCCTCAATTACTTTCCAACCTGGAGTAAACTAAATTGAAATAATTAGGGAAGCACACACGCAAAATTTTTATGCATTTTATTTAGCCCTTTAAATCATATATTTAGTTAAACAGGTTTGTTGATGCTCTAGAGAGTTCCTCTAAGAAAGTCTTGAACAAGAAGCAAGAAAGTAGATATACTTAACTATCACAGCTCTAATTCCCCTTCAGATAATTCAGAATAAAGATCACATCTGAGGCTGAGAAAACCAATAAAAGGTGCTTATATACTGCATTATCTTATGGATTAATAAAATGTCTGAATATGGTTGTAACTCTGTTAAGCAATGCCTGAAGTACAGAAAAGATTAGAAATAGTCAAAGGAAATATACATCCTCAGCTTCCAGCAAAAAAATATTAAAAATATTCTATAGCTGTGGTGCCTTTCATATTTATTTTTTATTGGGTTTACTCATTTGGTATTGATTGGGCATGACTTTCAAAGCATGCATGGGCAGTGCGTTCTAATTTTGTCCACCTGAGTAGATAAAATTGCACCAGGATTACACTTGCTTTAATTATTCAAGGAAGTTAATGTTATATGATTCATGTCATCCTAAGAAAGAAAAGTCCCTGAATTTCTGATTCCTGGGTCTTGTATCTCAAATTGAGTGCTGAATGCTTTCAGTGGGTTGTTCACAATGAGCCCATAACAATTGTGCAATTCATGAATATGACAACAAAAAATCCAGAGAAGAATGATTTGATATGTAAGTATCCAGTGAAGATATCTACTTGTTGAATTCAATTATTTAATACCTGTATGCACCAAATGTGGGAAAGGAAGAACACATGAAGTCATAAAAACTGGTATATAAGTTCACTATTAGATATAATGAGAAGACATTAAAAAAAAAGAAATCTTCCAATAAATATTAGGAAAATCTTTTTGATAGCAAGACTATTAAACAGCCTGCTAGGGAAGTGACAAAAAGCAAGATATTAGAGGCATCTACAACTGGACAAGACAGGGGAAGTTGAATTGATTTGCTTAGGTCTGTATTAGAAACATGGAGAACTAGGAGATGTCATCAATTGCAAGCTTATGCAGTTTATGCAGACACAGGCCACAAATACTTTCACTTGTGATGCAGGTGTACATTTTCTGGACAGGTATGATTCCTTTGGGATTCAATTATCCCAAACTATGCTGGGAATGAAATAAAGCATTATGTGGGAAAGGGAGCTACTGAAGTCCATGCTGAAAATGGACACGAGTGATAAAGTGGCTTTGTTGGGCACCTAGTGTCCAGTCTGGGTCAATCCATTGCAACAGACCACTTCTACAGGACACATTTTGTCCTAGGTGAATATTTCTCTTCTTTATTACTACTTCATTGCATATTATAACTTCAAGGTTGTACTCTTCACAGAGTATGGTAACTGACAGCAGAAGTTGCCAAATACATATCCTTTGCTTTCCTCCTGAATAATATTACAGAATCACAAAATATTAATTCCCTTCTTCTGGTCTCCTTCCTTTTCTTTTTCCTTCACTCTAGACAAGCTGGAGAATGACAGTCTCAGTTGCTGAGAGCTTTAAGCAAAAACCAGAGATTTTTCTAGTTTAGTGCTAAAAAACTTATCACAAAGAGAAATCTTATTGGCCAGATGTTTGGATAGCTATGCTCCCTGATAGACAGTTTGCTAGCATATGAAAACTTAATGGTAAAAAACACAGTATTTTTTTTTTTTTTAATAACAAAGCACTTCTACTTTTGGTATTTATCTGGATATAGAATAGCTGTATATAAATAGAAATTCCCTCTTCCCTTGAATCCTTGTCCATAGTTTTATCAGGCTGAAAAACAAACCCCAATAATATATTTGATGGCAAGGGCATATACAGCATTTTATATTGAATACTGCAAAAAATTCAACGGGGAACCATGGCTCCGTGAGTCTGTAAATGCAAAAAATAGATTTTTATGTTGCACTTGGGAATGTCCAAAGTCACTCAATCTTTCACTTGTATTATTGCCTCTAGATTTCTGATTCTGCAAAACACTTCGATTAATTCTAGACTCTAAAAAAGAATCATGAAAATGGTATATAAACATAATGAACTAGGAAATTTGTAATTATTTTGGATAAAGAAACCAGATAAAGGGATCATAACACCATATTCAGATTATGTGTTTAAATAAATGATGTTTTTAAATCAACAATGCATAAGTACAATATGAATCACATATGGATAACTCAGCATCCTAAGGGTTGTTTTCTTGGAACATTACATTAATTATTAAATGAGTACTTGGAAATTAGAACTTAAGAGAAAGTTAAACCCTAACAATCTTAACAGAAGAAATATGCAAATGTTGAACAGTGTCATGGAGTGACAAATATCAGTGTTGGTGAAACTAAAATTAGTGAGAAAGAGATTTGAAAAGTTAAAAAAATTAAATTGGGCCAGATTTATTAGTGCCCCATATTTCCTTACTGGTGCTTATGGTGTAAGTCCTACTGCTAAAAGAAGCTGATAAGAAGCTGGGAAAGCCAATAACTATTTGCTTCTAGCTAATATCTGCATTAAGGATACTGGCTGAAATTCATACACCAAAGCCTGATTGTTAGCTTGAGTCTTTAAAGAGCAGGAATCTGTTGAAAATATCAAGAAAAAAATGATAAACAATATTCTAAATGTAATATGCCACAAATGAGGAAAAGAAAAAGTGCTTTCTATTGTAAGAGACCTTACTTTTTTCTGAGATATACATACCAGCAGAAAACCATACCCAAACAAACCTGCCAACCAACCAAGAAGTGTAAACTAACACTTATGGAAAAACTATGCAATTTGCCTGCTAGGTAAAACCATGCTAAGCAATCCAACTCTCTGTAGGCTCTATCTGTATTAAACAGTTTGAAATAATTACAGCATCTGAATAGGTTTCAGTCTAAAAAAAATGGCTTTTTCTTACACTGACTGTCTGAAAACTCATTCCAGTGTCAGAATTAAGATCAAGCTGAGTATTTTGTCAGTGCTTTTGATTTTTCCAAAGCTGTCATTTGGCACAAAGAACAAAGGTGTGGGTGAGCTTCGAGAATGAAATACAGAAGGTGGCAGAGTAGATTAGGGGATGGCTGAAGAGTTGGTAACGAATAGCTGATGATCTGAAGGACATACTCAGAGAGAAATGCTAATAGTGCAGGATAGCAAAAGAGGTGAAAGTATCATCCTTTAAAGGAGACATGAAGAGCAGACTTTCAGTAAACGTAATCAATCATTTGTATTTGCTTGTCAGGGATACTGTCTGCTTCAATTCATGCCTGTAGGCTTGAGGTGAGGTCATGATCCACAAGCATTCCATTAGGCAGAAGTTTCAGTTCACTGTTGTCTCGGTGAACGGAGAAGTTTTATCTCATTTTCCCCTCATTTTCTCAGTTTCCCCTCCCCTGGTTCAGTTAACCAGTTCAAGTATTCCTATGCCATGGTGCTCTTTGGACAAGGCTGTGGTGGGAGCAAAACTAGTTCACCTTATCCATGTCAGCAGAAACAAAAGCAGCAATGCTTAGGAGAAGGACAAAATATTTTTATTAAAAGTACTGACAATATTCTGGTTAATGAATAAAGAGTGCTGTGCAATCAGAGGTATTGCCTCATTGATGGCAAGAGATAATGCTGCAAGAGAAAGGGGGGCATCTTGCTCACGAGAAGGGCTACAGGAAGAGAACAAACACTTGATATTGGTGGTCTGCAGCATAGCAATACCACTGAATAAAACCCCTTCCAATAATTTACTGACCTGACAACGCCTTAAAGGCTGGCATTTCTTCCCTTGTTGCTTAGCACATCTCCAGTTCATGTAGCCTGTTTCATGAGCTCATTATAGAACCTTTGCATAATGTATTGCTGTGCTACCTATCCTTTTTGGAGTTTACAGATTCTATTTTCTGCATGATAAATGTTATGTCCGTGTGAGGTTTTTTTAAAGGTGATGTGTTCCAAATTCTCACTGTTCTTCCACTTACCCAAGAAGTCTCCCTTATTAGCAGGAAAGCTTTCTGCTGAACTGTTTCCTTAGCATTCCTTATTTTGCTCCAATAAGACCATCAGTATCAGTTCTCTCTTAGTGTGGTTCTTATACAAATGGTTGATGACATTTCTGGTTAACATTATTTAACAGAGTAAGAAAATGAGTGTATATGAAAGAATATGATCTAATGTATTCTGCCATTTGAAACAGCTGTCAAGTCCTTGCTGGCAAATTCCTAATTCTCTGCTCTAATTCTGTTTTTGGCTCTACACCCTCATTCTCCAGATAAGACTTTCACATGGTAGAGTTCTATGTATTAACTCATACTAGGAATGATATCCTTACTCATCACAAAGCAAAATATGGTTTTAAAGCAATAGTGATGTGCTGAATGTAGACTGCAAGTACAGGAGATATAAAAAGCAGCACTTTCAGAGGAAGCTACTACAGGTCTGGCTTGCATCTTCCCTGGTGGTAATCAAAGACTTGTACTTCAGTTCAAGCGGGAAAAAAACCACTTCCAAATACCATGTCAAACACAGTATGTTAAAACCAGTGATACCCAAAATTCTACATTTTTCCCAGACACATAAACCCCAGCCATGATATGATAGAATTTATTATTAATAAAACAAACCAAACCCTTCTGCTTCCTGTTTTCTTTTCAAAAGATGTAATTTTCTCTTTAGAGAAGGTATTTCTGAGATCAAAACCACACTATATATTCTCCAATGAATACATCCAAAAGTCTTTTACCAGATCTTCTACACTACAAAGTTCTCACATCATTAATCCACCATTTATTGTAATTAATATATTGGCATTCAATCTGTTAGGCAAAGCACAAAGCAAAGCTTAGGATTTATTTTTAAGTCTTCAGATGACCTTCTTTTCCAATATGAAAATAACTATAAATGTGTTACAAAGAACTGGGTTTTAGACTTTGCTCAGAACAGCAGACAAAAGCCTTTTTTCATACCACTTATGAGAGAAAGTAATTAGAACAGCATTTCAGTTGTCTTCACATTCTAACCACAAATTAGGAAAAGCTACTAACAGTCTGACGTTCCTGAAAAAGTTGTTGCACAGAGTGCCATATAAACATAAGGAATGCCTGGGATGAGGAGAGAAATGGCCAATACTTTTCTTAGGAGCAGGTTTATAAGATTCTGTATCTAAAATGAGAGATCTTTGCAGTCCATTTTATTCTAACTTGTTGACATGATTTTATGTAGAATTAGAAAATGCTGATTTGGACCACGCATGCAAGTGCCAGCAACACAAAGCTAGAGTTTGTACAAAAAGCTGTACAGTATGATGACAGTACTGAAAGAAACAGTTGCTCATTTTCATCCATAGCACTACTTCCTTCTATTTGCTTTCTTCACAGAAATTCAACCATTCAAGAATTTTTTTTTCTTTATGAAGCGTAATTTGCTGCCCCCTCTTGTTTCCATACATTGTTGTTTGAAATAACGTATGACATTGATAACATGTGAAACTTTTTTCAAGATTTTCACTGCACAGAATTGTAGGGCAGGAGAAGATTCAAAGTTCAGCAGATAAAGTTCTCCTGCCTCACTTTCAATTGATTCATATCTGCAGAAGATTTTTATATCTTTACAAAGTATATATAGTTTTGAGAAGTCATAAAAGTGGTTTTATTTGCCTTCATTTCACAAGTGTAAAAATTATCCTAGCTAAAACCCAGAGAAGACCAGAATGCTGTAAATTTTAATAATATTTTCCTTTACCAATTGAAATAATTATCCATATCCATTAATTACCCATTTTTATAGGTAAAAGATCATCCCATTGCTCACAGTCTGATCTAAGGGAGTGAAAACAGTAGCTTGCAGCCCTTCCAAGTGATATCTCAGAGATGCATGGAAGTGATTAATAAGAAGACATTTAACTATAGGGATAACATACTGAGACAATAAATCAGTATGATTAGAGGAGTCAAAGCTAAGCACAACGTATTTTCTCCTTTCTAGAACTTTCAAGAACTTGTCCAAAAATAATCCTGTTTTCAAAAGTGAAAAGTCCATTAACAGATGCTTTTGACGACATCACTTCTGAAGTACCCCCCTGGAAAGGTACTCCTAAACTTTTGAAGTCCTGACAAGATCCTGTAACATCTGCTCTGAATACATTTCCTCTTGAAAACATTTTTGGCAAATTAGCTTGTTCAAAATGGGGAAATAACCTCTTTCCCAGGAATAATGGCCAACCACAGATTCTAGTCTCAGCAGTCAGTGCCAAGCATTTTTACGTTTCTTTGTAAATCAAAAAATCCAGAAAGCAAAAGACACCTTTAACAGATAACATTGTCATTTTAAGTCAGCAACCAGATGTGATTTTAAGGCTAAGGAGTCTATGAATTCCCTGTGTCAGCTTTATCTCCTGATACTTCCATTTGTACAGCACAGTGAAAACTGATGGATGAAAGCAGATCTCCTTAACATGCTTATCAGAAGACAAAAAAACCAAAACAGCACAAGTTACACAATACTTTAAAAATAATGAAACAAATACAGAACCCTCTCTCCTGCACAAACTAAGAAACTAATTTTCTTGGAAAAATGAATATTCAGATCTGCTGTTAGTTTTTCTCATCTGTACCACTTGTTGGTTCCATGTCATCAATCATTAGGTTGTACATTCATGTTGCCAAATTTTCAAAAGATTTAGTTTTTATCTAGACAGTAGGAAAGTCAGCTTTCAGAACTCAGTGTCATGTGTCAAACAAGAAAATGGTGGTGAGTTTTTTAAACCTCTGAGAACTCTGAGAATTTTCACTTTTAAATATGGACTTCAAAGGATAAGCCCATTATTTGCTTTTCTTTTAATTTGTCAAACTTTATCACTCCAGCTCTGGATTTTTGAAGTTTACAGTTGTCCTAGGTTACAATGTAAAATGTGCCCAAGGTATGTATTCTATCCCCATGAGCCGTTGGAGCCAAGGTGGGGCGGTGTTTTCCTTATCTTCTGTTAACGAGCCTAACAATGCCTTGCCACATCACTCACAGATAACTTCCTCTGGGAGTTATCTCTGTTTAATGGGCCATCAAGGACCCACTGCATGACTCATTGTGAGATGCTCCGCCCAGGGGGAGGAGCCAAGCATTCCCACCTGGATATAATCCAGGGTTTGAGACATTGCAAGCAGCTTTTATCCACTGGACTCCCAGAGGAGACAAGAGCTACCAGACCGAATCACTGCTTTGATAAGAACATCTCATCTGGTTCCTGGAGGAAGACTGGACCCTTCTCACCATCACTGGACCCTTCTCTCTCAGGATCATCTCTACTCCAACAGAACCACATCTGCCACTCCAGGAGGACTTACTTTTGGACTGCTTCAAACACCCTGACCAACAGGGTGTCAGGTTGTATTGTTCCATTTATTTTATTTTACCTTTTTTTTTCCTCTCTTCTTCTATTAAATTGTATCTCTGACTGCGAGTCTCACTGGTTTTGCTTTCAAAGCAGCACAGCAGTCAGTGGTTTTCTCTGATGCTCATTGTATTTTCTCTCTCAAATTCATAAAAAAAACCTGAATGTAGCTACAGTCTGATGTAGCAGATGAAGCGTATGCCTCATGCACTCAGACTTTGTTGAACATTTGGTAAGCATATTAGGATGAGTTTTCCTTTGGGTGTCACTGCCACATGAAAAAGCAGAGTAGTCTAGACACAAAACGTATTGAAGAGAGACAAGCTGAGGCTACAGGATCTCTTCCACATCTGTAAATCTGTCCAACTTTTCTGCATCTCAGTAGAGATTAATGTGTTTCTTTTTTACACAGCATTGTCCAAACCTGAACTAATCTTCCTTAGTAAATATGTGTGAGTCCCATTCTCTAACTCTGACAGTAACAAGTCTACTTCCTCCCCAAACAGATAAAAGTATTCCTCCTTCCAGTGGCCTCCAAACTTCCAATAGGAGACCACCCCGGCCTGTTTTATCCCCCATAACAAGCCAAGGTATTATTTGAAATTACAGTCTTTGTTACGGGCTGAAAGTCTGCCCAGCAGTTCCACAATGTGGAAAGCAGCAGGGCAGCAACTAATCCTGGCCAGCCCTACACTACAGACACAGTCAATACACAGGCTGGCAAAACTGTCAACATACTTGGTAGATAAAAATTCTACAATTGGGAAACTTTTCTGGTTTTGAGAAAAATCACATTATGTAGGAAATAATATTCCCTGCATTCTTAAAATCTGCAACCATTTTCCTTCTTCTATATTCAAATTGAAAAGTAATTTTTTATCGTTCTGGATAGTATTTTTAGCCATAGATATAGACAGGAGGGATGCTGTCTTCTCCAGTATCTTTTTGGGTTTTTTTTTCAAATGGGAACCACCCTTTGATACATCTTTCTTTTTAGTTATGGTCGTGCTCGCTTAGTCTGGTCCAACAGGCAAACAAATGCTGCTTTCTTTTGAAGAGATGATGGAATTGGTAGCAACCCAACAACAGGGTGTGCCCACACTGAATATATTCAGGCACAGAAATAGCCTGCAATTAAAAGTACACTTAGAAATAAAACACCCTGACCATGTTTGGTTCCTCTCATGACTGCATGAAAATTGAAAAAAAAAATCATTGCAGAAGAACTACTACATCAAAACAAAATCATGAATAGAGTTAAAAGCTATAAACAGCCAATAAATGAAAAGGGAAACTTCAGCAGTTTGGAACATGTAACATTCCTCAGAAGGTTTGTAATGTGGGAAGAAAAAAAGCATTACAGAACATAAAAATATCCCCAGTTTGTGTTGAAGTGTCTGGGTTTTACATTCAGTGATTTAACTGTAGGTGTAATGTTCCATATTGGTGTTAATATTTATCAAACTGTTGATCCTGCAAGTTTAAGATAGAATTAAGTTTGGAAGCCCACCCCAAAAATATTATCCAATAGAATAATGAAGAGAGAGACTTTTATATACATCAGAAGGACAAATACTGTTCTGTTTGTGTGAGCTGTTGCATTCAGTATGATTGCATTTTGTGTGAAGTTCTGCAATGAAAGTTTCCTGTATGTTTATCAAATTTACTCTGTGTGCATCTAGTGCACTCATATTGTCATTGTGTTTAAATATTGCATATGTCAAACCCCAATTTATCTATACAGACATGGCTTGCTAATTGCTCAAATTGGTTTACTTTTGCTCTTTTCATTGCTAAAGCTGCTGCAGCTTAATTTAGGATGTTTTCAGATGTTTTCCTTGGCGATCTTAAAATGAAACCGTAGGGTTGTAAATGGTGATTGTCTTGCCAATTGAGGGAGCGGCTGAGGTCCCCATAAAACCATTCACCTTCCAAGGGACAGAGATGTAGTGGAAGCTTGTGCATAGCACTGGTAGCCCACGTTCCTTTTACTGCCATGGCAGTTCCATCCGCATGGCACTGAGTGTGAGGACGTCACCTAAAATCAGCAGAGAACTCATACATGGTAAGAATAAGAGCTGTGCTAATAATACCAACTCTGCTTTGTAAAAAAGCTCTCTCAGACCTCATGCAACATAAATTGAATTGATCTTTCTCCTTCAGTGGCAAGATCTAAACCTCTTCTCAACCAGTATACTTCTTACATTGTTAACAGTTCCTGTCAAGGAAAGTCAATCTCACCAATGGGAAATATGGAAAGGAGAAATATTTTAATAATATTTTGTTGCTCACAGTGCTCACATATTCCACTTTTAAAGGTCCAGAATTACTACTGCTGCTGAGCATGACCTGAGAAGGTACAACATACACATCAAGAGTAAGATTTGAGGATAAACAATGAAAAACTGTCAGGCATTGACTCTGTCCTAGTCAGTCTCAAAAGGAATTAAATCTTTCAAGACATCCTCTTTCCACAGTGGGCCTCTCATTAGATTGGTGAAATTAAAAACTAATTAGAAGCAGCAAGTTAGATTCTACCCAAATTCAACCCGTATGTGCAAGTTGAATGAACTGTCAATTTAGAAAACAAAATGCTACCAGATGAGAAGAATAGAGTATTGAAAAAGTCAGACAATTGAACGATGCAAAACAACAGGCTCTGTGGTTATGTGAATTCTGCTGAATCCTTATTCATTAAAGCAAATTAGAATGCCATCGTCATCTTTGCCCAAGTTGTTACACCTGTCACAGAAGTGTAAAAATCAATTCCAAACTAATTGACACTTTGGGGAGAAGAGGCTGACAGCCAGTTTTCCAGTATGAAGGAGAAGAACGGCAGAAGAACAACTGTAGGTTGGAGATGGCAAAACTTTTTCATATGCAGTGTCTGAGCAGGGCAAAAATCTTTAAATTGCAGTGACAAAGTCTATCCTTTCAAATGAATCTTGTCTTCATGGCCATAAAATATTTCTCCACTGTGAGCAGTGAATGTGGTTTTGCTCAGTTTAAATGTCAACAATCACAGCCTTTGCTATTCTTTTTCCTGGCTGCCTTGACTCGTTAAGTTGTTTAAGGAGAGTTGTACTAAATGCACATCTAGAAGGCCTCCCCATAAGCAAATCTGCAATCTATACATTTGAATAGTTTCCTATGTGGCAAGAAACACTTGATCAAGGAATCTAGCTGCAGTGAATGAAAAAGAATATTATGTCTTCAGCAATATTCTCTTAGTGATTGTCTTACTGGCCTTTGTGCTACATCCAAATGATTTCATCAAATAACCACACAAACAATTAAGTACTGAAGAAGCTTAATGACAAAAACAATCATAAAAGAATGAAAATTTTATTGGAAGAAAACCTGAAAATAATAAACATTTAGGTAAAAAAAAAATCAGGATGAAATTGTAAAGTAATGTAGTTCTGTACAGATATTAAAGCAGTTTCATCTCAATCTGATCCAGTTACAGAGATGCTAAAGCTAAATCTAAACTGCAAAATTAATCTATGAAGATGGCAAGTAAGGAAGGTGTTTTTCATAGTTCCTGGGAAGGAATATTTACTATTTTTTCCTCTCTTCTTAGAGAAATCAAAAGAACTCTGCTAATAAAAAACTGTGAAGCCAATAAAAAACCCACTCAATGTTAACCTATCTGCTCCCTGCAGTGTTTACCTTCCATTTCAATGGTGATACAAGTGCACAGGTATTAAGTGCTACAGATAAATCAAATCCCAAAGCTTCAGATTGTCAATTCCATGTTTTGAATTAAAGAAAAAAAAAACAACCTTAATTAACATATCTATTTTTCTTACAAGCTTCATCTAGTTTTCAATTTGATGCTAATTTACCTTGTTTTTCTTAAACCTCTGAAGGTTTCAATTATAAACTTAATTATGCTGGTTTTTTTTCCTGTGGAGAGTTGAGTTACACAGAAGTTTCTCTGCACACTAAAAATCATAGCTGACTTTATTTCACAGTCTTACCCAGTGCAACTTGAAATATTGCTGATTCCAAATAATTCAGTTCCATACCATTGGTTGGCTGTAGCATCATTCACATTCAAAAGCAAGTGAAAAAAACAGGACAGTGTTGAATATTGTCACCTATGACTGTGAGAGGACAGTTCAGATGAATTCACCTCCCTGACCTAGATGACAGCTGCCAGGAAACAGTGGCAAGCAACCAAAGCCTGAGGGTCACCTAGACTAATCAAGGAGGCCTCAAGAAGAGAAAGGCATGATCCTAAAACTTCATTTTTATCTCCTCTTAAACTTACTGTTGTGTATTGCTTTTTGTTTGGAAAAAAAATCCCGAAAAACCAAAACAAAAAAAACACCAACAAAAATCCCCACTTTTTTTTTTTTTTACTTTTGTGGGTATTTACGTTGGTTTTCCCTTCTATAATTATTTTTAAAATTTTTGTAAATTTGAGTGGAAAATTAAAAGCAAGATGACAGTATTGATTTTCTTTTCTTATTTCTATTAGCAGCCACTAAACATTCACAACTGAATATTTCTTTGACCGACATCATATAAAATATATTTTTTCATCAGAACAATGAGGCAACACTGGCACAGAGCTACTGCATACTGTTTACTGAAAGTAGGACTATTACTTAGACACTGGCAATAAAGTAAAACAATAAGGAACATTTATGCAGTCTATGAAATGGTTTTATAATGACATTAAAAGAGAATAAAATTTTTAAGAAGCCCTACCAGATCTCCATTAGTGTCTTACTGAAAATCCTGAATAGTTTGTCTCCCTGCCAGGAATTTAAGGCCTTTATTGAATGCACTTGGTTTCATTACAGCGCACTGTGGTTTTTCAGCTGTCACCTGAAACAACATGTGTGTTTACCTGATAAACCAGATATAAAAGGTAGATTTTTCTATTAAAGGAGCCTTTTCAGTGAAACAAACTATACCTTATTTCTAGATCTGAAGATAACATAAAGAGTCACTAGCACATCTCCATAAAAAGTACTGCTGTTCCACAAGAGGATTATCTAATAGCATAATTATAGACAGTGCTGTTTACAAATGCCCAGAACTTTTCATTTTATACTGACTAAATAATAAAACAAGGCTAAAAGAATTTCTTTTCTTTTTTTCCTCTAATTATAACTGCTTTTATTCCCATGTTTCAAAGTTTCCCTAGAAACGGAAAACACTGCTAAAAATTTAGGGATGTACATTGATTTTATTATGATATTGCAGCAGTATGCAGTAGCCTGAAACTCCAAATATGTTTTAAGTTTTAAAACCTCCAATATGACACCTAGCTGAGTAACCAGGGAAGTCCTAGCTTCAATTTCATTGCCTATACACAAGCCCAAATATTCCAGGCTGCCTGGAAAACCAAGATCTTTCTAAAGAAAGATGCAGAAGTGCCTCATGCCACTGTCCGGAATTCCATCCTGGGCCTGGAAAAACAAGTCCTGTGGAGACACGGCACCCCGGAGAGAATCAAGTTGGACAATGAGACCCATTTAAAGAACAGCCTTATAAACACCTGGGCTAAAGAACATGGCATTGAATGGATATATCACATCCCTTATCATGCACTAGCTGCTGAGAAAGTTGAACAGTGCAACGGACTACTTAAGACCACCCTGAAGGCACTTGAATTCCCTTCAAGAATTGGGAAGTGAACTTAGCAAAGGCCACCTGGATGGTCAATATCCGAGGCTTCATCAATTGAGCTGGTCCTGCCCAGTCTGCCCCCTTGCACACAGTGGATGGAGATAAAGTCCCTGTGGTATACATGAGAAGTATCTTAGGAAAGACTGTTTGGGTAAACCCTACCTTGGGCAAAGGTGAACCCACCCGTGAGATTGTTTTTGCTCAAGGACCTGGTTACGCTTGGTGGGTAATGCAAAAAGATGGAAAACCCAGTTGTGTACCACAGGAAAACCTAATCCTAAGTAAGAACTGAGTGTAAGGGTTCATTCTGTATAGCAGAGTTTATTGATGTAGGTATGATGCAGATGATAATAGAATAAGGGGTGGATAATGTCTTGGGTTATGGAACCAAAAATGTGTATTCTATTTCATCTGTTGAATGCAGTTGGGGAGATGGTTTTTTTTTTTCTTTCTCTCTTGTAACTCTGGGAGAAGCGGGGGGGGGGGGGGGGGGGGGGGGGGGAGGATGCCTTCTGATAACGGGCCAGCTGTTAAAACTGGGTGGGGCATTGTGTCTTATCTCTTTCACGGTCCATCCTCCATCCAGGAGAATTTTTTTCTGCTAATGGGCCATTCAGACATCCCCAAACTATACCCTCCCCAAAGCAGTACATCCACATTCCATCATCCTATTGTGAGATGCTCCACCCAGTGGGGAAAGCAAACCATTCCTACCTGGATAAAAACTGACATGTAGGAACATGAAGGCATCTAAGCTTCACCCGATTCCTGGAGGAAGACTGGACCCCTTCCAGCATCACTGGACCCTATTCTACAGAATCATCTTTACTCCAACAGAAACATATATGCCACTCCATGAGGACTTACTTTTGGACTGCTTCCAACACCCTGACCAACAGGGTGTCAGGTTGTAGCTCTGACTCTGTCAGGGTTTTCCAGGATTGCTTGTTTTTTTGTTTGCTTGTCTGGTTGGGTGGTTTTGTTTTCTACTACATTTGTATTGTAAATATTCCTAGTAAAGAACTGTTATTCCTATTCTCAGATCTTTTCCTGAAAGCCCTTAATTGCAAAATTATAATTTGGTGAGGGTGAGGGGTTTACATTCTCCATTCTAAGGGAAACTCCAGCTTTCCCTGGCAGATACCTGTCTTTCCAAACCAAGACACAGAGTATTGTTGTTTCATGAACATTTCTTGACTGTAAGTCTTTCAGAAGCTTATGCAGCAGAGAGTCATGGAGAAAATGGGTTTTAAAGTCAGTTGTCCATCATAGAAATGAGTTTTGTAGTTTGTGGGCCCAGAAAACAAACTTTTGCCAAAGACTTTTGAAATCTATCTGGGAGGTGTCTCAACACCAAGGACTGTCTCTAAGAGAGTGAAAAACACAGACCTGGCACAGTACTGTAATTTGAAGCACCTTACCTGTTGACGGAAAAAGGAAAGAGTTCTCGACTTTTTTTGCATCAAAATCCACAGTAGTTATGTCTAATGTGGAGATGCAGTAATTTTTAACAGTAATTTCAATGCACTTGAAATTTCTCCTCTCAAATTACTCAGGCAAGAAAAGATATTTGCATTGCCTGGCTCAGACTGCAGTGCAGCCTGTCAAAGAAAGAACAACTCAGATTAATGAGTCACTGAAATTGTGTATGTGTGTCTGTGTGTGTCTGTGTGCGTGTCTCTGTGCTTGTATCCCTGAAACATTTAAAAAGCAAATAACAGCTGCACTCCACTTCTTTAGTCCTGCCCAACTATCAGATCTGTAATCAGCATGATAGAGAAAACAGGTTAGGGGACTGTTTTTGTAGTTGATAAAGCCATTGTAGGACCTTACCTTAAATGACAGCTATTTGTCTGAGAAAGGAGAGAATGCAGGATGAGGCTGGGATTTTAATTGCTAATCATGTTTTGATTGCCCTGAAGATTCCCTGTTTGTGATATACAGTACTAGTACAGTACTAGTGTGAACTGTGTTGTATTACATACCAGTGAAAAGATGGCCAAACCCTATTATCAAGACATGTTCACATTTTGGTGCAGAATAGGGCATTAGTCCTTAAAACCATATTGTTTAGAGGGTATATCAACATGGCCAATGTTGGCATGGCAGCCTGGCACCCAAATGATGACACCCATCTGCTGCCTGAAGCTGAGGATAAATAACACAATGAAGGTAAGATTAAGCAAGCAGTCAGAGTGATTCACCAACCGGATTAGCAAAACAGAAAATTCCAGGAGGCTTTGCATGACCTCCCACAGACCTTTGTTTTCCATGGAGCTGAGAGTGCATAGTTTCCAGTGGACAGTGCAAAACAATGCAATGTAGCTTCATAGAGTGAGGGGCAGTCTGAGGCATAACCACACTGCTGCCTCTGGTCAGTAGGGCCCATCTCTTAGTCACATCCCACTTCTGCTTTTAGACAGAAAGGAGGATTGGAGGCTGCAGAAAGAAAGATTTTGGATTGCATGCTGGTTGTAAGTGAAACCCCTCTGCCAGGGATTTCAAGTTCTAGTTTGACTTAATTGTGCATGTGTGTTTTTCCTCCCTCTGAATTTTAATGCTCTGGTTTGAGTTCAGCCAAATCTGGGAAAACAGAGCAGCCTTGATATAAACTGTGTTTCATGAAGAAGGTTCTCTGAGCAGAGAGAGGGAACACTATTAATGCCTTCCCTAACTGAACTGTCATGGACATCCAGAAGGAGAGAATCCAGTCAATGAATCTTAATCCTTAAGAAAGTGTATGAGAATGGCTCTTTACCCTCTGAACATCCAGAAGGAGAGAATCCAGTCAATGAATCTTAATCCATAAGAAAGTGTATGAGAATGGCTCTTTACCCTCTGAACTTGCCTCTCACATTCCAAGCTGAAATGGTGGTTGGATGATCAAGATCCACGGCAGAGAAAAGAGCATAAAGAAGTGGAAGAAAAGGGAAAGGGAGAACAGCCAGTGGGAATTATAAATTTCTAGACCTTGTAAAGTCAGGAAAACAATGGGAGCCAGAACTGTATCTGTATTCAGATCTTACAGACTTTAGCATAGCTAGAGATTAAAGAGGAAAAAAGCAGACAAATATTGCTTTCATTATTTCATGAGGTAGATGAGAGGTGAGAAGTGAATAAAACATGATTGCCAGTAATAACAAAGTCATTGGAACAACTGATAAGGTAATTTCATGTTAACTGTGACCCAAGACAAACTAAGCCTTAAAATGAGACTGGTTTACTTTACCTGTGGCCAAGAACTAGAGGGGCAACCATAGCACATTTCAGAGCAGGGATATCTGATATTTTCATGTAACTTTGGAAGGATTTTAAAATTCCTTAGCTGAAAGACAGGATCATTTGTTGTACTTGTGACTTCAGCATGCAGGAATTATTCTTGAGAAAAACAGACACATTCTCCAGAAATGCTTTTGAAAAGTGGGGACAAAATCTGGGGAATGGATTAAATTCATGGCAGGCACTTGAGCAGAGAAGGAAACAAACACTACAAGAAATCTAGGAATGGGGCCAGAGGGAGTCTTACTCTTCTGTTGCAGAACCACTGCTTAGAGCAAAGAAAAGAGAATACTTAGGGTGCAAGAAGGCGGGAAGTGAGAGACATGATATATACTTTTTTCCTGATGAGAATCAAAAAAGTAAAAAGGAAAAAGACCATACACACAGTGAAAGAAATTAGCCCCAGGTTATGCACTCCCGAGTTGTACTGTTACACTGTTTTGCTGTAAAATTAAAGTTGCGCTGTTACTTGCTTGTTTTAAACCGTTCATGTTGAATCTGTACCCTAAATTTCTGCTCGTTATGTCCAAGTTCTGTACCCTTTCTCCCTAAATCCTGGGCTTTCCCCTCTCCATTGAAAGCCCGCACGCCGCTGCCTAGTCGCTGCCTAGTCGTTCCCCCTTGCTGCTTCCTGCTGCTTCCTGCCGTCGGCCGTCGAGCTGTGGGCTCCGCCCAATATGGAGATCAAGGAACTCCCATGGTGCCTGGCTGCAACCGGGAGTCCAGTTAGAGCTAGAAAAGCCCCTGGGACAGCGAGCCGACACAGAAACTGGACCTAAGAAGGACAAAACTGTGCGAGGCACATGTCTAGCTACCTGCAGGCAGCAGGTATTCTTTTGTTACTTTCTCGCCATGACCTGAAAGGAACTGGAGAGAGGTGACCCCCCTGGACCACACGAGCCAAAGTGATTCTATGGGAACCCCCGTGAGGAAGGAATCCCGACTCTGCAGCAGCACCAGCAGCAGCAGATTCGACTGCACCTCCTCCTCCGTGGTGTCTACAGGGAGCAGCGGCGGCGTGCGCGGCCCCCGGGCCCCCTACCCATAGCTGATTTCTAATAAAGGCCTTTTCAAAGGAGCTGGTCTCCTGGCCCATTTATAACACACAGGGTGTAGATATAAACTGCAGGAGGGCACATGCAGTATGACTGGAGATACTCTTTGTGCCTCCACTGGAGCAGGTGATTTTCTGTCAGGTTAGAAGCTGGTAGGTGGACATCTATTCCCTTCCCTTCCCTTCCCTTCCCTTCCCTTCCCTTCCCTTCCCTTCCCTTCCCTTCCCTTCCCTTCCCTTCCCTTCCCTTCCCTTCCCTTCCCTTCCCTTCCCTTCCCTTCCCTTCCCTTCCCTTCCCTTCCCTTCCTTCTTTTTCCTTCTTTTTCCTTCTTTTTCCTTCTTTCCTTTTACTTTGTCTCTCCTGGAGCACAATAAGATGTGGGTTTTTTTACCCAAACCTCTCAATACACAAAAGGATTTTCTGTTTTAAGCCACTTACCAAAAACTAATATCCCACGCAGATTTCACTCTGAGGTGCTGATGCAAAATTTACTAAAATGAATAGACAGATCTTGTCCACACTATGTTTTGGGTTAATATGGTACGTCTATAGTGTCAGCCATGAACAGGTGTGATCACGTTCTCAAGTTCATAGTTGTATCTAACACACAGAGTAGACACAAAAATATTAACTCAAGCATATATCCCTCTGTGGACAGAGGATCTAAATCTTGTCTAGTGAGTTTTACAGCACCAGGGTTCTGGCATCTGTATGGTAATGCAAATGTCTTTAAATCTACTTTTTGCATTGTCTTGAGCATAGCTTTACCCTGGGTAACATTCTCACAATTTCCAGGTTTCCAAGACTGTTCCCAAATTGCAGTTTGGATGTTGATAAGAAGACTTCACGTGGTTTAACAAGTATATTGCTGGACTGTACTAGCCTGCATCAGGAGCAGAGAATAACACTTGGCTCTGCTTGGTTTCCTAGTAAAGATACAGGCTGAAAGAGAAAGGTCAGTCATGGTGTCCTTGCATGTTAACATTTGACCCTGCAGGTCAGCCTCAGATGAGCTGTCTCACTAAACCCCTGTCCAGATGGAGGTAGTCCTAGATCAGTACTTCTGTACACTATGTAGAAGCTCTAAACAGAGCAGCAGTCAGCACGCAAGCTCCTGAAGGCTTTCAAAGGCAGGCAGAGAGACATGATGGTCACCTCTCCACACCTCACAACATGAAAGTACATGGAGAAAAAGAAAATTACTAACCATAACATATCATCACCAGCTCTTAAAAAGTATGCTGAGCCTGGCTTTACAGAGAAAACAAATACATTTTTGCCTCTCTGGTTTTTCTCAAGGAGTTAATTCTGCCACTGAACTTAGTGCAGTGGTGACACCTTGCCCGGGAACCCCCAGGCAGTATCTGTGCTCCTCAGAGGGGTGACCCAGGCTATGGCTCAGCCAAAGTGTACTATTTCAATAACAAAAACCAAACCCTGTGTTTGAAAAGAGATGATTATTCCAAGTGCTGGAGAGGAGAGTTGATATTTGTGAGCTTAAAAAACACATCAACTTGACATGAGGCCTGTGAAAAATAATCTTTTTTGTCTTGAAAACAATCTTTTGATTCCTGTTGGTTAGATGAAATGCACTTCCCATATTTTGAAGTTACCTTTTTGGTTTGTTTTCAAAGATAAAATGTTTTTCTAAAAGAACTGTAAACAGAGTGCTAGAGTTATTTTTTAAAAATTAAATTATCTTGGAATTGTTTATAAACCTCCTCCAAACCATCACAGAATTGAAATAAGGATAGTAATGAGCTCAGTGGATATTGGATAACTAAGCCTAGCTCATCCAAGTGTGCAGTGATCTGTGAGCTGATTTTTCTTTACTTTTCTCTGTTAGAAGCTCTCCAAAAATGTCTCCAACCTTTTCAAGATATGAATAGCATGTGCTTTAATTTATTTTCTTTGTATTGTTTGCTCCATTTATTTCAATGTTTTATCAAGTCTTTACAGTCAAATAATTAAGATTTGTTAAAAATAGCTACCTCCACAACAAAACATTTCAAATGTGTGTGGCATTGCTCACTTGGCTTGTACTTCTGTGAGTTTTAGAATCTGCTTTTTGCAAACAGCATGTTTTTTATGTTGGGAAAGATCAATGCAATTGGTCACACATGAAAAGGCCTTTTAAATTCATTGTCTCCAATTATAATAGCAATTGTGGAGAAAGGTGTCTTTTTGCTTGGAAATTTATCCGGTAGACATTCGCAAAGAATCTATTCATGCACTTTTGCACCTCTGCTGAAAACATTCTTTGAGTCAAAGGAGTCCTTGAAAAACTGGGCTGGTAGCTCAGAAGCAAATTTTCAAGTTATAAAAGCACAAAGCCTTCTGGTGAGTGATGGTGTTTGACTGATCCTTCTGTATGTGAAGTCTGAGCTTCAGATAAAGATAATTATAATTAGTTTTTCCAAATGTAAGCTTCAGAGCATGAGCAGAGTTCCTGAGAAAACTTATAACATCATTCTCTTGGTATTTTGGCAGCTGTCTTCCATTTCTTATATTGGTAGTAATTTTACATATGAGAAGAAGCAACACTAGTGCTTCCAGAAAAGGAAACAAGACATCTCAATTCAAAGTTCATTTGTCTCCTCCACAAGAAATTAAATAGCATCCTTTCACCTCTACTGTGCTTTCAAGAAACATGACCTGAAGACTCCAGTCCAGAACCACAATGTAAAATGTCATAATTGTCAACATTATTGTGGTGTTATATCCACGGAGGACATGACTGGTCTCCAGCCACCCAGTGGTGGCTTCCACCATGGTCAGCACGTAGCGCTTGCCTTGGCGGGTTTGGGGCAGTGTGATGTAATCAATCTGCCAGGCCTCCCCATACTTGTACTTGGACCACCGTCCACCGTACCAGAGGGGCTTCACCCGCTTGGCCTGCTTGATGGCAGCACACGTCTCACAGTAGTGGATGACCTGAGAAATACTGTCCATGGTTAGATCCACCCCTCGGTCCCGTGCCCACTTATAGGTGGCATCTCTGCTCTGATGACCTGAGGCATCATGGGCCCACCGAGCTAGGAACAACTCTCCCTTGTGTTGCCAATCCAAGTCTACCTTGGACACCTCTATCCTCGCAGCTTGATCTACTTGCTCGTTGTTCCGGTGTTCCTCATTAGCCCGACTCTTGGGGACATGGGCATCCACATGGTGGACTTTCACAGGTAGTTTCCCTACCCTGATGGCAATGTCCTTCCACTCATCAGCAGCCCAGATTGGTTTTCCCCTACGCTGCCAGTTGGCCTTTTTCCACTTTTCTAGCCAGCCCCACAGAGCATTGGCTACCATCCACGAATCAGTGTAGAGGTAGAGCTTTGGCCACTTCTCTCTTTCAGCAATGTCCAGGGCCAGCTTTGAACAGCTTTGAGTTCAGCAAGCTGGCTTGACCCACCTTCTCCTTCAGTGGCTTGTGCAACCTGTCTTGCGGGGCTCCATACGGCTGCTTTCCACTTCCAGTTCATCCCTACGATGAGACAGGAACCGTCAGTGAAAAGAGCGTAGCGTGTTTCTTCTGCTGGCAGTTGGTTGTATGGTGGAGCTTCTTCAGCCCGGGTTACTTGTTCTTCTTCGTCAGTGAGACTGAAGTTCTCAGCTTCCGGCCAGTTGGTGATTACTTCCAAAATCCCAGGGTGATTCGGGTTTCCAATACGGGCGCACTGAGTGATGAGGGCGATCCATTTGCTCCATGTGGCATTGGTGGCATGGTGGGTAGAGGGAGAATACTTTGTTGTATCTATTTCTCTTGAAACTAAAAACCAGGCAAGTGAAAACTCTCCAGACACCCCGGCAGTAAAAATTCTGATTAAAATCTGTTTTTCCCATTAGATATCCACTACTCTTAATCATGCCAGTTCTGTTTGCAAAGCATGGTGACCCAGTAAAATATCCACAGGCAGATTACTTAACTATTTTGAAATACTGAATGACATATCAAACTGATAACTCCAGCCCTTCCTCACCTTCAAATGTCATCAAGAAATCTGCAATCCCATAAGGTTTGTCAAAGGTATTGACAAGGATTACAGAGCTGTCAACCAACACTGAAATTTGCAGATTTCATATGAGTCTTACTCTTTTACTCCTGTTATATCTGTGTCACCAGAGTGATGCATGAAATGCAAATTATTATTTTCTCCTGGGCATTTCTCACCCAAACAAAAATTGAACATATAAAACCACAGGTTTCCTGATGCAACCTATGAAGACTTTTCCAAATCAGAGTGTTGCTACAGTTTGAACTCCGCAATCAACAATGTGGAGTTTTCTAACTCTGACAGTACAAACCATCTGTTCTAGTCATGTGAAGGACATATCATGGAAGGTCTTCTTCTTCATTGGAGAACTGCCTTTTTCAGAGATTTCCAAGTCCTGACTAAACCTAGCCTAGGTATCATAAATTCTACAAGCAGCTGGGAGAAGTCTCACAATCAGTAACTCTTGTTTTTGCGGGAGATTTCGGCTTAGCAGATGTCTGTTCAAATCACTACACAGCTGGGATGAAACAGTCCAGAAGGCTCTTGGATTGTGTGAAAGGTAACTTCCTGACATAGCTTGTGAGAGAGACAACTAAGGAAGGTACCCCCTGAGCCTCCTATCTGTGAACTGGTGGGTAAAATGACGTCTGGAGGCCACCTTGGGCACAGCAATGACAAAATTCTCTGAGAAATAAGGAGGAGTGCCAGCAGAAGGTTACCTTGGCCTTCCAGAGGGCAGACTTTGGCTTGTTTAGGAGCCTGGTTGACAGAGTCCCTTGGTAGACATCCTGAAGGGCAAAGGAGTCCAAGAATGCTGAATGTTCTCCAAGCAGAAAATCTTAAAGGCACAGGAGCAGGCAGTCCCCATGAGCTGAAAGATGAGCCAGTGAGGGAGACTGGCATGGATAGACAGAGAGGTTTTTCTGGAACTCAGGAAAAAAGGAAAGAGTATAGTCTTTTGAAGAAGGTGTGGGAAACTCAGGAGGACTACAACAACAGAAGGATGTTGTGAGGTTATGCAGGAAGAAAATTAGAAGTACCAAACCCCAACAAGTACTTAATCTGGCTACTGCCGTAAAGACAATAAAAAAGGTTTCTATAGCTACATCAACAACAAAGGGAGGGCTAAGGAGAATTGTATGAAGTTAAACACGGCAAAGTGCTGGGTTCTGCACTTGGGTCACAGCAACCCCGTGCAGAGTTACAGGCTTAGGGAAGGGTGACTGGAAACATGCCTGTTAGCATAGTACCTGGGAGTGTTGGTCACTGCCAGATGAACACAAGCCAGTGTGTGCCCAGGTAGCCAAGAAGGCCAATGATGTCCTAGGCTGATAGTGTGGCCATCAAGACCAGGGCAGGGATGTGTCCCTGTACTGGGCACTGGTGAGGCCACACTATGAGTGCTGTGTCTGGTTCTGGGGCCTTCACTATAAGAAGGACGTTGAGGGGCTGGAGTGAGTCCAGAGAAGGGCAACAGAGCTGGAGGAGGGTCTGGAGCACAAGTCTAAGAGGAAAAGCTCAGGAAGATCAGGAGGCTCAGGGGTCCTTATCACTCTCTACAATTACCTGAAAAGAGGGTGGATCAAAGTGGGTGTTGGTTGGTCTCTTCTCCTATGTAACAAGAAACAGGATGAGGAGATGACATCCAGTTGCACCTGGGGAGGTTTAGATTGAATATTAGAAAAAATTCTTCACTGCAAGGATTGTTAAACATTGAAACAGGCTGCCTGAGGAGATGGTGGTGTCGTCATCCCTGGAGGAATTCAAAAGATGTATAGATGTGGCATTTAGGGGTGCTGGATGGTTTACTGGTGGACTTGACAGTTGGACTCAATGAGTTTAAGGGTCTTTTTCAACCTAAATGATTGCACAGTTCTATGATTCTAAGAAATTAAAAAGGTACATAAGTACCCTCTAAACAAGTGAAGTCACAGTAGTTATTGTTTCCCCCCAGATTCAAATGTGTTAGGGAAGGGCAGAAATGACAAGCAAAGTACTAAAATAGTCACAACACCCAGATGAACACCATCCTGAAGCTTGCTCTTTCCTGTGATCAGTACAGAGATGTGGTGCTTGAACAGGAACACACACACGTTGAACAATGGACTGTCTCAGTTCAAAGTTATGCTGCTGTTCATAGGCATTTTCATAAGCATTTTAGGTTGATCTCCTCTCTTTCTAGCAGTGATTTCTGCATTAGCTGTTGCCAAAAGAAGGTTGTGACCAAACAGATCATTGAGAATAATGTGCTCCATTTCAGTGATGATAATGTAATATTAAGGTGTGTAGTTAACATTCTTTCTTAATAAAGCTGCTCTGTCCAGTATAGTAGACACACTAACACTTACCCAAATAGCTCAGTAAATATCAGCTATGTTTTTGTTTGTTTGTTGGTTTGTTTGTTTTGTGGTGTTTTTTGTTTTGTTTTTGTTTGTTTGTTTTGTTGGTTTTTTTTTTAAGTTGTGCACTAGCCAATAAGTAAGTAATTGCTTTATACTGTTAATCTGTGTATATTTTCCTGTCAGAGTCTTTTTGCCTGAACAGCTTAAAAAGACTGGGCAAGTCAGTGCAAAAGAGGAGTTGTAAAAGGGCCTCTATGAGTTTGAAACAAGAAGATAAAGCATGTGGTCAAATCCAAGGCCATGAAGGAAATCCCTTTTCCATGGAACCTCAGTGAAGTTACTCCAGACTCTAGCCATTGAGCTGAAATCATAATAACAGCACTCTTCCTTACCAACACAGGTGGGTTTCCTCACTATTGCTAAACTTAGATCATCTTTTCTTTGCCTTACCTCTGTTATTAAGTAGATGATCCAGACAGGCTTATCACTGACTTCACTGAAAATAGTGATTGTCCCCAGCTAAACATTTTATAAATGCTTTTCAAGGCTTTGTGGGAGGCAGAAATTCTTATTCTCACACCTCCAAGAAACATGGGGGTTTCTTCCCTTTTAGAGACAAGATGTATTTCAGTATCTATGTAGCGTACTGTTTTTCTCTTCCTCTTATCTTGATAAGTGCATTCTCAGTATTTGTACTTTCTGTGAACCCCGTGTCTCTTGGCAGCAGCAGTAAATTTCCACATATTGCGTCAACAGCTATGTCAGAAGAAGGTAGAGTTTAAGTAATTGTTTTGCTAGCTGAAAGGCTTTAGATGGCAAGCAGAAGTAATTGGTTTTTATCCGTTGGTAAAAGAAGTGTATAAAACCAGATCAAGTGTAAGTTTAAAAGAAAAAACAGATTAAGTAACTCGGCAAATAAGGAAGAGATTTGCACATTATTTGCAGTATGCTTATAGCTGAATTACTTTGACAAGACATGCATGTTAACCATACAGAACCCCAAAATATATCTATATCTATTTTCCCTATGCAAATGCAATGAATTGTTGGCTCTTAGTTACATTTTAAGCTAAAGGAAAAATCCCTATCTGGCTGAAGACTCTAATTGATTGTTCTGACACACAACTGGCAAAAATATAACCTTATGGGCTTCATAGCTTTCCGTAAGTAATTTATTCTGGCACAGTACTGCCATTGTTGCTAAATGTTTATAACACTTCTGAGGGGTTGGAGGCACTTCTTATTCATCCTTCAGTAAATGTGATCATGACCTGATGCTGCATTGATAGCCCTCCTCAATCTGCTTATAGCTATTGTTCATTTACAAGAACAATGAACATTTAATAGCTTTGTTTGCCTTCTGTTGTCAGCTGGACAAAGGAAGATGTTAATGCTGTTTTACCATCAGCATGATATATTATCTAAACCGCATTTGGTTTCTTTCTTTAATTTGCTAAGTGCTTCATGATTTTCCTCCTTCTGTTCCCACTATTAGGTTTACAGCTGACTACTGTTTAAAATTTTCACTGATGATTTTTGATTTCTGTTTCTATAGGTCAAAGCAACAAGAAATTTTTTCTCTGAACATATGCAAAACAAGTTTCTCTGCTTCTGCACCTGTGGAAATTAGACTGATGTGGTGGAACAAGCTGAAAATTTTCTGTTTAGTGTGATTTATATTTCTCCAGAATCTTAATATGCAGAGGCGTTATGACTATTAAGATCTTTAACCTTTCCGTTGAAAGCAAAGTACAATCCAGCAACTGGATCACTCACTAAATTTTAGATTTACATCGTGAGGTAGTCTGGCCTAAGCCAATATGACTCAAATATGACCCAAAGCCTGACATTTTTGCACAATATTGCATCTTTCTCCATATTTTCCCTGCCTGCTGCAAACTTACTAGAAGTAACCTTTTCCATCACTAACTGGAAAAGTTATTTCAGTTTCTGAAAAATGAAAAGAAAAAGTAAAATCAAGAAATCTCCTAACTATGTAGAGAGGTTGAATCTCCTGCCCAGAAAATAACTAAGATCTTTTATTTTGGTCCAGATCAACAGACATATGAAGTACCCCAAAACGTTTGGTTATGTATCCATTCTGAAGGAGACTTATACTCTGCTTTCCTTAAGTACTGCTTCACAGCAGTTGCAGTTCACTGTCTCCAAGGGGCTAAGAGCAGTGGACCAAATCTGCCATCTTGCAATATGGAGTTGGCTGATCAATCTGAATTATGCACCCAAGTACATAAAACAGTAGCCTGGACAGGCTGATACACAAAAGGTATGTCCTACTGGCCCCTTGCATGTTGTTTTTTTTAATACATCAAGATTTCCACTCCTGCTCTTGCCTATGAAGACAAGAGCCTAATGCCTGCATGACTGTGGATGTTTTGATATGACAGATAATCAAGTGGGAACAAAATAATATCGTGTAGCCTACTGAGCAGTCATTTTGATAACATCTGTTTTTATCTATATGAAAACCAGATGTCCCAACAACACCTTTTAAATGATGCACACTTTCCTCTCTGGTTTACCACCCTGGAAAATGTGGTAGAGCAGTCACGTCACTGCTTAAGTTGTTCAGCAGCCTTGCCATATAATGTTTGCAACACAGCAGCAGCAGCAGCAGCACGGGTTTTTCACAGGTGTTAAATGCATCTGACAGTGCAATCGACCTCTTGGGTATATTAACTTCCCAGCTAAAGAGCCTGCTCGGTTTCAGGATGAGAGAGTTGACAACACTCCGAATCCTGTGTGCCTCATGCTTTTGGGTGGTACCCACAAGAAAGCCCAGTTGGCTCCAGGACCTTGCCAGAGAGCCCTGCTATTTCTACTTTTTGGCCATGAAGGACAGCCACACTGTTTCTGTTGGAAACAGCTATAGTGGCTGCCAAAGAAACAGGCGTTTTTGCAGTTTGTGATCAGAT
The DNA here is from genome assembly GCA_027886175.1 of Phylloscopus collybita. Taxonomy (NCBI): domain Eukaryota; kingdom Metazoa; phylum Chordata; class Aves; order Passeriformes; family Phylloscopidae; genus Phylloscopus; species Phylloscopus collybita. The sequence goes on along the minus strand of JAJNNQ010000026.1, from coordinate 24,291,174 downwards.
GATCCAGAGAGAAGCTGCCATCCCATTTCAGCAGGGTATTCAACACATTTATTCTCTGCCTAGAAAACTGCTGCCATATTTCCAGAAATCCATTTACGACCTCATTGTTATCTGCTTTGCAGTAAAACTTGCATGTGGTGGAAAGCCAAAGGGGTAGACAACCATATAAACCAAGATTTACACCCCTGTCAACAGATCACCTCCACTGGGTACTCAGGATTTCAGGGCAATCACACACTCCATGTTTACATAGTAATATCCCAGCAGTACACTGGCTTTTTCCCAATGCTTCTTATAAAGGGGCTTCAGAGAAAAAACCTGTTCAAAGATTCATTGCTAAAGTTCTGTAATTCCAGGTAAATCCCTTTGTGGAAGGTGACTTCACTTCTAGTTCAGATCTCCCATCTAATATGTGAATGTCAGCCTCTGGTTGAATCCCAAATGTGCAGAACACACAGACCCTGCATGTAAGGCCTCTGATGCTGTATCTGTAAGGCTTTAGCAGAATTCCCCCCAGATGATTGTCTTACCTTTTCAGCACAAAGAGCTGCTGGCATGCATGCTCTGAGGAGCGTCTGTTTACCAGCTGTGTTCAAAGGGTTTGATAACATGTTATGAAACTCCAGCAGACTGAACAGCAGCTGTTCTCTATCAATTTCATATATTTGATCCAGAGAAGGGAGAGGATTTTACTAAGAAGAAAAATAGAGTAGCCAAAGTTGCCACCCCAAAAAATAATTATATATTTTTAAATATTTTTTTTAAAAAACCATAACATCCCTTAGGTGCCCAAGGGGGCAATTGTTTTCTATGGATTTATCAATTATAAATTCTGCAAAGAACAAAATTAAAGGAAGTGTCTTCTTTGAAGCTGGGTATAACAGAGGAATGCAAATCCAAATGCCAGATAACTGACCACTATGCATTCCATGTTGGTGCCCCACAAAATCCACTCTGTCGACATGATTCATTGGAATTTTGTTTCATAAATTTTAATGTGAGAAACATGGCGTTCTAGACAAACAAGAATGCAGGAGTATCCTCTGCATAACATTGGCATTTTAAACAGCCTCGGCCTCTCTATTCTGAAAAAAAAACAAGGAAGGAAGTGATTACTGCAGGATTTGTACAACTGTGGAGCCCAGCCGATAATGCTGATAATAATAAAACTCCCTCTGTGTAGCTGTGTTCTCACCAGGAAAACTCAAAGAGGTTCATTGTTTGCTTGTTTGTTTTACAAAAGAGGCTTGTACCATTAGTTCCTTTTTCCAGATGGTGAAGTTGAGGCATTGAGGAGTGAAATCTTGCAGAAATGGCTGTGAAAACAATCCAAGTGTTCCAGCCCCCAAGGTCTTATCTCTCTCCACTACACCATCTTGTTCTTTCATACAGTAAAAGGGGATGTCCCAATGGAAAATTTACAACCTAACATTTCCTCCTTGTATGGATTAAATACAGCTAAAGAAAAGGTCCTTTTCTTAGCACAAACCATGAGGTCATTTAGATGCCCAGGGATATGTTGGGGGAAAAAAACCAAACCAAACAAAAAGGCTTAATCTAATACAAAATAGTCAAAGTTTTTAGCCAGGTAGAATATTTTTGATTCAGAGATTTTGACTGATAACAAATGCTTTGATTCAACCTGTTAATAAAAAAACTCCAAACCCTAAATGCAAACCAAAGAAACAAAATCCAAAAAATCTCAGAGAGCCCTATGCCTTAATACAACAAATGTTTTGCATTTGTTCCTGATGATGAAAATGACATACCTGTCTGAGACTGCATCCTGTCCTTAATGACAGGTATGGAAAAATATTAAATAGGAAAATTATAGTAAAAGAATCTTCTAAATTCACATCTGAAACAAAGTGTAAACTTTCCTTGCATGCTTGTTCAGTTTTTTACAAAAATATTATATTTTATGGAAATGCCAAGCAAAACCAAAAGTTTCGCTCTATCACCAATTGTCTTACAAAGAATAGTGAAAGCATACATACCTGAAATAATTTATCATGATACAGTGACTTGAATATTTTTAGAGAGATCTTGCACAATTAAGGAAATTATATAGCAATGAAAAATACTTTCCCTTTACATCTCATTGTGAGGATATCAACAGAAGTAATTAAAGAAGGACTCAGTAGTTTTTTGAGACAAAGCAATATGTTTCTTAGAATGTTGCCACGATGTTATGAGGAAAGGGAAAATATTAAAAACTTGTGGGATCACTTGCATAAATTAATCTACAACACACATATTCTTTGTCCTAAGGACAAAAATACAGAGATGAGGTAATCTGTGTGCTTTAATGCTAAGCAGCATATGAAAGCAACTGCCCTGGCTGGTGCTTATCCTGTTTTATATGAGACCACCATACTTGTGTAAGTTATGGATATGGGAAGAGAATATTTCTAGCATTAAATATTAATAACCACAGAAAGCAGCCACATTTTCTCATAAAGCAATCTGGTCCAGAATATATGAGCTGAATCGGTCTGACTTGTCACTGCATGACTCACAACCAACAAAAGGCTTAAGATATTTCTCAAATGTAAAATGCTGGGGAAAATTAGGTATCACTGAAAGCTGTCATTCTTGGTCAAATTTTCACTTGACCAGTAGTGACCAATCTTTCCAACAGTCAGGTGCTCCAGTTTTGTCAGTGCTCATACTGATGGCACTGATGGTATAAATAAGCACTCCTCCATTTCAACAGTGGCTGGACCTGAATGATATCTGAAAGAAATACAGGGTGACATCCCCCTCTTCTTTTCATGTCAAAGAATATAAAGAAAAGATTATTGCCTGGAACCATTGTAATCTTTGAACAAAACAAAATGCAACTAGAATCTCATAGATACTTGAGAGAATATTTTTACCTTCATTGTTTACTTCTGAACAAAAGAATTTGTGTCTAGAGTGCTCAATGGATAAGGCATCAAATTCCTTTAGTATCTTTCACCATGTTCCAAGGCAGATCACAACAGCTTATTAATGAACTATTAATGTTTATTTATTAGCAAGTGTTAGCTTTTTCATTCCATTACTTTAAATACTCTAATAGCTTTGCTGCTCAAGACAAGTTGCAATCAGACTTAAAAAACACTATAAACAAACTAGGTGTTGTATAACTTCAGGAAAATATTTTCCCATTTCTAGAATTTGTTTTTAAGTATAGAGAATGTGGTTGCTCCAGCCTGCATGAGCTAGGCCCTTCAAACCCATGATCTTTGATAAACAACTCATACCATGCTAGGTTTCAAAGTGGGCAGAGAGCTGCAATTACATCTGCAGAGTTTCTTGTTTCCTTGTTTCTAACAGAGCTACAATTGCCATTGGCTCAGAAATCCACAAATGGATTTTGTGCCTTTATTTTGTTGGAAATTAGAAATAGTCATTGCCTTCCAGTCCTCAACATTTCTGTTAGAAAACATCTTAAAGCTCCCTTTTTAGAAAAAAATTCCAGACACACAAAATTCAGTCTAAAATTTTCAATTAAGTTCCTCAAAATTGAAAGACATCTCACATTTCTGTGAATGGAGGCTAGGGGTTTACAGAAGATCAATTTCTTGCATTGTGTTAATTTGAAAGTTTGAATCAGCCTTGTACCCAGTCTATGTTTTCTTGTGATACAATCTATATGCTCCAAGTAAAATTTGCATGCTAAAGGCACTCCTTGTTAGACAGAACAAAATAGTGGGAAAAAAACCCCAGAGTAATGCTATGTAGGAATTAGGAACAAGAATCTCAGAACTTGTTTCATTGGATGTATTGTTATTAGTTGACAAAGTAGGAAAAAGCTGCATGGATCCCTAGTATCTCTCTCATCTTGAACAGATTTACTCCTCAAAGTTCACAGTACACCTACCATGAGCAATAGATGGATTGGTGCCACCTGTAAGATGGATATATAAAGACCATTGATTCAGGCAGGGTCTCATCTCCCCAGGTTGTGAAACTGATAAGAGTACTGGTTCTGTGGGAAACATTAGATATTAGAGCAGCCAGGCTTCTGCTGTTCCTGTTGAGTCACAGTTATTCTGATTCATTTATATGATGCTGAAAAAGCAATTGCAAATGAATGAAATGCAAAGCATATTTAAAAGGAGAAAACAACACACTGTTCCCTGCACATGGATATCCTCCTATCACGCAGACACGGTATTTCAATCTCTACCAGTTTGTCAAGCCAGAGAGACCAAAACACCATGTGATGAAATCCAATACTATTTGTAACCTGGGTGTTCAATGCTGGTTAAGCTGTTAGGCAACCCTGACATTTCCAAACAGAAAGCGCTGGATCTGCTTCCTTGTTTGCAGGGCATATGGCACTGTCCACGGCACAGGGGGCAGAGGGGAAGCAGTACTCAGTGTTAGTTCAGCAGGAGTAGGTTCTGTTTAGCCCATCTGGTGGATTTGTTGGTGAAGGTTATAGTTGCTACTCCAGACTTCCTTACCCCTCCATTGGCAGGTGTAGGTCAGCGCTACTGTGGTGCTTTCACAGCCAATGCAACTAAGTGGCCTCAGTTTTCTCAGCTTTCTATGGCATCCTCCAAAAAGGAAACCAGACCCAAACCCCATTGGCATCATGCGCTTGACTGTCCATGCATGCCCTTTTCTCCCTCCCACTGCCTCATCACTGTCCCTTTTTCTCCCTTCTCACCCTGTTAGCTCATGCTCTACCAAAAAAACCCTCAGATAAAGTGCTGACTGCTCATCTGCTGTACCCTTTCCTTTATTCTTTATTTTCATCTTTGGTTTGATTTGGTTTGGCTTGTAAGACTTAAGAAACAAGGAGCTTATGGAGATGAGCATGCACAGTCTACCATAACTTGGGATTACTTTTAATTACCCCTTAAAGGAAGGTAGCATTCTTTCTTTTTGTCCTATCCCAGTCATCACCAACATCTCAACATATGAAGGTAGATAGTATATGAAGATTGTAAGGGATTCTATTTCTGCTTCTTTTTTATCATTCTGCTACGATACATTTATGCAGATACTGAGGCAAGTGGAGTATTAAAGATGCAGAGATGAGGCATAACTTTTTTTCTGAGGAAAGCTGGAATACAAACATTAAAATATTTGCTCCTAAATTTATTGAGCCTTACCCAATTAAAGTCGTCGAGAAATTTGAAGAAAATAGAACAGAAAAGAATGATGTAACCAGAATTATACATAATTGGAATGAGCAAGCGTGAATAGCTGCTAATTTCATCAGATACTCTAGGACAGTATCAATTATGTTCTGACCAGACTTGAAAAGCCAGCTGATGAACTTAATTATCAAGAAAAAAAATCAACAGGCCAGCTAAACAGGACAAAAGGTACTGTCTGCTATTGTTGTGCAGCAGAGCCAGAGCCTTGGAGGATTGATAGTGCTATACAAAAGGAGAAGAAGCTGCTATGGCCTCTCACAACAATGCCTCTGAAAACATAGCAAAGAAATAAGGTCTACCCTTTATACCTGAATTCATGCTGAACAATAGGGTGTAACTAAACCAGATGATTAACAGAGGCAAGACTTATGGCTTGTTGAAGAAAGTTATTAACAGACTGATGCTTGAAAATTATTCTGGTTTTGGTGACAGCTGATAGCAGAGCATGAGAGAAGATTTCTATCTATTTGGTTTAATGTAATTTGGTAATTCCTTAAAAGAAGAACAGAGGTTGTTAATGTGGATCATCATTTTTAGGCACTTTCAAGACAATATGTTTTCATCTCAGTACCAGTAACTGAGGGTTATGAGTCAGATGCTGATATTTTGCCCTAGAGTCTTATGGTTGGAGGATTTCAATTTTGGTGCAGCACTTGATGCATGTAATTAAATGAGTCTGCTCTTTATAGGTAATATTGAGACAAGTATGCTGCATTTTTCTGTGCAGAACTTGGATGCTACGGTGTGTAATGGACCACCTGTTGTGGAATAGAGCAAAACACCCTACATAATTAATACACTAGGGTTTGAGATAGCAGAACATCCTGTGCATGGTAGCTCTTCTCTGTATCACCTACCATCCTTTATAATATTGCATTAGGGGAATAGGCCAAAGAGTGGTATCTATCCATTGCTACAGAAAAAATAGTAGAATCCTTCATGTCATAGTAAAGGTGGGGGGGGAGGGGGGAGGGGGCAGGGATAGGGAAAAAGAGAGAAAGGTTAAAGACAAGTTTCTAAACCCATGCTTTTAAGTTAGCAGGTGTTGAACCTTTGCATCCTGAATTTCTAAAAGAAATGCCAGCTGACCAAGTACCAGTGTCCTGGTAAATAACCTAGCTGGGTAAATTCCAGAACAATTGGAAGATTATACACTCAGTAATCAGTCAAATAAAAATCTGCAAGAGGAAGGTTTTATTTATAAAAATTTTAAATTAGGGGAAAAGATCTCATGTTAATTACTATAAGACTACAGGGAGAATGGTAGTTAAAGTTGTTATTCCTTTAATTCACTCACATGGCTAGTTTAGCATAGTTATATCATTAGATTGTTGTGCATTTTCTAATCACAACATTTATGTATTGAAGACATAAAATAAAATAGTGATTAGCTTCTTGAACCGTACCAAAATATGTTCAAGAGCAGCAATGATAATTGAGTGTTTGTTTCCAGTGAGAATCCCCAGAAGACAGATTCTGAAATGATGAGGACTTTTCCGATGGTTTGTATAAGGATATAACCATTACCAGAATAGTAATCAATTAAAAGAAGAGGCCTTCAGTACAGAACAAGGGGGGTTGCTTGCAGAATATAAATTCTGCTTTTTTTTAAAAAAGCACGGATAAAAAGATACCTGCTGAAAACCACAATGCAAATAAACTTTTCAACACAGGAAGCAGCTACTCTGAAAACAACATTAGATCCATAAGACAGTCAGCTCATCCTTAGTGATCTGGAGGCACTGGGAGCAAAAGGCCATTGCTGGCTGTGGTGAAAAGTCCTGGTAGATCCTGCCTCTGAAGTGGAGCAGGATGGAGATGTCTTCCCTGCAGTGGGCATACAGATGCTGCCTGACTGCTAACAAACTCTCATTGACAGCCCAGGTGCTGATGAGTGAGAGAGGACTCAATCTAGTTTGTTTAAGTTAAACTTTTATATACCTACAAACAGGATACAGTGAAAGCTAAATTTGATAGTTGTGAGGTCTCCAGTCCACCAATGAGAATGTGTAACAGGGTTCAGTAAGTGAAAATAGGAGTTGCATTGACACAAAGAATAAGGATACTATCTAAAACTAGAATTTCATTTAAATCCAAGTTAAACTAGAAAAGTTACTGGTTTGCTGGTTTAATTTATCAGCTTCATTTCCTTCACTGAAAATATGTGTTCTTTGCAACACTTTGTCTGATAAACGTGTCCTCCATGCATTTTCATAACATAGTGATATTTGTTATAAATCTAATCTTTTAATATTTCTAACCAGCTTAAAAATCTCAGTAAAATGTAAGTGTAACCAGGCTCATATTACCCTTATCAGTCATTAGTTTCTTTTGCCAATTTGAACTCTAGGGTAGCCTTGATCCATTACAAATATTAAAACTCATAAAACCCATGCTTTCAACATCCTTAAGTTTCTCAAAATGATTTTTTTGTGTTCCCACTTAAACCATGCTAAAGACACCAAGATATTTGTTATGATTTCAAGTCTGCTATAGTTCTGCATCAGTTTTTGAAGGCCTTCCTGGTTTGCAAAACTTCAAGTGAAACATGCAGGCCTGAAGACTTCAAATACAGAGACAGTGTTACCTGTTCAGAATGTGCCAAGATAGAAATTCTACTGGTAGAACAGAGTAATATCAGACTAAAGTCCAAGTCTGCCAGCAATAAAAACTACAGGTGAAACCATACTAGTTAAAAGATCCTTTGTCACTTTGTCAAACCAGAAGTGTTTTAATTCTCCTAATATAAACAAGCTTTTTAAGTTTAACTTTCCAGCCATATCAAAATAATGAGTATTTTATTAGAGACCAGATTTGATAAAATTTCAGATTCCAGTTCTCATACAATCTATAAACGTGATTATATAATCCTATTTTCATCATGCACATAAATAAATGTACTCTAATAGATGCTTCCCCCATCCAGATTAGAATCCAGATAGAAGAAATTGGAGATTTTATTCTGAAGATACTGTGTCAGACTCACACCACAATAACCAAACACTGACAGTGCATCATTTGGTGTGCTGTGCAGTCTATCAGAAGTATTGATGCCAGTAAATGTTCTGGTAAGCACACCATAAGATGTTAGTTACAGACAATGGATATGCACCTAAAATATAAATTTAGCTATCAAACTGCAAAAAAAAAAAAAAAAAAAAAAAAAAAAAAAAAAAAAAAAAAAAAAAAAAAAAAAAAAAAAATTAATGAAGCTCACAGGTCTAGTGAGAGCTGAATGAGCTTTGTTGTGAAGACCTTAAAACAGCCCAGAAGCTGAGACAGCTCAAGCTTGTAGTCAGTGAAAAAAAAAATCACTAAAATCTTAACACCTTCTAACTTGTTTTTTATTACTTTAGCTCTAAAATATTGATTTAATTTTCTTCTCTGTACTACCTTTAGATTTGTAATCTAAAAAAAAATTCAAAACACCTGTTTAAAGTCAGTGCCTTTACTGGCAACTTTTTTTAAGTTGACTACAGATCTAGATCTGTGGAATGGGCTGGTATTGCTGAATACAATAACTGCAGAAGAATACAGTTGAGTATGAATTTAGCCTGCAAAATGTCATGCATTATTCTGTAAGTTGACTTGACAGCTTTGAAAAGGCAGTTAACAGACAAGGAAAGGCTGTGGATGTACATAGGATTAGAATAGAGAGGGAGGAAACAGGTAAGGGTAAAAGGGTATTATTTATTTTCCAAGAACATGAAAAAGGACTGAATTCCTAAAAAAAAAAAAAGTTTATAAAAGGAGCAAAAGGAGTATATAACAATCTAGAAAAATAAATACATTTGTGTATGATATGTAAAAGGCAGTATGAAGAAAACAAGGAAAAAATAAGAATCACAGAACTATAGAACCACAGGTGGAACCAAAAAGAACATTTAGTCCAGTCCCTGTTCATGCAGGCTAGAGCCAGTTGCTCATGACCGTGGTCAGATTTTGAATATTCCCATTGTTGGAGACTCTACAATCTCTCTGTGCGATGTCTGGGCCCCATTTCTCTCCTCAATCACCTTCACTGTAAAAACATATTCTCCTGTGTTTGGATACAATTTCTTGTGTTTCCATTTGTGATGATTGTCTCTAGTCCTGCCACTGGACAGCACTGAGTCTGTCTCCCTCTTCTTTCTCCATCAGGTATTTAGACATCTCCTCTTCCCTGGTTTGAACTGTTCCAGCTCTCTCAGTGTCCCCTTGTATGGGACATGTCTCAATTCCTTCATCATTTTCACAGTGCTTTACTGGAATTGCTCCCATGGCTCCATACCCTTCTTGCATTGGGAAGCTCAGAATTGCTTCTCCCACATGTTTTTGATTTTTCTGATGGTTGGGATGGGAGTCTTGACCAGGAGGAAAGGACATGTTCTTTAAAAATCAACTAGTGATCTTAGATAATTTTCCTTTACAGGACCATATCCCATGAGATTCCTCCAAGCAGATCCTTGAATATGCCAAAGACTTAGACCAGCATAATGATCCTGGGTTTTGTCCTGCTTTTCCCTAGCCAAAGGGTAAAATGTGAAGGAGGAAAGAGAAAAGAAGCAGTGGGAAGATGAAATTAAAATTTCTATCCTTGTCTTTTACTTCTTTTTATACTTCTCCCTTGCTTTTCCTTGCTCCTAATTGTAACAAACACTTTAGAATCTTAGATTCATTTAGCTTGGAAAAGACCTTTAAGATCACCTAGTCCAGCCATTAATCCAGCCCTGACCTTTCCAACACCAAACCATGTCCGCAAGTGCCACATCCAGGGATGGTGACCCCACCACTTTTCCTGGCAGCAATAGGCTGCTATTGCAATGCCTGGCCACCTTTTTCATTAATAAATTTTTCCTGATATCCAGTCTAAACCTTCACTGGCACAGTTGGAGTCAATTTCCTCTTTTCCTATCACTTATTACTTGAGAGAAAAAAAAATGACCCCCACTTTGTTACATCCTCCTTTCAGGTAGTTGTAGAGAGAGAGAAGCTTCCTTTTCACCCAGGCTAAACACCCCCAACCTCCCTCAGCTTCTCTTTGTAAGACTCCAGCCCCTTCCCCAGCTCTGCTGCTCTTCATTGGACATGCTCCATCTCCTCAATGTCCTTGTTGTAGTGAGGGGCCCAGCAATAAACATGGGATTTGAGGTGTGGCCTCACCAATGCTGAATACAGGGGTGATTGCTGCTCTAGTCCTGCTGGATACACTATTTCTTATAAAAGCAGTATATGCTTTAAATATTTACATTATTTTTAAAGAAACAAACGGAATATTTATAATCTATGATGTAATTACATAATTTTAATGAAATGAAAATACATGAGAAAATCAATATGCCAGATGCTTAAATTTGTTTTAAAAAATGAAATTCTATCTACATAATTTCCAGTTTTAGAGAAGATTTGAAGACCATCCTGGTACAGAAGTTTTATTTGCTTGATGACAACTGAAACATTTTCAAATTAGTTTCTAACAGATACATTGTGATAAAATGTGCACAGCATTGTCAGCTTCACCCCTCTAATCCATGGCTCAAATAAAATGCATTCCACATGAATGCTAGCGAGGCACTGGGAAACTTGCCAAACCAAAACCATAAGGTATTGTACATTTAATTCCTTACAGTGGAAATTCAGGGAAAACTCTTTAATGTTATTTGAACTGTATTATTTGAAAATTATGCTAATCTTTTGAAAGTTGGGATTGAAATATGGCTTCCATTCATATGACATCATGAAAAGCAGATGAAAAATTTTCCTAATGTTTAAGGCACATAGCTTGATGACAGATAAGAAATTTTATTGGTGACTATAGGGGAGATTATTTTGGTGAAGTTCTCCTCCTTCCACTTCTTCCTCCCTCTGTTTCTTCTTACATCCCAATTCACCGCAGACATTTTATGTTTCACTGTTTGTATTCCTGAAAACATGGTTTCCCTTCATGGACATCTGTGCCTTCATCCCACTCTGTGATGGTCAAAGTCTTAAATATCAAGAACTACTACACAGTAGACACAGTAGAACAGAGTATAACAGATGTCACAATCTGATCTGGAAAGGAATAGTCTCCTTAATTTTAACTAGATTTAACCAAATTAGTTGAGATTTAAAAAAAAGTAGAACTTTTGAAAAATTGTATTTTAAAGTGACTCAGATATAATTTCTAAAGTAAATTGTGCCTAGTAGATGCAGCAGCTACTTGGTGGAACTACCACTCGATAGAGTTTCCCTACCATTTGTTTTAACCAAAATGCCGCCTGGTATCCCAAAATCACTCACGTGAGTCAGACCTGGAATTTTCAGAATTTAAATGCTGCGACGTTCCTGACAAAATCATACTTTCCAGTGAAATCCCATTTACCAGAAACTGTGCTGTTGCTCTGCTCCTTCATAACACTGGCTGTAAGATTTATCTGAAGAGGGAATAATTTTGAATTCTTCCTTTGTATTTGAACAGCCCCACATCTCATAAGAAACCATCCAGCAAGTATTTTCAATATAAGAAATGGGAATATGATATCCACTCTCACTGCAGCTTCCAGCTACCTTGTTTTATATTTCCTTCTCTTATCAGATTTCTCTTCCTTGACTTATTCACTTTCAAAGAATTAGCTTGTTAAACTACAGAAGACATTAGTTAATCATGTTTTATGCTCATGTATCCTTGCAGAAACTGCTCCAACGCACCAACACTTGTGTTGAACTTAGGTCACCAGGACAGACAGTTTCTACTGCCAGTAGCACTAATATGACATACAGAATAGGAGATACCAATTTGCTTTCCTGGGGATTTCTGAAGCAGGTTGTATCTGTCAGCTCTAAGTAAGCCCAGGAGTTTATGAGGAGTTGTGCTCTTTACAATGCAAACAGCCATAGCCCTTTTTGTACATCTGCAGTAACTGATCTCTTCATACACTCTATGTCTGTGGGTGAAGCACAAGACTGGGGCTATGCTGATCCCTCATTCTACCTCTCTTTCATACCAGCTTGCTAAGATAAGGCCAGTTTAGTAATTTCTCTATGTCTAATTTCTCGAAGTGGACTAGTCAGCCACAGTCATTGCTTTAGTCATGGTCATAGTCAGGAAACAGTCAGAATTGATTACAAGTAATGGGGAAACTTTAAAATATATTCTATTTTCACCTTTTTATTTCTGTTGCCAGTAGTGGTGTTAAGAACATTCCTTGCATAGCCTGTGGTGCTATCCAGATAAAACAAGATAAAGAGATTCAGAGTTTTCATATAGCCCATATATGCATGCTTACTTTCATTGTATTCGACTCAGCCATGGGAAAAAAATCCTCTTGGTACTGTGGGAAGTCCCCTATACCAAAATAATCCTCTTCATTTCCCAAATCCATATGGACTTTGGACAATTCTTGTACTTTTGTTTGTTTGTTTTTTACCTGCAGTAACATTTTTTTTTTTTTAATGGGACTTATTTTGTTCTTTTAGTAGTCAGAGCAACAGAAGGATATGTGAGCACATCTTGCAGGCTCAGAATAATCAGAAACTGAGATTAAGCAGCAACATGTGAAGTAGAAACTTAATTGTGTAATTGATCATTCTGCTCAGCAATCTCTAGCAAATTGACAAAACCAATCTTTAAAAATTTGGCTACAAATAGGAAGTGTGCTAAGCAATTTATTAGGAAGGATATGAAGTGAAATATGCATTTGTATCTTGGAATCCAGAACACTTTTTCTTTTTAAGAGAAGATACACAGGTAGGAAAAGAGCAACAAACATAGGTAATTACCTGTCCATAGGTAACACTGCTGTCACTTTTGTAAAACACAGATAGATCCAAAACAGCAGTCTATGAAAGCATCTATGAGAATATGGAAGGTCCTCGCATTTATTGAAAAACAAGTTGGAAGCCAGATACTGTTGCAGAAATGAAACCACTGTTTGCAATCATTAAGCTGTAATTTCTAGATGATTTCTTTAAACTTGGACCATATTGAGGAGATGCAACTCTCAACTCTGATATTGCTTTATTTTGTGGTACAGGCAACAGGATGTACACAAGCACCACGACGAAAATATTTATAAATTCAAAATTACCACTTTGTTTACTGTTCTGTAATGAGTAGCTATTATACCATGCTTTTCTTAAAAAGTATGTATTATTCTCAGGTGTAAACCTTGAATTTTTTACCGTATTAGTATTACTTGAGTCAAGAAACAGCTTTTAAAGCTGCATTGTACTACTAAGGGAAACATTCTCATCATGTGATCAAGCTATCATTTAAACCACATTAAAAAGCCAAATAAGAAAAGGATAAAATAGAATGCCCAAGCCTGATGGAATGTCATTATGCAATTTAATTAGCTTCAAAAAGTCTCCATTTTCCTGTGCTGTTCAAGCCTTGTTCAATGCTTACAGGAATGCTCATTTTTCAGATTAGTCTCTCCAAGTGAGATTTTAACATGCTCCATTTCACAGCTGGCAACTCTGATGATAAAAGTTTTAGCTACACTATTCACCTTTCTCTTGGAATAAAAAACATGAGGGATATGACAGGCAAAATGAGTTCAGACCTGTGGAAAGCGCTGTAGGGACTCAGCACTACTAAGATCAATAGGAATGAAAACATGAAACATGACAGAAATCCTTGCTTTTGACGATATTCAGATCATGGAGTTCACAGAGCAAGGAGATGGATGAAAAACTTTGAGAGAGATCAGTCAAAAATAGATTAAAAAATGAGTACTATAGCTGTGAAATATTCCTCCACAAACAGAAAGCCTTCTTACAGGGTTGTAAAACTACACCTAATAGAAGTGCTACCAGCTCTACAGAGATATGAAGAGGAAAGATGTTTTGACAGCAGTGTTCTCTGGTTGCTGAATGATTTACTATCCAGGAAACATTAGTCAAGTAATAGTTGAGCTGAAGTATTTTATATCATCTCAGAGGCAGATCAGCTCCATTTGACACAAGCTCTTACGCAGTGTCATTTGCAAGCATTTTGTGGAGCACCACAGATTTACAAGGAGGAAGATTTCCTTGCCAAGAAGGATTTATTCTACACACACCTAACCCTTGTACGTCAGTGACTGCCTTGCATTGATCTCCTGAATGCCTTTCACAATCTATTTGAAATGCTACTACTGTTGTTCTATTTTCAAATGCAACCTGATAAAGCCAAAGTTTCACATAAATCATGTACCTCACTTTAGTTTATCGTAAGGTTAAGAGGGAAGATGTTTCACTGTCCTTAAAGAGACACTGATATTTGAAAAGCTGAAGCTTTGAAGCTGTTCCTTGGTTCTAAAAACCTTTTACCACAGGCATCTGGCAGAATGTTGTTACTTAGCTCAGCATCCTTCTTGGAAAACTATGCTTGAACAGCAAACAGGATACAAAAAGCCAAATAGTTTCTTCTGTCTGCTAGAGTCAGCCACAGATAGCTGGCTCCACACACCAGAATGACTGGGAGCCTGGAGCAGGCAGCATGGACAGGGACACACTCACCTCAAAGGCTTGGTAATGCAGTGCTCAAAGATCTTCCCCTGCCTGTGGACAGGGGCAGGAGGAAGAGAGAAGCAGGGTCAACTGAACTCTCAGGAGCCAACTCAGAGGCAGAAATTGGCCTGTCTAAACCACTCTCCTGAAACTGGACCCTTCTGGTGGCAGGTGCATCTTGGCTTTGAAAATGATCAAGATAAATTGCATAATTGAAAAAAAAAAAAAAAGGGGAGAGAGAAAAAAATTATACCTTTTCATTGGCAAATACAATCACCTAAATCAAACATTAGGAAACCAAAAATGTCGGGATGAAAAATTAGCCTATTGTGCAGCTAGCTCTGTTGTTTAATTAAACCAAAATAAGGAAGCTAACTAAAAAAAGTATACTGGGGAATGGAAACAAAATGAAGGATGAGACAGGAGGCAAACACCAGGATTAAAAATACTATAGTCCTGATCAAAAGTGCTTATGAATTTGCATGTATTTTCTTGGAATGCTGTGACCTTGCCAGTTACTTCATATCTCTTCTTATATCCTCTTTATTGTCCCTGCAGAATGTTATTACATGGGCCTTTCCATGATAGAAGCCTCTGATGCAGTGCATACCAGCAATGCATATTTTTCATTGAGGAATATAATGCACAAGAGAAATAAGACGGTTAAAAGAAGAAGCTCCCTCTTTTTTTCACAGGACTTTGTTACTGGTAAATGTTAACAGGGAAACATTTCAGGCAGAACTTTGGGCAAACTGATGGAAGGAAAATCCATTAGAGCTGATAAAAGTAAAACTTCATAGTCTTGGCTTAGAAATCTGGCAGAGGGTAGATAAAAGAAATATGCTTTCCTGGTAATTTTTCACAGGTTTCAGCTATTGACCTTTGTGAGGGGAGGATGGTGAATTGACAGATTTCCCCAGACCAGATATTGGAGTCTAGGTAGTCCTTTTTTCACAATTTGATGTAGATATTCTTATGTTCCCATGTATGGTCATGATTTAAGTTTAAATGCCTGTAAAATTGAAAGGCAATCCCTCAAAAATTCACTGACACAAACTCACCCCCTTGTTTTTGGAGGATATGCAGGCAGGGCATTATAATAGAAAGGAGATTATATGGAGGGGAGAAACCAGCTGTGAAGTAAGAGTGCTTCATGGATCCTGCTTGTTGGCCTGCTCTAAAAGAGTCATGTATGTGTTTTGTACACATAAGTATATGGTGAATGTGGGCATGTGTCAAAGAAACAAGACGTTTATGAATTAATAAAGTGGTGCAATATTATACCCATCCTCAAACTGAAGATTTCCTTCATTTTATAGGAGAGTTACTCTCAACTTTGTATGAGCATTTTGATTTTTTAAAACTTTGACTTCAGCTTGCTTCAAAGTGCAGCTAGCCAGTGTCCACCATTATTTTTAAAAGTTCCGTGCTACAATGCCCAGGTGGATAATCTTTTCTAATATTCAGAAATGCACTAAAACATGAAAGTGGTACTTCTTGTAACTCTTATCCCAGAAGACAGGAGTTAAGTTATTGAGGTACTTAAATTTAGGGTAATATTTCAGTCATGTGTTTTAAAATGGCATTTGAGCTGGTTGAATTTTTGTTTTAAAGGCTAACCAAAAAATAAGTCCCCTGAGCTATGAGGACTTAGTTTGCAAACTTCCTTTGGATTTTTCCAGTTTTTCTGCTTTTTCCCTATAATTTTATCATTTTATGACCTTTTCTTTGCTATAAAATAAAATAGAATGAATAATGTCAGGTATTAGTTTCGTTTATTGTCCACTCCAAAACAATAATTTTTAATTTCCTTCATTTTTTCCTTTGCTATTCTAACTTTTTTAAGGATTAACAACGGAAAAAGGGGAAAGAAAAAGTGGAAAGAAAGTTGAGTGTTTCCATTTTATTCTGTTCAGCTGGTAAAATAGCAGTTGTAGGCATGACTTTAATATTTCATTTTTGAAACTAAGACCAAAAGCCTAAATATTTAAACTTTTCACAGAACAAGAGCTCTGATCGAAAATATTTCACTTCATTGTTTCATGATGATAAACCACTTCGAGTTTTTCTTCGTGTGAATACAATCTGCGTTGAGCGAGATTCAATCCATTTCAATGCTCCTCTCACACTGTGCCTCCAGGCAAAGGCAGCTCTGATGCATCCTGCTGCTCTGGGGATGTGGATCACAGCTGCAAGGGGGTACATTCTTCTCCTTGGGCACAAAGTCCTGGCTGAGCTTTGCCTCCAAGAGGGAGCTTGGCAATGCTCCATGGCAGTTCCTATGGTGTACCATAGAGGTTAAGTCGGAACCAAGATGGTTGAGAGGCACAGTGTGCTGCACGTCAGTGCAGCTGTAGCTGGAAACTGGAGTAGAAAACACCTGGATTACTGCTTTTCTGAACTTGTGGTAGCTCCAGTGGAGAAACGGAAACTGAGATTCCTGAGCTGTTTTTGTGGGTGAAATGGAGGAAAGGAAATGGAAGCTGAGGAAGAAAAAACTGGCGTTCCTGAAAAAAAAAACCAAAACCAAAAGTAAATGCAACATTCTTTGTCATGAACTCACTGACATATAAAACTATCTGATGTTTCTTGTAATCAGTTTTGGCCACTCACGTTTCTACCTCCAGGTCTCAGATCAGGTACCAAAGTTGATCATTCCCTGCTTTCCCCTGAGCTCATCTCCGTGTGTTCACTAGGAGTGAGTGTCCTCAGAGCCATGTCACTCTCTGGGTGTCAGGTAGCAAGAATCAACTTCATTTTGAGTTGGATCCATTTCTTTTGTCCTGATGGAAATATTTTCACCTATTTGTAAGTGCTTTTGAATAGCAATATTGAAGTGGTTTTTTTCATTAAAATTTCAGACAGAAATTTCTGTATTGTTTGTTGACAATTAATTAAATTTTTTGGAGGTGGTAAACTTTTGTTGTTGGTTTGGTTTTTTTGTTTTGTTTTGTTTTTTTTAAATTACTGCTTCTTAAAGTCTACTGATATTTGCACTCTAGTTTCATTGAAACAGTACTTTTAAATTTGATGCAACAATATCTTACTTATTTGTAAACATTTCTGAGTTTAAAAAGGTCCGTGAGTGATATAAAAACAGAGAGACAGGATGTTTGTAAATTTTTGGAGGAAAATATTTAGTGAAACCTCAGACTATAAAAATATGTGTGTCTTTTCTGAGTTGGCTCATGTACTGCTGAGTACTTTTTTTAATATTTAATTTTGTGTCGAAATTTCCATTTTTCTTCAAAAATTAGTTTAAAGGATTCATCTGAATAATTACCGTTCCTTTGGTATGGAAAGTTTTGTTACTTTTTTGATGAAAGCTTAGACTTGATTAAATTCATTTTCCTGTTAAATGGTTGATTTTGTTAAGTAGAATGCTGAAGAAGGGAATTCTGGAGTCCCAGTCACTCCAGACACAGTCCACGGGAGTGATTAAACTTGGAAAGGTCTGACATCACACTGAGCCTTCACAAACACTTTCCTGTGGTCTCACTGCTCGTTTGCACTAGTTTATATTTTGTTCTAATTATTCTAATAATTCATAAGTACCAGAGCATAGACCATACTGAGAAAAGTATCTCCCATTCATTTTCTGGTTTTGCTTAGGTATATTTGGACTTGGAACTGTTTTGGAAACTTCAGTGTATCAAGGATTAAGGAAGAAACCTTAAAATTTTGGTTAAGTATGTTTCCCGTATACAATTTCTCACAGTGAGAAATTAGATCCCACCAACCTGGGTGGAAGTTATTGTCTGAAACCTAAGGAGCAGCATATGACCCTTTGAAGAGTTCAACCCTAAGACAACAGATCTGGTTATTTTGAGAAGGAAGGCAATGCTTTTGCATAAAATTCTAGCTGGAGCATTACCCCTCTACAGCAAGTTAATTTACAAGCTCTTAGTGCATGGCATGACATGTTCTACAAACTGTGACAGTCTCAAGGCCTCTCCACTAATCTGATTATTTTTGATAATGGAAAACAATCTTGTCCTCAGCTATGGAAAATATGTTTCTGTTTGCAAATCTTATTTTGTAAAACTGCCTTTCATTTCTTAACTGTGTCAGCTACACTAGCCATGAAGTGTTGTATTTAAAAAAAAAATGAATAGTCTGGCTGAATATTTTAAAATATCTGAGTGTTAAAGTAACTGGATGATTCATAATTATCAGCTTCATCTGCAATCTTTTTTTCTTTTACTTTTGCCTTCAATGAGTCATGAGTATGTCTGGATTGCTCTTCAACCATGAAGGAGTGAAATGTACTCCTAATGGACAACACAAGGGTCACACATACCACGTACATCCCCAAAAATAGAGCTCTCAGTCCTGTTGCTATGAAATTTTAGTCCTTCCAACAGCTTGCTTGTGCCAATTAGCTTTTTGCTCACTGAATAGTTCCATTCACCTAATCAGGGAGGTACTAGTGGCACAGGGAGCTGCTCGTCATGACGGCACCAGGATGTGCTCCTCTCACAGGGATGGCGCCGTGCTCACAGGGTGCTCTGTAGCCTCCTTAAGCTGATTTTCCCTACAGCCTCTTCTGGATCCTTGCAAAGGCTCCCTTGTACATTTACGGTTAAATGTGTCTTCATTCATTGTTGCAAGGCCTGTTCTTCCAAAGGGAAGATTTTGAACTGGAAATTATAAGGCTCTCAAATTCCACAGCCATGGCATCATTTTGAGCTTTAGCTGTGGCTTGCGTAACTTCTCATATTTGCTGTTTGCCAGCCTCAAGTGTAGGGAGTTCAACAAGATTCCTTCTCTGAACTGTATTACACTGTGTCCATTAAGAAAAACAAATTTCAGGGCCACAGAGCTGCTATGACTCAGTTCATATCCTTAGGATCTTTATTTCACATAGCAAACACTTTCTAGTCTGATGTCTAAAAATCCTCTCTAATTAGTGCTCCTTCACAACCTAAGAGGAAAACTATTGTTACAGTGTTGTCTCACTTCATACACTTTTACTGATGCTACGTGGATAATGTGTAACACTGTGTGCTTTTAAAAAGATAGAAATATTCCTTTGTTACAACTAACAGGCATAGATTTCAGGGTAATGAGCACTTTGATGTCATAGAAGTCAATGCACGTGAGCTTGAAAGAACAAGCCATTCTCATCTGGGTAGAGTTGGGTGCATGGGCTGGTTTAATGTTTCTGTTACAGATGCTGCTCAGCAGCCCCTGCAAGACAGCATGTGTACTTCCCATTTTACGCTCCCTGACTAAGGAGGTGGGTGGCAGATGAATGCAGGGATGTTGTGAGGACAGATATCCAGATAGATTCATTAACAGCTTTTGAAAAGAGGTAGCAAAGAGCATCCATCTGCACCTTTTCTTCAGTGCTTTAAGTGAATACTTTTCTCAGTGCTGTATGAGACAGGGAGAGAGAGAGCAGCATGCAGGGCCATTGAGCCAGCTCGCAGTGCGGACAGCTAGCATCACACAAACAGCATCAGGAGGTGCTTATTCAGAGCTGCTGCTAAAAGAGCAGAAGTTGGCACTCCTGGCAGGGAAGAATGAATGCCTGTTTGTATCCTAAAGCAGCTGTCAGACAGGAAAGCAGACAGCATGTTATAAGCTTGTTTTGTTCCATTTTTACAGCTAAATAGTGACAATAAAGAAGAAATTATGTCATCTTTAAAAACATTCAAAAATAAAGAGAAAAGAGCATCCAAATGTTTCTTAGAAGTAGTACAACTTGGACATGTGGTTTTCAATTATTTATTCAAGTCTCTAGTAAGTGCCTAGAGTCTGTGGGTATGGTTTGCTATCTAGTACAGAAGGATCCTGCCAACTCAGCATTAAAACAAAATATCAAATACATGCCATGGAGTACTGCTTTGCATGGACTCTATTAATCTGATATAATATTTGTGCCACTGTAAACAAAGTTGGAGAAAACCACCTCCAGAAATGACCACTGATTTCTATGTAGGTGAACAAGCACATATTGAAGCTTGCAGGTCTCCCATCTGAAACAGCATGACAAATCCCATGCCAGTGCCTCACAGGGAAATAAAGAGGGGTCTCAAATTATGGTTTACTGAATGGCAAGCTAACATGAAAAATTTCTGTTTGTTGAAGTACTCAGGTGTCTGAACTGGCTGGAAACGGGACTCCAGCAAATTCTTTTCTAGGGATTTCTAGGTGAAAGCCTACTTTCAGGGAGATCAGTGAGGATTTTACTGTTGCCCATTATTAGGTCAGTGCACTACCCCTGGCAAAATGGACACAGCTCAAGAGACCTTTTCTGCATCCTGATCACCTCAACAAGAGCATACCCAGACATTGTCTGAACTTCCTGAAGCCCCCCATGCACGAGAATCTTAGTGCCTGTAGACTTAGGCCTGGCACTCAGGCCACTGACTTCAGCAACCCTTCCACGCCCCTAGGAGAGAACCAGGCTCATGGATGCTGGCTGCTATCACCCCTGGCAAAGGTGAGTGATGTAGCTGAAGGAAGAAGACTCAAACCCTCCAGAGTACATTCTGACTGTGTGCATAAGGATTCATTTCCCTTACTTTTGGATTCCAGCCTAAGGACAGCCAGAGAAGCGGTCCTGGGGTGCTCCAGCCGGCATGGAATTTAAGCGAGCAGCTGTTTTGGCTTTCAGCCTAGCATGAGGCTATTTCACAGAACACAGACGATGAAATCCATGAGTAATAGATTCTCATTTCAGTCAAACCTTAGTGCCAGTCAAACCTTAGCTTCAAATCAGGTGTCCTCACTTTACTTGTCCCTTGAGAGGATACTTCAATGTTCGGTCTTAGCAGCATTGGGACTGGAACGTATTGAGCTGCTTAAAAAAAAAAAAATAAGGCAAATTATATTGATTTTGAACAGTAAAGTCGGTTGGATGTGTTATTTTGATACATCCAGATTACCAGTTCATTAATTATTTGAAACAACCATGTACGAGCAATCCTACTGATTTCATGAAGTGCTGTGCTTGTGCTGTCACTGCATAGATGTATGCCTCCTAGATGGAGCCAGAGACATTACTACTGGTGCATAACATGGTCTTACAGCACAGTGAAAATGTATTTTTCAAATATGAGCAAGAAGCACATGTAACTCATTTCTCAAGATCAAATAACTCGTCCTTTAGATGGTGACAATGTAGCAGTATTTACTAGCTGTAGGTATCTATCTACCAAGACAGTTCATCCTGGTGTATTTGGAGTAGTCATTTGATAATGAAATGTTTCACTACCACAGAAAATTTCTTGTAGTTACATCTGTAAGTTATGCATTTTAGCTTTGCAGTCATGCTAAGTGGTGTTATAAATCATATCAAGCAGCAGAGAACCCTGTGAAAAGATACATCAACTGTATTACATAGATTTAAACAACCTTCAAAAAGATGCAAGACAATACCCTCATTCCACAGAAATGAATGATAGACTTCCACAGGGTCACAATGTCAATTTTTGCTTTCTTTTGCTTTGAAATTAACTTACAGAATATTTTCTTACTTAAAATTGCCTTATTTTAGTAATTATTTTATTTGAATATATGTGTATCTGCATGTGTACATAATAATAATTTTATCTCTCCTGGATAGTGTTTTTCACATCTCCAAAGGAAGTCAAAGTCTATTCATCTTCAGTAAAAATATCTTTTTTCTAACTTTGCTCACTGACATGAAATGGGTTCAAGTCAACAACTTCAAGTATTTGAAATAACTTAAAAATCCATTTCCGTTACTTTAAATTTTGTGGTTCTTTCATTTCACAAGTACTCCAAATCAATTCACCAACTTAGTGAAGAATTTAGTATTCATCGAAGGAATAATGAAACAATTAAAATAGTTGTAATTCAGAAACAGATGTCTCCGAGACAAATACAAGGAATATTTAAAGCCTTTTATTTTCTCTTTTCAGTTCTGATATGTAAGAAAAAGGATTTAATTTCAAACTAGTGATTCAGAGAAATCTCATTTCTGTGATGCTTCTGAAATCAATTCTCTGTTCAGGTTCTCCCACAGTAGGAAGAGTGTTTACTAATGCTTTGAAAATTAGCCTGACTTCTTGCCTTTCATCCTTTTTGTGTGCTGCTGTTCATTTTTCTACAAACGTTTCAGTTTTCTCCTAAGATGTGACTATAGACAGTATCATTACTCCTATAAATAACCCAATCAACACATAAACAAACATGCCTAATTCACTAGTTGCTTCATTCCACAATGAAAGCATGGGAATTAGTTCCTATAATTTATTGTAGAGGAATGATTGCAATCCAGTTTTTTTTTCCCTAATTTAGGGTCTTAACAGTTTTTAATCAAGGGGAAGGCTCCTTGTCAGAAAATTTAGACTTCCCAAACCCAGGCTGTTATGCTTTTCCAGACCACCTCAAAACAGTGCAGGCATTCCCAAGGTTTCATACCACAGACTGTAAATTACCACTGAGGTGACTATCTAAAAGAAATTAAAGATCAGATGTGTGGTATAATATGCCTAGAATTTATTTTCATTAAAAAAAGCAAGATCAGCTCCTAAATAATTCAGCCTCATTTGAGAGAGCCACTGTAATCAAATAAAATGAGCAAAAAGAAGAATGTCTGCGTTCTCTTGCACAGACAAAAAGAAAACCCAACAAACCCAAAAACCAAACCCCCCATTAAATTAATATGTAGGGACAAGCAAACTATTTTTTGAGTCAAACTCTCAGTCTTGAATATAAAACTCACCAAATTCAGCTTTTTATCTGTAGAGCCTGCAAGTCATTATCATCATCAGTAACCTGTATGAAATGAGTGATCCCAGAGAAGTGAATAAGTTGTAATTAGAGCTGATTTTTTAAATGGAAAATTATCTGGAAAGTTCCCAGAAGAGAAGAAGCAGGAATTTGAAGTCATTTTTCTGATACTTTTAGCACAATAGTTCACACGATGTTTTGGAGAACAAGTCACACGCTTCCTTTTGGGTACGTATCAAGGGGAGTTCATGCATTCTTTAAAAGCACTATATAGCATATCATGAAATGGAAAGCAATAAGAGAACATCAAAAATCCCAGTATTTGGTATAAATGCAAAAGGCATGGAGTACTGCCATTAAGTATAGGAGTAAGGAAATGTCTACAGATGAAGAGTGGCCAAGTTTTCTGAGCAAGCAGTCATCAGAAAGCACTGGTTAAACTGGAAAGGCACAAATATTCACTGAACTATTGGCTTGAAAATACTTCCATATGTGCCTTCAAGCACAGAGAAAAATGTGGGACCCAGCACTTCTGCTTTGTTTGCTCCTTCTGAAGAGACACAAGAGGTTAATCATTAAAATTTTCCTAATGTTCACAAAAAGAAATTCATTAGATGGTGCATTTGGTGAGGATTCCTGGAATAAATGTGTTCCATGATGCAGGCATCTTTTGAGTCTCTGGTTAACAGAACTTTTTATATAACAGTGTGTTTTCAGACTGGGGCCAGGAGATCACAGCTGGACAGCACCAGTTCCTAGCTCTGTGAAAGGACTAACATTTGTGAAATTCCCTCTCCTGGAAAGGCAAGTCCTCAAAATAGCTGTGTCTGACTTGGAAAATAGAATTTCATGGCTCCTTAAAAGGCATTTAAAGAGATTATACTCCAAATTATTCAGAGGAAAGAGAGAGGTTCATTTTTAGGATAGGAATGCAGAACCAGCAATAGGATGCAATTCTCTTTAAGATTAGAAACAGAGATTGGTAGCCAGATACCGGTTTTCAAATTGCCAGAGGAAGCTTAAAACGGAATCTGTTCTTACTCCTAAGAGAGTCGTGGTGAGCGGGGGTTACTGAATGAATCATGCTCTTCATGATGACTCAGAGACTTTGAAAGAGTCCCAATTTTTAAATGGATGTTGGGATTTGAGGTTCTTAATAAATAAGGGCTTGTTTTTAATATACAGATAGTTTTGTTATGCCAAAGTTAGTAAAGATTTTTCCTTCTGGCTTAATGCAGCGTGTTACTGTACATACAGGAGTACATTTTGTACAGTACTATGCAATAAGACATATGGAATTCATCCCTGCTGATTTCTAATGCATATTTTCTATTAATTTTCTTCATTTTTAATGAATGATATGGTCAAATGAAACAGCAAAATTGTCTCTGAACATCAACAGAGAAGAGGGAAGGATGAGAGCTGAGAAAGAACAGAGAGGAAAGATAGTGTGAGGTTGGAAGAGCTTCTGGAAATTTGCATGCTGATGGCACAGTATGTGAAATTCTTTCTGTGTTTGCATTCTGGACCTAATCCCTGACTTAGTTTACTTTCCTGTTAGCTGCCGAGTGCCAGCTTATTGCTGCTGCTGCTACTACCGTGGTGTCCTGCTGCGGTGAGGTGAATGTTGTACCTCCGCACGCTGTGCGCACGCACCCCTGAACAGGATGATTTCCCTCTGCAGTTTTGTAAGCACCTCTTCAGCTATCTTTAAAAGTGCACTTAAGAATAAGATGAATTATATCTTCCAGTGGCAACATATATGTGTTTGAAGTCATCCTGCTGGGTTTTATTACACTGCTAGCTCTGTGCAGTGCACAGAAGACAGTGCACAACACTTTAAGGTCAGACGATGAAAGGACATTCCTAGGAGTTAAAAGTTATACTTTCCAGATGGAATTTTTTAATTTCAAGGGCAGAATTTGAATTTGACTATTCCCCACTATAAACTCACACATGGTTTTTTAATTAGCCCATATCCCAAACTGGAAAACATGCAGTTTCTACTTCCTCTTCTAGAAGTTACCAAAACTTTAAATCAACTGAAATTGGTTGATCTCATGAATTTTTGCTGTTGAAACTTGGAACAAAAAAATAGTAAAAAATAGGAAAATATTTGATTTTTAATAATAATTAATAGTTAAAACCCATTCCAAATTAGCCTTGGTGTTAACAACTTTCTATGTCCTGCAGACGGAATAGTTACAAAATATTCTTCAGACTAGATAATAGCCTTGGAGTGCCTCTACAGATGATAAAGAAGATAAATGAGATCTATATTCAGGTGCACCTTCTCTGATGACTAGAAGAGACATATGTGAATATATTCCTACATTTACATTAAATGTAACCATAGTTTCATGTTTTTTCAAAAAAACCTGCTCTCATTCCTTTCTTGTTATGCTGGGATGCAATAACATATAGAGCTATTCAAACCCCACAGCTCTGATGAGATCATGCAGCAGAATTAATCATGAAGAGTTGGCCAGTTCAGATTGCTTTTTGAGCGCAATTATTTGTACCAAGTGAATGTCCGGAACACTAAACAAGCCTATGTCATTCACATGAGGAACAATGAGCAATCCTGCACCACTGCACAAGTGCTGAGCTCAGTTATAATTCCTAAAAGAGATATCTGCTCTGGATAAAGGTCTCCACTTTTGCAGGTGATTCTTACCTTGGGGATAGGACGGTCTGTCTCCACTGGAATCTTATAACCCTCAGTAAACTCAGACTTGCTTCCCTCCTGAAACAGGCAGGGACAGTGCCTACACCAGTGTAAAGCCCAGCACCACAACTCATTGCAAAAGGGAATGCACTTGCACAGTACCTTTTACAAGATAAAAGCCACTGGATCTGCCAGTGAACACATTCTTTTGCTGCACAGTCTTACACATTCAGTGAGGTGAAATGGTCCCTCATCAGAGCCAAGCTTCCTTCAGTAGGTATTTTTTTTTCCCCCTTGGAACAGTTTATTTTTCTTACCCCTGAGCCAAGCCTGGATATCTGTCTGAGATATCAAATGTGCAGAAACCTGGATAGACCCAAGATCCTTTTACAGGGTAAACTCTTGTCTGTGGGCAATGAACCCACCATGACAGAACTGCAGCACAGTCTGTGCGCCATTGAAGAAACAAGGACCCACTGGATGCCACCACCCATCACACAGCTGTGCAGCATTGTCCAGGATGAATAGCCTCCCTTTTCCTCTGGTTGACTGAAACATGGCTTTGTCAATGAAAGATCTCAAAAGTGGCCTGTGCTGACCAAGGAAGGGGATGTTTAGCTGTATGGAAACTAGGAAAACATTTTTCCTTTCACAGGAACAGCACTGGAAAATAACCCCACTTTCACAATGCAGAGGTGAAGTCTGAAGTGTTTCTTTTCCCTGTTTGAAACAATAATTCCAACTTTGTAAAGAAAAAATCAAATCCCTGTGGTTATCATGTTACATATGATTCAATTGCCCATAAGCCAACAGCCTATGTATTCGCAAAAGTGTTGTCACCCTGGGAAATCAAACTCACCCTGGGAAATCAAACTCAGTCCCAAAAAGCAAATCTTGAAAGTTTTTAAGATCTAAAAGGGACACATACTTGAAAGAATCTGTGCATCAGTAACAAAAGTTGTGTTTGGATGGCTTTGTATAATTTGCTTTGCAGTCTTTGGTAGGACTTAATTTTTTTTAGAAGTTAATTTTAAATCTTGGTGAGAGAAACTGAACCAATAGCTTATAATACAAAAATGTTCACTTTATCATATGTTTTATGAGCTGCTCTTGAATTGATCTTTTCAATACCCTTGCAAGTCACTTAGATAATTCAGAAGAGCTAGGCAGCAATTATACAAACTCACAAAGTTTAGTTTCTGTTTCCAGTTCTGTCAAATGCATTGTTCAGTAACAAAGCATGAATTACACTGTGTTTGGCACAATTTAGAAATAATTTTTATTTAATATCTGTGCTTGCCATGCCTAGTTCCTTCAGTTTATAAGTGTTCGGTCATGTCTATAATATTAATGGAAAATATATGAGACACAAGAGATTTGAAAGTCAAAACTAAGTAATTAAAAATCAGTCAAGTTTTAATTTTAGCAGTCCCTGACATATGATTAATATTTTGTAAAGAGAGCTGGTGCTCACAGAGTGGATGCAACTTATCCAGCACAGGTGTATGATATTTTACTTACATATGTATACAAATGTTACACTGGAGTCAGTACCTTCAGTCAGGTTTTCATTTGTGCATTCCTAATAGCCAAGTATCCTTCAGAAAGGATTTGCATTAAGTTTTGTTTGTACACCAGCAGCACAATGTGGAAAATGGCACAGAGAAGGAGTTGGGTTTCTTGATGCACTGTGCCCATGGGCAGGTCCCAGATTTTTGCGTTGCACTGCTGGGCACATTGAAAGCTCCAGCCCTTAGAGGAGGTACACAGGGCACTCCACAGCCATGCCACTTTCTCTGCCCTCTCAGCTCATCTCAGCGGCCCACACTGGGTCCTGCACTTAGCTGAGCTGTACAGGACCCAGGGACTGAGGCAATGAGAAGTCAGAGATTACTGGAGGGAGCAAGCATGCAAGCAATAGCTCTGCTGGAGTCCAGGGCATTCCTTTGGACACCCTGGACAGTCAAAAACCTGTACGGGGGGTATAAAACCTGTAAGGGGGGTCTGGGATCTGTACAGGGGGGTTAGAGACCCTGGCACAGAGCCCAGGAAGGCACTGGTTTTGACTTTAGTCCATGGGAGAGACTTACAACATTGTGAGAGGAGTTACAAGCCCCAAAGTGTAATAATGAGTAGTATAGTTTTCACATTTGAGGTTTCTATAATAGGGGTGAATGGGGACAGGATGGAGGATTCTGGGTGGTGCCCTGGGGTCTTCTCCCTCTTCTTCGTCTCCATCTTCTGCTGTGACGGTGGCACAAAGTAGCTTTAGAGGGATTGGGTTAGTGTAGAAGTAACCTGTTTAGTATAGAATGTAGATATTGGTTTGTAATTGTAAATAATAGACACATAACAATCTGTACAAGAGATGACGAGCCTTTGTCAGAGCACGGAGTTGTCACCTGTTGCCCGTGCTGTTGAGACCTTGGCTGGGCACAGGGAAAAGGGGACAAGATAAGATATAATAAACAAGAGAAAATTCTTGGAAAGAACATCTGAAGACTCTGTGTTGTTCCTGCATTCGGCTTGGGGCTTTTCAGAGGGCAAAGGAGACAAAACCACCCTAATCTTGGGGAAAGATTAGGCTGTGCCTGGAGGAAATTAATCAGCCATAATCCATGTATTGGACACCAACATCCATATGCCCAGAAAAAACTATAAATCCAGACAGTTCCAGATTTGGCTGCCCATAGTAGTTCTTCCAGCCACTCTGCTGGAACTGCTGTGGATGTAAGCTAGAAATGAAATGAACAGACGCATTCATGCTTAGACAGAACGCACCAGGGAGGCACACCACAGATAAACAACGAGAGGAATCTCCTGCTTTGTAAATAGCTTGAAGTGCTTTCAATTTAGTCAAAGGACTCAAAGGCATACTTGTGATGGGATTTCTTTGTGGAGAGGTTTGTTTCTGTTTTTCAGCACAAAACCAACAACAGTTGTTTGGGTTTTCACCCAAACCCAATCATTTATTTGATCTAATGGTGGAAAGATTTCTTACAAAGGAAAATCTTGACTAACAGTTTAGCGAGCCTTGAGCGTAATTATTTTTTCTTAAAGAAAATCCATCATTTAAAGACTCCTGCAGCTAATGTGTGATGCAGTGATCCTTGGTGTGTCTCTCCAGAGAAAATCAGCACAAGAAGCACAAGGATTGCTTTGTACAACATTCACGTGTCAGCTAGGTTCTGAGGAGTGGGTAAAAAGGAGGGAAAAGAGGGCACTTTGAACTAAATTGCACTAAATATGTAATTATAATAAAAACAAACTATAACATATATTAGATTAATATGGTTGCCTAGGGGCTGCAGTCACTCCATCCTTTTATGTCTCCCTGCGGGAGCACAGCCACAGCATACTGTTCCATGGCCAGCTGCATGGGAAAGGAGCTATTATCCAAAACTACACAGTGCACAAGAGTACATTCACGCACCACTGAGAAACACTTCTAGCAATATGCAGACATATGTACTGTGTTCTGGCAGAGCTGGCCTAAGTGCCTACAGCAAGCTTGGAAACTGGGAGGAGGTTTTTGATTTTTTGGAAAAGAATACATAATTTCCATAGCACTGAATGGTACAAAACTAGCTTCAGCAGGAAAGGTTATTTAAATAATGGAGAATTCCAGACAGTGAAGTGTAATAAATAAACTACTGGCAAAATGTGATCTATCACGAAGATTTTTATGTATCTCCTTCTCTTTCTCGACTGCACTGTAATGGGAGTCTCAGACTATCAAGAACAAGGTTGAATCTGTAAATATCTCCACATATTATTTAGAGCTCGATGTTTAGCACAGCTTACCCCTCACTGATGCAGTAATTTGCTCAGATCAACCAAGTCACCTTGCCAAGAAAAAGCAGTTACTTCAGAACATTTTCAGAACACTAAAAGCAACACCAGATGAATACAAATGTCCAAACAGGTAAACAACTTTTAACCTGAGGTGAAATGCTATTAAACTTATGTTCTTCCAGTGACAATAAAATCCAGATTTTAACCCCAGAGTGCCTCTCCTTAGTGCAGGCAACTATATCTCATTTAGAGGAAACTGATCAGGTGAACAAAGTGGTAATAAACCCCCTGTGAACATTTTCCTGAGGACCCAGAAACCTTTGTCAGTATTTGGTCAGACAGAAAGGGCCACCTAGTCCTGTTCAGTTTCTGATTTTGTCGATATACTATTCACAGTGAAAAGAAAAATCAAGGTGCATCATGGTTCTTCCTTTTTCCCTATCCCACCTTTTTGTAGCATGGTCTTTAGAGATTTCTTGAGTCAGAGCAGCTTTGCTCTTAATGGCCCTTCATGGATTGCATCTTCCTGGATCCAATAGGTCTAATTGTATTATGACTGTACTTTGCACTTACCCTCTCCATCCAAGTAGATCTGATGGAGGTCATATAGTCCTTCTGACACCAATGGACTGATGGAGTTCTACTATTCATATTCTGTTTTTTAAGTGAATGATGTTGACTTTTCAAGAGGTCTGAACAAGGAAATTTTTCTTTGATGTACCCTTTATGCCCCAGTTTGAATGGAGAGATGGAATGCTTTTAGTATGTCCAATGGATTTCATCTGTGTGAATCCCATTGCCATCTGTAGCTGCCGTACATTTGTATCTGACATGGCCTCATATAGTGAAACAGCTTTTCAGGCTAAATTCCCATGTCACCCAGGTGTAGTTTTCTTCCTTCTTTCCACTATTTTTGAGGTGTAAACAATTGTCTTGCAAGTATGGAATAGAATGGGAATATCCATTCAAATCTCCCAAACACTTTATTACTAAGTTTATGACACTCAGCTCAGTCTTTCCAGAATTAAACCCAAATTGCAAAACTGCATCATTGGGTGAAAGCCCTGAAATGGTGATGACCAGAACATCAGCACTAGTATGCTAACACTAGAGATCTCAGTCTATCTGCTACCTGATGACACATTTCTCACCATTTTCTGCTATTCTTAGGGACCAGAGTTCATTCATGAAAAAGCAGCAGCATTTGAAAATTACATTAAATGCTTCCTTATATGGAATATCATTTTGGATCCTAGAGCTATCACTAGCAGAGGAGAAAGAAATTTCTTTACCCAAAATGTTCTGGAAGAAGTTTGAACCTGTGATATCTTTACAGCCTTGCATTGGCTTTTACTAATCACTGATGCTTTCTACTCCTGGTCTGGAGAGTCCTTTTCAGAGTCCATGTTTTTCAGGAGGAGGATCAAAACTTAAGCTAGTCTATATCTAAACTAGAGTATTACATGATCTCCATTTTTAATCTGAAATGACAGATCCAGAACTTCTATTTCATTGCTGTGCAAAGGAGCAGGCAGTACACTCTATCTGCAAAAGGGAGTACCAGTGGTATACCATGCCACATGTTGCCCCTCTCCCCTAACTAGCCTTTTCTGCTATCTGTCCTCAGCATATCACCAGATTGCTGGGCTGCTTACTGAAATGTTTTAGGCATCTTTGAAATCTTGGCTGGTTTCCAGTAATGTTTCACAGAGTGTTTTTGGCACCTTCATTTTTATTTATGAAAAGGAGGGAGAATAATCATTTTGCTGGAAGTTGAATTTTTGATTGACAGGGAAGGTATGTTTTGCACACATTCAGCAGAAATTTCAAACACATCAGAGGTCAGCACTACATGGCTTGGTAGATGAAAATAGAACCAACAAAATTGACCATTGTGACAATATGAGCTTACCTGTTACTGAACTAGCAGGCCCACCTTTTATCCTGGTGTCTGCTTTAAAATATTAAAATAATCAGCATGGCAGGACATGAAGCAGCTGAACAAGCTGGTCTTTAAGAAAATCAAGCCTTGTTTACAAGCCAAAGGTTGATCTCACACATTTTAGGTGAAAACTGTTTAGTAAAACAGTCAGATCCATGGTGGTCTTTAGTCAAAGTCAATTTGTTTTTGTTTATTTTGTTGTGGGAGCTGTAGCTTCTGAGATTTGAATGAAATAGGCTAAACTTGAAGGTGTTTCAAAACAAATGTTTGGGCAGTGTCTTCACCTCCTTGCACATTTTTTCCCTACTACTTCTGTCTCCTAGTATGTGTTGCCTTCCTGCAAGGGAGAGGGAGAGCAATGTGAGGGGATTCCCAGTGTTCAGATTCCTGTTCAAGGAAACCCATACTCAAAGAGCAAAATGCTGAGCTACTTTTCTCAATTTACAGTTGGTAAAAATCCCAGTTTCACTTTCAACCTTCTTCAAAGGATTAGGTGTAATTTGCATACACATCAATTAGCATATCTACATATTTAATTTTTATTTTTCCTCATAGTCATATAAGGAATTCCATCCAGAACTTTAAAATCCACCTATGTTGAAGTCATTATAAGGTTTATTGTTTCTTTTTTTACTTAAAAGTGCAAAATTAGAGTTATTAAATCACCAAAAGGGCTTCCAGTGTTTACCTGAAGCAGTCAATTCTGGAGACCCACTGATAACACTCACATCCCTTTTACTTGAGTGTCCAAAGGACAAGCGTCTGAGCATTGCACAGCCTGGTGTCTCCAGAGTGAAATGGGGATGTGCATCTCTACCTTGTGGCTAAGCATGCTGCAAAGCATAATTATATTCCAGTATAAATTCAGTCTTAGATGTCTGTTGAATATACACTCAGATGATGGTCTTGGCACCCTCCTGAGTATCTTTTTCACTCTTGTAGGCTATAGATAGAGCAGTACAACACAAACAAGTCTGTAAAACAAAAAATTTGGGGTAAGAGTGCCTGCTGTGCATACTGCACATGGGAGAGTATTTCTGTTTGGCTCTACTCCAGTCTCATGGACCAAAAAAGTATCAGCAACTGATGCACATTACGTGCACTTCTGGAGAACATCTTCCAGCTTGGTATAAAAAGCATGAAATCTAGTTCATGTGCTCTGACACAGCTCACGAACCAAAGCATAGAAAATAGGCATGGTAGAGACACTTGGCTTAAAATGCACTTCTGATTACAAGAAGGACACTAATGTAGGTCTTCCCTTAGGCAGCTGAAATGTCTAGGGTTGCGCCATCCTTCTCTAGTTAGTGGAGTGGAGATATTTTAGAGGGCAGTTGAGATCTTGGAAAGACTGAACTGCAATTCTAAGAGGCCTCTTTCCTTCACAGCAAGTGAGCAGAATTGACTGCTTCAGAAAGTCAGCTGAAACTCGGCTTGATGTCAAAGACATTCCTGAGACTTGGAGACAGGATTTTATAAAAGAGTAAAAATAAGAGGATAAGACAGCAGGATGGATCCTTCAATGCAGAATTGATACTAACAGTCTGCTTTATCAGACTGCCCTGTAGGACACTACTCTTGAAGAATGATTCTGTGCCAGGATCAAGGAATAGCATCTGCTTACAGCTGCAGTTCTCTTTGGAGAGATTTAGAAGCCAATAGAGAAATGAAAGGACACCATGACACTGGATATAAATAATGAGCTGTGTAAATAAAATATTTGTCTTCCTTCTTTGAGTGAAGTTCCAAAAAGTGGATCCTTGCTGTTAGCAAAAATTGAGAAGCGTCAGCAACTCTATTAGCAGGTCCCTTTGTTTGGTGATTTCTTTTTCTAAATGGAAACATTTCGAGACCATAAATTGTTTAAGAAACAGTAGGAAATATTTTTTGGTTTTTGAACAATGCAGTCTATTTAGCCAAATGTAGTATAGAGACCACAACTGGAAAAAATTGTTAGTCATGCATCAATTAGCCTTGTTTTCGGAGTGAACATCATTAGACTGTGAAACCACCTAAATTAATCTAAGTGGTAAGCTAAAAACAGGCATTCAGATTGTATCTTCTAATAGAACTCAAAGACTGGGACTCATCCGTCAGATTTTGGGCTGTACCTAAAACAGTCACCTGCATTTCATGTGACAAAAGCCCACTGTGGACAGTAGGATCATTTTTGGACATAACAGTCTGAGTGCCCTCCATCTGTTCTTGGAAAGAATAGCATACCTAAGACATGGAGGTAGGCATTTTTGATGAAGTAGAACAGGAGGGAGCATGATAAAACACTGAGACCTTGTGACAACACTCCATAGCTTTCCAAACAGTCTCTAAATTCCTGGAACAGTCCAAGGAGAAAGGCCCAGGAAACATGTATCAACAGTTAGGTATGTTGGTATCCTCAGAAACATGTTAAAAACTGAGTTCAGCAGGAAAACTTTTTTTTTTTTTTTTACCTTCTCAGTAGTGTACTACACTTGTCACCTTCATTACATTTCCTCTCCATGTCCTGATATTGCCCTCCCATTCATCGCCACAGTCCAAGTGTTCAAGAGGTCCATGGTCTGCTGAGGACCAGAGTTATAGTGTGCATGTTCAGTCTCAACAGCCTTACCTTGCGAAGCCTGAGAAGCTGGAGTGGAGGAGGGTCTCAGAATATTTTCTCCTCCTAAGTATTTTCTTTCATATCCCACCTCTTGTCATCACATGCCTCAGTATAAATATTCAATTTTCTTTCAGGTCCCGTCTCAGGCCACTCCAGAACTCATCCATTCATCTCCCCTCCCTAGTCCATATTCTACCCAAACCCATGCTTAAAGCACTCAAACTCTCAGCCTCTTTATACTCATTATTTTGGATATCAACACCAGCTAAGCCTTTCTGCTGCCCCTCAACAATTCCTCCCTGCCTCATTCTATACTAAATAATGTGTGTTGTGACAAATTATGCTCTTCCTGGGCCCTCCATTTGTGCCAGGAAAAACACAGATGGTATCACTAATTTGCTTCTCACTGATGAGGAAGACTGCTTCAGAAGAAGTGAATGCCAGGATTTTAAAACATTGCATGTACAATTTAGGTGTCTAAAAGCAGGGCATTCAAAGATCATAAAAAACCACAGATATTTGGACCATGGATGTGCAGGAGAGGTGATCTATATAGCTAGAGACCTTTAGCATCTAATTTTATATATCTCAATAGACAGTAGGAATATGCAAAGGCCAACAAGTAAAAAATGGCTAAGTAGGTGCTCACACCAATACAGGAGGAAGTCTAATTTGACCAGATGAATCCCAGCCAGTGAGTCAGAAGCAGAGCAGCAGCAGAAGAAACCAATTCACAGTTTGCATCTTCACAAACTCCATAAAAGTATCTCACATGATTTGTCTACTGTTCAAATGTTCTCTACCAAAAATTGTGTGGTTGTGAAGACATGTTCAAGTGATGAGGGGAAGAGGCATTGTTTTCTGTGGCTAATGTTGGAGCCAGAAATCAGAGGTGGAGAAGAACTACACAGAGTGCTGAAAATAAAAAAACAAACAGTACTGAAAATGTGGCAGCTTGACTTTCAGTCTTTTAGTTGCCAGAGTTTAAAAATACAATAGCTGGGCAGTGTATGAAAATGAAAAAAAAAAAAGATACATAAGATAGATTTTATAGCCACTTTTAAGAGTCTTAGTAGTGTATTTTTAACTTGATAATTTAACTTGCCTGCCTCCCCATGATACTTATAAAAATAAAAGAATACCCTTCTTATTTTAGCCAAAAGTACTATATAAACAAAATCCAGGGAATGTATTGAATTAGAATGTTAGACTACAATAATGAGTGAACTTGATTGCATTTCCATTTCACAAAGCAATTCACATTTGCTACTAATATGCTAAAACTTGTGCCAGTCAAAATAAGCTTGACGATCACAGCAAGTGAAAATTGTCAAAACACACAACTCAATTCCTCTCTCACTCATATTAATTTTATGCTGGAATAATTTCTTTTTTTCCCCAGAGACATTCTTGACGTGACAGCTAACAAGCAAAAGTGACTATTTAGATAGTTCTTAAAAACTTTTGGGTTATAAATCTTAGACAATCCATAATGGTCTTGAAGGAAGCACCCAGATGAACAAACTAGGAAAAATATGCAAAGTGGAAGAATATTGGGAGAGTTCTATATGCCTACTAGATTCACTCTATTTCTAATGCTTTGCTTTCTGCCTGGAGTCCACGAGCCATTATCTTTCCCACTGGTCAGAAAATCACAGTTGGACCACTCCAAGCACAAAGAAAAAAAATTAAAATCTGTAGCATGAGATAATGTCATGCTTTTTTTTTTTTTTTTTTTTTTTTTTTTTTTGGCTTAGAGAGGCAAAAAGAGAACTGGTTAGTCTTCTCACACACACACTTAATAAGAAAAATGAGAGCACAGAGTGCTCTCCCTTTCAAAAAGTGCATGTGTGACCTTTAGTGTTATCCTGCTAACACTAACTGCAGACTCCTGTCCATTCAGGCAGCAGCAGGCATTTTTGTCCTGCATGGCTAGTCACCCACACAACATCCTTTCTTCCTTTTGTTACTGCTGTGCTTTCAGTACAGGCATTCCTCATACTCCTTCCACTGGCAGACTTTTGGCAAGACTTGAGGTGTACAGCTGGTTACACATCAATCACAGTATTAACTCACATCAGTCACAGTATTAACTCATTCTTGCACTGGCTCTATCCCAAGTTTACATTCTCCCCTTTGCAGGAGTTCTCAATATGTTACCTTTACCAACACTTTCTTATTAACCAGAGGTGTGCTATCCCGGGGGACTAGAATGTTCTTTACCACATTCTTTACCCCATAACTTCAGTTATGGCTTTTCCCAACAGATTATAATACACCTGTGTGCAGGAAACATGTGCAAGAATTTTTTAGCAAAAAAATGGTAACGTTCAAATTAACTGACAGATAAGTTAAATATGTGTGGCTCTGACAGTGCGACACCAGATTGACAAAGCACTTCAAAACCTGAGATCAGCCTGAGGGCCTAGCTAAAGACAACAAAAAAGTATGGTCATCTTGGACCACTCCTAAAAATGCTGTGCTCAACAAGTGGCAACTCAGCCAAGAGATTAGCAAACAATTGCCACAGTCAACAGTCTCTGTGCAGAGCTACAGTAACATGCTGACAGCGTTTCCTACCATGGGCCTCAGGGAGCAGGACGCTTCACAGCAGAGTCAGTGTGGGAAACCTGGCACTGGGCAGCTAGTTCATATCAAAGTGGGTTTGATGCTCACAGTTTGCTAATGTTGAGCAACATTTAAACAATGACCTTTGAAATAATATTTTCGTTTTGTGGGAATGTTTTTGCAAAGATGGTTTCTTCTCTTTGTAAACAGTT
This sequence comes from Phylloscopus collybita, assembly GCA_027886175.1. Classification (NCBI taxonomy): domain Eukaryota; kingdom Metazoa; phylum Chordata; class Aves; order Passeriformes; family Phylloscopidae; genus Phylloscopus; species Phylloscopus collybita. The sequence continues at coordinate 24,254,072 of JAJNNQ010000026.1, read as the reverse complement.
ACGGGAAAAAGATACATGGATTTCTGACAACTTTTGTTGTCAATCTCCATTTTTTTTAATTAGAGCTTTGTCTGTTTTAATTTTTAAATTCAAACTTTGCTTGAATTAGCTTTTTGCTTTCTTATTCCGACAGCATTGAGATACAAAACTCTTCACTGGTAAGTAATGCACCTCAGAAATGGCAGGATATGTTGAAGAGGGAATTCAGATAATGCAGACAGTTTCAATTTCTCTTTTTGCCTTGCAGGTTACATGTCTAAACAGGAAGGAAATGGTAACTGCAAACTGATTTAAGTCATAAATGAGGTCTAAAGGTGAAGCAAAACACAATTACGTAGTATGCAAGTTTCATCTTTTATAAACTTTTTCTGCCTTTTGTGTTGGAAAGGAGTTATTTATCCACAGCAAATGGATAGTAAGTGCCTGTTTTTTGTGTGAAATGCCATGTCAAGAAATGGGCAGATGTTGCACAAGTTAGTAGTTTTTCCAATCAATCACCACCAGGTTTTTCAAAACACCAGACATCTTCCCTGCCAGCTAGCAAACTGAAAAGTGCTAGGCTCTTCTTTCCATGACAAAATAACAACTTTCACTCATTTTTAATGTCCCAGAGAGAAAAAACTGATAATAAAGCAAATTTGTTCACAACAAAGTATTTTATTGTGTTTCTCATCATACTATTCAGCACCTTTTAGGAAAATGCTGTTTCACTGTGATTCAAGTAGAGATGGAGCAGTGTGAAAGAGCTAGCAAGTCTGATAAAGGAAGCAATTGCACATTTATTATGTTTTTCTGGGTCAAATCGCATTCACAAAGTAAAAAGTGAAGTAAGAAGATTGGGACTGACAAAATAACTGACTCTTTTTGGGTGAGAAATATGGGCAAAGAACTGCCAGCCTCTCACAACACAGTGGAAGCTGAGCCAGGGATAGACAGTCTGGCCCCCAGCAATGATTCTCATCCTCCTCTGCCTTGGAGTTTGAGCACCAACCTGCAGGAAGACAGGTAGTGGCATCGTGTTGCAGAGTCTTAACAGTATCACAGTAAATGCTCTCACTCACTGGTGAAAAAGCTGCTGCTTTCCTCTGTGCTTCTCCCTGCTGTTGTCAAACTCTCATATGTCAGTGGTTTTGTTTGTTTGGCTTGAGTCACTCAAATGGTTTACACTTTGTTGTCCTTTACAAAGCAGTTTCTTTGAAATGCATTAGTAGAATGGTTCCAATATTCAGAGTGTAACTTCTCTCTGAGTAGGTGGCCATACCTATATCTGGCCTCACTCTCTAGGGAACTTTGGAAGGGAATGCTTGTGGTACTGAGACTTGCAAGAGCACAATGTATTTCCCCCTCTCCCCCGCCTCAGAAATTCAACAGGTCTAAAAAACACCACCAGAATCTGAAGAGCTGAAGGTGTGGTGGTAGGCAGGTTGCCAGTGGTACTGGGATATGTGGCTCTGCAGCAGTCCCCCAGAAGGCTGAGAGGGAACTGCCAACCTTGGCCTCTGCTGGCCAGGCTCTCTGCTCTGGGACATTGATTTCCAGAGCTCGGGCCTGCCTGGCTTTGTGATCACTGAAATGCCAGTGCAATGTTCGACTTTCTGAGGAGGAAGACCTCTTTATGCCATTGTTTTGTTTGCTTGGTTGGTTTTTTAATGGGGGTCAGAGAGTGCACAAGAGTATACCATCTTTTTAAATAGAGCTCTTTTTTTATTTTTTCATTTTGAAACTTTCTAGGGAATAAGAATTCTAGTTTCTAGGCAGCTCTAACCATCTCAAGGTACATGGCTTATCATATTTTATTCTTAACAGTAATTTCTGAAGAAAAAAACCTCATAAGTAGAAACCTAACGTGGGGAAATACAGAACATTGTGACAGATAGAACATATGTTCATATCTAATGAATTCCAGATTTACTCATGGCCCAATTTTACACAGATCTTGAGCAGTGTAAATACTCATTTGATTTACAGATGTGTGTCTAAGGTTACTAAGCAAAGTGCTTAATGCATTGACAATGCCTTTGGGAAAAAAAAAAACCAAGAAAGACTTGTAAGTTTTCAGGAAAATACTTCTTATCATTAGACATTTTTTTTAAAGGACTGATTTCTGAACTGAGAGGGCTATTTTGAACCTTATCTCCACCTTTACCCCAAGAGAAAACAAAACTAGGAGAAACTCAAGTTCTCTATGCATGAAAAAACATTTGGAAGATTACCATGTCCATTCTCTTTTTGTTTCTCCATCCTGTTCATCTCTCTGAACATACAAACACAAATATTTCTTTCCAAATGCATATTCAGTGTTTGATCTTAGAAAGACTTTTCTTAGAACAAAGTGCTATCAGATGCCAGGTCAGGAAATAAGATACAATAAAAGTGAATAATTCTTGTCTTAGAACATGAGTAAAATAAAATATAAAACCTTGAAATTGGCAAGTATGTTTGGCTTCAAAATATCTAAACTCTCCAGCACTTATCCAATGCCAGAGATATATTATTTTATATGTGATGTCAACAGAGGAAAACATTGCACTGTAAATGCCTTCTGAAAAACCTTATTCTTATTAGTTGCTTATATATTTTGTTCTCAGACTGATTATTTTACTCCCTCACAGGTTCAAAGAATCTGTATCTTAGAGCTATGATCTATGTTAATCAGAAGGGAGTGAAAAGGTTCAAACCCATGGCTATTTATTTCTTAGTGTCTTAACTTGTAGTGGAAACCAGGGAAATGACAGAGATTCTTAGTGAAGTCACACACAACATTACTCTCCTGCCCTCAAGCCTCTATCCAGGCTTCCCTCACCCAGACTCTCTTGATGGCCTCTCCACAGCCTCCCTTCCTCCCTGGGGTCAGTCAGAACCCTTATATCATTCTACTTTCTCTCCTTTCCACTTCAACATCCCCAAGCTTGCTGCTGGAAAGTCCCTGGTATTTGCACTGGTGGCACATCCTGTAAGGGGCACTGCCCAGGCCTGTGCCAGCCAAACAGCTGCAGCAGTGCAGGCACACTGCCTGTCACACAGGCACATCCTCCCCCTGCTCCCCATGGCTTTGGAATGTGTCCACTGTACAGTTGTAGCAGGTCCTAATAATGGTGCAAGCTTTAATATCCACCTGGTTTTCCTTGCCTTTGTTGGGAATTTAGGAGTAAAGTATTGAGAACTTGTTACCTTGTTACTTTTATGATCTTGATCACTAGATTTTTGATTTATGCAAGGACCTAAACTAAAGGTGCAGTTCCTAAAGTGAATTAAATTAGGGTGTATTTTCTTGCAGGGACACTCAGATTGATCTCAGCCTGTTTCATATTGAACTTTTTACTTGCAGAACTCAATCAGCATTGCCAGCTCCAAAAGAGCCCAAGCATGTCTTCATGAGGCTGAGAAGCTGCACTGCTGTTCCCAGAGCAAATGAGCATCCTGAAATGTGGGACTCCATCACCTGGAGCTCCATTAACTCCTGCTGAGTAAACAACTGCCTGGCACAGAGACAGAGTTCTTTCTGAAGCTATTTATTAGAATTTGGTTTTGAGGGAAGGAGAGAGGAGAGTGGGGCCATGAATCTGAACTCCAATAGTAACTAAATAAGTCTAGTATATTATTCCTAAATATAGAGTTATTCCTAAGGGGCAAGGAGAAATATACTTCCTCCACTGGATGATCAAGATTTAAGTGTTGAGTTTGTGTCTGTGGACTGTGCCAGAAATATCTTTCTTATTTTATTTCCTCACCCCCATTAAAGCTCTTTAAAATAAAAGCTCGTGAAGGCATCTTATACTGACACTTAGGAAACCAGTCACAGATAACACAATGAATAGGGTTTAAAATTAGGGACTGTTCTCTGTCCTGTAATCACACAACACACAATTTTGGTGTCACAGCAAACAGCATGATGAAGAGTTTCCAGATCCTTTAGTACTTCAGGAAGGTTCGGCAAAGACTCTGTAGGGCTTTTTAACTCTTTAGTGTTTTCACCTCCTAAAACACCTCCAGCATTGCAAATTAAGGTAAGCAACAGAACGGAAAACAAAACCAGCTCAATTTGACATTTTAGGTAGTGGGAGAAATGAATGCCACATCCCCAGACTCCAGGCAGTGGTCTATGATGGTCCTGTCTAGGTGTTTTGAAGCGGAGAGGAGGAGTGGTACCAGGCAGACAGGTGGTCCAGGCACCCTTGTGTGACAAGTCAGACAGGATGGAAATTATAAAAATCCAAGTTCACACCCTAAGGGTTAATTAGTTATTTACTCTTTACATTAAAAGCTGTGAAAATTAAAGGGTCAAAAGGAACTGCAGTGATTCCAAGCTTCCAGTCATTGCAGTAATGTTTGTTTGGGTTTTGTGATCATTTGGATTTAATGAGAACATTTCTATGAAAGACACAATTCAGTCGTGAGGCAGCATGCTAAGCCAGCCTGACCTGGAGACATCAGTCGTTTATACTTCTGCTCATTCCCAGTACATCCACAGGCAAGCTACTGTTAAAGCCTTTCATAAGTTTGTATTTACTCTGCACTGCAGCTCGAACATGGTCTGGACCCTTTTGTAGAAATGGTGGCACAGACACTCATTTCATTCTGAAGCCAGTCATCACGGTTGCCTGAAATGTTCTTCTGTCAAAATAGCCACTTGAATTAGAGCCATGCTTTCCGCTTCACCCGTTGGCCAGCATGAGTGAAGAGGCACACTGGATTTCTCTCCAAGTGAGGAGCTCTTGCACCACATTGCTGCTCCTTTCTCACAGCAGAAGCAGAAGAAAGCTCCCAGTGGGGATGCAGTTTCTCTCCCCACCAGAAGTCTTGTGGAAAAGACTGTCTCCAGCAAAACTGGGATCTGTGCAGGTGGCTGACAGCACCCTGAGGAGGCACATCTCCTGATGGGCACTTGGCTTTCAGAATAATTCTCTTCTGACAGTCAAGTGCTAATCAAGGCAGCCTGTAAATTATGATCTCTGGCTTGGTCCAAAGGCAGATAAAAGCCCAGCCTGAATGACAGGGTTGTGCACCTAGGAAGCCACAAATGGACCACAGGGCCCAGGACCCTGCATACGGCACCAGGTTGTACCTCTTCACCCCTCTGCCAGTAAATCCACCAGGGGGTCTTGATACAGAGAAAGGTAAAAATTCATCATCAGCCTTTCCTAGAGGATTTTAACTAAACAATTTTTCTTGGACCCACATTAACATTAAGGGTTTCTTTAACTATAGAGTATAGATATGATAATGAAAGCTTTGTGCACGAGCCAGGAGATGTTAGCTTTTTCTGACAGGTACGTGGGATGTGAAGTCCATTTCACAAAAGTCAAATGCTTTGAGTCTGACAAACAAGTGTGCTTGATTGTGTCTTTTTCTGTCTTTTGAATACTTTAGTTGTATGTTAGTTAAAGAGAATTGATTAAAAACACATGATTTTATTTAACCCTTTTTGGTTTCTGTAAGTAGACCAGGCTTATACAGCTAATCTCTACCGTACTTAAAGTAGCCAAACCCTGCAAAAAATCTCCACAAAACAGAGCAACCAGGAGCTTCTAGATCTCAACATCCACTACTGGATATATCTAGATCTATCTCAGAGTGAGACCTGGGAATCCACCCTATTATACTCCACATCTTGGTTGGAATAGGAAGAAAGACTAAATGTATGAACTAGGAGGGGTCTGAAGTATATGTCAGCAAATCCCCCTGTTGAGATGTTCCTCAGACTACTGTAGACACATGGTAGTATGTATTTGGTGTTGGGACCCTGATTCTGCACCAATGCCTCACTCCACTAGAAACTGTCACTGACACCAGATAAATTTGTCCTATCCAGAAGTTCATTCTGCACCTCCTAAAGTCCCTGCAGCCACACCAAGTCTCAGAAAAGGCTCATACTCTTCTGCAATGAGCCATTTTTCCCAGGATAACGTTCTGCAGAAGACACTCCCTGATCAGCTCTCCACATTGCCTTCCAAATGTGAATGCCAAGTGTGGGAGACTATCAGCAAGAAGAAGTTGTGGTCATCCTTTTGATGTACTGGCAGTTGCTGTATAAAAGTGACTGGGAAAATGTAGGTTTCGTCTAGATGTAGTGAAATCAAACCCCTAAATTTCCATATTGCACCACCATACTCAGTGAAATTGAATGAATGTGAATATGCTATTTTCAAAAATGTCACTGTTCCCAGAACCAAAATCGTTTCAAGCACTTTGAGGTGCACAGGGTTGTAAGCAGATGTTTACCAGGATTATCCTTTATGAGTCATGATTTTCTTCTGTGTCACCATCACATCTGATACCTTATTTACACTTTTAAGGGAATAAATATGTTGCTAAAAATTGGTTTTTAGTGGCTCTTGAAAATTAAAGGACTCATATTCTCACAAATAGTTCTGAGAGTGAGGTGTTTACTCCAAGTGAAAATCTGCATTGGTACCACCACTGAATAGGCAGCTGACTGCCTCTGAAACAAGTTGAGTCACTCAGGAAACCCCCACATCTCTCCTAAGTACTTCCAGCAGACAAAGCTCAAAGAAACTTTGGAGGTGAGTGAGTTCTAACAGAAAAACCTAATGAGACAACAAGGGCAATAGAGCAGCTGAGAAAAACTGGTGATGCTACTTATAATCCTAATGATGCATCAGAATGGGGTACTGCTCTACTACTGTGAAACCACAATAATAAGTAAATGCATTTTTCTTCCCTGCTCCTGTTTAAAAATAAAACATTCCTTAGAAGGTAACTTATTTCAGAGCAGACCTATAAAATTCCAGACTAATGGATTTCATTCCATGACAGTTATCTGAGAATCAATGTGATTTTATTAAGAGATCAAAACAACAACTAAGAAAGCAAGCTTACAGCCAGCATACTTAAATTTACACTGCAGGAGTCTACAGTAGGGCTTGAAAACATTTAAGGGCATGCAATAAAGTCTGAAAAACACAGTTGTTAAGAGCATACAGCCCTGGGTTGTAGGGTTCCCAAGAGTTTTGCTGGCAATCTGCCACAGACATCTCCACAGAAGCCTGGCTCACACAGGTAACAAAAGCTGACATTCTCCAGAGCTACTTTTTTTTTCTTGGCAAGCACTAGTCTGAGCTGCTTTAGGGAGGAGCTAAAATATAAAATCTGTATGGCAGATATCAATATGAGCTTTTCTATATTTCATCTTTTCTAGAGACCTTCTGATTAATAATGTGATATAGAAAATAAAGAGCTACTTTTCATGAAGTCTCATCCAACACCTTGCTTACCCTGCATCCCTGCAGAGAAGGCTTCTTCTATTGCTTTCAGTCTTTCTAGCAATGCTCTAATGGAGCTTCAGTCACTGGAGGATTGTCTGCAAAAGACATATGCATAAATGTGCACACTCTTATGATTTTAAGCATTCTTTTTTTTGAGGGGTATATCTGATTCCTGAAAAATGCTTATTGCTTCTTTCTTTCTCGTCTGAAATCATCACAAATACAGTAGCAGAGGGGAGTAGCTCTTGGCAGGGAGAAAGCAGAGGAAGCCTCTCTCTTCCTCTTGTGAATTCCAAGTCCTAAAACACTAGAAAGTGCTAAATATGTTTAACCTCAGTACAAAGTAGTTTATATTTTAAATTAATTCCGGTTGATTTCTCATGCTTTATACCTTTTTTTTTTCTTTCTTTCTTTTCTTCTTTTTTTTTTTTTCTGGGTAGACACAGTATTTATAACAGATGCTCCAAGGCAGGAAGTGCATACTTGCTATAGGCAGCATTCATTCATTTTTCCCTCACTTCATGACGCTTTTGTCCACTAAGAAATTTTACTTAAGCATTATTTAGCCAAGAGACCTGTTCTCAGGTGTAAGTGTGAAAATAATTTGTAGCTCCTAGTGAAAGGGTCTTGACCAAGCTGTAAGGAAAGGCAATGATGTGGTGTGTCCCAGGTCTAGAGGCTATAAACATAATTACAGTTTTGGCCATGTAGGCATCACAAGATGGAGGTATTTTTAAGGAACTGCAATTTTCCATATTCTCAGCACCTTCTACTACCTGTGGAGTAGTAGTTGTGCAGTTGATACAGCAAAATCCTTACATTTTGGGCTGTTAATGCATTTTTGCTGTACAGGGAATTTAAACACTTATTCAACTGTTCAGTTAAACTCTAGGATCATAAGACCATACTGCCCAAGTGTTTCACAAGTGTTATCCCCTCAGGGAGGAAATCATGCATTTCCAGCTCTGGAAAGCAAAGGATGAAAGTGGAGCAGGAACATCACTCTGTGTGGACTGGTCTAACTAAGAGCACTTAGCTGAGGAGGAGCAATCATTCGAGCCAAGGTGAAGCTGAGCCAAGGCAACCATGGTTTCAGTGAGATTTAGCAGCAATTAATTCCATATAGCATTAGCACGTAAACAGAGAAGATGAAATCAAAAGAAGGCATCTGAAAGAGGTAGGATGAAGGAAAAAGGGACTGTAGTCTGAAATAGATCTGTCTTCCCACTTTCAGAATACAGTTTGAAATACTGAATGATGTGTGTGACAGATGGATGAGCTGTGGTAGAAAAATGTTTTTGGTTGCAGAGGTGCTGAATTCAACACAATATTTGCTTTCTAGTCAAGCGCAGTTCTACTTTTATGAAACAAGGGATGGATCTCTTACAATAGTAATGAACAAAGAGATCCATTTATACTGCTGCCCACTGAGTAATTTTTTTTCATTATATGTATATTTGGGAGAGCAGACAGTAAAATAAAAAGTGGTGTAACTTATATAACCAGTGTAAATATGAAAATGCTGTGGTTTAAATTGTCTTGTGTTTCTTTTATTCAGTTTTCACTTGCATAGCATAAAACATTTTCAAGGAAAACTGTGCCTTTGCTTACATCACTGGTATCTCTTCATGCCTTGTCTTGAGCAGAAAGACATATCTATCCTCAGATGAGGAAAAAGGCACTGAAATCAACTTTTTGAAATGAAATGATGGCATACAGCATAAGTAAACATTACCCTTCTTCTTGTGGAGCATGTTTATGTCAAGATTGTAAGGTGATTGAACTAGGTATTGGAGGTGTCTTGGTTGAAAAAGAACTGTATTGGCTAGGAATCCAATGTTAACATATGCAACAAGATTGGATGATAAGAAGGATGATAAAAATATAGTTTTCCATGACAGAACCAAAGTCCTGATTCCAGGAAGTAGGATGATTCCAGGAAGTAGAATGAGTTTTTCAAAGGGAGTAAAAATTTGATTTTTATTCATCTATCTAAGCTGGAGCTCCTCCATTTTAAGCTTCTGCTCTCAGCAGCTCTGCAAGACATGGAGAGCTGAGGTTTGTGGCCTCATCAAATATAGCATATGAAGAACTTTATGAAGCAACAGTATGAAACTCAGTAGGGAGGGACCTCCTTTAGCCAAATAGCAGAGCCTTACAGATTATAGTGAAAATACAGAGGGGAAAAAGAAAAGAAAATAACCTAGACAGATTTGCTGTGGGTGATGCTCAGTCCCTGGCAATTTCTCTGTGTTCCAATGTCTCAAGGACGACCTCCTACTGTAAATCCCCTGGTATTTCCCTTCCTTTAGTTATACCAATATCCCTACTAGCCACCAAGGAAAGTTGCTCTGGAGTTCATGGTCTTCGATGTGCACTATAGATACCTCAAGTGATACCTGTAGTGCAGGTGCCTCTTGAGATGTTTCACTGAATTCCTCTCTAGTTACTGTAATCCCCATTAAGACCCCAGTTTTGGGCTCCTGTGAAAACCTACACTCTGGCTCCTATGAAAAGTAAGTCTTTTCAGGATGTTCAGGAATCTCCACAGCTAATTTGGCTACAAATCACCCAAAGGCATTCCTTTTCCAGACAAAGAACATTCTGGATACTTTGTTAAAGCAGAGAAATGGCTGGAAGAAGTGGTTGCTTTCTAGAATTTTGTTATCGTTGTTCATTCACATTTTACAAAGTAAATAAAGAAAATGCAACCTTTTAGTGAATTATTCACTTGACATGCCATGCTGAGAAAATATGATTTCTATTGGTCTGGAATTTCTTCCTGGAAAAAACCTGTACAGATTCAGAGCAATAGTCTGTTGATTTGACTACATTAATGGAATATTTTAAATCATTTTTTTTAATGTTTAGTCAACAGTCAGAATATGAAGGCGTTCTTAGCCACACAACATAAAAATGGACTCAATAAGACCTTTGAACTAGCAAACAGGTGGACTTTGGATTGAGTTATTTCCTTCAAGATTCATTTTCATTCTAAGAAAATAAGTTCTGAGCAATCGTGTAAATTTTTGACTCAGGTGAGCAATGAAGAAGTGAAATTGAAGGTTTAGTGCTTATGCAGTTTTTTAGGGAGGAATATATTTTGGCTGTTCAGGCAAGGATCTGAAATACAGTATAGAGAGAGGAAATGCAGGTACTGTTCATATTCCAGAAAAGACAGCTGGAAATCATTTCAAATTTAGAACTACTGGCATGCACAGTGCATCCATTAGGTATTCCTGTTAGTCAGCACATTCTGACAATCATCCCTACACAATGAATTTGGAAAAATAAATGATAAAGACCTGCTGAAGGAGAAAAATAAAAAACTACAGTTGTCTATATAATATTTCTGAGAACTTATGTTTCCAAAAGTCTTTTCAGACATCTGGGGAGGCTCAAGAAAACTAAGTTAAAAAATTGTTATTTTGTCACTCCATAAAAAAAGTGTTTTGGAATGGAAAAAAAATCAGCAATGCACTCAAGCGTATAGCTCAGTTTGGTGTCAGTTGCAAGGAAGCTGGAAGAGAATAAAAAGGGACGAGTGAAAAGTAATATGGATGTTTTGCTTTAAATATAAGGAAGCTAAGCCAATGAACGATCAGGACATTCATTATAAGGCCCAAAAGGGGCTCCAGGCTTCTCCTGGTTTCTGTAACTGCTCAGTGGTCCCTCTTCCTTAGTGAGGACTTCAGAAGCTTTCTTTCACCTGTTATTTTTGGCACTATTTTTGTCCTTTCCAAGCCTAAGCAGTGCAGGCTGGTGCAATTTGTGTTCACATGCCTGTGTTTCTCCATGCTATGGACACCACTTTTTAGGGACAGGAGCACAGCCTGACTCCTTGGGGCAGGAGGGCTAGCAAAAGGATCTCTTCCTCCCCACTCGCCAGGTCAGCCAGCACCACGTGTGCTCTCATGCCAAATAGCCAGGGGACACGGCCCCTTCATTTCAGACAAAATTTCATCCTTGGCTTCTGTGTTCCAAGATCTACAGTGGGATTGAAAGACTCAGTCTTTTTCCACAAGTGTCAATCTCCTGACGTGATAGGATGAAAATGGGAGCTGCTTTGGGGAACATTGAGACTGCTCTTCTGACTTCAGGAGCTAAATGCTGGTCTTCAGCTCTATCACAGGGTCCACAAGGGTTTTCCCTGCTGGTGAGTAGAGGTTACTCTGAAGCATCTAATAGGGAGAAAGCTAAGGAAAAAAATCAATGGAGCTTGTTCTTTTGGTGCCTTATTTAAGAAAAATTCGGGTAGAAATTAAGTCCTGATTACTTACCTGGCTCATTTTTTTTTTTTTTTTAATAGTACATTGGGAGACTCTGTAAATGCTCCTGTCTTTGATAGTTGCATTCTTAGCAATTGAATTAACATCATGACTAACACTCAGGAAACATGTTGCTCTTTATAAAATGTTTCACCATGGTAGTTAAAGCTAACGGCAGCAGGGTTTGTGCATTTGTGCTGTACCTGAAATACACCGGAGGGCAGTGTAGCTGGGATTTGCAGTACTGCCTCATGTACTTACACTCCTGCTAAAGGCCCTGCAAAGCCAAAACATGGTTATGGTTATTCTCACACCTCCAGAAGGATGCTGAAGCTGAGCATTTGCATTGGTTACTTTGCACAGGTCTTCTGAGCAAAGGGCAGGGTGCTTCTCACTCCCTTGCCAGGGGATGGGTGGTGATGTCAGTTCTCACCCACACCAAGGCCCAGGCAGCCCGTTCTCCCAGGTGCCTCTTACAGAGTGAAATGGACGGTAATGCAGAGAAAGAAAGATCATGTAATGTGTCAAAACCTGTAAACCAAGTCAGCCACACCTTGGGATGGAGCCAGCGTTTCAGTCATCCATAGCTAATCAGTAGTTCTGCTGTCCAGCACCATGGTTCCAAGCTGGGACAGAGTTTCATAGGTTATGATGCTGGAAAACCTAAGTAGTAATATTTGACTAAAGTGACTTTGTTGTAGAAAATTTGCTTCTGAAGAATATATACAACAAGAATATTTGGGTGATCAAAATGATAAAAGAGTAATACTAGATTAAAAAAAAAAAAGATTTTATTTTACTGGAAAATAATTAAGATGTTTAGACATCACAAAAGAGCGAATTTCAGAATGAAGACTATTTCTGCATTAAACAGAAAAGTATGTATTTTTTGAAACATGTAATTACTACCTTGAAACTTTTCCTCATTTTTAATTTAAAATAATTATTGGAAATTGAATTAGGCACACTAAATGTTTCAGTTGATCCAAATCTGCAAATTCCGTTGGAAAATAAAAAGCTGGATAGGATGTCTTGATGACAGCTTATGCTGGTCTCTTCTCAAAATGTTGACTGACCAAATAATAAAATGTTTAGTTTAAGTACATATCAACCACTGAAATCTGAGGCTTTACATTGAAAAATTACACTGGAAATTTAGAGGGTATCTTATTTGCAGACCTTTTTTTTTTATGAAATGGTATAATCTGGAACAGCTATTCGATTTTTTCCTTTTACTACTATTTTTTCCTTTCACTTCTCCCTGTCTTTTTTTTTTTCCTCTTAAATTACCTCATCTTTTTGTACTTTGAATCTAAGACTTTTAAGGTTCTTTCTTGGAAGGCTTAGACCAATTCTTATTTTTATTTAAACCAGGCAAATAAAACTTTGAGAAATTTAATATTAATAAAACCATGCCGGCATCAGCTGAACAGAATTCATAGCATTAGTGGAATGTGGTAACAAAGCTTAGGGGATTTGGATTTCATCTGAACAGCCTCTAGCCTTTCAGGTGTCTGTACAGTCTCCCCATTTTAATCACTTTTGCATAGAGAATACCTAATAGGAAAGGAAAAGGTCATAGGTCAAAATAACTAACTAATTAACATACACTCAAGTGTTCATGCCGTGGCCTGTTGCAACCACCGGAGACTCCCAAACATTCACTTCTGTGTATCTGTGCTAAGCTGCTCAAACACTAAAACTGGCAAGCATTTTCTCCTTCAAGTCCCAGGCTGCACTCCTTCATTTTATGTATTCAAATATCAGAGACTAGCAGTTTCTTAGACCCATGTTCTAACCAGTATTCTAAACCTCTTCATTTACTTTGAAATTGACTCCCACTGGTCACTGGGCATCTTTCCATTACTGGGGTCCTTACTGATGGGCAGATGAAACACGTGTTACTGGATTCAGTCTCACAAAAAGGCATCCAAAAGAGAAGTTGTTTCCAAATTGGTTGTGCTGAACCATGCACATTAATTTGCAGTAGCACCTTTGAAAGAGTAATGATATAGATTGCTAGGCCTGTAAATTCACACTCATCAAGGTCTTCTGGCTCTTCAGACTTCATAATCCTGCTCAGCCCTGGAGTGTGAGCTCTGTTAGACACAGCACTCTCCCAGGAAAAGTCTAATTGCAATAATTCATTCAACAAGGCCAGACTTGAAGAGTGGCTTAATACAACTTGGTTTATTAACGATCTCCTTATGATAAATCACATTATCTTAGCTTACAGAACATAGTTTTAGTTTTTTTAATAGCTGTTGGGATTTCTTATTAAGTAAAACACAACAACATTTCCAAAAATGATAGGCACAAAGATTGTTCCTCAATTCTAATTAGGAATAAACTACCCAAAAAACCCACTCTAACAAAATTACCTCCATTTCATATGAATATTAGTTTGATCTATTCTGTTTCTGTTGAGTGTAGGACTGGAAGAGTGTACAAAAAGCTTCTGGTGTTGTACAAAGATGGGAAATTGTTTAACAGAAAAATTAGCAATAACAGAGATAGGAAACAAAGATTTGAATGCAAATCTTTACGTACCTAACAGTAGTATAGTTGTGTCAATGAAAATGCATTTTTTGCCTCATCACTTTCATTTCTAAGTGCTTTACTTAGCCATAGTACATTACTGGAGCATATATGAATTTTATTTCCTTATCTAAATACACACTAGCTTTAGAGCAATATTCCAGCTCTCTGTATGTACTCTCCACATCTGAAAAATGGACAGGACATCAGCTACTAAGAAATCACGAACTGGTAATGAGTCCACAGATAGTAGCTGCATTTACTATACAAGGCAAACTGTTTGCAATTCAGATAAATTCCATGCAAAGACTGTGTGCAGCTGACCAAGAGAACTGACCAAAATCCTTAGATATTTTCTACAGAATGATAGGACATTCTGCAAAGTTTTGTTTACCATTGACAAGTGACTAGTCCTTACCAGACAAAATTATTGGATGCCCTTGTATGACGGGTCATTCCAAATAATATTTATTTTAGTAATCCTAACTTAACATTGCTTGAGCCCTTGAACTTTGACCGAATTTCTCCTGTAGTAGATGAAATATGATCAACCACCTATCCCAAACATCAAAGCACTTTGGTGTGCTCAGGAAATAGAGAGTGAAATTATGAAAAAATTAATCTTCAGGAAATACAAAAGTATGTATTATGCCAGGACATACCTGGCACAAACTGACTATGGATTCCATCAACTATGGTGATGGCAAACCAGACACCAACAGCTCAAGCTGCTCAGGCAAAATGCTAATGAAGCATTTTCCTATCTAATCCTGCAACTGAGGAAATTTGGGAGTGAATGCTGGGATCTTCTCAGGAGTCCCTGATGACTTTGGTGGAGAATCTGCAGTCCTGAATCCAGAGCCAGGACCATTGTGGGGGTCAGAGAGGAGACAAAGAGACCAGGAAACCTCATGTGCCTGTGCCGGGATGAAGTTCAGGATGGCAAGAGCCACCATACTGACCTGCCCAACCTCCCTCTGGGACGGTGTCATCTTGCACACAGAACAAGGATCTCATGGCAGAAACTGTTATGCTAAACTGCCCTATTTGTTTCCCTTATTGCACTCTCTTCCCCACAAGACAGGGAAGGCCTGTGATCCCTCTATCTGTGAATAAAGTATTCTGATACCCAAATCCACAATACTACCTTTCAGACAATTGAAATGGAAGAAATATGTTACCTACCTGGAGAATTTGGACTTTCCACTGACTTTCATAACCATTAGGCCAAGAACCACTTAGTAGCAGAGAGAAGTGATAAACAATAATGGCAACACATTTGTTGCAGTTCTTTATGATGCTGGCAGGTCCTGATGATGGGGTGAAGGAAGATCTATTCTTTGCTCCTCTCCTAGGCCAGGAAAAGGTTTGTTGCATTAACCCAGAATACTTGAGGTTAAGAAGTGCAGGTAAGGATTGTACATACCTGACCTGACATGTCTTTTTGAGGTTTGTGTAATAAAAAATATTTTTACAAATAAAAGTACCTTGCTTCATTTATAGCTTACACTATAATCCAGAGAAAGAAAAATCCTCAAACTCAGCAGGTTCCTATATACTCCTTGAAGAACTGAATGAAAAAATATGAGATGACTACACTTGCTAGCAGAACTAATTTTGGTCTAGTAGTGGGGATGGCAGAAGGTACACACAGACAGAAAGCCAAATGAGTTGACAGACTTTCTGCCAACACATTGTCACCAACTGCAGGCCAAACTGAGCCAGCCTCCTCTCAGTTCCAGGTAGTGGAACACTTCCTTCCTACTCTGCTGTCTCTGCATAGTCCCCATTAGGTATAACTTAGCTAGATGCTACTACTCAGGTTCTGATCTTTTTTCCCTTGCTAACTTTATTATGGGTAGACCAATAAAAAACAATGAAGAGATCCATAAAGAATTAATTTGCTACAGCTTTATCTTTGTGATCACACATGCCTTTGCTCATTTGCCATCACTAAGTACTTACAGACAACAAAAAATTGGACCAGTATAATTCAAATCATCCTTTATATTTGTAAAATTGTCTGTGTTCATTCTCTTATCTGAGAATGACTGGCTTAACTTTGATTCAGTTTAATCTGTGACTAAATGATTTAAAGTAAATCCAAATAAATGTTGCTGCTGAAATAAGATGTGAAAAAGGATTATTTTTTCTGCATTGCTTTAATTTCACAATATAAATTTACACCTAAATTTATATTGATGTTATATTCTCAAGCAGTAAAGTCTTTTGAGACTTCCTGTCTCTCTTTCTCTCCCATCTGTTTTCTTTTCTCTTTTCAAGGTTAATGGCATGATTACCCAAACACGGTGATTTATTCATCCTTTATTATTCCAAGGAAGTTGTTAACAAGTCATGGATTGGGTGTTAGGTTATTTAAGGCTATTAATAAGACATGCAAATACTCAAGCATATACCTGTGACTGACATAGAACTGCATTAGTAAAACACACAGTTTTTAAAGTTTTCCCTGGCTTAAATGGCATGGGTAGCATGGCTAAAGGAGTTGTCCTCATCCATTAAGGTCTTCATTGCACAGAAATTCTGCTAACTCTTTCTGACTTTTTAATTTTTCTTCAAAGGGTGCTGGCAGCGTGCTGGGCACGCCAGGCAGACTCAACACAAACTGGAGCAGGAGATCAGTTATCAAGCAAGTAACATTATTCCTCAGGAGAAAGCTAATGTCCTGACTGAAGAGGTCATGAAGGGAGGTTGTTTTGTTTGGAAACAGTGAGCTCTTTGGCAAAAATGGAAGGAGAGTCCAAAATAAATTCCCTGAGGTAGAAGCTGTGGAATTAAGGAAGTGGCAGCATTTGCCAAGGAGAGCTAAGAATGGGGGTACTTCATAAGTAGGATTTTCTTCAGTCTCCTTTTTGCTCTAGGAGACAACAGAGGAATTAGTAGGGAATGAGGAGAAGTGTAAAATCTTCTTTCACTGTGACTAAAACTCCATTTACCATAGGGATCTAGGTTCAAGGAGGACCCAGCTGTCACCAAGAACAAGTGAGAAGATTTAGACACAGAAAGGGGATTCACAGAAGACATTGCAAAAAAAAACAAAAAACAAACAACCCAAACCTTTTTAAATTAATAAGCTACACTGAGGTGTGTGTGTGCCTTGTACCTTCCTTTTCGGTGTAAGAGACACCAGTTGACTAACTTAAAGTCATAGAATAGCCTGGGTTGGAAAGAACCCAGCTACAGCTTCTCTGAATGAACAACTTCAGCGTAAATGGTTTGGAAGATAGCAGCCAGGAAGAAGTGTTAGCTGAGACCCAAAAGATGGGAAGACAGCAGTAAACTGGAGCAGCAGGAGGGAATAAGTGCTTCTAGAAGCAATTTGGGTAGGACTTGCTTGGGATATATCTCCTGCACCAGTCAGGCAGAGCTTACACCAAATACTGTCAGACTGGTACCCAACAGTCCTGTTGATGCACTGCCTAGTTGGGCATCTAGAAACATATAGATGGGCATGAATAGACTTTTGTCAGAAGATGGAGCAAAGCATGTTCATTTAAGAGTCCCTTTCAAAAGTGCAGGTTAATTCCTTGAAATACTTCAATATAACCCTTACCTCTGATTCTATAGCCAAGAACATAAACATTTTGAACATGTAAACTCAGTCTGTCTGGATCTTGCATTCAGATCCCAGCCAGACTGTTTTGTTCTACTTTTCCCCAGAAGGAGCAAAGAGTGCTGCAACTAAAGGAGATGAAACCATTTCATTTTACCTAAGATCCTTCAGCCCTGGGTTAATGCTAGGTGCTGGTTTTTGGAGCGCGAGACAAATATTTTTTTTTGCAGAGAGAATGATAGCATATGTGAATCTTGTAACTACCTGTTGATTTGACTTAAACATTAGAATTATTAGTCCTCTATTAGTGAGTTTAAAAGGTATCATCCTGATTCAGTCTTGAACCTCTCTAATGGGAAAGTGCAATATCCTGTGGCTTGTTTCACTGGAGCTGAGTTGTATGCTCTGAACAGAAGTCAGCAGAAGGCCACTAACCCAGCTGCATAAAACTGGCCTAGAACCACCTGAGAGCCTGCCCACAGGACATGTGGCAATACGTTCATTTCCAAAATGAGAGCAGGTTGGACAGCATCAAGAGGTCACATATTTTACCCATTGGGCCCCAGGCATGATGAGACATACCTAAATCTCTCAGAGCTGTTTGTCCAGAATGTTTGCTTTTTTGCTGGGGTAAGGTAAACTGCAGACCTTTTTCTCAAAGGCAGCTGAACATATAGAATTGGATTTTCAGATCAAAGTCATTACTACCACTTTACAATTCATAGGAATAGGAGATAGTTTTTTGCACAGAAGCAATGCCCACGGTAGTGCCAAAACTACATGCAGATGTATAATGCAACACATATACTAGTTTTATAATTTAAGAGATAATGCTATGAAAGTCAGCTCTGATCAAACAATACTTTCTGCATTGCACTCTTCTGCAAAAAAAGTTGCTGAACTTTCAGCTGATCTAATCCATTGCTAACTGTATCCCCTTTCCCAGAGCAAATATCCTGTTGTGCATGAATAATTAGCATGCTGGTCCGGGGCCAGGGAGCTGAGCAGCCCTGCTCACCTCAGCGAGGCTCCCTGTCCGGCTGTGGCCCCGACAGCCGTCATGGGGGACGTCTGCTTCTTACATCACCATGGCAGCAAGTGCACATTCAGCCATTCCACAGTCACAGCACATAGGCTCAGCTGGGCGGCCCTGCAAAGCAACCTAATTCCTCTTCTCTGACTTCATATGCTCTGTCTGGAAAAGGCACCATTAAAGACCAACGTAAAACAGCTTTTTCAGAGAAGCTGCACAGTAAGACAAGTTATTTTTAAGAGCAAGCATGAGAAATATTTTGGAATGTGTTCAGCACTGTAAAACTCTAAAGATTTTGGCAAGGTTCTTTGAAACTTGTGTCACACACGTACTTGACCCAAGCATCATGATTTTCACCTAGGCTACAAATGTCCATTCACCACAACTTTTAATTTCCAGCTCTTCATGACTTCAGTAAAGCACTCGTTTCTGTGTTCAAAACTGAATGTATACAGGAATGCTTCTCAATCTTGGCCTTACAGATCACACTGGACATGTACCTGCTTTGAAGAGCTGGCTTTAATCTTGGGGTTGTTTCCTTTGTAACCTTTGTATGAACAGTTTGAAGTCTGGTGAATGGACTATAAACATATGAGAAAATAGATGCCAAGGTTCCAGGGAAAGGTAAATAAAATTTTTGTTATGAAAGTATTCCAACATTGCACATTAATTTTACAGCCAACACTATGAACACATTAGTTGTCACAGATGGAAGGATAACTGATTAAAAATGCCAAATTTCCCTCTCAAATTATTCTTTTATTATAACCTGTCAGAATACTGATTCACAAATTTCTGAATATATAATGATATTCTGAACATTTCTTAATAGAAATCTTTGCAAATAAGCTGCCTTATAATGAAATATTTAAGACTGCTTCTTTTTTATTGTTATTTTCAACATCTGTGACTTTGAAAAAAACAAGATTAGTTTTAAATACAAAACAAATTCTAATATTCTCTTTCAGTCACCTCCAATAACTTGTCTAAACATCTCTACAAAGAGACAATGTGCACATTTCATTCTATTAATTTCTCTACTAGCTAAGAATCACAATTTTTAGCCTGAACTTTTTTTTTTAATTGAATTCCTACACAGACAGTTTTTCATGATACAGAACTTACTCCTTAAACAGCATACTCAGAATCCACAAATGAGTCATTACAGAGTAGACTCTGGCCTCTCATTTTCTAGGAATGTGTCTTAACCAGTGGCAGGAGCACAAACCAGGTATCTGCAGCAGAAGTGGACATTGGAAGGGTTAGCTATCTATCTCAGTTATAACTATTATTTGAGAAAAAATAAAAAGAGATGATAAACTACCTTTCTAATGACAGTGTAGATGCTCCTAAACCCTTTCAGAACATAGTCAGACAGGTGAGATAAAGTTATCTTCAAGCTCAGTTTAAGGTAAGATGTTTGGCTTCATTCAGGAAGAAGAAATCAGAGTGCTCATTTGGATCAGTTACAGCTGAGGAACATTTTTAAAATACTGCCCCTCAGCTGTTCTCTAACATATTTCATTTGCAACACCATGTTTACAGCACCAATGTAGAATGATTAATGAATTACATGAGAATGAACTTTTTGTAAGCCAGGCCACCATAAATCCATATTTTACAAGAATAATGTACTTCATATGTGTTCACTGAGTAGGGCTGTGTTCACATGTGTAGGTAAAGACAAACTTTTTGAGCTATAATGCACTACATATTTCTCATGGTTATGTTGTCACAAAGATCTGTTTCATGTTACCTACCAATATTTTTTTTCCAATTAAGAGGTTTTAGATTTAATGAGATCTTCCTGAGACAGAGCTATGTAAATTGATGCCTTAGGATTTTAACTTTTATATTTTTCATATATTTATAATCCTGCAGTTCTTTAGTGTATAACTCTAAACTCCATGTAGAGTGTTAGCTACTGCCTTCACATTTTAGTCAGACAAAACTGTTCCACTCTAGGCCTGGGAATCAAGGACACCTCACTGTCTGAGGCCCTGAGAGGTGTAAACAAAAGTTTACAGTTGGGGAGGAGGAAACTTGGGGTAAGTTACTTCATTACTTGAAGCTGTAGTTGGAAGATTAACCCCCAATATGTAAATGGACCAAACTTATAAAAGTGTAAAAACTTGTGAACCACTGTCCATTTTGGATGTAGCCCCTGGGTGGGCTCTGTTTGCCTTAAATGTACCTGAAGGCCCTCCAATGAATATAATGGCTTTTTACTCCCTGAAATTTGTCTGACTTCTGTTTTTAGGTAGCCTGATAAGGCATCAAATAGACTGCATTCTGATACAGTACACTTTGAATCAAAGTGCATTTTTGATTCATCAGACAGAAGAGCTTTTAAATTGCATTCATTTTTTAATATGGTGCAAACCATCTGCTAACAGCAAAAGACAAAGTAACATGAACTGAACTTCTAGCACTGCTTAAGTCAATGGAATTTTGCCACTGAGGTTTATAAGGACAGAATTTAAATTAACTATTCTGTAAATGGGAATTAGATTCTCTTTGCTGTTCTTGGGCATCTAAACCATCCCATGTTTCATATAACAGTGATATGTGTGTCGGTAACTGTGTTTATTGCAAGTCATATCATGAAGTGCACAGCATAAGGATATAGATAAGTTATATTTTCCCCTAAGCAAATCATCCACATCTGGACAACGAAAGTTCAAAGCAAATTCCAGGTGGAGTATGACGGATTCCTCCCAGACACCACGAGGAAATAGTTTGTTTTCTGTATAAGCATTCTATGCCTTTTGAAAACAATCAAAAAAGCAATATGCAAAACTGGAAGAGTTCCTGCTCTTCAAGTCTTCAGCTCTTATTATTCCCCTCCATTATATATACAAATTGTATATACAAATCCCCTCCATGATATATACAAAATTATATAGAGAGTCTTTGTTGTGCCTCATAGACAAGGCTAGACTCCAGAGCTGTGATTCTCAGCACATTGCCTATCACATATTTGTCCATGTGTGGAAAGCAGGGGGGAAAAAATGGAATTTTTAAAGCTTGATTTTCTGATGTTCTTCACTGTTTGCAGTCTGAATCTCAGGAAGACACATAATAATTGTTTTCTGTGTAAGTTATTCTGCTGAAATTTAATGGTCAGACATAGACCATTATGTCTATAAACCCCCAAAACAACTCAAACTTGGCAGCTGCGTCTATTTAAGGGCACAGTGGTCTTGTCCTTTAGAGAGGCTAATCACTCAGGTTTTGGTGGAGCCACTCATCTAAATCAGAGGTAAGACTCATTTTCACCAGCCTCAGCCTGAGATTCCATACATAAAAATCACATGATGAAGAGTGGGTATTTATAATGTTGATGTCTATATCTGAAAGTTAGTTGTCTTTAATTTTCTGTATCGTCACTAGAGAGAAATAAGCATTTTTAGGATATGAGTCACTTCATGATACTGCAGGTATCTAAAAGATGTTATAATAATTGTGCCCCAGAAGTGCTTGTTTCTTATCAGTGATTATAAAGGAAATATTAAGTAGCTAGCTGAGATGGACACATCTGCATGTTGGAGGTTCAAATTTCCTGAGACAAATCTAATTCTGTTTTGTGACAAGACATGGGTGAGGGACCTCACCAAAATTTGCAGGAAGCACATCTAGCAGAAACCTTTGCTGCACTGGCCATGTTTGTTTCCAGCTGCAGCACGGGGCCATGGCATGGAGAGCACAACCACCCAACACAACAGCCAAGCAGTGGACAGTGGCTCAGGCTGACCACCCATGTGCAACAAGCTGGTGTTTCATCATTTATTCAAGAGCTGTAGGTACAGTGCTGGGGAATGGAGACAAGAATTATCATCACCAGTGCATGAAACATAATTATCAGGGTTCAAAATAGATTATTAGTAGTAAAAGATGGAAAAGGTGCTGGTGTCAAGATGAGTAATTGGAGGGAAAAAAGCACAGACAGAGTTATACAAATCCCCAGTGCTGTGTTCTAAGCAAAATCTTCTATTATGCACAAGTGTACAAAAAGAGTTTTAAACTATGGAGGGAGAAGCTAAAGATTTCTAGATTGGTTAGATAATGTAGAAACTATTGAAAGACAAAGCAATTAAAACTATTTTCAGTGTAAGATAGGAACAAATGATGAAACTCACTTTGCAGCAGAACTATGAAGTTCAATGTTACCTTAATAAGAGCAAAAAATGTAAAGTAAAATAGAAACCAATTTTAACAAATGTGTAAGTGCGTGATGAAAGGAGGGATTTCTGCACTGCTACTTCAAATATTTTATTGAGTAATCATGAGGAGCTTGTTTATTGATGAGGAGACTGAGAAGACATTTTATACCATGGAGGCAGGATATAAAGGAGGGAGGCTGGGAGAAATATGCTGCGTTTGGAGGAAACACTATCATCCTCACTCCAGCATCTGACATTTCTGATGTCATCACGTGACAGACAAGTCAGATGAATATCTACATTTGTTTCCTGTTGTTTTATAAATATACCTTCCTATTTATTTCTTGATTTTTTTACTTGGACTGTTCAGCATATTCTAAGAGTTTTCTAGTAAAACTGTATAGGCTATTATGGTAGCAAGTGAGAGAGAGGCTTTATGAAGTGTGACACTGAAGTGGATATACTCAGAATGTTGTTTATCATAAAACAAATTATTTCAAATTAAAACACCAGTGTCCTCAAAATGTGTTTTAAAATGGTTCACTGTCTCTTGGCCCCCTTGCCCTTTGAAATGTGTTGAGGAACAATTTCCTCTTTGCATTGTTTTCTATAAACATAAAGCAACAACATTTAGGTAGTAAATTTCTTTGCTACACACTGTAGAAGGACAAAAGAGTAGGAGAGTCAGAACCACTATTTTGTGTGGGAGAAAGATGAGTCACTGACATGAGATAAAATTAAATTGGTTCTTATATAAGTTTATCATAACCTTCACTTCTTCAGCATCAAAGCTGATGACTCAGTGTTTGTTTTCAAAGGGTGTTCATTGTCGTATAATACCTGGCCGTCACCAAAGATGATTTATATGACATCTATCTATATCTACATTTTATAGATCTCTAAGAAGACTGCTGTAATTCCTTCATGACCAGATATAGATAATTATACCTTCTGTGATACTGTCTTAGAGCCATCACTCTTCACAGCTTTGTGATGAAAAATTAATAGTTTCTCTTAAATTATCTAAAAAAATCTCACCTTTTTTTTAGCAGAAATAAGGTGGGAAATGGGCTATCTACAACAATTTTAATCTATATTTCTCTTCCAAGAATAAGAAAAAAATGGATCAGAAACATTTTTTTCCACAGTAATGAATCAATGTAAAATTTCAAGTGATTAAGTCTGAATTACTAAATTCTTGATCAAGAATTCTAGCAGGACATGAATTTGGTTAATTGTGAACTGATTGTTCCCAATAAATTAATATATTTTCTGTCTTACTTAGTCTTAAAGTAGTTTTATTCTAAGGAAGCTACTTTGAAAGTCAGTAAATGCAGAGTTCAGCTCCCTCCTTCTGCTAAAAGCGTAGTGCTGCTGAAAGTGTGTTGGACGGTACCTTGAGTTTCCACTTCACAAAAAATTTAGCCAAATCATCAGTATTGCAAAAACTTAAAGTCTGACCCCAAAGCCTACAAAATTGCTTCTCCAGAAAAAAAGACCAATATCCAACAGAGGTTTTCTTTTTATTCCTGGGGTGGTACTCAGGTTCTGTCTACCTGCTTGTGCATGATGACTCCTGGTGGGAAGTGGTTGACATCTGCCTGCCCTTATCTCTGCAGAATAAGAGCCTCTCCACTGTCCCTTTGAAGCCTTCATTTCCACTTTGATTAGATCTGCAACTGCATTTGCTTGGACATAGTACTCCGCTCTTCTTGAAACTCACAGATTCTTTGTGATTGCAGTGGGAGCACAAATACTGTGACTGGATCTGTGAGAAGGCCTCCTATTATGGAGAAATAATAAGCTGCTCCTCATAAAGGAATTTCGGTGGAGTAGCTGTAAAATTCTCTCGAGCACCAATGGACATTAGAAGACAGCAGTCTGATGGTAGCTAAATGTCTTCTGGAATGCAGGCTTCTGCCATGTTCACAGCACTCAAAAGAGAGAAAGCCCATGGAGTGTAAGATAAAAAAATCACAAAGGACTGGTAAAAATATGCTAAGAGACTAGCAAGAATATATTGAGACATCTTGAGACTCTCCTGACTAAATCAGTTGATCATCATAAACATAGCTGACTAACACTTGAGAAGGAAAAAGACAATGCAGTGATTTTTAATTTTGTCCCCCCCAAAATAGAATAGATCTACACATAGCTACTGAGGAGTAGTAAAAGTTCTATATCTATGCCAAGACACCTTCATGTAGGATGGGCTCCTGTCTTTTTTCTTTTTTCTGGACTATGTAAAGCTGACACTATTTTCTGTAAGCCTCATGGAAGGAAAAGAATACTATGGAGGAATGTGAGGATTGATCCAAAACCCACTAAAGTTAGTGGAACTCTTTCCGTTGACTTAATGGGTTTGCATCAGACCCTAAATGAAGAAAGATGGATCTTCAAGGTCTGGGCTAAGGAAATAATTCCATTGGGAGTGGCATGGAAAAAACACATGAAGGTGAGAGAACTTGAAGAAAACAAAAGAATCTGAAAACTTGGCAACAGCAACTGTTTCAGTATTTTTGGAGGTTATAAAAACAGATGGGCTTTCTCTGATGCAAATTCACCTCCCTCTAAGCAGGCTGATTTATTCCTGCCTCAGGAACATACCAAGAACATGTGAGACTGATCTCCTGGATTTCTTCCTTTATTTGTGCTTCACTTCAAAATTGACTGTCACAATGGAAATGACACAACGTTTTCAACTCCTCCCAGAATGCTGTCTAATTTATGACAAGCAATTTCAAATAAGTGGTTATCCAATTTTCCGTTTCTTTCAATTCCATAAGAAGTAAAAATTCCCCAGTGTCCTTAGTGTCCCCACATGGCCTCTCTGGACTGATCATTATCCAAAATTGACTGTTTTATTAGCTGCTGAGTTTTCAGATCCCATAATAAATACCTCAGAAGCAAGTGGTGCTTCTATGTTAGAGTGCATGAAAAAAAGCTTCCAGGTAAATTGGATAAATACATATTAAAAAGAGTCCATGTTTGGGGTAAATGTGAGCATTTAAAACAACACTGATACAGCTTTGAAGAAGACAAATAAAAAAAACTTCAGTTGAACGTAATTAAAGCAAAGAGGAAAAAACTCTTTTCATTTAGATTAATGTAGAACAGCTGCCTATTAAAATAATGCAAAAAAAAAAGTAACCCAAAGGAATTCAATATAAAAGGATGGAACGCAAAGGTGCAAATTCAAGCCAGAGCAAGACAGCACACCAAATCAGAATTGAAGCTTTTGAAGGATAGATGCAGTCATGTGCATTCTCATCTTGGAGAAGCAAATAGAAAAGAACAGCCAATGTTATTGGCTCCCACAGGAACCTGCAAAATTTTGCAATTGGTCTCTTAAGAGAGCTCTGCTTTTCAAATAGCGTTAGCCGCAGATGTATGCTGTGGAAGAGAGTTGGATACAAAAGCATTTGCTGAACTCCAAATTTTCTCAACTGGTATAGATTAAGTGTGCTGCAAAGACAGAACTAGCAGTCCAGCTAGCATGCCAACTAGCAGTCCTTTATAGTGTGCTTCATCTCTTAATTTAAGGAGGACTTTCTGCCTCAGAAGACTTAACCATGAGGCAGGAGCAAGTGAAAAATTGCTCCCTTCTGCCATCAACACTGAGTAGTATGAAAACATATAATTGCTTTCACAGATTGAATTTCTTTTATTTTTATATTTTCAAATATTCCCATTTTATATATTAAATGCATTCAAGGGGAGGGGTCAGAAGGAAAATGCTTACATTAGGTTCCAAAATGTATAGTTTTATCTTTCATTAATAAAATAAGAGAAATATTACTCAAAGTTCTTATTTTACCTAGAGAAAAAGCATATGTTGGCCCTCTGTGTTATTCTTACCATGATGTCTCTCTAACATGCGGTGCCTTTGAGTATCATGGACACCAAAATGCAAGGAGCATCCTTGCTTATTCCGGGACTGATTTGCTTCTTGCTAGATATTCTGAAGGAAAGGTAATCTACGGATTTGTTTTCCCTATGTAATGTAAATCTTATGTTTGTGCCCAAGATGAGGTGAATTTCTATGCTAGTTTTGTTTTACTGACAATTGATTCTTGAGTTTTAGACTTTGTCTTTTAAAAAAACGTTAAAGCTCTTTCATTTCATAAAGTTACATAATTCACCTGAAAATATTCTCAGCTTCCCTCAAGTTTGAATTCTGAGTTTCCCAAATTCTTCAGGCATGCTTCTACATGGAGCTGAGAAAGAAAGCATAGCTTGTCAACATATGCTTGTCCTGTTGCACATTACTTTAGATGTGTGAGCTAAACTGGCCTGAAGAATTCACGGGAAAGGGTATCAGTGAATAGAGTGGATTGCTGAACATTAAATATCTTTGGATGCTGACCCCAGAATTTAATATTTCTCATAGCAGGAGTTTTAGGGTAAAACTTCTGTTCCTTGTCCTTGTTGATCTTTGAGTGCATGGGAAGTTTGGTTATTCATGCAGAGTGAAGCCTCATTATACTTCCTGGAGAGGGGATAATATCTCCTGGAGTACAACTACCTTGTTTTAAAGATGTTACTGAGATGGATCTGAACAGTCATGTTCTAATTCTTTTTACTGCCTAGAGAAGCCTGGTTAACTAGACATGCCTCAAGGTGAGTTAGAGGTGTTCTGTCACAGATGCCTACCAGGATGGCAGTCATGGCTAGTACTCAATCATTTTGGAAGTCAATGGGGACACATCATTTTGACCATCATATGCTGGTCACAAAGATGAAACGTTGCAGGCTCCCTGTGATCCTTTTAAAAAGTTTTCTTCTGTGGAAGCTGAATTACCTGGGACAGATCAAAGCTTAGCCCAGACACCCTACATGGAGGGAATAAATCTGAGATGCTGGGAGGTGGGATGTTAGGAAAATGCTAATAGAGTAAGCCCTGCTGGTTCAAGACCTTAGGCTCATAAGGTCAAGCCCCTGGCCTGTAACCATGACTGGACACCTGCCCCCAGGTAAAACCCTATAAAATGCCAGGCTAATCATGACGCCTCGTCTTTCGATGCTGCCTACAGTCTGATGCGTTAAAGGATATCTCTGGGCTATCCATTGTACCCATCTTGTTTATTAGCCATGATCAACCCGGCCAAACCAGGATTGGGGTGACAGGGACTCTCCTCACATCATGAGGAGATGTTACCTTTATATTTCTTATTGAATTTTGCCATAATTAAATAGAACAGTCCAATCTTTCTAACTACCCATCAATAGACCTTCATCCTAGATTATGTGTGCGTGTGCATGCATATTTGTTTATTTTTGTATTAGTCAGAGCCAAGTACTGACATTCTAAGATCTTGGCTGGTCAGATAAAAATCTCTTTCTTTGTGAAGACTGGCTATTTTTCAAGCCACAGGAACTTTAAACAGTTTCTTGGCACATACTGAGCCAGCAGGTTGAAGTAGACAGTGTGATGAAAGGGGCGACCACCTCTTTAATCCTACAAGCTGCTGAAATTTCCAGAAGGTTTTTATTTTTCTCATTAGTTGTTTATTATTTTATTTTATTTTATTTTATTTTATTTTATTTTATTTTATTTTATTTTATGTTATGTTATGTTATGTTATGTTATGTTTATGTTATGTTATTTTATGTTATTTTATTTTAATCTGGTTAAATTCATTACAGTCTATGTAAAGGAAATGTCTTAAGGCACTACGTGCCTTATATAATTTTTTTTTTTAAAGAAAGTCTTACATAATCCTCATTCTGGTGGGTACAGTGTCTGCATTCACACCTGCTCTGCTGTTACATCAGGCTCCAAGTGGAAACTGGTTCAGCCAATAGCCTGTTAATTGACTTCCACAGAGATCTGCCTGGATAATGTTTGCAGTCTTGGGCTCAGATCAGACCTGGAAAATCCTAGGCTTATGTGAATCTGGCTCTACGTGTATGTCTAGGAAAGAAAACAGAAAAGTTCTTCTCACCTCCAAAATGCAAGGGCTCCTTAATGCTCATGCTAACAATTGCAGAAGCTGCTGAG
This sequence comes from Phylloscopus collybita, assembly GCA_027886175.1. NCBI lineage: Eukaryota > Metazoa > Chordata > Aves > Passeriformes > Phylloscopidae > Phylloscopus > Phylloscopus collybita. The sequence goes on along the minus strand of JAJNNQ010000026.1, from coordinate 24,225,269 downwards.
AAGGAATTTGGTGAGGACAGGGACAATGGATCCTTTCAAAGTGACCCCCGGTGTTCTGGCCAGATTTCTTCATGCATCTGTAGGTGCTGGGCCAGCTTCTCCTTTGCCGCGCTGTGTTAATAACACCACCAGAGGCACTCACGCTTCTGAGAACCCAGTGCACGGCATCACCTATGGAATCTGAATGTGTGTTCTGGGCTTCACACAGTCTGTCAGCAGGTTCTGACTGGGATTAGAAGGCACTTCTGGGAGGGGGATAGGAGCAATCTGCACTTAGTCAAAATTAAGGTCCACTTTCCTTCTCTTCTTTCCCTGAACAGCATTTTTTTCCTTTGTCCTTCCTTTCCCATAGGAATGTTATTTCCCGTGTCATTTTGAATGCAGTAGCATGGTCACATCATCTAGCAAAATGGTTCTAGAATTGCCTGTCACTAATTTTGTGATTATCAAAAGGATTGTCCTCAGGGTAAAATGTTCCCTTGCTTGGGGAGGACTGGTTCAGTTCCTGGAGGAGAGATCCTTGTGTAAAGGTACAGTCCTCTAAAGAGACAAAGTGGAGGAAGCATAAGGACAAAAGGCCTTCATGCCTTGGGAGATGTCTCTGCACTGCATGTGAACCACACTAAATTCATATGCCATAGGCAAAATACTAAAGGAACAGGGGTTTCTGTACAATGCCTAACATACATACTTAATATTCTCTCAGAAAGAATAAAGAGAGTCCTGTGCTTCAACTAATTCAGAGTAAAGATTCAGCCAGGCTCAGGTTCTTTAGTTGATCAGATGCTAGAGGGTTTTTCATATTTAAAATGCTGTACTAGAAGCATACTAAAACTCTTATTAAAAAGAAGAAAAGCCTGATACCAATCAGTGCCAACAGAACACTAAAAAGTGTCTTTTTGATATACTTAAAAAATATAGGTGAAGAAAAGTTTTTTCTGGATTTAAACTATTATCACTCAATGTTAAGTTTATTAACTTTACTAATCTCAGCTTTATATTACAAGCAGTGATCAATGAGTACTAATTTTTTCCCAAACACCTGCTACAAGTGTACAAGGCTTGTGCAAACCTTCTACCATAACAGACAAATCCCTGACTTTCTTATGGCTCTACCTAAAAAATTATTTTGTTACCATGTCCCTGTGATATTCAAAACCATGTAAAAAAAAGCAATCTCAGGTGAAGAGTAATGGAAATTTAGCATATTTCAGATGCAATAAATACAAAGAGAATAGAGACTAGTAAGTCTTTTCTCAGTGAGAATTTGGGGTGAAAACATGGGTATGATGAAGTCTGAGAATTTTGTCATAAAGAATGAGGTTTTCACCCAGTTCAATGTTTCTGCTCAGAGAATGAAGCATGAACACTTCTTGACTTTCCTTGCCTTGTCAGCTGTCATAGTGAAAATATTTTTATGACTCTTTCTCCTGGAAACCAGTTTTGCTACAAAAGTAGAAAACTGCTAAGACAGCAATTTCAGCAGTGCAGTTTCTGGGCTGGTTTGATTTTGTTTTGCTTTGTTTTTATTAATGTATGATATTTATTTTTCATGCCATGCAGGTGTTCCACACAGTCTCCAAAGTTCTCAGATCAATTTTGCAAATTTCTGGATGTTCACCAACATAATTTATCATGACTAACATTAAGTCATGAGATTTATACAACTTGGCACAGATGGGTAAATGCCCACTTCATCTGTGACAATGTGGTGAACTCTAGTTACCCTAAATGATCTTGCCAATAAAGAGCTGTCTAGAATACATTATATCTGGCTATTGGCAGGAAAAATCTGGATGGGAATTTTGTAGGTACACACATGCTCTTTGTTTCACATGAACCATCAAAAGTCAACAGAAACCCATGGTCCTAAATCACTGAGATGTTTTAGAAAAATCCCAACCTTAGTGAACTCCCCAGCTTGAGCTAGGCAATGGTTGAAAGGATCTGTCATCTTCTGCCAGCCAACCTGCAGAAATAGAGTATGGGGCAAATCAAAGCATGTCCTAATGGAAGAGCAGAGAGTGGTGATGATCTGGCTGCTCCCATGGCATTTAGGGAACAGGAAAGTTTCTAAGTGGATCCACAGTCTGGATGAAATGTTTCACCACATTTCTGAGTTTATAAAAATAAATTGAATAATTCCAGGGACCCTCTTCCTTAATAGGGCAAGTTGTTCTTACAGTAATATATAGCTGAATACATTTATCAAGTAAAATTCCGTCTCTTCTTCATTCAGTTGGCTCACAGATATACAAGTTTTCCTTTAAAAACAGGGAAATGCCTGGAATGGTGTTTTTTGAATATTTCTGAAATATCTTGGCCTATTAAGTTGAAGGGTTTGCTTCTTCCAGATACCAGAATTCAAAGTAGGAAGATGGAAGTATTTTCAGTTTATATAAAGAAGAAAAAATAAAAAACCAAACCAAACCAAAACAAAATAAACCACAAAACCCCAACAAACAAACCAACAAACAAACAAAAAACACCAAGAAAACCTCCAGGAAAATACTAGCAGAAAAAGTATTTGTTTCTTACAGATAGGATGCCACTGAATGTGTCACCACATAATTAGAAAATTCTATCTTCTTAAAGAAATAAAAAACCCCCTCACTCCTCCTTAAATGATATCTCTAACAGCCTTGAAACCAATGCAAACACAGAATGATGAATGAGCTATAGCAGCATAAAATGTACTGATGGAACATAGGTAAATGCATTCTACTCTTACAACTCTATGAACATTTACAATAAAATCTAATTGCAGGCATCTTCAAATATTACATTAGCGATAATGACTTCATGTAAATATCAATGTCTTGCTTTTTGATATAAATTACAACTTCATGCTCTGACAACTCTTCATGATTTTCAATGAAGTGTTCATTAGGTTTTTTAATTTTCATTTTGAAGGCTTTTTTTTTCTTTTGAGATTTATTGCTGTTTCTCCCGAACATTAAAAATTGCTGTTACTTTGACTTTTTCACTCTCATTTTCCCCTGAGAAGATTAGAGAAAAAATAGTTATTTTATTTAATTTAAGACCAGATTTCCTAAAACCATTCTAACATGGCACTTTGGATCTCTATATGGATTCTGCATGCCTGCATGAATATAAAAATCATGCAAAAACAAAGAAATAAGTACACCATTATTCATCCTCTTTATAGAAATATAAAATTGCTATATACTGGATTCTATTACTTCCTGCTATTCTCCTCTGCTCTTGCAGTGCTCCTGTGAATTTTATTGCATGTCTGTTAGGCCTTCCAAAACCAAGGAATAAATTCTTCATAACTGTCTCAAACTGTCCGACATTTTAAAGCGCTAACATATTTGAAATAGTTTCCTATATCCTGTGCCCCTCTGCATTTTATTTAATGTCTATGTCTGTTGCTAATTAGGGCCATCTTTTTACTTTTTTTTTTCATTTGGAGATTTTACATTTAATTTTCACATATTTATTTCTTTTCTCTAAGACCCCTCTGTTGTAGTTATTGATTTTATAGCTATTCAGGTTAATTTGGCTATATTATTTTTCCCTTCTAGCAGAGGTTTGGGGTTTTTCTTACTGCAGCTATGAACGAAGGTTGGTTTAAATTTAGAGTAAGGCAACAGGCATTCACTTTATTTGGTTGGCCAAAAATGCTAGTCAAAGATTTATTTCAATTATAGTTTCCCTTTTATAGTATGTATTTCACTAGCATTGTGCACAGAATTTTGTTTAAGAAACAAGTCCCTTTCAAAGACTTTGTTATGATTGGCATTTTATAAAATAAAATCCTTAATGTTAATTGAGCACTTCCCTTATGTTATGTGGTAGAATTCAGCTAAAAACTTTGTCATTGAAAGAAAAGGTACTAATGGGGAATGAATAAAGTAGCCTAGGAAAATACCTGCAAATTCAAAGAAAAAGAAAAGAAAAATTCTTAGGTTCAATGGCACATTTTATTTCAGAAAAAAAAAAAAAAATTTCTTGAGTTTGCAGATCTGTCTGAATACTTATCTTTGTTCAGTTGTCTCTTTATACTCTCCAGTACAGGTTGGCTCTCTCGGCGTCTATAGCTCTGCTGTTTGCAAGAACTGCACTATTTAGCTGGAGCAATGGAAAGATGCTTAAGAATATTTTCAGTTTGAAATCATCAAGTCTTTCTCTCAATCTGCTTATGTAACATATATTTTTAGTTCTTAGGAGTTCAAACCTGCTAATGTGTTATCTTTCTGAATGACAAATAGAACACACTAAAACCAGCACTACACTATTTTTTTAAGAAAGCTTCAGGGAAATTAATGCATCTCTGAGTGAAACTCTACCCTGCCTTTAGCCATCCAAGCATTTCCTTCCTTGTACAGAGGGCTGAATGATTCATTGTACCCAGGATCTCTGTTCACCGGTAGATATGAAGCTGACGTGACTTCATAACACAGCCAGAGAACAGAAGCTCTCCTCAGGCTGAGAATCTGAGACACTGAGAACTGAGCTGCAGAAAGGAACCTTTCCTCCTCAGGAATTATTTATGATATAAGGTCTTGACAGCTGACAAAAAACGGTGCTTTTTTTTTTTTTTTTTTTTTTTTTTTTTTTTTTTTTTTTTTGGGGTCTGAATTGTTTTGTTCCCAATTATGGCAACAGCCAAGGAATTTTTCACCAGGAGTTGTGCAGTGAAACTAGACTTGTAGACTGATTGAATAAGTAAATGATTTTGTACAACTGAAGTATTAAAATAAAGAGATATGCCTGCTGAAAATTAAGAGACGGAGAAGAAAAGAGGTTGTTGTTTCTAACTCTATAACTTTACCTATGCTAGTGAAAATCACATTCAGTTCATTCCTCAGATTGATTTAATCCAACAAAACAAAAAAACAAGGGACTGACACTCCTGGGTCATGACCCTACATCTCACCTAACTTTAGTATGCCATTTACTAAGCCTCAATTGCAACCCACTCTTCTAGTCTGTCCTTATTTTACAAAGATAAGCATGTACTTCCAAGATTTGTCTCTTTGGGTGAGAAGGATCACCTGTAGACAATCCTCTCTCTTCCGTGACAATAGAGGAAGACTAGATAATCAAACAAGACAGACTCTTTACTTTTTGATAGTCACATTATGTGAAATTAATCCCCTTCCAGTCTACCCATCTCTTACACATATTTTCTTTTTAGAATCTGACAGCTCTTGCTCATTCCAATGTCTTTTATTATGAGCATCTTCTCTTACTAGTTCATCTAAACCAGCATAGAAAATGTAGAAGCTGAAATCAAGGTTGAGGGTTGGAGGAAGAAGGAAAAAAAGACTAGGTAAGGGAGGGTAGGCACAAAAATAGAGAGCTATGGTTATAGAAATCAGAGTTGTATCAAAAATGAGGGAAATAAATAGAAAGAAGCATAAACTCAAGCAGTCTAAATATAAAACCAGAATATGGCATGCCAAAGAAATATCTGATAGAAGGAATTGCAAAAACCATAAGAATTTTTAATGAATCTTTTTCAAACATATCAGGAATAGGAGGAGTGCAAAAAGAAACTGCAGAGCTAAAAGAAGCATTCACAGAGCATAACATAATGGAAGGAAAAGACTAAATTAGATTCATATATTTTAATATAAGTTCATTAGTAAGGGAGCTTGGGAGGAACTTTGTGGAGGAAACATCAGAAGTCCTACCTGAAACTGAAATTCCAATAGAAGTTAGAGAACTCCGAAAGTTTGCAGAGAAAGTCAATGTGCTTCTCAAATTGTTAAATTTACAAACAATCTGACACATTCAAAAAGAAAAAAAAAAACAACCCTTTTATCTATTTATATGAGATGTCTGTAAACAAATAATAAAAACATAGAACATCTGTGTCAAAAGGGACTAACTTTGGACTTAATGGGAAAGAAAATGCAAAGACTTAGGCTGAGGAAACACAGCAGTTGCTTTGCACGATAGACTGGCCAGGACCTTGTGCTCATATGGCATCCATGCAGTGTTTGCACACCAAAACACAAGAGGAAATTCTTTGTGTTGTAGCGCCAGTTGACATGGCAAACGGCTCAGGCCATCTGGTGACCATATTCTTCCATGGTACGATTGACTTTCGCAGTCGTGCTGGAGAATTTGAAGTGCATGGTACTCACGATGGCTTGAGATCTATGGTGGTTCACCATTGCAGATGAGCCCTAGCCTCTAAAGATGTAAGAAAATGCAATGAAAGGATGATTTCCTGACAGTCTTGATGTGAAGCACAAAGATAACAAATTTACCTTCACACTGCTGTCAGGGTAAAGGATTCAGTTCTTGAATTTAGAACAACTTACAACCAGCTTACAACTAGCAACTCTAATGTTAAATTTTTATCATTAGGAAATCCAATTTATTTTGCTTTTTTCTTAAAGACTTTATTAGTTGACTAATTAATGTTAGGAGCATTTACAGAGACATTACAAGATATTTCAATATGATGCTTTATTTTCCTAATTATTATCATAAATATTGTCATTGCCATGGACTTACACTACAGCAAATATATTGACCTGAAAGATTTTACCTAATAGGCTGCAGTTTAAAACAAAGACCTCTCTTTATATTCAGTTATATTATTCCATCATTTTACTGACTTAGGACAGAAAAAAGACATTCATATTAAAATCAGGCCCCTCCGGAAAAGACCCTCTGGCTGTAGATAGATTCAGCTTCTCTTTTTATGCATATCTATACTGAAATACTCATTTATAAATGTGTTGCACAGATACATACACATACATAAAAGTCATCCTGTTAGCATGAAAGAAAAGGAATTAAATGAAGATGTGTTTCTATTTATGATATTAAAGACAAAATCATTCCAAGAACAGAAGAACAGATAAAACTCTTGTGTCTATAAGTTGTTGACATCTGTGCTGTCTCATCCATTTCTGGTTTCTCTACCAAATTCCTTAAAAAAAAAAATCCCTACAGATTATGTCACTTCCCTCTTGTGTCTTTGACCAGAACATCCCAATTTCCACTCCTGACTTTCAGCTGTTCAGCTAAGCAAGAACAAGGCAGGTTTTCACTATTCATGCTGATGTTTTTCTTCAAAATAAAAGCACCTGAATGTCTCTGAGACTTTTGCCTCTTATCAGATTGGAATGAAATTGGCTGATGGACCACCAAAGAGACCAATGATGGAGACAGTACAGTCTCATCAACTCCATTTCCCAAGAAGAAAAATGAAAATTTTTGATCACCTCCAAAAAGTAATTTTTTTAAGAGATGTGGACAGCTAATAGAAAAGGGGAGAAATATTCTTCATTGCCAAGTTAAAGTCAGCTTAGAATTTTATACCAGGATCCTGGGAAGACAATAGATGAGTGTCCATCAAATTCAGATACTTTTTGGGCCTTACTTGGATGCAAACTAGATTTCTAAGCTGGAAGCTCCATAAGATTTCCATTTGATAAGAATACAGGAAGACCGAACCATGTGTAACATTGGCTCTTCACCACCTTCCCTAGTTTTAGCAAGCTTCATGCTTCCAAGTACAAGAGTGTCCCACCTCTTGAAAACTTACCAATTCCTAGATTGTACCACATCTGGCCCCCAGAGAACATGCAGAAACTCAGGTCAGTGTGAGCTGAGGATACTTCTCCCAGCTGTGACAATCCTTGCAGCCTGAGCCCACACTGACACCAGATCTCCATGCATGTTCTTGTGTCCATGCTTATGCACACATTTTGGAATAAAAAAAATGTCAGATACACCAGCACCCTGCTGACTGGATGCTCAAAAAAAAAACCCCCAAAAAAACCCCAAACAAACAAACAAAAAAAACCCCCCAACAAAACAAAAGAGGAAGCCAGCATCAAGTACAATGCAATTGAATTAGGTAAAGTACTGCCAAGGACCGTTTGAGAGGTTAAAAGTTTTTAGCTGAACTCAGACTAGAATAATTCCTGGCTTTGACAACACAAAAAATGGAGAAAATAATAATGTGTTTAAATATGGCAACAATCAATCATCATCTCTTTGAACAAGCACTACAAACTGTAGATGAAATCTTACATCTTAGCTAACTTTGGCTGACAATAATCTAATATTAACAGCAAACATTTTCTTGGTGTGTACACTCCTCTTCCCACAGTGAATAGCTTACAAGTGCTCCTACTGCTCTCTTGGAAGTAATAGGGTTAAACATTGATTAATAAATAAGCCAAAATAAACAGCCCTTACAAAACAAACAAACAAAACCCAAACCAAAACTCAGAGAAATCCACAACCCCTCAACTGTAAAATACAGATTTTATTGGGGTGAAATATAAAAGATGCCAGCAGTGTTATTTACTACCTGTGTGAGTTTGACAAGAAATCATGAGGGAGAACAGAGCTATTTACATGTCCTGCATCATGCTGCAGTTCTAAGGGGCAGATGAACTTCAAGATGCATAATTTACTGTGTTTGAAAAATGGAATGAGTAAATCTCTGCCTGATTCACTGACGCATGAACAAAACCACTTCAGGAGATGACCTTGCTCATATCTGAGCTGTGAGTATCACTGAAGTCCCCTCAGTACAGAAGCTCCGTTCTGATTTTGAGTGTTTACTTGCTATTTCCATAGAGCTACAGCTCAATCTAGCTAGAACTTTCTATAGTGAACACGATTGTTTTAAGATTCCTGTTTGGAGTTCAGGGGCCCTCTTTGTTAGCATAGCCAAAACAAAGTGAAAGGGTAGAGGAAGATTAAAAAAAAAAAAGGTACAGCCTTTCCTTTCCCCAGCAAACAAATAGGAAAGCTAAATATTCCTAAGAATTCACAGCCACAACATTTCACTTAAAAATTAGAAGACAGTAGCAGACAGGAAGAAAAGCAACAAATTGAAGAAAATAAAAACAATAGCCATGCAGTCTTTTTTTTCCAGATAGTTATTCTGGGTTTCTATTAGCACCATAACAATATTCCCTATATATAGACATTTCTCTCTGCTCCTAGCTATGTGTAGCCTACTTCATATCACATTTCCCATCACATCAGGCTATCCTTGACTCAAGATCTATTGAAATTTTTTTTTTGTTGGAAATAAACAACCCTAAGAAATTCATTATCTTTACAATCAAAAAAAAAAAAAAGTCCAAAGAAAGAGGCAATCCTACAGCAAATGAGAAGTGAACATCTTAGTCAGCTTCTCAAATAAGCAATAAAAATTGTATATCAGTTGTGTAAAGAAACAGAAAAATCCTGGTCCTGCAACTGGACACTATGCAGCTGTCATTTATTCTGTCTGAGGGTTTTTCTGTGGTACTTGTTTTGTTGCTTTGCTTCAAAGATTTCCATATGTAACATTGCTAAGAAAGATAAATGACCATTTCTGTTTGTTAAGGTTATAGGCATTGTCTTGTTCTACGTGGAACTACAAATATCTCTCCTATTAAAAATAGGGCAATTGTTTACAAAAAGTTATGAAACTACCTAATGTTTAAAATAGATGTTGACAGTTGCAAATAGGCACCATCAACCTGCACATCTTGTGAAGACTCATAGGTTTTAGGCCAAAAAGGCCCTTCTGAACATATCAAGGATTTTCACATGAACAACCTGTTACTGTAACTCTCTGTCCATGTTTACATTCTTATAAGGAGGAGACTGTTGATGGACTGTTGGGTTGACCAGTGTGGTTGGAGATGAAGATTTTATTCCTCCAATCCATGGTCACTGTTGGACTGCTATATATGTCGAGGTCTGTAAATAAACTTCCCCTTTTTTGCCTTGGACATCTCAGTGTGCGAGTGTCATTTCTTTTGTGTCTGTTTTGGTTTGGAAAGACAGGTATCTGCCAGGGAAAGCTGGAATTTCCCTTAGAATGGAGAATGCAAACCCCTCACCCCCGCCAAATTATAATTTTGCAATTAAGGGCTTTCAGGCAAAGATTTGGGAATAGGGATAACAGTTCTTTACTAGGAATATTTACAATACAAATGTAGTAGAAAAACAAAACCACCCAACCAAGCCAGCAAACAAACAAACAAGCAATCTTGGAAAACCCTGACAGAGTCAGAGCTACAACCTGACACCCTGTTGGTCAGGGTGTTGGAAGCAGTCCAAAAGTGAGTCCTCCTGGAGTGGCAGATGTGGTTCTGTTGGAGTAGAGAGGATCCTGTAGAAAAGTAATGGTGAGATGGGTCCAGTCTTCCTCCGGGAATCTGGTGAAGCTAGATACCTTGTGTTCCTACGTCTCAGTTTTTATCCAGGTGGGAATGGTTGGCTCCCCCCACTGGGTGGAGCATCTCACAGTAGAATGATGGAGTGTGAATGTACTGCTTTGGAGAGGGTATAGTTTGGGGATGACTGATGGCCCATTAGCAGAACATGTCCCCCTGGAGGGAGGACAAAGAGATAAAAAACACTGCCCCACCTGGTTTTAATAACTGGCCCATTATCAAAAGGCATCCGCCCCCCCCCCCCCCCGCCTCCTCCCAGAGTTACAAGAGATAAAGAAAAAAAAAAAAATCTCCCCAGCTGCTTTCAACAAATGAAATAGAATACACATTTTTGGTTCCATAAGAAAAGACAGTGTCATATTGTGACACCATCTCCCATTTTTTATTTTATTTTTCCTCTTAATCCCCTCTGGTTGTTCTGTTCCTACTTTTCCATCCAGAGTTGATGATGTATATAACACCTTGCAACTGTTTATGAACATTTGTGTCCGTTAAGTCTTACTATTTGCAGCTTTTTGCCCTGCTCCCAAGCCTTTTTTTTAATATATAGATGTACTCATTAATTTCAAAATCTCTGTTTTTCACTTCAGTTTCTCATTTGGAGACCCCTTTCTCAATTTTGTCCATTGATTTTTTTTGTCTTCTCTCTCTTTTTTTGAGCTGTTAAAATCTTAGTAGATATTGGTAGTTTTTTGCTGATGTGCTGGATGTCCATGTCAAGGCACCGGCAGTGGCAGCTGCAGGGTGGTCACTGTGAGAAGAGGACACTGCCAGCTCCAGCTGTCTCCAGCTGACCCCTCACAGGCCACAGCTGAGCCTGCCAGATGAGGTGGTGACACCTCTGGGGGATAGTGTGGAAAAATGGCATTGCTCATTTGCCACAGGCAGCTGAGATTACTGAACAAATTTTTTTCTAAAAGAGGGGGAAAAACCCTAAAATTAACAAAAACAAAAATACAACAAAGAAAGCATAAGACATTGCCTATGGGAATATTGCCAAATTTTATGTTTATTTTTTCCCCAATAGAGCTGTGTGAAGTATTTAGTCTTTTTTAGTGTTTCAAAATTAGTATTATTTTGGAATATATATTTTTGCAGGCAAGGCCTAGTGAAACTACAAATTTTACTAAGAGAAGCATTACATGGTTAGATAAAGAAATTTCCACGCAACACAAAATTTGGGGGTTTTTCTCTTTCTTTGTACCTTGTCTGCATTCAGTGAAAAATAATTTCTACTTACCTCCTCCCCCAGAGAGTCTCTTAAGACCATAATATTTTTCCTTTACAAAATTTGTAACTCCTTGAAAAATAAAGCAATATTGAGTGAAACTATTACAATACTGCTGAAGTTATTAGTTTTTCATAACCTGACATTTCCCTCCTAATTTAATGCATAATTGTACATAGTTATTAATGCTTTTAATGGAATAAAACATTAATACTGAGACCCCAAGTTCACAGGCTACTTTTAAAATATAAAATTTATTTTCATTCTGAACTCCCATAGCTTACATTTTCTAGCTCTCTGATGTACACAGAAACAACCACTGCAAATAGAAAAACAAAACATCTGAATGTTCACAGTCATTCCTTGTTTTTCATGAACATGCACTGATGCTCCAAAAATCCACTTGAATTACATGTTCTGCTGATGCTTGAGGTGATACTGCCACTTCTGTCATGAAGACTGTGAAAGATATTTAGATATGTGACAAATTATGTAACCAAACTGAATATGTCGCAGTTTCTCATGTTTCTGTGTATTGAAGTCTGATTGATTAAGGGGTTGTTTGCACCTAAAAGGGAGAGTGAAACAACAAAATGTAATATAAACTACCACAGTGTGAAGGTAGAGTCCTGTGAGGACCACAGTCTAAATAAAAATCAATTAAACCAGCATTAAAATCTAGGCTGCGAAGGTGTCTGAACCACTGTTTGGATTAGCTTTGAAGATTTAATAAATTATCTATTTCATGGCTTTTTAAATGAACCTTCACTTGAACTAAATTGCATGCTAGCAGGGAAAAATTAATTTAAAAGCAGAACTATTATTTTAATCCCTGCACTGATTTAGCAGTATCAGCTGGGAGAATAACTACATTAAGTTCCCCTAGAGTGAGAAGTAACCATGACGTATTCCTGAAGCTGAATGGCAGCCTTGTGAGAGTTGAGAAATTAATTTATACAATTCAGTTTCAGTTTCTCTCAACAAGTTGATGTACTCTCTGAAGAAAGACATGCTAATTATTGAAAAAGTTTTCTTAAACTCATTGGGGTTTTTAAAATTATAGTTTTGTTAATGAAATGGACAGCCATCAAGTAATCAGTACAGTGCAGCTGTTTCTCCAGGATGCAGAATTCAGTTAAAAGCTACAGAAAAAAAAAAAAAAAAAAAAAAAAAAGAAGACAAATTTAGGCCCAAAGAATCTCAAAGAATTCCTTTACTTCAGAGAGAGAAATGACAAAGTAACTAGCTGGTCAGTCTGAAAATGCTCCGTTTGTGTTTTGCAAAAGTTTCAGTTTTATGGTTTTACAAGTTTTTTTTTTTTAATCACAGGCAATTTTAATTACATCTTATGATAAAGAAATAATAACTTTGGAGGAAAAACTCAGACTTCTTGTTAAGATATTTGGAGTTTTTCCCCAAATGTTACTCTACTTCTGAGTAGATGTAGCCGAGAAAATAGGATCCTCTGAAATCCTATATCACACTAGGATTAAGAACAAAATTAGTTTTCATTACTTAAAATGAGCAAGAAAAGGAACCAACCCAGACACCAACCCATTGCACTTTTGCTCATGCAAGGACTGATGAGAAGTAGTGATGTTTTTTTAATTTTCAGATCTTCTCTTTCCACTGTGCATTTTCTTAATATGGTATATTATGTAATTATGACAGGCAAGTGTCTGTGCAATCTGTAGGAGGAACTCAGCAGATTCCATGGTCAAATATATCTTGAAGCTGTGGCAATCAATAAGCTTCAGGCTCAGCAGAACAAGTACCACATAACGTGTCCTAAGTGCAGTGTAATACTCACTGTATACTCTGATCTGATGGATCAGATCCCTAGACCATTATACCCCTGAAGTGGGATAGTCTGTCTCCAGTTTCTTAAGTAAAGAAAAGAATTTTGCATGGAAAGTTACACCCATGACTTTTATCTGTAAACACAATTGTCTGCCAACAACAGCCAAACATTGATTTTTACCAAAAGTTTCAGCTTTTCCAGATGTTTCTTCTTAACAGGAGATTTAAACATAGTTGCTGAACACAATCAATGCCCCAATGCCTCTTCATCTATTCATAAAGACACAGAAGGGTAAATGAAACAAAGTCAACTTGGTTCAAATCAGGGTGATTTCAAAGCAAAGCCAGTCTGCTGATGGAAAAATAAACTTTGTCAAAAAGGGAAAAGAAACTAAAAAAAATATATAAGTTACCCTAGTCATGGAATAGTATGTAATAATGGAACAATTTAAAGGTTTGCGATACCTTCAAAAGACTGTATTTTTCCTTAAATTTTACAACATGGAAGACAAATTAAATATGTGGTTTTCACCTATCATGGTGCCTCAAATTTGAGAATTCCTTTAAGGGAGTGATTTCTTTATCTTGGATAGTGCAAAAAATGTAAGTAATTTTAACAGGCAAATTGAACTCTATTTCTACAAACTGGGAGAACAAAGGAGGTAAACTGATAGTTGAATGGTCATATTGATATTTCAGAGGTAGACAAAGGACTGGTTTGAGATTTATTTTGATAGAAGCTGACACCCTATGCCCAATGTCTCAGTCTGAGGCAGCACAGAACAAGGTAGGAAGGTAAATTCTTTCAATGCCACCAGAAATGAGCCTGGTTTTGTGCTGCAGAAGCTCCAAAATATTTTTCACCCACGGAGCAATTTAATTCCAGCTACATCTTTCATCATCATCATCTCTGTTCAAAATCCTTGGGGGTTGACTACAAGGGCAGACAAGGAGTGCCACAGTTATGATGCTATTGAATGTACTGGTGAAGCAATTGTTTAATTTACCCATTCCCTTTGAGGGGAGTACTTCAATTGACAGCAGCCTGTCCTGACATTCAGTGCCTATGTTTTGGAAGGCCTACCATGAACCAGTAGCTTCAAGAGACTTCTTGCCCAAAATTATAAAAGAGTTTTGCTAGGATCTTGTCCTAGGTTACAATGTAAAATTGTGCCCAAGGTATGTATTCTATCCCCATGAGCCGTTGGAGCCAAGGTGGGGCAGTGTTTTCCTTATCTTCTGTTAACGAGCCCAACAATGCCTTCCCGGAAGAAGTTATCTCTGTTTAATGGGCCATCAAGGACCCATTGCATGACTCATAGGATGGAATCATACCATTGTGAGATGCTCTGCCCAGGGGGAGGAGCCAAGCATTCCCACCTGGATATAATCCAGGGGTTGAGACCTCACGAGCAGCTTCTATCCACTGAACTCTCAGAGGAGACAAGAGCTACCAGATGTTTCTACAGGAATCACTGCTTTGACAAGATCATCTCATCTGGATTCCTGGAGGAAGACTGGACCCTTCTCATCATCCCTGGACCCTTCTCTCTCAGGATCATCTCTGCTCCAGCGGAACCACATCTGCCACTCCAGGAGGATTTCCCGACTGCTTCAAACACCCTGACCAACAGGGTGTCAGGTTGTATCATTCCATTTATTTCATTTTTTTTTTTTTCCTCTCTTCTTCTATTAAATTGTATCTCTGACTGGGAGTCTCACTGGTTTTGCTTTCAAACCAGTACAGATCTACAGCATATCAGAGGACAAGCTGTTCCTTCTCAGTTCATTTAGTTGATTCCTAGATCCCTCTATTCCTCTCAATTCAAATTTTGATCACAAAAACAAATCCACAAAACTATGGAGAGAAAATGGACTTCAAATTACTTTTCCTGGGGCTTTATATGGGTTTGAAGGTATGAATCAGAGGGATTCATATAAGCATAATTCATTATTACACTTGGCTTACCATTTTCTTTTGGAGCTTTTTTTTTTTTTTTGTTTTTTACCTTCAGGATGCAGACACATCACACTGTGCTGCAGTGCATTCCAGGGTCAGACCACTGTAGCATGAGTTACAGCAAGCTTTACTTTCTCATCTTGAAAAATTGCCTTTGAGCATCTGCTGTGTGGAAGAATGATAATGGAAGGGATTTGAAAATGAAATGAGGAACCCAGACTTCCTGAAATGTCACAGTCCTATCTGAAAATTGCACACGTGATAGAATCTCAAAATACATATATATCGGCATAAACATTATTTTCTAATTTTCCAGGCTGACATTTTTTCTGAATACAGAAAATTATTGTGATGCATGTGAGAAAGAAATATAAGCCAAATAATTTTAGCAAATCCTATCAATATTATGTTAATGTCTGGACACAAGAGGAATTACTTCTGGTTTAACTATATCAGGTTTCACATTACATTTGGTAAAATGGTAATCTTTTTACTTGTTGATAGAGCTAACTGGCAATCTGGGCTTGTACTCTTTGCCATGATCTGCTTTATTAGTTTTATTTGTAATGTGAGAGGATCAATTAGAAAGAAAACATAATAAGCAATTTATACAAATTTACTATACTTCTTGTGAAAATGCCATTCTGATTTTATTAATGGACACACTGCTTTGATGCTGGTACATGTAGCCTCAAAAGTGACTTGCCCAGTTCTGTTCTCTACTATAAGAGATACTATACTCTACTATAATCTGGTCATGATTAGAAACCAAGGATGATTATCTAAAGTAGGCAGAACTGAATCTCAGAGGTGGCCCATGAAACACCAGCTGTAACAATGAAGTCTGCTGCTCTATTTTGTAAAGCAAGCCAGATAGTAGCTGCCAAATATATTTCATCCTTGGTGTTTCTGGGTCTCCTTGTCATTTGTAGACTTTCAGGTGTCTTAAGGATGAGGTACATTTTAGTACACTGTCAGCAGAGAGTTGCCTCACAGCAGCCTGTGATTCATAGCTGCTGTCCCATATCTGGATGCATACCTACCATCTATAGGAGACATGGCTCATCCCTAAGACTTCTAGATCACTTTCTGGGAAATTCTGAGCATGTGAGATGCAAAGCTAGAGAACAAGTGAGCAGTGCATCCAGTACATTCTAAACACAAATATTCATGTTACTCAGATCAACTCTATAGCACACTTGTTTGATTGTTTATGTGTCAGGCAACCTACCCAGAAATAGTTTTTCATGTGAGATTCTGTACATGTGGTACAAAAAACATGTTTGTGGGGTTCATCGCTCTCAGGTTGGAAAGAGATATGGAAGAGTTAGAGTTAAAGAAGAAGTATTAAAGGTACCCTTGATTTTTTTTTCCTCCAGAATTCCCTCTCCTGACACCTCTCACTGATCTTACTCTGGGCCAGGGAATAAAGAACAATCTGCATAAAAGAAATCTTAGAAATAATCCAGAGAAGTGGTAAACCTCCAGACTGAACTATTTTGAGGAACACAATGGATACAAACCGAAACATAGAAGGTTCAGTTTGAACATCAAGGAACATTCTTTCCTATTGACGATTGATAGAGAGACGGGAAGATGATTCGGTGATCAGAATTTGATTTTACTCAGATTTTGCAAAAGCTTATATATCATTTCAGGAAGGTTAATATTTTTCTACTACAATAATCAGGTTAAAGATCATACAGACAACTCATACATTTTGCAACATCTTTTGCTTGCAGAAGTTTGATTGAATCTCTTCTCTTCCCCTAAGCAAGTTTAATCCCGTCTTCTGTAATCTTCGGAGTTCTGTTTGTTTGTGCCATGTCATCTTGGTTATCAAACAGCTCTGCTAATTAAGTCTGTTTTACTCTCTGTCCTGTGTATTCCCACATTTTGCCTGTGATGGTGGCCAAGTAGAAGCATAAGTGGCTTGGGGAGGTTATGGTGTTTCCTTGCTTCAAGTTATTCAAACATCATCCAGATATGAACCTGGGCAACCAGCTGTAGATGGTCCTGCTTGAGGAGGGGTTAGACAGGGCATCTGGATGTTCCTGTCAACTCCAGCTGTCCTGTGACAATGCCCTTCTACTTGCCTCTGATCTTGTAAGGCAGCTACAGTGTTTATCAACATGAGACATAGAGTTAACTAACACTTTATATCATCAAGCGCATGTAAGCAAAATATTCTGCCCAAATATCTGACTTTATGGTCTGGGAAGGGAGAATTTTCCAAAGATAACAAGTATCTTAGACTAAGTAAAAGCAATATGAAACATTTCTTTGCATTCACAAAAACATCTGGGACATCCTGGTAGTCCTGCCATGAACCAGCATCAACAGAAGAAGTTGCACCTTTGTCACAACAAATTATTCACCAAAAGATTGAAGGAATCCAATTGTCTGAAAGTTAGGAAAATTTATGCTGGATAAGGGGCACAAAAATCACAAATTGAGTAATGAGATATGAAAGGTTTAAGTCCCCTGCTAAGTTCCTCAGATGAATAGATTTGACAGGTTTGGAGGAAACAGTGAGCAACCTCAAGGCCCTCCCTATGCCTCTTACAGATATTCAGATACCAATGTGTAAGTAAAAGAAAAGTTACAAAGAGCAACAAATTTCCTGACAACAATGAATGCAATCAGGAAGGCTATCCACACAGTTACTGTTTATGATAAGAAGCTTCTTTCTACTCTTCATAAATAGGGTCTTTCCCATGATATTTCATTCTGGAATAATTTTAGAGCTCTAATTTGTTTTGTCAGGTTTGTAATTATTTCCAGAATTTACATGATCTCCAGTTTTAACAAGCACTAACAAGGTAAGCTCTAAAGATCCCCAAACAACAGACATATTTCCAAAATCTTAAACTCACCAGTTCTGCTTAAACTGACATGATGTCATTTTCCCAGCATATTAAACTTAACACCATTTTGAAAAGAAACAGCTCGAAACCCTTTGCACCAATGATGAAGAAATTGTTTCAATGATCAGAGAAAAAAGCTCATTGAAGAGCACTAAAAAAATAAACCAACTTTGCCCTTCCCTTCTTTCCCTAGACTTGATGCTTCTTCAATCCCTTTCTGCTTCCTATATTTGCATCCCAATATGGAAGTTATAAAGAGCATATCAAGTATGTAAGAATTTATTTATAAATGGTCCAAAGGCGAGAGGCAACAAAGAGACTTGATAGGTTAATTGGGTCATATTCTCCTCAGTTTTTATTCTAGCACAGAAGGAAAATCATTCAGTCAGCAGCATTGCATTGCAGGATTGCATGTACCAACGACAGAGGAATCAGACCAGATGTTTCTCCGCTTCTAAATATTTTTTTTCTGTTTTCTCTTTTTATTAAAATAACTGCTGTTCTTACCAGAGATGTTCTTACAGAGATGGAGACAACGAGTCAACAGGATTCACTCATTAAATCCTATTTTAAATGCTTGTTCTATTACTACCTCAGGATTGATTTCATTAATTACATAACTTATCAATTCCCTCTTTACTTCATGGAAAAGACACAGCTGCTGTTTTCTCTTATAATGTTTGCATTCATAATCTGTAAGTCCAGTGTTATTTAGCCTAAGTAGAATCCAGTCTTTTCCATTCTAGAGCGTCTGCAATAAAAAACTAAAGTGGTACAGACTGCTGTTGAAGACAACAGATGCCTAAAAATGGGGATGGGCACCTAGCTTTATTTTTCAGAGCTATTTGAGTTCAGATCCCAGCAGCAAGGACAGGATGGGTTGCATCTGTCTGGAACCTGTGTATGAATTGAGCAGTATGTTTTAAGTAGCCACAGGAATCAAGCAGCTTCAGAACTCTTCCAGCCAGAGGATAACAACATCTTGGTCAGGGATTGAACTCTCCTGGGGTTATGGAAGACAAAAGCAGGAGGGCTTGGCACCTTGACAGTTTTATGATAAACTAGGTAGGGGGAAACAGAATTTGGCAAATAATAATGTTATTGTTTTTTCAACTTGTTTTTGCTTTCCAATTAATATTCTCCTCTTGTTTTAATCAAACTATAATTCAGTTAATAGAATATTCTTGTGATCTTTTTTTTTCTGTTTCTCTCCAAAAAAATAGAATCTCTACTTCTACATCAGATAAATATATTTCTTCTAAAGTGAAAAAAACACCAGAAAAAATCAAAGTTTATTTCTATTAGGATTGAAAAACACAGCAAATGTTTTCTCAAGTTTATTTTTTAGTTTCTTCATTAACTTTGTTTCCTCTATGATTTGAGAAAGATGTGGTGATTTTATTTTTTTTTTATTATTATTATTTTAATCTAGACCTTAGTCTTAAATCTGGAGTCTCCAGTTCTTGTTTATATCTTCTAAAGGGACAGAGACAAAAATGTAGATGAAGGAAATATAACTTCAGAGTCTCATTTGGTTTCTTGTAGGTCTGTCTCACTGTCTCAGCCTATATAAATATTTATTGTTCTTTTGTCAGTAAAGATAAAATGTGAATTCCAGGTATTAGGAAGCTTGCCATATCTTGCAATGTATGAAAGACTGCAGTGGGAAAACCTTAGGGCTTTCTACATTGCCACTGAGATAGAATAGACTGCAATGACATTGTGGATCTAAGGATTTCATTGCTTTAATTTAGCAATTAAAGTAGTAATCTGCTACTACTACTTTTAATGACTTTCAGTGAGGGATTTTCTGCAGATTTGCTACTTCCTGAATGTCACCATTCACATGGAATTAATAAAACAGAGCTGGAGCATTAAAGTCAATATTGAGAACAAAATACAGCATTAATGGTCTCAGTACAGTTCATGACACTAATATTTAAAAAGAAGAACACTCATTATTTTCCTTGAAAAGGTAAAACCTAATTCTCATGTTTAAATCCACATTTCCTCTGAGTAGATCTCATTTCAAGCTTTACTGCAAATTCAACATAAGATTATACAATGGTGACAAGCATGCACTTTTCTCATAAAGCTGTATAAGGGATTTGTAAAATCAGCCTGCTGATGTCACTTGCAGCCAAGACCAATTGGTTTTTGGGGCTCTGAGAAAACAGATATACCCTTTCAGTAATAATATTCCCTTCCAATAAAAAGGTGTTTACCCCAAATTGGAACAAAATTCATAAACTTGAGCTTTTCCATGGAACATAAATTTTCAAAATATTTTCTTTTGGGAGAACAAAATGGAATATTTTAAAAAAATCCAAGCCACAGAGCCAGCTGGCTAAATACCTTAGATAGAAATCACACCAGACCATGGATTTAGCCGCTCCTGGGAGTGGGGAGCCCTGTAAACCAGCAGGGAGGCCCAGTTTGCCTGTCTGGTGGATTGGAGTCTGTCAGGGATTTCAGCAAAATTAATGTGTTCCCGCAAGATGATTTCATTTCACTGAATCTGAATTTTCCAGGGCAAATCAATCCACAGAACATTTGTTGCATTCTATTGTTCATGCTTTCCATAGGAATAATTTATTCTTTTTTTGTCAAGGGGTTCCATAGTCCTTTGTAGAATTTGTGGCCACACTACAGTGGGTGTTTTTATTGCTACTGGGCAACCCAACAGATTCGTCATCTACAGATGCTGGAATGCAATGTCTCCCATAAAAGTACCTCTGACAAAGGAGAATGAGGTAAATTCCTTGTGTCCCCTATGTCCTGGTGTTGTTCTTCTCTTGCCTGGGGTTTACTATGAGAAATGAACATGTAGCTCATTATAAAAGGATATTAAACTCCAGGTATATATTAGAACGAAGAACACATCTTTGAGTTGAACAAAGAAAAGAAGAGTGAAAAAATTGAATGTTTCACTGCTATTAGAGCTTCAGAAAATCTGTATTTTTGTTCTCTTTTTCCCCTCCAATAATTTTATATCATATTCTGTTATAACAAAAATTGTGTCTTGCCATCTATATTCATGTAGTTTAATTTATATAATGTACATATGCAGGCAAACATAAGCTCTGAGACTCATAAGCAAAACTAGAAGACAGAGGAAATTGAAGAAGCTGTTACGTAAGGCTGGAAAAATGAATAATTAAAGTTAATAAGTCAAACGTTACCAAAATAAATTTTTACAGACTCTCACTATTAGCAGTGAGTTTGAGATTATCAGCAAGTAGTGCTTTAAATTATATCCTTAAAACATCCCTGAAAGAACTTCAAAGCCAAGCAATGAATACTGAAGCTCAAGTCAATGGGTTGAAGGTGATTCCCTGATTTCAGCAATTAAACTTCAGGAATGTGTTAGAAAAAATATGAAGTTTTGTTGCTTGTCTTTGAAAAACATAACAGATAGACGTTAGTTAGTTAGTTAGTTTGTTTGTTTGTTTTATCAGGAGTATATGCAATCATTCCATATTAGTTTGTTGGTAAAGGTGCTAATAGTTGCAGCAGCCAGTGCAATACAATTAATTATAATAATATAATCACTCAAAATTCTATGCTGAAGAGTTTTGACATGGAAAACATTTTATATGGTGCACATACAAAAATGTGTAGAAAATCTTTATCATTAAACCATTAAACTCTTTATTGATATCTTCTTTGAAAAATGATAGGTAGAAAATTAAATTCTTGAATATTGTGCCATGTGATGATGGCAAACACATTGGTTTCTACAGAAATAGAATTTTTTTCTTTATTTAAAAAAAAGTAAAAAAAATTACTTGACTTCATCTATGGAATCTGAGTGTGTGCCTTGTCAATATAGAGAAAGTGGTGCTCTTTAGACTATTTGGTTTGTTAAGTCTAAAAACTGCTATACACTGATCTTTTATAAAATGAGACAGATATCCAAGAATGTGATTCTAGCTAATGGAAAGAAAAATAAAGAGGAGAAACCCCCAAGACAGCAGGTAACAAAACTGCTATTGGCTTTTTTCATAGTTCTTACACATCCAAGAAATATCGTATGAATTCACATAATGAAAATTACCATATTCACAAAGAAGCCTAAAAAAATGTAGATTTTACCTTAGCTCTTACATGTTCTTCTCAAATTCCTGATATTTCTATAAATGCCAGGATTTGGGGGAAATATACATGTCAACAGAATTACCAAGTTTTTTAAAAAAATTTATGTTTCAATGATCCTATCCTCATTTTTCTTGGACATTCATTTTGTTCTAATTGAGATTCCCAGATTTTCAGTGTTTATTTCATTATATTTACAGTTACAGTGAGGCAGAGGTCATCAGTTTGTAGGTGCCGTGGAGCACTCAATGTGTGATTGCAGTAAGTTCAATTTGCACAAGCAAGCTAACATAAGGTGTAACCAAGGTGGCCAAAATACCTTTAAAAAGCATATGAAATCTATAGAACATGTGTTTTTTTATTAGCAAAAGCAGGGTTTCACTGTTAATTGTGTTTCAGAACCTCTCATGATTCAGTACTTTCAACAGATACTATGTACTGTGATGGTCAAGGATGGAGGAATACACAAGCCAGATTGTTCTATCGATTTTCCATGCTGTAAACCATAAAAAAATACTGACTATTCTGAATGCTTCAGCAGGTTGTTGTGGGCAAAATTTATTCTACCTTTGTGCATTTCAAAGGAAATGGTCTTGTGGAAGTACGGAACAGAAGAAACTGAGAACTGGAAGGACTTCATTTTCTCAGCCAAAATAGAACATCATTAGCAACACAGAAAACTGCAATTGTTCAGCGGTCTGACTTCTGTGAATAACTTCAAACAAACTGAAGAAAATGAGACTTTTATTTGAGAGTTCATTAGGAACCTGTGTTTTATGTGGGATCTTTTAATCAAGTAAATCAAATCAAAATCAATTAGTATAAAATAAGATATTACAGTGAGAGCCAGTTTTGTGTGTATCCATGAAAACTAGGCATTCTTTGTATAAACTCAAGGTAACAAAGATGGGGTTTTTTTGCAGTTAATGGGATGTTGAAGGATACAGATTATCTCAACCTGTAAAACCAAAGTCAAGCAAGTATCTTTCAGTTTGCCATTGTTTATGTTTGCATCAAGTATTATACTGAAAATGTAACAAGCACCTTGTAAAACAACACCATTATAAAATGTATTGAATATATCTGTTGATTCTAGAATTAGTTGAGTTCCCTAAAAAGATATTTAAAATATTTTCTTTTTCTTTTATCATGAAAATATTCCTGGGTACAGCCTATGCAGTCATATGTACAGTATAGTTTCCTACATTATAATTTGTTAGTAACAGTTGCTCCAAGAACATACTTGAGAAAAAAAACGTGTAGACAAAGATCCAGAGTTCAGCCACCTTTATATTTTTAAGTTTGAAAAGTACAGGAAAACCCCTGCCTCTCTGGAGTAAAAGACTGAAAGTACTACCTGACTTTTGGATAGTCAGGATTTTACCATAATGGCTTTAAAGTCTTACCCTGCTTGGCCCAAATTCCTCTAGGATTTTGGAGGCCAGTCACGGGAACTTCCCGGGTAGATCAGTGAAATGCACCCCTTGGGCTGTGGGAGACTGGCCCAGACAAGGTGGTGGGGGTTGCCATCAGTAGTACACCCAGCCCTCTCCACACCCCATGTGTCTGAGTGCTGCTGGGGCTGACCTGCAGCCATCTGATTAAGAACAACTTCATTTACTGTTTTACTAAACTTGCATCATCAACTGAACACCTCCTCACTGGTACTCATTTCAGTTGGGTTTACCTAAAATAAATGGTTGATATGTCAAGAAACAGTGCTGACTCCCCACTGCCAAAGGGCAGCTGGAAGACTGTAACCCCAGAAAACCAGACTGCTCCTGGAGTTATCAGATCAAAGTGAAAAGTACAGACAGACCAGTTATGAAATATGCAGATAAAATGTTGTTTGACCACAGAACAGCTTTCAGGGAGAGGTGAAAAGCAGTTCAGGACAAAACTCACTTGAAGTGTTCAACTCCATTCTCTAAAACCATTAGTTTCATCAGACATTCTTTTTCAAGTAATATTTCCTTTTTAAAACTAAGTACTTGAAGTACTTCTCATTAAAATCCTTCTAACTTGTGCACAATTTATTAATCAAATATTGTTCCTTTACTGGAGACATATATCACAATAGAAACAAAGGCAGATGATAAAAGTAAAGTATAAGTGGTAAAAGTTAAATACTTGATACTTAACAGAATGCTGTCTCACTTTAAATGTTCTATATTTCAAAGGTGCAAGGAATAATTTGACTCAAAAGTGTACAAAAGGATGCTTTCAGAAACACTTTTTTCACGTTGAAGTACACCTTCATTTCCTTGCACATTATAAAGTTTATTCAAGCATCCTGAAGATTTAAATTACTACTTTAAAAATGATATGCATTATTTAGCACACAGACATGCTATTCCTAGTCTCAATGTTTACAAGTGGTACTTACAATTTTAATTACTGAGAATTACAGAAAGGTTTACCAATAGGCCAAAACTTTAACCTTATCTTGGGCACCTTCAGAAGAATGAAACAAAAACTAAGGAAGGGTTTATAGATGGAACCATGGGAAAGCCTGGTCTATATCTACCTTCAGATAGAAGCAGGAAACTCTGTTGTGAGAAGACACTCTTGAAAAAATAATCCATATGAATTCATCATGAATTCCAAAACTTTGCATCACAGTTTATCCAAAGAAAAGGGCAAGTTGGAAGTAGGAGTACCAGTATAATTGAATATACTTAGAATATAATTAGAATTGATCACTGTGAAGATCAACAGATATAATTACACTTACTTTTAATCTTGAGTGAATTAGGGTAATGATATTTCTAGCATTATTTTATCTTGTTATAGCAATAATATAATATATATTATATTATATAAAAATATATAAATATATAAATATAAAAATATGTAAATATATATAATTATATATTTATATAAATATATAATATAATATAATATAATATAATATAATATAATATAATATAATATAATATAATATACATATAATATACATATAATATACATATAATATACATATAATATACATATAATATACATATTCTATTCTATTTTTCTATTGGTGCAGTCTAGAGATGCTATATGCAGCCATATAGCATTTAGAGTCAGACTTCTTTCATTTCAATAACTTCAAGTACTTGAACCATAAAAGCAATGCTGATAGAATAAGAAATGTAATAAGGAACTGAGAGAAGTGGAAAAAATGGTCTGGAAAAGCTGGGAAGCTGTACTGATCATGAACAGTTTTGGTAAGTAATGAAGGAAGAAAGTTGAAGGAAAATAAAAAGACAGTACATTTAGCCCATGATCAGCAGAAAAAAACATAATTCTTTCATTCCCAAGTTGCACATTATTTTATAGAATTGAAAGTCCTCTGTGTATTGTGGTGTATTCTTCTGCATTCTACTGTCTTAATTCATAAAAATATACCAAACACTTTTTTTGATAGTCTTGGGACACTAGGACTAATGAAGCAAAATCAGAAGTACACTTTCTTCATTCAGGAATCTTATCTAGGAGCCAAAATCCAGGGTAGCATTAACAGTGATCAGGATGTGGACTTTGACCCCGTGCTTCATTCATGGTTAAAGAACAGAACATCTGGACCCCAGAAAACAGAGACTTATAAAGGGAATTATACCTCCCACTATGAAGCCAATAAACTCTACTCAGAATTACAAAAATACTCTCAGTGATCTCATCATCCTGTTCCAAATGTGATCAAGGGACATAGCATTATAAAATGCATAAATGTAGACTCTGAATTTTAATCAATATAAACAGAAAGAAAAAATTCCATATATTTGTATTAAGGTGCTCAGCTACAAAACAGTGGCTGTAGTAAAAGTATATTTATGGAGCTCTAAAGGTACATTTCTATGTTTACCTGTTTCCTACATGAGACAGTTATAAATATTTGACTTCTCCCTCTTCCTTCAATATCTTCCTAAGCAGTAAATTATGCTGTGTCCATAGTCCTCTAAAGTGTAAATCAGCTTCCGCACAATAAAATTAATGAGCAGTGTTGCTAAGAGCCAGGTGCTGCAGCCTGAATGAAATGTCCCATGGGAGCTCAGACTTTGGACCATTAACCATGGCTACTCAGCATGGCTATTTTATAACCAGAAACAGATGTCCCACTAGAAATGTCTTCATTTGGTTACTGTGCAGGTACCAGGTATTACTTTAAACCAAACTTCATGCATTGCTCTGAAGCCTTTTGGAAAGCAGGAGTGGTGATATTGATTCATCTTTTACTCTGATTTTATTTGATAATATATCTACTTCTTGTGCTGGCACCTCAGGACCTCCGCTGGTAAGACGAAAAGTGCTTTGGTCCAAAAAGGGTTCCCAGCAGCCTCAACCCCCCTGTCCTGGCGGAGTCGCCAGACTGATGCCTTAAGACTGAGGCAGAGGCCGGACAGGGTTGAAAATTAAAGTGGATTTTATTTAGGCCTTCAAGGCCAACCCCGGCAGCCACAGCAGTGGCTGCCTGGATCACTCCAAGATGCAAGCAAAAGGAGGCCGAGTCACGAGATTCCCCCCCTTTTACAGGTCTCAGTCCATTTGCAAAGCCCCATTCATTGTCCAATCAACAATTCCAAATGACGGTGTTACATCCTTCCTGCTTGCCCACACTCTTCCACGTTATTTATCTTTGGGGCTTGGAGCTCAGAGATAGTGTCCTTGAAGACATGAGCCCCTTGCTAGAACCAAACTACCCTGTCCCCATCGCCCTGTGATCAAGTCCTAGCACCACTTAATATTAAAGCAAAACTACCCACCAGAGCAAGACACAAAACCCCAAAACCTGAGGCATCAATGGTGTCTGAAGACAGTGGAGAAGAACTGTTCTTTTGTTGCAGGAAGCTGAATTTACAAGACCTTGTTTGACTAAATGCATAGTATTTCTGAAAGTACACAGAATATGCCAAGGTAACGTTTTTCCTTCCCCAAACAAAATGCGGCCTTTTTAAAGTATTCTGGGGAAGGAAAATGAAAGATGCCAGATGACAAATGCTAAGTGCTCATTGCTTAGCAAACATGCTGAATAAATATCACAAACTTGTAAAGCCATTAAGTACAGGAACTCATTCCACTGAAGCCCAGAGCAGGAAGACAAACAAAGAGTTAGCACTACTCTCATGGTAATATAGTTGAAGGCAACTGAGTTAAATCTAAATTGAATGTGAAGAGACATTTATTTTGGTGCAACTATATTGCAACACTGTATTACTTCATATTACACTCAAATATTTCATTTTAGGATAATGAGAGGAGTCATGACAGAAATAGCATCACCTTACAACGTTTAACACGACATAATGAAATAGGTCTCCTTCTTAAACCTAAATCTGCTCTTTTTACTTTCCTCTCTGCAGTAAAGGAATGGACAATACATTCATATACAGCAAATTAATTATCTTTCAGTTTATTTACTAATATATAGTATTCCTAATCCTTGCAAACTGGCTAACACACAACAAAAGCTTTAACGTCCCTTACACTCCCATGTTACTGCATATGAGAGTAAAAGAGAAGGTGCAAGGGTTGTCACAAAGCTGTGTGGAAAGCTATAACTAGGGAGATTTGTAAGCCTAGCTCTGCCAGACAAACTACATATAAAAAAAAGAGTCTACCAGGTTAATTGAATCTATAGGGCCTATGATGAAGAATTTAAGCATAAGCCAAGGGTACTTATCTGAAAGCAGAAGTTATTTACTACTTTCAAAATCAAATTAATCAATTTTCCAGAAGAAACAGTCTCAAGTTCTCAATGGTGAGGGATTTATATGTGCAGGATAGCATACACAGCTTATCAAGTTATAGTAAATTTGTTTTAGCAGTTGCACCCACGTACTACCTTGATAAATAAATGCTATGTTTTAACAAAGTGTAGCTCTGTAAACCTATAGCTCTGTAATTAACCAACAGAGGATGATTAGCAAGCAAAAAGCAAACTGACCAACTGAACAACCCAAAGTTTGAATCTAAGGATAAATCTTTTTGGTCACATACTTTATCAGTACTTAAAATACCATTTAGTATGTTTACAAGAGAATTCTCTGAGATTTTAAGAGCTTGATAGTGCAACATTCTGACTTTCTATTTTCATTTTTTTAATGAATTATAAAAATGCTTATGAGTGGTAGTCATTGCAAATTTTTTGCTCCCAGAACACCAGAACTAAAGGACATGCTGGGTCACCTGAAGGTCAGCAAGTCAGAGCTAGAATTGCAGTGTGATGTTATCTAAATCATGTCACTCCTCTGTATCTGCTAATGCTGTCTGAGGGCCCAAATCTTAAGTGCAAAGAGTGAGATCATGAGCCAGCGGCTGAAGAAGGTTTTGGATCCTGCTTGTGAAAAAAGGAAAAAAAGGAGAATGAAAAATGAATGTTTCATCTTTGTAGCTCTCTGGCAGAGCTAAATACAAAACTGTCTGATGTGGTCAGTGGTCAAGTAAGGTTCAGAAAACCAGCACAGATTCCTCTTCCACAGATAAATGACAAGATATGGATATGCTCTCCTCACACCCACGTCATTCTTGCCAAGAGCTCTGGAAAGTGGTGTATTCAAGCTTTCAGATGAAGGCTAGTGTTTACTGGAATCTGCTGTGAATTGCAAGAGGATACATATATTATTAGGCCTCAGAACATTCATTGGCTCCATCTGGGGAAATAGTTTCCATACTCTCAATACAGACTGTATCCCCCAAAGGAAATGCTGAAAAAAATCATTTAAAGGAATAGAAGCAACACTTACCACAAAGAAAGCCAAAAAGGTCACAAACTTGACAATGAAACTGCAGAAAATGGGCTGCTAATCTGCAACAGTTCCAACCCAGTGCTGCTGTCAGAGAATTTCCTCAGGCAGATTTTGCTATAATGTCACTGTTAGAAGTGGTAGGGGATTAAACTTCCCCCAGAAAACAAAAACAAAACCCAAAAATGAAAAGACCCCCCCACCCCCATAAAAACAAACAAACAAAAAACCACCAAAAAACCCCAAAAAAACCCCACCAAAAAAAACCAACCCAAACCAACCTTTAAACAAATCAAAACGAGAACAGTACAGGTTTCTAAACCCACTTTTTTTTTCTATCACTTCTGTTTCAATGTGTACAAAAAGTTCTTGCTCTGCCACATAAGGCGGTCACACTGGCTAATGTGCAGGTCTGGTCTTCAACCAAACACAGTGCTGCAGCAGGCAGCAGGTTTCAAGAGCCTGCTTTGGTAATTTACACTGGAATATCTGTCAACAAACGGCAGCCTTCCTAGCTCCACCTGGAAAAAGAAGCTTTTTTCACAGAACCGCAGAATATGCTGGGTTGGAAGGGACCCACAAGAATCATCATAGTCCAGCCCCTGGGCCTGCACAGGACCATCCCCAGGAGTCACACTATGTGCCTGAGAGCACTGTCCAAATGCTTCTTGAACTCTGCCAGGGTTGGTGCTGTGACCCCTCCCCTGGGGAACCTGTTCCAGTGTCCAGCCACTCTTTAGGTGAAGAACCTTTCTCTAATATCCTACCTAAACATCCCTTAACACAACTTCAGGACATTCCTTCAGGACATTCCATTCCTTCATTGGTCACCACAGCGAAGAGATCAGTGCCTGCCCTTCCTTGTCTCCTCAGGAGGAAGTTGTAACTGCAGTGAAGTCTCCCCTCAGTCTCCTCTTCTCTAAGCTGAACAGACCCAGTGCCCTCAGCTGCTCCTCACACAGCTTCCCCTCAAGGCCCTTGGCCCTCTTCATTGCCCTCCTTTGGACACTCTCTAACAGTTCAGTGTCTTTCTTACATTGTGGCACCCAAAAGTGCCCCCAGCACTGGAGGTGAGGCTGCCCCAGTGCAGAGCAGAGCGGGACAATCCCCTCCCTTGCCTGGCTGGTGATGCTGGGCCTGATGTACCCCAGGACAGGGCTGGCCCTCCTGGCTGCTGACTCATGTTCAACGTGCCATTGACCAGGACCCACAGGTGCTGCTTTCCAGCATCTCATTCCCCAGTCTGTCTGTACAGCCAGGGCTGGCGTGTTCCAGGTGCAGAATCCAGCACTTTCCCTTGCTGAGCTCCTTGTGGTTGGTGGTTGCCCAGCCTTCCATTTGTCAAGGTCTCTCTGCAGGGCGTCCCTGCCCTGGAGGGAGTCAGCAGCTCCTCCCAGTTTTGTATCATCTGTGAGCTTGCTCAGGATCTCTTCCAGTCTTGCCTCCAAGTCATTGATGAAGATGTTGAAGAGCACAGGGCTGAGGAGCCCTGTGGAACAACATCAGTAGTGACAGGTCACCAGTCTGATGTCACCCCATTCACTGTAACCCTTTGTGCCTGACCCTTTTGTGGATTCTCTTCATTATATGATAAATTGTGGATTATTTTGACATTGAATGTTTTCAGAATTGACTAGTCTTTATGCAGTCTAGGAAACAGCAAACATGTTCATGCTGAGCTGTAAATAATAATAATAATAATAATAATAAATATCAGTTTTTCAAATTTTTCTAGTTTATCATAGATGTCAACTGTCAGTCTGTGATAAACTACTGTTGACATTAATTATCTGATTTTTTTTTTCAGAGCTAATTGATTTGATGTTCAGTTCAGAAATTATACAGCCAAATGTGAATCTGAGCATGTGCTATCAGTGAGTTCAGGCATGGATTTTCAGTGTTTAAAGAGAAAGTGTTATGCAGAGCCTTAGTTAAATTCCCTTTCAAATTATTTATACATATGGTCATGATTTTTTTTTTCCTGTTATAGACACAAGTTATTTTTCCATGCTTTCACTGACTATATTAGAACTCAGATTTTTGTACTGTATTCCTGATGCTACTGTGAAGAAAAAATTTTGCATTCTGCATAAGTAATTGTGGTAATCTTAGCCCTATAGCAGAGAAGTATCATTCTCAGTGTAACTCAGGTGTCTTACAAAGCACATTTACTGCCAAAATTAGTAGATTTTTTCTTGCAGGTGGTGACATTGTCTGCAAAGCTTTGGTTGTTCACTTGTGTGAAGCACGTTGGAAAAGAAATTAATTTTCTTCTGACACTCTTCCAGTAAGGATTTTGTCAGAGGTTGTTTTTCCTTCTTCCTTTTCCTTTCCAATTAGCTTGTGTCAATTATCAGGCATTCCTAAATGAAGGAAGTTGCACACACACACAGAAAATCACATTGAGACATAAAATAACAGAAGTCCAGACTATTAAGTGTTTTAGAGTTGCAAGTTGGTTTAATATGAGAATATATTTTGAAATACTATAACACTTTCTCGTGTAGAAATAAATTTTTGCAGTGTTTTTGTGTTCCCTGACTTCACAACCTTGGTGTGCTTTACAGGCTTCTTAGATCGGAATTCTTTCCCTCTAGTTCAGTATACCCAAGACAAATAGTCATTAATAGGCTAGACCACTCAGTTAACAACACCTTTCAATTATTGACCAGGAGGAATTTCCTTGTGAATAATGCCTTACTGTTGAATTAACATTAAGATGTTGAGGGAAAAGAGTCACCACTATCACAGTTTACATTGGAAAAGGCAGGTACATCAACATTTCTAGCAAGGCACTGTATTATACTGAGCCAGTCTGAATGCACAGGGGATAGAGAAGTAGCTGGACACTTTTTATGGAAAAAAGGGGTCAACATTGGCACATCAGCCAAGAAATATTTATACTCTTTCCTTCTCCTCCTTCCCTTTCTTCCCCATCCTAGGCTTTCTCTTTTCTTAGGAGTTTTTACTTGTATTTTATTCATTAGGACACAAATAAGTTTTCTAAAAAAATCAATCTGTTCTATAATTTTTGCATATTCTCACAGACAAATATATGTTGGCTGTGCTGGTTCTCCGTAATAGTCTAGGATATGGGATGAGAAAGCTGACTATAAAAGGAGCCAGAATTAGAAAGCTTAAGTTTTCCTAATCTGTTATTTATTTTCTTCACTACGTGTATTAGATAAAAACTGGTAGTGGTACAATTTGGCCCAGATTCTCACACATGTGTGCCAAGTATCAGTGGCCTGATTTTCAGAAGTAAGATTCTCCCTCCAAGACACACAGACATATTAAATGAATATATAATATTTCTAGGAATGGGCAAAATTTGCAATGTCTACATCTTCGTTTAGACCCTCCAAAGGCAGAATTCAATTTGGATCATACTCAAATTTTGGTAGCTATTTGAGCTAAACTCATGAGCTCCCATGAGTTTAGAAAATAATACTGTCTGGAAAAAAAAATAAACTTTGCTCTTATGAACTTAATGTGTTCTCCCTGCCAAGAATCAAGCAGCTCTTTGTCACCTGTAGAGTGAAACAGTCTATAATGTGAATGCTTATGAATTTCTAAAGGGGAGTTCCTGAATCTGAGATTTCAAACTTTGACTGAAGAGTTATCTCCTCTCACTGCCATTTCTTAAATCCATATGGAAATAAAAATAGTAGCAGATGACAGGGAAAACTCTTACAACTGTCAAGGAATAACCAGGAAAAGTTAAATAAGTTGAAATTAGAGCTATATGTGCTGAAATATTAAGTGGTTATTGTCTTAAATTCATCAGTGTGCTGGTTTCATGACAAACACTCAACATTTACCTGTGTCAGTGGAAGCCAATCAGCCCTAAATGCCCAGTGAGCTGCCTCACACTTGAAAAGCCCTCTTGACAGAGTGATTCCCTTTATCTAGGTGTGATTAGAGGAGGCTAACAGAGGTTGAGACAATTTCAGGTTATCACTGTTTCAGACAAAAGGGTGTCTGCTGACCCTTCTCAAGCCTAGAAAGCAGTCCTGCTTCTATCAAATAAAAAAAGGGTAAAGGTAGTGGTGAAAACATCTTTCAATTGACTCACTATTTGAAAGAACTGCATATATTTATATAGAACCCCTGTTTCCACTGTCCACACACTTTTATGTACAATATGGATACAGAAAGAGAGCACGAGGTGCTCTCACAGAACAAGAACATTTTTTAAAACATTGCTTGGCCACACTGAACACATGACAATGGAGAATAAGGTTGACATTATATGAATTATAACCTCTGTGAAGTAGAAGATGGCATTTTCAGTATATTTAGATACATACTAGAAGTACAGGAATATTTTTCATGGCCATTTCTGTGCACTGTAATTACAGCTATAACTGTATGTACCACGATTTTAAACCATTGGTTCATAGTACTTTTCCTAAGTTCCCAAAGCCAGTTTCAATATATTTATATATTGAAATATATATAATATTAAAATGATGATTTAAAAAATACCTTAATATTCTCATTGTTCATACTAAAGATAAATTGGAGAAACATATTTATGGCTCAGTAGCAACTCCTCCATACCATCAAATTTACACAATTTATCAGTCATGCCTCACTTCTTAATTGCACAATTTAGTCATGTCCAGAAATAGATGAGCAATACCCTGCATAAAAATGTTCCTTAAAGTGTATCTTGAGGTGTTTGTTGACAGAATTAAATGGTCGTTTCCATCCAAGTGGTGGGTACAGCACTTGTAGGCTCATCTGCTCTAAATTCAACATAGCAAGTGTGAGGAACAGGATGTCTGGCTGTTGCACTGAGTTTTTCATATGCTATGACAAAGCTATCTCTTACATGGATGTTTTTAAGATTAACATCAGCTGGGGTCTGCACTGACACAACAGAACAGGATTCTTCCCCAGCCTAAAGAGTTTAAACTCTATAAATTCTGTGGTTAAACATTTGGCTGCAGTGTAAACGTATCTCTGGGGACAAATTCTCACTGTAGGGATGCACAAATGTCAGCAGGAATGTATCAGTAATGCTAAAATATGGATCAGACTTGTCCATATGATTTTGTCCAGATTATGAGCCTCAACAGAATGAAGGGAAGGGGGGAAATACGTATTTAAGTCTAATTATTTCATTGTGTTTATTAAACACTTACTGGATTAGTACATGTAGAACTGATAAATATTTCAAATTGGATACATTTTGAGCTATTCAAGAGTGAAAAAGCATTTTAAACAATAAACTTTGGATTTTATACCTTCTATGTACAGATTGTAGAGAACCTGACAAAATTTTCATCAAAAAATTCATTCCTAAAACTCCTTTTCTAATTATAAGGTTTAAAAATATTATCATTTATTATTATTATTATTTAGAAACACTCCTGATGGAGTGTTTCAAAGCACTTGAGATTGTATTTATGTGACAAAAATACATACACAAGAAAAACACACTTCATGATGGAAGCACACACTTGACTCTAACTGTAACATAGCCAGAGGCACCATTATAATCATGAAGACCTCACTTGAGATGTCCTTTCTGCATGCACACATTGATTTTTAAATACCAATTCACAGTCAACATAAAGGACAGATTCAAGCAGCTTAAACCAGCAATTCCTAGCAACCTACAGAATTAATTCACTTATCAAGAAGACTTTAATCCTGGTTCGAGGGATTATGAGTCATCATAAAATCCATGATTTATGAGATGAATTGTATAAATCACAGTAGCTACTGTACTAAGAAAATAAAACTGTAGGGCTGGACAAAATATGGTTTGAATCTTCTAGGTTTTAGCTGTAAAATCTCTGGGACTCTATAGACCCAGTTCCAGCTCAGATCTCTCAGCTTAAATTCCCAAATTGGAGGCTACGTTTATTTCCACTCTACATTTACTATTTCTAACACTATGTGCTTTCAAAATGGAAAAATATTATTTTTCCAAACAGAGAAATGCCCAAGGTTAACCCTGTGCTATTTGTACCTTAGCTTTAGGAAAAGGCCACAGCGTGCATACTGCTCAGAGTCCAGCTCCCCCATGTTTTGATGCCTCTCTGGAACACTCCATGAAGCATTACTGAAGGGTCAGGTTTTGTGAGGTAAGAGAGAAAAGTCATTGAAGTCCTGGATCTCTGGGGGCAAAACATGTTTCCTGCAATGGCAATGAAAAAATGCAAAAGAAAAACGATTTTGACTTTCACTTAAATGAAAAATAAGCAGAACAGAATGTAAGGAAATGGT
This sequence comes from Phylloscopus collybita, assembly GCA_027886175.1. Classification (NCBI taxonomy): domain Eukaryota; kingdom Metazoa; phylum Chordata; class Aves; order Passeriformes; family Phylloscopidae; genus Phylloscopus; species Phylloscopus collybita. Next base: position 24,190,173 of record JAJNNQ010000026.1, on the reverse strand, counting down.
ACCAAAAAATGGCAGACTTCACTGTCTTCAGTAACAGGGCTTTGATTAAAGAGTTGAAGAAATGTGGTGTGGAACTGGAATATGTACAGCATGTATCCTGTCTTTTTTTTTTTTTTTTTTTTTTTTTTTTTCTGAAATGGGACTATAATGCTGACAAGCAGGCACTGAACAATGGACGTTTATAGCATGTCTTTGAAAAAATTACTTTCAGCAGACAGACATGCCAAGCAGCAAGCTGCAATCCCCCGTTTATGGCAGCCCTGCTGCAGTCGGTGTCCTGTAGCTGTGGAAAGTCTGACCCAGAGCACCAACCTCTGCAGGATTGTGGCCACAGCTGCCCTTGCTCTGGATCCTTTTCTTCTGGTCACTGAGGAGGGACTGTTGTCTGAGTTGTACTGTTTGTCTGTAGCCTGCTCACTGCTGACAAGCTAATCTCCTGTGGCAGACTGCCTCTCCCTCAAACAAACATGCTCAGGATGTTCTTGCTGTCAGCTGAGCAAACCCTGCAGAGCTTGTATGTTCTGTAGCTTGAATTCTGATATTAACGATTTTCTTCACCTAGGCTGTGGTGGAGCTGAGGGAATGTCAGTTCTTTTTTATCTTCATGCTGCTAATAATCTTCACAAATTTCAGAGCCTTTTTTTTTTTTTCTGTTAAAAATTGAATGCAGAAAAACAGATTTATATAATCCTTCAAAATTTGTACGAGGAAATTAAATTGACACAATACCCTACATTCTGGTGGAAAAATCTAATCTTACGGGCAGCCTAAGACAGTGCCTTTCATGCCCACAAATGCATGAGATGAATGACATCACTTCTTTCCTCTGCACAGTCTAGCCATGGGCTTCTGCTGGCACTGTGCAAAGCCCCTGCGGGAAGCAGCAAGCTGTCAAGATCCTTTCCTGTTGAGCTAATGGCATCTGACTCATATCAGATGAAAACAGAGGATCCCTACACTGATGCACCATGGCAATGCCATTGAAAGCATGATAGGTAGATATTTATTCTCCCTGACAATGGCGGACTAAGGGGGTTGCAGAAAGACTGGTTGATTAGAAGAATAAATAAATTAATTTAAAATTTTGAAAAAAAATCTGGTAGTCAGAAATGTTTAGCACAATTATCTCTCAGCAGGGTCTTTGGCTCAAGGCTTTGTCAAATATGTTCTTGGTCCTGTCAGACCACTTGAGTGGAAGAGTCTTGTCTGCTGAAACTTTCCCTCTATGCAAAGACACAAATATATTTGCAGGTCATGATATAAAAGACTATTACCCTGAAAAGTAGTCAGCCTGGGCAACAAGAATTGATACCTCATTGTCATTCATTACTAGAGTTGAGATTTTTTCACAGAAGTTTATACATCCAACAGGGAATCTGTCACAGAGCAAGGAAGACATAAGGCTGCAGGGTTAAAAAAAATGGTGGTTCTTTTAAATTAATTATATTTTTCACTTGTCTAAATTTTGAGGTGTCAGAATAAGATGTGAAATAGTCTTCCTCTTATTTCAGATATTTGCTGTTTATTATGGCTCAGTATTACCTTCAACTGGAAATCTAGCATTTAATGGGGGAGATTTAACTGACAGTGAATGACAGCTTCTTGCATGTCACTATCATGTTCCCCTGGCAGGGTTACCATTCACCTCTCTTATACTGATTTCTAACTATTAGGTGTATTGAACTAGTGGAGTAGGTGGTTGGGTTTTTTCCTTGCAGAATGGGATGTTCTTGTAAAAAATAAAAAAATCTTAAATTTACTGCTTTAGACTATTTGCTGAGTGAATTAACAAAAATCTCACCATGAGAAATTTTAAATCTATAGTCTGAGAGAATCATCACACACATACCATATACAATGTTTTCAAATGTAGTAAAATATTTTTGTGTATTACATTTTCAAATACTGAAACAACAACCTTGGCTAACAGAGCATTTGATTTCCATATTTTTCCATAACTTTCAACTGTTTTAAGTCGGAGACAGTAAATTTCCCTTGCTAATAATTGTGTCTTGTCATGTTTGAGCATACATTGTATCTATCTGGGGAAGAGAGGTTCTTAGATTTGTAGGGGAGGAATAATAACAGCTTACAAAATGCAGTGAACCACTGATGTAGAATCCTCTTATTGTGTAATAAATGGTGAAAAGGCTTAAACAACTATTTTTGTAGTCAGCCTTAGTTGTTTGTGAGATATATTTATGTTTCCTTTGTTGTGCAGGCTAGGAATAATCTCCTGCCTGATGAATGCAAACGGCCAGGATTGAGGGTTGTGGGGCAGGAAGGACAAGAGGAAACAGTGAATTACTGTCATATGCAGAGGTTTGGGCTGGTGTCAAGTGCTGTGCAGGTGCGAGATTATGATGCAGTTCCCTATTTTTTCAGCAAGCCCTTCTGTTCATGACTGTATTTTGCTATGCAGGTTACCTCCTTCAGGGGCTCAGCTACACCCTTAGGTGAAATACTTCCATGACAGAATTCAAATTCATTATGGGAAATAGAAAAAATTTGTATAAATCTCCTGCTGTTTAACAAAAAAGTAGATTCTTAGATGTTGTCACAGCACTGGATGCTTTGTATATACTACTCATCTAATTGGGTCTTTGCAAGTGAATTGCTCTGGCATCTCCAGCATATAAACCCACTTATTCTCAAAGAAATGAGTTTGGGGTTAATTAAACATCAGCATTTTTTTAGCATTATACTTTACGTACTTATTTATAGCACTATAATATGTATATTTTTGTTAGCAATATATTTTATATATGTTATATTACCAACATTACTTGAATAGAGATTTTATATATGTTTCATTCCATTTTATGGAATGACTACTATTAAAATTGTCAGTCACATTCTTGTGACAAAAAGTTTGTGAATTTCAATTGAGAATACAAAATCTATAATTCCATTGTTCAAGGAGAGACGTGGGGACTTGAAAAAGCTACCCCATGCCAATAGAAGACACATAAACACTTTTACTACATAATCCACAGCACAAACACTCACTGATTTTGGTAAATGGACATATTGTAAACTTAAGGCTTCTCTACTGCAACAGCTCTGTCACTATGTCTATAACCACTATTGCAAGTACAAAGTTGTGCAAGCACAATTGCCTTAGTTCAAAAGTCAGGTTAATTTCAAGCCTTTAAGATAGTAAAAAAATACTGGACCAAAGATAGTACTTTGAGAAACAGATAAATAATTTGAATCCTAACTACAAAAGTCATTCAGAGCGAGATCTGAAATGGGCTTAGGTGTTAAAAATTCCAGGTTCACAACCGCAAAATATCATTTAATTACCAGCAATTACCTGTTCCAACATAGGGGTGAAAATTCCCTGTACAGTGCTTGGAGAGAGTTAAATACTCAAAATCTATGAAAGAACCACACTCTATCCAATTCATTGGAAGGGGAAATATAGAAACTGCCATTGAAGAGAAGGGAGTACTCACAACATGCAGCATTTTGGATACAGTGTCCAGACTGGATGATTTAAGTTCTGTAATGTTGCAGAAAATATTATGATGATACATGGGCAAATCTTGACTACAGATTGCTCTCCATTTGGAATTTTTTGCCTCCTACAAATGCCTCCCCAATTGCCATGTGCTTAATAACTGCTGGAATGCCCTTTTTTTGCCCCAACCCAAAAGTTTGGTTGTTTTGTCTTCCCTTTCTGTGCTACAGATATATGATGCAACAGTTTCAGGGTCACTGTGATTTACCTGCCCTAACTATATCAATCCTTTTTCTAAAGAGTAGATCTGAATCTCAGAATTTATATTTGATTAAATGCCTTTCGACATCTCCGACTCTTTCAAAAACTAACTCAAAAAACTTCTGGCTATGCTGTTGAGAAGATTTTTGTTTTTTCCAAATCTGAGTATGTTAGAAACTCATTCCTTCCTTCTTGCAATGAATGTATGCTATACATTCCTGTGAGGCCCCTTCATTACTGAACAAATATAAATGTTCATTGGAGGAAGTAACATTTTCCACAATGAGTGTGAGATACAAACACCCATCAGAACCCTCCTGCTATGCTCCACCTAAAATATGAAAAAATACTTGGGAGTTAGCTAATCCAGTTCATCCATTTCCTCAAAGCTTTATTTAATTCTTTCTGGCTGTACATAATTAAAGGATCTAGATCCTTTATTTTTGTCCCAGCAAGACTGGTAAAGGTGCCCCTTTTTATATATGTATGAACTGTACAATATTTCCATTCCTACCTTCTCTCCTTGAAATACACTCTTTGTTTTCACCAAGAGCCAGAAGTGTCCCCTGGTGACAATGGAACATCCCTTCCCATTGACTTCTGTGGGAGCTGGGAACAAAGCAGACCACCCAGAATAGAAATTTTGAAGAAAAAGCTCTCTTCACTTGAAGAAAAGCTTATTACAGGCTTCTTTCCAAGTAGGAAGTGACCTTTAAAATTAATCTTTAGCAAACCACTCACGCATCACTAACTTAAACAAACATTATAGTCTTAGCTAAACCAGGGAGTATATTTCCTTCCTGCTGATTTGTCCCCAATTACTGTTGTAACAGAGGGAAGTAGAAGATCCTCAAAGGAAGTAAGCAACAGATGCAAGATGTTTGGAAAGTTATTATAATTTGTGTAAACATTATCCTGAAATAAACCAAGCATTAGCCAAATGAGGTACATCAATCATATTCATAGCCAATTATTTTGTTCTGCAAAACTGATCTGTGTCACAACATGGATGCTTTTCCAAAATAAAAGCTGGGGGTCTCCTGATGTCCTTTTGCTTGCTCTCAGTTCACTAAAAATTGAGAAATGCTCTGAGAAGGATGCCATTCGTCATGCAGACCATGGCCTTTCCAAGCTGCCCAGAGTGAGGTTCATACTCATAAATGACCTTTCATTGACACAAAAAAATCACTGTTCTTTTTCTGTTCAGTAATATACAACCTTTTTATAGACAAGATCCATTTAGGCAAAAAAAATTATTAACTTTCTCCAAAAATTTAAAATTGGTTGAAAGTTTGTGGAAGCAAATGGAAACATACCAAAACATTATTTTCAGTACCTAGGAAATATTTCTATGGGATGCATGAAAAGTGATTGGGAAAGGCTTTTGTAGTCAGGAGACTTTAACTCCTGTGAATCCTTCGGATGTCCCTTGGGATGTGTTTTTCTTCCAGAGTGCTGAGTGAAATAAAGCAAGACAAACAACAGCTTTTCTTTTCCTACAGTATTGCCCAACACAGACATCTCTAAACTCACACATGAATTTCTCTGTCTCTAAACTGTCAGAAGGAAACTAAAAAAGATTGACAAACTATATTCAGATCACCCCTTTAGCACCGACACAAATACGATCTTGTATTTGCTACATAGCTAAATCAGTCTTTACCAAAATACAGCTCCTACCTCAGGCCCCACTTGTACATGGAAAATTTTAATGCTTATATATATAAAGAAATATATATATAGTGTATATATATATATATATATATATATATATATATATATACTAGTAAATCAAACAGGTCCTGGCCCATTCTCTAATCAACAGGCCCAGAACTGTCCTTGTTAAAACTACAAAATTCCTTTCCTTTGAGAAAACAGGATAAATAGAAAATACCTATAATGTTGGCCCTGATTTGGGATGCTGGGATGCTTGGGATGAGGCTGGTTGTGTGCCAAGAGCAAGGGCAGACCTCATAGCTGAACAGAAAGCGTACTCCCAGACACTGACTCTACCAGGCTAAAGCTGGTATCTGTTTTGCATCTTCAAACCTATATTTATTTTACAACCAAACCCCATTTTGTGTAATGCCAGCTTTAAATCTGAAGTGTATCCATGAAATATTATGCATTTAATAACAAACATACAGGCCCCATTGCTTTCATTGAGTACAGTGGCAGAGTAGTTCTTCTTCCTGTAGTGCTGAACCAAATTTTTTCCTTGCTGTTCCCTTTGTTTCTCGTTTTATTGATTTGGTTGGGTTGCATTTTTTAAAGCCTAGTTTTGATCTCTTTACCAAAGCAAAAAGCAATCACAAAGCATGGTGTGTGTCTGTGTATGAGAGTACAGCCATAGGTGTTTGACAAATATTAAGTTCTTGCTAATGGGAAGAGGCAGCTGAGGGAAACAAAGTCAATCCTGGAGCCTGTAGAGTATATGCCTGACTAGTGGCTGCTTCAGGCACTTCTATGTTATTAGATGCCAATTAATGCAAAAGGAAAATTTGCCCTTCTAATTCACAAATGAACAGAAAGCCTGGAGCTCCAATAATGAGAACATCATAGGAAGCTGAGAACTTAGTTTGGGTACTAGTAGGGCACTTGCTTTGGCTATCAAATCCTGTTTCACAGCATTCAGTGGTGATGCCATAGCACTGCTTATCTATGCTGATCTCTGCACATGAGGACACTGCAATTTCTCACTCGACTGAAGATGCGTCCACCACAGTCCAACAGATGATAGTTCTCTATAGGTTAATAGCTTAAAATATTCTAGGTCATGTGTAACCAAACACTAAAAAGCCACAAAATCATGACAATTTGCAGCTGGTTATAGGTCCCAGTCTGGTGAGTCACATTGCCCCATTGAGATACCTGCCACCTGACACTTTTGGGTAAATGGTTCAGAAAACAAAAGGTTGGGAAATTCATGACCTTTCCTACTTTGAGTTAAAGAACACACAGCATACAGAAAACATGGCAGAACTATGAGAGAGTCAGGATAGCAAAAACTGAAGGGTTCCTCTCCATCTTGTTTACCACTGTAAAAGGTCTCAGGTTTTTTCGTTCCAGGTCTGAAGCTCCCCCAAATGCAGATGATTATCTGCTTTGTCAAACGAAATAATTAGAATTTAAATAAAATAATTTTTATATGTTTTTTTTCTCTTTTCGTCAGTCTAAGCATATTTGCCTATGATACAAAATTATATTCTCCTGTCTAAATTAGAACCCTTGAAGCAAAAGATGAACACAGATTTTTCTGAAGCTGTTGTTGCTGCTAATTGGCCTGTTGTCCAGGTGAGATGAATGACTTCCCTTTACTACTTTCCAAGCCAGATAGGACCACAGGACATTTGACACAACTTGCTATCATGAAATTTCCTATTTCTATACATATAAAGTAAATGAAAGGCCAAAAAGCCAAAATACTTTGGGAAACAGCCCTTCCTTTGGGAAGACACCATATCTGACCTTGCCAAGCCACTCTGTTGTTATGCCTGAGCAAGCCAAGTGCTGAGTTTCTATGCAGGTTCTGAGCAACCTAGTTAGCAAACTGTCAACAAACTGTCAGCAACTGCTTTCTAGGGTAGGTAGTTTTCATTTGTGAGGCTCCTGCTGCTTTTGTAGGTGACCCTATCCCATCCACAGCTTATGAAATAGGACAGAGATTGTCCTGGAAACTTCTGCAACTTTTGACACTTCTACTTCCCATCTTCATAACTTCTTGATGGGAGATGTCATGAACTGCATTGTTCTACAAACTTTAGTCTTCTCATCCCTGGTATTCATTATATTTGCAAAACTCTTGAACAAATAACTAAGCTCACAGAAAGTCTCTGATTTTGTTCCTAAGAACACCTTGGCAGTGACCCAAAAATATCCTGAAAACATCTCTCTCCTTTATTTAAAATGTGATCAGTACTGATACTTTTCATTTATTTTCACCAGGTGAGAGGTGTGTTGTTGTTGTGGTCATCCTTAGGGAAGCCCTGATAAACGGCAAGGACAAATGTGGAAGCCAGTTAAAGACTTTTTCTTGCTTTATAATTCCTTTTACTATTGGGAGTAGCTCAAATTAAGTAGGTCCATAGCTTCAGGATACTCTTTATCCACCATTACTAGATATCTATGCATCATCTCCAGGAGCACTTACTTGCTTCTATATAACCTGTTCTTATCAACCTTTTTCTTTGTCTAAGGAAATAAGAACTTGTAATTTAAATATCCTACATGTAAGTTTTGCAAAGAGGCCAGATATCTGTTTAGACCTTCAGTTGATAATAACTTAACTATAACTGGAATGGAATTATGATTAGATTTATGCCCAGATTAGATTTGATTAATGTTCATTTTACATCAGAAAAAGCTCATATCCTGATAAACTGGTCTCTTGTGGCAGTTTTTTTCTTTTTTACACATACTAACTTTGTTTTAGTCTTGAGTTCATATTAAAATCAACCCTTTTTTTAATGGAAACTTCAAAAGAATATTTTTTCAATTAGGAAAAACTCTTATTAACCCAATCTTTTTCCTTCCTACAATAGATAACATTTCATAGGCCAATTTTGAAATAATAGGGAAAAAATATCTCAATTATGTAGTTCAGTATATTTTGGAAGCACAAAACATTTTTTTCATGCAGAGTTACACTTTAACTAAGATGTTTTTCTTACTTTAGGATTATAAAGACATGGATTGTTAGGACTGAAATTGTCCAGATAGAAGAGAGATGTATTGTGAGAACTGGCCTGTGATTAGGGACCTCCTATCTGTGAGGCAGGCAAAAAAATAATATAAGAAACAGTGATAAAACAGCAGACATTATCATAATCAGAACAAATAATTCAGCTTGACTTATTCTTCCTTTGTTTTGTGTATAAAAACAATTATAAAGCATTTTCAAACTTTTGCCAGAGTTTTTCCTATATAAAATACTTCAAATTTCTTAAAATAGTGCAATATGAAATTGCACTATACATACTTATTGCAATATAAATACTGAGAACTTTTAAAAATACGTTGGACTTCTGAACAAGTTAGATCTGGGCTTTACTGAGATGAATGCTAAAATACAGTAATGACATTTAAAGAAAGAGATCAAAAATTCATTAGTGTAAATATATGTTCTTACACATATTATAACAAATCTTGCTAATATGTAAATTTAGGCGAGATATGTAATGAATTTATATTTTAATTTGATCTTGGCCAGCTCTTTCCTTGCAAAAGAATGCTACTTTAGAGATCAAATAAATACAGAAATTTCTTGTAATTTCCACTTACTTGCCTTTGGGTTTGATTGGTGCAATGTGCTCTAGGATGACCCTGCTTGAGCAAGGAGGCTGGACAGGATGACTGTGGTCCCTTCCAAACTGACCTATTCTGTGATTTTGGGATGGGAGCATACTTTTATCTAATACATAATTTTGTGCTTTTGTGATTTTGGGATGGGAGCATATTTTTATCTAATACATAATTTTGTGCTTTGTAAATCTAAAACTTTTCCAAATGTTACTTGAATTGTAGAATGAAAATTGTCAAATTTGGTCTCCCAAAGAGAGACATGGAAAAATTAACTAAATAAAAGCTTTTACTCACAAATCCATGATTCACTTCCTTAATTGGAGATTATATGAGGAAATACAAATCCTGACCTTAAGTCTTCATTCTTCAGAGAAGTACTCCTGACATCCAAATCTTAAAATCTGAACTTCCAAATTCTACTTAACAAGATGAAGATGGAGGGACGTTTCAGAGAGCAACTCCTTCCCTACAGTTCAGATATAGATTTCTTTGACTTCAATGAGCCATTTTGCAGAGGTGACTGTTTCTTGGTGTTGGCTCCAGGAAGCAGCTAGGTGGCCACATGAGACAAAATTACTCACTTTTAGGTATCTGAGAAAATTTCAAGCAGAAAAAGTAGTTGGGCTTTCACCAGCACATTCACCATAACATCCACTTTACAGACACTCTGTGGAAAAAGAATTGCCTGCATTTTTTAACTTTTTTGTATAGGTTTTAAAATGATTTGTCAGAAAAAGAAGAAACTTTTGTTCACCCAAACAGAACAGTAATTTTTTTCTTCCTTTTGATGTAATTTATTTCAACCGTGTGCATTTTTTACTGCTAGTTTACATACTAGACATATTTCATGAAGATTTTTTTTTTAGAAGTACAAGACCAACATAATTTAAAAGGTGTTCAAATCAAACTAATTGCAAAGTGTGCTTTATTAGTATTCAGAAAGCACACAGCTACTCATGCAGTGAGATCAAAATTGAGACCTGCTCCCTTTTTTCTCTCTGGTTCTTAGTGAAAATTTCAACCATTATGTTTACTGAAATGGTTCTGAGTTATACCACCTCATTAGTGATTTCCTAAGTTCATCTGACTCTCAGTTCAGGTCTCTATTTGATAGTTTAAGCTCCATGCCAGTAATAAGGTTAATCAATTCCTCTCTTACAACAGATTTTGTTCCTGCTTTCATGAGTCTTTACTAAAAGGTAAACTGAACATTTTTCTTATTCTGCTTGAAGTATTGTTTGTGACTTTGAACCTTTTCCTTTAGCAGAGCATTTCTTTAAGTATCCCAGAATCTTGCTTTCAGCTTTCTCATGCACAGAGATCATGCTGTCTGCCAATTCGTTTACTCCCCTCTACCTGCACAGACTAAACAAATGAAACATTATTCTACCTGGTATTGTGATTTCTCTCTACCTTATTGATTCAATCCATTCTTTTTGGCTTCAAGGGGAGGACAGTATAATAGTGTGAGATATGTCGTAGTCTTGAAGAATAAAACCATGAGAGCAAAACCAGGAAAAGACACTGTTTCTTGACCTGAGCTGAAATACTAACTCATTTGTCCTGAGCAAACCTCTCTCTTAAGATTGCTTTTCTGTCTTCATTTTCCCATATGTCAGCTGAGGATAATATATTTTGTCACACTGAACATTTGGATAATGAAGGGTTTAAATGCAATCCTTATGGAATAATTTGGCTTACATTTCTAGCAATCAGGGAATCAATAGCCTCAGGTTCAAATATCCCAAAAAATTATTTTTTGAACTCTAACAAAATAGTAACATCAGCAGAAAAGTTTGATGAATTGACTCTTAATTTACCATATGAGCCAAAATTAAATGTTTCAGTTAACTAAAATATTTTGATCTGGATATATTTTTCTTTGCACTTCTTTTTCTTTTGTAAAGAAGTACTCAAATAGAATATGAAATGCTAGTTTGAAAATAAAAGCTAACATATTTTTTGTATGCTGAAATTCATCTCTTAATATATGTGTCATTCCCATTTGGTGATTCTGAAAATCCTAATTTAATTCCTAGTAAGAAAATTTGTAACCAGTCGTGTTAGTCCAAAAGGGGATTAAGATTATGCTAATTCCTGGAACAATAAAAATTTAGAAAGAGTTTTCTTTTTGTTTGTGACAGTTACTTTTGAGTGATTATTGTAATGCTGCTGGATTACAGTAATCACTCTTGCACGACAGGGCAACTAAGGGCTTTTTATAGTTTAAGTCCAAATAGATATCATGTTATTAAACAACATATATAACAAATAAAACAACTGTGTCATGCCTTACAAGGCACATCAAGATTTTCCCAGCCTGAACATTTTCCACCCATGCTTCAAGTTTCAATTGCAAGCCAGCATTGAGTTCATAAGCGAAATGGTGTCAGAGCGTCGTCCATCAAATCCCCAGGGCTCCCTTTCATACAGAACTGGGGCAGCATCACCCACACTTCCATTTAGGTGAGGTTGGGATGGGCAGTCTTGGGGGCCTGATGACAAGGCTGGGGCAGCACCCCATCTCCAGCTGCCCTAGCACAGTAGCTTCTCCCAGGATGCTGAGGGGACCCTGCATTCCCCGTCAGCATCTGACTCCACAACACCTCCCACCAAGGAGGTCATGGTGCCTTACAAACAACATTGCATGTCTGCAGATTGACAGATTCAGGCTCACAGGAAGGCAGCTGCTGAAAAGATCCTATGTCGGAATGTCAGGGAGTGAGGTCATCATTACTGGATCAAGTGTATTTATTTTTGCCAGCATTTTTATGATTCATGAATTGCTTTTCTACCATTGGAAAAAAGTGTTCAATGAGAGAAGACTGCCTCTGTTCTTTGACTCCAGCCCAAAATCTAGAATATTCCCATTTTAGAAACTCTCCTGTATTTCCTGAGCTCAGGGGACAGAGTTTTTAATGATGTAAGGTAGACAGCACAGGTGAGGAATATAGGAGGAAGATGCAAATCAATATACAAGTCTCCATAGGATAGTGTTCTAATCTGCTAAACTCTTCATGGGGAGTGAGAAATGAATAGGGTTTTACCAGCAGACATTTCTAAATGAGAACTCATGGTCTGTGTCAGTTTTAAATATACAAAGATTTTAAATATTTTAAGATTTGGCTTATTTCTAAATTCACTGCATTTTTAATTAGTTCTAAACAGACTTTATTACATTCATTTTTTGAATGGTAAGATTCAGAGATAGCACAGGGCCTGGACACCTGAATACATCAGCACAGGAAAATCAATAGCTCTGGAAAAACCCCTAATCCTTCTGCATACTACCTAGCCAAAATCAGGCTGCTCAACAGGGCTTAGAAAGGACCAGGTGCCATAGGGATATGGCAAAACTTATGTTTTGGAATCATGGGTCTGCAGTGTCACTTCATTCCCTTCCAAATCTTTTCCCACAGAGTTGCAAAAATGCAGCCCCTTGCACTAGGAACAGAAGATAGGGTTACTGTCTCCTTCATCCAGCACTGCTTTGAAGAGTCTTGTGGGTACAACATTTTGGCCAGTTCCTCGTGAGCTCACAAGAAATTGTGGGTCACAGAGCTCACTGCAGTGGCAGGGTGCTATTGAACCCCTGCACTCAAGGCTGGCCTAACACAGTTCTCATAAGATAGCAATAGTCTGTTATATACAGAGACATGACAGCAGGGACATAGGTCAGCTCAGATATGAGCCTCATGGGCCAGCCACTCAGAAATATGCCCTTCCTTTTCTCACTTGACAGGGTCAGACAGATTTCCTACTCTTATCTGCACCTTTTCAAAAGCAACGTCAGGCAGTAATTTCTATCTAGGTTAGTCTATAGCCCAGCTCCTGTGACTGAAGATCTCTTTTTGGAACATGGAAATATGAATTTTTTCCTGAAGGGGAAAGCAGTGGACACCCAGGTTTGAATATAAGATGGTTCCTGTTATGCTACAGAGCCTGCTTTCATTTTTTAGTATTAGATTAGGTATTATCTTGGACCCAGATATTCAACTCCACAAAAATCAAGGTACTTCTGCACAGAATGAGCTTTCTATCATCTCAGTGTTTCTTAGCCACAGCTCAACTCCATGGGTGTGTAGAGACGGCCAGTTTGAGATATTTTCTGGCTTTTTTGGTGTTGCATCCCCAGAGCTGTGGGCCCAGGTTCCCTGTGTGTGTCAGTCCCAGTGATAGCTGCTCCAGCAGTGCTGGCAGTGGAGGCATGCTGAGCAGCCACTCAGACAGCCTCAGCAGGGCACTCACTGAGGTTGCATGACAAGAGGGTGAGGCTTGCACGGCTGCAGTCCTGAGCCTTGCAGCTGCAACACCCAGGCTGCTGGCTTTTTGGTTTTTGTCCTGCATGTCGCAGCTCGTGGATGCAGTAGCTATTTTTGGTGTGGTGTTGAACCTCCTCTGCTTCATGATTCACCATGTAGTATAGAGCACACCAACATTTCAGTAATCCTATGTTGCTGTTGGTCAGATCTTACTTCTTGGACTTCTGTGATTGTCCTCACAGAGTCATCTCCTGTTTTTAAAAAAAAGGCCAGAATATGCCAACGGCCAGTACGACACTCCAGTAATAAGTCTCTAACCACTCTGGCATGTGGAACAAATGACTAATGCCATGGAATTCAATTTTACTAACACCTGCTAACACAACCTGTGTGATTGCACTGAATTGTCCCAGTTGACTTTGGTAGGATTATTTATCACTGAAGCACTGGCCTTGTTTGATTGTTGCAGGATAAGCAAAGTCATTGACCAGAAAGAACTAAGAAAACTGCCAGGGAGGAACTGTAACACAGTACAATCTTATTCACTTATGGATTAATTGTGCCAAGGTGTAATTTAAAAGGCTAGCTTCTCTCCCTGTTCAAGTCAGAATGGTTATCTGTTGACAGTAAAGTTATGTTCACAGTGACCTTTACAGAATTGTTGAGATTTTCTGTCTTTGTGCCCATGACAATGAGGAATGATTAAAGCTCTGAGGTAAAAATATCTAAAAGCATTTTAACCCTGGTGTCTTGCAACCCTCTTGAAAGAGATGAAATATCTGCAAAAGTAGGAAGCCTCTTCATCTGCTTATCTTAATCAGGAAAGTATTTGACCAGCTGACCTGTGCCAAGATCACTGAAAAGAACAACTCCGTATCATTTCCCTGGGCTTGCTTCCCAGCCCTCGTATTTCTGTGAGGGTGCTGAATTTTAGCAAGATTTTAGTACATAGTGACTTTAACAGATGCACATTCAGACTTTCATATTGTAACCAGCCTAAAAATACATGCAGAACTGTGCTGAATTTTTTCAAACAAAAGCTTTAAAATGTCATGTCATACCTTATCATATGAGACAGCCTTCAAAAACCAAAGTAAATGTGCCCTCTGCAATGTCCTCATTTCTTTTTCTTTCCTTTTGCTTTTTGTTTTGCAAATAATAATGCTGTTGCAGTGATACATAATCCCAGTATTTTGCCTTGGTAGTACAATTAATTTAATGTACAGGCAGAGTCTGAAAAAATGAAATTAACTGTCTTATACTTGATCATTAATCCTTGTTTTCTATACATCTTTTACAATATCAATCCCCTTCTTATCCCAAACCGTGCACAGGGCAGGACCAGAGCAAAAGACATATAAAAGTGAGACACAGGACACAATCTGGAGGAAAATGTGAATAGAGGCAAAAGATGCAGATAGCTCTGGCCTGAGGCTCTTTTGTGAGTATTAGTGCAGATTTTGATAGATCAGCAGAGTGTGTGGGGCAAACACATGGATTTCAGAGGTTTGATGGTATTTCTCTCTTCCTTCTTCCAGAAGATAACAATTCATAAATACCAGCAATCAAAACTGGGTTAATCAAGTGCTCTGAAAAGAGAGCGAGAGGAAAGGGAAAGGAAGGACAGTATATTTAAAAACTATAAATATGGAAGCAGGAAAAATCTCAAAGAAGCAGAGCAGCTGAGTGTCAAAGCAGGGAGATGAGGGCATATTAGGACTACTGCATTAGAAAATGAAATTTGCACACACCCACAAAGAGTCAGTGAAAAAAGATATTTAAAAGAAAAAAGTAAATGGCTCTAGCATAAAGCAGATGATGATATGAGCAGCTTTCCTTCTTCTGGAAAAAGAAAGCTTGACTTGAAAAGAGCCATGAAGCAAGTAAAATAGAATAAATACGCCAATACATTTTTATAAAAATTGAAAGCATATGTGTTGTGTTAAAACATACATTTTTAAACAAAACTTAACTTATAGAGATCTTTCCATTGAAATGCAAAAATTGGGCCAGTTGGAGACTTAGCTGGTAGCAATGACTGAAAGAGATCTGCAAAATGGGGTCCAAACTGGGGAGGTTCCTTCTCTGCAACACCAAAAGTCCATTGCAGGATTGCACAAGAGGCAGAGGTGTGTGTCTTCCACCAGCCCTTGAAGGAACCCACAGGAAGGGAAAACTACAGGTCCTGTGCTTTTTTTTCAAAAGTATTTCAGTTCTTCCCTGGTCCATATAGCACCAGAATGACACGGATGTTCAGATCTGTGTGTACTGTGAGAGTGTGAACTCGGATCCACAGTCACCAGTTGCCCACTGCTTATGTACGGGATTGAAGAGAGCTAAGTTGTGCTGTAGGGAAATCCATGGCTCTGGACCCTTTCACACCAAAAGAGACCTGGAACACTAGGCTGACACTGGCTGCACCCTGGTCCTCCCTCTGCCCTGGAAACAAAGCCAGGTCACAGTTACTACACAGAAAACAGATCTGGGTCTGACTGAGAAGGGTGCTGATGTTGCCTGCTGTGAGACAGATGGGAGCTGTAGCCCTTGGACATGAATATGCCTCCAATAAGCAGTACAGAGTCAAATTACCCTCAGTGTTTGCAGGGCCATAGTGCTCAGAAAATCCAGTCACATTCAATCACTTTCAGGAGTCAGCAGACACAGCTGCACATCTCAAGACAAGAGACTTTAATGCATTTTCCAAAGACACAGGGGAGAGGAGGGAGAAGGGGCTATTTTGTCTGAAAATCCTTGTCTCAGGTGATACTTTTAAAATGTGCCTCTAAGGTACTCCAAGGCTGCCCCTAGCACTGCTGCGAGGCTGCAGGGAAGTGATTTGTACTGGGAAGTCCTGGTCTAAATGCACTCCTTTATGAGCAAATGAAACTTAATGAAAGTGCCAATTAAGAAATTTACAGCCTTATAAAAACCTGGCCAATAGCAAGCTCAAATCTTATGTAGACACCCTAGAGTGCATACACTAAAATATTAATATGCCGCTGTTCAGCTCTTTTTTCTCCTTGCTCCATTTAAATCTTCCTCCAGAACCAATCTTAATGTGTCCTCACTCGGCCTAAGATAAAGTATTATTCAGGCTCAGCATTGGCCCGCGTTACGTCTAGTCTTTAAGTTTCCACTGGTTCCTGACCCAAGGCATTATGTGTCTCCATCTCACTGTTACTTACTTCAATATTTATGGCATCCAAAGCTGGATGTCTCAAAGTTGCTTAATGTTCAATTCCACTCCCATAAAAATTAGAGCCCCTCCTTTGGCAAACGGGGCAGCTTGTCTACTGCTCCTCCCACCTTTCCGCTGAAATGGTGAGCGCTGCTTCGCTACCCAAGAAGTCAGTCGCTTTAATGCTCAATGAAACTTCCGATTCTGCGCTGCATGGGGTGCTTAAAACACTTTTATATTTCTTTACCTTTGGAGAAAGAGTGCCAGAGAAAAATGGGTTCTCCTCCCTGCTGACTCTCACTAATGTTGCCAATTTATCACTTCGCCAAGTGACTCACAGGCCAATTTCTAGGTGCTGTCACTTGGCCCCTCAGTGGGGAGGCAGGAGGCTCCTGCTACAGCAGCATTCACAATCACTTGCTTGGGAAACTATTTTTGCTTCATCCACTTTTCATTTAGTGATTTGGCTCATCTGTAATACCCCCTCTTTCTCCTCATATTAGTTTCTATTCCCCATTCCTAAGCTGAAAACTAACAGACGATGCTTCCAGTATCGGTCTGAAATGCATATTCCAAATCCATGTCATTTACGTCCTTCAAAGCATTTAAGCATCCTGGCTGTGAGTGTTTTCTATTGCACCAATTATCCCTCTTCCTTTAGTGAAAAATCTGAGAGCCTAACTAGTATTTACACTGTGAAAGTGCTGCACATGAGCAGTAGCATGATATTCTTGTATTCAACTGTTGATTAGTATTATAAAAATGGTATGATATCTAGATTTGGATTGCATTTTCAAGTTCTTCAGTATGCTGCTCATTTTGCCCTATGTTTTGATCCTTAGGCAAAACTGCTATCATAAGAAAGGATTTATTAATGAACTAGCAAACTGTTTAGTCACGATATATTTTGTCTCAGAATTTCTTAAATGTTGTTTTGCATTTTTTTCAGCCTGTGCCTCCAAGACCTGAAAATTTTTGTATCCCACCAGAATGTGCTGCCCTGGTGAACTTATGTGAGACTGGGGCAGTGTGGAAATCATTGTGTCTCAAAACAGGTCCTCTCCTCCAGCCAGATCTGGGCTCCAGAGCAAATTCAGATGATGTCCAGAACAAAATTATTTTCCTCTGAAGGGTACAGAAAAAAAATTGGGGGAGGTGAAAATTATGAGGGGAATTGAGTATGGGACTGTCCTCAAAACCAGATCTTGGAAAATTCATGTTTTCAACTTACAAATCATGGAGGATAAGCTTCTTTGCTGAAGTGTATCACTGATTGTTACATAACTGAGTCACTGAGAAAAGAATGAGATAAACAAACATGATTCACCTGAGCAGGAAAGGAAGGAAAAAGATGGGTTTACAAGCAATCAGTATAGTCTGTTCTGTATTTAGTATCACTGAAAAAGATTTAAGAGTTCATAACTGTATGTAGAAAAAGTAAAATTCTCTAAAGGTGTATTTATACAGATAGAAAAATTGTGTCACTTTCCTCACTTCTTACTGACAGTCACAAATACTGCCATTTGGGATGTTTTCATCTGAACATTTTATTCCTAAAAAGTGTTGCCCCAAACCGTCACCCTATTTCTGTCCCTGCTCTTTACCATTACCAGAAGCATCAAAAGGCAATTTTCAGTTATAGTGGAGCCAGCTCCCCTCCTGCATTCACTGGGGATATGGTTGCTAAGACCTTGCCTCCAGTTCCTTTCTGCTTAAAACTTAAATGTACTGCAAATCAGGAGCAGAGGTTTCATTACTTTCCTCCTCAGCATTTTTTTTTTTTTTTTTTTTTACTGATTTCATGTAAATGATCATTTTCACAGCAGGTATGGAAGATTTAGATCAAAAGTAGGAAACACTATCCTATTGCCATGGTGAAGTGGCACCCAATTAGTGCACTATGTGTATGTGGGGGTGGGGGAATAAAAGGCAAGAAACTTTTATTTCCACAACAGCAGCTTTGCAAAGCAAATTCTGGGAAATTTAAACAGCTGCTTTTTTCTTGGTATTTTAACTTTTATGTTTAAATTTCATCCAGGTAGTGGGAGAAGCAACTGAAGCAAAAAAACAAGCAGAATTTTTGAAACATGATCTAAACTAAAATAGCAGCAGTTTCAGAAGCACAGACTGAAGGTTAGAATAAATGCAAGAAATAAACAGATCAGTCTCCTTGCGATATTTTTTTCACTCTTGTAGGTTGTTGTTCTTGCCCTGTGCACAGGTCTTTATAAAAACAGCACAACAGGGGCTATATACAGCATTCCCAGCATTTTTTGAGCACCAACCACAGCTTTTGTCATTTCACAGATCATTACAAATTCGATAGAGTGATTAAACAGAGACAAATGTTCACATCCTGCTCCATTCTACACATGTTAATTGGTTAACGTTATTTTTTCTTGCCTGGGCTTAGGGATGCATAGATCAGAGGGACCCTTTGCTTACTGTTGTTTAATTGGCAATAAGTGTTGATTTCTTTCAAAGTGAGTAGCAGTATCTTTCCCCCATTAGTTCACATTAAAAAAAAACAAACAACTTAGTAAAATCTTTCAGTAATAAGACCTAATGTATGCCTTCCTTCTTTGTATTATTTTCTAGCTAGTGGTTCTTAGTTATGGTTCTCCTCTTTTTACTAGCAATTTCAAATTTTCTCTAAGATGAAACTAGGTCTCAAAATTAGGCATAAAGTGAGCAGAGTCAGCATATTTAAAATTTGTTATATGAACACAGTGAATTGCTTAAAAGAACTATTATATGAACATGGAAAGTGGTTTGGAGAATAAGGATTCTGAACTCAAAATTTAACCATTTCTTAAAAAATCTCAGTGTTCTGTAGTTCAGAGTAGAGAAAAAAAAAAAAAAACCAAAACAAAAACAATGGAAAAATATGTATAATTTCTGAAAACTGCTAAAATTTTCACATGGGTCCCTGTAGACAAAAAATTCCTTGAAATGATTTTACTAAAATCTGTTATGAACATATGGCACAACTTGCAAAGTACAGATGTAATTTTTACACCAGTTTAGAGTGAAGTGGGAGTAATTTTATCAGATAATGTCATTGGTATTCAGTAGTGCTCTTAAGATGACAACACATTTTATTTAAAAATATCTGCTGAAGAATAATTAAACATTTCTTTTAGCTTTTCTAGAGATTCTTAAATTGAAACAAATGATGCCACATATAACACCATTACTTTTCCTAGATGAAAATATTTGGGTTCCATTGGAATGGACTAAGCTCATTCCTGATACGGAAGATGTGAAGATTGCATCACTAAAGGGAAAGTGGGGATACATTTTGCTGCTGAAATAGTATCATAAACCTGGTGATTTTCCCCATTATGTTGTAGAAATGCAAATTCTTGAATTTAACACTGATGCTATTTGGTTTCTAAAGAACAATTACCTTTCTGTGTCATTTCCATTCCCATTAAGGCATATTAGGGCAGTAAAATAAAATGTTTTTGAAATCCCAGTCAAAGGCCATGGTATTTATTGCCTGTGTTAATAACTATTCAGGCAATGATTTTTTATGTCTGGTGGTTAAGGTCTACTGCTTGGTTATATGGTACATTGCCACCAGATTCAGAAATGCAGTATCTGTCTTGATACGGGAATCCTGCCGATTATTTATACAGCAACTAAACAGTATTCCAGATCCTTAGTTAAGCTAAATCAGTTAAGCCCCATCAGGCGCAGTGAAGACATCATGATTTGTGTCAGATGAGAATTGAGCTTTTCTCAACCTCTTTCTTTTTAAGGAAAAAAAAAGACCCAAGCTAATCTCCAGCTGTGCATCTTAGCGGGAGCAGGTTGTCTCCAATTGTCCAGACTGAGGCCAAGCTGGGTGTTTATAAAGGCTCCTGTGTGTCGCAGGGCTTTCATTTCTGAGGAAACCAGGGCACTTGGGACTGGTGTGTACTCAAGTCTCATGCCAGCGTTGAGTCAGGAGACGGCCAAGGTGCATACTCGAGAGCTCACTTGGGAGCCCAGACACTGCGACTGCTGGCAGCACAGTGGTTTAGCACACTTACTCATCTCATTATAAGCTCTTCTCTTCTTTCCCCAGAAGCTTGACAGTGTATGGGATCTCATGGATTATTTCCACTGACAGGCAGGTAGCAGGACTTTCTGTGATGCAGCCCTGCTCATCCATGACATTCAACCCCACTCCTCAAAGTAAACATGGAGTGGCTGTGGAGATAAATAAATTTAACTACTTTTTTTCATTAAATCAGATGTGCTGTGAGACAATGAGGTGGCTGGCAGCCATCACTGCCCTTACAAAAGTCTCCTGCTGCACACTCTGTGGCAGGTCCAATGTCCCGATCTGTGCCCACATGAGAGATGGTGGGTTAATAACTCAGAAACCTGTGGCATGAGAGAGTACCAAGGGCTGATCTTGTGCTTCTGTTGAGCCTGCTTTCCAGGGAGAACTTGGCCCATAGCCTAGTAATTTCTTTGGTGAGAGGGCTGAAGGGTCTGTATTTGGGGGGCGTAGTCATTTAGAAGACTGTGTGTGTCTAGTGGGAGAAAACCTTGCAAGTGATGATACAAAAGTTGCTTCTTGTCCTGGAGGCAAGGCCTGGGTTAAGAAGGATTTTTAAGCCAGGCACCAAAGAGTGGGTAGCAAGTCAGGTGCTAAAGGCTAGCCTCTAGATACAGAAGGTGAAGATGGCCAGGGAGGCAGGTAGAGAGGTCTCCATTTTACTGCAAGATTTAAAATTCTGCAAAGGGTATTTCATTCACTTTGAATGGTCAAATAAGTAATGGACTTTTCATGAGCCTGGCCATAAAGAAAGCTTTCTCTACTGGATGCTGATGTGTGGAAAAGAGGTTGCACCACAGATTTATGCTATTAAGGTTGGAATCAGTGTACCTTTAAATAGCACTTATAATAACACTGCCACCACATCATGACTGGAGGTTTGGACAAGCTCTCATAGTCTGTGAACCCAGATTTACTAACATAGGATGAAAAAAAAGAGGGAGTGTAGTATTAGGTAAAAGAGGAAGAGGTGGAAGAATTCAATGCAAAATTCATACGCCAACTCAATAAGAGTTTATTTTTCTGTTGTGGCTTTTCTATTTGTCATTATATAGATGCCTAGAAACCTTACTGTCTGTAGAAAAACTGTTTTTAAATATTTATCCATCCAGTGCAAGAATTTTGGTCTCTCAATAATATTTAATCATTCTAGATGAATGAATAATCAATTTAAGAAAACTCATAAACTGTCTTCTCATTAAAAAAACACTTTTTTTAACATGCTTATATCATTCAAAGTCTTACATGGATTAATTCTTAATGTGTTTATGACATGAAAACCTTATTGAATTCAGGAATTAAGATACAGCAGAATGACTGACTTTTAAATAAATATGCATATTGAAAAATTAAAAACTAAATGTAAGGTTTCTTCCCAACTGCACTAGACCAACATCTAATTTTCTACAAGATCTCTTAACTGTAAACACCAGTACACTAGTAACTTTTTCTTTTAATGGATGGTTTTGCGAAGAGCAAACTGCTGTTTATTTATTTAAATTAGGAGAATAGGTCTTTTGTACATAATATGCCAAAGCTAAATGGAAGACCAGAGAATATTTTCCCTGGCACTTATAAGCATGTCTAAAATTTTCAAGGCATTTATTACAGAAATATGACTAACCAACAGTGACATAAGCAACATCAAAGAGGGATTTCCAAGTTTTTGGGTTTTTTCTATTTCACGAGAAATGTTTGCAAACTACTATCTCCCCTTTATTTGCATTTGGTTACAGTCCAAAAGGTTAGGAAAAACTTTGGTCCTTTTCAGTGAACAATTTTCCATTCACAAAAATCTGGTAAGCAGCACACAGAGAAGATGGGTTGAACTTAGGGGTGGTTTTTTTATACAATTATTTACTTAGAAGTAGAAAGGAGCCTACACCAAAACTCTCCCTTCTGCTTTTCACAGAGTTTTAAGGTTTGATAGCTCCTGGGAAAAACCCTGCTGCAAGACTGAGCAATCAACTCAAACATTTTCACAGAATCAATCTTGTTTTCTCACTCTCAGCTGGAATGAAACCCAGGGTACAAATCAGAATTTGGGGTATGGTGTAATCTTCCTGAAAAAAAAACTAACAAAGAAACAACTTTATAAAATTTTCATTCATTATTTCATTTGTTCCTGGTGTATGTAGTTCCAAGTGCTGGTAAAATACATTGCTGTTAAAGTTGTGACAGTTCCAAGCACATGATGCCTCACGTGGTTCATTCTGCTATGCTGAAGCCTATACAAAGAACTCATATGTGTATGAGTTCTGACCACCCAAACCAGTAGAAATTCATATTTCATAACTCTCCTATTTCCTCATTTTTCTATGATTTTATAATTTTCCTGAAAGAAAAACTCTGATCATGCATTCTCTTTTCTTGGGAGTTATATACCTCTATGACCAAATATCTTGCTCTGTAAAGACAGACTGGACTACAGGAAAACTGTCTAAAAACTCAGAAATGTCATTGACAGAATCCAGGTTTCTTCCTTCACTGGTGACTTGCCAGCTGATGCCCTGGTCCATGGCTAGACATGCAGGTTGAGCCACGGGTGCTGCCCAGAGCAGTCCTCACCTCCCCAGCTCTTTCTGCACTGCATTAAAAAAACAAAGTGGCTGAAAATTAATACTGGAGGCAGAAGGCAGTTGTTGCCCAGCCCAGTGAGTGCTCTGGTCCTCTTTAATGCTCAACCACAAGTGCTTAAATGGGCATGAGATGGGGCCCAGAGTAGGGCAGGACTGGAGGGTGGGGAGGAGAGGAATCATTCTCCCTGGTGCAGAAGTGGTTTGGGTGACCACTGCCCTCCTGCCTCCTCTCCTGTGCTCCATTCTGTGAGCCTTCCTCCTGTGGTCATGCTTGTACCATGCAGAAAATAGTCTCCTTATTGAAAAATTGCTATTTCCTTATAGTCCTTATAGTCAGGAAAAGTAAAACAAAATTATCTGAACAGATTTCTTTCAGCCATGGGAAGAAAAATTCTGTGCAATCTCCATCATCTTGAGCCTCTTTGCAGTGCTGTCTTACCAGCCAAACCAATGAGTACAAAACCTGCAGTTTGGTGGTGCTATAACTGTTATTATATCAGTATATTTCATTGCTCTATAGACAGAAGCATCCTTCATACTAATACAACTGTAGATATACTGGTATTATACAGATATAGTGGCCATGATAAGTAAAAATCCTCCATCTGCAGGAATGCTTATTCAAAAACGTATTTAGTAAAGGTGTTATAAACACATTAGTGAGGGCTGCAGTTTATAACACAGCAGAGTCAATCACATAATGGCTGTGGAGTCAGCTGGAAAGTGAGAATTCCAAATATGAAATAAGCAGGAGGAAAAAAAAGACATTCTGAAACATGATCATGCTCCTATGCAAGCATCTCTTGTAAATAAAATGCAGAAATCCTGTGGAGAAGGCCAAAGTCTTTCTAATACAGCATCTGCAAAATTGTTTCAAAACACAAAGTTTTCCAGAGATATCCCTGAGGTGTCAACAGCTCTTTATAACATTTTTTTTTATTTAAACAAGTTGTTAAAACTGGAGAGAAATGTAACTGACATCACAGCATGATCATTTACTGGGACAAGGGAAAAGAAACTCAGCAGCTGCCAGTTTGGATGAAGAGATGAGTTTTCTCTGTCTCTGCAAGTAGGGCTCCAGTGCCTTTAACCTTGGGAAGTTGATAGCACCTAACCCCCCCCTCATCTACCAGATAGCTCATTGCTACCCTCATTCTGTGCCCACTGAGGTCTGTATATGACCTACATATTTTTTAGAGGGAGTTGTATGGATGCCAGCTTTCTCTCTCTCAACATTTCAGAAAGAAAGAAAGAAAGAAAGGAAAAAAAAAAAAAAAAAAGCTGTATTTTTCTCTACAGGTACATGTCCGTTGTCATCACCTTTGTGAAAAGAAACATGCTGTTACTTTAAACTATTTAAAGCAGCAAAAAATAGATGTAAATAGCTCCTTTAACTTAACTAAAAATCTCTTTTGAAGAGTGGGTTGGCATTGCTCTTCAATGAACCCAATAAGATGAGAGCTGTCTCTGACTGTGAATATTGTTATCACTACAGCATGCAGTCATAACAAATATAAATGCTGTAATTTTCGCTAATGTTTACACTACCCTGACCAGTTCCACTCCAGAATATTCAGTTCTACCAAGTATAGCAGTATGATTTATTTTCCCAGAAGGGATAGGTTCCCAACTCTCCACAGGTATATTTCGTTTCAGACATTTAGTAGACCACAAGCATCTTATTCTACCCTGAAACATCTTGCTCTATATAGCTGTGATCCATTGATCACCATTACCAGTCAGCTACCAGCTTACCAGCTTTGTCATGTCTTGCTAGTATGTCAGAAAGAGACCTGGGTATGTCTCTGAGCAAACTTTTCTTCAGGCAGCTTGAAAATTTTAATTTCCATAATATTTTAAATAATTTAAAATTATTTGTTGCAAAGAAGATTGCTGCAGCTCAGAAGAGCTACAAACCAACGTAACTCTTGTAGATAACATATTTTCAAGTTTTATTTCTCTTCCTTTAGCAAAGTTTTCAATTATTTAGCTGCCAAGGTGGACATGAAAGGAACTCAATCCAAGAGGCTTAGTCATATGCTAGTCAAGAGAGAAATAAATCACAAAAAGTAATGAAGGGCAGTGAAAAAAACCCACATATATTGATCTTTCACAGCCTCAGAGTGCTATCACTTCTGAGTCATCAATTTAAGACCAGCATAGGCAACCATATTAAGGGATTACCAACAACACAAGTTGGCCTCTGCAGATCCTGAACTAAAGCAAATAAAACTCCAAGGATCTGTCTAATATATATTTGCTTCTATTTTCATTCTTTTATATTCCCCATAAGCCTTGTGGAGGAAAAATAATTGGAGCCAAACATGGAATCAAGCAAGTACCTTCTCTTTTGGGCCAATTTAAACAATGTGGATCAAATTCTATCCATTCAGCCGCATGAAAGATCAAGGTTTGCTTTGAATCTCAAAGTTGTAGCTAAACAAGGATTTGACTTTTCTTGTGCAGAATTTTGTATTGTAGAGGAGAAATAAATGCACTACGGCACATCCTGTTAGCTCTTCACAGCCCAGTAAGGCACAGGTGGGAGCTGTTGATGCCACTGGAGATCCAACCTGCCCACAAGGAAGCTCATGGAGATTCACAGCTAAATTAGTGGCCTTCCAGGAAAAGCAGGATTTGGGGAATCTGTCTCAAAAACCTCTTAGGTCTGGGGGCCTTGAGGGAAGTCTTAAGTATTCACACTATTCCAAATATCCAAGACTTCTTCCTCCTCTCCTTATCTTTCTTCCCCTCCACATCTGTAATCTTCCAGAAAGATTCAATGCCACACAATGATTTTTCCTGAAATCTGAATGAAATAACAAAATGGATTGTGGACTCAGATTCCATTTCTAGGGGACATCAAGCTGATCTCCTCCTCAATCCCCCCAAATACTGTATCAGGTGATCAGTGGTAAGGGAGTGGGTTTTCATGGTGGTGTCCAGCTCCCAGCAGACAACCTTATGGTCAGAGCTTGCTGCCAGCTGCATAAAAAAGAGATTTGGAATTTGCTCTGCCCTCTCCCAACACATGCAATTTATACAACTGACCTCTAGTTTACTGTTACTTTAGACATATTTCAAACTTACATGGAGCAAAGGAGAGAGGAAGATTCTTGAGGGTTACAATGTACTATAAAAGAAAGAAATGTAAGAAAAATAATATACAAACAAGAATTTTTTATTTAATATATCATTTTATTTTGACAGAGCATCTTTCAGTGCTTGACAAGAATTGCTAGCAGCAG
Organism: Phylloscopus collybita; assembly: GCA_027886175.1. Taxonomy (NCBI): domain Eukaryota; kingdom Metazoa; phylum Chordata; class Aves; order Passeriformes; family Phylloscopidae; genus Phylloscopus; species Phylloscopus collybita. Next base: position 24,163,830 of record JAJNNQ010000026.1, on the reverse strand, counting down.
CTTTCATGATATATTATGTGTTAGCAAAACATTGTTTTCTTGGAGACATCTTAATGCAGTCGAATTGCTTTGCTAAATGCAACTATGCTGGCAAATTAAGTATTTTCTCCCAATATTTCTTGCTTAAAATAATCCTATGAGGACAAAAATAAGTTTCAGTATACTGAAATGAATGTCTCAGTGTCATAACTCACATGAATGATACAGGAGTAAGAATAGATACAAAATACCTTTTTTTTTCTTCCATGTCTTTAGATGATAAACTGTACTATGATATGCAGGAGAAACTAGAAAGACATTTATGACTTTAAAAAAATGATCTCAACTTGAAATACAATCATAGTCTTTGACTATATTATCAAGCTCAAGTTCTTCCTCCTGAACATTTAATACTATGCACTTGTAACATAATAATGGCAACAATTTCAAAATGCTTCTTTTAGTACTCTATGAGAGATTTCAAAAAGCAGCAAAATTACAGTCTTAGCACAAGTGCTGCAATATGAACAAAGCACAGAAGCAAACCAAAGAGTCACTACAATATTCCAGCTATTGATAGCTTTAAATTACACTTTGATCACTGTTAATTGTTCTGTAAATTAGTAGTGAGGTGAAATTCTGAGCTGTGTGGCACAAGGCAGAAACCTCTCAGAATTCGGATGTACTGTTATGTCCTGTTATGTCACATGCACAAACAGAAACCCAGAAGCTGCAAATGACAACCTAAATCCATCAATCTTTGCCTCAGCAAAGACAGGAGACAAGGTGTGTTGTTTCACTCTTACAACTACTGTTGCAAAGCTTATAATGAGTTGTATAATTTTTTTCCTATAAGGCAAAAGCTTGCTGAAGACTTGCTGATTTTCATAGGGTGGAACAGACACTATAACATCAGGGGCCATAGGTAAGGGTTTGGCAATCTTGATCCAAGTGGTAGAACCATGGACAGTCTCCAGTGGCCTTCACCAGACTAAGCCCCTTTATCCCTTTTCCTGCTGCTGTGCCACCTGGTTCTGGTGAGGGATCCTCACAGGATCAAAGTGATACAGAGGACTTTAGACCGGCTTTCTGCACTGGGAATCATCCCCTTTCATGCTTAGACAACTATTCAATATGAAAACAACCAGAACTCAGATTATGTCTGTGGGGGAAAAAATCCCTCTCATCTTGTAGTTCTTGTTCAAGCAAAAATAATACACTCAAAAGGGTGTATTATGCTCAAATGTGTAATACACCCAAATGGAAGAAAGCACGTACCTCATGTTTGCATTCTTGCTTCATGAATAATGAGAGTTTCTATTAAGATATCAGTCAGTATGCAAAACTAAATAATGTGAGTGTTCATCAGTTATATGAACACACATGTGAAGAGCTATTACAGGTCAGGTCATAGGCAGTACCTTGTAAAACCACTGTATTCCCACAGAAACTTCTTAGTGAGCACATCCTCCTTCCCCTCAGACAATTGCTTGACTGTCCTGGAGCAGCAAAGTGCCAATGAATGCAAAGTGAAAGGTACCCAGAGTTACTAAAGGCATTTCAGGACATAGAGTTGGGCAGAGAAGGAGATAGACTGCTTGTCTCCCAAGGGCCTTTATAAAGCACTAAGTGTAAGAACACAGTCTTTACAGGAAGCCGGATGCAGACAGCACCAGACAATTAAGTTATGTTAAAATAAGTAGGTGAAAAAGGAAAAGAAAGTCATTGGTGATGTGGAAGCATTTAATAATTAGCAGATCTAAGCATGCCAGAGAGATATAAAATTACCATTTTTTATACCACAACTGAAACAAACAGTAAGATCCTTTCATCATTGTCTTAAGAAGAAATGTGCTTTTGGTTTTGAGCTGAAGAGTTTTCTTCACATTATGAAAGAAAAAGAAAGAGAAAGGTTAATGACTCAACGTCTATTAAAGAATGGCTGAGAGAGGAAGGAAGATTTAATTAATGTAGCAAGGTCTGAGTTTTCAGAAAAGAGTTTCACACCTTTGATCCCATCAGGAGATTCAAAACTCCTTTTCAGCTAAGCTCAAGCACTTGAAATTAGTAAGAGCTTAATTCAACAGCAGACAAATAATGAACATAATTATAGTGACAGGATCAGGATCAGTGAAAGCCTAGCCTCGAGTATACTGCATTAGGTGACCCTGGAGTCAGGGCTGAGCAAACCCACGCATCTGCCTGCACTGCCTTACCTTATCAGGGCTGGAGCCTGGATACTGATGTGATTGCTGACGCCATACAGGTACATTGGGAAGGTGTGGGTGACGCACGGCTCAGGTTTCCTGGCATCGCACAAAACAACATCTGCCTAGGAACCAGCATTCCTTGTACATTGTGGGGAAAAAATTTCCCCGTCTCAAAGTCAAATACTACCATCTGTAGACTCCATTGGAAGATTTTTTCTTGACGGCTGGTGATGGGTTCACCACCTCAAGAGACATTTAAAGCCCTTCTGGAAACACAAAAGGCCACTGAACCGTGAGGATAAGGCCAGTGTGTTCATGGGAGATGTGGCAGAAATCTTCCTCCAGCATCGCTTTATCTACAAACCTGCGTTTGTCCATTTTGTCTAATTTTTTACCAAATAATTTCATTTTTTAAGTGAACCCGCATTTTCTGACATTTTAAGAGCATTTTTTGATGTAAATGAGGCCATTCATTTCCCAAGAAGAAAAGCTAGGTACATAGCAACTATTGAGGGCTATAACAAGTCAGTACAGCTTTCAACTTGTTGCTAAGAGTCTGCTGCTTACAATTACCTTCTTCCTTAGTAGAAACCAGAAACAACAGAGCCTGAGGGAAAGGGCAGTAGCCCTTGTCCCTTCATCTCATAAGAAGTTTGGATCTATCCATTTCATCATTAAATTCCTAAAAATTCTTCTGAAGATTTTTTCTTTAAAATTTTGCAACACCCCACCTGTTAAAGCACTTCCCCTCATTAAGATTATTTACATGCAAAGTTTTAGACTGCAGCTGCTTTTGTCATGACACCATCAAAATACTTGGAACGATTTTTTTTTTTTTAATTTGGGAAAATGTATTTTCCATTTGTACTTGGCATTGCATTGCTAAGAATCTCTTCTGGTAAAAATCATACTGAATTTGCTGTGGTGGCATTAGAATAGCTAACAAAACTTGGCCCAGCATGGTACCCCAAATTATGTTATTATGTTTCAGAATCCTTTTATGAACTGAATAATGGCCATTCCTTTTGTCTGACTAGAAAGGAGAAGAACCTTGACTATACATTTGCCTTCCCAGCCTTATGTTCCTTCCTAAGTCTTGTTCTCTCACAAGGGTTACAAACGTTAAAAATTTCTTTCTAAGGCTCTTTTCGCACTTGACAAAATTTGTACTCTTCACATTAAGAGAAACCATATTTTCATAAATTAATTCCAAATTATACCAAATGAAAGATTTGCAAATCAATACTAATTAGTTTTAAAGCTTGACTAGCTTATGTAGTTTATCCATGGTTAAATTAGTAAAATGAGTTGCTGTGCATGATGATAGCAGGTATATCTGTGTTGTATTGACACAATAGGTCTTTTTTTTGTAGAAAAGAAAATGAATTCTTGCTAGCAATCTGCTGATAAGATTAAGAGAGAGAGAACAAGATACAATGCATTTCATAACAATATTTAGAAAGAAAAGCAAAATTATATAGGATATTTCCTTGGTACAGCATCTGCAACTGGTAGTAGAGCTAGAAATACATTTAGATGTGTCTTCTGAACATTTAGATGAAACTTTTGAAAGGAAAAGATTCAGATTTGTCATTCTGGACAAGGAGAAGTGAAAATATAACTCAGAGAGAGAAAGGTGCACATTGTCTGAAGATTTCTGAAGCTCAGAAAAATGGAAAGATGTGACAGGAAAGTCAGGGATAAGGCATAGACACATGGAGACCAACATTTTGCCTCCACCGCGCTTCTTTGTTTGAGACCACAGAAGACAGAACATGAAGCAGCTCAGAAAAGGCCTAAAAAGAGATGATAATACTTCCCTGCATCCCAACATGGCTGAAAAGATGGTTGCATAATTCGAACATGCCAGACATGGCAATTTTTTATGTATTGTGTAACTACAAAGTGCAGTGAAAGAGGAAGATGAGCTCTCACCAACTCAGCCAATACAAGTGCTGAGTAATTCAAGGTCATGACATAGTCCAAGAGTTTATTTAATAATTAAATAAACAGAAGTATTTTAGCTTGACTGGATAACTATAACTTCTTCCTCTGCCAGGGTCCCTAAGCAAATTGCATCCAAACATATATCATGCTGTATATCCTAAAGCCTATCTCATTCCAGCTGTGTAACTGCACAAAAATGCAGAGAACGCTGTCAACAGAAGGAGAAATACAGGGCATTTTCTTTCAGTTTAGTAAAAAAGATTAAGGTGTTACTATTTCTTGAGATTTAACAAAATTGACAATGTAAATACAAAGCTGCTTTCAGAGATCGTTGTTCTTGTTTTGATACCTTTCATTGTCAGAAAAATCTCCAAAAACAAAGCAAACCAACCAACCGACAAAAAAACCCCAAAAAACAAAACACAATCAAACAAAAAACCCAAAAAAAAAAAAAAAAAAAAAAAAGGGTCTAGAAGAGGCAATTTTGGCCCCCAAGAAAACTTTAATTTAAATTTGGTATTAGTTATGACACTTAGAAAGGACAATTTGAAGTGCAAAAGTACGGCTGTTTTCAACAATGAATGCAGACAGATATTATGGTTTTCTACTTAGGATATGTACTCCAAAACCTGGAAAATGGGTGCTAAACTGCTGAATAAGGGAAAATTCCTGGAATAGAGTGCCACAAATGACAAGACATCAGTACAATCATTCCAGTAACTAGCTCATGTGCAAATAGCTGCCTCTACACCACTTGGGGTCCTTTTCTGCTATGCTTACCTGCTATAAAGACGTAACAAAGTGCAAAACACCAGACTCATTTGATTTCTTAATTTTGGACAGATCTTGGACAGCCAGAATGAACACATGCATCTCTTGTTTAAAAACACAGATCCATGAGCAACCACAAGCCTAAAGTGGCAGTCATGCCAACCTCCTTATCCAAAGTGCTTTTACAAAACACTTGCATAGCTCATCAGCTGATATAATTTCAGTCAGGGATGCCAAAACCTGACAGAAATAAATACCAGCACAAAAAGAAGAAATGTCAATTTTCTAATACAGAAAAAGTGATATTGCTTGGGAGGCAATAGCAGCTTGAGCTTGAAGGCAAATGGTTTAAATTGCCAAGATAACGCACAGCCAGAAGACTCTGTTAAAACCTGTTATCAATTTTAACAGTGTTAGTGTTAGAAAACATCTATTTTTGACCAAGTCACATGTCTAACTCCATACTGGACTACTGCAACAATTTTCCATTAAATTCAGGGAGAAGAGATTGAAGAGTACTTGGCTTTCCTTAAAAAATTATAGAAATTGGGGCAGAAGGAAGGAAGGAGGGATCCCATTTCAGCCTAGACCGAGGCAGAGTTTTGCCCTGAGCTCTGAACCCCTTTCTTTTAATGGCCAATCAACTTACTGTAGGTGAGAAGAGAGATGGAGGACTGTTCCCACTAAAGTCCGTGAAGCCAGCTTTTTGCCTTAATGTTCCCAATATAAGCCAGAAAATTTAGATTTTTTCACAGACAAACATCAACGGAATTGAAGCCCTGACAGGAAATTTGAAATGATTCTCCAAATATCATCTTTCTTCTGGTACATAAAAGAGTTGAAAGCTGTACTTTACAAAAAAAAAAAAAAAAAAAAAAAAAAAAAAAAAAAAAAAAATCTTATTTTTATTTTCCACTATTTAGGTACAAAGCAAGAGAAAGAGAGAAACGATGGCCCAGGTCACACACAATATACTGAAATAAAGAAAAAAGATGGGTTTGGAATTGAAACTGGGACTTTGGGGAGCTTTACTCAGTGTCTATGTTTTTGAACAGGTGAGTATTTCCAAATCAATTTATCATTTCAACCTGAGGTTTCCTGCTCAAAGACCTAGATAACTAATAAAGTGTCTGAAAGAGGTATCATTAGATATAGTTCATAATGGCCAGTCTAAAGGTCTATTTTGATTGAAATTAACCTCTTAAACTTTCTATGCTGACCATCTGTGTGAATTAAGTGGTTTAAACAACACCCACATTCCATTCAGGACTTTGAATTGCATGAGAGAAATTCAAAATTTATGTAGATTTATATTTTCAAGTGCAGTTTTCTTAAACATCAAGAGAAACTTTAAAATATTTTAATGAAGAGAGGTGCATGTACCTGACAAATCCCATACTTGGTGTGGTTATGGTGTTGTATTGGCATAAGTAAGAGACTCCCTGTCCAGGGATTTGGTCAAGAAACAACAGGACATGGCACTTAGTGCTATGGTTTAGTTGACAAGGTGATGATTGATCAAAAGCTGGATTCTATGATTTTATTAATTGTTCCTGAGGGACAATTTCCTGAGGGAAAGGAAGATGGGACAACTTATCTTTTTTAATTTTGCTGCTGTCCTGAAAGGACAACAAAGGAAAAGATTTCCTTTTACCAAAGAAGTCACAGTAGAGGAAAAAGTAAGGCAGTGTTATAAAAATTAGATTTTTGGGAGCCTTTATTTATTTCAATCTTCAGGAAGTAAGCGTATGTGTTCTTTCAAGAATTCATTAACCTATAAAATTTTCTTCTTCCTGCTTCACAAGCAGTCACTCAAGGAAGTGAAACAACTCATCAAAATAAAATTACAAGTTAAAATTACATCTATCTAAATCAAGGTATCAAGGCATAGAGAGAATGGAATCAGAGGACTTAAGCAGATGTCTATGGACATGTAAAACCTGACCTCTTCAGGGAAGGCCTGAGAGCTCCCTATCTGCAGCTCTGAGTCAGTGAAGCTGTCTGCAGCAGCCAGTCAGGAGAGTTTCCAAGGACTGCAACTTAAGCAAATTTTGCAGGAACTGTATAATGTTTTTAGTATGCTCCATTGCACTTTAATCATCGGTCCACTGAACCTGAGGGTGACTCAGTAGAGAACTTGAAATAATTGTTTTCTTCAGGAATGGGCCTAGATGTATCTGTTGATTGCCAGCAGTTTTATTTCTACCCCTTACATCACCTAGAATACCTACATGAAAATGCCATTGGCTATAAGAGCTCACTTATTATTCAAGCAAATAATACTTCACCAGACATAACTGAAGGGTCCTAATTCTGATGAGATCTATAACCAACAATACATTATCCTCTGCCATTACACTTAACAGACAAAGAAATGAGTTACAGATGACAACAAACTGACTCTGGAGAACATTTAGGAGAAGAAAGTTAGGGGTAGTAAACCCACCATATTGCTGGTTTTAGAGTAAAAAACAAAGAAAAATAACTATTGAAATGTAATATGCTCCTTCTATTATTAGTGCATACACAATTAACTTGGAAGAGAATACCTATCTTTGCCTTTCCCTGTTGGCTGGGGCTTTTTTGGAAATCAGATATGGGTAGACTTTGACAGTCAGCCCCGTTCTCCTACTGTCAAAGGGCTTTGAATAGTCGACTGAGTTAGCTCCCTGTGCAGCTGTGAAAAACATGGCACAGAGGAAACTCAGAAGGCCAGGTTATGGCATTCAGACAAGAATCAGTATCTCTGGTTACATATACAACAATGGAAGGCTCAGTTCAAGGTGGTCAGCAGCTCTTTCTGCATCTCCTCAGCTGTTCACCTTTGCCTTTACTCTCTCCTCTAGCACAGAAGGGTGTTTTGTCCCAACAGGTCCAAAACAAAGCCATTGTTTGTCTGTTCTTTAAGATGCTGGCAGCCCTCAAATGCTGATTTTAAAGGCAGACAAATTTTTCACGGGGTCTAATTGCTGTTTAGAAATTCTTCTGCTACAAAAGTGCTGAATGTTTAACAAATAGCAAGGTAAAGCCTTTCTTTCCTACTGATTTGCCAGGACACAAAATTCTCCTCATCAGTGACTCATGGTCATTAAAAGTCAAACTGACTTGTACTTTCCACCAGGCTTGCACTTTCAGAAGTCACTCAGAACAGGAGTAACTCTTACCCACCACCATTGTTTACAGGGTAATTACCAGCATGGCTAATTACTGTATTGCAAGGCTCTGCCCAACACACAAGTGTGTGTAGGTCTGAATGGACAGGAACATGGAATTCAAAAAGGAATATAAAGGCTTTTAACTCCTAATCTTTAATTAAAATTTGTCCCAAATCATGCATAAAGGTTTATTGTTAATCAGACAGATGTTTGATTGCCACAGTGAAAGAAGCTATGGCTCTCATTTCATTACTGAGCAAGCCAGTACTCACATGCCAGTATCCAGCCTTAAAGCAAGAGGCAATTATGGTGCTGTCTCAGTAGAAGCTAAAATGTGAAGAGAAGAGGCAAGGTGAGAGGATGGAAATGCTGTTCTCCAATGGCATAGAAAAGCAGGCATGCTGCTACATGCTTTAACTAAGCAGTGCTTGAAAGTCATAAATCTCATACTTTCAGTTTGAAGTGCGTATAAATTCTTATTGAGGAAGTCTAAGAAATGACTGAATTTATATATGAGCTGATGTGCATATATATGGCTGAATCCCAAACTTCCCTCACAAAGTTTCTAAATGCCCCTTGGTTACGATGGCATTAAAAGTTATTGCTTGGCCCAGAGTGCTGACATTTATGGCTATACTATAATGTTTCCTCTTGGGAGAAAAGGTAAAACCAGTGTGACAACTCTTGACAGTTCTACCCCTCTAAATTGTAAAAAAAACCTTGTTTTCTTGGACTGAGGGAGAGCAGACACACTTGGTTTATTCATAGCCCTGCTTTTGCTTATCAGCAATGTCTGCTCCAGGCAGGTGCTGTAGCATCAGGGCAGGGCTCATCCCATGCCTAAGGCCATGACCATACTGACTCCAGCCTCCCTGCTGGCTTCCCCACCTCTCTGCAGTCTCATCCTGCCCCAGGGGCATGGCACCATGGCCATCTTGGGAATCACAGAATCATAGAATTACACAACAGTTTGGGCTAGAAAGGACCCTTAAAGGTCAACTAGTCCAACCCCCCTGCAGCAAGCAGGGACATCTTCAACTAGATCATGTTGCTCATATCCCCATCCAACCTTACCTTGAATATTTTCAGCAATGGGACATCCACTGTCTCTTCGGGCAACTTACTGTAGTGTTTTAAAACCTTCATTGTAAAAAGCTTCTTCCTTATATCTATTCTAAATATACCCTCTTTTCATTTAAAACCATTACTGGATTTAATCACAGCACAGAGCTCCTCCTGTTCCTCTGTAACTTCTTAGGTTTAAGTGGCACCCAGGCACAGAAAAGTAATGAAGAATATGGGGGAACCATCTTGAACCCTAAATATATTATATATATCGATATATATATATATAGTCTAATGAAAAGTTTCTGTAAGCTGTCATTATGGTCCAACCTGTCAGTGCTATTATGCTTTTATGATAACATAAAAAAATGACACTGAAAGCATTACTCCTACATGCACAAGATTCAGAGGCATCATTTTTCAGAAAATAGATCTTGCAGTTATCATTTCTTGGGACTCCACTATCAACTTTATAATTGCATAAATATTTCATACAAAATTTTGGCCTACTTTGGATGTCAGAAAATTTCATTTCTTCTGCCAGTTCTGATAGTACTGCAGGTTATTTTTTTTCTGTACAGAATGACTTTAGTCCCTTAAACTGTTTGAATAAAATATGACCTTAATCTTACAGTGATAGATTTTGTAATAATATCCTTTCTTTGGGAGAAGAAAAATGGAAAAATGAACAGGTGCTCCTTTGGGATACCAGAAACTGCAGTCAGAAGAAGAAAACCAAACATTTTTTAGAAGAAAACAAATGCATCATGGATAAGGCTTCCTTTATATAAACAGTTTGATTAATAACACTGTTGATGTGTTCATAGGTGTGTTCACAATTCTGTGTCAGAGATGATATATTACTAGTCAAACTATGACTTCTACACAGAAAAGTCACCATCAGCCTCACAACTGAAGACTTTCCCTCAGTCAAGGACAATTGGATTAGAGAACTAGATAAATTTGACATGCACAAATCTGTGGACCCTGACAGAATGCATCTACAGTGCTGAGAGGGCTGGTGGACACAACAGTGAGGCTGCTCATGATCATCTTTGAAGGGTTACAGAGATCAGGAGATGTGCCTGAGGATGGTAGGAGGCCAATGTCACCCTCCTCTTCAAAAAGGGCAAGAAAGAGGACCCAGGGAAGTACCAACCAACCAGCCTCACCTCAACACCTGGAAAGGTGATGATGCACTTCACTCTAGAGGTCATCTCTATCCACACGGATGACAAGATGATCAAGAATAGCCAGCATGGATTCATTAAAGGTAAATCATGCTTGGACAACCTGATTGCCTTCTGTGATGGAACAACTGCCTGAATGAATGAGGGGAGAGCAGTGGGTATTGTCTATCTTGACTTTAGCTAGGCTTTTTACACTCTCTCACAGCATCTGTGAGAGGTTGAAAAGACTAGTGCCTCAAGACATTTTGAGATGCATATGTGTGGGGAAAGGGACAGGTTGGGCCTAGTCCATGTGAGGCAGTGCCCTACCTTACACCCCTAGAGCCTGTATCCCAGCCCTGCAGTGGCTACCAATTATGGCACACCAGAGATAATGGTCCACACCTGCCCCTGGAGCACCTAACCCAGCTCCTGAGTAGCCAAATGACTGGAAATCCCACCTGGGGGAATGGCCCAAGGCAGAACAAAAGGTCATCATATTGTCTGGACCCTACCTCTTCTTGGAGTTTCTATCATTATTGGAACCCAGAAGTTGGTAGCCATATGTGTGCTTTTCTAAATCTTTTCTGTATCTTTTCCGTCTTTCTCTCTTTCTTCTTTTAACTACCACATGAAATTTTTGAGTAAGTTGAAATCAAATAGGCTTAAATTTTGTTAAGTAGAATGAGCCAAGTTAATACTTTGAGAAGTGTTTTGATTGAATTTTGATCTAAACCCTTTACCAAAGTTGTCTGATTTTCTAAAGTTGCCAGTAAAGTATTTTTTGCTGATTTGTCCTCTTCAGAATATCTTGTTATTATTTCTCCTGTGCATCCAACTCAGAGTACATGAAAAACAGTAAGCCCTGTTAAAAACCTTGTTAAGCAAGTTTTTTGGAGCCTTACAGTGTCCTCAGGGGTGAACTGAGAAAGTGTAGACTGGGTGGGTGGACAGTGAGGTGGATTGAGAACTAGCTGAACAGCAGATCCCAGAAGATCATATACACATGGTCTAGTTGGAGGCTTGTCACTAGTGGTATACCTGAAGGTTCAATACTGGGCCCAGTATTGTTTAACTTATCCATCTTGGATAAGACTTGGATGAAGGGTTAGATGACTCCTCAGTAAGTGAGCTGATGGCACAAAGCTGGGAGGAGTGACAAACGCACCAGGGACCATGACAAGCTGTAGAGAGAAGAATTGTCTGAAGCTCTGTGATTCTGTGACTGCTGCACTTAACCTCAAACTCTGTTGCTGTAGTGTTTCCCTTTTTCTGCCCCTTTTTTTCATAGCTTGAAATTTGTATTGTTATAACAGAAAAAACCTCAAACAACCAGTTGAGTGAATAATGTCACAGATAACAGCCATCTACTGCCATGGAGAGGACGCCCACCAATGTATGTGGCCAGCTCCCTCTGAGGAACACCAAATATATGTGAAGTTGAAAGGGTATGTAATTTTGCTGTGGTTAAATATAGTGTCTAATCTTGAAGAAGCTTTCTCCATCAGATTCTTGAGACTCTGTGATTTAAAGTATGCATCTACTACACCCTCTCAGCGTTGGGTAAGGATGTTCTGTCTTATGGAACAATTAGAAAGTCTTTCAGCTCTTCAAAATAGGAAGAACAGAAATGAGATTATGTTAAAACAAATTTTTAGACTCTGTGAAATTGTACTGATGGACTTTTTTTTTAATCTATTGCTAGGATTTGCTGTCAAAGCTATTTTTTTCATGAGGGTCTTTTGTATCATACTGATGGCATCATCTCTGGTAAAGTCACCTGAGGTAAAATAGTTTTTATTAAAATGTAATGAATCAAATTCCTGACCTGTGACTGATAAAGTTAAGAAAGAAAAAAAAAATAGGAGTAAAAATAATTTTTTTAAAAAAATTAAAAATTAAAAGTTAAAAAAAAAATTAAAAATTTAAAAAGTTTAAATGTAGCCGTAAAGACACTGCTTCAGCCAATACACAGAAAGCAGCTGGATAGTGGCATGTTTGTAGCTGGATCACTAGCAGAGCACAAATTGTACATCTGTGCAGATCAGACAGCCAAATGTTGTGTTTAAAGCATGCTAATTAACCAGACCATTCCCGGAATAAGGAGAAAGAAATTGCCCAAAGTGATTGCAAAATATTTCATTTTTTTTCATCTATCCATTCAGCTAAGCAGTTCACATGCCAGTAAACTTTAAGCATTTTGAAAGAATGTGGATAACTTATCCAATTGTTGAAAGATCTGAAGATATTTCTTAAGTACTTGTAACTATCTTGAGTGTTTCTTTTTAGCTTATGGCATCGCCTTTTCCCAGTTACAGAGGGTGGATACTAAATATTAACCTGATGAAATTTATTGACGGTTCTGCAGGAGACCGGAATAATTTATATTGGCAGAAACATGTTAAAGTCACTGATTAAAAGAATTGCCTCCAAGACAACTTTTCCAGAATACTTGAAAAACTTAGCTGTCCAAATTCTTCAAAATGATGGTGCAACAATCCACACTCCCTTCAAAATTTTGCCAGTGGAACGTGGTGAACCATAAAAACATTTTCAATGTCCAACTGCTTTCTAATAAAATAAGATGGACAATCCTCAATATATTTCCTTTAGAACCATTTAAGCAATGAAAAGTGTTCATGTTTATTCCAGTGTTTCAGAATAATAAAAATGGGATGCACGTGATACAATAATTGCATGTCATACAAGTGATCTTGTAAAGCCAGAAGTAAGCTAGAAATAATCTTGTACTGCTAGAAAAAAGTCTCCTGAGGTTTCAGCCCATCCACTTTAAAGCCATATTTCTTCTGATATTTTAATAACAGTGTATGCTGCACTTGATATTTTTAACATCTACCAACTACATAAATACTTTGGTTATATAAGTGGTTTAGCTTTGACAATATTTAAATACACGTGTCCTACCTGGGAGCCAGAAGCTACTGCTTTTCAGAATGATTTTATTTTAGGGAACAATTGCCTGGACCATTTCTCAAAAGTATGAATTAAGATTGTTCTACAGTTAATTCACTCCACAGCTGTGACCATCAACAGCTGCCAGTCCGTTTCATCAGAAGCCAGAATATATACATCTTCATTTCAGATCTTAAAGTCAAAGTATAGACCATGTGGAAAGCATTGGACATTGACACTTTTTCAGGACATGTGTTTTCTAACAAACACCCATAACTAAGTATAATATAACTCTAGAATACAAGCATGCAGCCACATTTAGTTTTGCTCTGACAACAAATAAAAAAGTGCATTTATAGCCAAATGATTTGCTTCTTTGCCTGTCTCAAAGGTTTGCATGCTTTGGACAGGATAAATAATGAGGATAAATGATAAATAATGTATCTTCCCACCTCCCCCTTTCCTTGGGGGAGGTGGGAAGATACATTGTCAGAGGAGAGTTGTTTTTGCCAATTAAAATACTAACCACAAACATGTCTATACAATCATCTTCTGTCTAATTAATTTAAATCTAATCAAACACAACACAAATTCCAAGTACAAAGGAATTGATCTTATTGTCAGAACTTTTCATAAATAGGGACATTTGCAATTTCCCTGGCAATTAAAAACTAAAATTTTATGAAAGCCAGTTCTTAGACAGTATGAACTAACACAGCTTAAGTAATTTAAATATGGCAATATCAATTTATGCTAGTGAAGGTCTTCACCTCACATGGAGTTAAAAAACTGTGAGCAACCATAGATAAAAAATAAAATGTATAAGTGACTATGGTGACTAATATCCAACTTCAGGTAATACAATATCGGCCACGTTATAACCCATGGATATAAGATTTAAATGCTTACTATATCCTCTTCATCCATATATGACAGTGTAAACTGTCCATGAAATCTTAATTACATCTTGCCCCAAGGCTACACCATTAGTGCCCTTGTCCATATCCACAAAGGCCGCAAAACCTGTCCTACATCATGTCTCTTCCTGCATGCACAGTGTGTGTAGAGTACATGTATGTGTGCAGACCAAAAAGAAATCTTTTCAGCATCAAAAAAGCTGCTAACCAAGGCCTCACAAAGGCACAGGGATGGCCTTTGAAATAAAAGAGATCTTATGACATGATATCATCAAGGCAGGATACAAAAATTAGATAAATACTTGTAAGCCAAGGAGCTCTTCCTCTGGAGGAGCTACCCCTGTGCGGAGGTGCTGCTGCTGTGAAGATTTTAGGTTATGGTGCTCACAGAATGTAGTTTTCCAGGAAGAAAGAAGCCTTGCAAACAGTGCAACTGAGAGAGAAGGAAGTTTCTCAGAGTTTTCATATCTTCAGTCTTTCTTTGTGCACAGTTCAGGAAAATGCTTGCTTCAAAAAAGCTAGCCAATGGACCAAGACTTTCTACTGAAAAAACAAGTGAGATGTTTTTTCAGGTCTTTATCTGATATGCTTTTTTATCTAAAGTGCTTCAGGAATGTTGTTTCAAATCCACCATCTGCACATCACTTTGTGAGAAGAAAGCCTAGTGTCTGCCTCTCCAGGCCAGGCTTCATGCAGGACTAGTCTACAATAGCCTGATGCAAAGTGGTATTTGTAATGCCTGCATGGATGTGACACTCAACTCCAGCTCCAGCACAGGAACACTGCTCAGGACCTCAAACTCCAGTCCCTTTGAAGTGCGGTGTCACTAGGAAAACACAACTTAATTTTGAAAGTAATGAAAAAAAAATAAAACACCTCTGCTTACTTAAATTAGCGGAAAGATAAAGCTTCAACTTAAGGAATGTCAGAATATCTTCAGATTCATACTTTTCTGGAATTTTCATTATAATATTTTTGTTCTGATTTAAGGAAAAAAAGCAAATGTTAAAATACGCAAGTTTCCTGTGGGATAAAATTTCCAAATTTAACTCTGCTGCAGGAGACATAAAAGTAAGTTGTCATAATCCAGAAAGATATGTGTTTTCCATGTGTACACATACTTCTGTACTCCTGCATTCTCCTGACATCTCCAAAAAGATTTTTCTTACTCTAAACAGTAGGAAACAAACTTTTCTTTTTAGCCTTTATGTAGATCTGTGTGCTTGGTACTGCTGTACCCAGGCTTCTCAGACTCAAGGAAAACAAAATTAAAAATGGTTTGTTCATCATTGTAAGTTAAAAGACACATACCTGGTAACTCCAAGTTGCTAGCTAGTAATCTGCAGTTATCAGAGTTGAACATCAAACCAGCAAGGAAACTTGAGAGAATGATAGCAGCCTGTGTTTATCTGCAAGTTTCAGTGACTTTCTCTTAAGCCTTTTTTATCTCTTCTTCACAATGATCTCTGGTCACTTTGGTGCTACCTCTGCTGCACCCTTGAGAAGGGCTATTTCTTATTTATCCCAGGACTCCTACACTTTCAGACATCATGGAAGTGCTGATAATTAAACTGGTGCCAACTATGAAGATAGTTTCTAAGTTTAGAACTTTTGTATTTCCAACACTAAAAAGCAGACATATAAGGGAACTAAGGATAAGGAGACATACAAGGGAACTAAGGATAAGCAGAAATAGTCCACCAGTTATCCTAAAAGTCTCTGTTGATTCAAAGGTAGAATGTCAGGGCAAAAAACAGCACTACCAAAAGCTGCTCCCTATTTCTATTTAGGGCCTTATTCTCTTAAGATTTGCATGAGGGTATGTAGATGAGAATTCGCTTCATTCAAGTCAATTAGTTTAAATGGCTGTGAAATTCATACTATAGAAAGGAAAAGCCAAACCTATTTTATTGATGAGAACACTCCCCAGGATGCTGTACCACACACTGTAACAGTTCTCATACCTTTGGTACATTTGCTTACTACAGCACACCCAAAGCAGGATGAGTTTGAGGTTATCACACCATGCTTTCGCCTGCCAAATCTGACTTTACAAGCTTCTGATGAAATGCTAAATGCATCAGTTGTAAAGTATTCTCATTCCACACAGATGCTTGGGAGCTATTTCAGTTGCAATGTTTTCCTTCTAAAACCTCATTCCCCAAGTGAGAAAACCATTTGCCCAGGAAGGTTTGGAGCAAAGAAAATCTCATGGATGTGGGCTATAATTTCACAAACAGAACATAAACCAGTAGAAATGTTCACTTTTTTTTTTTTTTTTTTTTTTTTTTTTTTTTTTTTTTTTGGTAGTAATATTCAGCAATAAAATTATAAAATTTCCATAAACTGCATGAAATAAACTTCTGTGTGGAGCTAGCCTCCAGCTTTAGGCATTTACATTTCATAGTCAGTAAATACTGTGTCAGTCCCAATCAACCTGGTATCTTGCACAATCAATAAACTCATGATGTTTTAAACAGGGGTGTCAGTGATGCCTACTGTGTGGCTAGCATATGAACCATTCTTTCACCATCTCTTCTGTTTTATTCTGTTTTTTAACCCAGTTCAAGCAATTAGAACAGTAGATTAAGCATACATTATGCTGCCATCTGAACACCATCAGAGAGCTGCATCAGACCCCACAAAGGCAGATGCAACGGGGCAGTTTGCTGAGCTGCCAGGCTGTGACAGACAATGCTATCTATCTCCTTTGCCAGGTCAGGAGTCCTCAGACTGTGGAATAAGTCCCAGCATGCGATGCTCAGTAACCAGAGTGTCAGACGCGCAGGCTTGCTCATAGACCAAGGCTATAGTTAGACTTTTTATTTCTTGTTAACCTGCTTACTAAATATTAGAATAACTAAACATTCTCGACAGGTGACTACGTTACATTGGCAATGTTACACTACTATTGAGGTCTTCCAGTTCTGATCCTATATATGGGAAATGGAATCAAGACTCTTAATTAAAAGAATGGATTTTTACTGTGAGCTGAAACAGGAGTAAAAGAACATTCAGCAACAAAGGCAACTTATTTATAAAAACATTTTATGTGACCCATTATTTAGTCAAATATCAGTTCGATGCCACCCTTTCCCCAAAGCAAAACATGTGTGCACCATTGTTAAACCAAACCATCCAACTACCAAGACTGAAAGCAAGTGATAAGTAATTCCACTTCAGTTTCCAACCATGTGGCAGCATATGAAGACAAGCAAGAATTATCATGACATATCAAAGAACAATGGTCAAAGAATATGTTTTGCAAAGCAGAGCACAAGAAGTTTGCCAAATACTCTCGTGGTCGTGTACATGATAGTGTGATAGTTAATTCTATGACCACAAAAATGCATTTATGAATGTGCATACATTCATATATACTACTCATACATAAGGGCATACCAACTTGCAATGTATGCAAAGGACAAATAACCAGTTCACTTTATCCAGGTTTTTAGATAAGTATACTTTTATTTCCTCCTTCTTGTCTGAAAGTGACAAATTTGTTCAAATTTTCTTAAATTTGTTCAAAATTGTTTCTTTCTTCAAATTTCTTCAAATTAGAAAACTAGGCTGATAATATTTTTAAGAACTCAAGCATTCTTCTGAAAGTTTGTCTTGTTTAATGCAATTTCAATCTACATATTTTTCTTTCTGAAAATGCGAAAGACACCTATAGTTATTCAGGCAAGGTGTAAGAATATAAAACTCTATTTCTTTTTGTCAAAGCTGCTCAATGGACAGGCAAAAGATTGTCATCACCTTATTGTGCAACATAGATTAATATGGATTCATAAAATCCAGGTACAGGTCCCTTTCGTAAAAGTATTAAAATCTTTTTAACACTTTCCTGGATTTTTTCTTAACTTCTTAATGTTCAAAATTGCCTGGGGAGAAAAAGGATGATGCATACAGACTCCCATAAGATTCTAAAATGTGCATGAATATTTTATAAAATCAGTTTTAGAATATGGAAATGAGAATTGCTTACCACTTACAGCATTTTCTTAATTCTGCTATATCTTATATCTATTTAAAGTTGCAGATTTAAATTTTAATCTGCAGATGGTAGCATGTTGCCGAGTTAACTATCATGCAAAGAAATCTATGGTAGCTTAGCATGTATGAAGTCCAACTTTGCCATTGCAACCCCAAATACATATAAGTATTTTAGAATAGTAACTTTATTTCTTTATCTGGGAACAGTAGCTCCTGACCTTCACAAGTCTTTCATATTTTACTTAAAGTTAATAATTCCAGAATTATTTGGGTTGGAATTGACCTTTAAAACCATCTAGTCCAATAGACCTGCCACAGACAGGGACAGAGGCTGCTCTGTTGCCATAAAAGAACATTCCCATTGTGAGAACGAAGTGTCCCAATCATAACACCTCTATTTATAGAGAATGTATCTACTCAAATCGTTACTCATTCTTCCAGACCTCAAGAACAACTTTGTTGGTTTCAGGTATCAAAATGTGAAAATCATAGATAGAAAGTACCCATGAGGTTGTCTAGTCTACCCCCTCAATAGAACAAGATTTAATTTTGTCCTGTTTGCTATCTTGTATCTAGTAAAGTGCAATTCTTCTGCAAAAAATGCAGGTCTTCAGCTGTAGATATGGAAGAACCATATACTTTCTTTACATGATATGATGCATTTGCAGCCTTTCTTTCCTCTCATTTGATCCCTTTTAATATATTAAAAAGAAAACTTGCCAATATTTAGTTATGTGGGCTATTTTCTAAATGTCTTCTTAGTCATGACAGACCAGATTTAATGTTTACACAAAAATATTGTTGCTCAGATTTCCACTTGTAACCACTGTTTTCTAAATTTCTTTAGGCACTGTCAACCAATGCCACTAAATCCATTAAATAAACACCAAGAACCTGATACAGAGTAATTTCTACATGTTTATCTATGGTTTTTCACTTGCATTCCTATCAACAGATCCTGATTAAGATGAGAAGAGAAAACATAAAAAATAAAATAACTTCTGGTGTATTTACTCATGCTTGTGCCTTTTAGCTGTTCCTCTTTGTATGATAATACATAATCTTTTTCTTTGAACAATATTTTCAAATGGAAACAAAATTCTTTGTGGACAAATGCATATCTGTGAGAGCTAGTATTTTCACTGGGACAAGACTACAGTCCCAGTGGATTGTAGAGAAAGAAATAATTTATTTTGGATATGGGGAAATGTTATAAAAATCTGTTTTAATTAAAAAAATTCAGAAGTGAGGGTTTAATCATCATGAGGGAAAATTACTTTCTTCTGTCTTCCCTTGTGACTTATCTTAATGAATGTCTGTTTCTTGCAGAGACATAACCTGGACAAACAGCTCTCTCCAAGGATAAGTGCAGCAATTGGTAAAATGGCTACTGCACATCCCCCTGCCATTTATAACAGAGCTTCTTTCCTTCCAGTAATTTTTGTAGCAACTGATATTTTAAAGTTTCTACTGTTAATTTTTGCTGTGAGGGTGGTGAGGACACTGGAGCATGTTGCCCAGAGGAGTTTTGAATGTGCCAACCCTATCAGTGCTCAACGGCCAGGCTGGACAGGACTCTGAGCAACCTGGTATAGTAGAAGATGTCCCTGCCCAAGGCAGAGGGAATGGAACTAGAGGATTTTTAAGGTCTCTTCCAAACCAAAATATTCTGTAATTCTATGATTAATCTCTTCTCTTTGTCATGTTCTATAGACTGAAATCTATAAAAGTGTAGTTCAGTGGAGATTCTCCTGCCTATCTCCCAACTAGCTCACAAACAACTTGATAAATCCTGTCAAATGTTATGTCACAGAGTCTGGCAATCATTTAACCTAGCCAACTGACACTGCAATATCAGAAGTAATCAGAGCTTTCTTCTTCAAACAAAAAGTACCATCTCTCAGAATGGTCTCCTCTTCCTTCTTTCTCACTTGGCAGCAGCAGAATTTATGAGAAGATCATCTCTGTCCTTTGAGCTGATCTGCTTTCTACATCTCTACTCCTTAACGTGATGTTTCACAATTAAAAAAAAAAAAAAAAAAAAAAAAGAAAAGAGAAATTAGATTTATTTTCATCTGTGTCATCATCAGAAACATAAATTTGTAAAGTTAGACCGTTTGTTTAAACAATCATTCACTACCCATCCTACATTTTTTACTGAAAATTTTATGGTCTTGCTCTCATGAAATTTCTGAGGTTTGTTTGTATTTGGGAAGAATTACTTGTTTTTCTTTTTCTTTGTATCACAATCATTAAGGAGATGTTCTCCTGAGCCCCATTTTAAGGTTGTCCAAGGGTTTTTCATATTGTCCTGAGCAGCAGAAAGCTTTCTAAATCTCTTTGGTCACTATCCTAATCTTCCTCTGAAGTCCTATGGGAATCTATTTTCTTTTTCTTCACTGGGATTTGGGAAAGGCTATCATTTACAAGCCAGTGCCAGATGAGTCTGTTCTTTTTTCAGGGACTGATAAATACAATTCTGACTGGAATGCACCAATCAGAAACTTCCCAACTACTTTGATTTAACTGGACAGTTGAAAAATGTTGGCATCAGTCCTGCAGTGCCTGTTTTCCTACTGAGCAGCTGTATGCACTTTAAAAGGCCAATTCAGTTGAAAAGATATTACAATGAAAGTAAATCTGGACAGAAACTTCTTTCCTTCAAATTCCTGCTATCATTTTCCATTTTCTACACAAAAACAAATTGTTAAAAATTATTCAATAAGCACTGAAATCTTGCAAAGCATTTGTCACCAAAGCCTTTTGGAAAAGAGATTTTCTAAGTACAGCAAGATATATTCAGACATTCATTTGGTCTGACTTGAGTATTGCTGCCTTGACTTCCAGCTTAGCACCACAGATGGCACCACGGTGTCCCATCACGTATGGGACTCACTGAACATTTACTACATTTTATAACTGCAGGAGTTGATAGCACTATCTGATAATGGTTATTAGTGCATAGTTTTTTAGGAATCTCTTGTGCAAACCCAGTTTAAAAAGCAAAGACTAGATTGTGTCAGCTAAGGGAAAACCAGCTGGCAAAGGCAGAATATGTATGACAAATCATGTGCTTTCATTTGTATAAGCACACAAAAACCATAAACACACCTGTAAGCAATTGCTTTTCATTATGGCTGTTTATAATCTCTGTTTCCACTGGTTCCAATGATAATTCTATTGTGATAATGGGGTTTGTTCATGTGTTCCTGGCAGCGGACATGACATCTTGCCACTAACATCAAATCTGAGTTTTGCTACTCTTTTTACTAAATTAAAATAAGATCCATGCTGTCTAGTCTGTCCCCCACACATCTTTGACACATGATCTGAGAAATGCTAAATGTCCTCTTGCTTAAAGAGACACTCCTAATGATTTTAATTCTAGGCAATTTCAGTGCTCACCAGCAAAAACTGCAGCTATTGCTTGAAGCAGAGTGTAGAAAGTAATGTGCTGGAAATCCTTATAAACACTCAGCTTTAACTTTTGGATTATGTGCAGAAAAAGAGGTAAAAAATCCGCTTTTACAGGTATGCTTATGTCTGAAAAAAAATTAATTCCCCTTCACCACGTGTGAACAGAAAAGTCAGAAGCAATATAAAATCCAACCTCCCCAGACTGTCAGCTAACTGGAAATACAGTTATCCACTCTCAGTAGATTCTCCTTTCAGCACTTAAACCTACATTTCCCATCTGTTTCCCATTTGATTTATGAAAAGAACTATCTGGTAATCTCAATGACAGCAACAAGCCACAAACATACCACCTTCTGTATCAGTGGGAAGAGTTTTACATATGTTGAGGAAGTTTGTGTTTGGGAAAACCATTCTATATCCTGGTGTTAGGAAGTCTGGCAGAGTATCCATAACATTATTTTCATCAATGTATGTACAGTACATAACCCTGTGTGGAAGGCAAAGCAATGCATATATGTATTGTGCATATTTTAACTTGTGTTATTGCCTTGACAACTGCTCTGGAGTTTTTAGAAACAGTATTATGGTCAGCTAAGTAACTACGTTTTCTGTTTATGTTGAAGATATAAGAGGCCTGCTTTAGCTGCTGATGATTTTGCTATTGTTTAACCCTGTTGACATTGGAAGCAGTATGCTCTGGGAGTGTAAACAGGACTCTCCACATACACTTTTGAAAAGTTGTGCTCTTTCCAGTCACTAATGCTGAGATGTGAAGCAGAAAGGCCAAAGGCTCACTTTCAGAATCCTAGGTAAGACTGACTTTTGTAAGAGAAGAAAGTTACCTTTTCTAGTTAATATATTAAGTCCAGATTATGTTGAAGCTATGAAGAGAAATGCATGAAAGTCTATAATATTAGTGGTCAAATGTGTGGTGTTTACCACATTCAGAATACCTCAGTACTTTTAAAAAGGTGATGCCAAGAGCTTTTATACCTTCTTGCTACGTTCATAGTGACTGTGACCCTCTATGGCCCTTTGGAGTGATGTAGGACCCGCCATTTATAACAAGATGTTGCTGTCTACTTCTGCCAAAATACACCCGAAAAGTTGCATAGTCTGATGGACTCTCTTGTAGTTGTTTCTTGTCAAAGGTCAGAACAGGGTTTCTGACACCAGGGAACTGAGGGCAACTTCAGATAGTGAACTGAAACGGCAGAACCCTTCTCAGGATCAACAGGCAGCCTATTCATCCTCCGTTACCTGTCAGCTGTGAAACACTTGTCCTGGAGGAGGCAATCTTCCCACTGAACATGAGTACTAACACAAGTGCACTGGTCCAGAGAACAGTGAGAAGGCTCCCTGCTTTCCTTTCCAAGTCTATGGAGCAGCAGTCCTTTCAACTAACACCCCAAGTCACCAGGCACATGCCATGAACACCATGGCAGAACCCACTATTCACACAGAGAGGAGGTGATTCCTCAATCACAAAGCCAAAACCATGTTTGTCCCAGACAAACGTTTTGTCTAAAAGGAGTCTCAGTCCCTAATGTGGCCCTGTCCCGGCTGTAGGAAATGCTGCACTGGAATTGCCCATCTGCTTCATACTAGACCCAAAGAACAAAGTATATCAAAGTTGATGAAAGACAATTAAAAAAATGCTCCTAAATATTTTCTCCTGCATAGATCAATTTAATAGCGCACAAGAAGGGCATACTACCAAGTCCTCTTTCATCCCTGAGAAGATTTGTATTATCCCAAGACCTTCCAAACATCACTGTGCATGTTGAAATCTTTGCAGACAATGCAGAATTTGTACATGCATGTATAATCATTAGGGGAAGAAAAAATTAATTAAAGGCTGAGAGATGGGGAAATATGAAATGTTGAGACATTCATACATCCATAAAATTAGAATGAAATCCAGAATTCTCTTAAGAAGATTTAACCAAATCAGAAAATAGGTTTCTTTATGTATTTTCAAGTGGGAAAAATTCATCATTATGGTTGCCCATAAAACATATCAAGTGATTATGAAAATAAAAAGAAAATATGACTCCAGAAGTTGCTGTATTCTTTGGGTATTTTATGTGAGAAAACCATATCTGTTTATCTAGAATAAAACTGGCAAGTGTTTTAATGAAATTTTGCCAAAAGCTTTCGTTAACCATAAAATATGAGAGCATAAGAACATGTGCCATGCCTTCTGGGCATAATACTTATAGGAATATAAATCAGGAGTTACTTCAGAAAAGCTGAAAAAAAATTCCATACTAAAGAAGATCAAAGCCAGAGTGCTCCAAGCTGGTTGTGACACAGGTGTGTGTGTGTGTGTGTGTGTGTGTGTGTGTGTGTGTGTGTGTGTGTACTGGCTCTTTCCTGGTCATATAATTTCAGTTCTTAGGGTGGCAGTTGCCAAGAAAGAGCCTGTCTACTCAACAAAGAAAAAAAATATGTTTGAAAAGTGAAGAGGCCACACCTCATGAGCTTGGCCTCCTCATGTCTCTTTTAACCATCTGGCTGTGTCCCATGCTGACTAAGTAGGGCTCATGTGTTTAGCAGGTTGCTTTTCTACCAGTACTTCTAAGAAAAGGTCTACAGAATTAAAACAGCATAGATGCTTGCAACAGATGTTTGGCTTAAGACTCTTTCTCCACTCTCTCCCTCTTTGCTCTATAGAGAAATTATAACTGAATTATAACTATAACTAAAAGAGTTAAAAGTACTGAATGCTGAATCACCCTCATTTGCAACACCCATTTTCTTAATGAATGACTGAAGTTCTCTTGAAGCATGCAGTGATAGAAAAAACAATTACGTTTATGGTTTGTCATTAAGATTTGGGATAGAGTTTAGCTAAAGACTAGTCAAGATGAGCTAACTCAAATGTGCTTCTGCACAGTAAGCATAAAATAAAATAAAATAGAAAATGGTTATTTCTTCCTGTTTGTTGCTGCTTGTTCACCCACCTTCCTGAATATCCTGTTTTGCAGGTCAGGACTTGTGTCAGATGTTTGTGTAGTATGAATTACAGTGCCATTCCTCACTGACCAGAGGGATAAAAGAGAATGGAATGGGCTGTAAGTCTAGCAAACAGCTTTAGGACACCTTAGAATACTCCAAAGATAGGGATACTGAGAGCTGTGGGACGGTTTGGGGAAAGACATGCAGAGACCCACTCTCTTCTGACCACTTGTGAAGAGAACTAGACATTTTTATAGGGAACAATGTTAACCTCTTTCTTTCTGGTCCTTCAAATTTCAAGCAACAAACATAAATGATCATTGGGAAAAAGGAGTCAAACCACAGCTAAAAATTTATCTTCCACTTAAAATCTGTTTAAGCATTGTTTTTTTCAAGAGGCATTTCTGTGTTAGCCATGGCTCCATATCCTCTTCCCATGAATATCAACTTGCATTGGCCATTAGCCACTCCTCCAAAAGATCCCTCTTTGTGGCTACCAGATCAGAAACACAATCACTTCAAGATGTGAAGTGCAAACTCACAGGGTGGAACTGTGTCAGAAAACATCCTGTAACATCCTGTAGCAGTAATGCTGTCCTGACAGGCTTTAAACAAGATTAAATATTCTCTTCCCTCCAACAGCCTAACTTTAGTGCAAAAACTGTCTCATGCGCACGAGCTAATTTGATAAAAATGTGGCTCTTGGTTCAGACTGGCTCTGGATCAAGCCTGCCCTGGTAGGTGAGACAGTGAGGTATAGAGCTATTCAGTGTGGAAGACAGAAATTTGGCTACAAA
This sequence comes from Phylloscopus collybita, assembly GCA_027886175.1. Classification (NCBI taxonomy): domain Eukaryota; kingdom Metazoa; phylum Chordata; class Aves; order Passeriformes; family Phylloscopidae; genus Phylloscopus; species Phylloscopus collybita. The sequence goes on along the minus strand of JAJNNQ010000026.1, from coordinate 24,138,530 downwards.
TATGGTATCACTCAGAAAAGGTGAAAATATTTTGACAGATGATTTTTAGTCCAGAAATCTCAATTTCCATCAAAATGAAAAGTCTCAAGGGAATATGTTGATTTTTAAGGCATTTATCAGCAAGTGTCAAAATATTTGCAGGTTTTATTCTTTACATTTTGACAACATCAAAATATTTTATTTAGATCCAGCAACAATTTTTTTTTAATTTCCTCAGCTAGCTTTTTGACATTCATTTTGACATAGCATAGTAAAATTAGTATTTTCTATAGCGGATAATTTTATATTATGATATGTCAACATAATCATAAACTGCTGTCAAAACATTTTAATGTTTTCCAAGTCTTCATTCCTCCAAGACTTTAAGACATTTGGTTTGCTTTAACTCATGATTAAATAAATGAGAAAATAACATAATTTCTCAGTGAAAAAGAATCCTTTTTTGTAACCTGCTCAAGATTCTGAAACTTTATTTTATAATGCTGTATTTCCAATAGTGTGTCTCACAATAAAATCCTTCTCTATGCAAAAATTACTGGAGAGGATCCCTTATACTGACAGAAATAAAGGAAAGTTCAATGAAAAGATAACTGTTTATCAATATTTTTTCTCTCACACGCATGAAAATACCTCAGATTTGAGGGAAACAGTGGTGGAATAGAAGAGTTCTGCATTTGAGAGAGACAAACTGAAGATGAATTTTGTTTCATTCTAGTTAGCTCAGAAATAGCTGTAACAACAGCTCTGAACTCTGAATCCCTAGTATCCCTATTCCCATCTGTTTTTGAGGTGGGCTCAAAAGATTATGTGAAAGATTATGAAGAGAAGAGTAAAAGTTTATAAAGGAAGACAAAAATATTGCAAATGAATAAAAGAAGACATTTCTGATGACAAGTTGCAGAATTTTAAGTTTTGTTTATTTTTTTACTTTTTATTTTAAAATAACGTGCACTTGTATATTATATGTACAAAAGCAAATATTTTTAAAAGTGTAACCTAAAAGTGTTCCTAACCCAATGAACTCTCTAAAAAAAGCTAAATTTCAGTATTTTCCCATATCCAAAATTTGATAAGCCTTGAGAAGCTGGAGAAAAACAATAGAAAAAAAACCCAAGCAGATATTTTTCAGACTCTTGGTCACTGAAATAGGTATCAAAGTAGAGATATACCTTGAAATTTTTGAACAAAAAAAAGGAAAAAGTGTAAGGATGGTTTGAAGATACAAGTTTAATTTCTCTCTGATTTATTCTTCTTTCAATTTCCAGAAGTGAGGACAAACATTTTAAGAGAAAGTAATCTTCAAGGCAGAGTTGATGATGTACTGTTCATCATGCAAGGGAAAAAAAAAAAAAAAAAAAAAAAGACAAAATTGCACATTCTTGAAAGATGCTAGTCACCATTCTGTTTACATGTCATAGTCCTGGAGATGGTATCTTACAAAATGGGAGGTAAAATCCAGTGACTGAAAATGCAACAGATGGTTTTTCTAAGGAGGAGAAAAATGTTGCAGAGGATTACAACCTGCAAGAAAGACGTTATGTAGGGTGCTATGTCCCCTTTAGATTCATCATACACTTTCCCATGTTCCTTGCTTGCAAACAGGCTGATAACCTCGACCAGTTTGTAGCTGATGGGGCAAATGCCTGCTGTAAGTAACCCGTCTTGTTCATCTACTTGTCAGCTTTCACTATAAAAGATAAAGAAAAAAGAAGGGTTTAGCGACATTTCAGGCCTTGGGCCAGCACACTGACTATTCAAGGAATGTTTCACCATCCAGTAAAACCAGGACTAAAATGGACAAACTTTCCCACAGATTCTGCCAACGTGTTTGAATTCTGCCTATAATAACAGTCCTGCTATTCCCAGTACCAGGCCTTTTGTGAGCAGACAATCTCAGCTCAGTCCAAATTACATAAAGAATAAAAATGTGTACTGAGATGTAAATTTTAAGTTCATTTCCCTTTGTGTTTTTCTCAGATATCTGCACAAACAGTGCTAACCTCCCAAACAGCACAACAAAAGCATATGTCTTTAAAACAAATGGGAACTGCTTGCTACCAGGGAAAAGCAGTCTAATTAGGTAATAATATTTCAGTGTCATGCTGCCACAGGAAAACTAGGCAGTGTTCACAACCCTGCATGAGCTGAGCAGAGGGTTAGTCTGAATGAGATTAAATAAGAGCTATGGGGCAAAAATAGCCTAAGTTGTTCCACCAGAAAAATAAATAGTGAATGAATCCTGAACAATACTGAATAAACCACCTATTTTTTTCATTTGCTGCTTTGAAAATCCACCAATAGCTGCAATGTTTATTGACTGTCTCTTTGCCTTTTACCAGCACTTTGCAGTGTTTCCTGGATGAAGTAAATTTCTGTAAACTTAAGAAAAATATTGAAAAAAATATTACAACGTTAAGCTTTCTTAGTTGCACTCATAAACAGGATTTTTTATTTTGTAATGTGGATTTGGGGTTGCCAGAAATTTCCAGACTGTGCCCTATCAGTTTTATTTCAGTCTATTTATCACCATGGCCTTTTTTCTGTATATTTCAATATAAGAAAATATTTTTGCATGGAGAGATTACCAAGGAGAGAAAACAACATTGAAACAAGAGTGTAATGGGTGGTAGATGTGCTATTGGAATGCAGATCTGAGGTACTATGGTTTCAAACAGGACACTTACATGTCATCCTTCTAGTTCTACACTTATGAAATAGCAGGACAGACCTACAATAGCAACTCACTCAATGTCCTATGCTTGTTTTACTACTGGGAAATAAAGGAAAAAGAGAAATTAACCATTGCTAACTAGAAGGGACTCTGTCCACTATCCAATATGTACATCTCTTCCATTATTTCCAGGATGTAACTGGCAGCTCCTTGCCAAACTTCTGACACTTTGTCCTGGCCTATCACCCTTCCCTGAGAGATGAATGCTGCCTCTTCATGAACATCTCGTCCCTTGCCTGCAAAGAACCATGATCAGCAAGTCTGAGCTGCAGGGAGCTCTTCTGTGTGACGAAAGGCTTGGGGCTGAAGGACTACTTCTCTTCCATGTGTATGCAGTCAAACTAGAGCTGGAAGCTGTCTCTGGAGCTGGGAGAAAAGCACTAGGAACCTGAACTGTGGTAGAAAACCAGGGCACCCTCTGGCATACTGTGGTCTCTTTGCCAGACTGTCCTGCAGGCAGTGGCTCTTTAGTCACCAGAACTCAGATTGATGGGTCCTGTCTCCATCAAGCAAGGCCTGTGGCACACACAGGTGTCTACCTCTTGCTTACTTATGGCCACAGGTTGCACATATCATGAAGACCTTCCTGCTCCCGTTTCCTGTGCCTGGGACACCTTGCTGTAGCTGTAGGCAGACAAACATGGACTGAAGGCTCCTGAAGGTTTTTAGAGGTGAAGCAGGTGACAAGCACAAGGCTTAGATGCTGTCAGGCTCTCTTAATTTCCATTTGGGCCCTGTTCCCAAAGTACCTGGAGCAGACTCAGCTTTCAGTGCCACACACAGCAACACATAAAAAACTTAATTACTTTAACTACAGGCTATGAGAAAAGCAAACAGGATCAAGGATATACCCAACTGTGGCCAAAACGTGCTCTGTGTTCGTCAATACCTACGTACTTTGCGACGAGTGAGGAAAGCAGTCTGGTCAGTGACTCATCCTGTCCAAAGCCTTTCCATCATATTAGAGTCCATTTTCTGTATTTCTTCTGCCCTGATGGAGGGGGTTTCTCCTGGGATACATCCTGGGAGGATGCTTTGAGACCCGGCCTTGACCTTGCCCAAAGGTTTAAACAGATTCATAGCCGAGACTGGCATGTCCCTAGGAGAAGTCTACACAGCTCTGTTCTCTGAAAGTCACTCTTTGTCTCCACAAAACATTGTGCAGTACAGCTACAAGTGGCAGGTATAGATCTGCCTGGGTAGATAAACAGCCTTTTGGAGTGGAAAGGGGGCGGAGACGAAAACTCACTGTTAGAGATGTCTCCCACAAAGGATTTTCTATTAACATTTGATTACATTTCATGGGATTTATTGCTGCAGTGCTCTACAGATAAGATATGCCAAAACATTGGCTGAGGCTTTTCCTAAACATAAATTCTACAGAGTGCAATCAAAGTGTCAATAGCAAGCTCAATCTGTTCTGCATGTCTGTGCTGCAATGTAACTGTCATGGGTTTGATCAAACTTAACAAAATCTGCTGCTTTTCAAGGCAATGAGGGCCTGGGTTTACTCCTCAGGATTTCTGCTAATTTCTTTGAAACTCTTTATTAATTAAATAAATATTGTGGGGGAGGGCAATGAAGAAATCACTAAACAAATTTCCCAGCCTTTTTCAGGCTGTAGTTTTCTGCTATGCTACTCAAAAAACACAAAACCTGGGAGTGGAATTAAATGTTTCAGCTAATTGAGGTGTCATCGCACTGGATGCCTCGCTGTGCTTCCTCAACTGCTGTGGATGAGTTATGGGGAAAAACTGAAGGACCACTTTATTCCCTACTACCACATTCAGCACTACCATATACATGAAAAACATTTTCCATCCTGTAGAAAACTTGGGGCAAAACCTTTGCTTCTGCATCAGGAGTGCCTATCAGCTGTGTTTTTCAAACAGACACGAAATATCAGCATTACTCGGTTTTAGATAGGCACATAACAGTGTATATGCACATAAGTAGGAGAGAAAAAGTATAGTAAAGGAAAATGGATTAAGTAAAGATTAGAATTCTTCAGAGACTCTTGGGAGATTAAAAGGTATAATTTCCCAAAGAAAGGCTCATCTTTACAGGTTGTTTCTGCAATTAATAAAACACTTTCAAGAGCTTTATATGTAACCTGCTACTGCCTTTTAAGATAATCTTAAAGCAGAAGATACTATTTAAACATTGAATTTTCTCCAAACACAGTCAAAATTCCTTGAATTTTCTGAAAGGAACAAAAAGACTGAAGTCCAGCCTGGTTTTACATCTCTAGGGCCATGCATTCTGCCTAATATGAAAAGAGAAACAGAATATGTTCTAACAGCAGATCTAGTACTGAGATATATTCTTCTCCTTTCACAAGATATGCTTGTGGCATATCTTGTGAAAGGAGAGGCAGAAAAGCAAAGAGACATTTTCAAAAATCCACCTCTGGCTCCCTGCCTCAATTCGGTTCCTGCCACAGCCCTGCAGAGATCCAAATGGATCATGAGAGAGATTTTTGCGGCAGCAGACTCACCTTGTACAGCTCAGATGACACAAAAGGAAGCCAAATGATGCTGAGAAATTACTCTGTGGGAGCTTATTGAGCTCAACACTAGTATGTCATCAGCATTTTAAGACACAAGACTCTGATAGTGATTATTATTAATGATATGGAAGACAGTCTAAATAAAACCTAATGATATTTAAAAGGCTTTCTGAAGGATCTTTGGTATGATTCATTATATTTTTATGTTAATCAGGAAGAAAATTTATTTTCAATAAGTAAGTTTTAGCCAGAAAGATGTGATTTATTATTTAAACTACCACAGCCAAATTACAGCTGATAATTTATTAGATAGAAGTATTTAATCTCCCTGAAATGTAAGTATCTTGAGAGATTTTTGTTCATTTTTCTTGCCTAAAATCAAAGAAGGAAACAATTAGAATCAAGTCACTTGGCAAGCTGTGGATTTTCGCAAAATCATTTCATACTCTGATAAGAAAGGAACAATACAATTTCCAAAATAAATCTGATTACTCAGACAATAAAGTGGTATATCAAATTAACTAAGAATGGACAAAAGAAGATTAAATTTGAATGAAATCCTCCTAGTCTCATGCTATTGTTGTCTGTCACTCATATTTAATTCTACAGTTAACAAGATTACAGGTCAATGCCTAGATTTATTCACTGAATTTACTGCTCTTTAATTTTCCCTGTCCAGTGACGACTGAGCATTATACTTGCAGGCATTACTGAACAGTTTGTGTCTGTGACCAGAAATGTTTGTCCCAGCCACGGCACCCCCTTCCATGACTGACATAACTAAGCCAGTAAGATTTATTCCCAGCTTCCTTATTGGTTTACTCTCACTGTGAAAGTCAGGGCTGCACAATGAAAAGGCTGGGGACAAGGGTTCACAATGTGCTAAAAATGAGAAAAGTGTACTGCTCAACAGTACTGTTATATGAATCAAAAATTCTGGTGGGAGATAGGCTTACAGTATTCATGCCATGATACTGTACATCTTTACTCTACAGCTTTCTCTTTCCCCAAGTTGTTTTGTAAATAGCTGCTCAGCATCCTCCCAAGTCCCTAAATGAATAACTCCAGAGGATTTGGGGCAAGACCAGAAAAGGGCTATGAAGTTGATAAGGGGACTAAAGCAATTCTCCCATGAAGGCAGGCTGAGAAAATTGGGGCTCTTCATCCTGGAGAAGAGAAGATTGCGTGGAGATCTTCCAGTATCTGAAGGTGGCCTCCAAGAAAGTCAGAGAGGGACCCTTTGTGAGGAATTGTAGTGATAGGACAAGGAGTAATGGGTGCAAATTGAAAGAGGGGAAATTTAGGTTACATATAAAGAAAGAAGATCTTTATTGTGAAAGTAGTGGTACAATGGCAAAGCTTGTCCAGAGAAGCTGTGGATGCCCCATCCCTAGCAATGTTCAGGGTCAGCTTGGATGGGGCAGTGAGGTTGGAACTAGATGATCTTTAAGGCCACTTCCAACTCAAACCATTCTATGTTTCTATGATTCTAAGGTCCAAAAGTCAAATTTGTGATGCAGAGCAATGTGAGGACAGAAGGAGAAACCTGAGTTGCACTGTCTCCAGAAACTTCAGAGAACTTTAACAGAGTGTACCAGTACCAACTCAAACAGACCTAAGGGCTTCCCCAGATTTTGCTGTCTTGCATTACCCATTAAGGATTGCTCTAGCAGACCTTCAGCAAAAATGACACACCAGTCATTTTCCCTTTCCTTCTAGCTCTTTGCATTTAAATGGTTAACAACCATTTACTCTGTTCCCACACATGCCAACAAACTATCACTTTATTAATTTTTCATGTCATGTCTGCTATCAATCAAATTCATTACACTCTTTGAAGTACACCAATTACCTACTGGATTTCTCTTCTCTTGAGCTGCAAAGTGGGAAAAAATGAATAATGTCTCTAAAAATAACAGAAAAGAAAATTTAATTCAAAACCATTTTCTATTCCAGCCTTACTTCAGACAATATTACTAATAAACTTAAGATGTTGCTTGCTTTTGAAAATTGATTAAAAACGGGAGAAACAGTCTCTTTCCACAAGATCAATAGGTTGCTCTGCCCCGCTCACATGCACTGCAATTACTAAGAAGCTCTTCATTTACTGTATCCTAAGCTGGTTTTATCAAAAATTATTCTTCCTTCAAGTCATGCCATTTATCAATCAAGTACTTCTTTGCTAAGGATATATTGCTTGAACATTTACTCTTTTTTTTTTTTTTTTTTTTTTGTAAACTTCATAACTGTTAAAACTGAATTAAAAGACAGTTATTTGCTGAATAATTTTAGTGTTCGCTCTCCTTCATATCTTCAGGAATTTTTTTGAGAGCTTTAGCCAATATCAAGTTTATAGTCCTCTGGTAGGAAACTTAAATCGTTAGATGTACTAAATAAATATGCCATTTACAAATACATATGATGGGGTGGTTGTTTTCTCCCAAACATCAAACAAAGATGAAGGGCAAACTACATCTCAAGGAAACTGCATGTATCAGCCATAAAATTGCATAGTTTCCCATTGCTTTCATTCTGCTCCCTCCTTATATTATCTTTTATTTTTTTTATATCTCAGTTTTGATTAGTGGATATAGAAAATAGAAGTATTTTTATCTTCTTTAGGGGTTTTTTTTGTGGGTTTGGTTTTGTTTTTCTTTTTTGGCATTTAAAGACAGATTCTCTCTGCTCTAAAAGGTGACCCAATTTCTATATTTGAGCAGCAAAGAAAGCAGACTTCCTTTATAAAACAACTTTGCAGCCATGAGAGGTAATGCTTGCTTCAAAATTAAGTCTGAAAATTGATGCAACCTCCAAAAGATTTGTCATGGCAAGATCTGCTTGTCTCATTTTCTCATCAACAGCCAGATTCACCTCCATGAATGTTTTCTATCCAGAAGGAAAGCATTTGGATAAGTTACTGCTCTGGATTCCTTCCATAATCATCCCAAAGGGATACATAATCATCACAATACAATTGATCCCCTTTGAAAATACAAATCTAAAATAAAATGAGTTGGTTTCTGGAGAGACATCACAGTTGGTTGACCATGGAAGGATCACAGACACCTACATCTGAGACCACTAACAGCAGCAAAATCCATCCCATGTCTGTGCACCACCAACACAGACATTTCACTTTCCCAATAAGGAATTTCTTTCCTCTTTGAATTTAACTTTTTTAAATTTCTCAGCTCAAATGTAAAATTCAGGTACTCTTTTTATTTCTCACTAATGCAAAATATAGTATCCCAGCTCAAGGAGAAAAAGAGAATGACCAGCATGTCCAGAGCATTTCCAGCCTGGGCAAAGGCCAAGGCCAAGGCCAAGACTAAGGTATCTCTGCCACACTTCCCAATGAGCTGCCTGGACTCAGACTGAAAAGGAGATAAAAAGTTCTGGAAAATTTTCTCTTCTGTTGCCTTCCTTTTTACACACCTGATACCTCTGTACTGTTCTGCATCCATACAGTCTTTCAGATCCCTTGCAGCTTTTCCTTGCATCCTGAGGCTTGCAAGCAACCCAGGAGACTACAATGTCATCCTACCAAAACCAGTGCGAACATAAACGTGATCTGTATGTACGTATAAAACTGGTCATCTGACACACACACATATGGCAATGTGGGTTTAAAGAGACAATACCTGTACCCAGTGAGAGATGGTCCCAGTAAGACTTATTTAGGTATCCAGCATTCTTTTACACATCTGACACAGATACTCCCAGTTACAGAACTGTTACTTAAGACCATATACTACATTTAGGGCCCTTCTACTTCATATGTGTGAAGGTCAAATGCACTTTGTCCGTTCACAAACAATTTTGCTAGATCTGTACAAGGTTCTAAAAAGACCTTTTTTACTGATTGCCTCATACCACTAAACCAGAATGGTTTTGAATACTTAGAAATTATATCTTACCCTGTATTTAGCACTTTTGACCAGCAGATCTGTAAGTACTTTAACAATCACTTTTTTGTGCACACAAAGAGAAAAATTTCAGTTCTGAGTTATGCAGCGACATTTCCTATCACAACCTTGGCAGACTCACTTTTTCCCCCTCTCTTCTGTGCTGTGTAAGCAAATAGAAAGAATGGAAATCCAGCAAGTGGAAATGTATTGACTGAGTTTTATTAATTTCATTCCAAATGTTATGGAATGTCTAATGAACTCTCTGAAGCTGAGTTCATTGTCTTTTAGCTGCCTGACATATTTCTCAGCTAATTTAACATTTGTAAACACATACACAAAATGAAATTTTAATGTCATATTTGCATGTAAAATTCTAGATGGACTGTAATCTTGGTTTGTTTAAGAAAACCAAATTCTCTTTGGTGGAGAATAAAAGTACGCGCAAAATAACTTCTTGTAAATAAAATTTAAAAATTAAAAAATAGAGGGAACTCCCCCAGAAACATACAGACAAATAAAAAATAGTGCTAAACTTTCTGATGGGAAAAATGTATGACATTTTTGTGGAGTTCTCACACCATTTATGTGAATTCTTTTTTTTTTAATTGTTCAAATATTATTTATTTTAAGCACTTATTATGTTACATCTCTAATTACCATAAAGGTGAGTAAGTAAAATCCTAAAAGAAATGTCTTCTTTGTGCAGATAAAAAGGGAGCAAACATACATTAATTGCTAGTAGAAAACAGAGTTTATTTAATATTTGTGTGGGAAGGGACGAGACATTAACTTATAAGCAGGCAAGTTTGTTTTTTTTTTGTTGCAAGTCCTGCTGTGGTGCTTGATTTTAAAAATAAGTATATTTTCAGAGGAACAGTATTAGAAAAATCTCAATATGAATAGAAATGTAAGAGCTTCTAATTTTCTACTGGCTGACATGGTTCACAATGGTTGAAGGAGTATCATATAAGGGGAGAAACCTTGCCCTAAACGAGCACACATGGTTCATAGACTTTCTGGTCAGCTGCTACAACTAGATTTCACATCTCAAGATTTCAGTGCCTCTTAAGACAGGTTAAAGATGGTAAATATGAGTTCCTAAATTGATATGTCTTACAGAAGCAGTGACAAAGAGAATTCAAAAATGAGAACAAATGTAAATATTTATGGCCTATTTCAAAAGTGCTAACCCACAAGTTTGTAATTTGACAGCAAGGCCTGGAAAATAAAAAGTGAACAATGATAATAAGTACCTATGATCAAAAGTATCATAAGCCATGATAAGTATCTCTGAAAGAGAAGATTTACTGCGCAATTTGTTTATTCTACCACACAAGATTAGGATGGGGTACAAAATCAGTAACAGCAAAAATTGCACATAAACAAGAAAAAGAAGGTACCTGCCCCATTACCCCTGGGAAGCAAAATGCAAAACAATATCTTGTTTTGCTGGGTGCAACTTTTGCCTTTTGCATAATTTTCAGAAAAGGTACTTTAAGAATAAATCTCTGAGGTTTCCTTTTATGTCTCTTTTAGTAACTTTTGAGTGAAGGGATCTGAAACATGAAGTTACAAGCAATATATTTAGCTTCTGCAATGTAAGCTGTACAGCTCAAATCTTTTTCTCTTCCACACAGTATTATACCTGTGAGCTAATGAAATTTCTATAGTTGTAATAAGACAAAGTGACAGTCTTACTAAAAAAAAAAATACTAAGTATGCCACACAACTAAGCTTGTGAATGAGGTAGCACCAACACAAAATCAATTCTGATTCATCCACCGAAGGGAATCACCCTAATCTTACCAAAAAAGGATGCTTACAAACCACCTGGACTAAAGTAGAAAGGCAACTAAACAAAAGCCAGCTGACTTCCTGACTTCTGCCGCTGGGCATGAGTCACCCATCAACATCTGTGCAAGAGCAGATGTGCTCAGCCTCAGCCAGAGGGTGATCAGGCTGATCTGCCAAATCCCCAAAGTACCATAATCCTTTAGACCTCCTGGGAGAATGCGTCATTCACTCAAACAGCCCCGAATCACACACAAAGTGCTATTCTTCCAGCCAAGCAGCTGCTGAGAGCTCACGTATGGACCTTGTAGTTTTCTCTCTGGGAGTTATCTTTTGTGAAATTCTTCAGCTGAACTGAGAACTCTGTCACCCTCCTGAGAACCCTCAGGTTTCATTGCAAAGGCAGGACTTTTCTATTCACTCCAGGAGTGGAGATGTGAATATTTCAGCCTGAAGAGGTCAGGGGACCCATATTCTTCCCTTTCAGAATGCCTGTCTGACTACGGGTGGTGCTATTTCCTTCGCGTAATAGGAGAGCCCTGCTCAGTAAGGCCTTACCCTCCAACAAGGGACTGCGGCATCTGTTTTCCAAGTGTACAGAAATGTCTAATGAGCTGCTGACCTCAAACACCTACACCCTGCGAGGTGTGATGTTTCAGCTGTTTCTGATGGCCAGCCCTAGATGCATTCCCACACGAGCAGCCCTCTGTGGCTAACCCTCTGAGGCACGGGGCTCCTCCTCCCACTGCAGTCAGAAACCAGGAAGAGCCTCTTTGCTATCTTAATGTCTTCAGGCAAAGCACGAAATATCTTCGCTTCCAGAAGTCAAACAGGCAATGTCTGCAATCTTAAGACACTAAATTTAACCTATAGCTATTTCTCACTGATATTCATGTTCTTCACCCACAAATACTTTAAATAGCAAGGGTGCAAGGGTTTGGGCAGTCTTCTGGGACATTAGAAGGACATCAATGCTGTCATTCCTACCACTTGTGTACTCACTCCTTCTGACAAAAGGAGCAGGTTCAACATGAGATGTGGACAGAAACAGGTTTGGTTTGTTGTTCTGCTCAAAGATGAGGTGAGCAAGAGGTAGCTCTGGGCAGCCCCAATTATACCACATACATACCTTTTCCTGTGTTTTGACCTCTCTGTTCTTGCCCTCCTTTTGTCATCTCTGACCTTACACAAATAAATTACTACAATTATTTCTTCTGCCTTACTCCCAGTTTTGCTGCATCTGTACCCAAATTTGGTGGGTTTGATACCACTATCTAGACATTCCTGGTTTTCTATGATGTTTCTGATATGGTTACCAGACAGTGCTAGCTTTGCACAAATTCTGCCCAACAGGTCACTCATGTTTCCCTCTAATTATGCAGACTTTTCTTAAGCAACTCTCCTTTAAACCTCTGTGAAATCCAACCTCCCTTTACAGTGCTATCTCTAACCTTTGTCAGATTCATGCATTGTTACCAGTCACATCCAGAAATTCCAGCGATGTCTTGTCCAATAGATTGTCACTTCCTTTCCAGTTATCTTCACCTGGGGTCAGGATCCCATCACCTGTCTGCATCACTGACATCATTGAGGTGTCCCTTGGCCTGCCAGGTGAATGTTGAATTGATCCAGCCAAACAAGAAAGAAGTTGAACTAGTTCTACATGTGGGAAGAACAGAGAGGTTCAGGTGTGGAGCATCTATATAGTGTTTTGCCACATGCAAATCTACAGCCTAAAGGAGGAAGGCTCAGACTTTTATTATAGATTTTAGGAACAGGATTCATCTCAAATAATATGAGCTGTCTAAAATGTATGTAACAAAGCATCTGCATTTTGTTCTGAACTCAACTCAAAAAAGCAACAAAGAAAGTTAGAATATTTTCCCTTGACTGATCAAAAATATGTTTTTTCTCTGGAAGTTGCAGTTCTCTGTAAAGCAATGCTACCCATTGTATCAATTCCATCAGCTGATTTTGTCACTCTCTTCCTTTTTTTTCTTTTTCTCTTCCTACCACCATATGAAAATATTAGATGAGTTTTAAAAAAGACAGAATTGGGACCAAAATCTGGGGCATTAATCTGCATTCCTTATTTCCAGCACTGAAGACAAAGAGAAGTGCATAGGAAGTGATGGCTGTTTACTAGCTTTGACTGACAGAGCTATTGCCTTCTTGCAGTTTTGTAGGTGAAGTCATCATGCTGAGTGTAATTTTTGGGACAGATGGTGGAATTGGGACAGACAACAAAGAACAGATGGCCAGTGAGAAGTACCAGAATAAAAACATGTGGTTTGGAGCTAGACAGCTTACTCCTTTCACATTAAACAGTTCAAGTGTTAATCTCTTTAATTCAAAATGCAGATTTTCTATGAAAATCTTATAAAAGCTGCAGGTAGTACCATTCAAATGTTTGAGATCAGCATTTTGTCTCAAGCTTACTGAGGGAAATTTTATTTTTTTTAATTAAAATACTCGTTGAAAGTGGTGAAATAATGTTGAAGGATAGGTATTGGTTTTTTCAGGGATATACAGAAAACTTTAAAATAGTTTCTACTCTTCCCATTTGTTCTGCTACAAAAGACTACTTTCATAGCTAAAGGTGAAGAGAAGAGGTCATCTTCATTTGCTTCTGAGACTGAGACAACCAGCATTAAGAGACATATCTGAAATCCAGCCTTATCCATTTCAGATCAGTTAGAGCACCACATAAAGAATACAATCAGGGTGCATTAGAGTGAAATCACTGTGTCATTCAGGTACAAATTTAGAAGGTATTTTGTGATTGGTGCATCTCAATGAGCTTGATATTAAAGCAGTATGGGATGAGATAAGATGTGTATGGGCCAGAATAAAAGCTCTTCTTCAAAGAGGATGTTTAACAATCCTTTTACTCTTACAAATACAAATTCAGTAAAAGCACACTGATTTTCATGAGTTGAATTTATACATCAGTGACTCCTCAATAATTCTGGTCACAGAAGTTTTAAGGAAGTAACCATTCCCTTTTTTTTTTTTTTTTTTTTTTTTTTTTTTTTTTTTTTTTTTTTTTTTTTTAACCTGAGAAATCTTTGAGGATCTCTATTGGAGTAAGCTGCAGAGAGCAATAATATGTCTTTCAAAGTTCTCAGTATTTTATATTCTTATAAAATAAATTTCATAAAATGCAGCTTTGATCTTATTTGCACTGCTACTTTTTCATTTACTTATTTGAACTGGCATACTTTATGTGTTCCAGTTGACTTACTGATCTTAGTGTAGATTAAATTATCAGAGTCAGAAATGGTGTTTTTAAATGGCACAACCAACTTCTGATTACTAGTTTTAATGAAATAATCAGGGGATTCATTCAAAACAGTATGAGTTGAAGAGAACTGGAGAGAAAAAATTCCAAAAACTAGCATATCTAAATTTACTGACTCTCAGGCCAAAGTGAAGAAACCTAATTAACACTATCAAGGTTATTATTTCAAACAGCAGCTGTTTCCTTTTGAACTTCCCTTGTGCTTAGCTGAGTGGGCTAGAGCATGGTTTTAACAAAACCAAGGTCATGGGTTCAATCTCTGTATGGGCCATTCATGTAAAAGTTAGGCTTGATGACCCTTGTGGGTCTCTGAGCAGAGAATATTCTGTGAAAACTGTGTTCTGCACACAAAAGACAAAAATTATAGTTGTGTTGCTGGAACCAGTGTATGTTCTGGGTGCTAAGATACTGGCAGATTTTTAGTTTTAGTTTCAATCTAGGTTCCTCAAGTACTGATCCACTTCTGTAAACTTCCTTAAATCCTTTTTTTGATATATGGGCCATTTTATAAAAGACTGATACACTGCTTCTCTGATTCAATACCGTATGTGTCATGTAATACAATGCCTGCTTGGTTTGTAAGGACAACAGTGAAACGTGAAAAGGCTTGGAGAAAGAACTTCTGTGTTATATAAGCCTAAAACTATGTAAGAAATTCAGCCTTCAGAAATCAAGAATTCTTGTTCAAGATCTAAAACCATCACAGCAGATTCTCTCCTCCAATGTCACAGCACGGAGTCCAGTTCAAGACAAACTAAAGGTTCTGTACATAAATATATGTTCTTTGGCTGAGAAATGATGAAGAAGATGTGGCCTCTACCTTTTTTCTCCCCTATCAGGATTCAGCCCACCCTTTTCCCTCCTTTTTCTCCAGCTGGCATCATTCTGAAGAGTGCTCAAACAGCAGCTGTTGCCAGATTGCAATCTCTGTGCCCCCTAAACTTTCCTAAAGTCTCCAGAGATGTCATAGACACATTTTCTACATAGGAATTATAAATTTTGCTGAAGATTCTCCCCATACTGCATTGAATACTAAGTGTCTGAAATCTCCTTGATGTGCAGCCAGCATAACTAAAACAGGTACATCTGAACAGTGGGAGGAGGCAAGCTGACTACGACAGAGGTGATTTCTGTAAATCCACTGTTCTACATGATTCCACAGCAGGCAGATAACATGAGGCAGTTAACATTGTTATACAACTTGCCTAGAAGCACCCCTCTGTTTTGCAACTTGTTACCGAAACTGCTATCAACAACTGTTATACAAATTTCTCATCAATAAAAATAGGCACGAGTTGTCCATTTATTCCAGCTTCAGGAAAACTGTGATTATGCCAGCTAACCTGTGCACAGGGTATGTTTTATTGAGGAGTCTGAACAGATGCCAATTACTCCTAACTTTAATGATGACGTAGAGAAATACTGTTATTATTTTGCATGCGGCAGAACTGAGAAAATAAATTGAATGTTCAAGGCTACTCAGAATGGAAATGACTAGATAAAAGCATTACTTAAACTTTCCATGGACTTAGCTGTTATACCATGATATCTAGATTGAGTTTGACGTGATTATTTCTATTAGAAAGCTCTCCTGTAAATTAATGGGAAGTTTTAAACATAAGAAGAAATGTTTGCTGTCTTCAGACTATCAGGTTACACAGTTGATTCAGCTGTTGAAAATTTAGCTAAATAAGTAACTATTAGTAGTCATCCTGCCCTTGGATGGCATACAGAACAGTTTATTTTCTTTGCTACAGCACCTTTTAGATCGTGTTAACCCTGCCAACACTTCTGTCTTTCCCACTACGTCAGCATGTGTCAGTCTGAGTCTAGAGCTTTCTCATGAGTTAGCCACACACAGTATTTTTTAACTTGATTATATCTGCATTCACCATCCGTGTTAAACATCATTCCACACTGAGGGCACCTCAATAACAGCACAGCAGCAATGTCTTAATATTATTTAAGTAACTCTTCACCCTCAGGATCTATTGATTCATATCTGGTTTTTATATTCAAATGGGAAGAGAGGAGTCATCTTTTTCAGATCGTCCCCAGAACCTCTCTCTGACTTGTTACAGTTCACAGGAATCACCAATGTAAAGTGAAACCAAAGGAGCTGTTGGCCTTTGGCAACTGTTCTTCCGTGTCTCACGTGAGGCTCTGGCATGAATGCACTTTGTGTGGAATGCTGAGGCTGGTTGGCAGATTTTTCTTTCCTCTCAGGAGGAGCAGGCAACTGTTTCCAATTCCCCTGGCTCCTCTCTGACACGCATTGGCCATTAAACTCCCAGCCTTTCAAGAGTGCAATCCTGAGGCCTCTACCTTGACATCTGACGATCCATGCAGTGAGGATTTGTGGCAGTATGCGCTACCAGCTGGGAAAGACTCCGCCTGCCTCCATATCGACACTGTAACTTCTGTACCAGTACTATTTCTCTTCCTTATTTCTAGAGGTCTAAATGCAATAAAGCTTCTTTGGTGTCTTCAGGGTGTTTTCCCTGCATATTTCCCACTTGCTTCTTGAGTTCAGGCAAGAGCATCCTTCATGTTAGCTGTTTTCTGGTTTTCACAACCAGCGACACATTTCTTTCAAGTAGGGGCTGGAACTTGACAAAAATTATCCTGGCTCAAAGTTACCATCTGGGAACAGAACATACACATGCAAAACATAGGCAAAACTGACAGTGAGACTGCAATAGTATCTTGGTATTTTGTGGTTCTACCTTCCCTTACTCATACAAACTCTTCAAAGTTTTCTTGCCTGAACTCTCCCGTAACACCTGCTTTTTTGCTGAACTTTACTTGTTCACACTTGTATTGAAGCTTCATTTTAAACCTCTTTTCACTTAGGTCATCCTGCCCCCACGTTAATCACAGTACTGCTAAAGGCCAACAACTAAAGTAGAAAATTTAGATACCCTGTGCCTTCCCAAAAAGTAAACCTTTAGACTCACTCATGAGACAGTCCCCAGGCAAGCCAAACACTATTACTTAATAAGGCAAACTCAACTCTAAGAAATTAGATTTCAATTCATCGTTTCTTTGTTTTTTGGGTCCCTACAAACTTTTTCAGTATCTTAATCCTATGGGGGAAGATTTCATCTTCACTTTGATCTATTTTCCTGAATAAAGTGTTATATGTTCATATATGTAAAATCTTCCTTAAATATTAATTAAAAGAGAGATGTGTGCAATTACTCAACTTCATTTCCTCTTTATTGCACTACTCTCATGGGTAAGAAGACACAAAATAAAGCCAGAGTGGGAAAGAGGTTTTGATCTCTTGAGAAGAGCTGTTGATAAAAGCTGCAAAATGAGGACTGAAAAAAAAAAAAAAGCTACCGTATGTGCTGATAAAGCACAAGAAAGATTTATTGGGAACTAGTTACACAAACTGAATAAGAGGGTTTTTGTCTGGACTGACAACTAATTGACATGAATTAGATTACGAGATAGCTGCCACAAAACCTCTATAGCCAGAACTGCTAACAAAAATACCATTAGAGGAAAGTGGCACAGACAATCAGCAAAAAAAAAAAAAAAAAAAAAAAAAAAAAAAAAAAAAAAAAAAAAAAAAAAAGTGTGTTACTTTGTGTCCAACAGCTTTTAAAAGGCCAACATGGCTCTCCCTGAGTGGAATCCAGTCCAAAAATGCAGTGAACAAGTTTGTCACGGGAAAACATGAGAATTATTTACATCTGTGGTACTGCCATGGCTGGCCAAATTCCTCTCTACAAGGACTGGGCTGCATTTACAAAAAGAAACATACTTTTTAACTGTCCAAAAACAGGGTCAGATGAGGTCGTAGTGACAAACACATGTGAGTGTGGGGTGTCACAGCTCTCTGCCACTGTGGTGCACAGACTATAGAGCACACAGCAGCCCTGGGGAGGGGCAGAATCCTCCTTTGCCTTCACGTAATTACAAAGCAGTGAAATTCTCATGTCTGGAAACAAATGCATAACTTATCATCCACACCTTCATATTGTAACAGAATAAATTAACCCAGATGGAAGCCATACCTGCAAGGACATCAATATTTTAATCTATACTACAAATGTATGCTTTGCTTAGAAGAAACAGAACAGGCTTGATAGTAGAATTGGGTTTTTTTGTATGTTTTGCATATTTTATAAAGCCTAACACGAATTTCAAATGTCTTCAAATTCCTTCAACATAAATTCTTGATCTCAGTGTTCAACAGTGGTCTGTTTTCTAGTATTTCATGACAGCTGATTTTATAAGCTCAAAAAGGAGTGTGAAGTTAACCTTCACTCAGTTGATTACAATATTCAGAATGGTTCAGAAGCAGCAAGACACTCAAACACTAATGCTAAAGGCTTAGTTTTGCTTTATAGACTGGGGTATATGCTAAAAGATGGACCTGAAACATGTCTTCACCAAAGTCTTCTTCCCTCCCTCCCTCTTTTCTCCAGCATTTTCAGACAGCTTTCAGAAATATTGTAACTATTCAAGAAATAAACAATCAAAGCACCTTGAAACCAAAGATGATCTTTTTTTCTTAAAATATCATCTGAAAAACTCTGAAGCCAATAAACCACAGAGCACAAAAGATGCTTTTCTCTTCATTTATCCTGCTGCCCTACTTCATGTGTGTTCCCTGAAGTGAGATAAGAATAAAGTTGCAGCTGGAAGCTACAGAATCTGCAGTGGTGAATTGGTGGGGTTTACCATGTACTTCAATAGGACCAGAATATCTTTCTGAGTGCAGACTTTGAAAGTCCAGAAAGCTTAATTACCCAAACTGAGAAAAATATGGGGGTGAAAAAAAGAGGAAAATTTTCACCAGAAGATGCTTTAATGTAAGTGAATCAAGCTAAAGCTTTTCTTACTGAAACCTAAATTACTACTAAACTCACAAGGAAGAAACATTTCCAGCATATTCTGTCTTTGACACCACTTTTAAATTGATTCGTTGATGTGAATATGTTGTATCAGGACAATTGTGTTGATACTGGCTCTAAATAGTTTCTTTTTGTTTAGTTTTGTTTTTGTAAACCAGAAATCAATTGCACATAGATAGGAAAAAGCAAATGAAATACATTTTTTGTTATGCTTTTACGACAAAGTTGGTTTTGGCATTCTAATTTCAGTTAAAGTATGAATAAATATACGTCATCTATTTTTGGACTTGAGTTGTGCTAATAGCCAATTTTAAATCAGGGCCCAGCCTCAACTATACAGATGGGATCTTAAAACACTCCTCTTTTGTGATATAGGCTCCCCCATAACAGTCCATTCAGGGGCAGGGAACTCAGAGCAGAACAGTTGTTTCATGCAACCTCTTACTTTCTCATAATCAAAAAGACATTGAAACATTTCAGCAGTGCAACTAGAAGAGCAGAAGCTGTTTGGAAAGAAAGCAAATGTAAAACAAGGATCTTTTCAATCTATTTCCCACATGATTTATCAACTTATACCTGTGTGCAACTGATTCACTTTCAGTGGTGGGTGCTCAGGGCGGGATGTGCTGCAGCCCTGCCTATCCCCACCACTGCAGGCAGGACTCTCCTCCCCGTCTGTTTTGTGGCTCCCTCCCAGGTGTGCAACAGTAAGGGAAGTTGTGGTTGGCTGATGAAGAGAGCACTGATAGCTGCAGACCGTAGGGCTTCATGCCTAAATATTGCTTTCTTGTTCACCAGCATGGTACAGCACTTAAATGATCATGGCATTCATAAAAAGCTACCAGTAAGAAGTTGTACTAAGGAGGGAGAGAGCCTTCCCACAAATGTCAAAGGAAGGTACAGAACAACCAAGGAAGGAGTCAAGTGTCTTGCACGGTGAAAGAAAATTACTGGGAAATGTCCAGTATGTGGACCTACAAAGCTATGAGAAACTGAGGTGGACATACAGCATTTCTCTGGAATGTTCAAAGAACCACCCCCAGAGAACATATGAAATTATGCAGAAGTTATTTTTCCTTTTATAGGTAACATCTGACATTAATCAAGCCTAGTGCAGGCATTTACATACTTCTAGCCCTATGACCTGCATACCAACTCCACACAGGACTGAGGGCCTCTGGACTGGGCAAGTGAGGACTGGGTAGTCCAGAAGCAGGGAATGAGAATGTCTCTGCAAAGAGTTTCACTTCTCTAGAGCAGGACAGCACTGGGCTGAGGGAAAGGCTTCCTTGGAGGAGTTCAAGCAATGCCAGCCTAGCAGCCTAATTGTTCCTTTGATGACACCATCCCACAGCTGAGGTTTCAGAGTATTCATAAGACCAGAATCAAGAGAGTCCCGCTGCCAGCAATATGGTACAGACCCAGCATGGAACTTGCACCTGGATCCAGCCCCAAAAGTCCAAGATTTGCAGGTTGGACATGTCTGTGAAGTGCCTGTAATGAGAGAAAAGAGAGATCTGTGGTTAAGCTGGTAGTCAGGGACTCAGAAATTCCAAATTCTCCCACAGCCTTCTCATTTGATCTTGAGCAATTCACTTTGTCAGTCTGTCCTCTGGTTCCACAGTAAACACAGAAAGATGAATTTTTTTTTTAACCTGGTCACCTGGTTTTCCAGAGCCCAAGGTCTTCAAAGATGCTCTTCAGAAGTTTTCCCACTGCAGGTATGTGGTGTCTTCGTATTCAGGAGAGTGACTGAGGCTTTCAGGTACTACCATACCATAAAAACATAGTAGTTGCTGAAACCTAAAAGATCACACTGAAAGTGGAGCTAAGATGACATAAGTTAATGGTCAAGAAGCTTTTTCAGAAAAGTAAATATTCCAGAAGATATATAACTTGTTTTTTCTTAAACTAAGTATTATCTCTTTCCAGTTTTGAGAGGATTAAATGTGGGTTCTAAAAATTTTAAATATTTACAGACAGACTGCCTGAGAGAGGAACAAAATGCATGTACACAGGAGTCCTTCAAACATTATGCTTCAGTAATATCTCTACTGAATTATCATCTGGAAACCTACAAATAAAATCAGGGCTTGGCAATACTGTGTACAAGACTTTGTAACAAGGACATTCTTGTATGTCAAAAGTGAAGCACTTCTGTCTCTGTTTGTCAAGGCCTTTCAAAACTTGTGATAACTCCAGCAGAATGTAGCTCTTCTTATCCCCTGATTCAAAGAGGTTTTTATTGCAGACTCAGCAATGTAGAGCCGGGACTTACAGCTGAGAATTCTCATTTTATTCACCAGAGAACAATGGGAGAGACATTTTAGACACACTTAAAGATAGGAAAGAAATTCTCTGCACATGCTGTGGTTTTCATTGGTTGTAAATATTTCCAGTGCAAGTGTAACTGTTAAGTATAAAAAAGATCTTACATAGAATTTTAACACCTTTACAAATGAAAGAGGCATGTATTTCCTCTCCTGGTTTTTCTTATTTAGTTTTTTATCTATTTTGCCTTTACCATTATGAACCTCTCAGATAATTTACACTGAAAACTACACTTCTCTGAAGGCTAGTGTCAATATAAATACGAGTAGTTAATTTTTTTTATTCCTGAGCTTTTCAGTATCACAGAAGCTGATGAGTGCATCTAGATATTGCAGCAAAGCTGGATATGGTGTTTCAAGCACTTGGAATTATTTTAGCCTCAAATTGCACTTCTCTGTATTAAATCATTTGAGGTCATCCATAAACACCCATGTGTTTAAATCAGATTATTCACTTCCTATGCCTTCCTTAGTATTGACAAAGAATTTCACATGTTCCACTCACAAAGATTGCAGCATTCCCTCATCTATTTCATGGAAACTTTATCAGTGTTCAAAGCCCTAGACCAAACCCCACTGGGTTTGCAAATCTAGCTACAACTCAATCAGTTGAGAATCCTTTTGCTGAGGCAAAAAAACCAGGGACTCCTTACTGAAAGGTCAATAATCCTGGCTTTGATTTCTGTCCTCTACAGTTGTACACAAGTGAAGAAGAAAGAAAGAAGTACTGAAGAAAGAGAGGGCTGAAAAAAGATGTAACTCCATCAATTCAAATCCATCCTACTTGTGTTTTGACAGAATTGTCAATGCTAGGAATTACCTCAATAATTAGTCCAATCTTGTCCAGAAAAACTTAAGAATTGAGGACCTACAGCTGGAAACTTGCCTCTTTTTTTTTCCTTTTTTTTTTTCTTTTTTTCTTTTTTTTTTTTTTTCTTTTTTTTTTTTTTCTTTTTTTTCTTTTTTTTGTTTTCTTTTTCTTTTTTCCCCTAGACATGGTTAGTCTATGTAAATCTGCACCATTTTCTATAAATCCTCACATATAATGTAAAGGAAATAATCTGTGCTACCATATCTGTGACCTATTTTTTTGTCCTCTTAATGCATCTTAATAAAAAGAAGGCACACCAGAGGAGAAATAGGACCCTACTGGATTCTTCAAGGACTGCAAATGCTTCATTTAAGGATTTATCTTTTCAAGAAAACAGTACTCATTGTTCCTTCTGAGCTGTCCTGGTCAAGAACAGGAGGTGGCAGGAAATCATTAGGCAAAGGATACATATGGGTCATAGGTGGTATTTTTGAACTATTATTTTAAAATACTTTGAACTATTTTGAAAACATTTTGGGGAGCTAAAGTACAATTGTGTGCAAGATTCCCTAGGTTGACAGATAGCAGCCTGCTTCCTCCCCCTTCCCATTTAGGCACTGACAACCATCTCCTTGGATCATTACTCAGTCTCGCCTGTTTTCTATGTCAGCATCAAAAGCCTCCTCTTTGCTCAATTTTCCTCTGTAGAACTTCCTATTATCACATCACTAAAACAAGATCACTGACAGCCAAACTGCCCAAATACTGCTATGAATACCACTCTTTTATCTGTTTAATCCTGCTATGGAAAATAATACATTGAGGCCATTTTAATAAGCACCTTTGTGGTCAGACTGTGTCTTTCAAAAGGATAATCAAATTATTCATTGGTAATACATTTTATAATAAAATTTCTATATTTTGGAATAGTGCATAGACCCATGGAATTTTGTCAAGATGCTGACTCAATAATTATATCAAGCAAGCAATAACTCTACCAAATGTATGCAATCTATAGGATAGATTGCATTGTTTACCACAGTTCTTTCTAACTAAATGTCTCTATTGCATGACCCTTTCTTCATCCCATTCAGATAATGCAGACTTTTACACTACAGAAAAATAGGTACAAAATCTTGCAAGGTACTGTGATTTCTCTAGATGCAGAACTCTTCTTATTAAGAAACTATGCCTCTCTAAATATCTGTATGAACAAATCTCTGCTTGTCTGAATATTTTAGAGATGAGGAGAAGGAGGAAAGGATATGGTATAATCACTGCAATCAATAGGCCTCAGTGTTTCAGAAAAACCCTCAGCTTCATCTACCCAGCCTTCCTTTGAAGCTGTATGTTTTACAAGTACAGGAAGATTCCATTTCTTAGTCAATATTCCAAAAGACTCTTTCAAAGCACACACCATAGTGCCTTTGGAGGCAAAAAGTTACATCTCTCTGCTACTTGGTAGAGGTTGGGGTTGTCAAAGAAGAGTGGATTGGAAATTGTACCATAAGCTTCAATGACAATCATAACAAAAGGGTTGGAGAAGAACCTCCCTGGATTTTATAACATATTTTGTGGGATCAAGACCTGCAGTGGTGAAGAATGTCCATAGCTTTTAACTGCTGAACATCATTAATTTCAACCTGGAAGTAACTAGAATGAACAAACAAAGAATCCCACGAGGGTACTTCCATAGTTTGCAGAGTTGAAGAGTAGAACAAGGCAGATTACCTTAGTGTGAGCAATACTCATGATCAGGAATTCTCCTTCCTCAGGAATTCATCCTGCAGTGCAGCACAAGCACAATCTCCGGCTGGAGTCCTCCGCACTTTGTTGTTCTACAAATACAGTTATTTGCAGAAAAGAAGGCACTCTCTGAATACATAAGTAAATGTAAAAATATACAAGAGATGTCACAAAATAGGAAATTGTTTAAAATGGACAACAGTTCCAATGGCCAGACTGTGCAATTATTTGAGCAGTCTCCCCAGTTGTAGCATATGTATCACATTTGTTGCTGCACACAAACTTGAAGTGTAGCATCACTCCATAGCCTGATTCCCAGCTGTGGAAGAAATCAGTTCAAACCTGTCCCACATCTTCCTCTCTGCCAGTCAGATGCAAGAAGACTCCAGGAGAAGGACCAGTCTGCTGCCATACCCCTCAAAGGGCATATTTTTTTCATCTTGGTAGATACATCTGTGCACAGGGTAATGTACCAATTGCCCCTGAGCAACATGGGAGCTTGGAGAGTGATGGATAAATATCAGCAAATCTCATGACTCACCTCCCTGAAGCAGGAATGAAAAAGGTAAGGAACCCTTTAGAGAAAGCCTAGCCCTGTATTTCAAGTCTATCATATCTCTTTCAGAAATCAAGGAGTATATCTTTCCCACAAGCCTACCGAAGTGCCTACCCTCACAGATGAGAGACTCTCTGCCCTCCTGTCTGCATGGCTTGTGAAAGGAGCACAGTCTGAGCAGGACTTTGCCATTACCACATCAAAGGGTGAATAGACTCTCATACCTGCATATTTATATGCTTCCAATCCTTCAAAACTATTTACATTTCCAAGCCTCTATAAAATAATAGTTTTACACTGGCTTTGCATGAATGACAATAATAAATAGTCATTTCTATCACTATGTGTTTTAAAATATAACCTATAGCACATGAACAATGTGCCTGGTTACATTTTCAGACATTACTACCAGCATATCTTTTACATTGTTCAAGCAAGATGTGAAAAACATGTGAAAACTTTAAAAGCTCACATTGAATTACTTGATTTATGTTCTTCCACATACATTAATTTTTAGTACTATGTAAATATTTCTATTGGCATAGTATTCTCTGCTCTGGAGAATTAAATGGATTCACAAATTGTTACAATATCCCTCTGTTAATTTAGTTCTTTCACAGTATATATTAATGGATGTCTATTTAGTAAGAAAAGATTAAAAACAATTGTAGCTTGGAAATTGGAAAAAGATCTGTAGCCATTACAGCATTGAAATACTGAAAAAAAACTTCAGATAGGTTTTTAGTCTGACTACTCATAGTCTTTCATCAGGTTTTATGGAGGGTACTGTGCACATACAGTGACATTGGCTGCAAAACATGGGTCTTGACCCAATGATCCAAATAGATCCCTTCTGCATCTATGCTCCAGTAAAAATCCTGTTAAATGAACAATAGCAGCAAAAAGCAGGGTTGAAGGTATCTCTGTCTTTTTTTACTGCATATGAAACTCCTTATAAATAACTAAACATTCTGAGACAAATATTGATGGTTTCAGTGAAAATAGAATTTAAGGTATTTTATGAAAGAGCAGCCTTTTTCTCCAAGCAAAGAATAAGCAGATAATGTTTGTTAAACCTTTCTACTCAACATAACAAAGTTTTTGCCCTTCTGGTTTAGTTTAATTTTTGTGATTTCTACCAAACAGGATGAGCTCAAAGCAGTCAAGCATGTATAAAGGTTAAAACACCCTTGAAAGACTACCCTGTTCTTGCTTATACTCTCCTCCCACAACTCACAAGCCCTGCCTCTTAGCCTCTTTAGTACTGGTTTTAGGTGTCCAGGATCTCTGCATATTCCTTTTAAGTTTCTGAAGGGGAAAATGAAAGTGTCAGAGAGGAACCAGGCTGTGGAGAACCTTGCAAACAGACAGGGTATTTTTTCAAATATTTATTTTTCTCATCTTGAGGCCTCTGGGTATGTTTGATTTAAGGCACTGAAAGAGCAATCATTCCAGTGGATAGGAACTTTTTTACTAAGCAAACAAACTCAAGGATTGGAACATCAGAACCCTAAAAGTGCTCATGTTGCATCACACTTGGTGTTAGCTAAAAGTTTCCTGCTAACCAGCTCAAACGAGTTTCCAAGTCTGCTGAACAATCTTGTAGATATTTTTGTGACATTTTACTAGCAGATCTGATACACAAATGGATCTCATAAGAAAGTGGGTGCTGATTTCTAGTGATAACTTTTGCTAGGTTGAGAGACATCTGCAAATATTATCTATTGACTTATTTTTGTACAAAACCTGCTCTGCATACACACATGCTTTGTTCAAATAAAAGCTATTGAGACATATGTATTCAGACCTTGTTTGCAGAATTGTGCAAGTGGCTTTTTAAAGGCTAAATAAAGGTCTTTGCATACAGTGGGCACATGAAAATGTCCTGAGGGACTACATGATGTGTTTTAGCAACACCACGCCAAGAAAAAGCAACTGTAGCCTACAGCAAAAACCCTTTTGAATAATTTATCTGGAAGATCATTGAGAAAAATAAGTGGGAAGCATGTGAAAAAAATCCCATAAAAGCTCCCTGTTAAGGGAATGAAAGCATAGTTGTTCCAGGAGCAAAAATGACACTGGTGCCCTCCAGTAACATTGAAGACATTGAAATCCATGGTCCACAATGTCAAAAATATTTAATATATTCTGGTTTTATTTTGTAAGGAAGAGACGTTTCAGAGGTATGGTATACCAAACTCTTACATAGAAACAGAGGCAGGATTCCTTCACTTTCCATTGATATTAAAAGCTAGCAGGATGAGTTTATTAAAGCTCAGGCTCCCTAAAACTGTTGAACCTTCACATCATCAGTTGCCATCTTCATCCTATAGTCTTTCCCAACTAATTCCAGCTCTTCAATATTTCAGTGTTGCTGCCAGGGAAGTAGCAAATCTCTGCAGAATCCAACTGAGTATAAACCTTTTTCAAAATTCTCTGCTATTGTCAGCTAAAGCTGTGCAAAACCTATTATAAAAATTCAAAGCTTTAAGCACTGACCTGATACATTCCTATCAACTCAAAAATCTGGTCCACTTTTAGAGAAAACAGACCAACTCCTGGAAAACTTTGCCCATCCAGGAGAGTGCCAGATGGAATAGGAACCAGGGAAGACAGTAAAGGGGATAGCCAACAGAGGTCTGGAAGACTGAAAAGATAACAGTACCCCATTCTGTGGCTGCAGAGAGGGCAGAGTGAAGGACAGCCCAAAGCTGGAACAGTTTTCTGAACCTGAGAGACTTAGTGGCAAACAGTTTGACAAGTCACTTTTTATCACCACTCCTGAAGATGTGCCTTAAGAATGTGGCCAACATCTCCACTATCTCCACTCTGGAGTGGCCATCCCCCCAGTGAGACACTGGTCTCTTGGTAAATGTTTCAGAAAGAACCATTACTTCAGCCATTACTTCATTATTATATTTTTTTCTTGAAATTTCATTATTTTTAGACTTCCATAGTAGCACTAATACACACACGTACACATGTATACAGATATATATATGCTTATGCAAAAAAAAAAAAAAAAAAAAAAAATATATATATATATATATATATATATATATTCACTAGTGAATCTTCATCATGGCCTGCCAAAGAGTGGAGCAGGACAAAAACACTAGTGCTGTCTGTGCTTGTATGAGTGCTTGAAGTGTCTTTTAAAATAGGAATCAATTATTTCATGTTTTGTTGTTTTGTTGTTTGATTTTTTAAGAGAGGAATACTTCAATATTGCACAATTTCTATGCAAATTATTGCTCTTCTTACCCCACCTGAAAAATTTGGCTGTATGCTTAGCACTCTTAAGAAATTCAATTAAATTTTTTGAAGACGGACATCTTGCCCTCTTTTTCATGCTAAGAAAACAAACCAAAAAGAGTTTGAAGTATTACAAGCTGTAAAAGAAAGATTCTTCTTAAGATGCCTAAAAGCAGAGAAGAGTCTAGTTCAGCAAAACATAGGCTCCAACAATGGAAAACCTTTGCAATATAATTAAGTGTTCTTTAAATTGTAATTTTTTATTTAGGGCAAGCTGAAATCATGTTTTGTTTCAAGATTTAGGTTTTTTAAGTAACTGGAAATGATGATTAGAATTTTCATAGCAAGAGCTGAAGGACTGTGAAGATGTGGAAACAGAAAAATTTGGTTTCAATATGTCAAGACATTCTCCAAGGAAACTGCACTGCAAATCAAGCACAGATTGCTGGGTGAGGAACAGCACAGACCTGTGCTTAATAAATAATGTTCTCAGTCATCTCAGTAACATTTACTTATAAAGAGCAGCAGTGATTTGGTTAGAGCAGATATGCAACAGAAACAACATTGGTGGTCCTAGCTTTTTGCAGACTTCTGCTTTAATACAGTCAAATAGAACAAAATCTGGTGATTTATCATTGGAATACATTTCACACTCTAGGCTGGATGCCACGGTGCTAGGGTCAGGGCTCTGTGGGCTGCACTAAACATATCTTGTTCAAACCAACAGGCAAATTTTACTCCTAATCTTCACACACTATCCATGAGAGTCTCCCTGGCCCTACTCTACCCATTATTTACTGCAAGCCTCCATGTATTAAGAAAGTAAAAATAATGTCTACTGAAATGTCACACAGTTTTTTCATCCATGGTCAATTGCATAGCTGAAAATCAGAACTATGTGAGAGTGAGCAGAAAATACGTCATTACACTCTTGGGTTTAAAATGATATGTCTAGCTAGTATTTCACATCATAAACATCTTAAAATGTTGAGACATGCTCCTGCAATGCAAGTATTCTCCCTGTGTAAAGGCAGACCTGACACAATGTAAAATTTGCCTGTGCAGAGGGTGGTGAGCCTGCTGCAGCCCTGCCTGCTGTCCTGAGGTGAGGCAACAGGCAGCAGCCTCCTCTGAAAGGGGAAATGCATCGTGGGGTCAACTCATAGAGATAAAAAAAAAAAAAAGAAAGAAAAAAAAATAAAATAATAAAAAATAAAATAAAATAAAATAAAATAAAATAAAATAAAATAAAATAAAATAAAATAAAATAAAATAAAAACCAGCCAGTAAGGAATAAATTAATAGCCTTCAAAACTAGGCTTCAAGACCACCAAACTAGGTCTCCTGGGATGGCAGATTAACTCAGCACCACCCTCTGAATCATTCTGGTGCCAAGATGAGATAAACCAGTGATCTGCATAGCAAGCAACTATGCATAGACTGTCCTTGCTAAGCACATTGAAGCTACCCAGATTGCAACTCAAGAGTTTTGGCTATAACTTTTTACTGTTCTAATTACACTCACTAATTCTTTATATTAATAAGGAGATTACTATTATAACAGAGAGTAAGATGTTAGCCAGGATTCCAGTTACAATCCTTATTTGATAGGAAGTTAATATGATTATTACATTCAAATTGTAGCAAAGCTATGTGGGACATACTGGCAGCCTCCTGTAAAGCAGCACTGCAGCAAGTGGTACAAGAGACTCAGGCTCCAAAGAGCAATACTTCATCCAAATACTTATAATCAATTACCTGTATTCTGCTGTTCTTCAGTTACTCTGTCACAGATATCACCTGTCCCATCTTCCAAAATAAGTAGTACCATCAATCACGTTTGCTTAAAACACACACAGACAAAAAAAAAAAAAAAAAAAAAAAAAAAAAAAAAAAAAAAAAAAAAAGGAGTGAAGGAGCTGGAAGTTTAACAGAGGAAAAAAGGAAAAAGCTTTATATGTAAATTATATCAATACATTAGAGTATATAATTCCAGTACTTTATTCACTGAAGTATCATTATTCCTTAATGTGTGTGAAGGAGCCATGGGAACCCACAAGCATCCTCCTCTCTGGTGTTTCTTAGGAGATGTCACATTGAAATCCTCTCCTGTGCTCATTAGTTTGAGGAATACTGCAGCCAGAGGGAGTGTTGGGGCTGGTTCTTTAAGAAAAAGGCAACCCACACTGGTGTGGCTGCAGCTTAGCAAGCAAACAGTGTTAGCACACAGAGACTGCAAAGGAGCTTAATTCCAGTCTATTCCTGGTACCTTGTTGGTGTGTGGTAGCAGCTAAGACTAAATACTTTTCATACCAGTGCTTTCATTAGAGAAAATATGTTATAGTTTAGGAATTCTCAAGGAATATGTTTGTTCCAAATTACTAGAGATAAAACATGACTTGTAAGTATAAAGACCAATGAAGGAACATTGCACATAGTCAAAACAGGATAAGATAAGGTAAATGTGGCACCTAAAATCAGGCCAAATTCATCTTACTAACACACTCTACATTGGAACGTTGCACTTTTTTTTTTCCTCCAAAACTCAGCATATTCACAATGGATCATTTTCCAAGAATTCAACTGTTTTCTTCTCCTAGCTGGAAAAACTACCAGCAAACGTAATTTCCTGGACATTACTTAACAAACATTTTCAGCTATATTTTTTGTCTTTAAATATTTGTAGATCTATGGAACCATTGCAAATATTTAATATTTATTCTCTAAATGTTATTGACTAATGCAGTAAAATTGCAGAAGCACTGTTCTCTCCCCTTGTCCTGGGGAGGTGCTCAGCCCATTCTGACAGGAGTGGCGTAATCTGCTACATCCTGAATTTTTCCATTAATAATATTAACAACCTTCACCTTTTCAAAGCATCTGGTGGTGCAAGAGCTTGCAAAGAGCAGCCTTGAGGTATTATCATGATAGCAGAAGTTATAAAATAAAGCAAAAGTAATGGAAAACCCAGAGGAAAAAAAATAGTGAATTGCCTTACTTTTCTTCTTTATTTATGCAACATTCTTCTCAGCAGCATTTAGTTCTATTTTCTCTCTGTTAGAAAAATATACCAGCACCACACGTGAAACATCTTCTTGCTAAAGAAAAACTGGTGTATACAAGACAGCCTTGAGATATGTAAGAAAACATTATCAAAATCTTGAATGAATTTCAATTTAGAAGTTATTTTAGTTTTCATCATTTAATGCAGTGAGTTAAGAAATCATAGTACTAGATTTGAGAATGAAGAAATATAGAAAGTAGTAAGAAAAGTTGGTAGCAAAAAAAAATAACCAAAATGTAAACTTTACAACTCCTATGATTTTATATTATTGACTGTACCTAAAGTTTTGAGCTCCATTAGAAATAAAACTACTGGAGTTATGATCAAATTATTAAATACTAGCATCAGTAAATTAAGCTAAACAAGTATCTGGAGAGTGAAATAGCTTATGGATTTGACTTCTAGATTTGTACAGCTGGTAGCATTTGAGAGTATGTTTACTCATGTGCAATAAAAATCTTCTAATGGACTAAAATCTGCACTGAGGAAACTCCAAGAAAATCCTCTAGACAGGATTGTAAGGCACTGATGGAATCACTGTGGACCTGTTAGAGTGTTTGGCACTTTCTCCTCTTGGACATTTCACACTGTAACAGAAGAAATATAAGCATGAGAGAAAAAACCTCCCATATGAGAAGCAATGCATGACATGGGTGAATCTGCACAACCGTGTAGCATTGTAAACTCCTGTCTTGTTTAAAAAAGAGGAGAAGTATGTATACTCAGCCTAAAAAAAAAAAAAAAAAAGGAAAATGACGATAATCAGGATCTAAATTGCATTATGTATTGGGCTATACTTATAGAGAATTCAAAGATAAATGATTCAATTTGTTTTCTTTCTCTTTCAATTAAGCACTAAATGTTCACTTGGGAGTCTTGGAAAATTTGCTACAGACAAAGGAAGCAGCTTCAAAATGAAAATGCAGTCTCCTTTCATGAGAGCTTGCAGTGTTCTCAAACAAATCCCTTGTCTGAGATAATTTGCCAGAAAAGTGTATTGGTTTTAGTATTATTCAGACAGAATTCAGAGAATATGTTTTATATCTGACATTAAACTAAATTATGATAGAACATTAAGATTACATTATAACATTTTGGCTCTCTGACAGCTTACGGCACCTGTTCTGAATAACAAATCCTCTTGACTCTGAAACTTGCTTTAATAAATAATCTTTTGAGTGCTTAAAATTCACTGTTTCTAAAAAAAAAAAGAAAACCAGACCCAAACTTTGTTACCTGCATACTCCTGCAAAGCACGCATGAAACAGACGAAAGTGGAGTGGCTTTATTCAAAGAAATACTGTAGGAAATCACGAGTTTCCACCTCCCAAAGGTTGAGTGTCTGAAAAGGAAAGATTAATTATCCTTCAAAGGTGCCTGTTTCTATAAAGGGAGCCAAGGGTAACAGGCCTATACTTAACATGTAAATATCTGAAGGCAAGTAAAAAACACTTCTCCTGTGACAGATTTTAACCCTTTGTGGTAACTACCTTTCTAGTCTGCATGCAGGACTTCATTTAAGACAACTCAAGCACAAGATGCTTCAGTAAGAATGCCCTTTCTCTATATTTTTGAGATAGATAAGTTACATATTTTAAACCATCCCCAATCTTTTATCAATAAATTTAACAAAAAACTATATTAAATTTCCCAGGAAAAGTGTGAAATCCTCCAAGACATCAAATCAAGCAAATATCTCATGGAAACCATATGTTCTAATCGTTGGTAGTTTGACTAGACAACCAATAAGACTCCCTTCCAGCTTACTTTGCGTGTTTCCATGGAATAAAAAAAATACATAAATCATTAATTTTGCCAAACTTTCCAATACAAACTTTCGGATTCAATAGAAACAGTGTATTTTTGCTAGAGCAGATTTCCACTAACTATACAAAAATCTGTATCTATGTAGATCTCCTTCTACATCTCTCCTACCACTGAATGTGTCCCCAGAGGATTTACCTTCATGAGAAATTTCCTGGAAGAGAACCACCCCTGTTTCTACCCCATTCACTGTTCCACATTTACCTAAAGCAGTGGAGACCACACTCTCCACCTCCAACAGATATCTTTATTGGTATTAGAGAAAAAGAATGGACTTGTTCTGTTTGTTTTTCCACTGTCTGCTTTGTCAGAAAAAAAATGGAAGCAAGACTGCCAATAACAACAAAAACATGCAACATTTCCTATTCTATCTTCTAGAAGGGAGTGACACTTTCTAATATTCTGTTGGAAGTTTATGTTGGAAATATAAGACTTAAACAAAAGCCAAGACTGTGGGGTTTAGGTCCCTTAAAAAGACAGATCATGTATAGGTGACTAAGAAGGTCAGAATTTACAAAGATCTTTATGATAATTCTTTTTACTACAGTTGCCAGCTCTTGCTAATATAACACTAAATGTTGACCTTTGAGAGACATAGGTGGATCATTCCCCTTTGACACAGGCTTTCCTTGGATTTCTACCTTCTTCAATGACAACTTTTTTCTCTTCTTGGTTTGTACGCATGTAGAAGGCTGAAAAGGCATTTTACAGCTCTGTCTCCAAAGGATGCATTCAAGCATAGTCCATGATCTCACTTTAGATACTGTTCCCATACACTTCTCAGATTGCCTTTTTTTTTTTTTTTTTTTTTTTTTTGGTTTGAGAGCTGATGAGATAAAGGCTGTAGGGTTTTTCTAGCCCTAGTGGAGACATATTAAGTATCCATCTGTTTGTGGTACGGCCTCTTTTCTAGTGAGGGATCCTTTAAATACAAGCCTTCCTGAAGACATGGCACTTAAGAAGCAGCTTCACAGATTGCTAGAGACAACAAACTAAGAGCTACCAAAAACAAGCTAATATTGGGATTAAGAAAGTATAAACAAAGAATTCTGAGGGTAGATCAAAGGCTTTTCTGGAAGACTAAGCTGACACAGTAAGGAGGTCTAACCTGAATCACAGCAGTAGCCGTGCAGCTCTACAGCACAAAACAGGAGGAATCATAGGCAAGGTGAGTCAATACAAAGACTGGAAGACAAAAAGCGTGCACAGGCAGATCAACACATATACACATGAGTAACCAACAACTGGACACCTCACTTATGCATGGTAACCCCTGAGTTTACCACAAGAGAGCTTGCCCTCCCATGGAGAGAGCACAGCATATAAGCTGTATTCATAATGGCAAAGCTCACCACAGAGAAGTCTCCCTGCAAGACTTTCTCAAGCTAGGGAGAGTAAAATGTTTCACCCCATGGGTCCTTGAGGCTCTATGTTAATTTGTTACCCCTCATTGGTTCTTTCCCCACTTCCTAGTTTTTCCCCTTCCCTGATTGGTGCATTTTGGATCCTCTCCCCAATTGGTTGTTTCCCCAATTCTCCCTGTGATTGATCCCAATTGCTAGTCCCGCCTATTCCGAACCCTATATAATCCCACACCCTGAGCCCAGTGGTTGCATTCAGTCACTGGTTCCCGCCTAATAAAGGATCTTCCAGACTGGATGCCTGCCTCCTCCTTTGTTCCTGTGTTGCCTGAAGGAGCTGCCAGAGCCAGCTGCCATGTGCAGCTTCACAAAAGAGCTTATCATTATTGAGTGCCTGTGCCCCTCGGAAGCCCGAGACACCCATTCTGGGATGGTCTCACCAGGGAAGGTCGCGGCACCAGAATGGCCATCAGAGCGGCCCCCGGCAGTCAGCAGCACTCATGGAAAATCTTTTTAGAAATGGAGGGCATAAGAGGGTGAGGGGAAGAGGAGATGGAAAGGGAGTGACATTCCCAGATCTGTTCAGCCATCTTCTGACACAAAACCTGGTCTCCATTCTTCTTCTCAAATGTTCTACTCAAGGAAAATAAAATTAAGAACAAGATTCAGACAATAAACAAGTTTCACTCCATTCTATTCTGTCATCCCCCTACTGTGTTTGTGTGTCCATCTTTAAAGAGCAACCTCCCCCTGTAGGAGACTGATTCTTTCCTTGTCTTGAGGACTGTTGCCTCTTTCTTGTAGGGGTCCTTCAATACACAGGTGTGCCAAACAAGCCCATTCTCCATTGGATCAGCAATCCCTCCAATGCAAGAAGCAGATATTGGTGAGTTTTTGCTTTGGTTTTTGTATGCCTGGGGTTTTGTTTGCTTGCTTGTTTCTTTTATCTGAGCAAAGTGTACTGAAACAGAAGCAAAAAACTCCAATAAGTACAAGTTTACTTTCTTCCAGAAGCTATTCCTGACTACTCATATCAGAACAACTTGTCTCTTAATTGCTATTGAACTTGAAACATACTTTGAATTTTAAGTAAATGCACAAACACATGAACACTGCAGCTTCCTTCTATGAAGAAAGGGCAGGTGGATTGGATCACATTTTCACTGGTCAAAATAAGAAGCAACACAAATGCAAATGAATACAGCATTGAAGTGAGGTCATAATTACTGTCCAAAAAACTCTGTTTTTCAGCTGTCACAGCCCCCATTCAGCCAGATGTTATTTCTTTTTCATTGTCCTTAATGGTTGGCTTGTAAAAGAGAATTGTCTGGATTTGGGCTTTTTGATCTCTTCCTAAATAAACATTTTTGAATGAGCATTTCAAGTGTTTTGGAGAAAGCTTGGAGTAAGCCAGCAGCTTCTTTGTCAAATCTGTCGTGAAGTTAACATGCAAGTACTTCTGCATATCAAAGCAAAATGATTTGATGAAGAATCCAGCTGTCATGTTCCTCATGTCAAAAGTGTAATTTTCTTTTCAGCTTCTACAAAACAGCCTCAGGATTCCTATATCAAACTTCATCTTTTGCATAAATTAATTTTTACCAATATACTTTCCTTTGCTCATGACCATCTTTAATGAGTTCTGTTTTTCTTCAGCGAGGAGGAGGAAGCAATGAAGTGACAAACTTCAAAACAAAGGCACCATTTATATATGACACTTTATATGTTAGAAGAACTTGAAGAACTCTCTGGTTCAAAGCCAAGCATTTAGAGGTAGAGGAAAATCAGAATGAAAACTGCCTGGACAAAGTTAATCAGGCATTACAGGCTTTTATTACATGAATGCACACAATCATTTTCTGTTCAACTCCCATTGTCACGTGGATACTGTGTTGTGCTCATTGCTGTGCATTATGTACAACCTGGGTTTAACTCCTTAGAAAGAATTTCCTTGGGGGATTGTTTATTGGTATTTCTCATCTTTTTCCTCCTCAGTTCAGATTTCCTCCTTGTTTTTATCCCACTGGATTCTGCCTCCACCATGGGGGCAAGGTGGTTGTGAGCAGACACTAGGTTTATTTTCTGTCCCAGTATCCAAACTTGAACAAAGTACTCACGTCCAGACTACACATGAGGTTTTATTTTGAAGAAAAGCATGAATTTAATGGACCAGAAGAAGGTCCAAACATGCTATGGAAAACACATGTGCTAACTCCAGCTCTTCCTAGGAACAAGGAAGGAATTGACTGCTGATCAGGAAGAACAGCCAGCTGAGAACTGAAAAGTCCCCCAGCTGTGTGTAAATTTCAACATCTCAAAGGTGAATTGGAGCAGATAATCATGAGGTGTACATAAAAAACAAATTTCAAGCCTCATTAAAGCATAGAACAGTAAAACTTCCCAAATGGAAAGAAACACCAGAATTATTATCTTACCCTCAGATAAGCTTAATTTTTTCCAAATATAAAATACAAAACACAACCTGAGGCAAAGTTGTGGCATGGAAAGTTTTATTCCTAGCTTGGAAGAATTAAAAGCAACTTCTAAAAGTAAGGTTATAAAGAGTTTGATGATAGGAAATATCAAGCGGGATTATCTATAGATAATACTACTGAGTTTGCTTGCCAAATGCAGAGAACTCTTACAGAACTTCTTGTGACATCTTTTCTTAAATACATCAAGGGGTTTTTAAATAAAAATTAAATTCAAATACAACAGACATTTTAGTATGACCAGCCAACTTCTGCACAATTTTCTAGTTCCTGATCAACTCCGTATGCCCTATGAAAGTTAAAAATCCAGTAGATGTATTGATTTGGCAACAAGGTTTTCACTTTCTGAGCTAACCAGTCACATAATATAATTTATTTCTCCAGTGCTAGAAGGGTACTTAGATGTCTACAAGAGTAAAGCAGACCTTCTTTGTAGCTCAATGACTGTCCAGCCTAGGTTGGCCCCAGATATTTTTCCAGCAGGTAAAAACCCTGCCTAAGAAACCCATCTCAACCCACACTTCTAATAGAAAGGAGAAAGTTCACTGGATCACCACATGTGTGTTTATATCAACCATGTGGGTAATGGACCATTTGAAAACCTATGTGGCACTTCATCTGGAAAACCAAAACTGGTTGACATTGGGAGGTGGATTTAAAGCCCCAAGAATTTCACCAACAAACTCTTTCCATTTTTCTTTGGCCTAGCATATTTTCTTGCTTTATTTTTCTGTTTAGTCTATAAAACAAAGTGGGATGTTGGGGTCACGGATTTGTTCGTCACAATCAATTTGCGTGTCAGACAACGAATGTCATATTGCTTGCTAGGTAATGACTTGATCTCTTCATTATTCCCAGGCAAGCTTTCCCTTCTCACTAGAGTTGGCTTCAGTAGGAGCCAAGTAATCTCATGGCCTTTTTGAAGTGGGAGGAGAAAATGTCACAGGCATCCATAGTCATTTCTTCCTGTTTGCATAATATTCAGAGAGAAAAGCAGAGTCTAAGAACACTAGGTGCCACTGTCTCATGGCCACTATTCAGGCAGTACATACAGGGATCTGTAAAAGCCTGAGGTTTATGGCAGGTCCAGTCGTTCAGCTTGTGACAAAATGCTGCAAAAGATTCACATTTCAGAGAAAGATTTCACAAGGTGTGAATTAGAGCCTTCACAGCGTAAAACCTGCGCTCCTAAAGAACCCTTGTGGGGAAGAGTGTAATGAAAGGGGATACCTTTAAGATAAAGTGCAATGGTACTTAACCAAAGCTTAGAGACTGTGCTTTAGAAGAAGATGAAGTAATGTTTGAATTTATTTGTTATTATTTCTACACATCTGTATTTATATCTAGTCCTCTGCAGGCACAAGTCTAAAATACTGCTGTTTTCTACTAGCTAAGCATCCTATAATTCAGTTGGGCATGAAAACAAAAGTGTTTTGCTGGTGATGACCTACATTTAGAGAAGAAAAGTGTCTAAGGAAAATGGTAGGCTAAAACAATTAGTCTTACTTTTTTTCTTATCTTTCTAGAAGTTATTGTAGTCATCTCTTGCTGAGTCAGCTCGGCTTCTATGAAAATAAGAACAAAAGGGCAAATTTTAAATGGTTGCTTTAGCAGTGAAGTCAACACCAGCAGTAGGGTTCTAGACAGAAACTCACCAAAACCAAAGTTTAATGCCTACTTTTAGTTTTTGTACCAATAAATGGAAGCATGTCTCTAAGAAAATCTGCTTGAATCAGTTTATTGACAATGTTTGTGAACGACAGCTAAAGCGCTCAAATAGGCAACCTCCACTGTAAACTGATCCCACCAGGGCAGTACAGACCTTCCTAAATGTCAAGTGAAATTATTACAATTTTTTAAGCCTCTAAGGCTTCTTGGGGAAGCAATCTCCTCAGCTTCAAACATTGCACATTTTATATTCTGTAGCAATAAATTCTGGAAGATGTCAATATTGACAGAAGTTTTTTCAACTATGTCACCCTAAATGTCCTCAGTATGTTACAGAGCAAATAGTAGAGCAGATTGTGTCATAGGAGGGAAATTTTCTTTGGCAACTCTGTTGCCAACAATAGATATAAACCAAATATTGCTTATTATTAATATTTCTTCTGAGACTGTTTCCCAGACTACCAGAAGATATACAGCATTTTCCACATTGAGATGGGCTCATATACAAAAGAAAATTATGAAAACAATTCAAATGAAAAGGTTTTTCCTACCAAATAAATATACATTGCAAAGTTGTTCCATAATCATACAAATATTTGTGCTAATTTTCCTAGAGGAAGAGACAGTTGACACATGCCATTCAGCTGAACAGGCAGTCCTAAAGGCATAAGGATGCTTTGTAGGAAACAAAATAAGCAACAATTAAATTAAACTGGCACAATATTAATAAGTTCATCTTAAAGGACTTGTTACTTTTACCTAGCTCATGATTAGTGCATTTAATATTTTCTCCAAATATTTTCCATTCTTCCTCTTTATTAATAGGTGGGCAAATCAAAACATGGAATGTAGAAAAACAATCTGTAAAGTCAATCTAGTTGAGCCTAGGCCACATGGCAGATGCAGATTTGGTCCTGGTCTCCCTTATAAACCTGGTTTTATTCTGCCTCCATGGTTGGCCATGACCTGCACCATCCCTTTATTTTTCTTTGGAAGGAAATATTTTTACAGGATCAGAATCCACAGTACACTCCAGGAGGTCTCTGGGCTACAGGACCAAGAGAGAATGCTGAGAATGCTTCCAGGACTCCAGGACTATGGTTAAAGCATAGATACTATCTGTTTTAACAGCTCCATGCTTGTCATCCTTTTCAACATTGCTGAAATAAAAGATATTCTTGACTTCCACCAGGATGGAAAAAGCTTTTCAAAAGTCTTAAAATTTGATGGCTACAGTAATCTTAGTAGCATGAATCAGCCCTGCTAATCAAACCCACAACACTTCCACAAGAGAAATTTCATACCACTAACTTTATTGCTCTTTCAATTTTCTGTTTCTTTTTCCCTTCAGAAGTCAACCCCACCTTTCCATGCTAAATGGCCTGGTTTACCATTTCCTAACATTTCACAGTAATCTGTTTCCAAAATTCCAAACTGGAATGTAACATTTCCCTCTTTGTAACAAGCCCTCATGAAATATGAATGCTAAAAATTAGCAAACATTTCAGGCATGTTGAGAGATGAACTGTAC
This sequence comes from Phylloscopus collybita, assembly GCA_027886175.1. Lineage (NCBI taxonomy): Eukaryota > Metazoa > Chordata > Aves > Passeriformes > Phylloscopidae > Phylloscopus > Phylloscopus collybita. Next base: position 24,098,784 of record JAJNNQ010000026.1, on the reverse strand, counting down.
ATGATATTTGGAATGAACCCAGTGAAATCAAGCATTTTTCAAACCCAAGTTCTAGTGCATCTGTGCTTTGGCTGCTGTGTAATTTCATTGATTTGCTACTACGTGAAGAAACACATAGAAACAAGCTGGCATGTGTATGTACACACAGTCCTTTCAAAACCTATCTAGGAGGAAAGAGCCTCTTTAGGAAGATGTAGTATTTTTACAAATAGAAGACTATACATAGTTTCAAAGGTGCAATGCTTTGTCACCACAAGTGTATTTGGTTTTTTCCTACTATGCAATATTTCTGCTGTGAAAACCAGGATAGCATGATATCATAACACGTCTCAAGGGCATGAATCTCACCACCAACTGTTTCTTCACCAACTGTGATGTGAGAGAGCAGAAAAAATGGATCCTTGGACCACATGGCAGCACCCACTTTGCACGGAGGTGTAGAACCATGTGAAATGAATTAAATAGTGCTTTTGTACCTTGCAATTCCTCAGTGGAAACTTAAATCTTTGCCTTTTCCAGATGCTTTTTCATCCCATGCTTTCTGTAACCCCTAGGTACCACTGACCACTATAGCTCCATCCCTGCCAGACCTAAGTTCACCTGTCTGCAAAGGCGTGTAGTACACATGTAATTTTTATCCTGATCTTAGCAATACATGATTTACACGGGAAATTACAAATTAAAGACCATAACCAGGAACATGACAGTAAATATAATTTCTTCTTTAGAAACAGTCATATTAATACAAATAAATTTTACATGAATTTTCAACATCACATGTTGAGAAGAAATGGTTCTTGAAGGATTGCACTCATCATCATTCTTAGATCTATGTGTAAGTAAAAAGACTCGACTTTATTCAACACAGAAACTTCATTTCAAATGCATGCACTTTAAACACACAACTTTGAGTTTTCTTATTTGTCCTTATGTCAGAGCATTGAAATAAAGTGACAGGGACTCACTTCACCAATCTCTCCCTCCACTTCTGTGTCTACTTTTGATTTGCACTGTATCTCTAGGACCAGAAGTAAAGGTTGAAATCTGAATCATGCTTGTACTTCTACTGTTCAACTCCCAAACTTAGGTTTTTGCTGTTTATCTGTTTCAGAATCCACCAAAATGGCACATTTTAAACCAGAAACCCAACTGACTCATAGATCTGTTTTTTTGATTGTAGCTTAATGTGTCCAAACAACATATGTTGGGTTTGACACACATTTCTTTTTAAATTCCCTGTGTTTATATATATATTTTTATTTAATCTGAAGGTAACAGTCTCATTGCTTGGACTGCTGTGAACGCAAAATAATCACAGATGGAAGTGCAACCTGAGTACACACTGTCTGTGTTAACTCTTTATGACAGGATGTACCTGACAGACCTAATATCTACAGCACATTTGCTTACCCCCCAACAAAAGGAGGGGTTTACCCTTTGATTGGAATTTCATGCAACTTCTGATGCAGGTAACTGATTCAATAATCTCTCACAAAAATGCAGACACTGCAAGTACATTGCACCATATTGTTAAATAATAGGCTTATTTTGACGGGAGAGAAAGCCAGAATTAAATGAAGTCTTCCTGTTCTTTTGGATGTCTGGATTATTTAATGTTAGGTCAAATCTACAAAGGATAAATTTTCTTAAACTTGAGGGAATAGCATTAGGGTTGTCCAGTTCTCTGTGCTTTGAAGCATGTGGCATTTGTGAGATAAAATGATTGTGACTTCCTCAGCACCTTTTTGGCAGGTGATGACAGTTCCATAGTGACTGAAAACTTAGAAAACTGAAAACTTTGAAGGAAATCCAAAACTTATATAACAATAATCACATGAGTTAGACTGCTTTTTCCCTTGGTTGCTCTATGACTGATACCATTTACAGAATCTGTATACATTTTGTTTTGAAAGGGGACAAAACAGTTCAGGCTCTCTGTCACCATCACAGGAACAGAAATATGGGATTATATGATATGAAAGGTGGTATTTCACATCCAGAGCTTAAAATTACTTCTAGCGAGTCTTGTGTTGTTTAATTGAATCACGAGAGCAAAGTCTTTTCTAAGGTGTTTTGCTTTTTCCTGTCCTATAAGACAACATTTTCCATATCCTTATTTTATAGTTACAGCTGCACACTGGAAACAGACACTAAAAAAAGTTCATGCCACTGTTAATGTGCCATAAGCTGAAAAAAAATCAGTGAAGTTTTTATTTAAACAAAGAATGATACGAATTATTAGATAACTTCTCTAGTCTAGAAAACTCTGTCCTAGGTGACTTTTATGTCTTTTACTGCTCCCTTTCTCCTACCTGCTTTGGAATGATAAACAAAAAAGGTAGGGTAGGTCATTCTGATTACTTTTCAGGTTCCCAGGCAAACAAGAGCCACGTATGGTCCCAGCTGCCTTAAGCATGACCTACCTGCAGCTGTACTTGCTGTGTACCAGTGGAACACTGGATCCTCCAAAAGTAGGCACAGGAGATGCCTTACAGAACAGGCACTCAAAGCTTCACTGCTATCTGTGATCCATTCCCCTCCTGCTCTCACAATGTTCACGGTCACTGAATTGGGGTTGTCGCTGTACAGCACATTCCCTTTAGTACGTGTTTATGGACTGGTTGTCCTTGGTCCCTGGATGTCCCCATGGCTCTCCAAACAAATAATCACACACAAACAGAGGTGTCCCAGGCATCTCCACCAATTTCTCTGAAGGCAAAACTATCCTTGTCACAGCAGAAGTCCTTCCCCTCCATCATTCTGAAGCATGGTATCAGTTCTCACATGCCTGTCTCCAGTCCTCTGGAAAGCACTGCCTTGACCTGTGACTTTACTCTGTGTGCCCAATAACATGGTCTCCCCTTACACAGTGGCTGAAGAGGACAGACTTCAAAAAGATCTATCACATCTTCTAGCTTCCTGCTACTCTCTGTTTTACAAAAGACCTTGCCCAAACAGGAACAACCTTGTGCTTTCAGGTTCCAAGACCTTTTACCACTCAAAAGGAAAAGTCCCACATCAGTGCTCGGTGGATGTGAACTAAAATATGTCAGTTAAGCAGCTTCTTCATGCCCATCTCTTAGTTCACTATCATTGCCCTGCCCTAAAGTCTATTCATCTCAAATTCATATTCAAATTCATCTCAAACTCACACTAGTAGGATCTGAGATTAATTTCTATTTCAGTTAAGTATATAACCAGTGTAAAAACACAACAGCATGGGGATGCTGTGACTCAAATATTTTGTCTGATCTAAACACAAGAAAGGCATTAAACATAGACTTTCATCAAAGCAGAGAGACAGCATATTCAGAAGTCAAATTCTTAAAGAAAAAGAGAAGCCGACCAAAAAAAAAAATAGGTCAATGAACTGTACAAATACATAATAATGCAAAATCTGCTTATGAATAATTTGATACATTTCAATATTTCAATTAAATTTTAAATTTTGTCGGGTGACAACCAAAGTATTAGAATAAAGAAATGAGTTAGACATGTTTGTTTCTCTAATGAGATGGTATATTAACATTGGTCTAGATACAGGCTACTGAAGGACAGAACAGCCAGGTGTCCTTGGAAGATCTGAATCCTCTCATTTGTTTGTGCTTCATCCTTTGGCATCACAAAGGACTGTCATAGCTCTCTTACTTAAAGCATCTCTTTTTCTCTGGCTTTCAGGAATTCAGGAACTCGTATCTATTCAGCACGGTATTCAAAATATTCTTTTCTACACTGCCTTTACCCTCTTTTGTTTTCTTTTGTTTAGTTTTGATTTGTTTTTCTGCATCCATATAAAATACGCTTTACAAGCTCTTCCCAGTATATTGGAGTTACATCTACCCCTTCTTCTTCCTTAAGCTCTGAGCTCAACTGGCTTACAGACCTAGCCCCCGCCACTCATTTATTGAATTTTTAAGTAAAAAAAGGCTTTGTTTGGTGTTGGAGGATGCATCAATACACATCTGAATAGACATGCCAACTTTTTTTGAATCTTTATCCCCCATATCTTCTTTTACTCAAGGTCTTCAGAAACAAAAATAAGGGCATTCTAAAGGCTGCTTGTCATGACTGTCCTGCGGATTCTGTTCTTGGCATATAAATGGTCTTTTAATAACTCACACAAACATATAAAACCTAACCTGTAAATAGAATCTCAAGTTAACTGTCGAGCTGAATGGTCAGAAATTCAAGTCTGAAAAAGAAAACAATTATCTTCTTCAGTGAAAAGCAGTATTAGGTAAAAGTTATGATTTGAAAATGTATTTTCTAGAAGAGTATGATGAATAATTTCTTCCTTTACTACTTCCTCCAGGCAAAAGTGTTGATGTGGTTGTAGGCACAACACTTTAAAGCACAGCTCAAAAATTTATTTTTCATTAGTGTTCTACAGTATATCAGAAGGCAGATATGAATATCTGTCTCCATTTTCACAGACAAAGAAACCAGAGCTGAGGAGAATAGTTTCCCCTCCAGTCACATGGCAGAGCTATGTGAGGGTCAGGAACAGATGCTCTGTCCCCTGAATAGATAGTCTTGTCCTCTGCCTGCTGTGTCACGCAGCTTGTCTGAGATATATTTGTATCACTGCTGTAGAGCATGTGTGCTAGATAGGATGAACACCTTTTAGCTTCAAATATTGAATATTGGATTTTGCCATAAATGCCACATAAAAATGTGTAATCTTTCCAAGCCAAAGGAATTTCTGAAGAAATAGAAAAGAAGAATACTTGCTCTTTGAATAGTAGAGACTTGATTTGAATCTGTTATTTTTTTTTCTAAGAGGAGAGCACATATTTCCTTGGACAAAATCTTTATTTATTTGGTCTGTAAGGCTGAGGTGAAAAGCACTCAGCAACATAATCTGAAATAACTGAGTGAAACTATTGAGAACTTTCAAGTAACCCTTTTTAGACACTAGTGGCTTACTTTCATGCTGAGGCTTTCTGAAGTATTTACCTGGTAGTTTCACAGTACATTTTGGACCAGATATCTTTTTTATTTCCTTACAAAAACCACTAAACGATGAATGTCTTTACCATATCACAGTCCACATAACACAAAACTGTGATACAGATAGATGTACTGTAATTATGGAACTTTCTTTTTAATTTTGATTCAATGCCTCATATCTGCAAGATATATGTCATGCCCTGAACGCCTGGTTTTAGAATTAGATAAACAAAACCTAAAGACACTTTTCTTGGCTATGAAACAATCAATCAGAAAAAAAACTTTGATGTCTGAGTAGATGAAGTGCTTGAACTGGCAACTTGTGTTGTTACTTCTGGAACAAACCTGGGCAGCAGGGAGGACTGGCTGTAATTAAAGGCATTACGCACTCCGACAAACAGGGCTGTGTATATCATTACTAGCAGTGGTCATTGGAAGGGTGTCTAGAGTGGAGAAGGCAGGGTAGATTACTGTGGAGCCAGGAGAGTTTAGCATTTGGCAAAAAAGCAAAGGCCTAGTCTTTTAAGGAGGTGAGCTAGGGGATTTTTAATTTTGAATACATTTCTGAGTTTTAAATATATTACCTAATTTTAATTCTAATTTTAACTTCCTAAGTTTAATTCTTAACACTTTCTGCTTCAGCGATCATCAAGCTGAAGGTGTCTCAGGACTCAGGATGATTAACAAACAGAAAGGTTTTCCAGCTAAATATTGCAACTGTGTGTTGTAGAAAGCACTACGATTTTCACTGTGAAATCAGAAATGAAAATTATTATTGAAGGTAAACAGAATGGCACCTTGGTAAAAGGGCATGTGTCCTTCCATCGTCACCTACAAAAGTGGAGACATAACATTCCAAATCTTAATCTTGCCCTTTTGTCTGCAGAACTTCTAGTTCCTCTAGTTGGCCAAAAGTGTCAGGCAGAGCAAATGTTCCAAGCTCTGATCTCTTTCTAGCCTTAAGGCCCTGCACCCATCTAGTTCATATTGAGAAGTATAAATATCCAATAATCCCAGCATAGTAAAAGCTCTAGTAGCTTCTGCTAACACAAGCCCCTAAACCCTCTTTCAGAGGATCTGTGTTGCCTGTGTGTCAACACCTCTGAAACAACATGGACCCTCAGAAAAATTTTATTAGCATAACAAGTTTAATATAATAATAAATCACTAGCTTCAGAAAGGTTCAGCTTACACAGTGTGGCAGATTCTTCTCCCTTTTAATACGGTTACTAGATTAGTCTTGGTTTCTTTGGTGCCAAACAGCCATGGGGATATTTAAAAGTGTCCACACACATGAAGACAAGGCTCTCTTTCATTTAAATCACATAACAAAACATCTTGGTACAAAAAAATTTCAACAAACCTTGGAAATTAACTTGCTCAGTGTTTCATGTACAAACAAAGTCATCAACAGCAGTAGTCTGGAACTGAATTTCTACTGGCAATTTTTTCTTATCCATGAAGTTCACACAGATAGCAAGACGTGTATTGGATCTGTGCCAGAGAAACTAAACAGTTCAACAGAGAATGGAGAAACATCCTGATACTAGATAGAGTGTACATCACTCAGTGTTGCTCCCCCCATAAGGGAAGTAATCACATGTGCTTGCCTTGGCCTAATTTAACCCTAATGTTATGTTATTTTCCACGATAATTCTTTAACATTTCCCTTCAGCTTTTCCATGAAATGCCTGAACTCTTTAATAAACACTCAGTGGGAACTCATGTTAAAAGCAAATAACAGTGAAGTCAAACTAAAAGCTTATTTATCCAGTCAAGTTTAAGCTAGGAATAAAGCACATAATATAGCATAGAGAGTTTGGTATCTTAAGCATTCACTTGCCTTGGAACATTGTCTTGAGTCACTATTTGAACTTAATCTGAACTTCTAACAATCGTTTTGCTATAGATATAGTAAGTGATAACTTCATCACTTACAAAAGAAAAGCAAAACCCGGCTCTGGAGATCCTTATTGACTTATGACATGGATTCTACCCAGCTAGACTGCTTCCTATTCATTTCAGTAATTCTAGCTAATTAATGAGCTTTGACAGCACTGATTTTGTTACATTTTGCCATCATTCTTGCAACAAAAAAAAAAATAAATCACTCTAGCAGTGACAGAATCTCGCTATGTATTTGCACTAGACTGTGTTATGCTTATTTGTATTTGTAAACACAAGCAGTGCCTGGGAGATGAAATAATGCCACAGTCAAACCACAAGCCCACTTTCATCACAATTTCCTCTATGAAGGCTGGTTAAATCTAGGTAATTCCTGCCAAAATATTCCAAGGAATGCTACAAAATATCTGGGGAAGAAAAGCTCTGACTGCAAATACCAAAGTCAGACATAAGTGAAGCAGATTAATCCACCATGTGTTAAGGAGGACTGGTATGTTAACAGTAAAGTGGACAAGTTTTCCCATCTCCTGCTACCTTGAGCTTCCCACAGGACCTCTCCTTGAGAGTTAATTCAGCTTGCAGAAAAGCACTTCTGGGAAGTCACAGAATTATGTGGGTTTCCAAATAAGAACTTTTTATTTTCTCTGAGTTGTACATGAAAATTTGCAGTGCTGCATGAATTTGATGAAGAAATAATCTTTAATTTATTAGTAGACAAAGGAGTTTGAAATCACAATACCATGTGCTTATACAGAATAAAAATGAGTTGACAAGATCGGTAGTGAATGCTCTCAAGTTAAGCGTTTCACTTCTTATTGTACAACTGGAAGCAATGTTTGGATTCACAGTGCCAAAAGGATTTAAATATTTTGAATTACAATCAAAACATCTAAAAATTGTTATTTGATTTTTTTAATTTGTATTTATCCATGAGACAAAGCTGTGCTGATAATTGTGCCCTTATTGCATGCCAAGATTGTATTTTCCTCCCCAAAATGACATCAGATTAAGTTCACATACACAGAAGGAAGACTTTGGACACATTTCTACTGGACCCTCATAATGTTTGCAATATTTTTCCAGGTAAAATACCAAAGCTGTGTAACCATGTAACAATTTGGATGGCCTTCCCAAAAGGAAGGGCACCTCCCATTGCATGGATGTAGTCACTTGCTGTTGCTCAGACAACTGTTCCAATAAAAACTGGGATCATATATGTCTTTGATCAATTTATAAATCACTTATAGGGATGACTAGGTTAATTGTTAACCAGCCTGACACTTGAATTCCATGCAATATGAATGGGTGGGGTTGTCATTTTCTTTTTTGTTTTATTAATCTTCAGCCTTCTTTTTTCTTTTTTTTTTTTTTTTTTTTTTTTTTTTTTTTTTTTTTTTTTTTTATGAAATGATGCCAAAAATCTGTTTGTTTAGCTGCTTGCATGGTTTTTAAAAATTCCATTCAGCAAACACTGGAAAGAGTATAACATTGAAGAAGATTGTAAAAACCCCATCTCATCTGTTTTGTTACTCTGTCACCATGTCCCGAACTTTCTGTTTAACTGGAAAATAAAGCACCTTTATCTGCTAACATAGCTCCATTCCTCCCACACTCCCAGGGGTTTACTCTTCTGCTCCACTTTCAATGTCCAGAGTAAAAGAGAAATAATGGAATCTCTCCCCCCTTGTACAAAAGGCTTCCTCTCTTAGGTGTCTGTTTCCATTTGCATCAATATTCCATATGGATAAAAAGTGGAATTTATTCAACATAGTCTATCTAAATACCAGGCTGGTCAACAGAAGAAAGCATGTACTGGGTCCATCCAAGGTGATCCTAATCTTCCTTCACCCCTTGTTCACTGTTAAAACAGAGAACTAAGTAGCAGCTATATTTTTATAAATTATCAAATTAATTTTCTTTCAGTAGGGTCTGTTTGAGATATTCTGAGTTGGCAGTTTCATCTGGAATCTTTCAACAATACCAAAACTCATTTCTAAGAGACAGGGGGAGGGGACAGGGAACAGAACATGCGGAGCTATTATTCCAACAAATTTCAAGGACCAGCTGTGACAGGAGAGGAAAGGGTGGGGACAGGATCAGTAAACAGTCTTTCATTTCTCCTGCAAAGCAAAACACAATTAAAAGCAGAAAACAGAGCTGGTGAGAAAGGGGGAGGGGAGGCAAAACAGAAACTAGAGAGGCTATTACTAACATTTTTTTTAAGTATTACTTAGAAAAAACTACAACAAAGACCAGAAACAGAGTTTACGTGGAACTGGGAAAGAGAAATAGTAACAATAAACAGACTTCACAAGATTAATAAAAGGTGATTAAACAGGTGCTTTACATCCCCTGAAGAAATGGTCTATACAGGGAGCATTTTTGTGAGAAGCTGTTGTCCCTGCCCAGGATGTCTGCTCTGGTTGATTTGCCCTGGCCAGGGAAGAAGAGGGCAGGAGTGCATGTGGACCTGGCTGCTCCATCTCCTTCACCACAGCACCTCCTCATATGTGGGGCTCAGTGTTCCCCAGAAGGAAGGACTCAGATGTGTTAGGTCTCTGTCCAGGGCAAGTGTGGCCTGAACTGAACCTGTGTTGTGCAATACAGAGTTGTGGAATAGAAATATGAGAGCACTGAGCAATGAAAGAGCTCAAGAGTGATCTGTGTGGCCTTAACACATACCGTAAGCATCCTCATGGCCTTGATGATGAGCAGCCCATTAGAAGATTGGAACCTTGATAGCCCAAGGGACACTCATGCCTTTGCTTGGCTGGAAGTACCTGGCAGAAGAGAGCAGTTCTTTAAGTGAAGGTAAAAGAATACTCCAACAGGTGCTTATTTCTTTTCTCCAAGTCTTCTAGACTTACTTAACACACAGGAAAAGTGTCTGTGATCACCATGGATGAGCCAAGCTTTGCTGCATCCTGTCTGAAGAGCCACTTCAACAAGAGAAGTGGGCATCGTGTTACATTTGCTTTCCCTAGCCAGGCTACTCAGGAACAGAGAAGTGAACTGACATCCAGGTGTTAGGCATCAAGGAAAGTATGAGATTAAAGGAGGGGGGTTCAGCACACAGAATCATCTGTGTTGGCAATGCCTCAAGTTTTGGTATCTTGCTAAGAAAAACAAACAAACAAACAATGCCCCCCCCCCCCCCCCAAAAAAAAAAAAAAACCACCACCTTAGGGGAGAAAAATAAAGCTTAGCAAATGAAATTATACAAATGGGCATAAGATAGAGAATGCAAGACAGATTTGTATTCCCTATAGTTTCTGTTTTAGTGTCACAAACATTTACGTCTTTGATGGATTCCAAGTTAATTTTCTAAAGCATCTGCCCAGAGTGGTGACGAAGTAATTTTCTTGGTTTCTGTCACTTGGCTGGTGGCTTTTGTTTCTAGAAGAGGAGCTGAACACAGTTTGGCCTGGGGAACTGGACACATCAGTGGGAAAATGACCTCCTCATACAAAACAGTGGCTACTTTGAAGTGGTTCTTCATTCCTTGCACTGGAATTCTCTCCAGAGAGGAATCTGGTGGGTGACACCAGCTGACCAACCATGCTTCAAGTGCACAGAAGTACACAGCAAATTCCTGTGAGCCTGACAGTTGAACTTGGAGAAACAGCTCATCTCTCCCTGAATTTTCTCTGTCCAAAATCTTTTTTTTGCCAGTACTAAGCAAGGCTGTTCACAAAATAATGGAATAGTTCAAAACTGTGGTTGTGTGAGTAAGGTGAAAAGCAAGGTTTTCACCTTAGCATAAACATCTACTTGCTTCTTTTGTAGAAGGGAGTTAGAAGCTGATGTATTTGAAGAGAAAACTTACTAGTCATATCCTTGATAATTCAGAGTTTGAAGCTCAGTGCCAAGTACTACACCTCTGAAAAACAAAAGCCACAGGGATCTGTTCTCACTGCCTGCATGCTGAAAGCCCATCCATGTCACCCTGCTGTCCCCCAGCAGAGCCTAGTTACTTGTGCTTTGCTGAAACACCTCTCACAGGACAACAGGTTGTCTTCATTTGTTGACATGATAAGGTGGAAAGCCTATACTTCTCTGAGTGCCTGATCTCAGTTGTTTCTACCACATTTGAAAAGACATGTGACTCCTTTCCTGTTTGAATTTGTATTGAATTTGCTGTGAATTTACTTCTGATTTGAAAGCATTTTTTCTTTTAAAGAGCCTTTAGATATCTGCTGTTTTCTGAACATGCTTATGCACCAGTCACCTCTAAAACTTACTATATGATATAATTCTTTTCCAGTCTTGCTTCCATTTTTTACACTCTTCTTCCAAATCCAGTACCAAATCTGAAGGTAGAATTCCAGCCTGTTTCTCACTTATGCAAAGCACAAAGGTAAGAAGATTTCCTCACTCCATAGTCTTCTGGTTTTTGGGGGTTTTTTGGTTTTTTGGGGTTTTTTTTTGTACCATCAAGGTGGACAAGTCATATCACATTATAAATTGTCTTTTCTCACCCCTGAATCTATTACTGGCTGTCAAACCAGTTCCCTATTTGTCTGTACAGATTAGATAACATGGTCTTAGATAAAACATTTTCAAATAATATTTTGTGCAAGTTGAGGTTAATAAATTTTCCAGATTATTTTACCTGAAGCCATAAAAACTTATCACTCTGTCAGTTCTTTTTATGCTAACCATAACAAAATGAACAGATCATGACAAATATGTTTTGTCCTTTAAAAAAAAGAACTGTATAAGCCCTTCATTGTACATGTTGAAAAAGAAAGAGAAACAGTTTAAAGAACAGCACTTGGACATTAGTGATGATGTGATTAGCTAATCTTTTCTTTCATAAAAAACCCAGATAACATTAAATGCTAAGAATCATGAGACTGGGGAATGAGAGGCTGCAGATAAGTACTGTGGAAAGGGACCTGAGGGTCCTGGTTGATGGCAAGCTGGAGATGAATCAGCAGAGGGCCAGCCCTGTCCTGGGGTACATCAGGCCCAGCATCACCAGCCAGGCAAGGGAGGGGATTGTCCTACTCTGCTCTGCACTGGGGCAGCCTCACCTCCAGTGCTGGGGGCACTTTTGGGTGCCACAATGTAAGAAAGATAGAGAGCTATCAGAGAATGTCCGAAAGAGGGCAGTGAGGATGCTGAAGGTCCTTGAGGGGAAGCTGTGTGAGGAGCAGCTGAGGGCACTGGGCCTGTTCAGCCTGGAGGAGACTGAGGGGAGACCTCACTGCAGTTACAACTTCCTCATGAGGGGAAGCAGAGGGGCAGGCACTGATCTCTTCACTCTCCTTACCACTGACAGAACCTGAGGAAATGGCCTGAAGCTGAGTTAGGGGAGGGTTAGGAGAAGGTTTTTCAGCCAGAGGGTGGTTGGGGACTGGAACAGGCTCCCCAGGGAAGCGGTTATGGCACCAGGCCTGACAGAGTTCAAGAGTTCGGACAACACCCGCAGGCACATGGTGTGATTCTTGAGGTGTCCTGTGTAGTCCCAGGAGATGGACTGGATGATCCTGATGGGTTCTTTCAACTCAGCATATTCCGTGTTTCTGTGGTTCTATTAGAAGCAGAATATCAATTTCTGAAATCCTCATGAATGTGAAAGAATTTAGAAATAGTTAACAAGATTACTCACTTATTCTTTTCAAATTAAATATATTTATCAGTTTTGTTATGAGTCCCCTCATTCCTTTCAGGAAAAAACCCCAAACAAACAAACAACCCAGCTGGGTAAATAATATATCAATAGGAAGAACTATCTTATTTTTTCTAAGAACAACTTTCTATGAAGTTGAACTAGAGAATCTTCCTTTACAGCCATAGACCAATGCTAAGGCACTGTTATTTCCTTTCTGATAGTTCTTATTGTCAGGTTTAACTGGCCTTTTAGAAAACATTAACCTCAGTTAAAACTCTTGAATAAAGTACTCTGTTGGTTACATGAGTTGTTGGAACCTGAACTCAGCTCTGGAGTGGAGTCTGGAGACTTGTGAATAAGTGTGAGACAAAGCTCTAAATTTAAATTTACGAAATTGGACAGAAGCACATGAAATGCAGAGCTAAGCACACTTCATGTGTGTCTTCTGAAACTTTAACTGTCCTAACACTTTTTTGCAAATGCTTCTTTTTGTATGTTGCAAAGGCTTCTTCCACATTACATCTCACAGACAGCTAAGTAACATTAAACTGTAATTGAAAACGAATTTGGTTTGTTTAGTCTACAGAAGAGAAGACCTGATAACAGGCTATATGTACAGAAAGAGCTGCCGCAAAGAGCAAAGGAATAATCTCTTCTTCATGTCCTTGGAAAGAGGACAAGAAGAAATACACTCGAATTACAGCTACAGAAATTCAGGTTGGATATCAGAAAAACCCCTTTATCTGCAAGAATCACTAGGCGTGGGAACAGATTGCCTTGGGTGATTGTGAAATCTCTGTCACTGTGAGCTTCTAAGGAGGAATTAGACAAATGTTTGCCGAGGTGGCAAAGGCAGAGTTGAATTCCTGAGGCTGAATATAGACTGCATAACCTCCAGAAACTTTTGCCAACTCTATTTTCTATGTTGTTTTTTTTCCTTTACACTTCTCGCTTATATAAGGGAGTTCTGCATTTTTATAGAAACTCACCACTTCCATAAATTTGAAGTATATATTTATTCACAAATTTTCAGAGAGAGCAGTAAAAGAAAAAAAGCTTGCAACAGCATGTAAAGAGTCAAAAAGAATGTCTTACAAAGTCATGAAATTACTGTTCATAACACCACCACAGAAACTCATAACATAACATAGTAAGAAATATTCTTCATTAACTCAGAAGCAGTAAAGGCATCAAAACCTTTGGCTTCATATCATATAAATACAGCTCTCCCCCGATAAAAGCATATTTCCTGTAGTCCACACTTTTTCTAGACAAAACTCAAAAGTCCGTAATGAAGAAAGAAAAAAACGTGCTGCAAGTATCCAGATCAGGTTACTGACTTGCAAATAGCCCCTTCTCCCCCCGAAGCCAAGGAAAAGTATCTATAAGGCTAAAACTAGTGGGTTTAAGCATAAGGTAACTTCTAAAAATAACCACATTCCTGATTTTGCCATTCGGACTAAGACATTGACAGTTAATAGATAAGTTGACAGAACAACTAATACAAAGTCCTCTGATGCAAAATTTCAGCAATAAGATAATCAAACCAGTCCTTTACTTCCTCATTTTGAAGTCCTTTTTAAGTAAACAATGAAACCATTTTTCTTTTTCCTCAAACAACCCCCAGACAGTATTACTGCCCCATTTATATCAACAGCATCATAGTATTAAGGATTTTTTCACAGAAACATCATTTTTACACTGATCTGTGGCAACCAAAAATTTTTATTAACTTTCATGCTTGTTTTCAAAGCCTTTGCATCCAAACCCAATTTTTATAGTGTTTATCCTTAAAACAAGGGCAATGCATGCATCTGCAACCTACTACCTTTCATCTGAGGATCTGAATCAACTTTCTTTGATTCCAAGCTTGCTCTTGATATAAATGCAGGCAAGTGTGGTCCCAAATTGGTCATTCACAGCACCAGCCAATGACAGTTTAAAAAGAACAAGGACTGCATTATAAGGGTAAACATTTGGTATGATTCAAATCTTATGCAATATAGAAATGAGCTTCAGGCAAGATTGCTTTTGATGCCTTAGCCAGTCATCCCCATAGTGTGACTCGTCATAAAACTTCTTGCAGAATACAACAAAGAAGGGGAAGCAAAGAGAACACTCAGCTAATGGCTACACACCACAGTGCTCACACCATGTGAAAATAAAATCTACGAAAATTTAATAAGCCATATATTAAGTTATACACCTGTTACATTAAGATTGTTCATATTATCCTCAAGTTCTTGACATTAGAACTTCCTCTTCAACAAAACAAAGCAAAAAAAAAAATCTGCTTAAGAGGAATTTGGTTTAGTTTCCAAAATCAAAATAAAGTCTATCTTTAGGAAACATATTTAGTTAAGTCTGTTCCAGCATTCCTAGAAATCTACCCAGCTTCCTTCCTCAGTGCTCTGAATGCAGCTGCATATTCAAGTTTCCTTACTTCTCATTTCACTGGAGCTGCAGAAAAAAATGACAGCATGCAACTTTTTAAGATTGTAGTCATTAGTATTAAGATGCTTATATACCTTGTTTTGTAGTTATTTGGTACTGTTATAACCCTCTTTTTTTCTCACCCGTCTACATTTTTTTAATTTAATTAATTATTGCCTTCTAATTTAAAAATATTTCTTTACTTAAATATGTAGGGGTGTAGCTCAGTTTTTGTGTCTGAGAGTAAGTGATTACCACAAGGACTGCAGTGAAAATCAGTTCAGCTTGTGGGAAAATACAAAAAGTTTTGCTCATCTTCTTTGTTAGCCAATATATTCCCCTAAGTGTCTTGTTGGTTGGGTAAGAGTCCTTTATGCATTTGGCTGCATTTTCTAACCTTTAGGGCTTTGATACTGTTGTCTGTACTTTTGCCAATGTTTTAAAACAATAAAAACCACTAGAACATCCAAAAACTAAATACAAAACACGTTAATGAAATTTGCAAACTCTGCCTGGCCTGTGCTTTGTGCCATAAGAGTCTAGTAACTATGCAAGTTTTAATATATAATCTAAAACATACAACTCTGACATGAAATAAGAAAAAAAATGTTTACAATGTTTTCAATGAAGTGGATGGTCTTGCATTCCCTGAGCATAATAACATAAATAGGCCAGCCTTAGTGTGGTTGCAGAGGCACAGTCCTGGCTGATATCAGCTGGAAAAATATTAGAATAATCACTATAAACTGTACTGGATGAAATTTTATTGCCAGGACGAATATTGTAAAGAAAATAAACTCTATGGTCAAAGTGTATATTTTACATTGGAATTCATATAAAACCAGTATAAGAACATCCACAGAAATTCAGATAATAATGTGTGTGAAACTGACTGTTCCACCTGTAAGCAGAAAGGGCACATCTATATTTGGAAGAGAGAAAACACAACAAAAAGAAATGGAAAATGATGTTGATATGATCAGCTCTTACTTGCTTGCTCCAATTCTGTATGCCAGGTGAGCTACCAGTAGTCCCTGACAGGATGCAAGTGAGTTTCTATGCTTGACACAGAATTCTTCTGACATAGAATTCTAACACTTCTTGAGGGTATTACTCTTTAACCCTCTTTTAAAATGTGAGAGCATCAGCTACTGAGCAGCTGCCATGTTCCAGCCTCCCAACACTGGCTCTTTCTCTGATGAGTAAAGCAATCCCTAAATATGTACATATATATGCACAAAGATATGGAGTTTATATCTCTTGGGGAAGAGATTTTGAAATTTAATTTCAAGATGTTATTTTACTGCTATAAACACCCACCCATTTTCCCAAAACTTGCCTTGGAACAAAAAAGAATGAGCTTATTTTATATTTCCTAAAAGCAGTTGCATGTTATCCTTAGCTGGGTGGTGATGAGGGGGCAGTATGTTCCAGCTGATTTATAAAAGAAGCTGGGTTATTGAAAATAGACTATTGTATGCCTCTTTCTCACCAAATTAGTGAAAGAATCCATGGGGGAACTTTTATGGAAAACAACTTTCCTCTGATAAATTCTACAAAGCGGTGTCATTGGACATTTCTGACTGATGCCTTTTGCTCTTGTTACTTATCACCAGCTGTGAACTTGAAGAGGTCTCCTCTCTCTTTATACCAAGCCAATGGTTTTACCAAGAGATGAAGATATTTTTCTCCTGATAAGGTGATCTCACAACCATCTCTTCCATTTTAATGGCTAAGAAATTCTGATATTTACTGGCCCCAGAGGGCAACCAGCACTGAACTCACCACTCTTCCCAGGATGTAATGGCTGCAGCTGTAAAGTAAAAGCATCCCCTCCTATGGGGATTCCTTTGTGTCAAGGATACACTATTACTCATCATCATATTCCAGTTTACAATACCTAGAATAATGAGAGGGTTGTGCTGAATGTGGTCTGGCACATCTGTGCTTTTCATAGCATGACACCAAGGATATGTGCTGCATTACCACATGGGATAATGTGGGAGGAATGTCCTAGATGGAGGGAGTCAATCTTGACATGGGCTGGATCCAGGAACAGACCCTGGAACAAATTATCATGTCAAATTGTTTCTAGGTCTTCTTTTTTAGAAGGAAATTGCTGGCTCAATCCAGTGCATAGCAGGAAATAGCTAATTGCTAATGTGGGTACACATGCACCCAGCCGCATCTTCAGAAGGACCAAATTTTTTACCACATTTGAGCAGCAACAAGAGAATAAAAATTCTATTTTCTTCACATTCTCCAGCTTTGAAATGCTTCTGAGATTTTGTCTGATATTGCAATTAGAGTAGCTCGACAGAGGAGCATAAACTCTGCTTTGCTATAAAAATGATGAGGTCTTACAGTAATGTTGGCTGTTTATAGATGAACACCCAGAAACACAGACCAACTGAGGAGGAATCCCTGCCCTTCACAAGGGAAATCACAGCTGGATTTAACACTCTTCTCTTCAGGTGAAATACTATCCAATGTGGAAGAAATTTGCTTTGATGGTACTGAGAGTTTTGGTCCAGTGCTGTCTTCGACCCATCTCCAGAGAGCAGGATGTTATGGGTCCCATCTCACCAGCCTGTGTCCTTCAGCTGCTGCATTATGAACCAGCTGAGAAATTTTTATCTTAGTCATCTCATTCCTGCAGATAGCAATCAAACCCAGAGGTCAGAAGTGCATGGGAGGGTCTCTCCTCCTGACATGCAAGACTGGCCAGTGACTGCTGACAGAGCTGTAAGTGCTGTGCTATGTACTGTGGGCAAGAAAAATAAAGCAAATCCCAGTAGGTCAGCAGCACAGGCAGGAAAGCCTGAACTTAACACTAGGTCCCCAGAGGAGGACCACAAAGATGATCAGAGGGCTGGAGCAACTCTCCTATGAAGAGCTGCAGTTGTTCAGCCTAGAGAAGTGAAAGCTCTGGTGAGATCCAGTAGAAGCCTTCTGGTACCTGAAGGGAACCTACAAAAAAGATAGGGAGGGACTTTTTACAGTGACATGTACTGATAGGACAAGGGGGAATAATTTCAAACTGACAGTAAATTTAGATTAGAAACTAGGATGAAATTTTTTGAGAGTGGTGGGACACTTGCATAGGTTGTCCAGAGAAGTTGTGGATGCTCTTTTTGTGGAAGTGTTCAAGGCCAGCCTGGATGAGGTTTTGAGCAACCTGATCTAGTGGAAGGTATCATGCCCACAGCAGGGGACTTGAACTAGATGATTTTTAAAGTCTCCTTCAGCCCAAATCATTCTATTGATTGTGTTATTAAATGGTACTCACCTTCCTTAACAGCATTCTAGAACTCTGGGAGGATTTAGCAGATTTTTGCCAATGGACTGTTCTCATTATCTGCGTTTAGTCACATTTCTTCTTTAGCCTACACTTCTCAGCTCAAGCTTTCCAGTTTTTGACTTTGAGGTGTTGCCTTGGTTTGGAAAGACAGGTATCCACCAGGGAAAGCTGGAGTTTCCCTTAGAATGGAGAATGTAAACCCCTCACCCCCTCCAAATTATTATAATTTTGCAATTAAGGTCTTTCAGGCAAAGATATGGGAATAGGAATAACAGCTCTTTACAAGGAATATTAACAATACAAATGTAGTAGTACAAAAAAACCAAGCAAACAAACAAATCCTAGAAACTCTGACAGAGTCAGAGATGCAACCTGACACCTGGTGTCAGGATGTTGGAAACAGTCCTCCTGGAGTGGCAGATGTGGTTCTGTTGGAGCAGAGATGATCCTGAGAGAAAAGGGTCCAGTGATGGTGAGAAGGGTCCAGTGATGGAGAGAAGGGTCCAGTCTTCCTCCAGGAATCCGGTGGAACCAGATACCTTGTGTTCTTATGTCTCAGTTTCTATCCAGGTAGGAATGGTTGGCTCCCCCTACTGGATGGAGCATCTCACAATGGGATGATGGAATGTGTCATGTCCTTGGTGAGCCTTAGTGGCCCATTAGCAGAAGACATCCCCCCGGCGGGAGAATGGGTGGTGGAAGAGATAAGGAACACTGCCCCACCTGGTTTTAACCGTTGGCCCATTCATTATCAGAAGGCATCTGCCCCTCTCCCCTCAGAGTTACAAGAGATAAAGACCCCAGCTGCTTTCAGCAGATGAAATAGAATACACAATTTTGGTTTCATAACTTGACACAGGTGTGAAGACTGGTCGAAGAAGACTCACTGTCCATGTTATGGACTCATGACTGTGTACCCACAACATGAGAACTCTCAGGATTCAGTATCTGAGACACTTTGTGACACTTTCTCTCTCCAGATGGAAAAATGCACCTAGAATAACAAAGAACATTTCCAGAGCATGGGACTCACTCCATCCCACCAGCTCCCTTCTGGGATGCTTATAGATTCAGTAGGCGATTTGTTTATGCACCTGAAACCCCACCCTCCGTTCACCTTTCTCCTGAATTCATACCTGACCCTTGTGCTCTTCCCCTTCAATAAAGACACTTACCATCCTTCACTGGCCATCTCTGTGGGGCTTCACTCTGTTTATATCTTCTTCTCCTAACACTCAATTTCCACGTCAGCCTTCAGCCCACTGCTCCAGTCCTGCAACCCCCTGATTACTGAGGCCTCAGCCAGCCCATTACCCCAAGGTGCATCCTGGTTAGTTGTTGCCTGTCAGGATTTAATTACCACCTTGCCAAGCAGGTCTCATCAAGCCAGCCTGGACTGTCAGAGAGGTATTCATGACACAGCAATTTTCATAGCAGTAACTCCATAATAACTTCATTAGCTGAGTTTACAGAGTTCATTAAACCAATATACTGGCCACATTTCAGTTGAGCTGCTAAGGATTGTTTCATTTTACAGACTGGATTTTTATTCACTATCATTTGATTATGGCGGCATCTCTTTTGAATTTTTTGCAACTTAAAACTATGGATTGGTAATGTAAGATAACTGCATAAAATAGTATAAGAGCTCGGGACTCAGCAGTAACTAATTTAATTTTAGGAATTAATGTATATAGTATATAGTTTCAAGTCTGACAGTAACTTCAGTTTTAGGAAGAATGATTTCCCATGTCTGGAAACTTCCTGAACGTTCTTTTCATAGACACGTGAACCAAATCTGTGTCTCAGGAATACTTGCTTTCCGTTTCATCTTATCTTAATGCTACAGATGATTATCTAATATTAGAAGATATATGCTGAACTGCATTTTCTTCCAAATATGTCTGTAAGTCATAAAAATAAAAGGGATCCTGCTTTTCTTCAAATTATACATTACCTCCCTCAAGTGTGTGAAATTTTGTGATTTGTTTATTAACCAAGATTTCAGGTGAAATGCTATATATATTTTAAGAAACAGGATAGGAAATTGCCACACTGGGAACTGGTTTATCTGTTGTGGGGAGTCGGACGTCTTTGTCAAGGTTTCTACTCTGAGCAATGTGGGTACTCTTTGACTTATTCTCTTCCAGGTAATAGATGTATATTATGGATTTCATATAAAATAATTCTTATGATTCTGAATGGAATGAAGTAGATTATGTTCTTCTAGCTAACAGACTTTGTTCTAATTTTGATTGTGGAGATGGAGAATATTGGCATAAAAAGATGTACCATGAAAAATTACTGCTTAGGTTTTTAATTTTTTTAAATCTTTATTTTTAGTAACAATTGGCAGAAGACAAACCCCTGGTCTATCTGTTTAGCTTCAGGGGCTATGCAGTTTAGCATTTACTCTGTTTTATCCTTAAGATGTCCTATCAGCCTTGCTTGCCAGACCATCTTAATTTGGGAGTAAAATCTACTGCATCCCAAGTCAAACCCAATACAAACTCTGTATTCCAGATGTTGATGTTTCACCTTGGCAAACTATCTGTCCGTTTAGCCTACAGGCAGGCACACAGGGCTGAGATAATAAGACCAGTGAACAAATTTTCCTCAGGACAGCTGAACTATTATTTACAGATGTGCTCTGGGCTTTTTTGATCTCAAATAGTCAAAATCCTTTCTTGTAGAAAAAAAACCTCAAGAACATTTAGTATGCTTCTGGTGCTGTTGCTTGTTTCCTCCTTTCTTTTTGGAAATATAGACTGAAGAAAAAAAACCAACCCAAACTAATGCTATGGTTTTGGATTCGGAATTAAAACAACTATGAGACACTACAGGCAAGGTTTGTGCTTGTAATTTGTGGCTATTTAGAAAATAAAACTTTTGCTTGAAAAGGCTGACAACAACTACATTATATTTAGTTAAAGCACCAGATGTACCTACTTCCTAATTAAATGCTTAGACTGACATTCCTTAAAATGGAAAACACATGTTCTTCATAATTCAAATATATCCACATCAGGGCCACTTTCAGTATTCAGTCAGGTCTTGATGGAACAGTGAATAAAAGAAAATTTCGCCACCAGTAAAAGAGGTCAGACAAACAGTAGCTCACTTGTAACAGTGTTTTACATGACTATCTATTATAAGAAGCCACATGCAGCTGCTCAGGATCCTGGACAGCATGTAGCATGCTCCAGAGGTCTGTCAGCCCTGTGGTCCCTCTTAGGTCATCATGTGGCTGTCCTGCTAGAAAGGAGGAGACTAAGCCCCAGTCACAGTTTCCCAGAACAGCACGGTGTGGAGATGCAGTAGACAAATCCTTCTCATCCACAGGCTGCTTGGGTCTCTTTAAAACAAAAAGTAGAAATCCTTTCAAATCATTCAATTTTCCAAATCTTCAGAGAAAAGGAAGAAAAAGAAAAAGAGAAAAAGAGAAAAAGGAAAAGAAAGCATATTTGCCATTACAACCAAATGTCCTTGTAGAGAAACTACTTTCAGCTAGGGATAAGATAGTATATGATGTTTAGTGTTCCTTCTGGCCTCACCTCAGATTATTCATCTAGTATATGTGGCTTTTGCTTTCTGTCCCCCAAATTCAACCTGCTTCCTCTCAAAGTTAGTGCTGAAACTGATATTGGTAGATAAGGACTGTATCTTTCCTCACTCTCATTTAAGTATAGGAGGATGCAGGAGCCCATGGACCTATAGAGGAAAAATTCACTCCCAGTAGAAAAACACTCAATAATGCACTACATTAAAAAAAAAAAAAAAAAAAAAAAGTAAAAAAGTAAAAAAGAATGAGCCATAAATTTTAAAAAGCTCCAAAATAAGTTTTTCATCCTGTACTTCTACAACATACCTAAGTGAAACATCATCAGTTCTTATGTATGTGTGAAATTATACACTGCTCAAACATGTTTGTCCTGCAGCGCAAGAAAGACATATTTTAATACAAAGCATAGCACTGCAACATAGAACTCATTCACAGTACAGGTTAAATATAGGCCATTTCTCATCAACTGTGCCTTTCCGAAAAAACAGCTGATGTTCTTTTTGACTGAGCTCATCAAGAAGTTTCTGAAGCAACTGCAGCAATGTTTCTATGAGCAAAGTGCTGGGTGCAGTGGATGCACTGGTGATTATCAAAAGCCAAAACCTTTCCTTACATCTTGGGGCTTCTCTTTGGGGCTGCAATATATGAAGATTCTCAGTGATATTGAAAATATTCCTGGGTGAAAGAAACTGAATAATTGGTTACACTCAAGAAAACACACTTAGAATTTCCTTGAGTATCTTGGTTCACGTGAATTTGCTCATATTGTCTTAGGAATTTTTCCTGGAAAGCTCAGGCATCCTAACTCTCTGCAAGTCCAGTTTGTCTGATGGATTTGCTCCCAGAATAAGCTGTAGTTTTCAGATGGTTGGATGGAAAATTTCCTGTGAACCTGCTCTCTTCATGCTGAAGCATCTGGCCCATGAAGGCTTTTCAACAGATCATTTTTCAGGACCTCTCTCTTCTCTTAGAGCTGAAAAGGACTGTTTTTCATTTTAGCTGCCTTGCCTCCTAGTTTAGGTCCTGTTTCAGATTCTCACTGCAGACTTAGCCATGCCCTGTACCAAATGTAAACCAATATAAATTTTATAGGAGGAATTCAATGCCTCACAAGCCAATTTTATTAGACAGGAAACATTTGTCTATCAATATAATTATAGTTTCAAATTTCACAATGTTCTAGTGCAAATATTTTGTTTGGAAGAAATTCCATTAATCTTGGAAACTATTGCAGTGATATCTTTTCTGTTAGAAAGAAGTTACAGGACTGCATTTCCTGGTTCATTCTGTTGAAATGCAACTGCTACACACAATGCTCAGTCTGCTGATTTAGCAGCACTATGAAAATACTGCTTCGGATCTCTATAGATCCACAGAATTAAATTCAGTTTTAAATTCAATACCCTCAAATGCTAATAAAATTTATATACACTAAATGAGAGAGTGAAATTTTCATGGCATTTCCTCCAACCCTGTATATACAAAATAAATTTCTCTTAATTGAAGGAGGTTCTTCACTCATCTGCTCCCCACAGTGGTTTTTTTTTCTTCGCTATTACACATCATGTTATTCAGAGCCATGATTGTTATTATTTCATTTCAAATAGTCAGATCTGAGTACTTGTGAATGCAATTTGAAATATGAGGCTCAAATACCATAGAAGTTAAAAATCACAGTGCATGTTGCCATTTGAGAAAGATGTTCCTCAGGCAGAGAACAGCCCAGCTTCCACCTTATCTGCAGAATCATTCTGCAGTGCAAATCCTGACAACCACTCATGCTAGCAAGAGCTTCCCTTCTAATATGCCTTTGTACTTGCTTCTAAGAATAATGAAAATATAACAAAATCATAAAAATTAGTCAGATAAATGGAAATTAGACCCTTCAGACTCCCACTGCAGTCATCAATCTAATAAACTGACAAGCAAAATTAATTTTACTGCATGACGCACAAATGTCTTTTGATGGCAATATGCAGATACCAAACAGTTTTCAAGAGATACCTGAATGTGCTCAGTCTTTCTTACCAAGCCTCAGAAAGCTGCCCATTTTTTTCTTAACATTGGAAAGCCATAAACACAGAGAATGTCTAATCTCAAATATCAATACAAATCACAATCTCATAATCATAAGTGGTTTGCACTCGTATTTTATAATTTTCTACAAATTTTTTCTATCGAAAAAAAAAATTTCTACAAAGGTTTTCTATAGTATGGAAAACTGTTAGGTACCTGTTAGGGACTTTTGTTGTTGTTGTTGTTCCTTGGGAGGGGGGGAAGACTTTAGTACTGCTTGATCATAAACTAGGTATATATAGCTTGGAATATTATCTGTCATTTTACCCAAACAAGTTCTAGAGCTGATAATCTAAATCTCTGCTTGTCAGCAAATATTTTGCCTTTTATTGCTAAAACATATCTAGATATACTTCAGTCATCTAATCAGTGGGCTGATTATTCCATGCCCTATGATTCAGGTGACTGATCATACATCAAGAATAAATAACTGAGAACAGGGAGGACTCAGTGAGCAGCTGATAGGAAGAATATCATTGAACCTAATCAGTGACAGGTTGTGATTATTGCATCTGTATGTGTGATAAACTTAAAATTTTTTCTGAGTATAAACAACTGTAAAGATAAAGATGTTAATTTGTAAGATAAACTGGTTTCAGGTGCAATGCATGCTAAAGTATGAAATGTATATAAGAAAATATGAAAATACAGACCTTTTATTTGAAACATGGGTATGAACTATTTCTAGCAGTGAAACCATTTTATTTTATTAATATTATTTTGATTAGCAATAACAAATACTTTGTTTTTCTGGAAGGTTCTATTTCCTTCTTGTCAAAACCAATAATGTGTTTCTTGAACTGACATCAGTTTAAGAAAATCTCTGTGTCTGGCTGTATATCAGCAGGGCAGACAACCTGTCTTCAGACAACATCAAAACTTTTTCCAGGCAAGCCTGCTGAGAAAGTCAGAATCACTTTGGTCCTTTTTTTTCTCTAGAATCAGAAAGGGCACATGAGAGAAAAAAACATCTCTGTCCTTAATTCTAAGGACACATGAGGAAAAAACATGATAGATTCCCCACCTCTACTGCCAATGATTTGAAGGTTAAATATGGCTGCACAGTTAATTAGTGTGCACTAATTCTGTGATTTCTTTTTCCAGGAAGACCAGATTTCCCCATGGCTTCTTGATTATTCAGTGTCCATTCCGTAAAATTAGTGTGACTCTGAGGACACATTAGAAAATTTATAAAACCTCTAGTTCTGCATAAAAACAAATTTACATTTGCTGATCATGCCCAGCACTATAGTTTCACCATTCAGATGAAGTCATGTATGCAAGAGTCAGCAGACTTCAGTTCAAGAGTCACAAAAATAGGTGTCATCAACTAGCAATGCTGAAGCAGTCAGACACAAAAAATGAATCTGTATTTGAATCTGTATTTCATTCCTTTAGCTTTTTTTTTTTTTTTTTTTTTTTTTTTTTTTTTTTTTTTTTTTTAATTTTTACCTCTTTTACTGTTTCTTAGTTTCATTGCTTCTGAGTTCCTTGTTTCCTTCTTGCATCAAACTTGGCTCATAGCATGCAGGGACTCAGGAAAAAAATTTCAAAGGACAACCAATGCTAATGAAAACACCCAAGAGAAATTTAAACTTCTTGATGACTTAAAATGAGCACTTTCAACCCTTGCCTGTGAGAAGGAGAAGAGTTGTCAGCAGAAAAGTAACATAAATCATACAGTATTTTATTAGTCTGTCGTTTCTACTATGACGCAGGCTTAAATCAACTGAGGAGAATACTGAAATTATGGCCAGATTGTTCTAAATTTTTTCCTTCACCATATTGCATACTATTGTCAAAAAGCATGGTAACGCAATGCCATAATCTCTCTCATATTTGGGTATGCAGAAAATGAATGAGTAGGAAGGAAAGGGGCAAAAATTGTGAATGAGGATTTTTTGAATCCCCATCCAAATTCTGCAGCTGACTGTATGCTGAACTTAAAATTCCTGGGAAGCATGCACACCTGAACACTACTGTGAAATCTAAGTGTAAAATCTATTCTACACTTGAAAGTGTTGCTGCTTGCTTCTTTGCACAAGTAATTCTGTCTAGGAGTGTGATCTTCTCACTCTGAACCCATGAACAGTTAGTTGATAAGGACCAACTCCTTGTATATTTAACTAATTTAAAATTCAACTAGTTAGCAGCATGTTTGGTCAGAAATGCATGGGCTATCCACCAAGGAAACACAGTGGACACTTTGAACTGCTTGAAAAAATATTTCATTGAATGTGATAGGGAGTTTAATGAGAGAGCACACTTGTTGACCTTCTCTTTTTCCTCAGTGAGGTTGCACAAAAGTACCAGTTGTCCATATTCTCCAGGTGGCCCCAGACCATTTGCAAGCTTGCTTTAGCACATGAAGAACTTGAAGCTGTAGAAAGCGTTCAAGCCCAGCCAGCACAACTCTTGGGAATGTTTTTTAGCAGAAGATCTAACAGCAATGTAGAATTGCAAGAGGCTCCAGGAATTTCTGAAAAACTGCTGGTTCTGCTTTTCTTCTGTAGCAGTTTAAAACTGGAGGGCACAGCAAATACCCACAGCAGAAGCCACTAGCTGTGAGAAATCCTATACGAAGCCCTGGGCAAGCAGAATATGATGAAGGATGGAAAGATTATTTTTCCCAACATTTAGTTTGTGGCAAATTCGAGGATAAGCATATTTTACATGCATCAAAAATTATACCGAAATACAAAACCCTTGCTGGGATATGATTGCATGATAGTTTCCCCTTCTTTAGGTAGAGAGATCAAAATTTTAAAAATGGCTTCTTAATCACTTCCTAATTAGAAAAAGAACAGTTTAAATTAAAATACCAGTACTCTAACTTTATTGTGGCACACCAAGTTATTAAGTTATCAATAAAGTACTATCTTCCAGTCACAATATAGTAGACAAAAAGTAGATATGCTTTTTGCCCCAGAGAGTCTATTTACTTTCAGTGCATTGGGTCTTCCTGGACCAAAATTTCCACAGTCTGACGCCCACACCTTTTTTTATTTACTACAGCATATTTATATTCTATATATATTTTATAGAATTTTAGAATTTTTCTAAAGAAATTAAAAATAAACATGAAATTGTGGGGGGAAAAAAAAAGCTAAACTCCGGTAACTTTCCTGTACAAATTCAAAATAATCAATTACAAAATTCATTCTTTGCTGCTCTTTTGTCACATGTCCAAAAGGCATCCAGGACAACATTTTCAAAAATGTTCATGTGACTGAGGGATCTAAGGCTCATTGATTTAGAGCCCTTTGAAAGCATCTTTCCTGTTTAAAATTAATTCAGTTCTTAAAAGTTGATGAACTCTCTCAGTCCTCAGAGATTTTAGATGCTTTATGAAACCTCTGCCTACTCTGAAGCTTGAGACACTTATATCAATACTTCAGAATATATTTAGAAGTCAGGTTTGAGCACTTCTCTTGAAAAATTTTGGCTGATGTAGTCAAATAATTATTTTACAGATGAAAAATGAAACACATTAAGAGCAGTCCAAAGAACAACTAATCTCACGCACCAAGTCACTGATAATATGCCAAGACTATAGAAAAACATAATAAAAAAAAATTACAAACTTTATAGGGATTTAGTGGGTCACAAGGACCATCTGCCCGCAAATCAAGGACTATTCATTTCTGCCAGGTCATCCTTACTGTGAACTATCTAACTTTGGCTGCCTCAGAAAATTTTGCTGTCACCCTTCCTAAAATGGCCACTCCATTTCTAAGATGTGATATGTTAAAATTATACTGTGGCACATAAGTATATTGTACTATTTTGGAGTAAAACAAACAAACAAACAAACAAACAAACAAACAAACACATTGTTTTCCCATTAAGAGAGACTGCATATATCTACTTGGTAGATTCAACAATTAAAATATGAATTTTGAAATTAAATTCATTGACTCTGGAAAGTACCTTCTTTTGACATAAACCTGTTTGTTTACCCCTCATCTGTAGGGGTAGACATTCGTGTATAAATATGGCCCAGCATTTGCCATTAGTATGGTTTCAAAAGGCACACAATTTCTAGTTACATGTGCCCCACTTGGACTGGTCTGTAATAAAGCTAGAAAGCATTGAAGGGAAAGAGATTTTTTATTTAACTTTTTGGCAGCAGTTCTTTTAAACATTGTGACTCAGAGCACTGAGGGATCAATAAAAACACATTTATCTCTCCCATTCCTTAAAATGAACTCTAATCCTACTTTGTGCATTTCCTGTTTGCAAGAGGACAGGGAAAAATTCCTAGGCAGTAACAGAAAAATATTCCAAAATTTTTCAAAACCTATCCATAGTTGCAGATTGACAAAAATCAAACTTTTATGGCATTTTCAACATCCCTAAAGAGACAATTCTGTTTGAATTCATAATGTTCTAGTGATGTGGAGTTTGAATTAATTACTCACATATTATTATATATGCCTTAGAAATATAGAAAGTTATTTTGCACAACAGGAAAAGATATGAAACCAACAAATATATTGACAAGAAAGAACTAGCTTAGTTGCTGGCTGTTGTAATCCTCCTGACGTTTTGGGTTTCCAGGTTCAGGTTTCACTCGAACGTGATGTTTTATTCAAAATAATTTATGTTGGAATAAAAACAGTGAGAAATAAGATTTCCAGGCACTCTGCTGTTACAATGAAGCAGGGCAGGCAGTAAGAGGCATTCCTGTCCACAGAAATCTGCTGTGAAACAGAGATTGTATATTTCAACTTTTCCTCCATAAAATTCCGTATCAAATAATTTGTGAAGATGTGATATCCTTACTCTAATGAAAAAAATATTCTCCAAATGAAATGGAAGACAGACTGTCCTTGGGCCAGAACTGCAGTGCAGAGGTGTTGGGATATGCCCTCAGGAACTGACCATGGTTGGCACTAGAGCAGAACTTCATTTGACATGCAGGTTGAATCAATTTACACACAAGTTTGAATGTCATAACGGAGCACCCCACCGGATAGCAGAGTAGATAACTTTTTTGATATAAGACTAACTTCCAAGTCTGTAAAAGCAAGTGTGGCTGTGAAGTTCTTGCAGATCATCTGATAAAGCTTTTAATAGTAAGTCCAGAGCACTGAACTACAGAAATTCTCAAGTCTCAACAAAACAGAGTTGAACAGGTATATTATAATGAACTATTGATTTGCTTTTCTTTTCTGCCTATGAAACAGCCCTAGGAAGATCAGTCCATAAACCAACCTACTTCATTCTAGATGTTTAAATACTCTGTGTGTGTATGTTCAAATGCTTAACTTTTAATTGGCAGGAGTGAGTGCATTGGTGTTCCATATTTGGTAGTCTAGTTCTTAAGGTTAACTGAGAAAACAATAAGTCATGTAGCATTTTTTCCTTCACCTGGCTGGATAAGACTACAGCCTCTTCCAAACAAATTAGATTATTAAAGTCCGTTTACTTAGCATGCCAAATGTTTGTGGACACTAAAGACAGAGATAGCTCAAGGAAACTACCATAAAAGTATTATTTGATTTTTTTTTCTCCATTCATCCAGCCCTAACTACAATGGCAAAGTAGTAGAAAAAGTACTGCTGTTAACACTTTATGAATATATGAAATATTCACTATACAAACACACTAAACTCCGTTCTGTCAGACTGGATGGCCACTAGATAAAATCAGCATGAATACATGGATCACTGCAAAATTTCCAAACAAACACACAAGACATGACCAAAAAGAAGAGTTAGCTGTAAGTCATTCTAGGCAAGGAATTAAGAGATGTCAGATCTATAGGGAGGCAGAAACTGGTGTGAGATTCAGACAAGGTTGAAGAGGCTGAGGATAGATTAGTTCCAGAGTTTATGCTGCTGTAACTAGAAACAGAATCTGTCCCAGCACTCTGTGGAAGGATGCCAAGAAAATTCTTGGCATCTTGAGTTAAAGCTGTAGGTGGTTAACAGGAAAGTTAAGGTCAAATAAGGAGACCCTTAGTTGGCTGTGATTCCATCAGATAAGACAGCCCACCAGGCAAACGGCAGTCTGACTTCAAGATTTAAAGGGCTACTCTTCACAGGAGTTCAAGACACTGTCAACCAAAATGCTACATTTCTAGAATAACATGGGCTTCTCCAAATACTGACATTTAATCATTCTTTATTAATGTGCCAGGCTATTGAATTAAAAGCAGTGTTCCCATCATAAATTGAGTTTTCTTTCATTCCCACTGTGCCAGGCACATATAACATATATCACATGGGTGAAACTTGAAAGAGGAGTGTTTATTTAAGTTGTATCTTCCTCTTAGTTTGAGTTTGTTTGCATTTTGCAGTTGAGCAATGAGATTGAGTTGCTGAGAATATGTTGGTGGGCTGGGCAAGGGCCACCTCAGAGGAAATAAATCAGTTGCACAGATAAATGAGCTCTTGTGAATCTTTCCCCAAGTCTTCTACAATATATATTCTGGGTCCTCATTCTTTCGTTACAAGAAGCAGGGGGGAGGGAGGGAAATATCTAGTTCAAATAACTAATTGAAAATCTTACCAAAAAAGCAAGAATTTGTAAACTTCACATATATCTGCATGTCAAATTAAAATCCTAGGCTTTCCCATGGCTGAATTTGGTTCAAGTGGACAGTATGACATTGTTAATTTTCATAGCTATTTCATGAGTTAATTCTGCCCAAAACCATATCTGAGGAAAAGATGACACAGTATTAAATTACTGTCCTACATAGTGTATTCTGGCTGGCAGTCATGAAGAGTTTGGAGAAGGAAATATGCTATTATTATTTTCCCTTCAGAGATGCCAGAGCCTGGATTACTGGCTTCTATTCAGCTGCTTTTTTGTTGCTCCCATTAAGCACCTTGCCCAAGAATGCTTTGGATTACTACCAGCTTTGGGATGATAAGAGCTTAGCCTCTACTGAGTGATTTGCTTTCTCTATGTATTGAAATCACTGAAGACAGAGTCCTTAAGAGTATTCATCTCAGGGCTGAGGATTTCTGTGGGCAAAGTAATTTGGACAGAGTCACCTACGTGCCATGCATATAAAAATTGCAACACTCATTGCCTGCATAAGGAGGCAGCTACACCAGCTGATGTTTGATCCTTTCTCATCCATGAACATAACCTCACCCAGAAGCAGTCTGAGGTCAGTATACACCAAACCCCATCCTGCAATACAAATCCAGCACATCCATCTCTATGCCATGTCAGATTAAGAGGAAGCTACTGATGCAGCTCACTGGAGCTGGAGAAAGTGGCATAGAAATTACAGTGCTTTCTGAGATGTATAAACCAGCAAGCATTCCCAGGTCTTTGCCTGTTGCAATGAATCATTTGTCTGCTCTTTCTACCCACTTCAGCAATGCCTGTCCCAAGTATTTAAGAATCCCAATAATCAAACACATCAAGCATCACACTCTGTCCATAATTTTAGGCTATTAACAGAGGCCTGCAACCCCTCCAGGCTAATAGTTGTTCTACTTGCTAACAAATTCTGCCTTCTAGATGAAGAAGTGAGGTGGCTATGCAGTTCTGAATTTAAAACCAGCCTGCATCTTCCCATCTTGGAGCATGGATATGGGTAGCACATGATAGTCAGCCCTGATACCGGAGACAGGCCCATTCTCTGCGGATAAAACATTCTTTGTATCGCCACATATATTTTTTTTTTTGCAACATAATGAAGAGATCATTTCAAGAAGTTATAATACTGTCACATGTTAATGCTTCCTCTTCACAGAAGACAAAGCACAGAGTCCAACTGCTGCACACAGCAACGAGGCAGAGATTTTTATTTGCCAAGATAATATCATTTTTATTATGGAATCACTTCATTCTGAAAACTGTATTTTCCTGTATAAGACTATGCAGGCAGTAGATGCTGCTACAATCTGATAAATTATTGTTTTGGAGGAGGGGATTTGATGGATCTTCTTATTCTTCAGTTTTATCAGTACTCACTCTGGCTGTCGTGCCAGAAGTACTCTTTATTTAATGACATTGTAATTCAAAAGAATGTTTATCTACAGATGGAATATTTTTGTTAAAATTTTAATAGCTTGAAAAGGGAATTAAATACTCACTAGGCAGGATCACTAGAACAAAAAGATCACATATAAAGGGAAAATATGTGGGAAAAGAAAAGCATCAATACTGACACATGAACATTTTATACATATATATAAATAAGAGATTATATACAGAGAAAACCATTATTTCAGGTAACATTTGAATAATGCATAATATTAGGATAGAAAGGTAGTTTTGTTTTTTGCAGACCCATAGAACTGTACAACAGACCTTTCAGTGCTAAATATTTGATCATTCCAGTAAGTATTAACATTATTTAAAATATTTCTAAATACAGGAGAAAAATATGATTTTTTTTCTAAGTAATGAAAAATATTACACTGTCTTCTATAAATCTGTCAAGAGCAATAATCAGTTAAAAATATATTTGAAAATCTAGCTTAAAAAATCCACAAACTTAAGCTTAAAAACTTTTTATCAGCTTTGATCTTCAAAAAAACCACAGTGAACAATGCAAGTCTTTGCTTTCCAATAGAAAGGAAGCTTTTCTATGATATTTGAAAAATATCTTTCTGTGATCATTGAGTTTTTCTCTAATCTAGCTAGGCAAGTCAAGCTCCTCCAGGAAAGACTGGATCCTGAGTGAACTCTGAAATATTCTCTTTTTAAAGATAAACATACACTCCATAAACTTTTCATTGTTCTAAACATCTGTTTGGACTTATAAACAGCTTTTCAGCCAAGCCCTGCAATAGGGAGGTTGTCTTAGTACTGATATCTTGTCTTCTTGCAAGCAACAAAATGTTACTTCTGTAGTCAGTATGATGTACCATAACTAATCTAGGGATGAAAAAACTAACAATCTGAAAAATAATAAAAACAATAGCTTGTATACAGTCCTGTTTCCCCATTTTAGATTGATCTAGATATAGATATAGATACATAAAAGGAGTCCAACCATGCTGGGTCTGAAAGCAGGTGGATCATCCCCTGCTTTTGAATCCCCATCATTTCTTTTGAATTAGCTCCTTAGCCAATGTATTAGAGGCTTCATTGTTTTTCTGTCTCAGTGAGGGAAAAAAAATCAGGACAAATAGAACTGCAACAAATAGGCCCAAGAGATGTATCATCCCATAATGTCTTTTAGGGGGAAATGCAAGTACTAACGGTGAAGACCGCTTAACTATGTTTGAAGCCATATGACACGAGATTGCTTTTGCCACTGTTCACGTATCAGACCTTGGACTGCTGGTTATCTACAGGCTACTTTTAAAAGCTCTGCAAATGGTGATCAAGAAATACAAGGCTGCCATCAAACACTCTTTGATTCCTTCTTCAGGAACTCTGCAGCTTGAAAACAACCATGAAATGTTACAGAGCAAGACAGCTCCTCCCTTTACCTTCTAATGTTCGTAAGAAAGGTGCATGAATGAGCCTGTCCGAGAGTCCAAAAGAGCTCTTACTCCAGGGTTAGTTTAAGGCTTTATTCTTGAAGGGTTCCAGGGAAGAGGGCAAACAAAGAAGAAGCAGAGGTTTATCTAGTCTCTGGCTCAGGATAGATAACTGGCCCTGAGCCAATAGGTTCAAGATAGGGAGAAAGGCTCAGACTAAATGGCTACAGGCTTTAGGGGGTTCTGGGAGAAAAACCATTCCCTACAGGAACACAACATGAAACTACTCTAAACAGCTCATCATAGTATTTTCTCTGGACCATAATCTGAAAATATCAGCCTTTCTGCAAGGTTCAAGAGCATTGTTCAGATCTGTACTCAGAGTCACCGAGTCTTGATAGATTATCTATGAGTTAGATCATCAGCCCCACGATGCCAAGATCTAATGACTTGAGAAAGCCAAAAATCAGAGTTGTCCTTTTAAAGAAGATGAGACAAAGCAGAGCAGGTTATGGGGATGTGAACGTGACAAGGGAAATGAAACATAAGGAAAACAAACTGCACATTGAACATTAAACAAGACAATGAAAAGTGAAAACCTTTTACAATTTGTTTAGTTAATAATGATTCATTGAATGATATGGTTTACAAGGACCTGATCAGATAACATGGCTTAACCATGATTTTTATAACCATGGGATGAAAAACAATAGGACAGCAGGAAGCACATTTCTGGTCTAACTTTTGTAAAGTTGACAAGCAGGCCCATTGGTTACAGTATTTCTGTTCTGGACTTTAATTAGCTCAATGACTGATGGGGCTGCACATTATCTTTTTTCAAAGTTCATAATAACTGAGCCCATGAAATTGCTGAGCCTGTCTGTAAAGCAAAAAATTGAAAGCCATTTGAGGACCAAATGTGAGGCTTGTCACATTGCAGTCATGTGCTCCCAAGGAATGAACAAAAAGTGTAAATTTAACCTAGTTAAAGATGCTATTATTTCAGTGTTGGATATAGGATGGAGCAAAGAAAACAACCTCTGAGAGAATATATACAATTTATTCAATGCTGTGACCCACCCTTGGATTAACTTTTTAGCTTTCTATTGTTGGCAGTATCTCAGCCAGAAATTTTGGTCCTGAGAAACAAGAAATGAAATTTTAATTGCTGGAACAAGATATATTTTCTAGCCCTGAGACCACAAAGCAGAACAAGGCCAAGATACAGAACACTGAGTGCTAAACTAGTGTGCGGCTGAGTGCAGTTCCTTCATGATTTTTATTTAAAGTTCTTCTTTTCATCTGGGGATAGCTACTTCTGTCCCTCACACAAATAAATAAATGCCAACACTTAGGTGAAACCACTGGCAGGTCAAGTGCTGATCTTCCTTGTTGATTCATAAAGACTCTGGAATGGATGTAAAGTGTAGGATTTAATGGAGTTTTTTTGTGTACCTGAATATTATTTCCAATTTTTTAACTGGTGTGTGAACTTTCCTCACTGTCTCATACTGTAGATAAAAGTTTATCAATGTTTAATGTAATCATTCCAGGCTGTCTATAAGGAGTGGCCTTCCTTAATATGCTTTTGAATTAAAAAAAAAAGAATTTTTAAAAAGCAAATGAGTGCATGATGGTTTCTGGGGAGTTTTTTGCCAGGTCTTTTTGCTGTTTTCTTTTTCTTGGTTATTTTGGGTTTTCATGTCTTTGTAATACACAGCCACAGAGAGCAAATAATAAAAACTGATTAGCTTAGGGGATTTACT
Source organism: Phylloscopus collybita (assembly GCA_027886175.1). Taxonomy (NCBI): domain Eukaryota; kingdom Metazoa; phylum Chordata; class Aves; order Passeriformes; family Phylloscopidae; genus Phylloscopus; species Phylloscopus collybita. The sequence continues at coordinate 24,063,773 of JAJNNQ010000026.1, read as the reverse complement.
ATATCATCAGATACTCTGAGTAGGGGAGACAAAAATATCTTTTGTTTAGGGAATATAAGTTTTGTTTTCTTAGTGTATTTGAAGCATTACACTTAAAACAAACAGGAATTTCCTTGCTGAATTTTTCTGTCACTGTATGAATTTCAACCAAATACAGGACTATCAAATATTCACCTCTTCAAAAATCAATTCTTAAATTCCACATGGAAAAAGGACAAATTTCAGTGTGCTGACTACAATATACAGGCAACTTACAACTTCTACAAGTTCTGCTTTACAACTTTCTTTTTCAGGATCTCCAGGGAAAAGATTTAAGAGGCTCAGTTTCATCTGCTCTGATGCCAAAACAACAGAGAATGTTTACCATTTTATCTTACTGATTGTCTCAGGGAGTGAAGGTCCCAATAGCAAAACTGAAGTATCCATTTTTTTGTTTAAGACAGAGTTCAGTAGACAGCTTGTCACAAGATAGCAATTTTTTCTTAAAAATATTAATTCCTTAAGTTATTCTCTCTAGAGAAATTCACAATCTTCAAAACCATATGCAAAAATTATTTTTAAACTGTTTTTTTTCTTGCTTCTAAAAATATTTACGCTCTGAAACGTGACCTTTTTCCATTGGAAAAAGAGGTCACATGGTACTGCATGAGTCACATACCTGAAGCCTGTGCCCTTTTCAACATGAGCCCTCAACCATCATAAATACAACTTTTGCTTTCTAAGCTTGTGATAGTTGCTTGACCTTTGCTAGATCTGTAAAAATTCTTGCCAGTTAATTTTATTTTTAGCTAATGCTCTAAAACAGAGTGGCACAAACACTGCCAAAGTGAATATATTTCATACCATGAGGAAATATTCACAGAGGGTTTCCTCTAAATATTTTCCTTTAGTGTCCTGATACAGAGTTTTTCTCTTTGCCTTGCACATCTGGCTGTGCATTCTTCATGTATTTGGATAGGTGCTCCTGCTTGGTGCCATGCCCTTGCCACACCGCTGCTTCTTTGGTTCAGGAAGAACAGTTTTTGTTCCCATACGCAGACTCAATTCAAGCAGTGTGTGCTCTCCTACAGAGCTCACCCCTCTCCACACTCATGTCTAGCAGGTGCAGATGGCACAGGCATTTTGGCAGTCAGTCCCCAGGGCAGACCTGATAAGGACTGGAGAAAAGAATTTGCATTGGGAAGCCTTCAACTGTGCCTGCCTCTCTCACTGCAGAAAAGCTTCAACTAAGAGTTGTCCTCTTCAGAGTACACTACAGGACTCATCATTGCCTAGGGTTGCCAAATATGTCCTCGAGGGTCTTCTGTGTGTCAGTAGGTGCTGTAAACAGGTGCAGTGCACACTCTTTAGTTTACAGTTAGCCAGCCTGAGACGTCATTCATAACCTTCCCTTAATGCTGGTTTAGTTCTTTTCACCAATGAGTAGAGAAGAAATAGGATTCTTCCTACTGTGAAAATATGTATTTACGTTTCTATTTTAGATGAATTGAGAAAATAACACAGAAACAGGGCCTTTAATGGTCTCTGATGTGAAACCTGATGTTATATTTCTGTACAGTAGCACCTGAAACATCTTAATTCATCATATTTCCTCAATCTTTCACTACTTTTGTGACACATTTCTAAACCTATAGGTACCTCTGCTTTTTTGCTTTTTTTTTATTTTTATTTTTATTTATTTTTATTTTTATTTTTATTTTTATTTTTATTTTTTTTTATGCTGGGCATAAGACACAAACTATGCAGCTGATATTAATACCTAAAAATACTATTATTTTATCAACTAAATTCATGTAATCACTAGAAAACTGAAAGATCACCTGGTGCACTGCAGTTAACCCAGGGAATACAGCTACAATAGGATTATAACCAAATGGCCTTGCATTTGTCAGCTATAAAGTTCACTACAGATCTCACATTAAACATTTCCTTGAAACACAGCCAAGTGAAGATGTGTTTCATCCCTCTGGGATCCAGAAAGCTACCAGCTGTTTCCTACAAAGTGCTCTGCTGTATCCAACACTGAAGGTCCATATATTCAGTATCTTTTCTCCAAGAGCTGCTGGCAGCAGATGTGTACAGAACAGAACAAGAACAGAGCCCACATTAAAGGGTTCTTCCTGTGTTGTAATCCCCTGTTTCCAGCTATCAGTGGGAGTGTCTGACACGAAGCTTGCATCTAATGGCTGCATGGAATAGTCACAAATGGACTTAATCTTCACTAATCTATCCAGATCCTTTCCAGCTCTCTCTATGTTTTGGCCTCCAAAATGTCCCATGAGGATTCTTAGAATTTAATATGCATCATAAAGATTTCTTTTTGTTTCCTTGAAACCTGCTTCAGGAAAGTTTCACTGAGGCCCACTTGTTTTTTCTGCCCCCAAAAACAAAGACTGATCACTCCTTACTCACATTCTTCACATCATTCATGATTTAAATGAGCATACCCCTCCCCAACTTGGCTGTTTATGTAACTCGAACTTAATTTGCTCTTATATGCTTGTTTTCTACCCTTCAATAGAGAAAGATTGTTCTTCTATTCTAGATAATTCCTTCACTTTGGTTTTTATCATAGGATGTAGCAGAAGAATTCAGTCCAAGTGAGGTGAAGGGAACAATTAGAGTGTCAGAATGACTCTTGTAAAATCTCCGATACTATCCATACCAAAAACATGTCAAACTTTATTCCAACACCCTCACATCACTTCCCTAAGAACTAAAAACACACCCTTTACAATAAGAATTTAGTAAAGAAAGATTAGCTTTTGCATGGGATGTCCAAGAAAGTCTGCATTATGCTAGGAGATGGAGAGAAGAATTTCTATGCCCAGGCTGTCTTCCTTTACTCGTGGAAAGTCCTAAATGTCCTGTAGCTAATTCTGTCTTCTGATTCAGGAGTAGTACTATGATCTTGAATGGAAGAGGAGTGCTGTATATGGAGTTGACTTAAAGAGTTGGAAATCAAATTATTAATCATAATGATAACTAATATCTTGTGGTGTAAAAGATAAGCACAAGAAAAGCAGAATAAAAAGAACTACAGGCAGGGAATATGTCAGAGATTATTTTCTTAAAGTATATTTTCCAGTGTGTGTGTCTGAATGGATGAAGGCTTGCACACCTGACTTGGTAAATGGTTCCAGCCCTTTACAGGGCAGAATAAAGGAACCCAAGTTTTTCTCCTAATGACTCAGATAAATCACCCTCTCTTAATCCCTGCCTGATGCTCTTAGGTATGTTAAGGGCAAAAGTGTACCAACTCTGTTGGACTTTTCAGCATTCCGGCATCTCATACTTTATTTCCTGGCATCAAACGTGCCAATCTTTACATACTTTGGTACCTTCAAACTCTCTTTAAAAGTACCCCTTCACACACCCACTCCAAGCCACTTACTTCTCTTGCTCAGTGATGCAGTTCCTCATCTCCAGGCTGCAAGAAATTGAAATCAGCTCATCAGGCCCACCACTTCCCACTTGAGTAACAGAGTATGGGCAAGCCAATATCATCAAGGCTCCTTGGGAGCTGGGCTGCACTGCAAAGTCACACTTAGAGCATAACTTTCTACTGCTTCTTCATTTATTTGGGGTATGCTGTTTTCTACATTTCCCCTTCACACTAAAGCTTAAGATCATTCAAGTTTTTCCCTAGGAATGCTAGAATTGTATTTAAATAAGTAAATGTCTTACTTTATTTACTATAGACACTCTCAAGATTAAATCAAATTGAGAATATGGTGTTCTCATTGTTTGTATAACATATTCAAGTATTACACTGAAAGAAGTATCTGAAGTTCTATATTTTATTTAGGAGAGGCAGAAAAGTCTTAATTAATTTAATAAGACTTATTAGTGCTGCCCAGATATGAGCTGAGGCATGGGCAGAATATCATCAATAAACAGTCATGGAGAAGTTAGCATTTTCTCAGCATCAAGTATGTCTAAAATCAGGGTCTGCATCATACCCTATCTTCTATAAACTCATTCTTCTTTATTGTGCTCCTTTCATTTTTATATCTGCCGCCCCAGAAGTCCTGAGGGAAAAAAAAAACCCACCTCACCCTCCACAGTCAAACCTTAGTCAATAAAAGAATACCCAACTGTATACATAAGAGAACAGTGAACACATTCCCCACCACTACTAGACTGCCATTTGGGAAAGTTATAGCCAAGTTCTTGGCCTAGAGCACATTTCATCTGGCCTTTTCTTCCCCTATGTACCACCCTGGTGGAAGCATGTAACTTACTGTTTAGATCTACTACAGGACAACAAAAGTTCAAGAAAGATTCTCATAGCCAGAGAGCAGTTATCTGCTGTGTCATGAAGGTGCTGGTTGCTTTATTACCACAACAGAGACAAGCATCAGACAAAGATTTCTCATCAAAAGAACCACAAGTGCTGTGAAAGAGGTGAAACAGCTGCCCTAAGAAATTACTTCTGAGATGGTGAGTGAAATCTGCACAGGTCCATGATGATGGCAAGAGGCAGTGAGTTTAATAGAGAGGATATGTAGGGCTTAACCAAACCCAGGCTTGAGGTTGTTCAGCTGACTACCCTGGTGTCCCTGCCTAGGGCCACTTGAGGAAGAGTGGTGTCAGAGGCTCCAGGAACCCTATGGGGCATGACCACAACATCAACTAGCATTTTAAAGAAAGAGAGAAGTTGATGTTTGGGGTTGTGTGTGTGAGGGTTCTATGCTTTTGGCATTTTTTCCCTCAAAGCGAAAAGATGGAGGCGAAAAGATTTAGCAGAAATTGTAGAGTGAAAAAAAAGAAAACTGTTTGGTTTATGGTGATTCAGTGTCTGTGCTTCTGAATAACCTGGTATCTATGATGAAGAAAAAGAAGTAGAGCAGGTTATAAAATTCCTTTACTTAATATGGACCAGTAATGCACATGGGCAGTCTCTTGCATCTGTAATAAGATATGGCTGCCATCAGTAGAAGATGATATATGAAGCTCTGGAAGGATTACGAGAGGGCAGTCCATAGAAATGGTGAGAGGAATAGGAAAGATTATCCAAAAGAATAATAAAAAGTGATATTTGAGAAAGAATCATATAATCAATCTTGCAAAAAAACCATCCTAAGGTCAGGGAAAAGTCAGTCTTAACATGAGACTGGACTAAAAGTTACTCAAGTTGCTAAGAAATTGTCTTGTGTCACAGATCTGCTAAGAAATGTTTGTGTGTAAATCAGAGAGTTCTTTTACTAGCTCACTTAAGATTTCACCCTGCTTACAAAACAGAATCATAAAAGCCACAGGGAAATCCAGGATATTTTTCCCTCTTTTCCTTATGTACTTACAAAAATAATGAAATAGTGGATCATGATTACCCCATTTCAAAATCACTAAACCAGGACACTGGCAGTGTTAGCATTCAAGTAGCAGGATGCACTACATTTATATGCAAACATGTGTGAGGAAGGACATTATCTCAGAGAGAAATGTTTACAAATATAGTCTGCTCACCACAGCTGAAAGAGTTTGGACTGAGATGAGAGTGAAAATAGTGAAAAACAATAGTCATAAGGAACTGTTATGCATCTCCAGGGCAGGATTAGAAGGCAGAACAGGAAGCATTTATGCATGAAAAAAAGAGAGTTGTAAAAAAGCACTCACATTGATCATGGGGATTTCAATTATGCTGACATTTACTGGAACACAAGTGACAAGCAAAAGTATGTTCTAAAAACTCTCAAGGCTGCTGCCATATGCAGCTTTCTGCTAAGTCAACCAAAGGCATCTTCTAATCAGAGCTGAATTTTAGGATCTCTCTGTGAGGTGGCACGAGAAACTGTCCAAGCCAGCTCCAGATGAATGAAATCACTGGCTGGAAGACCTACAAGTTACAGACACAAAGCAAGCCAAATGAGTTTGTTATCCATCAGCTTGAGCAGCACCTATATTTTCAGCAGTTTTCAGAGGTTTTCTTGCCATTGATGTCCACCATTGGCCTATTTTTCAGGATGGGAAAATGTGAAGAAAAAATAAAATTCAAAATATTTTCTGTTATCTAAGGAGAAACTTCAAAATCCATCAGATCAGCAAGGAGGGTGATTAGTTTAAGTAGTGTCACTGAAATGGTGGCTTCACTTATCCTTGCCAAATTCATCAAAGGAGCTGAATATCTTCTATTTAGAGCAGATATAAGATGACTTCTAAGAAAGAAAAAAAGGAAAAAACTTGAGTGGTGAGTGTTCCCAGAAAACACAGAAATGGTTATTCAGAGTAGTAGTGATTGACCTTGTTCCTGTAAATATTTTCTACCTAACTTGGTCCTGACAGATAATTCTGCAGGTATTATTGACAAACTTCATTGCTTTATTCAATGAGTGATTCTCACTATAAGACCAAAGCAAACATAGAGCTAACTCTCCATATTTCATTGCAATGATGCTATTCACCCTTCTAATCAGGCTACTAAGCAGGATCAAGACAAAACTTTGTTTGAAGAGGAAAAAAAACAAACAAAAAAACAACAAAACAACAACAACAACAACAAACTTTTCACATTTCAGGTTTATAACTACACAATTAGGAGAAGCAAAGAAATCTTTTTGCTCTTTTAAAGACTCTTTTTTTAGAGCTTTTAAATCTCCGTTTACAGCTAACTCTGTTTCATTTGTTTTTCTCTGTATTTTCCTTCCCTATAACAATTGTTTGCACAGGACTAACTTATATAGGCAAATATATTTACCTATTTTAAAACATTTATCAAGGGGAAAGTGAGCCCCACCTTCAAAAAACTTGATGGCAGTACCAAGGGCAGGAGAGAGTGCAGGGGGATGTGGTTTGTTTTTGTGTGAGTCCCAAAGGCAGAATTGGTGTTGAGGGAAGAGGACATGCTGTGGAGCACAAAGAAAAGCCAAGGTGATTCATTTCTCTCTTGCAATCTGATTCCTAGACAGAAAAGAGAAGGAAAAGAGTGTAGGCAAGCATGTCCTTCCTCCCAAACAACTCTGGATACCTGAGTCCTGAAAAAGGCAAGAGGTTAATTTTATCACTTAAGAAAGCTAAGCGAAGTTTACTTTTATGCAAAGAGGGTCACTAAGAGGTTCAAGTAGGAAACACTAAGTATAGATAATACTGAGACTCTGTGCTAATGGCAATAATATGAATAATTTGACTTAAGCCATGTATTTCATCTCATCGGAGAAATACCACTTGTTCTTGTCTAAACTTTGAAAGCAACTCTTTGCCAAAAATCCCATCTTTAAATATCTCTGGCTATCGTTTATTTTAGAAAGATGGAATGGACAAACAAATACATATATATATATATACAAACATGCATACACACATATATATGTACATGCATGCCAATGAATAAGCATATGAATAAACATACAAATAAACATTCATGAATAAACATAGCATAACTCAGACCTGAAGGAATTCAGGAAAATACAGATCCCTGTACTAAGAAAATGCTGCTCATCAAAGTAGGCTAACGATACAAGGCTATAGGTCAAAATAGGCAAGGGAATAAATTGCTCCTCAAGCTCAAGTTCGCATTGGAAAAATAGTCATTACAAGATAGGCACAGAAACAAAAATTGGTTGAACATTTTTAAAGGAAAGGTGGAGAACAATCTGACCCAAAGATGCGCCTCAGTGTGAAAACTAGGCAGGTGTTTCAGATCTCTTTATGATCAACATCAATACCCCATTTACTATACTGGAGCAAGGTGAGACTCACAAGATGTGTGGGTACACATGCAAGTGCTTTGAGTGTGGCTGGTTCCACAAAGATAAGGAGACCCTGGCTAAATAATTTTTAAGACCAGATGGGTCAGCTAGCAGGAATCTAAGGTTGATTAAATGGCTGGACATTTCAGAGTTACTGATATTCTGGTGTAACAAGTCTGGAACACAGTAAAAATTCAGGAAGAATGGAAACTATAAATCTTTTCAAGAAGGTCATATGGCACCAGCACAAGACATGGTGGTGGAACAGATGATACAAGATTGTATGCACAATGAGAAAAGCAAAACTAGCAGATTTGAAAGACAATCAATACCAGTCTTAATAATTTAATAGAAAAATGATCACAGTAAAAGCAAACAAGATTTCACTTTTTGAGTGAAAATTGCATGCTTGGTTAATAAAAGCATCTGTTAATAAAGGACATTTCTCAAGGAGGTCTAGCATTCAACATTATCAGCTATGATTTGATACTACAAACTACGCACTGTTCATGAAATTCATGAAATTAGATGACTGAGAAAACATAGACACCAGGGTCTAAATTGTCATGTGTAATATTTGGATTTTGATCCAGAGAAACACTTCTTTTTATCCTTTGTATGCTTGGAAATTATTTCCAGGAGTACACACACCATTATATTTCATTTTTTTCCAGTCATCACAAACGTCCCCTAGTTGCATTATTTTTTATAGATAACAGGAAATGACCCTGCAGTCACAGAAGCAGGTGGTAAACCCACGAGTGAACTATGTCATAGACCACAAAGGATATAGCTGTAGTCAGAACCTTGAGAAAAAATAATAAAACCTGATTTCTCCTACTAAAGCTAGAAAGACAGAAGTGACAAAGAAAGAAAATATGATGCTATCTGTATATGGGATATTTTTTTAAAGTACGCTGGATTATGCTAAGTGTTTCTGATAGCCTCTCTAATGGGGATTTTCGAATACTCCATTATGCAATAGAGAACAATAAAAATGACTGGGAAAGGGAGCAAATACCTTTCAGTCAGAGTTTTACTGTTTAGCTCATTTCAAAGATAACATGGAGAATTCTATGCTTTGTAAAGACAGTACCCATGGCCTTTCGAAAGGGAGATTTGGGGTGATTAACTTCTCTAAATTTCTGTGAAAGGTGCAAAAAGAGCTACTGCATTATACTAATTAATCAACTCTACAGCACTCAGCTCAAGATATTAGTAACTGGGTTAAATATAAGGTATCCACAGATCAGGGATGATGTCATAATGGCTCCTTTTGCTCTTTTTCACTATGAATCTTGAATTTTATGGTGGTACTAAAATTATTCTGAGAATGTTAAACATATGTTTACAGCCAGTAAATCTGTAATAAGCCAGTAAAGCTGTATCAGAATATCAAGTGTAAATCTTCTGATACTTCTTTCAGAATATCTGATCTATAGAACAGAAAACCAAATGAAAGGTAAAAGAGAGGATCTCTTCCCATAATAAAAGCTCAGTTTTTTGTATGGTAAGGCACTGGCACTGTCACCAAAAACACTGAAGAGTTTAATGTAATACACAGCTTTTAAAGAAAGACCTTATGCCTTCATGTCAATGTGCAGCTCTAGCTGTGTCAAAGGGGCTTTGTTGCATTAGGGAAGTAAAAATAACTTAGAAAATCACTAATTTGTTTATGTAATACAGGTTAGGACTGGGTATCAATCTATCTCAGTCAATGAGATACCCACCCTCATCAAATTACAGAAAGCTCTTAAAATATTAATTAATCCCTATTTGAGCAACAGATCCCACTTTGAATTAAAACAAAACAAAACAAAACAAAACAAAACAAAACAAAACAAAACAAAAAACCACCAAAAAAACCACCAAAAAACACCAAACCAAAAAAACCCCCAACCAGAATAAGTTGTTTTGTTAGCAATAGATAACTAAGCAGGTTTCTGTGGAGTAATAACCCTCTGCTGACCTAACTCTTTTATAACACTTGAGGTCTTTACCAGGACAACAAGTACTATTAACTAATTAAAGTAAAACAATCTTGGCAAATATCAATCCAAGTCAGAATAAAGATATGCAGAGAAGTTTAACATTTCAGGTTTTTCCTGCTCTTTTCAAGTGACCTCGGATTTTCAAGGTGCTAATAAGTTCTCAAAGGGGACTGATGCAAGCTCCCCAGAAACTCTCTGTGAAAAAAAATACAGAGATAGCCAAAAATACTTTTTCCTTATGCCAGGCTGTGCTCAGCTAGCTAGACAGTACTTATGTGGGTTTTGGACAGCATGCCAAACAGGGGACAAAAAGTGGAGAGCATTGTTTGAACGTGATTCCTGGGGAGAGGGGAAGAAAGAGTAATAGAAAAAGGGCAGGAGAAGTAGGAGCTGAAGACATTGAGGTTAAATCAAAACATGTAAAGCTGTAAGAAACACGGTTTCTCTAACTTTGCTTTTCAAAGAACTCGTTGTTTTTCTGAAGAGTAGCTGTGCCCACTGACACTCCATTGCCAGGTTAGTTTTCGAATTGTAAGTCTCAAATAGCCCTGTTCTTGCTTGGCATAGCTGCCAGACAGGGATAAAGGGGGAAGACTTGAACAGAAGGACAGGCATGTCTCTGTCCCCTCACATACACAAAGAAATAGAGCAGGACTGTAGATAGAGGACAGTGGCAGGGGCCAGGTTGTGTCCTGTTAGTCAGTGGGGCTGTGGGAATGGTGCAGGATCAGTAAGAAACCATTGCATATAGAGCCTTTTAAAGCCCTCAAGCTTCTTTTAGACCACAGATCTGATTTACATATGCAGCACAGTCTGCATTCAGAGAGTGTGAGTGAAACTTGAGCCAAACTGCTTTGTTTTCATGCTTGCCTTGTACCACTGAAATTTCCCTTGCAGTAAATTACCACAGATAAACAAGAAGCATTTTAAAAATTAGCATCTGATTGCCCTCAAATTAAACCCGTGCTTTTACCCCAGAGAGCTCAGTGGAAGACACAAGAAAATACAATGACAGTTTTACTAGAATACTTTACTAGAAAGATGACACAATTGAGAATCAGTTCTCTAATGGAAGAAGAATTGATAGAAACTTTTACGATGGAATTATGTGGCAAGAGTCAGTAAATGCAACCCTCAGTATTCATTTTCCTGGTGTGTTATTTACCTGGCTTTAGCTAGTATTACAACCACATATCCAGATGGGAAGAATCAGCATTACTCCACTACAAAATATTTCTTTGCTTCTTGTGACTTAAACACGTAGTAAATTAGAAACAAACAAAAACTTTCTTTACCATGAGTGGTGCATGGATAACATTGCTGTGGATAGCAAGCCTTCCAGCAGATTTAACACAGCCATGGCTGCATTAGAGCAAGGTTTGGGTGTGAATGTCAAAAGAAATCTGTCAATGGACTCTGTCAGCAAAACACAGGTGTCCGGTGCCTAAAGGATCACCTCTGGCCCCCAGATGGCAGCTGACAATCAAGAAGTAACCCGGCCTCCTGTAGGTTCCTCTCTCTTCCCTGCTATACCTATGCAGATATCAGGTACCTGTGGCACCCAGTGCACAATCAGATACCCAGTGTTTAGGGATCCTCCCCAAGTAGCCATATTGGTAAAGAAGTTCTGCATTGTGACTATGACACAAAATAGAGAAACATGTGATTTTTTAAATTAAACAAACAAGAGTATTTTGTCAGCAAAATACTTCACATTAATTTTCTTCATGTATTATTTCAATGCATTATCAAACATATTGCCAAATTGGATGGAAAATCCAAAACCAAAACCAAATAATTTTTACAGAAAAATTAAAAGGGTGTTAAAAATTATATTCTAACATCTACAGACCAAAGAATAGTGAACATAACTAAATGGGGAGAAAAAAGCAAAAAAGATGGTAAGAAAAAAAGCAAATATGTGTAAGTCTTTAGTAACTTAGAGAAGTGGTATCCATAAACATCTTGAATGCAGGATAAGGGTAGTCAGCCTTGACATGGGGAGTAAGCAAGACCCCAATGGGACAATGAACATTCTGCAGAAGACAGAAGGACATTCTTCCTTCATTAAAACCCACATGACTGCAGAAATTATCTAATTTTTTCTATTTAGAGTAAAATAAAGATGTATTCACATTTCCTGTCCCTGTCCTCTACAAAATTTCACTCCCCACTGTCCAAGAGTCTCTACATTCTATCTATGCAAAGATTTCTATATTTAAATGTCCTTGTGTTTTTATATGTCATCTTTGCTATGTAATATCTGGTTTCTGAATACCACTTAATATATATTTGCATTATAGTAATGAAATACATACAATACAATGGGCTGGAATTGCTCCTCCCTACAGGAAATGATGACTGTGAAACTATCACCCTTCTGTCACTGTTTCACAGCTCACATCCTAGCTCACATTTAAGAGACACTTCACCTTAAAGAAGCCTGTGCTTTCCTACAATCTCTTCTCTCTTCCCTCCTGAAGTTTTTGCTCTCAGATAAAAAGCAGCCCCAGAGCCTGCTTAAACTGATATATTTTAGCTCAAACCCCAGTCATTGCATTGACCAGATCCTATGTATGAAATTTTCTTTCATGCCTTCTCCTCCCTTTCCCCGAGAGCACTCTAACCTGCCCCTGGTCCTTCACTCGTGAAATTGGCTTTGGCATTTGCTCTTGTTATGCTTTTCAAAGAGCTGTTTCTAAATAAACCTTTGCACTGTTAGACATTCATGATTTCAAATTTCAGGGAGCATTACAAGTAGACAGCAACATGGCCAAGGTGTTTCTATCCTCATGATGAGAAACCAGAACTCAGAGATTTGTTCCCACATATTCTTCTAGGGCATTGTCATCTGTTTCCTGACAAGTAGCCATAACACTTCCATCATTCATCTATAATTTCAAATATACTGCTATGGCAACAACAATTATGCATTTCAACTTTGTTTTATTTTTGCTGCTCAAATATTTTTGTCTTTCTAATTATTCCCCTTTGCACACAGAGCTACAGTCATCCCTCATACAGGCTTGAGTAACTCAGATCTCTGATAACACTGCAGTATGTCCCACCTACACTCTATTGAGATGATACTTCAATTCTTTTCATAAAGAATTCTTTTCCATTTATAGACAAATCTTTTATGAAGTTTCTAATAAGACAAAGTACTCCATTACAAGCTTGGGTAATATTTAAATATTTTTAATGTCAGATTCTTGCAGGCAGCAGAAGTATTACAGTAGATTTGCACAGATTATTGAAAAATGCTGTTTGTGGAAATATACAGAGAAAGAGAAACTAATTCACTCCAAACACATGCACAGTTTGTTAAATTCTCCCTTGGTTTTGAAGCGGATGTAGAAAAAGTTTTTTACTTTATACAACATCTTCTCCAAAATGAAAAACTCTATTTACCAAATTTATCTTGTCCTTTCTTGCTTCAGCTCTTTCTTTCTACTTCTAGTTACCTGCAAATTCTTTCTGTAGTTTATCTTTTTTGTCGTATGTTTGTTGGAGCATGGATTTGAATTAAACAAGGTGGCAAGGGGAAATAGCTCTCTAAAGAGATGTAAAAAGGAATGAAGGTGAGGAACAATTTTCTAAACTCTGTTGGTTACAGATGAATTCAGAATTTACAGCACTTCAGAGGCAACCTCATTATTTTCTGCACTAAACAGAATCCCTTTTATTTAAGCACAAAAACAAGAAAATCTCCCATAAGTTAGGATATGCAGTTTGAACAGTTGGATTGGATTAGGACCCAAAACTTACTCTTTCAGGCAAATTATTCCATGTTTATGTATTTTTGAAGTTATTATTTAAAAATAATAATAGTATTAAACTAGCACATGCAGAATATTTTCTGTATTTGCAGAAACCATTCTTTCATTTTCTTTTGCACAGAAGGAAAAGAAAAAAGCACATATTCACTTTTTTTGACAGAGTTTTTGTTCTTTGTTGGCCTAAGAATGCATGTCTTTTGAGAAAGCCTTCTATATATAAACATTCACCATATATTTAGAACTTCCAGCTTGGTTTTACCAATGTTGGTCAGTCTAGCCTCTAGTGTTCTTTGCTTTCTCCAAATTCTCAAGCAAGAGAAAGCACTGGCATCCTTTTAATTTCTAATTAAATGACCTTAGAGTCTCTTAAAACTCTCTTTTGCTGCTCAAATATTTTTGTCTTTCTAATTATTCCCCTTTGCACACAGAGCTACAGTCATCCCTCATACAGGCTTGAGTAACTCAGATCTCTGATAACACTGCAGTATGTCCCACCTACACTCTATTGAGATGATACTTCAATTCTTTTCATAAAGAATCATGGGCTTGAGGTTTGTTTTGCAATTTTAAATAGCTAAGGACATGCCTCCTGGCAAAATGCACTATAAACATTCTTGCTGTCAGTGAACGCTCTTGTATAAAATACCCACTGACTTTATATGGATAGGCTTTAAAACATCAGAAACTCTTCATCCTTCCAGAAGAGTTTAACATCATTAACCTATACAATTTTGTCAAAAAAAAAAAAAAAAAAAAAAAAGAGAAAACAGACAGCATTTCTGAAAAGTGGAATGAAAAAAATTCTCTGAATATATGTAGTGATAAGAGCTGGCTGATTAAATAGACAAAATGTACTTTAAAAACATGCATCGGGGCTTAAGAAAAATAAACCATCTTAGCTTTGTTCAATCTTCATACTTAAATCCATCTACTGCTTTAAAAATAGTCCTGTTGAACAGGATGTAGAGCTATTTAAACTCAAATACTATTAGTTCTGGGATCCAAGACAAGGAACAGACTCAAAACCCGTCTGGTTATTGCATGTGTTCTGATCCAAAGCTATTTCTATTTGTATTTTCAATACAAACCTTTGGTATCCAGAATAAAAGTATTCTCACTGTTGAACCATCATAATCTCTGGATTTCAATTTCATATAAAAGTATAAATGTTATGTTCTTTTTTTTTATTTAGAGATTTATTGTTTTATGGGGTATTTTAAAAACAGTTTCAGGGATTTAATTATTTTATTTACTACCCTGCTATTAGCCTGGTATTCCTTATGCGCCCACTTAAACTCTTTATGTTATTTTCTTTCTTTGATCTATGGATAAAATTAAAACATTCCATAGAAGAGTTTCCTAAAGTCTTTCAAGTTGTTGTTCTTTGAGTGCTATTTCCCACAGTTAAAGGATTTTATCCCAATATTAACAAAACTTTATAAATTTATCCATTATCTGTCTATGGGCAAGTGGCCCACAGGAAAAGCATTAGTACAAATTGTAGCATGATTCCTAAGAAGGAATCAAGATGCTTCATGCCTGATCCAATTTGGACAACCACCAGAAAAGCAGCAGTGTCAGCCAAAGACAGGAATACACGATCTGTAAATGATAGATTGCATTGCCACCTGAAGCAATAATTGGCCTCCAGGTACCACAATAGGAGAGATTCAATTTCTCAAAGTTACTTCTTATCTTTCAGCTCATACACAGGAACATGATGTGCAGCTGAGAACTTGGCATTGATCTAAGGAGAAAAGAAGATTTCCAGCTGGATCCCTCAAAGTCTTCCTTTCATCAAGAGGCACAGTGTGGTTAATATCAAAAGAAGCATTCAAATGGATTAGTAGAGATCCAACTTCCTCTTGCAACAAATACATGAAGAGCATTTAGTGAACAGAAATGCCTTGTGTCCCATTAACATCTCTAGGTACTAAATTTGGGGCATAAAACCAGAACATACAGGGAATGGTAAAGAGTCATGATAATGAACAAGTTTGTTGGTGGGGAAAAATTACATTGTCAAATGTTTACAGATATTCTCACTGCCCAATCAGCTAAACATTTCCCAAAATGCATAATACAGTTAAAATGACAAGTCTTCTGCTGCACAAAAGTAAAAAAGCATTTTGAAGAATAACCATCCTCTACATGGGAAGCTTTGGACAAAGACAAGGAGTTTGTAACTCGAACTAAGTGGTTGAGTGTATGAGTCAAACAATCTTTTTAATGGTGAGAGAGCTTCAGAGGAGGGATAGCCAGCCAAACTCTGGGTGGAGCAGGGATCAATGTACATGCAATGTACCCACTCCAATGTACATGCTTCAGCTGAATAACCCTTACAGTCTGAGCAGAGTACAGAGAGAGGAAATCAAAGAGGTGGAGAGGAAACATGACAAGCAGGTCACCCACCACATACTTGAAATCTCTCTTAGGACTCAGTTATCACAGTGTATTGAATAGATTATGCTTGCTCGTGACATCAGTGGAGAGACTGTGTTGTAAAGATGTCTATAATTTTTTTTTTCTCGTAACCGTGGAAAAAGTCAAGATTGGGTGAGGGACAGGGAGATAAATGGTACAAATAGCTAAGAGAGTTGGCTCACATCCTCCTGAACTCTTGCCATAAACAATGTCTGGGAATGGCCAGAAGCCCCTCCAGGATAGGAGCTGTGCCTGTTCCAATGGCAGAAAACTGGAATTTCCAGAACAAGCTCCATGCGAATTACAACAAGGTCAAACCATCCAAACCTGCACTTTTCTGAAGATCCCAAGAGAACACAATCAAAATGCCCACATATAATATCATTGTTATTGTTGTCTCAAACCCTCAGTGAACTTAGAAGAAAACTGACTTAGCAGATCTGATGGCTGCACTCAGAATCAGCTGGGAAACTGCAGTGGGTGGCAGACAGATAACATCATTTTTAAGTTTTACCACACCAAGTCAACCCTTTCTTTTTTTCCTTTGGTTAGCATAGCTCACTGCCCGTCACCTTACAGAATCAATCCAGTGGTAACACCTTAAACATAGGGTTCAAAAATAGCAGGAATACAATACACAGTTTAAACACTTTGTTTTTGAAATGTCCCCAGTAATTACCATTAAGATGGGAGAATTATTTTTAAAAACATTCTGCATTTTCTGTGTTTAAAAAATATCAGATTGCTATAAATAAAGTCTTGTTCTCCTTTTATGAAAATAAAGGATTTGTTTAAAAGTCCAGATACTCACCAGGAACACTGAGAATACTAATAGCATTTGGATTGTATAATGATGAATTAACAAGTAAACAGGAAACCATAATTTTTAAAGTCTCATGGGGCAGCTAAGGAATGAGAGAGTTCTGGCCCATCTCTCACACATTTCTATGCATACTAAACAACCACACTTTACATAAACACATATATGTTTGAGCACACACATGTGTGAAAAGAGTCAGAGAGAAAATTTTCCTATTGGCCTAAATAACAAATATAAATAATTTTAATTGAATACAGTACTAGGGTAGCACAGTTAAACTTTCAAAATCTAAGAAGTTTCCATATGAGTTTGCACAGAAAACTTTACATTTTTCTTCTCTCTGCGACTTGCCAAGACAAAGCTTCATTCAAATCATGCATTTATTACTCCCCAGAGAGTCTCTGACCATTTAGTGCACAGGATGGACTGTTCTCCAGCCCGTGAAAAAAAAAAAGCACTTAATGAAAACAGATCAAAATGTTTAAACATCTAAAAATATAATGTCATGGATTATTCACATGCTATTATCAAAAAACTGTTCTGAAGGCAGAGTAAATTTCATAAGGTCTTTATTCCATGGAGATCATCAGCATGGTAGGTATTTTATGGTAAAAAGTTATTAGTTAAATAAATTTTTAAAACAAACAAACAAACAAACAAAAAAAATAAAACAAAAAAACCCTAAGAGATTGAAAATTAGCAAGATAGATGTGTAGATTACAAATCAAAACCAAGTGACAAAATCACAAAAGCCATCTTCTCCTCTTCAGCAATCTTTTGCCCTTCAACATTACTGGCCACAATAAGGAAGGGATCTGGCAGGGAGCAGCTGCCTGTATGACAGAGCCCAAATTCACCCTCCAAGCACTGGACCCTTGGAAATAAATGGCAGACATGATTAGCACTCCTGCAGTTCAGAACTCTGTAAGAGTGCACACAGGTGCACGTGTACCTGCAGTACAAGAAGCTGTATTACAGCACCATTCGGCACGAGCCCTTCATCTGTCCTGTTGCTCCTCCTGTCCCACTCCCTCCTTCTTCACAATGCCAACAACCATCCTGCCATCTGCACAAGGCTCCTCCCCCAACAGTCTGAGCTCCATCTTCTCTTTCCTGCTTGCACCTTTGCACCCAGAGTCCCAGGTCCAACGCCATGGCAGCTCCCAGCCGAACTGATGGCCAGTGTGTCCCATGCCACTCAGGAAGGGACAGGTTCAGAGCCTGGCCCTGCTGACAGGACATTGTGCTGGCAAGGGGTAGGAGCACACACATCATTGTCATTGGAAAAATTAACTGCCAGCTGCCCCACATCTGACCATCTGCAAACAGGTTTCTAAATTCATAACCATGGGTACATTTACAAAGGAACAACCACAGGAACCACAAACACTCTCTATTGTCCTTGCTCCCAAATGGGCAGGTAAAAAATGCACATATTTCTAGAAAAGAAAAATAGACAAGGTTCTTCAGAGTTTTTAGGTCTATCCATTTATTCTCCTTACCCACTATCATTGCTTACTCTCTTGCCCCTTCCTGCCCCTCCTCCCACAAGAATAAAGCATTTACTGTGGAAAGTTGAAAACAAATTAAACTTTGGAGAAGCTATAAGTCATTGAAAACAGTATTTTATAATGAAAATTGCCAGGTAATTTTACCTAGAGCCATTTCTGCTTCAGCTGCCTGTAATAACTGTGATGAGCTGGAGTAGGCATTCAGATCCTAGGGTGACAGGAGCAGTTAGGACAGACTGCACAGCTTTTGGGAAAGGCATTAATCAGGAAGTTCCAGGCATGTGGTCTGTGGAGCACTTACCTGTCATCCACAAAAAACTGCTTGGTTATGTGATGCTGAACATTTCCAACTGCTAAATTGCACTAAAGACAGATCAGGTTTCCTAATATTTGTCTCAACATACACCAGCCACCACAGGAAGACATATTAGCACAAAACTTTGGAGGAAGGGAAAGCTGGAGCCTTCACCAGTGGAAGACAAGCCCTCTCAGAAGATGCAATCTCTGCTATGAAGTGGTGTGGATCTTTGCTGCACTATGAAATTCCCTGGTATTTGTAGAATATTTATAGAAGAAGAAACCTTTCCCCCATCCTTCTGCCTTTCCCCAGCCTTGCAGCCAGTTGTTTACTACATTAACAGGGAAAGAGCAGAGTCATTCCCTGTGATCGCTAGGCCTTTCTGATTTTTGTGGGAGTCCTCCACATCAGTGTGTTAACATTATTATCTTACTGAATCCAAAACACAGCACTGAACCAATGAAGAACAGAATTAATTATACCCCAGCTGAAACCAGGACAACACACATTGAGAAACCTCCTTCTATCTTTCTCAATTGCAATTTTAAAAAAATCTTCCCGAGTCTTGCTCAACTTTATCTGAAAAACTTCTCCAAGAAAAGGAATTGCACCAAAAGAAGTTCCTCCTTCACTCTGCATATTCATTGCAGTTTCAATACAGGCGCTTTATTGTAAACATAGACAAGAGAGAAAGGGAAACAAAAAAGCAGAACTAGCTATGATCTCATCCACATCCATGGACTGAAGGGAACTGTACAGGGTAGAGCTGAGACAAGGGAGGCAGAAAAACAAAGAAGCAGCAACTCCTCAGGCTATCTCAAACAGACAGCTATGCACAAACTCACCACAAATTTAGGACTTCTCAAAGCAGGATGAAATTATTTGCTCTCATTTACAGCACTGTCTGCCTTTGCAGGACACCCTGCAATTTCTATGCAAATAATGTTCATTTATGGACTAGTACTCCAAGTTACAGAGAGCCTGTCTGCATTCAGAAGGTTATTTTGTTTCAAAACATGGACCATGAGAAGGAGAACCTGTGATCTTCCTCTTTGAAACATATCTGCCAGAGATGGTCAGAAAAGGAAAACAGGAAGAGAAAACAGCCAGCAGTGCAAAGCAGCAGAATGAACACAACTATGGACATTTAGATTCTTGACTTGGATAGATACTTGGTTTGACATTGCCCAAGCAAAAAAAAAAAAAAATAAATCCCAAAATATCTATATATACACATACAGAGAGATTCAATATAAAATATCTATATTAATACATTAATATTTTTTAAACACACATATCTACACATTCATGCACAAATTTCTATGGATATACATACACAGTAAAAATTTAAGTAACTACTGTAATTTTGGATACATGGTTATTATCACATATCTTATGTGGTATCATAATATACCTAAAAATTAAACTTAAAACCAAGTTCTTATACCTGAACTAATTCCAACATTGCAGTATTTATCAAACACTCTTTTTGAAAATAATTACTAAAGAGCATATAGAGTAAACAAATATTTTTATCAATACACTAAAAAGGAACTTCCTACTAGAGGATTAAAACATTTTTTATTCCAGGAAGGCTTCTAGTTAAAATTTGTAAGCAAGCAATTGTTTATTTTTATTCAATAATTCCAGAATAATATTTTCAATAGCCTGACAGTGGATAAGAAATTTTTTTGCACATTATGAACTGCAGAAAAAAATGTTAAGAACACAAAATACAACTCCCAAAATATGGCAACACAAAAAAAAAAAAAAAATCATCAGAGTATAGTCAGATGGCTAATCAGAAGTCAAAGTCCTGGAATTGATGTCTCAGAGACATGTTACCCATTGAATTCAGCGTGAGGGTTCCTCAGGCTGCAAGAAGTTTCTTATTTTCATCTGAGAACCCTCTTAAGTGACAAATGGAAATCAAAAACCAAAGACATGCTATTTTGTTTTAATAAAGTCAGCATCTGCTTGCCAGCTACAAACCAGAAATCCTTCATTTACATGAGTTGCATAGGAGCAGGATTGTGTTTCTTCTCTACATGGCAGCAAAGAAGCAGAGTGTGGAAGCCAGAGGCCTATGTCAGATTCTGTGGGTTTGGCTTTGTTTCCAATCCTCTCTTTAAACTGAAGATAACTTAAGGCAAAATTACAGTTTTATTGGATTGTTATAAGTTAAAAGCTTTATATATCACTTTTTAATTATTGTTATTATTATTTTTAACCAACTCCTTTTTTTTTTTTTCTGGTAAAAAAGCAACGATTGAAAGATTTCCTCTGAAATACCTTTTGATGTCTCAAGGTCTGGATTCATCTTCTCTAATTTCAGACACTTGCCTAAAGCACTAAGTACTCTGCATTTAGTCAGTGGATACTATCTGCCTTTTGAGTCATTCTGAAATATCTTCTGTCAATTGCAGATAAAACTTTGTATAAAACTATATATACAATTCCATTGTCCCATTTGGGGTGGGATGAAACTAAAGGCAAGACTGCATGGCAAGATTTACAGCTTTTTGTATTTTAAATAAATCCAAATTCTAACTGAAGGATAAGGAGAACAGTCACAACTGTTGGATATTCATGTTTCTTTGTTTGGGTTTTTTAAAGTTTGTTTGAGTATACCTCAGCCATATATTTCTCTCAACATCTCAAAAGATTCAGGAATGCTCTCATCTCTTTTCCTTCTAACCAGTTCCAGGGATGATTGCTGTACACACGTAGAGCAAAGGTTGCTCCACAATGTAGCCTGACGATACCTAACTAAAAGTTTTATTTCAGTAAGACCACCCAATGCAATTAACTAATTGCAGCATTTGAAAAAAGCCTGTCTTGGCCCAGCAGCTTAGAGCAAACTATGGTGCCAGGAATAATATTTTATTTCAGGTCAGCATACCAGTCTTTCTGTGATAGATCCTCTAGAAATAACAAGGTATAACTGAGAAAAAATTTGATTAAATTGTAAGCCATAATACATGTCCATCAGAACAGATAAGGCTGATGGGACCTAGCTGGACTGGCATCCAAACCAAAGAGTTCCCATCTGCTCCAATGGTGTGAATGGCTGCTCCAAAGAAGGATAACAAACATAATGCTCATTTACTGGAGCTGAGTGAAAAAGGGTGTCTGCAAACAACACCAGAAGAACAAAAGAAACGGCAAGGAAATCAAGTAATTCACTGGATCTTGCAGAAACATTTTATAAAGAAATTGGGATTTATGCTAATTTTTGCTCTAAAGTGTTTTTAGTTTGACTGCAGCCATGTTTTCAATCACTGCACGAAGAAGTTTGCATTCACCCATCACATAGGACAGAATTCTAGAGCAAAAGGCAAACCCAGGAGACACATACTGTGTTTTCCTCTGTATGCAGCCATTCCCTGTAAGCCTGATCTGACAGTCTCCAAGGCTACAGCTCACTGTAGCCCACTCCCCAGGTCTGGACCACAGAACTATGAAAGATCTTTTCCAAAAGACCTCTAAGATGAACAAGTCCAATTGTCAATCCAGCACCACCACCACCATGTTCACCACTAAACGTGTCCTCAAGTGCCATATCCACACATGTTTGGAACACTTCTAGGGATGGTGGGTCCACCATTTCCCTGGGAAGCCTGTTCCAATGCATTAGAATTCTTTTGGTTGAAGACATTAATTTAGATTTCCCAAAATCTAATTTAAGCCTCCCTTGGTGCAAGTTGAGGCCATTCCATCTCATTCTGTCACTTGCTACCCAGAAGTAGAGGCTCAGCCCCACCTTTCAACAACCTCCCTTCAGGCAGCTGTAGTGACAAGGTCTTCCCTGAGCCTCCCTTTCTCCAGCATAAACAACACATCTCCCTCAGCTGCTCTTCATAAGACTTGTGCTCCAAGAGCAGATGACACTGTGCTGTCCATATCTCTCATGGAAAGATAGAAACAGAGTGACAAGGAGCACCTTTGAGGAAGGAGTTGGGGAAGGGCTCCCACAGGGAGACGTGGATGCAAAAGCAGCATGAGAGTGTGGGGTCCCCAACACACCACTACACCCTGGAGGGAGGGAAGACCCCCAGATGGACTCTCACAGCACAGACTGAGCAGTTAGGGCTGCTCTCTGGTGCCCTCACTGTCATGACCTTCTCACATTTCTCTTCAGAGTCTTTGGGATCTTACAGAGCTTTTGCAGTAATTCTTTTTTTTTTATTTTTCCTGTCTCCTTGAGGCACCTCTTCCTAATCCGCTGCCCTTGCTTCCTCCCTCAGGTCTATCACTCTTGTTATACCCTCAGAGGGATTTCCCCCCTCCTCTTATGAGCCTATTAATGAATCCTCTTGGCATCTCCATTTTCTTCTCAATAAGATGGATCGCATGTAAAACAATCCATGAAAAGAATAATTTTAAATGCTGTCACCAGACCAGCTGTTTCCATGTTTCCTTCCTATGCTGTAAACTTGTAGCAAAGAGAGTGTCCCACATGCAAAACATTTATACTCTCTTATGTATCCCCACTTCAGAAGGGGACCGTTCTCAGACAAATATTCCTTTAAGATGATCCCATAAATTAACAGTAACAATTAAAAAGGCAATAAAATTTAAAAAAAAATCCACTTAAGTTTCTTTCCATATGCTAGTTAAAAGAAATAATTATTTGCAATGTGTGTGTATATCCATTTTTGCAGTCATTGCAGTAAATGTTTTGTATATAACCTCAGCTCCCTGTTTGGATTTGCAACAGCCTGTCCTGGGAGATAATTTTCTCAATGGCTCTAGCCATGACTTATACGTTTACCCAATCACCAGGATTAGGATTGCCTAGGGACATTGCAGAGCCTTCATCACAGGTTGGACAAGTCTGTCTACAAAGCTTAGGCACAACAATGTACTGGCCTCAGTATGGTGAAGTGACCCATATCAAATATCCTCAGCATTCTTTGCCCATTCCTTCAACTAACAGATTTTTTCATGCTTCTCTGTACAGGGGTATTCAAATTCCATACACTCATCACTGCCTACTTGAGTTTTCAAAAGGACCCATCAGTAGGTGTTGCAAGCAAATGCAAGGCAAGATGGGCACTTGATATCCTCAGATTTATAGCTATATCATTTTTGCATAGAAGCAATGGCAAAAGTGGAAGGAGAAGTGATTCCAACCTTAGTTTCAGTACAGATCTCCTGCAGCAAGCTTAATCAATTACAGCTAATTGAAAACACTAATCTACTCTTATGTCCTACTTGCCTTCAACTAACCTAACTCACTAAAATAAAGAAGGCACGTGGTGGGAAAAAGCAACTTTCATTAAAAAGGAAACCTTTTAAATTTAAATAAATGAAATATTAAAACAAATACTGCAGTGATACAAACGGCAGTGTTTTAAACTATCCATTTGCAGATCTCTTTCAGCGGTTCTGTGCAAAGAAGTAGAAAAGAAGGACCCAGTTAGTCATCATGATTGCAAAGCACTTCCTGTTGTTTGTTATTGTTGATGTCATGACCAGAAGTTTAAAAAGGTTCAACTGGAGAATGAAATTGGAGTGAAACTTTAAAACATTTTGACTTTTAAGTCAGAATTTTATGGCTGGGTTTTCCATTTCATGAGAGAGACAGAGACTCTGAGAAGAGGCAACAGTAGAAATAAAACAAAACACAAAACCATACCACTTTCTATGCCAGAAGACATAAGGGAGCTTCCTTATTTTGGTCACTTCCTCTTCCCTCTTTTTCACCAACAGACACAGACATATGCACAGTATGCATACACCCCCAGATGGCTCCTAAGCCTGTAATCCTCTGCTGAAAATCTTTCTTGCTGCTTTAATGAGCTGAATTCTCTTTGGAATGAAAGAGATTAAATAATTCCAGCACTACAGAACAGTCGAGCCTGAGGCAGAAAAGAATGGCCAGGGCAGGATTATGATAAATAAATAAACAAACGAACAGGGATGCAGAAGCAGTGTCAAATCAAAACTTTCATCAAAATATAGTTCTTGCATGTCCCTGTTTCCAGCTGGCCATTAAAGCAGTTGAGTTCTGCTTGGGCTCAGAGATCTCTTAGAGACTGCCCTGTGAGGTCAGGGGTGAAAGGCTGACAAAAGAGAAAATTTCACAAGAAAAAGCCTAATCACAGAGGTCTTTGCTTTACTCACTCACAAAAGAGGACAACAGAAAAGAATCAAAGAGCAAACTATTTTGGGAACAGATTGTAAAAGAGGAGTACTAAAATTGAATTAACAATATAGCTTATTTAAATTTTTTAGTGTTTGGAAAACCACTATATTGCCTAGCACCATACAACACAGAGGAATTAGGGAATAGTTGATTCTGCTTAAGCAGGATTACATGAACTTTTCATTTCTATGTTTTATAATTCTTTAGTTCATGACTGGGACAATTTGTTTCTTTTGCAGTGCCATTAGGGAAGGTGCTGCAGCACTACAAATAACAATAATGAGATCAGGACTCCCACTAATCTGATCAGGGCTATCAAATCTAGTTCCCCAGCACAGAATGTAACCATACAGCAGAATTTAGACCAACCCACAACTTCACCAAAAACAAGCACCGTCCACCCTATAATAAGCTTAAAACCTTTCACGTACAAAATAAGAAACCTCAAGAAAAGCAATTATATCACAGAAAGGGGAAAGAATCATGCAATAGCAGGCAATTACTTTGGTGAAAATGTCTAGAGATCAAGAGGGTGCCTAGGGATGCATCATTACAGCTGCAGCACTTAGGCTGATGTTTTCAGAGTACCAGAAAAAGATGACAGGCTGGCTGGGAGACCACCAGCTGAACCAGAGACCCAAGTAACTGCAAGCACCAGAAAGTGCTCAAAACCAGAACAAAACAAAATAAAGCAAAACAACCCCAAGCTACAATTCTTTTGGTGCTATATGACTATTATTCATTTTTTAAAGGCCATATAAATGGACATATGGTTGGTGGGGAAAAATTCAATCAATTTTGTCTAGATTCAGGGATTTAAAGAAGTGAGAAGTGAGAAACATTGCTTTAATCTGTAATTTAGGCCAAAACAAAAACAGTCGAGAAATTCTACTTACAATTTGAAGAAGCTTCATTTTAATAAAAAAAAAAAAAAAAAAAAAAAAAAAAAAAAAAAAAAAAGCTTTTATCTACAACAAACTCATAGGAGATGAAGAGTACGATTTCAAACTTTTAATTATTTGCAAGCAGTCTGCATCCAGATTCTTCAGATGCATCTGAAAATACTTTAGAATTTCTGGTATGTACCACCAAGATTGCTGCCCATGAAAATATATTTCTTCTTTATCAGTATTGATAATGATTCAGACTAACAAGTGATGAAGTTTGGGAAGTCACAGTTTAAAAAAAACCAAACCAAACCAAACCAACAACAACAACTTAACTGAAGATTTCTGGAGGGGAAAATGAGAAAAATATTCAGAAGGGTAAAACTCCTCTGATTCCAAAATGCAGGCTGCTAAACCTATAGAGGAAAGAGAAAAGAGCATAAACAAAGTGGAAAAAACAGCACATGACTCACAGTAAATAAAAAAGCCCTACTACAAATATGCTTATGATGGACAGAATAAAAGTTGCATGAACGGTACACAATCGTACTGTGAACTTACACATGCTGCAGTTACAGTAAGGGAAAGGTTTTCTAATTAAAAGCACAGTGAAGTAATGGAAGAGAATGCACTCTCTAGATCTTAAAAGGTTACATCTATAAGTGTAAACATCTGTTAACTTGTTTAAAAGCCAGCTTAATTAAATTAGCACAAATCCCTCTGTGGCATTTCATTGAGTTAAACTAGAATCATAGACTCCTTGGACTGGAAGAGGTCTCAAGAGGTCTAGTCCATTCCCTGTCCACAGCCAGAATCAGCTCATCTCACATCATCCCTGACAGATGTTTATCCATCCTGGTTTTAAAAGACCACCAAGAATGGAGAGTTTATAACATCTTTGGACAATCCCATTACCATGAGATTTTTGCTAATTTGCACAGCACAATATTACACAGTCATAGCAAACTAGGGGCATTCACAATCAGACATCAAAGTGATAAAAACCAATATATTAAGCCATGATGATTACTTTTAATCATGTGAACATATATCCTCTCTTAATAAATTATTGTGCATCAGCTGACAGATGGTAATGACTCAAGTACGCACACCGCCTATCATAAATGTGAAGTGAAACAAAATGTGAAGTTAAGCTTTTTACTTCCATTTGCCAGGGGCTAAAACCATGAATGTGATTAATTACTCTTCCTCAACTGGCAGCGAGTTAAGTCAGGATAAACCTATATTTCCTGTATGTTCAAATGTTATTTACATAAGTTAATTTAAATATTGTGTTTGAGAAGAGCATTATTCTTCTCAAACACAATATTTTATTCTAGTGTTACACTTTTCTTTTCCTGCCTATTTTCATGACTAAGTCTGAGGGATCTAAGCAGGCTTTGATAAAGATACAGAAGGAATACATCCAACCAACAGCAGCAAATAAAACTCCTTGACTTTTCCAAAAATACTTCCCACACTTTTTACACAGTAACTAGTACCAGCAAATTAACATCTGTTCTTACCTCTGCATTTAGCAGAGAAAAAGTTGCACTGGAGAATTACAGAACTTTAGAATAGCCCAGGTTGAAAAGGACCTTGAAAGATTACCTTGTCAACCTTCTGTGGAAAATTGCGTCTAGAAGAAATTATCTAGTACCTGCTCAAGGGTATATTGAAAATCTCTGGCAAAGGAGGCTCCACCACATCTCTGGGGAGGTTGTTCCAGAGGCAGTTATCACTGTTAAAAGTTCCTGTGGTACATGAACATGAAAGTGCTTGAGCATCCTTCTCCCAAGTTTAAATGTAGCTCACTTTGCAGATGCATCCGTGTTGCATAACAGGTACTGTGCATTGTTTTGCTACAGAATAACATAGAAAACATTTTAAATATTTGTTGTGTGGAGTAAAGGCTCTTGTTCCCTTTCACCCCTGCTACTGACAGCTGTGCACACTCCTAATGCCTACACTTCCCTCTGCTCAACCTTTTGGATGAGAACATAAGCATAAAAGATGTTTCATCACACTCAAGTGTACTGCCAAAGGCAACTTCAGAGACAATCCTGGAAAGTAGCATTGTCCTAGAAAGTCAACATTCCTTTGAATGATTTTAAGGTATCTCAAAAAGTCATTAATTCCTCTCCCTTAAAACTGGACTTGTGATACCTTTTGCTTCTTCACACTCTCAAAAAAAATATTTCTTACAAAATAATGATCAAATCAGAACTGATTTGTTAGATACCTGACACAAATTACATTAGTTGGTGGTGAATTTCTATAACTCCAAGGAATGAGTAAAAAATAGTCTTATTTTCCTCCAAAAGACTAAGAGTTATAAAATTATTGTTTTACAAATACTTTTATTTTTTCAGGTCCTTTAACATCTATTTTCACCAGGACATAAGTTCTAAAAATTAGGATAATAAATCTACAATGCAAAAGAACAAGGTGAAAAAGTCATTAGAATATTTTATACTTTTTGAAATACTTAGTAAACAATTTTAAGAAACTTCAAGACTATTAAAATTCAGTTCTCAAACTAAAAAATACAATCTTTTAGTTTTAGAATTTAAAAAGTTACATTAAAACATAGAAATGCTTTTTTATGTTGTAAATGCCTTTTCATTCAGATCACACATTTTAAGGGATAGGAGATAAGGAGACTAGTTTTTTGCAGAAGCATCTTAGGCAATTGCACTGGGTGTTCATCAATGTTAACAATAACATTCAAACCCATCAAATCAAAAGAAAAAAAAATTAATCCTGGACAGAGGGATTTAGGAACTTTGCCAGGGTTTGGTGGGGGATATTTTCCCCTATTAAATAATTTGTATCTGACAGCAGTTGGACACTGAACCTTTGGCAGAAAAAAACTCCCAAACATCTACCAGGTTAGTAACCAGCAAACAAAACATGGAGTTTGCCTTGGTTTTTCAGATCTGAAGTGCATTTGAAATTATTGAGCTCTAGAGCAAAACATATCAGCATTAATGAGCTGTGCATTTGTAATGTTCATGAGGTAACACACAAAGACTAATGTGATGAAATTTTAAGCTGCAGATAAGTGCTCCCAAGTCACTCATTATCTGAACATCTGGATACACATCTCATAATCAACTGAAAATCTGTTTTAGCAAATCTGTCACTGAGGTGCACATTTGTGATTTTTTTCTGATGACTGGAAATGATCAGAATCAATCATCCCTGGAAATGCAGAAGCAGGATATTTCAGCAGACCAGCAGCAGGGGGAACTACCAGGTAGAAGACCAAACAAATGCAGAAAGGACCAGTTTAAAGTCAGGGAGAAAGGGGATATCATTTTGGGCCTGTGAACTGATGAGCAGACAACATACACCTTTTAATTGTC
Source organism: Phylloscopus collybita (assembly GCA_027886175.1). Taxonomy (NCBI): domain Eukaryota; kingdom Metazoa; phylum Chordata; class Aves; order Passeriformes; family Phylloscopidae; genus Phylloscopus; species Phylloscopus collybita. Next base: position 24,034,856 of record JAJNNQ010000026.1, on the reverse strand, counting down.
ACCATCTAGTTTTAGCACAGAAACACATTTCTGGATTCTTATTCCAAACAAACTCTAACACATATATCCCTTGTATTCATGGAAGGTATCTTACAAATGTAACCCAAGCATGCTAGTATAGTGCACTTTATGTTAAAGGATGTATTTTCTGAAGATTACATTTTTCTCTTTGTGTCACATGGAAATATGATTTTTTGTTAGTAATTCATTTGAGCTGACTTAAGTGATTTAAACATCCTGCTTTACGGTTGTTCAAGAGCAGTAAAAAAGTACAATTCATTCCAATAGGAGGTATACATTAAATTGAGGAGGTTTTGTTGTCAATGCTCACCACAAGCCTGGCCATTTTATGTAAGCTTCTGGAAGACAAAATCACTGCTCTGCAGCATAAGCAGAGTCTTCACACAAATGATTTATTGGCTAGGTTACACTTTGGTGGAAGTTAACATCATCTCACTCCAAGTCTGGACTTGATTCTCTATGTATTTACTGTGGGATCACATGGAATAGCTATTACATTGACCTCCCTGCTTGCTGATGTTGATCAGAAATTCTGGCCCTTTGCCTTTTATCTTCTCTCTCATAGTAAGGACATTCCAGTAAATCATACCAGACTATGGATGTTGTGAGGAGCAACTGATTTGACAGGCCCTTATTAGAACACAAGGTGGTGTTCCCACCTCTTCAGTAGTTTTCATTTTTACATAAACTGTGTCAATAAACACCCTTAAAAAAATTTCTACAGAAAACTAATTTTGCAGGAATTAAAACACTAAAGATTTCACTTGTAGACATATTTGATGGCAAAAAAAAAGCCCAAGAGCTGCAGGAAAAAAAACCAAGAGAACAAGAGAACAACTTTTTTTTTTCTTTTCTTTTTCTTTTTTTTTTTTTTAGCCATAAAATATTTCTGCCTTTCCTCAGTGGAATAAAACCACATGCTTTCTGAAAAGCTACTCACTCCTATGAGTTATTATTAGGGTAGGCTATCCATTTACTGCTCCTTTGTGCATGGATAATCAGTGTTATATACCCAAAATTACGTGTATTCCCATTTTTTCCAGTTCATAGAAAGGTCCAAGCCACCACTTCATTCACAGTCATCCGTTATTCCCCTTCCATATGACAGCACACGAGCAGGAGCAGGGGGGAAGTAAAATGAGCCTAAAACCAGCTGTTTTGATGAGAATTACTTGGATGTTTGCACTTTCAAACAAGCTCACTAGTTTTTTCAGTCAATAGGTCACAGTTCTAATGCAGATTATTCATGTGAGCCATCTCCAGAAGAACGAAGAGGTTGTTCTTTATACAGAGGTTTCTTGCCTCACAGAGCATTTCCTTCTGTTCCACAATCTCCTTCAGCTTCCTTTGCTATCAACAGCTTTTAAGACTAGTGAAGCAGAAAAAGAAATTTAGGAGCCAGAACACCAAGTTCATAACATTAAGTTACCACTCCTCCTTAAGAATAAAACAAAATTATATTTCTCAGTTCCAAATGGAATGAATGATTAGAGTACTTTAAAAGAATATTCTAGGAAACATCTGTAAAAACAGGAAAACAATTGCCTTACTCCACTTTCATTTTTTTCCTTTTAAAGGAAAACCTTATTTTATGAAGATATAAACACCACTAAAAAACCCTTCAGCTGCTTCACTTTTTCTGAGACATCTGGATCTGGTGAAGTACATTCTGGTTGACAGACAAGAGAAATACATCAGCTTTTTGTTGTAAGAGTAAAGCATATTGGCGAATATCTTGTTGCCCTGTTATATTAAAAAATACAATGAAAGCTAAAAAAAATGCAAATCTTTAATCAACAAACTGTTGTTTATCATCTTTACTTACAAATACACCAGGTCAGGCCCAAGGGCCCTACAATTAACTAGGACAAACTGCAGCTGGCTGAGGAAGACCCTGTTGGGGCAAGAAGTACAGTGCTCTCCCAGAACTGCCTTCCAGTCTTTGGTGCTTTCAGGCACCAAAGCTTCCTGAAATCATACTGCTTTCTTTGAATTTAAGTGCTAAGATGTATTTTCTTACATAAATTGCCTTGATCAAAGTTGTGACATAAAATGATGTCTACAACGTCCCATGGTAAGGATTTTGGCAGAGTTGCTGCTCACTTGGTGAATTACCTCACCTGTAAAGCTCATTCAGTGCTCCCTATCTCCTCTAGTGAGCAAGTCCCTGAACTCTTGTTCCCAGATAATCCTTCTCATAGTGCTTACACATGTATGGTCTTCTGTCATTTCTCTCCAGGATGAAGTCCTGGGACCCAGTCCTGGGCCTCCCTTGTTTCCCTTTTCCAGCCATAAAAAATAGTTTTGAACTAAACAATATGAAATGTATATTTAAAAAAAAAAAAAAAAAAAAAAAAAGGGTTTCCTAATTAGAAGAAACACTGATTTATAGAATATTTTGTACTTTCACTTTAAGTCTACTAGTTTTGTTTGCTTTTCCCCAGGCTTCCCTGAGAATCAGTGAAGTAATGCTTTTGTAGCCTATTTTTGGCCCAAATCCTATTCCCAGGCACCAAAAGAGATCGGCCTAGAGGCAAGCACAGAGCACTCAGGATTTAGATAGTTTCTTCATCTCCTTTGTTTTAAATTTGACTGGATCAAACTTCAGCTTCTATTTTATTCTTTGGTACCAGCAAGTACTTCTGTGACTCTCTTCACCCAGTCTTTAAGATTCTGAATCCTTGGGTGTCATCAGCAAATTTTGATACTCCACTACTACTCAAACCAGTTGCTAAGATGCTGAGCACTGTAGATCCCAGCACATAGTCCTGAAATATTCCAATAAAACCCTGAGTTTTTCATAGTTTTCCAGCTTTTAAAACATTTTTATCCTTGTAAGGGTACTGCAGGAACTTGTATTGTAGGAACTTAGACTCTTTGGTTTTCAGTAGTAGCATTACGAAAACCACATAAGATGTATTAGCCAAGTCTCCTTTGTATGTTCATGACTTCTGCTATAAATTCTTTAAAGGAGTCCAAGCATTTGAAGGCTTTGTTTACAAATACCATTTTTTGCCTTTTACTAGTAGCCTGCTCACAGAAAGAGAGAACATTGAGCAATACAAACTGAACCCAGACCTTTCTTTGCCGAGAGTTAAATGTCTTTTGACTCCATCAGTTCAGTCAGAGTTGTAAGAAAAGAGCAGTTTAATTGGTGTGAATATAATAAAAGTGACAAGATGTTGGCAGCTGGTCCACGTAGGGTATTTGACTGAATGAGCAGCTCTCATGCTGCAGTCATTTTCATTTGGTCTTCATTTTGTATTTCCAGCCCCATGTCAATACAAAGATACAAAAACTCATTCACACCTTTGATTGCTGCTGATGACTTCTTATAAATAAAGTCTCAAAGATGTAAAATGAGTATGTGATTGATATAAAGACAAACAAAGAACAAGGCACCACTGAAAGAATTTTTCAAGGAAGAACAATAAATGGAAATCAGTTTTTCTCAGCTCCCTTGATGATGATGACATTTAAATACAGTCATCAGGATGCCAACAAAATTAGTTTGGAAATAAAAATTTAAAAAAAAAAAAAAAAAAAAAAAAAAAAAAAAAAAGAAAAAAAAGGTAATTACAAGCAAAGTGGAAGTCAGAGACTGAAAAACTATCATGTAAGATGTTAGAATGCCCCTGAACTGCATGACTGGAAGCATGAATAGCCGAGTAAGCTATTCATCCCATATGAAATACATAATATTTTGCTGCTCTGTTTTTTTAAAAAAAGGTCTCAACTAGAATTTCTTTTGTGAAAAAAGATTATTTACATATAAATAAAAAGAATACACTTTCAAAAAAAGTGGGCACAATTCAAACTCCCCAAAAAGAAGACTGATGTTGTTTTATGTCTCAGAATGAGGAGTTTGTGCCTCTACTAGGAGACCATCACACCAGTTGTTTTCCGCACCAGTCGAATCACAAAATGTAAACTTGGCTGACCTACTTTTGAGAAGTTACTCATCCTGGAATGTGTTCCTTAGTAGCCTTCTTTATTCCTAGTAAAAGCCAGTGAAATATTTTAAATATAAATCACTGGCATGATAATTAGTCTGTTTCCTCAGAGCAATTTTGCTACTTGCATTCTGCAGCAGAGAATTTGGTACTCTTCTTCCTCATCTCACATCACTAGTTGCCCTTATTTTCTTCAGGTGTGCAAGCAGTGTAACTTGCCTCTTGGGCTGTATCTCCCAGAGAGAAGAAATCCTAAAAGGATTCCTGGAACAGCTCCTTCAAATCCCTTGAGCATTATTATTTAGTAGAAATAAAATCCAAAGTTTCAAAGTTGAAAACTCAAATAACTTTATGATTCTCAACATTTCACTTCTACCCCAAATGGAAAATATTCCCCTATGCTGATCTAAACTCAGGATACTCTCAGTTTTTGGAGATGACAGCAGCAAGGCGTGTTTACTGGGTTTCCTCAGCCGTATTAAATCCCAGTCGTCTATCCCAATGCAGCAGCTCTGTTGTTAATGGTCGGCAGGGACGTCTCTTGGTCAGCCAAAGGGAAGGATGGCTCACAGAGACCAGACCAGCCTGACTGCCATGCCCTGATGTGAGATATGGTGAAGTAGTGATATTAATAAGGGGGCTCTCTGTCATCCCACCACAATCCCACCTTCCTGAGTTCTCCCTATTATTTGTCCCCTCAAGGTCTCACAGTTCTTCTCTACCACCTTTGCTCAGCTAAGGAGTTTTTAGCTGGCTTTACTGTCAGTGATTACAAAGTTTGGATTTTGGTATTTCAAGCCTACACAGGTTGCATCCCAGTCCTGTTTTTTTCTGCTCCCTTGTGCATACATTACAAGTTATGAAACTTCTAACAAGGTCAGAACTCAATACAATATCATTGAAAGGAGTGATAATAGGTTGTTCCAATCTCTCTCTCTATCTCTTCCTTTTTTATTGGCCCACCTTAGATGTTGTTAGTTATACATTAACTGCTTGCTACATGAAGCAGAAATGAAACATCTGGCAGTAGATTTCATGCAGTATTTTTAAACCAAGGAATTCTACACAACCAATCTGCTCACTGAATTCAAATGACAGAAGAGTAAATATTCATCAAGGAGGGTACATAGATGCTTGTATAGATGTCTGAAAAAGATAAGTTTCTTCAAATTACATGTTGCTGTTACAGGGCTGAAAGAAACCATGAACAGTGGTATGGAGGAAATTGAAAATACACCTGTGAGAGGTGTTTTACTGGTGTTACATTTTAGTAAAACTTAATAATACAGAAATTGTAAACTGTCCACTGAAGATTCAAAAGTCAGAAGACAACATATATCCATCAGTAGCTAAATTCATGAAATTATTATATTGGAAATCAGCTGAAATTATAAGCAACTATCAGATATAAAATTACTTTGAAATTAAAGGGGTAGCCCACCCCCTAAAATTTGCATTCTGTTAGCTCTTTTTTTGCATCTGTAAAATTCCAATAGTCTCATAGTCCAGATCCAGTGCAGCAAAAGCTGACCAATGTCAAATAAGCAGTTTCTGCTCAGTATGGTAATTCTATAATGCATTCCAGAGAAATTCTACAGTAGTTCTGGAAAATGATAATTTACACTGTTTAAGAAATTGCTTATGGGTTACAAGTGCTATGTATACTTTAAAGCTCCCACAATGGGTAGAAATGTTCAGTATCCAATTAATGTTGCTGGGATACAAAAGTTAAGTTGTATGTGCCAGCAGTTACTGCACAATTATTTGCAAAAATGGTGATGACCAATTTTGTATAATTGATGCCTTACACACCTCAGAGGAAGCACTTTCTTATTAGAATGTCACAATGCTAAGTATAGTTCATCCTTTAAATATACTCTAAACATTTTATATTGTATTTGTTCATTGAGTTACTGTAGTTTTGTGTTCCCAAACCATAAAATTTCTTATACACGCACAACTACATAAACCAGCCCTACATGCAAAGTAAAATTTTTAATATCAATAAAATCACAACTTCAGTATTTGAAATAATGACCAAAACCTGTGCAATCAGTCAAGCTTCCTAACTTACAGCAAAGGAGTGTCTCAGCAACAGAAACTTTTGAAGAAGGCAGAAAACCAAAAATTTTCCAGTACTATACATTAAGTAAATATTTCTCATTCATGGAAAGGTGTGACTATGAGTGGCAAACACTGACAAGCCTCAGACATTATCATTTCTTGCACAGAAGACACATTTGGTACCAGGCAATACAAAATACAAGGTTCCTTGCTGTTTCTGCTGTTTCATTTCTGCCTGCCTTGCTTTTATTGTCATTGCTCTGCACTTCATTCTTTCATGCTGACTTTCAGGCTATTTAAAAATACTGATTTCCGTAGCTCCTAATTTTGAGATGTGAAACAGAAGGCACTATTCAAAGAGAAAGGACAACATTCACCCTCAGCTTAGCACCAGGACCTCATTGCATTATACAGTATATCTCTAATCAAGGAAAGGAAAAATAAACAGTAGAAGAGTAGCAAAAGAGCTTGTTGCTACTACTATGGAATCCAAGTAAATGGAAAATATACAGTGTAAGAGAGAAATGCTTTCTCTTGGTGGTTAAGATAAGCTTGCACGATATTTCATGATCTGTTAGTGGCAGCCAAAAGTTAGGGGTTATCCTAAGTTATTCAAGTCTGAGTCAGTTAACCAAGCTGTTAACAGGGCAATATGCAGAATTTTTTAAAAATAGTGGGGGGGGGGGGGGGGGGAAGGATTGGGGGGGGCATGGGAGAGTAAGAGGAAAAAACCCTCTTATTTGTGTAAATTCATAAACTGGAATAAACTCAGTCATTTTTCCACTAGATATTGCCAATATCTTCAGGACCTCTGCTAGAGAACAGTGGCAGACAATATCTTGTCCTGCAGATTTAGCACAACCAGAAAAAACAAGGTGTTAAACAGCCTGAGAGGTAAAAGAGCTGGGGACTCCAGGGTGCACAAATTCAGCACAACTCTGCAAGAACATCTGCCAGCAAGAATCCTTCCAGGAGCACAACAGCAAGAGGCAAACTCCTTCAGATGAACTGGCAGCACTCCCTCACCACTGAGCCCACATTGGCACAGATCAATGCAGAGCAATTTCACTGTCTTGTGACAAATTATGTCAAGGCCTTTTATTTTGCTAATGAGTTCTGTATGTCTGTTTTAGTAACTTTAGCTGCTGTGCTGAAATGGAAATTTTGTTTCTCAATTACTGTTAATTTTTACTTGGAACATCTCTGCCAGCAGTTTTGATCCAGGTGGAAAGAGGCAACCACTCTAAAGGGTGACCTCAATCTATCAGGAAACCAGCTTATTTTTAGACTGTAATTGTTAGCTGTGCAAATGATATGGCAAGTTGAGCTTGCAGTTTCCCAAAGAATCAATCAGAGAATCATGCACTAGCAAAGCAGCATAATGTTAAGATATCCCCTTGGCAACCAGATGACTACCAAACTAAAAGGCAAAGAAGCAAACACACGTACAGAAAAAAAAAAAATTCTTGTGCATGCTCTGATCCAGCTTTGAAATAGGGAAATAATTCAAAAGTCTAGGCATTAAGAAAAATATTCACCTGTAGCAAGCAACAGCTCTGTGAGGTAAAATGCTTAGGTGATACCATAGCAGCAGTACATCAGCAGGCAGCACAAAGTCACTCCAATGAAGTCATTATGTAAGATATTCAGGGATGAAATGCCACCTCCAGTACATCTCTACACTCTGTATAAAGAGCATGACTTCTATGCTGGGGCTATGGCTACTAAACCTAGCTTACTCAGAGGTCACACATGACCACAGTCCCCACTTCCTCCTGCAGCTGCCGTGAGCCCGCAGTTCCCTGATCATCTCTGCAAGGTGAACCACAAGTAAAACGTGCTGCTTGTCATGTCTCAAGAGGGGAAAGCCTGGAATAAAAGGTTTAGCTCCATTAACTCTCCAAGAGTAATGGAATTCCTTTCTTCACACTCTAATTTTTCCTGGGAAAACACATTAGTGTTTAAATATGAGGGAACTCCCCATGTTAACACACAGGGCTCAGAGATGTGAATGACTTCTGATGGTTTCTCCTCCAGGGGCACAGTACATAAGCCACCAAAGCACTAGACCTTCTCTCATTAGCCAGATGAGGTTTAGCCTTCAGATCACTGTCTTGGAAAGTGCCAGAGAAGAGAAAGCAGCAGGATACTGCAAAGGCCCAATTCTATGTCAGTCTGTGATAAAGCTATAGTGCCAGTACAGGTGTCCTCCTGGGCCTCTGAGATTTTTATTCCATAAAGAGCAGAAATTACCTGCAGAGAATAAATGGAAAGAAACACATATCATCAAGTCTCCTAGATTTATGTATCTACACACATTTTCTTGCCCATTAATGGGCAAGGATCCTCTCAGGAGACTCGCCTCCTACCATAGGGGTGAAACACACCATCTCTTAGGCCAACCAAGCACCATTCTTCTTTCAAGGAAGGTGGCTGCAGTACCATTCCCAAATCACAGTGTACTGTCAGAGGAGCATAGAAAAAAATTCATCTTTGCTGCTTGTTTCCCCTACTTTTTGCACTTGTAAACTGGATGGGGCAATCAGTTTCTAAAACATCATTTTAGAGCTATTCATTAAGACAATTTAAATACAGGCTGGTGCAGCAGACAATGCAGGAGCTGTGCAACAAGTACCAGTGTTTATAGCACCTGAGTCATGGGCTAAAATAAGTTGAAAGGAAGGAAGCCACAAAGGCTTTATGATAAATGCCCTACACAAATACACATTAAAAAAAAAAAAAAAAAAAAAAAAAAAAAAAAAAAAAAAAAAAAAAAAAAAGGTATCCTGTTCAGCTAAGTTGAACAGTGAGTTGGCACCAACCTAATCCTGAAGTAGTGATATTTGTTCCACAACAGGATGGCGTCTCAAGGACTAATCTTTCCTGATGTCAGTGGAAAGAGGGACAGATGTAGAAAAAATTCTGTCTCTGCTTTGTCCAGTTCATTCTTAAGCATTTAAAAGCTGTTAAGAAACTCCTATGACTTTCATATTTGCACTACCTAAATGTAATTTTTTTCTCCACACCTGTTTTATGAAATGACCTCAGAACTATATGGGGCCACAGCACAGCCTAGGCTCGCCCATATGCATAAACTCTGTTACTAAGGAAAATGGATGCTAAAGTCTCAAAGAGCAAAAACAAATTAAAACAGCAAGCTACAGCACAACCCAAAGATGTGTCCTTATTAACAGCATGAGTCCAGCAGCACAGGTACTTATAGTCTGAAGTTTTGTGGTCCATAGCTCACAGTTCTTCCTTCTGAGTTCTCCCTGTTGCTTTGAGCTCTATCCTACCTGTGCTGAAGTCTATAATGAATAAAGGATATGTCTCAGCTCTTGCTTTCACCGTTGCCCTCATAAATTACTGCATGGAACTACATTAACTGCTAAAGCCTGTTACACCCTTTACAGAAGAAAAAAAAGAAATTATGCAAAGGGACAGTAAAAATAATGGTGAATGATACAGCTCTCTTTAAATATCTATATCCACTTAAAGCAAGGGAACATTTCTGCTTCTGACTGTGCTGTCTTAGGGATAAAGATCCTTTGTGGAGGTTCTGGCTCTGTTACAGTCTATACCCTGAGACCATTTTACCATCAGTGCAGTCACTCTGTTCACACCCCAGCACAGTCTGAATGCAAACTAATGCTCCTGTAGCACACACTACCAGGAGAGCATGTCCCTAACTTGAGGGCAGATAGGCTGATCTGACCATCTGTATCTGTGAAAATTATGTTCTTGAAAGGAAGTTGTTCCATTATTTAATTGTCTTGGTAAATAAATCCACTATTGCCATCTCTGATTTCATGCTATGAAGCAAGACTACTCCATTCATTGACAGAGAAAGCAATGAGGAAAATTATATCAAATAAGAAAGTTGGGATTCACAAAACAAGTTTAAAAAAAACCCCAAACAAGCAGCAACCCAGCCATAAAACTGGGCAATAAAGAGTACTATGCTTGGTCACTCTGCTTCTCTGAAAGCTAATTCTTTGCTAGCACAACATGTGTAACTTGTTGGTAATTTAAATTTTTCTGAATTGGCATATCATTCTGACATTGGCAGATGTCAAGTCACATTGTTAGGCTCTTGTACAAAGGGCTAAAAACTAGTCATATTTGTTAAGCTGTACACAAAACAATCCCATTGCATCAAGGAATTCAGGCGTGAATTGGAAAAGGCACAGAATTAACCTGTGCCTGAAAGCTTTTCTCAAGGAAGTTCACAAAGATGTCACAGCTTTACTGTATTTCCAACAGGCTACAGAGATATGTCCCTGCCACAGCAACAATTATTTCTGTTTTTCAAGGGTGTTATTTAAAATAAAGAAGCATTATTCAGTTGCACTTTTTTTTATTCCAATTCTTGCTTCTAAAATTTTATTTCTTTTCATCAGTAAAACCTGCATAGGCATGACAACATTGCATTTAATCTTTAGAAGTGAGAGTACATTGACTGAAACTTCTGGAAACAGTGCAAGGAGAAAGCAGTAAGTCAGAGCAACTGAAGTAACATAAAGGTTTGAAGAATGTATATTTTTCTAATCACAATAAGACCCTTTTAAATAACAAAAAGAAGCTCTCACCATAAATTGCCATACACTATTTTTAAACTGCCTGACTGTGCCAGGATTTATGTAGGTAGCACAAATATCACAAAGGGTCATTGCATCCTGGATAGCAGAACACTCAAGCAGTAAAGTAATTAATTTAATTTTTCTTACCCGTTGATTCACTGCTTGCATCACATCCCTGGGCTTCTGCTTTCATACTCCCTACCTAAATGCTGCTACAGCTTAGTCAGAAACTAAGTGATCTGTGCACATTGCTGACAAGCCAGTGCAGATTCTAGGGAATACGCAAGTCAGCTTGTATGTCCTGGCTCATGGATTATGCCTGCATGGCCTAGGGCACTTATGCAGAATTTTTATTGTCTCAGCAAACAAAAACAAAGATAAAACTGCAGTGTTCCTAAGCAATAAACAGCTTTGCTACCAGCACCTTTCAGCTCAGAGTTCCAGAAAAGCCTGTAAAGTCCTTGAACAAAACATCAGCCTCAGAGAGCATGGAAATTCATCCTGCTTGGTAAAAAAATGTCTTGAACAGAACAAAACACAAGCCTCTCCTCCAACATAAATAAAGCTCCTGGTGTAAAATATACATGTACTTCCCACCTTCCCCCCCCCCCCCCCCCCCAGCCTTAAAAAGGCAAACTTTCAATACTGACAAACACTGACAGAATTAGGCCTGAAACAGCACCTGCATGTTACTGGAAGCAATGAATACCAGAGGCATCACACCAAAGTTGTCATCTTATACAGAAGGGATCTTCTCTGACCACTTTTGGAAAGCTAAACATGTCCCAAGGGGCAATGAGCTAAAAAAAGTGCTTATTGCAGTAATTGAAACATGTTCCCTAGTAGTCTGTGCAAAAGCACACAGGATCTCTGTGCTGTCCAAATGATGTTCACAAATGCTTTGACGTGGAAATCACTACCTATACATCCAGGAGGAAAACTGTAAATATTTCAGCAGCATCTGAACTCCCTGAAGCCAAAATCAGGTCCATATAAATTTTCATCCACCTGCAACTTCGGTTATCCCAACTGGTACAAAACCATGATCAGGGGAGGTAGAGATGACAAACAAGTGGTAAGAGCCTTCATCCAGGCATGAAATGGAAACACTGACTTCAAATTTTGCTAGCCTGAAGAGATTCAGGCCCATAACACTTGTTTTTCAACAGACCTTCCAAGGGCTAGGATTTTCATCCCAACGCATTTTCTGATCTCTTTTTTAAGCAATCAGCCAGAGCTCAGCCCTGGACTTGAGGGTTACTCCACCAGAAGGCTGCAATGCAATACAGTGGTAGGCTCTGCTTCATAGAGGTTACAGTGCCCACTGGAAAAGGGTAAACCCAAACTCTGTTTTCTGAAACTTCTAAGGGCTTTTGCTTCGGTTTTACTTGTCTTATGGAAAATGCATATGTAATCCTAGAAACCAATCCTTTCCAAAGCTGTATGTCCTGGCTGAGCTGCCTAACCAAGGGAGTTCAGGGGACTTCTAGAGGAGCAAAATGCACGAGACACCTGCCTGTGAACTCCAGTCAACAGAACTAGTGAGGATCAAGGAGCACTGCAGTCCTGACTGAATCTCCAGACCCAACCGCCATACTCCCCATCCGTCTGCCTCCAACACCTTCAATAGAAAGCCTGAATCTTCTCCAAAGATCTCCATTGAGCACAGCCACTGTGGAGTTTCCTCTGAGGTTTTTTTGTTTGCTTATACTGTTAAAGTTACAACTGCTGAGAAAAAAAATGTCTTTTCTCTTTTGCCACATCAAACTATGATGAACTAGATTCAAACTGCAAAACTTTCCTCCTTGTAAAAGAAAAGATGTCCCCTAGATACAAGCTTTGACAAGTGAAAATGCACTGGACACTGTCCCTGCTGCCATCTGTAAAGTGAGGGTCTAGACATGCAACCAGCTTGAATGACAATTCAAGAAAGTATCATCACATTGTAGCATTCTCTATTACACCCCAGCCTTAACAGGGTACTATACAGACACAAGGACACACCTCCTTGTTTGCAGTGCAAAGCCACAAGGTGTTTAACCTCGGGCAAAACAAGCCCCACGGTAGCTATCAAATTCTGAAACTGGCTTCACCTAATCAGATATTTGGCATTACTGGAATCTGGCAGAGGTCAAGTATATCACTGTTTCCAGAGTAATTCTCTAGGAAGGATATGCTCCTAATTTTCTCATTTCCAACAGCACAGATAATAGTTGCTGGTACCAGCAGAATTCATAAATTTGCTCCACGGCCTGTTTCACTCTTTATTAATATTGACATTTTCTGGCAAAACCCCTTTCCAAGGATTTAAGTCTTCAAATCTGGTGAGTTTATAAGTGAAGAGATCTAGAAATCCATGGATAAAAACAAATCCCCTAAAATCTTGCCAAATATACTATGGCAGTCCCTAAATGCTTATTTGAGAAAAAGAGATTAAATTAATTTTTCCTCACTAAGAGTCAAAACAACAGAAATAATAACACTGGAAAATATTTTAAAAAAAAAAGTTGAAAAAGAAATAAAAAAAAATCTGTTTGGGGTTAGCATTATCAATGACAATCCTAGCATGTTAATCAATTTGATATTTAAATTATATAAGGTCAATCATCTCAGAGCAACCTTCTTGATAAAATAAATACTCTGTAGACTGGTGGAAATAGGAATAAACCAGTAACTGCAGGTTCAGATTACAAGAAATCTTTAGGCCTAGTAATAAAAATGAAATAACAGATGAGTCCAAGTCATTAAAAAAATAGTCTTCAAATATAGTAGCAGAATCTTTTTCATGTACGTGTTCATTATCATCAGGAACATTATTTTTCTGAAAATTGAAAAAAAAAAATATCTCTATTTTATGATTAAGGAATGCATCCAGGTATTTCTATTGGAAGAATAACTCTAAACTAAAATCTATTGTCTTTTGTACAAACTTCTGTTGATATATATAATATTTTAAACATACAATGTTTAGAAATTTAAATAAAATTCATTAATAAGAATTAAACTGATAACAGAGATCCCTATCTATCAGACCCTCTTAGTTAACCTCAGTAGAATTTGTCCGAGATTTTAATAACATTTGAAGCTCTGTAATACTAAAGACTGACAGTCCCACTGTGACTTGGTTTTCCTTCAAAGCAGAAACAATTTTACTAAATTACTCTTAGTAGGCTCCTAGTTATATTTTGATGAAAGGTCAGTTAGAAGAGCATAAGAAATGGTATGTATTACCTGTCTGCCTCAAAGACCCTCTTTATACCAAGAGCTGCAAGCAGAACTCAAATTAGCAGTGCATTTTAAGATACTGACCTACACATTTGTGCAAACATGGAGAGACTAAAACAAGCTCTAGGAAAGAATACTGGGGGCAAAAAAAAAAGAAAAAGATGATTGAGTATCTTCACGGATTTCTAAGTTTGATTCCTTCTCGGCAGAAGTGCCTGCATATTCTAAATTAAACAAACATTGTCCTTTTACTCTGATATCCTTTAGAATAAACATTTCTGTGCAAAGCTCCAACATCAAGTCACACAGGCAGCAGACACTGACACCTGATACTGCCAGAGGTAGGTTCCTTACTTCTGGTACTGAAGTTTGGCTTTTGCATAAACATCTCAGGGGAGTTTGGGAAGGACAGGGCTTGGAGAAGGACTACTGGTTCCAGCCTACAGCAAGTCAAATTGAGCAGGATCCCAGTTTCTCTCCAAATCATAATTAATTTTTCACTGCCTGTCCCTGTCCCAGTGTCACTGTCAGGCCTTTCACATCTTAATAGCATGTTTTACATCTGTTGATCAGAATAAACAGCACAAGACTCATCAATCCTCTTATTCTTCTCAATCCTTCTCTTATCATCCCAGCTGTAATCAGTCCTGTAATTGATCCTGACAGTAATTGGGGCAAATTTTTTGAGCTTTCTACCCCTAACTAAAACTTGCCCTAGATCACGTCCATGGGATATGGCCACAACTTTTGCTGTCTGCAATGTCATTGTGCCTGAACATTACAGTCACACTGACAATGTTTGAACAGGCCACAGCATCCCAGCACCAAGAGCCATACAGATGTGTAGATTTATCCACCTCCAAATCAGTCTATCCCCAAAGGTTTGCACCTTGCACTTGCTGTATTGCTTCCAGGGATAAGCACAAAATCAACATTACAGTTTTAGCTGTAAAAGTTGTCAGGAAAAGTTGTCAGGAAAAAGAAAACAAACAGCTTTCCTTAGGCAGTCAGTGTACAATGGCCAAGTGTGACAGCCAGCAACACCAGTAGGAATGTGGCTGCAGGTTCATAAGGCACACTCAGCTTGCCTTCCATAGCTTCAAAGTTAAAAACAGCAATCAGCAGCTCAGAGCTCCTGTTGAACATGTCAATGCTTGACTTTCTCAACAGTCACAAAGGTGCTGGGGTCTCACTTTGCAGAATCATAGAATCTTTAGTTGGGCAAGACCTCTAAGATCAAGTCCGACCATTAAGCCAGCACTGCCAAGTCCACCACTAAAACATGTGCCCAGGTGCCACACCTGTGTGTCGTTTAAATACCTCAGGGACAGTGACTCCTCCACTTCCCTGGGCAGTCTGTTCCAATGCTTCACCACCCTTTCAGTGAAGGGATTGTTCCTAATATTCAATCTAAACCTCCCCTGGTGCAACTTGAGGCCATTTCCTCTTGTTCTATCTCTTGCTGCCTGGGAGAAGAGACAAACCTCCATCTGCCTACACCCTCCTTTCAAGGAGTTCTACAGAGTGATAAGCTTGCCCCAGGCCTCCTTTTCTCCAGGTTAAACAATCCAGTTCCATCAGACACTCCTCCTAAGACTTGTGCTCGAGACCCCTCAACAATGATGCTGCCCTTCTCTGGAGAGGTTCCAACACCTCTTTCTTGTCTTTCTTGTGGTGTGGCACCTGGAACTGGACACAGCACCCATGGCATATCCTCAGCACTGGGGAATATACAGGGATAATCCCTCTCCTGGTCCTGCTGGCCAGACTGTTTCCAATGCAAGCCAGGATGTCTTTGGCCTTCTTGGCCACCTGTGCACACTGCTGTATCAGAAAGTCTAATTTGTACCTATTACATGGTATCTGGATATAATCCCAGCCAGCAAAACAAGAAAGCATTACGAAACACATAGAGATATTCTTTCAAGTTTTCCCTGCAGCTTTCCTGGGGGAGGAGGGAGTAGGCTGGGGGGAGAAGGTTGCTGTGCAAATGAACAAAAGACAAGAGAAACAATTTGCCCCTGAGGGAAAACACTCCACTCCAGTGAGCAGTAGACACAGCCCATGGCAAGAGGTGCTGCTACAGTACAACCCACTGACCCAAAACGAAGGCTGTGAACAGCAAGAGCTTGGCAGGGCCAGCTTGCTCATTGAAAATGCTTTCTTCCAAGTCAGAGTTCCTTGCATTTTAACAAGGAATAAAATAGGAAAGTCATAACACTTATTATTTAAAATACTACTAAAAAAAGAGGCTAGTTCATATGCTTTCAGAAACAGATATAATGTTTAACACTATCCAACCCATGTATGAGATCTACAAGTCCAAATTTTCCTCTTATCTTTTTTCTGTGGTGCGACTTTTTATTTGTCTTATTTTTAAAATTCTGTTTGAGTTATTTTTACAAAGGCAATCTATCCATGGAGAATGGAGGAAGGCAGCAGATGGTAGATGCAGGAACCCTATGTGAACCTTGCTTCTTGTGAAAGACATGGAGAGACAGCAAACTGACCTCTGTGAAAGCTATATCATAGAATATCCTGATTTAGAAGGCACTCACAAGGATCAACAAAGTCCAGGTCCTGGCTCTGCACAGGACAGCCCCAAGAATCACATCATGCTCCTAGATATTAGACAGGGAGACGATGCACAAAATACTCAAGGAAGATAAACTGTATATTTTTGTCCTCTTTTCCAGGACCTACTGCAAGATCCTCTATGGCTAGAGGCATAGTTTTTCCCCTCATTTTCCACCAAGCTCTTGCAGTGACACTATTCAGATGAAACTTCTCATGGGATTTACATAACAAATTTTAAAACATCAAAGTGCCCATCAAGGCAGGGAATAAATAGGCAGCCTGGAAATCAATGGATTATTAGGTAGATTAATTTAAGACTACATGGTAATGTTAAATAACTTATTTAAGATACTATGATTCAATTTGATTTGAATAGCTTCTTGGTGAACTTGTAACCTTTCACTCCACCCTCTCCCTCTCGGTCTTGCTTTTACTGAAGTCACTTGGATCTCTGCCATAACATATATGAACAACAAGCAGTGGTGTAGAAAAAGCAGTACAGAAATGTTGTGTGATGGAAGGCATCCTTTTCAAGGAGAAATAGAATAATCACCAGCTTGGCATTTGAGTTTCTAGAAGCTGTTAACCCTCCTCGGCCCCGTTCTCCAATCTTGGAGCAAATACAAAAAAGCAAAAATAATCTTGATTTAAATAGTACTGCTTATAGAATCCTAGCTTTTGCTGGTAGGAGTGTCTCAGATCTGGAATAATAGACATGTCAAACTTAGGGCAGAAGTTCACTGGCAGTGAAAACTAATATAGCCTCTATCCATCCTTGGTCTGCTGACTATTAGCCAGTGCTGTGTTAGTAATCACTCATTTACAAATACTGTCAGAATTTGCATTTAATGTTACAGAAAACAAGGGCAGGAGCACTAAAAGATCTCAGAATTGTATTGTGTGGGTTCAGCTTCTATATCTATTAAGTGTTTTTAAGACACCCCTCCCCTTCCCTACTTTTCTCATAATAGCTTTCTTTAGGATTCAATATGGAAGCCAGGAAAAGGAAAGTCAATTGCATTGGGCTAAGTTCTCACTCCCACTTCTAGATATTAATTTTTTCTTTTCTGCTTTTGACTGCCAATAGCATCGGCTTAAGAAATATCAAGGAATTACAATGCACAGAGATGAGAAAAGCTTTTCCCAGTGGAAAAAATATATTACATGTAAAATAGTATCTCCATATGCAAAGAAAATGAGAATTTTCTGGCTTTCTCAGCAGTTCATACATACCAATCTAGTGAGAGATGGGAATGTACTCCATGCACTGAACTATCTAATCACTATAGATTTAACATGAGATAAAAAGGCAACAAAATAATAATCAGTACTCTGTAGTTGCTTCATTTAAATAATTTTGATGTAAAATGGAAGTAAAAATTTCTTTCAACACCTTCTATCTCTGAGCACAGAGACAGGCCTGTTTTGAAAGAATCCACTTTATAAAACAATTTTAAATGTTGCTTTTAAGAGAATAAGACTGACTCAGTCTACCCTGTCTCATGAAGTCCTCACCACACCTCACTTGCTTGGCAAATATAAATAGATAATTTTATTTTTGAAAGGCTGAAGAAAGCCTGAGAAAGGAACTGTACAGCTTGATAACTAAACAAAAGAACAAAATTTAAATATCTACATAGCACTAGGTCATACACAGAGGAGAGAGTAGTTAAAATCTTTTACTGTAGTGCAACCAGCAACAAGATTTAGAGAAATCCAGTCAGCAGGAAAACACACATGTGAGTGAAATTTACATGTTTAAAACATACCTGGAGGAGAAGAGGTGTCAAAGAAAAGAGTACAGAACAGCATTCACTATTGAGTATTAATAATCTGCCTTTATCTAGAATAAACTCATCTCCACATATTGCCAGCTGCACAAAAACCTTGAAGTGATAGCCAGCTGGATCGCTGCACAACTTCCAGGTATCTAAAACTTATCTCTGCTTCAAAATATTCATGAAAATGAAATTTAACAGCTGATCATTATTTTAGACTCAGATGACCCAGCAGGCTCATTTCCTCTCAGCTTTTCAGCCATCCCATTAAGTTACATCTTGACATACCCCTCAGCCAAGTCAGAGTATTGTGTTTTCCAGTCTCCTGGATTAGACATGCCCATATACCAGCTCACATGGGAACTGAGCTGCATGCCTTGAATTCTTTACTGGGACAAATCTTCCAAAAGCCTAGTATTCCCCTATTTACAAAAGCATCTCTGGATTGTACACTCTTGTTTTGCAACCATTACTCCAAAGATTTCATCTGATACTGTTACTGATCTCTCTTGAGAGACCAGACAGAAAGTTTACAAACTTGTTAATCTTTATCTTTCTAGCAACCCTGAATTATCAAAACCTCTGGAAGTAGCACCACCTACGATACAATAAAACCTGTGTCCCAGCACAGCAGAAGGGGAAATACATAAAAGAAGGAGAGAAGGGAGAAAAATAAAAAAAAAGGGGGGAGAAAAAAGCAAAAACCAAGTCATTGATCTAGCACACTGAATACACTGGAGACTTTGGCTGGATTTGATGAACGTTCATCAACCCCATAGACTATGAAGTTGAGATGCAAAAGCTTTCGTGTAGACATCTTTTTGTTGGCACCTACAATAAAACCAGTCTTGACTTTTATTGTCATGCTGTGAAATGCAGATCCATAACACTTGAGAATTCATTTTTCAGCACACTATCTTATAATCCAAATGGCAGAAGTTAGCACTGAGAATTAGGAAAAAGTTTGAGCTCTGCAACTGGAAACTGGGTAAAATAATACATCCTTACCACAGATGTTATTATTACTTAGCAATTAATGGATAGAACACAAAAATTTTGGGCACAGTTTACTTAATGCAATCCATTTTTTCTTCTGAATACATCAGTCCAGCTCTTTCATCTACTTAGTCACAAAACAACCTTGCAGATCACATGAACAGCCAGAAAAATATTTTCCAGACGTAAAACTAATGGCACTGGTTGAGTTTTGGTGTGACAGGTAGAGCTGAGACAGAAAGTGCCTCAGGGCACCTTACATTCTAAATTAATCCCCAGGAGCTCCTAAATTGCTTGGTATTTCAAGAAAGCTATAAGGGTAATTCATCCTTTCCAAGTGCTGCTGACTCCAAGGCTGTAGCTGCTCTCAGCAGGATGGCATTTATTTTTCATCAAACAGCAACTGCATTTTCAGTCATAGTTTTACCTACCACCAGAACACTTAGTGTCTGATCCTGTGAAGTGGTGATGGATTTCTGCAAGGTGAGAGAGTAAACCCGAGGAAATCAAGATCTTTTCTTGGAGTATTAGAGCTTGAAGTTTTACCTGTGATCGTTCATGTCTTTTACCAGCCAGATCATCCATTTTGATGGCTGTACTGCATGAACCTCTTTGCATCCCTGAGCAGGGATTCTCATTGAGCCCCACATCCTGCAGCCAAAGTCGCATCAGGAATTTATTCTAGCAACCAAAAGCTATCCTTATTATTTCATAGACAATCTGGTTCAGCAAATATATATACTCCTCATTAGAGAAATTTAAGAACACTGACTGGAAAAGAAGACAGATTTTTTTTCCTCATTCCTTAGCTTCTTGCCCACCAGAGGTGTTCTTTTCACCATACTGGTAGTTCTCCAATAACTGATCTGTTCAATACATTTAGAAAAGGGTTTTTTTCCTTTCTTTTTTTTTTTTTTTCTTGAAACAGTCGCTTCAGCAGAATTTCAATTGCTTACAAAATTATTTCCTTCATGTCATTATTTATTATCTTTCACTGCCTTCCTCAAGTTGTTCAGCTGCAAAGACAGGTTATATTTTTCCATAGGAAGAAAGAGCACACACCTCAAAACCTTACAGACTCTGCAGGTCTTCTGGGCTAACCTTGAGCTGCTGTCCCCCACACATCTGAAGAAAAAGCCCTACCTTCATGCCTACACAAACCTTTACTGGCAGCTCCACTTCAACTTACTCACATCTTTCCCTTTCTTAGACTATTTATGCTTCTCTGCCTACGTGTGAATGACATGGTCAGTATACAGAACTCAGGAGTCAATTCACCTGACATCATGACAAGCTGAGGAAGGGCTTTTAAAGCTCATACCTTTGCACCTGCAATTATGGAGACTATATATATATTGATACATATGTGTATGAGTGGATTGTATATATGTGTGTGAGTGGATATAGATAGATATAGATGATATAGATATAGATGATATAGAAAGTTCCCTAAATGGACAGAGCATTAGCAACCAAAACACATATTACAGGCTGCTATTGCAGAAAGGATTACAAGAACAAGCTTCAACCCCAGAGATCCAGGAAGCAGGTGGGGAGGACATGAAGGTAAGGAGGGCAGCCAGCTGTAAAAGGTGATGGGAGCAGACTGTAATCAGCTGTTTTGAGGGTGTTATCACTAAACTGAAATGGCTAGCTCAAGGCACGCTATGCTGTAGGAATGCTTCTGAAAGAGTCATTTTATATTATTAAATTAGTATGAACTAAAAAAGGAAGAAATGGCAGTCAGAGGAAAGAAAAGTAAAAAACTATTTCTGAATGTCATTACCCCTCCTAAAAAAGTGGTAGTACTGATTCTCAGGGCTTACAAAAATGAACAGGAGACACAGCAGTATGTTCTGTATGTTGATTTGGCTAAGCTTACCTTGACCATGACCTTATTTCTTTTCTATTATTTATATTATAGTTATGTTTAGACAACTTGATATGACTTACACTTCAGGAAAGCATGTGTGGCACTACTCAATGGTGCTACTTGTGCCTCCTGCTTTTCATGAGAAGACTTTTTCTCTAGGTGTATTTTGAAAACGTCTGTTTAGGACAGGGGACTGGCCATGCATAATTGGGCAGGGACTTTCAAGCCTACTTAGTATAACTCTTTGTAGCTCATATCCCCAAGAAATTCCAACATGTAAAGAACATGGTGAAAATACAGACCTTTGAAAAGTTTATGAATCTACACTGAGATCATAACTGAGAGCTGCTTTTGAATACCTTCAATTTGGATTCATGATGGCATTCCTATTGAGGATTTTGCTTAAAAAATACTCTGGGTCCTGAAAAACTCCAAAACAAAGGCAGAGGAATGGCTGGTATACAGAGAGTTTGAAGCCTGCATCTTAACCAAATGTACCTCTATGAAGCATGGGTTTTGCCAAGTGTCGTTCTCCTCTAGGTAACTCACAAAGGTGTAAGGTGGAAAAACTGCTTATATTACTTCCAATTGTTGACATGAATGCAAAAGAGAAAGAAAGACATGGTTTGGCATACCTGACACAATTGTTAGCCATCAGAAAAGATGGGAGATGTCAGAGGTGTGCATTTACAAAGAGCTTTATATTCTGCATGAGTGACCACAAACTACAGCACTGTCCCCAGGACAACATCTTGCGCTGCTTGTTGCTCACTGACCTCTGCTCTGCTCCCACCTACATGCCACAGATGAACTCATGCTTTCAGGCAGCTTTACTGGCAGAGCCAGCATAGCAGTCCAAGGGTGAGTGGAGATAAAGACTGCAGAGGTTGTACAGGTAGTCAGAATGTACTTCATACTACCCCTGTTCCTATGCAACAACTCCCCATCCTACCCACCCTGATCAACTCTATCATGAGGGCTTTTCTGGAAGACAGGTTGGTTGTTTTTTTTTTAAAGCAGGCATGGGCCTCTCATTCTCATGATTCTCTTACTTTTGCTTATGAATCAAAGAACAGCGATTTGCATTCACAAGAGGACAGAAGAAAAAGCCACTTCTGGCCCAGATCCATTCCCATTCAAACATTGTTACTGACATCCTCCAGATATCTGGCTGAAGCATTCTAATTCAATATAAAGGGCTATTGGCTTTATGTTTTATTTTAACTTTCTCATGTAGCTTCTATGCCACAAAAGTGCCTTTTTCAATTTTAAATCAGGTAAAAAATCACCATCTTGACTCCAGCACAGAGGGTGAAATATCAAAAATATCAGTATCCACCTAAGTAATTTTTAATGAATTGAGTCTTTTGTCCAACAACAGATGAACTTGTCTCTTTGGCAAAGTAATACAATCTAATCTTTTCCTATTTTTGGATTAATTTCAGAAACTGTCTCTCTGCATTTGAGAGCTTTCACTTATCCTTCTATGTGCTATTTTTCTTTCTTAAAATAAACTTTAAGCCCTATTTTTACCTTCATTTCTAATTTCTGCTTGGGGGGGTAGGGAATGTCTTACTCTGAAAGGCCTAGAGTTAAATTAGAAACCTTGCCAACCTGTAGTTTTATTTGCATTTCCCTTGCAGAAATATAAATAATGTATTACTTGTCCTGACTTGAATTACGCAGGCCCAGAGATATTCAATCTGTGGGTTCTACTCTGATATACATATTTTTTATTAGGTGGACCCTACCATCCTTTTACCATGAAGATCTTCAGGGAAGTAGAAGACAGACATTGGTGTTGAAACATCTTTCAAAACAACATCTAATGGGCATGTTTGATTTATGAAGGTTTTTAATCTGGAAAGCTTGGGCTCCCTCTTTTCATTATATAGATAAAGCTCAAGTAATGAACACAAATAAATACATACTTTGTGTATTAAATTATATAGGTCATTAAAGTCTTTTAAAAAAAGACAAAATATTTTTTGAGTCTGTCTATTCTCTTGAGCCTTCTTAGATTTTCTGTCACATCACAGTTCATGACAAATTTCCTTGCCTCCTTTGCATGATACGGAGCTATTTCTGTTTCTGTTCACTTACTGCCAGACTCTGACCTCAGTAACATTGGTGTTATTCCAGTGTAAATCCAGAGTGGCCCCCAGTGTCTGGATGAAGGTCTGATACTCATGGTTCCATCCAGATAAAACAGTAGTAATGCTTGCTGGCAGAAGGCAGCATTTTTGGGGATTTGACAAGGACTGTGACCAGACTTCAGACTGAGAGCAAACATGTATATCCATCTGTTGTCAAGACAATCTGCAGTCCCAGGGTCTGTTGGGTTTGGCTGCGGAGGGTCTGCTGTTGGTCCCCTGGGCAGGATTCGCTGGCCATGTTCTCAGGATCCTGCACTCCAGCTTTCTTTCCCACTGTTGTCTGCTGCTGTGGGGCCAGCCCCAGCCCCAGTGCACCATGCAAGAACTCAGCTTCTTCCTCTTTGGCACAGGCCCTGTCCTACCCTTAGGCAATCGTCTCTTCTGAGCAGTGTTCTTCTGTGGGCTCATGAGGCAGGCTGTGCCCTGCAGAAGAAGGGGACTTTTTCAGGATATTGCAACACATCCCAGGATAGATTACAAACTCCTATTCAATACATTTAGTTATCTTAGTCACACCACAGAGACTACAGAAAGTGTAAGAAGCTTTTTTTAAAAAAAATTGAACCAACTATAGTATTATATACACTGAACAACAAAGACATTAACTCCAAACTATATCTGAGCTTTCTGACTCACTGATGGCACCATCCCATCAATGTCTGTGGAGGTCAAGAGGGAAAAAAAAAAAAAAAAAAAAAAAAAAAAAAAAAAAAAAAAAAAAAAAGTTGTGCTCTGACTAAGCATCTCGCACTTCAAGGAAGGAACTACTGCTGGAGAAGCACATCTTGTTGGATTTTCTTATGAAAAACTGGGACCTTTAACAAAAACCAGTGGGCCATACCTGAATTTGAGTCAAAGTCAATGGGCTGGAACAATGAAAATCTGTTTTTATTATGTCCTGCTTTTTCAATTTCATTCAACCCTTCTACTGTAGCAAAATGCTATTTCCCATAAGTAAAAGACAAATTATGTTTTCCCTGCTTGACACATCTACAGACATACAGATTTGTCTCATTTATTGTGGTCTTCCCTCTTCTGGTATTTCCCTGCTGTACTGCTTGTATTCCACAAGTCTTTTAAAACATCTTCCTTTACTCTCTCCCTTTACTGACTTACTTGCTAAACCTCACTTCTGCTCTCTTTCTATTTCAATTTGGCTGTATACATGGTCCTGCTTCCAGGGTCCTCACACAATTCATATTTCCTAGATTGCCTAGATCCTTATTTTTAACTGAAATCAGTGTCAAACTGTAATTTCCCCTTATGTTTGTTGATCAGACACTAAATGGACTTCTAACCAGGGAAGAAATCAGAGCTACTTGTGTTTCTAATATATCTATGCCAAATAAAATCAGTATTAGAATAATTATATTACCATAACCTAAGAACTTCCTGAATCTGTGGGCTGGTGGAGGAAATCCAAGGCTACTGCATGCAAGTATGACATGATGGCCATTTCTATTTTTGTGCATGCCAACCTAGTGAACAGCCGTAGCTGACAAGGACTGGCTGTTCTGGCACCCTCAGAGGGTGGTATTTATTTACCACAATCAGTGGGCCCAATACTCAGCTGGAAACTGCAGCAGATACACTTAAAAAGGGAAGGGAGGGGAAGGGAAGGACACTTTTGAAAATGTTTTCTGTAGTTACAAATCAATATAATGGAGAGTGGTGTCTGCATGCATGTGCTGCATATGGGAGTGCAGAGCACAGCTCCTGGAGCTGTTCAGCTGTACCCCCCAGCATGACCACATGCTTACTCTCACAATGCCCATCTCCCCTGGGCCTCTTCTCCCAGAGCTTGGGCAGGCAGACACAGCTTCTCTCCCCCAGCATAGATACACCTGCAGCTTGCCAGAGGAGCCTGACAAGGGCTGATTCAGGCAGTGTAGGGGGAGGAAGGATAAAATACTCATGGAGTGGCTGCAGTTTGGTAGACTGGCTTAAAAGCTGAGGTCTTGGTTGGAGTGCTAGAGCAAGAACTATACTCGGTAGTAAGACATGTGGGGGTTGGTGTTGA
This sequence comes from Phylloscopus collybita, assembly GCA_027886175.1. Classification (NCBI taxonomy): domain Eukaryota; kingdom Metazoa; phylum Chordata; class Aves; order Passeriformes; family Phylloscopidae; genus Phylloscopus; species Phylloscopus collybita. The sequence continues at coordinate 24,009,613 of JAJNNQ010000026.1, read as the reverse complement.
GATTTGGGATTGGTCATTACCCTGTCATTATTGTTTTCTAAAATATAGCCCAATGTGCATGACCTGGAGGGTTTTTAGGAGGCCAAGTGGAAAATAAGTCAGAAGTGGAGAGTCAGCATTTTAATCTTGAGGAACAGAAAGCTGCAGGCACAGAGCAGGAAGACCTCACAATGTAATGGAGATTGAACATGTGAAGGTTTGCATCCATCCACTACATTCTTTGAGCAGTGACAATGTGACTGAGGGGTGGTACACCCAAGGTATCCAACTTGCCAATGTTCTCAGCATCATGGATTTTCCATTAGCTACCAGGAGCTAGGGTTTGGGATCAAGGAATGTCTTCAGTTTCTTCATCTATTTCTCCTCATCATCTTTGTCTGCCAAAATGGTCAAGCTGTTTTTTGTGGCTTGGGTGTCACCCAAGTTGTGACTGATCTGTCTTGAGTCTGACAGGATCAGCTACCTCCAACTCGTACAACTAGACCTCAAAAGGTTGGAGGAGAAAATTCAGGAAAACATGGTTATTTTCCCTGAGACACTGTGCAGTTTACAAAGTGCATGATTGGATTTTTTCACACTATGCTGCAGCCAGATCATAGATCTTTCAGAAAGGTAAGTCAGAAACTAGCAGAGAAGGCATCAGAAGCAGAGTTACCATGATGGTGCCAGAAATTGCAGGTTAACATGTTGAATCCTAGGTCTTCCTGGTACAAAGGCTTCTGAAAAGAATCCCAAAATGTGTCTTTTTCCAGAGGTGAGAACGCAAAGAAACACTGCCTAAGTGAAACCCTCTTCCCACACCATGTCTTGCACACAACACACTTCTTAAAATCTCACCTTAAAAAAAAGGAGTTTCTGAAATGTCTCTAGGAGGGAATGTGGTATCTTTCTATTTTTTTTAGTTAGTCCATTCAACACATCCACCATTCCCTGAGCTGTCTAGTGTGGGGATGTGCTTCTCTGATCTTCTAGGAGGGACAGAGTAGATACAACTGGTTTTATTTGGCCTTCCAGGCTAAGAGTAACAGCCATCACAGAGGGTTTTGCTGCACAGTGCTGTGTTGCTAACTTGGATCTATGGCAAGCTGCACCATGAAACAGCAAACAACCTGCAATGCGCCTCCAGAAGTTTTGCATAAACAGAAATAGTTTTTCTTATTCATTACTTCCAATACATTGATGACTTTTCTGTGAACATGTAATCAGATCTGCATGAAATGATTGTAATAGCAGCCTGATGGGGGAAAACCAGTTTTTATTCTCTTGCATAAAATGTCAAAACATGGATCAGACTGGCTGAACATCCAGAAATTCTTTCCTTTGGATCACCGGATTTGCCAGCCATTCTAGGATGTCTTTTTCAAAAAATGAAGATGACTTATGAAATTGTCTAGCTTGAGTAAAGAGAGATAACTGTTTCCAAAAGGAGGGATGAGTTTATTTTGGAGTATTATATATCTGTTTTTCAAGTTTTATATTTAGGGATTGCTTTTCTTTCCAAAATAGTCAAAGATGCTTTATGTCATAGCAAAAGACCCCTAAAATGATATTTTTTTTTATTTAAATGGCACATTATCTAATTCTTAGCATTTAATATAATCCTTTTAGAGTCCATCAGATCTTGTCCAAGTTGCTGATCATGTAAAATTCCAAAATATTTAAACAGAGACCAGCAACAGCACAAAGATTATGAAACAAAATATGACTAGTCAGCTTTATGGGCAAAATGAAGTATTCATTTGGGTACTTCTTTCTTCTTATGTGGGCACAAGGAGAAGTGGAAAGAAAAGTTGATCATCTTTGCAGAGGGAAACTGGTGAAATTTTAACTTTCATGGTAAATAGCTCTTTAGCAATGAAACTAAGTGGGAGAAAAACAGGTGGTGTACAATCTTCAAAGACTTATCTATACCTTTCTGTTCAGGAAATTTGTGTTTGCATGTAGCAATCAGAATGAAAACTGACAGGTACGGATTACTAACTCAATTTAGTGTTGCATACAGCAGCTACAGATGGTAGTGACAAAATTCTGTCAGATTTCTCTGCTCTGTATGCACAAGCAGCAGAACTCCAGGAAAAGGTAAAAGAACATTTGGAGAGTCTGTGCTGTGCCTGCTTACAAAATTTAAAGCTTGAACAATTAGAGATATGGTCAGTGAGAATAAAAGCTGCTGTATATATATATATATATATGTATGTATGCATACATGTGTATGCAACATATGCACAGACATGCTGCACTGAATAAGCAAGAAATATTTGCCATCTGGAGAAGTCATAGATGAAAACTGTGTTCTGGAACAGCCATAAAACAGTAAATCTTACATTATTTTTCCTACCTTTGTCACTAGAGCTTCTCAATGTGTTTCTCTTTGGCAATGCATTATAGTGTCAAGACACCCAACCTTCAAAGCCCTCAACTTCTTGAAGTTATTGACTCTCAGATGAAGGCAGAGTCTGTCTGAGAGCTTCTGCTGTGCTGAATGCAACCAAATATCTCAGCCTGAACATGAAGGAAAACAGCACTGGTCCTGAGCAGTCACCAAAGACTCAGACCAGTTCTGGTTAAAACAAGATTGTTCTTCAATTTCACTGCACACATTGTCTTTTTAACATTTACCAGGACCACACCAATGCTTAAACCATGCAGTGAGTCTCTCACAGCAGCACCTCTGTGCTGCATCCTTCGCTGCTTAGCTTAGGAGGGGACAAATGGTTCCTCTCAGCCTGGCTGCCACTGCTTTTGCAGCAGTACAGTTCCCATGGTGGCAATGCAGTGCACACACTCCAGTGTCATACTTGTAAGAGACTAGATCTCGGCAGCAAGCCACTTAGAAACTGAACTGCTTTTGGCCTGAGAGTCCTGCTCTTAGGGACAATACCCCATGTCACAGTGGGCTGCACCAGCTAACCCCTGAAACCTGTCAGAGTTCAAAGCTGCAGGGAGCCAAGTCTGAACCAGATAGGCAGCCTAGCAAGTGGGAAGAAGCATCACTTCTTTCCAGCCTAGCCAGAGGCTCCAGGCAACAAGAGAAGGCAAGGCTGAGCTACTGCTGTGGGACAAGAGGAGCTGGAGAAGATGACAACCGAAGCATGGGAGAAGCCACATATCAAGAATTTCACACTTACAGATTGACTGGAGTAGGAAAATGTTAGGTTGTTTTTGTAGGTAATAACAAACTCTCTTTAACAGGAAAGTTAGTGCATATAGTCTATATAGTATATAATGTATCCTATAGGCCATGATTTTCCCTGGTCAACCGCTTCCCCAGATGCAATTTCCAGACTGAGGATAAAAATTCAAGCCCATGAATACAGCAGTAGCTGTTTTTATTCAGTCCTTCCCAAGAAAACCAGGTGGATGCTTCAACAGAGCTGTTTTTTTGTCAGAAGATAGATTTACAAAAGAAAGGTTTACCTCAAGTGACCTTAGACTAGAGATGTAACACACTTCTCTCTGTCCTTCAGCTTTGTAGTGGTGGATTTCTCTATGGGGAAACAAGCCAAGATCCAGGTGTTGACTCCTATGGAGAATGATTTCAGATTTCAGGACACTGCTTTATGTGTAGAGACAAACTAACCTGAGTATTTCAAATAAATTTATGTTGCTAAGATTTAGTATGAGCAACTTTTCCATGGGAAAGGTGATATTTCAATTGGCAATTTCCAATTTCAAATAAAATACTACAGCTGGAAAAATATACATACTGGAATTCACAAAATTCCCATGAAAACAAGAGAGAAAGTCTTCTCCTAGTTGGAAGTTGTATGTGGAAAAGACATTAAATACTGTCATAATCTGAATTGAAGCCCGATATCTTTTATCCTGTCATTAATGTGGAAAAATCAGTGACTTAACGGGTAAAAATAATGTCTATATGAGCAGTCTTCAGCTTTTTATTTCAGTTTCTCAGAATGTGGAACTTCAGGTACTGCAGTAGAGCACATAGCTGGAAAATTCAGCCTAGAAATGCTACTGTTTAAAGGCACTATCCTAGGGAAACATATAAAATCTCATTGCATTTTTTTTTTTTCCTTTCTTCATAGCAGGATTTTAGATTCATTGAGATCACAAGAAAAGAGGAATAACACAGAGTGGTTTTCGACATGGTTAAGATTCAGATATTTAGATAAACCCTAGCTAAAGATCCAGATTTTGAGATGGCAAGTTAGTCCATATGTTCTCATATCCATCCATGAGGCAGGTGATGGTCAGTATCTCACTGAACAAATCACCAGGACAAAGTCCACAGAATCACATGGTGCTTTGATTTGATTTCCCTACAGTCTCAGAAGAAATGCCAGATGTTCTGATCTTACAGAAGAGAGCATGTGCTTTATATTGCATAAACACTGTGAGTAAGAGCAGGAGTTCAACCAGCAATCCTGCTTAGAGTAACCAACAGTCAAAACCAACTAAGTTCAGTAGGTTTTTGGGTGAAATATTTAAATCCTGAGGATTTTTCCAACTCCTGGGTAGCAAGAGTGTAGAAATTAAATGTATTTATCTCAGGGGGCTAGAGGAACATAAAGTTATTGTGGCAACTAAAAAGAAACAATTGTGCACCAAACACACTGAAATCTGAAATGCAGGGCTTCTTACAGATGACTTTTTTTTTAATCTCAAAAAAAACCCCTGTGGGCATCTTGGAGGAGCTGAGATTACCAGGATTACTGCAAGTAACCCTGCCTTGGAATGCTGGACACCCATCACTGGTGGTGAGGAAGCAGAGGAAGCTGAGAGCAGTGAGCTGATACAATTGTTTTTAATTGCTTGTTACAGAACAAGAAACAGCTCTAGGTCCCGTTCAAACCAATGGCAAATCATTGGTCAGATTTTCTTAAATTTTCTTGCTTTTATGAAAATTAGAGACTTCTTTTAGTGATAAACTATTTTCTCATCAACATGCTACTCTTACTTGTTATTTCAAGGCAATTCTACAACCATGTATGATTCAATTTATAGAATCAAATATAGGCCTCTGTGCAACTTTCAGTTTTGTGCTTATTATCTTTCAGACTTCTCACTACTTTAATTTACATACAGATTTTAGCGATGCTCAGTTTTTCACATTTTTCTTTGTAATGCCACCTGCAGCCATTATCAGTTTTCCATGAAAACCTCAGGATTATATCATACTCTCCAGTACACTCAGCCATCTAAAGGAAATTTTCAGGTCAGTTTTCACTTTGAAGAAAAGAATTTGCTGGACAGCACATGAAGTTCCAGTTGTGACAAAGTCTGGCTCTCCGGCTCCCTGATGTGAAGTACAGCAAAGTGTTAATAGTTTTTACTGAGTAGTCAGCTTGAAAAGGAATAGGGGATTTAAGACATCCTTTATTGGTAGAAACTCCAGACAAGTGGGCAACTCTCAAAGGTTTTTTGTGAGGGTTTTTGGTGTCTCATGACCTATTGAATTTTGCATTTGTATTACCCTGAGGAAACTTCTGTGGTTCTCATTACAATTTATGTATAACCTGCACTGTTTGCAGCCAAGGCCTAAAGATGAGAACAAATCTCTGAGGAGTTAAAAGTAGCAAGAAGGTAATCTGACCCCAGAGGCAGACAGGAGAAGAGTGACTGGGAACAGGGCCGGTTCAGGTAAAATCTGCACTGTCACCCATTAACCATGCCAAAAAAATGGGGACACTGGAAACAGTCTCCCTCAAGCTTTTTTTAAAAAGGGACAAGACTACAGATGCCATGTGCTCTCAAAATTATACTTGTATGAATAAAAACCTGTCTATTCTTTCATCCTGTTTTCTACTCTCCCTGCTAAAGCCAGCATCATCTGCAGAGAATGCCCAGATCTAGGAAAGAGATTTTATGAGAGCGATATGTCCTTCCAACAGTTTCCATCCTTTTGCTCTGCTCTGTGAGGTCATGGGACTCCACAGACCTGCTATCTTTCAATAGATAGTTGGTTACTTGGTTCTTGGGGTCAAAGTCTGTGTGTGGCACAACAGGTCAAATGCACATTTTGTCAGAATGTCAGAAATGAACTAATTCTGCTCCAAGAAATGCTTTCAAATTCCACTCAAGCATCTAAGGAGAAGGCAAACAAAATCCATTGCATGCCTGGGGCTGCCAATATAGCTGGAAGTTAAAATGCAATGTGAAAAGCGTGTCACAGATGAGCCTCTGCAACACCTCATAAACTGTACCCACTCCTCAGTGGACTTACTTGCTCATGGGCTACTAATAATTTTTCTTTTATTACATTCTTTTTTCAGTAAGAGTCATCCTAAGCACAGAACAACACTGCAGAACTGGGAAAGAAAACAAAACAAAGAGAACAAACAAACAAACAACAAAACACACACACACACACACAAAAAATCTGTTTGGGGCAACATTAGCCACCCAACATAAAAAGGAGAGGTACATTTAGCTGCCAGGCACACTGAAACCATTAGGACACAGTATGCAAGACATGGCAAAGAAATGGAGGAAAGGGGTTTGTTATTCAGCTGTGATGGGCAGCATGGGAAAAATGAGAAAACAATAAAAAATTATTTCAAGGCAGAAAAACAAGAAAAAGTGTAAATAGTTGGAAAGGAGAGGAGGAATGGAAATTTATTACATCATTTTGGAGGAGCTAATGGTCAGGACTAGATGTGGGATGTATCTAAGGAGCCACTCTTATAAGAAAAGGTGTACATGGGAAGCACTGTAGAGCACATTGCAAAGCAATTTCAACAGCAGGATACAATGCAGGCAACAAACTCTCTGTATCCATCTCCAATAACTGTACACGTGAAGCAGTTCTGCAGGACTGAGCTCGGATACGCCAATTCTCACACTGGCATAGCTCAGAAAAACAAAAACCCAGGAAAGCAGTCACCTTGATGTTATCAGGCCAAGACTCATCCCTGCAGTCTTCCCCAGAGCTTGTCTCTCTTGCTCAGCTGTCTGCTTTTAAGTTTTACATCACCTCTTTGTCTCCTTCTGGAGAAGGGTGATCTCAGGGTGGTAGGTGCTGCAGCCCTGCACAGGTGCACAGCCTCCTGAGCCTCCTGAGCAGACAGCTGCACACCGAGAGCCGCACGGCAGGGGCAGCAGGAAACAAAAATTCAGCAATAACACTTGATGTCACTTCTCCCATTACTTCTTCTCACTGCCTTAAGCAAAAGGCCTGCACCTTAAAACAGCCTCTTCTAGATTCAGTGCTGAGACAGCCCAAGGGCTCAGAAGTGCTGCAATTCCATGGGGCAAACAGATCTGCTGGCTTGAAGTTTTCACTTTGCTGATCCTTTCTTTCTGCATCTGCTGTGCAAACCTTTTAAACGGAAATCTTTCCACTCCTCACCTCCTGGGCAGGTCCTGATGAGATGTACTGATCCTTTGTCTGTTCTCATCCTCAGCACACCTTGCCTCCTGCTAGTCTGAGATATGAAATGCTAATTATCTGACAGCTTTGGAACATGGTGGATCTCTGTCATGGTTTAACCCTGGTCAGAAACTCAGCCCCATGTAGCTGCTCGCTCATTTTTCTTAGCTGGATAGGGAAGAAAATCCAAAGGGTAAAAATGAAAAAAACTCATGAGTTGAGATAAAGACAGTTTAATAGAGAAAGTAAAAGCCATGCACACAAGAAAAGCAAGCCCAGGAATTCATTCCCATCGGAAGGCAGGTGTTCAGACATCCCAAGGAAAGCAGGGCTCCATCACAGGGATAACATCACATAACAGGGATTTGGGCAGGCTAAAGCTGTCCCTCTCAATGTTTTTGCCCTTCTTTCTTCCCCCAGCTTTGTATGCTGAGTGCAACACCATATGGTATAGAATGCTCCTTGGTCAGTTGAGGTCAGCTGTCCTGGCTGTGTTGCCTCCCAAATTTCTTGTGCACCCCAGCATCCTCTCTGGTGGTACGGGGTGAGAAGCAGAAAAGGCCTTGCTGTGCAAGCACTGCTCATCAAGAACAAAAACATCCCTGAGTTATCAATATAGTTTTCAGCACAAGTCCAAAACATAGTCCATATTGGCTACTCTGAAGAAAATTAACTCTATGTCAGCCAAAGCCAGCACAATCTTCTTCTGCCTAGCCCTGGCAAGGCAGTGAGGGACATTTGCTTACAGCTGCCAGCCAGGGAGGGCAGAGGATTCTAAGGGCAAAGGAGCTAACATGAACCAATTTTTTACCATCCAGCTTGAAGGGTTTGCTACAAGAAAATATGTTAGATATTTGTTTGCTTTGGCTGTGAGTGCACAGTAAGGAAGAGTTTAAGGACAGATGATCCTGCCTTTGGGCAAGGGGACATTGCAGAATGTCCTTGCTGCAATGCAAGGATGCATCCACGAGAATCTCATGTCCTTCAACAAGTGCAAGGTGCAGCACCTGGGTCAGGGCAACCCCCAGAATCAATACAAGCTGGAGGATGGACATATCATGAGCAGCCCTGCCAAGAAAGTCTTGGGAGTGCTGGTGGATGAGAAGCTGGACACAAGCTAACAATGTGCATTTGCAGCCTAGAAAGCAAATTTTATCCTGGGCTGCATCATAAGCAGTGTGGGCAGCAGGGTGAGAGAAGGGATCTGCCCCTCTGCTCTGCTCTGCTCTGCTCTGCTCTGCTCTGCTCTGGTGAGATCCCACCTGGAGTCTCTGGGATCCCCAGGAGAGGAAGAACATTGACCTGCTGGAGCAGGTTCAGAGGAAGGCCACCAAGGTGATTAGAGGTCACCTCTTCTAAGAGGAAAGGCTGAGAGAATTGGGGTTATTCAGCCTAAAGGAGAGAAGGCTTTAGGGTGACCTAGTTGCAGCCTTCCAGTTCCTGCAGGGGAGTCTACAAGAAAGATGGAGATAAGTATTTTACAAAGGCATGTAATGATAAGACAAGGGGGAACAGCTTCAACTAAGGGTAGGTTTAGAACAGATATTGGGAAGAAATCCTTTATTGTGAGGGTGGTGAAGCACTGAAACAGGTTGCCCAGAGAAGCTGTGAATGCCCTATCCCTGGAATTGTTCAAGACCAGTTTGGATGGAGTATTGAGCCACCAGACCAAGTGAAAAATGTCCCTGCTTATGGCAGGGGGGTTTAATGAGCTGATCTTTCAGATTCCTTCCAACACAGGCCATTCCCTGATTCTTTGACTCTATGATTTTCTCTGCTAAGGGCATCACATGGACTGACAGTTTTAGAGTTGCACACTGAGCACTGAGTACAGGTGTATAAACAGATTATATAAAGGCCCTTTCTGCTTTACCTCCCCACCAATCTGCACTCCAGCAGATTCCCAACAGCTGGCTGTGACCTCTGCGAGGAGCTGAGCTATGCAACAGTTATGCCAGGTATTTTGAGGGTTTGATGTGGTTTCTGCACACTCTCCAAACCACATGGCTCATCACATGGGAAAAAAACCTGGTCCATAGTGGGTCTGCAGCATCATGAGGAAGGGGGCCAAAATCTTTGCTACTTCTTGGGTAGCACTTCCATGGACACAATGATTTCTTGCTAGGAAGCCAGAAGTCCTGATGTGGTCTTTTTGACAGCAGACATCATTTTGTGGATTATTGCCAAAACTCAGATGCCTATAAAGCAAGTTGGGAAGTGTTCGCTGTGGAAAGAAATCCCCCCTGCCTTTCATGAGAAGTCAATAAATGTCACAGAAAAAATCTGAAGACATAATAATGGCTGTGAGGATTAACTTTCTCTTACAGCAGCAGTTCCAGATTATTTATTGGACATATATTTTTCCTCTTTGAGGGTTTCTTTGAGGGTTTTTCCCTTAAAAATAGATAACCAAAGGTTTATGAATGAAAGACACATTGGGGAAAAGTCAACTTAACACATAAAATTTCAGTGTCAAAACCCTTGGATGTAGCAGAGAAGGAAGAAAAATATTTCATGCAGGCATCCTGCTGCAAAAAGGAAGGCCACTGGAGATTAATGAGGAAATAAATGGGAATAATATACGAGGACTAAATAAGGAGGAAGTTCAGGCCATAAGAGATTAATGAGGAACATACACTTGCTCTAACTTTTCCACCAGATGTATGAACTGAATTGTATTTTATGTCTTTCAAGGTAAATTGAAAGTGACTGAAGAGCAAAGAAACTTTACAGAAAGTTTTCACTCATAGTCCTCCTGGGAGTCTTCCCCTTGGAGGTGGGAAAGGCTATATATGCTAACTCTGCAGTTCTTCGTGATGAGCAGAGAAAGTTTCTCTACAGAAAGCTTTGTTAGCACATGCTTCCTTCTTCTGAGCACAAGACAACCAGTGAAAAAGCCTCGGTTTCAAACAGAAGTCACTGAACTGCAGCTGAATAGGCCTAAGTTATGTTGCTTTTTAAATCACATAATTACAAAAAAGAAACAAAAATCTTAAAAGGCATTATCCAATCTTTATATTCTCACTGCCACATGTGTGCACGCATATACAAATGCATTTTCTGTCAGAAAAGTTTGTTATTTCAAAATAAATTTTGCCCACAACTTGAGATAAATATTTTGACTACAAAATGTCATAAGAATTAATATAATTATAGTTTGGAAATCACTCTTCTATTTCTACATTGACTTTGCTTTTTAAAATAGCATAACAAGAAAATATTAAAACAATAAAATAAATTGCAATAAAATTTTCTGTACTGTTTCAGATGGAATAAAATGTCTCAAATTAAGCGGAGACAGACAAAATGAATTGTTTAATTATCATTAAACTCTGTTTCAGTACCAATTTTCTGCATCTTCTATCCCTTCTATTCATTTTCATTTCAATGCTAACCTAAGCCATTTTCTGTCCCCATGTCCCTTCTGAGGTTTTGTCCCAGAGCTGAAAAGTGCTTTCCTGATTGAACTCTCAGCTTACTCACCATCTCCTAACACAGGTCAGCCATAACCAGGGTGCCCCCCATGGTATCTGAGACCCTCAGCTCTGCATCATGGCAGACTACCACCATTTCCCTTAGCCTCTTTCCCTGAACACTAGGAGCTGTTCTTTTTTATTTCAAGTCCCTAAGTGGGTGCAAAGATGGGAGGGGGTGTGTTCAAAAGGCTCTGGTCACTGTATACAAAATCAGGACAGCCTGAAAGAAACATGACCTGCCATGGGGGCAGCTGCTGGAGTGCTGTGTGGGCCACATATGAGACTGGAGTCTCTTTTATGTTCAGTATAAGGAAAGAGCCCAGGCAGGCCTGGGCTGAAAAACCTGGCCACCTCGTATCCCATTATAAGCAGTGTAGGAAATCCCATATCCTGGATTCCCCTCAAGTAGCATGTGGTTTCTTCCTACAGCTCCACCAAATCCAGCTCTTCTTTGTAAGAGGAAAATATGAATAATCCAGATGTATTGAAAAAGGATTTCATAAATCACTTTTCCCCTGTTTCACATCCAACAAATTAGGTGTACACTATGGCTACTGCACAGGTCAAGGCCAGCTGCATGGTGACCCTTTACCTGTCCACATTCATTCTAAGCTCTTCTTGCCAGCATCCCGCAAGGGCTGTAGAAACTGAGGATGGATTCTGCCCACAAAGCTTTGGAGTGATAAGAAGCAAAGAACAAAGCAGCAAGCTGTACTTTCTATTGCAATCCTCCTTCAAATTCAAGGGAACAGGGCAGAAAGCCTTTGCCAGCCCTTGTGATTTTTGCCCTTATCTGTGCAAAGAAGAGAGTAGAAATGACTTTAGCCTCCTACTATGGAGGGAGTCTGAGCCATGAGCTATCACTGGTCTTTGGGAAAGTCAGCTTGAACCAGTACAAGAAGGACATTCTCTATAGTCAACTGGACATACCTCTGATTAGTGAAGCAGCTGCTTCCCAAAAAATCAATGGGAATTTTTATTTAGATTTGCCAGTTTTTGTTTTCAGTATGTTTAGGAAAAGCTGGATCCAAAATTATTGGTGCAAAATAAATAGGTCTGAGCCTAACCTTTCCAAACAAGAATGTTTCTGTCTATTGCACAACCAAAATGAGCAATATTTGAAATACTTTTTCAAAAAAAGGGTATCACTCTGGTCTTTCTTGGCATGTTATTTAAAAAATACCTAATAAATTGATTCATTTAGAAATCCATATGCCTTTCAGAAAGTAAATACAGTACCTATTTGAATAAGTTCCTATATTTGATGCCAAGCTTTCAGGGAAAATGCCCACTAATGTTTATTGCAATATCAGAGGCATGAGCCAAACTCTTGGTAATGCACAGCTTTATACTTTGGGATGGAAGGGGTGGAATTATATATTTAGAAATAGCTCCTATTAGGCAGCAGTGTTACTGTGAAGAGCTGCATAGAGGAGATTGCCCACAGGCTACCACTTCTTCCAACTGACAGCATGACACAGTGCAGTAGCCTGGCAGGGGGGCAGGACAGGGAGTTCCAGCCTTAAGTCTGAATTTCTTGCCTTTGGTGGGTTTAAGCCATGTGGACTCACCTAATTTGTGATGGGTGTTTTACAGCTGAACTATAAACCCTGAAAACAGGGAATGATGATGAAAACACAGACTGCGCCATGACCACAGTCCACAGCTCTGGTTGGAACTACCATAGTCACAGACTTACAGCTGAGTTTCAAATATTTTATTGAATTACAGAAAGGACTGTTATTAGGCAGTCATTAGGCTGTCCCTTTAGCTCATCATTTACAAGTTTTCTATAATTAAACCTTCTTTCTAACAAATTAAACCTTCTTTCTTTTTGTCCATAAACAACTTAGCACTTCAAAATTTTCCAAGCACTACAATTTGATATATTCAGGAAGAAATACACATTCAGTGAGACTGTGTGTCCCAGGATAATGACTCTCTTCTATCAGTTTAAGGCTGGGACACTACAGATTTACAACAGTGAGTATTATGGGGAGGTTGATTCACCAGCTGACTGGTGCAGGCAGGCCTGCAAAGTAATCAATCTTTGCTTGTTAAAGAAATTCTTGTAACCTATGCATTTGTCTAGTGGCCAGCCTAAAAAAAAAAAAAAAATGGTATCACCTTTATAGAAATAAAAAAAACAATAAGCCCAGTCAGGACACCCACTCATTTTGGGGAAGCTCAGTTTTGAGAGGTTCCAATTATAGGCTCAGTTTCTTCAGCAGGTTTGCTGGTTGTGGCTCTGCAGCCATTTAATGTCGCTGCACACTACTCCATGGTTGTTTCATTTCACCTCCTGAAGTGATTGAAATTCAAGATGGAGGGAAGAGAAATGAACCTGTGTCTGCATTGACTATAGAACTGATTTCAGGTCTCTGACAAAAAGTATCACATCAAGTACACAGCTTTTTAAGAGATCAACTGAATTCAGTTATTCATGAAGGCAAGATGAGATTATGACATGACAGACTTACCAGTTGAACAAATTTACGGAATTCCATAATATTTTCTGAAAAATTGCCTCTTTGGGAACAATTTTTGCAGGTTATATTCCATTTCTTAAAAAAGCAAGAGCCTGCCTTAAGCAAATGAGTTGACTTACTGTGAGACAGCTAAAGGAAAAAATAAGCTCATTGAAATCTGCACACAGAGAAGCTCTAAGGGACAGGACTTGCACAGAGGTGTTTGCACAGTGCCTGGTACAATGGGTCCTAACCTGGTCATGCCCTTTGATTGTTACTGCAGAACAAACATTCAACAACAAAGAGGTAGCAAGTAATGCTCAGGTCAAGCTCAGCTACCAAATCTGCATTGTATGTTCCCCGCATGCCTCCTCAAGCACTGATGCAGCTGCTGCTGCTGGATACAAAGGCTGGCTAAAGCCAAAGGAGAAGTCTATTGACCCCACAGCTTCTGCTTGGGTGTCTGATGCATTGGCTGGAATTTCATCAGATGCTTCCTGCCACTCATGGATGTTCCCACTGTTGTGAGAGGTCATTTCTGTGATGACAAAAAAATCATTATCCCACAGGGAAGACTATCATGAAAATATCTTGACACCGAAGATGGAGCTTTTAGCAGGGCACCTTTCTGCTATAGAGAATACCCTCTGAGTAGTCAAAGAGCAGAGTTTAAAGAGCACTTCCATGTTCATTGGTCAATCATGTGCACCCATGACAACTAAAATGCAAGTGATGCAACATATGATCTACGGTAAATATGTCTGCCCACAAAACTCCACAAAACAAATGTATCATGTTCAGCACTGAGCCAATACTGTGTGCACTTCTCAGAAAGACTGAAAGTAGTTCCTATCAGAAACGGAAGCTGTTCTTTCTCTCTTCTTAGTAGATGACCTTTGGGATGGCCATCAGTGCAGCCCTGCAGAGTCTCTGCTGCCAAACATTGTATTCCTAAGAGGAACAGCAACAGCCTGATCCAAGGTAGATGCTGTAATCATCAGATACAGATATTCTTCCTTGGGGACAGAGAAGGGCACGTGGAAAGCTGTGTCTGTAAGACCCTGGTGACAAACCTGGAGCTGTCTAGGTTTAGGTTTGGAGGAAAACTGATTAGTCTCAAGTTCTTGGAAGTTCTGTGACTTTAATAAGTGTTGTTCTGTGACTTTATGAAGTATTGCATATATAAAGATGGCCGCAGCAAAGGAGATGCTGCTTCCAAAGCATTTAGCACACAGCGTCAATGCCTCTGTGTGGCTCCACACGGGTCCATGACTTCAGCAAAAACAGGCAAGAATGGTTTTTCCAGAATAGAAAATACAGCCTTAAATATTTGACATTATTGGTGACAGATGTTTGGGAAGAAATGAAAAGCATGTCAGAAAGCTCAATCTACAGAAGATGCACTATTCAGTTTTATAATTTCATAAAAATGCAAAAGAACCATTCACAGCTGGTGAGAAGGAAGCCCAAACTCTTGGTTTCGCTTCTGCCACACTGGCTGACATTTATAGTGTTTTACTTAAAAACAGCACTGACATAAATCAGTCAAGTCATAGTTTACACCACTGTTGCAAAGCTGACCACAATCATGTATTCGTTGCTTCCTAAACAACAAAGACTGACGTGAGGAACAAGAGATGCAAACCCCTCTTCAGTGGGTAATTTAACCCAAATCCAAGTGCCTGCTTTGCAAAGCCCATAAACCGCCTGCTGAAACCCAAATAAAATAGTTCAAGCAGAGGAAGAGCTTCTCTTACTAGTTTGCATGCTGACAATTTAATAAATGCCTTGCAGTGGATTTTCTCCCTGATTTAATCATAATTGTTGTTTTGCTAAATTTTGAATTCATTTAACTGTTATTCTGCACTTCTTGAGATGTTCAAGTAACTGTATAAGGCTATATGAATAATTCCCCTCTCACAAGAGCTACTAGTGGACAGCTTGGTGTGAAATATTTCTGAAGAGCATTTCACAGGACACGCAGCAGACCTGGTTGCACAGAGATGTTCCACTCTACTTGCTGAACCTCACCTAATCACCCATCTAGCACCGACCTTACATCAGTGCCTCTCAAACACTAGAGACCAGCAGAATTACTGACAGTCTGAAGAGAAGCATGTGATGCTGGTCCCTCCTTCTTCTGCAAGAATCAGGATGAGAAGGCAACAGAGAAGCAGACAACAGCAATGCAGAAGTGAAACTATGAGAAATTACTCAAGGAGAAAAGATTAAAAACTAAAAGGACTATGGTTTTATCTTTTCCTCAAATCGTTAGTTAAATTAAGATTGGTTGTGATTACAGAAAGGTCTACTTGCAATTACTTTTCCACATCAGAATGTACTGCAGGAACTCCATAGATGTCTTGGATTGAGGGAATAAGCCAAGAAAGGGAGTCTTGGTTAAAATGATGGCCATGCAATCACTGCAGACACATGAATCCTCTTCAAGCACACATTCACTAAGGAACACATTCCCTAAGAGAAAACTATCACAGAGCTATGGACATCTCCCTCAGAAATGTCTGTCCTCCTGCTCCAGGCACCTCTCGTCACCTTCGTTCAAACTGCAGAGAGGCGGCCACACACACACACACAGACAAGGACGAGCTGGATGTCTCCAAAGCATATTCATTGTCTACTGTCTTTAGGCGTGGCTTTAGAAGGGACACTACAGCCCCCAAGGGAGGAACTCCAGAGAAGAGACCTTGTGTAGGTTAGATACAAGAGAGTTTCATTTTTTAAAACTACTGGCTGTTCTGGTTTTCTCCACTTTCACAAAAAAAAAAAAAAATTAACCCAGGAAAGTTGTTCACTCGTAAAACTTTTTTACCCCTAAGTCTAGCAGAAGGAAAAGTATATTTAAGAAAAATGACCCCTTGAAAACAGGAATTTATGCCCTCAAAGTCATTATGGGAATCTAAGGAATGTTTTCACCATGGGGAATATCAATGTTGTGATTCCAATATTTAGGTGTGTATTTAGGACATAGGTTTTTTTCCCAAACAATGCAAAAAAGAAAATTTTCTGGCAAGTACTGTCATTGCACATTCCCGTGCAACAGCCACATGAAATAGTGAAATTTTGCATCCGCAAAACACACTCTCTGGACAGCCTGAGGCTATGTAAGTGTGTAGGAGATGAGTCTGCTCCTGATAGCTTATCAGGCTTTTGAAGGATGAATATTTTTTCTCTAATGTACAGATTTTGATTTTGTGCTCTTGATCCTTGCACGCAGACTGGAGCCCCACTGCAGAGCTGCTTCTGACACACATCTATAGATATTCAGGGCATTGCTGCAAAACTACAGCAGCTCCAATGAGACAGCATATAAGATGTGCTTTACCTAAGTACACAAATCCACATGCACTGAATTTTACTAAAAACACATAAATAAAAGGGAGGAGTTTGCTTGGTGGCAACTTCAGGAAGGCATGACTAGATCCACACAAACACTTGGGAAAAAGATGTGTTCAACTTCTACAAAACTCGCTGCAGAGGTTTCACAGACAAGAGCAAATGGCCTCAAGTTGCACTAGGGGATGTTTAGCTTGGATGTCAGGAAGAAATTCACCAAAAAAGTTGTCAAGCATTGGAACACGCTGCCCTAGGAAGCGTGGTGGAGTCACCACCTCTGGAGGTGTTTAAAGATAAGTAGATGTAGTACTTAGGGACATGATATTCTGGTGGACTTGGTGGTGATGGGTAAACAGTTGGACTTGATGATCTTAAATGTCTAAATAATTCTATAAAAACTAGAAACCCAGTTTCATTCCTGAGTAAAGGGGTTCCTGAGTAATTTTTTTTTATGGCAATAAAATAAATATGTGTTGCTGCAGCCAAAGAAAACCACAGACCGTAACTTATCTTGATAAGTGACAGCTTCTCTGATCTGACTTATTTTAGCAGGGTGAGCAGAAGTTAAAGACTTGAACTATTTCTCCTCTCCTACTGTAATCTATTGGTGTCTCCTCAGCTTTCCACGGTGTTGTTGCTCAGGCGATTTCCACTGTCCCACTTTGCTTTTGCCCTCCCTCCTCTTCAGTACTGACTGCTTCTTCCCTCCTGAAAATCACAACATTCTAAAGCAGCATTCAGTTGGCTGTGTCCACATCACACTCGTCCTCAGTTTGGGAAAAAGGACTTGCAAAGCTCCAGACACTCAACTGGCTCTCAGAAAAATCCACCCAAGTTTAAGCAGAGAAATGGGAATTAACTTGCTCCAAAGCATAAGAACATCCATCTGGGCTTTGATTTTGAGATAGAAGCAAAGGCATTTAGCTTTAGATGGTTTCCAATCCCCCAGTTTCCATCTGTGTGTTTGGGTAGTTGCCTCTGTCAAACTGCCTGAAATATTTCCTAACTGAGCAAGTTAACAGCAGGAAAGGTTAGGCCATGTGCCCCTCCCTTTTCTGGCAGTAATATGGGAGGAAAGACGATGCTGTATGGGCAGGGATGCTGAATGCATCCTCCCCTCCTGGCCAGGCTGATTTCAAAGGAGGTACTGTGCAGAAGGCACCCAGCATTTGGCAAGAGGGCTGCTCCTGTACCTGGAAAAACGAGCAATCCCACTAGCTTGTTTGGTTGTTTGGGTTTTTTTTTGTTTTGTTTTTACAGAGGAATATAGGTTCACTCATCATTACAATAAGCATATTCACACTCCCACAGAGCCAGTTGGAGACTTCCAAGACCAGCATGGTGTATGAATGAGTCTAGTAAGAGCTACATACTGCAGACTCTTAGCCAATATTTTTCAAATGTGGGTCAGTCTGAGGCACCATGGCTGAAAAAGTATTGCCAGGAGCATTGTAAATTAATATTTTATATTCCCTTGAAGTGCTTTTTGAGGAAATTAGCCTTCATTACTGAGGCATCTCTCCTGTAAACATAGAAAACAGAAAATCCCTCTGCAGACAAGGCCAGCATTGTAGGGCAGGGAAGAAGAGTAAACACTAAATCTGCAGGAAGAAGTGGACTGATTCAGCAGCTGAATCAATCAGGCATGAGCATCCCTTTTCCCCAGCAGCGCCCCAAGCTTTGGGACCTGCAGCATCCCCTCCGCTATAGCTGGCACCACCATGAGGCACCAGCTCACCATTGCCCCCTGGACCTACCGAAATGGTAAGGTGGAGATGCCACCCCAACTAAATATACCTCAGGGACAGCAGGAGCCCCACACTCCTGCCAGCATGGTGGTTTGTGGTGCACCGATCGCAGCCGTCACCAGGCCCCCGTCCCGCAACCTAAGCCGGGAGGGCAGTGAGGGCGTGGGGTGGCCATGGCACCGCTTCATTTTCATCTTTCGGACCATTTGCACGGACCAATTGGTGCTGGAGTGCATATTTTTGGCAGTGGCTGGGGAGGTTCCTCTGCAGCTGAGTACAGCCAGCCAAACTCGGCTGGCATGAGGCAGGGCTTTTCAAAATGTTCTGTGCTCCAATCGGAAAGCAGCCGAATGCTACTCTTCTCAGAAAAGTGCTGCCCTTGTCCTCTTTTAATGAAAGCGAACTTGGTATTCAGTAGGAGCAGGCCAGAGCTATTTCAGACACGGAAGACAGCAGACACAAATCAATAGAAAAAAATAACTTCTTTTTATTTACAAAAAAAATCCAAATATTGGATGCTGTAAACAAAATTCACAATCTGTTCCCTCTAGAGTCTGTTTTCCATCAGCTCTTTTTCTGTCTGTGACAAAGCCTATAGTCAAAATGTTCCAAAAGAGCAATCCAAGGAGCAGTTTGCTGCAACAGGATGCCTTGCAGAAGGCAACAGTTGTAAGGAAATTTGAGGGAAAGCAAATCTGCACAGACTCCTACAGACTGCAGGAGCCTGCAGTGCCTTTAGCCAAGCTGTCTTGAAATTTGCAGGCTATTTTTTTTTTACTATTTATTTTGTTAGCAAACCACTATTACAACAGCAAAACAGTACACTGATTTTCTTTCTTGCAAGGGAAATTCTCTGCATAAAGAAAACCATACAAAAGAATATATTCAAATAGGAGCTGAATATGCAAATACAATTTTTCCTCTTCTGTGCAGTTTTATCAAACACACTTCATTTTCTCAATTAAAAAAGCGCCTTTTTTGAACCAGTAGGAGCTTCTGATGTGATGCAAACCAAGCATTTCATTTAATTTAGCATAAGAGCTAAATGAGGATTTGTGTCAAGGCCTTTGTGCAAGATAAAAAATATTTTAAGTGCAATACAAGAAACTAGAAAAATATCATCTTTTTGGTCTTCTAATTGCCCTCCTATTTTTAAAATAAATGTTCTTGCATTTGAGAGGACAGCTACATCTAAGAAAAAAAAAAAAGAAAAAAAAAACATTTAAAAGCTCTTGGTTGTTTATCGATCGTTACATTTAACCAAGTTTAGCGCCCTGTGGGTTAGCAGGAAATTCAGCTGTGGCACAAACAGTTTTACTGTAATCAGGTCAATGTTTTTAATCAGTTCAGCTCTTTAAAAGGGGCACTGTCTTCTGTAGCACAAGCTCTAACCTTACAGCTGATTGGATGGGATAGATCAAGTCTACAAAGCAAGAACACGGTTATTAACTTTAAAAGTACCAGTGTGCTGAAGAGGAGGGGAAAAAACAGTTAAAAAGAAGTCAGACTTTATGGAGGGAAAGGTGTACAAACCACAGAAATAAACCAGCTTTGAAAAGGGGTTCTTATTTTAATCTTGGCCTGAACTCATGCCTTCCCACCCCTAACACCAGGCACATTTTAAGCCACCAGTCACAAATAAAACAAAGCTCCACCAGTTCCACCACTTGATCATTAACATATGTAAAACAGATCTGGAATACCTATATAATATATATAAAAACATATTATATATGTATCAAAATGCAAATGCCAAAAGGTGCAGTTTAGCTCA
Source organism: Phylloscopus collybita (assembly GCA_027886175.1). Classification (NCBI taxonomy): domain Eukaryota; kingdom Metazoa; phylum Chordata; class Aves; order Passeriformes; family Phylloscopidae; genus Phylloscopus; species Phylloscopus collybita. Next base: position 23,989,463 of record JAJNNQ010000026.1, on the reverse strand, counting down.
GAGCCCTGCTGTGTGCACTACAAGGTAACTAGCTGCTGTCAATCAAAAAAAAAAAAAACCCAACCCACAATAAGATTTGAGCTGAGAGGAAGTAATTCAAAACTTTCTTTCAAGCAATGGCAAAAATAAAGGGTCCTTCAAAGGAAAACAGCGCTGTATCATGTATTACCAGCATTCTGTGGTTGTGGCACAGCTATAGATTCTCAAACCCTTCTAAAGAGAGGATGAGTCATTTATTTGCTGTAAATAGCTGTGGGAGAGAAGACATACCACATTACCAGCTGATCCTATTTCCCCAGCCCTCCCCTTGCTTCCGCTAGCAAACCAGGAGCAGGAGGTAAGGGGAGCCAGTGGGTCAGGAGCACCCAGCCCGGACCCTACAGCGGGCTGGAGGGCACCTCGCCGGGACAAGGAGCCCGTGGGAGGCTGCAGCCAGCACCAAAGGAAGGGAAGGTGGGGACAAGGTCTGCACGTCAAAGCCAGGAATGGGCAATGGACCAGCTTTCAAGTTTCCTGAAGGATTCAAAGGGAAGGTGCTTCAGTAAACAAATCGGGTTCCTATTAAAGTGCCTGCAGAGTGAAAAGTACAAAGCGCGACAAAAATAGATGTACCTTACTCGCTCCATAGGGAAAATACACTGCCAGGACACGAGTCCTCTCCCTCTCTCTGCCCCTGACTCCAACACCAGACCGTACCTGTGACCAGGCAGGGCACAGACGGATTTCCTTCAAAAGCCTGAATTCCCTTTTTTCCCCCCCCCCTCAGAAAGAAAAAGCAAAATATCAGAGTCAAGTGTCACTCAGTCATTAGGTTTTCAAAGCACAACAAAGAATTTAACACCTTCAGAGATGGCACTGAAGTGAAAACAGCAGCGGAGGTTGGTTTTTTTTCCCCCTGCTGGTCTTTCGGGAGAGGAAATGAAAGTGAATAGCTATTGTTCCAATGTAAAGTGATTCCATTTAAATAAAGTACAGTACTAAAATTGTAAATGCAGTGTGACAACCAGATCAAAGATGTTTAATATTTGCATAAAAATATATATATATAATATATATATAAAATATAATTTTAAGCAATCGTGCAACACTCTTAAAAAGGGTTCATTTCACATTTGCTAAATTCTAGTGGTCCTGGAATGCATAATGCATTCTATTAAAAATACTCCTTTAAATATTAACAATTAGTGTTCAAATTACCAACTAATACAATATTCTTTAGCTGTCAGGGGGTTTAAATAAACCTATCTTTGATCCACGTTCCACTGAAATTACACATCATGGAGGTATGCAGTCACAACATTAGTGGGTTAAATGTCAAAATGGCATTACAGTACAAAACAGTTAAAAAAATCAGCTAGTCATGTTTCTCCATCTGTGGAATTATTATGGCTCACAAGCAACCCACTGAATTACTGTAATCCTTGTTCTTGCAACCAAAGACATTTTCTGAATCCCACCTTAATCCTGACTGGCTCATTTACTCCAAATTTCTCAGGTGTGGGTAAAATTTCACTGCAAGGTGCCCACTGTCCTATGAAATCCTGTTACAAACTGGAAAACAAGTAGTACTTTATTTAAACATTCCTTAATTGCTACATTTTCCTAGACCACATTAATATATATTGTGTGTGTATATATATAGATATACACCAATAACATGTACATATATACACACACAAACATATATATACACATACACACACGTACCTAGGATAATAGCACACCGACAAAACATTAACTCTATACAGGTATTTGTCAAGAAAAAAAAAATAGGGCATTTCCTCCACCACTTATTCACAAGCTTACGGGTTGGTTTGCTTTTTTTTTATCCTTGTGTCCCTGATAAAACAAAATGCATGGTTAAACCACAAAACTATATATTTTTTTCTCACTTCAAATTTTATGAAGGCATCAGGCACTTTTGATTACTATTGGTGTGTACAAATATAGGAACATCTCCTTTTACATATATATATATTTATATATATATACTCTACTGTATCTTCTTTGCTTGGATAACTTTTTTTGTGAAATCTTTGGTCCTTAAGTATATACTTTTCGCCACAGCTGGTTTTCCAGCATTCTCACATTTTTAAAATGTGAGGCATGCACACAGCTGGAAATAATGGACTTTGTCATCGTACGTGTTTCTGTTTTTATAACTGTACCAATCCACTACTGTTCATTTGGAGCAAGCTGTTTCTGGTAAAGCATTCTAGTCAAGCAAGCTATACATTCTACATGGTCAATCCATAGACGGCACTTGCTGCAAGCCCCAAATGCAGTAATTCCAATATACAACTTTATTCAGCTTATCTCTGCTTTATGCCTCTAACTTTTAACTCCTGAATATATATAGAACTGTTTTTTGCGAAGTTTTTTCTTTTGTTGTTTTTTTTTTCGTTTGTTTTGTTTTGTTTCTTTCATATTCTCCCTTTTACAGATCCCATTCTAGAGTAAGAATAAAAATAAAAGAAAATAAGGCTTTCCCACCTTCTCTATGCCAAAGCTATGGGAGCAGATATTGCCAACCCATATTGTCATCAAGCATTCCTCCCTCACTTATTTCAGGAGAAGCTGGTTGCTTTTAATGACAGGCCTCTTGTGCTCTGGGGTAGGATCCAATTATTTTGGGGTTCTTTCTTGATCATGCTCCCATTAATTATTAGAAGAACCACAAGCTTGTCTCAAGCTTGAAAACTAGAGCAGATCATCATTGCACAAAACACCTCATTTCAGAGGGACCCATTGCCCCTTCCTACATCTTAGAAAAAAGTTCTCCCCACGGGGTCTACTAATTTCGGTTCTTAATTACAGGGCAGCCAAGTAGAGTATGTGTGCTGCTGGCAAGGGAACACCGTCTGAACCTGGGCAATATAGTAATTGCTGAAGTTGGCATCTGCTACGTAGGGGGCTGGCTGGTAATAGCAGGTGACATTGGCCACGTTGGGGATGATATTTTGCTCGGCTAGGACCCGGATGGCCAGCATGGTGATCAGATTCAGAGTCTGTCTCCTCTCATGTCCCATCAGGCACACTGTGCTCTCATTCACCACACCGTGAAGGGTCATGAGATAGTCATACTTGCGGTCTTCTAATCCCACAAAGTGGTTCTGCAAGTAGGACTCCAGCTTTCTCTGCTGTTCGCCAATGTCTGAGAAGTCAATGAAAAACCTCGAACACATGTATCTCTGCAGGGATTTAATCTCAGATTCAGAGGCTGCCCTAAAGCCCCTTACCAAAAGGTTGCAGTACTTCAGAAGACCACCTCCTCTGATTTCTTCTGGGTTCCTGGTGGCAATTATCTTGTTACAGAGGTGATCAAAGGCTTCCTGGAAATCCCCATAAACGCTCTCACCAATGATAGTCGGGTGAAAAGTTTCAGTCATCGGATTCTCTGAGCACTCATAAAAAAGCAGCAGGGAGTCCAGCTTGATTTGAAAGGAATCGACACTGAATTCAAACTGCCGCCTCAGAGAGTCCACAAATTTCAGCTCCACATTTTTGCCACTGTTGTTGGACAGGGAGATAAGACTCCATCGGTCTGAATCATTGCATACTTTTACCATTTTCTGCACATAAGCCTCCTATAATCAGAAAGACAAAATGAGCAAATCAAGACAAAGATCCAAGAAATTTCTCCTTCACTGCATCTGCTCACCCTTCCCAACCCCGCCCCCCCCCCCCCCCCCCAATACTTGCATTTCATAAAAGACTTCATGCAGCCTGCAGATACAAACCAGAGAATAAGTGCTTAATGTGAGGGCTCAAAATGCTGTCACTGCAAGGGTATGACAGGGAAGGGTGTTCTGCTGGGACTGTGTCACGTAAGGGAAGCATATAGCAACACTACTTTGTTCAGTCACTTTTAAATACATCTACAGACTAAGCCCACGGCACATCTGCCAAATATGCCTGCACCCATACGCAGAAGGTCACTACTACAATCTGATAACAAATGTTATTTATTGGTTTCCACTCTTCCCTCTACTTCCCAAAAAACAAGTTAGCAAATGTTCATTCCCCTCAATCCTACCAGTGCAGGTTCCCTAAATCAGTCCCATATGAAAACAAACAAACAAACAAACAAACAAACAAAAAAAGCCCTCTAAAAATCTGAAAGGATTTGGACTCAGTCTAATTGACTCAAGCAACGTGTCTTCTAGAAGAGGGAATATGCCTCCCCAGTGGGGCACTTAGCACACCTGGAAGCATGCCTTGCAGACGGGGGTTTCCCTCTTGCAGATGTTAAATCCATCTAACGCTCCCCGTGCACCCGGGAGCCGGGGCCGGCACACCAAGCTGCCGCCGAGCCGAGCTGGGAGAGAGATGTGCAGCGCCTGGCACACGCCCCAGGTAAAACAACGCTCCCAGCAAATCAGTCGGGAGGGAGAAAAAGCTAATTAATCCTGAAGAGCCCCGGTCAGGGCGCTTCACTATAAACTCCTCCTCGGTTTTAAGCGTGGGGTGAATAAATCGCTCGGGGTTCCCGTGTGTCGCGGGGGTGTGAGGGAGGAGCTGCGTCCCTGAGGGCACCACTGCATCCCCAGGGGGAAGGTGCCCACTCCCCGCAGGCAGGCGCTCACACCTGCCCGCTCCGGGCGTCTGGGCAGAGGGCAGGCTTACCTTGAGTGTGAGAGGCGTGATCTTCTCCTTATTCACCCCCTCGGGTAAGAAATCCAAGAGGCAGTCCAAGACCACGTCCTTCACAGTCTGAAATTCGGCTTCTCCTTTGAGGTCGGCGCAGAAGATGAGGTCCAAGTCCTTGTAGCCCAGGCCGCTGTCCTGGTGGAGGACGTGGCTGGCCGCCGAGCCGTTCAGCCGCACGTCCCGCAGGCCGATGCCCTTCTCTTCCAGCCGGCTCCGCACCACCTTGACGATCTGGCGAGGCTGCATAGCCAGCGTGGGGAAGTTACCGCGGCCGTGGATGGGGATGGTTTCGCTGAGGATGCGGTCCAGACGCTGCACTTGCTCCCAGCTCAGCACATTGCACTGCGCGCTCTCGCCGCCGTCCGCGGAACTCCCGCCGGCCTTCTCATCGTCTGCCATGGTGAGCGGCCGCCGCCTCCCCGGGCTGGATCCAGGCACGGCTCCGGCTCCCCGCCGGCCCCCCGGGGACTCTCTCTCTCCGCGCCTGGCAAAAGAGGAGGAAAAGCCAGCGGTCAGCAGCTGCACGCACCCGGCGCCCGAGCTCCGTTCCCCTGCCACCGTCTCTTTCAGTGGGGAAACGGGGGGAAGCAACTAACTGATTAGATTTAAAAAATAAATAAATGAAGAGGGGGGGTGGGGGGGAGAAAAAACCCCCCGGAGCCAGGTGGTGCTGCAGGATAAGGGAAGGTGCCCGACCTGCAACGCCGCTGCCTGCGCCGCTCTCCGCGCTCCCGCCGGGACAGAGGCCGCCCAGCGCCGACGGAGAGGCCGCCCCGCACCGCCCAAGAGGCCGCCCCGCTCGCTGCCGCCGCAGGCTGCCGCCGTCTCCGGAGCTTTCGTAGTTCTGGCCGGGAAAGGTCCCCAGTAGTTTTTATACGGGGTTTCTCCGCGCTTCCGGGGCTCCGAGTCACGGCGCCCGCGTCCCGCCCCCTGTATCTGCATGGCCGGCCTCGGCGGTGCCCCCGGCCCGCCCACACCCCGCGCACCCGCGGGCCGCCCTCCCTCCCTCGCTCCCTCCCTCCCGCCCCTCCGCGCCGGCGGAGCGCCCAGCGCGGCCGCCCCGCACCGGGAGACCCGCGCAGCACAGCCCAGCCTCCCCCGCACGGCTCCGGGCAGGCAACAAGTGCAGCAGCGTTCCCTGCCCCGAGCGGGGCGCGGCCCCTCCCGCTCCCGCCGTGCCTAGATGCGCGCCCAGGGGCACCCAGTTCCGCGCTGCCATTCATTCCTAATTTTTTTTTTTTTTTTTTTTTTTTAATCTGCCTTTTTACTTCCCCCCCACCCCCACCCCCGCGACATTCCCGGTCATCCTAGGCTCAGCCAAACTTCATACCAGAGCGACGGAATTTGGCAAGGACCCTCTCCGAGCAGATGCCGAGGATCCCGGGCCGTGTGGTTTGCGCTGCTCGGCTCCTGACCGAGATTTCCAGAGCCGCCTGCGGCAGCGCAGCGGCATCACGCCGTGCCTGCCCGGCCCCGGCCCGGCCCCTTCCCCCGTGCCCGCCCGCCCTCCTCGCCGGCGAGGGGAGGAAAAAGACATCTCGAAGAGCACGGAGGAGTCGGTGCCTTCCAGAGGAGCATCCTGCCTATAGAGTAGAACTTGGGTAACCGCGGAGCCGTAAAAATGACGTGGAAGACAAGAACATTATATAAACATACCCATGTATTTTATTTGCATTTTCTTTTCAATAACGATGAACGCATCTGCCTGTTTTTCACCTGTTACGTACGTACACTATTACATAGAGTTATTAAAAATACATATAGATACTGTATGCATATCGATACTATTTCAAGACAGATACTATTTGGAACATGTATACACGCTATTTAAAACAGACTAAGCGCACACAGCCGATGCACGCAGCAGCACCCCGCGCACGCTAGCGCGCTGTAGACAGCGAGGTGCGCGGCAGGATGCGGTGCTGGGGGACACGGGGGGGCCACGGACGGTGTTGCGTCACCGCTCGCAGCTCTGTGACGCGCGGCAGGAGGGGCTAAGGGGGGTGCGCGGCGACGTGACGCGCGGCTCCCTCAACCGAGCACTTCGCCGAAAAGGGGGGTGGGCGACACAGCCCGACGGGCTTTACTGTCCCCTTCCCCCCCCCCGCCCCTCCGTTTTTAGCGCGCCCTCCATTTTCTCCCGCCCCGGGACAGGGTCAGGAGTGTGGGGCTGCTCGGGAAGCCCTCAGGCCGACAGGCCCATCCCACCCCCCAGAGCGGGGGGGTCCCGCCGCGCTGTGCCCGCCCCGTCGGGCGCTCCCGGCCGCTGCAGCGCAGGGCAAGGGCGCCCCCTGCCGGCTGCGGGGGGCGGGGCCGGGGGCCGGGGGCGGCTCGGGCTTTGATCCATTGCCCACATTCCCCACGGCTGCAGCAGCTCGTGTCTGCTCCTCGCTCCGGAGCAGGCACGGAGCGGGGCGGACTCCACCCTGTGCCCCGTCATGCGGCTCCGCCGCCCCCTCCCCGTGCCACTCACGGCGCGATAAAAGTGTTTGTATTGATTTGTGTTGGTGTGTTATAGGAGGGAAAAAAAATAAAAAAGTAGCTATTAAAATCCGAATGTGTACAAGTGACTGCAGCTTAACAGCAGAAGCAAAACGTTGTACGTCTGCCAGCGTATTGAATAGGGTTGGCCAGTTTATGCCTTTATATAAAATAAATATTCAGACTATTGAGCCTATTGAGGGGAGCCTGCGACTGGTTGTTGGGAGACTGGGCCGTTGGCTACTGCTGCTGGGCACAGGGAGCCCTCACTCTCCCCTGGGACCAGGAACAGCATCTCCTTGCACTGACCATGCATCCCGAGAGGAGAGCGACAAGCGCTGCCTGTCTCCCTGCAGGGCAGAAACACGCCCGGGGCTCCTCAGGCCCAGCCAGGTGACAGCCGAGGCAGGGGCTGGCAGGGGTCCCACCACGGGGGCTGCCTGCCTGCAGCACTGAGGCATCGCTGCCTGTGTGGTTAGGAAGCTCGGAGAGGTTAAAACATAACCCCATTCCCAGACTGGCATCACTCAGGTGAACCACAGTTCACTAGGGCACATGATTTAATCTTTCAAAAGGAGTAACTACCACCTTATTTATAAGCAAATTATCATGATCAGCAATCAGCTGGATTACTGATTTCTAGAGCAAGGACAAAGATCAGACTTGGAGGCTCATCCTGTATTAAGCAAGGCCAGCTCCAAGAAACTGAGACAATTTCCTGTCTGGGAGCAACCAACAATTCATTTAACTTGTGTATCTCAGCATGTTGCAATGAAATTTTAGCAGTATTTTGAATACTGCACAATGTACCAGGGCATTTACACTGGTCAGTAGGATTTAATGCTATTTTATGTGGATCTTGATTCATTTCCCCATGAAGTGTGACTTTTGACCTCTCTTAAGTTGCTATCGCTTGCCCACTTACAAAGAAAAACGGGCAAAAGTTCATCGTGGAGAACACTGATTTGCTAAAGGCAAGGTGAATGCCTCTCAGAAGGAAGACCTTTACACTGCTGGGCATTGCTAAAGGAAAAGGGCTAGCCAAGCCCTGTCCTCACCTTACCCTCTCTTTCTTGGTGTAAGCACTTGCAAATCACCTCCCACTCACCTGAAAGAAGAGAGGAAATTGTTTCCAGTCAGAATCACTGCATTTATGTTTTTTTCATTTCAGAAATGTGCAAGGGATATTAATCATTTCACTCTTTGTATAGATTAGGAATTATTTGCACGGATGTGCTATTCTTATCACATCTCTTCCCCTAATTAATGGACACCAGATAAAGGATAATATATATATATATTTAAATAAACAGTGGAAATAGAAGAGAAATAGAACTCTATCAGTGCAGTACTTTACCTAGGGTATATATACACTACGGATTTTTTACTCCTCTGTCCTACATGGATGTGAAAGCCCACATCACTTTAAATCGGTAGAAATCATTAAGAATTGTAGCAAGAAATTGAATTAGGCTGAATTACTTTATGAGAAATTTATTTTTATGAGTTACAGAGATTATTCTAATTATGACTAGTACTGGTAATGCTGCTGCTAATAAACGCATTAATTCAGCTCATAAAGACACTTTGTCCCATTAGTGACAAACTTACTTTTGGAAGGAAAAGGTGGGGGGTTTTTAAATTGTCAATGTGAGCAGTAATTCTTTGACAGAATTTTGATTGTATTACTCACTCAGATTGTTTGTGCTGCCCAAGCAATTAGTAGGAATGCAAGATGTGTGACGTGAATCATGTCTTTCTGTATGTTCGCACAATATTTTTCAATTAGTCCCTTCGTCTCACCCATACTCTCAGTCCTACTCTAGAACAAATGAAAATTAATAGCAATAAATGTGTTTCTCTTGTATGTATTTGCCTAATAAAGTCCTCAGTGTGAGCTCTTCATTCAGCTTGGCCACGTAGCAGAGTGTACTCTCCAGGTGAGCTCTGCTGAATTTAGGAATTTAAGTATTTTATTGACTGAACTACATCAACTGTGACTGTAATGTTGTTCTGCCTCCCTTCTGCCCAAGATGTGGTGCCTAAAAGAGGAACACACTCTTTCTGGCAGAAAAAAAGAGCCAGAAATTGTGACTCTTCATTTGTGCCTAGTCTAGGAATTGGCTCCCATTTGGTGCCCAGCAGGAGAAAAATTTCCCATTTCGTTTTTTTCAAGAGGAATTGAGTTTGTGTGAAGAGCTGCTTTACCAACACTGCCAACATGTGTTACCTACAGACAGTCAGGGGATTCACTTCTGAGCAGGAACACTACTTCAGTCCAAAAACTAGTGTTGACTCAGACAGAGGTGTTTGTTTTTGTTAAAAAGCTAACAAACATCAATACTGCTATCATTACTACACATTAAAAACAGCAGCTTGGATTGGTTTGACAGGAACAAAGAAGTATGGGAAGTCCAAAAATCAGCCTCATAAGGAGTTCAGAAAAAAAGATACAACACAATTTTGTCACAATTGTGTCACGGAAAGTTTGGTAATGCCATTGCTCCTTTCTTTTATTTTTTTCTACTCCTTCTATTCAGAGAAGTTATTCCTATTGGAGAAACAAACAGCAGGTACCATCATGATGATTTTCCCTACATCCCTTTGACAATGTTAAAAATGCAAATAGATGTTCAGAATAATAAAAAAGCAGTAGTCTGTAGCAAGATGGACATCGAGAGCCACAATTTCCAGGTGGCTGAATGTTCAGTGTGTCAAGCGTGGATGAACAGGCTGTGCAAGGGGAGCCCTGGGGCCCCTCGGCAGCCCTGGCTGCAGTGGGAGTGCTGGCGGTCGCACAGGGATACAGCAGCGCTGCAGCTTCCCACCCAGGCCTGGCACAGCGGCTCTTTCTGTCTCTGCTCAAAGTGCCTTTGCACAGCTGGCTTGCCCTATCTCGTACAGAGGCCAACGGCAACTAAAACACTAAAAATGAGATCTTGACCTAAATTTTGCTCTCTGTTGAGATGGAAAGACATTGCTGGGCAGCAATCACCGGAAAAGTTCTTTATGTTATTCACTGTGTTGCTACACAATTATCTTGCTAGAAACAGCAGCTATAGGACTGAAGAATATTCATAGTTGTTCTCCACCCAGATAGCACGTGAATGTATCAACTCAGCTCCAGAAATTGTACCCTTCTCCCTCCCTCCTCATCACCCAATGTGGAGCTGCTGGCAGGTGTTCTGGGCAGCTGCAGGCTCCGTTCCATTGCCCTGCTGCTCAGTTGGGCAACCCATCGGAGTGCTGAGTGTGCTACAGCTCTTCTCTGCTGCTTGCTGCCCCAGACCAGAGAGCGGGCAGGGCTCAAGGAGCCATCAGCCAACAGGACAAAAGTTCAGAGAACTTGATTTGGGTGGGAAATCCTGGGAACTAACACAAAGTCATCAGATTCAAACAGAGCCCAGCCTCACCCTTGCACCGCACATACACAGTCTGAAAATTAGTTTTCTGAAAACAGTAAATGGAGACTTCTATAAATACCTTTGAGTACCAAAAGGACTAGTACTGTTACTGAGAGTAGCACAGAATAAAATACCTTCAGAATAAACTCTTAAGATCTTTTGCATACCAGACACACTTGAAATCTATTCCAAATTTTGTTTGATTCATATCTTTTCTCAGAGCTAGTCTGAGAAAAGTTTGAGCATGGGTTTGGAAGCAGAGTTCAAAGTCTATTTTTGTTGGGGTTTTCTTGTTGTTTTGTGTTTTTGTTGTTTTTTCTCACAAAAGTATTCAAATCTGATTCAAATTAAATTTTTTATCCAAGGGCTTTGTCTTTCTCTTGCATGCATGCACGAAGTGGTCTTCTGATACCTTGATATTCTATAGCTCACAATGGTTTATTTCCAAAATTTACTTCCGTGTCTGACGTTTTGTGATGGAATAATCAATACTAGGAATCAGTACTAGAATTGTCAATACCAATGTTCTTTGAATAAAATTAAAATCAGAGATACTAGAAAATGATCTTTCAAAGATAAATAAAAGAAATCTTTGTGCTTTCAAAGTACTACTCTTTTATTAGTTTTATTTTCCTTCTGCCAGATTTTACTGGAAAGATGTTTTACTCATCCTGGGAAAAAAGTCAATGTTTGGACTAAATACTGTGATGTTTGAAAAGGTGCAGTTTGAAGTAGGCCAAATTATCAGAATTTTCTGATGGGCCTGCCAGCGGCTTTTTGCAATGCTGCTGAGAGCACGTTAAATGAAATAGTAGCATTCAACACGTGCATTGCTGCAACAATTCAATTCTTGCCAATTCAAGAGATCAAGGCACCAAAAGGTTTATCTATCAAAAGACCTATTCCTGCCTCATCTAGGAAATTCACAGCCTAAATACACCAGTACATTGCAGTAACTTATATTAGACAAACCCATCAGCATTTGCTCTTGAGCAGGATTTTTTGGAGCTGGTGCTGAAACAGAACAGGAAGCCTCTCATCTCCTCCATGCCAGGCTGGCAGCCATCCCAGCCTGCAAAGCACAGGATAGTGTGGTCCTGTCAAACCCTTTTTCTCCAGGTGACCTACAAAAAAATAGCCATGCTCTCAGGTTGTTATGTTTTACAATGAGATATTGTTGTGATTTTGCCCGTGTTGGCCCTTGAGGTCCAAGTGCAATAAAAATTAACTATACAAGATCTTAGGTATTCCTAGTCATATGGAAGTCAAGAATAAGACTTTCCTTTTTTTTTGTTTTGTTTTGGGGTTTGTTGTTGTTGTTGTTTTTGGTTTTGTTTTTGGTTTTTGGGTGTTTGTTTTTTTGGGGGTTTTTTTTGGTTTTGGTTTTGTTTTGTTTTTAAGAGGCCACATTTTTCATTGGTATGTAGGAGAGTTAAAGCTTCAGTATTTCTACCCCCATAGGAAAGACACCCCTGCAATGTTTCATGACTCATGCATTCATGCAACCCCATTTGCTTCTGACTTGTAGGATTTTATGCTGATTTTACCTTTTCATGTTTTGTTTACCCCACAATGCATTAAGCTCACATGGGAATACCCCGGTGGATTTCAGCAGTACGCCTTTTATTCAGGGGTACTGGAGAAACTCATCATTTCAGATTTAAACAAGCTGTTCTGCTTTTGGAACAGCAAACTGTAGAGTGAAAATACACAACATGAACTAACAGAAATTGGGTTACTGTTCATTCAGACAGAATTGGTTTCACAGAGTCAAAGGCATAATGGAGTTTCACCTACTACAAAACAAATGTTGCTTTACCAAGTGCTTTCACTGCCAGTACTATGACTCCTGATGGAGTCAGGTCACCTTTCAGTCTAGCCTACAGTCCATAAATGCTGGAAATTAACTGGATTACTGCTGACAATGTGTTTTATTACCCAATTAACCTTGCTGTTAAAAATGTGCATTATGTTGCTAGTCAGAAGACAAGTTTGCACAGATTGTGTTTGCCTTGAAATTTTTTGTACACTGAAATGACATGCATATTTCCAGAATGCTATTCTTAGCATCTATAAAAAAGTGAAATATAATCTCCAGATTTGATGCTCCTCCTGTTAAAACTGCCTGTTGAAGTAATACTGACAAATACCTGCACAGAGGGATAAGAATTCTTTAGCTTTCATCCCACATGGCTTTACATCTCGCCTGAGTCTGCGAACTGTGCAGATGAAAGAATGAAACCCAACATGTTAGGACTGTGCAAGTAGGAACACAACCAAAACTCTGTGTAGCAATGGAGCAAAAGGGTGTGAGAGCACTCATCCAAAGAAGCAAAGAGCTGGAGAATACGAGTCTCTTGCGTCTTACAAAGAGAACATGGGGAGCTTCTGGCCCCCTCTGGAAAATTTTGTGTCAGACGCCTTAGCAGGCAGCAACTTCACAGGTGCCCATGGAATGCCACCATGCTGGGCCAGTGAGTACTGCCATTGTACCTGAATCCTGGTGCTGCCTTGGCTTTTCCAGAATTGCAAGATGTCAGTAGGCATCCATCCTTAATGTTAATAAACTTTTTTTTTAATCCTTTCTTCTTTCCCCTTCTTCCCAATCATCTTCTTTCTGATGATTCTCAGCTATCTACATGCTAATGATGGCAGCTGGAGCAAGGACCTGGTTTGGAATTGCACTGCTCTCACAAAAAAGAATACTGTGATGTCCTTCGCCACAGCACCAACTACAAAACTTCTTTTTTCTTCCATGGGTCTCCTTTTCTTTCACAGGAAAACCTGCTTCTCTATACTATGCCCTGTTTTGGTATGCTAGGTTCAAAAAGCAAAATTATGACAGAGATGAGTATTTAGTCAGAGTACAGAGAAAAAATAAACTAGACAATTTATCGAGTACATTTCAAAGCAAAAACAGGGTATTAAAAAATCAAAAACAAACAAAACAACCAGGGTTTTTTTCCTAATTAGAAAGGAAAGCATGTCATCAGTGCCAAAAAAAGAATGTTTTTTTCCCATGAAAGATTTTTCTTCCAGGAATGTGAAAATTATACATATCAATACCTTAGGCAGCTTATTTTGTACCACTATGCCCTGCCACCACCTCAGTAGAAGGGAAGAAAGCCACCTCTGATGAGGAGAAGGCTCCAGTCTGTGCTGCCAGTTATCCTGCTGAGACCCTGCAGGATCCCAAATGGAATGAGCTGCATCAAGGGCCATCGCCTACCACAGCTGCAAGTTACCACCAGTCTTTGTGCAGTGCAAGCCAAGGACCCTGGGGCTCCAGCCCTTCCTGAGCACCAGCAGAGCATTGCCAGCACTGTTTACTGCTGGGAGGGATAGGCAGCAGCACAGCAGCAGCTGCAACCCAGTTTTAGCTCAGAGAGAACTACAAACTCTTACTGTGCAGATGGGAGAGTTGTTGCTTCCCTGAGGAGCAGTTGCCAGAGCACAAAAATCTTGACTGAGCTGTGCCACTGAGACATAGGTTTCACTGCCCTTGAATATCTCAGAAATCAGCAAGACCTAGGAGCCAGAAGCCTTTCCCTGAGTGGGAAATGACCAGACCAGATCCCACATCCAGCTCCCGCTGAGTTTGGAGATCAGCTGCTGCCCCCTTCCCAAGAGACAGGAGCAGCCTCTTCTTCAGAGCAGCAGCTCTGGCTCCTCAGTCCTGCTGAGCTCAGCAATATCCCAGCTGAGCTCTGAACCATAAGCTGGCTTTGTGTGTAGATAAAAATAGTACGGCACAAATAACATTAACACTGAAATAAGGGCAACTATCACATTTATGCTTTTTTTTTTTTTTTTTTTTTTTTTTTTTTTTTTTTTTTTTAACTGTGAAGCCCTCACAAGGATAAAAGGGCAGAAACTAGAAGTCCAAGTGCAAAAACTCTCTTAGTCGCAGCACTACATCATACTTTTAGCTATCATTTTTTTCTGGACAGGTTCTTTGGACATGCAAACCTTCAGGTGGGCTCTGCTAAGGAGTTAGGAGGAGTCATCACAGAGTGCAGCCTCAACCCACCACTGGGATTGTAAAAATGTGCTGAACTGGGAATGGAACCTTCCTTGTCAGCCCTGATGTTTAAATGTTCCCCATCACAGTGCAAATCCTCTAAGCTTATCTGAGCCAAAATGCAGAGAACAGTTTGTGAAATTTTGTCCTTTTGAAATGGAACCCTGAGCTTGCCTCCTACTCATATACAAACCTAATCTTATTCTGAGCAACAGCCTCAGCTCCTTTGCAGTCCAGACTCCTCCTCAAGTCTTTTTCCCCAACATTAGGAATTTCTTCTGATTATACCACTGTGCATCTGAAAGTGCTGCTGAGTGTTACAGTCCTGCAAGGTGACCTGGTAAATTAAGCCAGAGTGAGTGGCGTGGGAATATTTTAAGTCTATTTCTTGTTCCTCTGCTGAAGAATAGTCTTTGTTTTCAAAATTAACCCCCAGAGGTTCTTATTTATCAGCATAACATTTGTTTCATTTGCCACTGAATTCCAAATATTGCTGTACCCTGGAGACCTGTTGTACTAATGCAGAGCTTCAGAGAAAGATTTCTATTCCACATGCTAAATGTTGCTATGATTCCTACTAGAATAATAGGGGAAGGATTTTGGCTCTACATACAGAGAATTTTATGAAGAAACAATCTGTGCTTTTGCACGGAAGGCCTGACAAAGAACCCTTGGATTATTTCTTGAAGGTGGTGTGCAGAATTTCTCTATGTGAGAGGATTGATTCCCCATCAGTTTCTACCCAACAATCCCAGGACATTTTTTTTGGTATGAGTCTTGTGTCTCTGGCAAGCCCACTGATGAGGCAGCTTCATACAAAAAACCTTCCTGTGATAGGTG
Organism: Phylloscopus collybita; assembly: GCA_027886175.1. NCBI lineage: Eukaryota > Metazoa > Chordata > Aves > Passeriformes > Phylloscopidae > Phylloscopus > Phylloscopus collybita. Next base: position 23,974,067 of record JAJNNQ010000026.1, on the reverse strand, counting down.
CTGCCCTGCCAGCCATCCAACCTCATAATCCACAGCAAGGAAGCAGAGGTGCATTATTCCTTTTCTGCCGCTTACATCACACTCTGTGCCCACTTGATGCAGATAATACATTTTTATCTGTCTATGATGTTAATACCCACTGCATAATTTGCAGCTCGTTGTTGCTCTGAACAATTGCACCTTGATTGCTGTTAAGTAGCAGATGCCCAATAAACGCTGGTGTTGCGCACATCCTTCCAGCATCTGTCTTAAATCAATCATTGTTATACGTAAACCAGCAACCTCTTAAAAGCAGCCAATCCCCTGCAGGCAAAGTGACTTGGTGTTCCTGTTAATCAAAGTGTGCAGCTTTTCATAACCCACCACTCTCCACACCTAAATTTAGTCTTACTCAGTTTAATTACAAACCACACTTGCCCTGGCGGTGCCCAGAGGCCAAAGAAGCCCCATGTCATTCTGTGCCAGTCCTGTGAAGAGGCAGGGTCGCTGGCATCCCCCCATTGCATGTCCACTGACCTCATGACAAGTCAAAGAGAAGCCCAAAGCAAGCAGCAGGGTAGGTGAGCAGGCAGATGGAGGAAGAAGCCCTGAGTCTTAGGGGAGTGGGCTGATCAAAGAGGTGGTCACCAGGAGCAGAGGAAACCCAGATCTAGCTGAGGAAAATACCAATGCCATTTCTGCTTTGACGGCAGCTGCAACTGCTCCGCCAGCTTTCATCTCTGGCTGCCTCCTCCTACGTTTTCTCTCCCATGGGCGGCGTGCCGGGGACTGGGATGGAAGTGCCAGGAGGCTTCTTGCAGCACTTCCAGCAGCTACTCAGCGGTGGTTGCCTCTGATTGTTTACGTGCTCATGTACTAAGGGCACAGAATTATCACGTGCCCTTCAAAACACAGCACCTGGAGAATGCACAAAACTAGGGCTGGGCAAAACTGCTCTCGGCTAATGACAGCATGGGAGTTAGTGGGACAAAAAATAGCCTGGAAATGATTTCGCCATTTTGCCTCTACTAAACTGTAATCCTGAGCTGATTTGTTTTTAAGGAGTTCTGGCGTTACTCCAAGGGGCTGCATTTTCCAGAGATGAGCTATCCATTTCCTCTGGTCTTTTTAACATGGCTGCAGCTGAACTTTTAAGCCAGATCATCCCAATTTGCCAGGCATGAGATTATTACTGGTGTGCAAAATGAGGTGGAGAATTAAAAATAACCATGCCAGTAAATGTGCAGTCAGTTGGTATAAGGCTTAAAGGTTTATGTGTCATTTGGAAGTACATGAGTGCCAGAATAGATTGTACAGTAAGTCTGTGTGGTAGGAGCCATGCAGTACAGAACTGACTCCTTTGATTTTCACAGATCATCTTATGATACAGAAGCATGAAAAAACACCCAGGCACTCATTTTAGAGCCGAATAGGTCAGTGCTTTAACTGCACGTGATGAAAGCCAGAAGTGTACTTGGGTATACTTAGCTCAGCTTAGCTCAAATTAATTGCACTGTGCACGTATTGTACAGTGTAGCACAGCAAACATGTGGTCCTCAAAGGCAGAAGTGGCCACATAGAAAAGATGCTAATGAAAGTTCAAGAATCTGATTTCCTGTTTGTTTATTTATTTTTTGCAAAAATTAATTATTTACATTAGAACATTTTTGAATTCTTGCTTTTTGCTGCTGCACAAATGCCCTACATTTAAGAGCAATTCATAAATCTTCTGTACTCACTAATGAGGAAAATGTTTGTAGCCCTCAGACACAGCCCAGACAAAGAACAGTCACCAGCAGCCACAACTTTTCATGTATTCTAAGTACATCTTATTCATCATCTCTTTTGCTTGTGTTTGTATGTGTTTGTATTCCTGTATAAAGAAATGGAACTTGCTCTGGTCTCTCAATGCAAATTTAGTGCAGAAGAGATTTACTTCACATATCTCTTGTGCCGTTGAATAGAGGTTCTTCAGTTTTGGACACTAGAATACATTAGAAATTAATCTCAAAACGTGTAATTTAATGTATCATTTTGCATTCAGATATCGGTACCTTTCCTTAACATTAAAAGACTTGTTACATTATAGTCAGCTTGTTGACAACCCAGGTAAAGAGCTCCTCATCACCTTTTGTTTTTAATTATGCCCACCTAAGGCCTGGGCCTTGTGTGCTTGGACACCATGGTCACTCTTTAGCTGGCAGTGGTCCTTTATAGGAGACATGAGGGATGTTTAGCTCCTTAAAACAGTTTTTAGTGGAGCTGAAGTCCTAAATTAGTCTTTTTTACTTAATAATTGTGCCTTCTTTTCCTCTTGCTAGCTAACATACATCTTCTTTTGATGTCTCAGATGTCCAAAATATTAAAAGAAAACTTCCTACTCACCCTGAATAATACAAATGTAGCAGTCGCCTTTAAGCATCTGGCAGCTTCTGCCATGTTCCATCTGAAATATCCACCAAGGATTTAGTATTCTGGTTCTAATCCTAAAGGAGTGGCACAAACCACAAGTGTTTGGGTTGTTGTTAGTATCCAGCAGAGGAAAACACCTCAGTGTCCCTTGGAGAGGACCCAGGATTTAATAATCTTTCTGCGTGGATTATTTGACTTCTATTTATTTAGTTTTTGTGGGCTTCCCTCAACCCTGACCTTCTTCATCCTGACCAGAGTGAACACACACCTTTATAGCCCCTGCTTGTTCGTGCCAGCGTTCTGGGAGTGGCATCTGCCCAACCTTTGTTCAAAGCTGGGTACCGCAGCTGCGGTGTCCAGATGCTGCTGATGCCAGGGCTCTGGCAGCTCTGGGCAGTAAAGCCTGCTGGATGGGTAACACAGGATCTGCACAGGTGGGTTATCCTGACCAGCTCTGGCAAAAGCACATCCATTGTTCAGCAGTCCCAAGAACAGCTAATCTTGCTCCCCTGTGCCAATTGCTGTCCTATTAAATGTGTACTTCTCATAGGCATAGTTCCACAAATTCCATGTGATGAGTCATGATCAGTAAAAATAAGGTCATTTATAGACACCGTCTTCTCCTTCTTCCTCCCCCTCTCTGCTCCCCTCCTAATGCCTGTGGGCAAGGTGAACCCTGCCTGTCACACACTTCATCCATTTCACTCTAGACCAAGCAATAAGGCCCAAAAGGCGTAATGGAGGTGAAAAATTAAAGGCAAAAAGAAAAGGGAAAAGCAATAAAAGAGAAGCAGCTGTAAACCTGTTGGTGCATTCATTTACAGCTCACCCAACATGGACTAGAACCACCAAATACATTTCTGCTGCCTGATGTACAGTTATTGAATGCCCTACCCTTTTTGAAGTCATATGTATTTTCTACAAGATCATTTTAGTTAATGTAGCCCATTGATTTTAAAACCTGACATAAAAAAGGCTTATCTGGGGCCTCAAAGTTGTAGCAAGCTGTGCAATCTCAGTATCAGACATTTTGATAGAGGCTTCCTGACACACAGAGTTCAATGCTGCCAGGCCGCTGCTATTCTGGAATGATACAGGGCCTGTGTACAGAAATGTACCATTGGTTTTGTCTGCCTCTCCCATCTACAGTCACACCAGCTGGAGACTTGGGCTTCTGACAAGACACCTGGACTCACCTGGCAGGGACTGTGTAATTTCAAAGTTCCATCTGGGCGCTTTAATAATTCTGGTCATTCATGTCATAGGGAAACCCTGAAGAACAAGACAGCATTTGTATGCTGACCTCTTTTTTTGCTCTTCTACCTTTCTGCTTATGTATTATATGTCAGAGCTGCAAGGGATTGTCATTCATAACAGTAATCTGGTGCCAATCATGTAAAAACTTCCTTTTAACAGAGATAATTCAGTCTACCAGTTCTTTAACTAAATAGGATTAATTAGCAGGAAGCCGGCTGCTTAATTCACCACTGACCTGTAAACCTGATAAGAATGAGGTCACTGGACATAATAGAGCTATTTAGGAGTTTAGGTCAAACTCTAATAACAGAAAACATAATTTAAAGATCAGTCTGATATAATAAAATTCTGGGGTAACAAAATATTGCTTATTAAAGAGAGATCTAATCTTTAAAATAGTGTGCTTAGTATACTCAAAGATACATTCCTTCCAAAACAAGCAATTGCAATATCCAAGCACAGTCAGTGGACACCAGACTGACATTCAAACCCATCAAGATTTTATATCCTTCCCCCAAATTTGTTATATGAAGCTCACTTTTAGTGACCTTAAGATATCACAGGAGCTCACATTATGAGAACCTTGTTTCATGTTTCACTGCATAAGAACCAGTACTCCTCTGAGCTTATCCTGAGTAATTGTCTTGATTGAAAGAAGCTTGTCTAAGGATTAGAAAAAATAAATAGTGTGCATATATTTATACAGCTTCCCAATTTTCGTCCAACTTCCACCTAAGTTTTCACTATTTTTTTTTCTGAAAGCAATTGTTTGCAAATGACAATTTGTATTACTAATACACATGTACATTTGTATAATTTCTGCCAAAATATGTTCCTGATTTCCCCCAGAATCCCTGGTTTCTTCCCCAAAATTATGTCTTGCCTCTTCACCTCATTAAGTCAGGAACATTAGGCAGGGTTTCAATGGATTTACCTATAGTAAATGATACTATAGCGTGCAGACTATAGTTTGCAAATATAGAAAATTGTAGTGTGCATGAACTTTGGAAGAGCTTGGTCCAGAACCATGTATGGATCAGAAATACCACCTGAAGGCACTCTTGGAAACTAACTGGACCTATTTTAAAACCTTGCAGTCATGTGAAAACCAGATACAATACCTGAGACAATGAACTAAAACAAAACAAAATAAAAAATTATTGATTTTCATGTATCAGGTCAATTTGTGCTTCTGATCCCGAAACAGAGAGAAGAATAGTTACACCTTAGCTACCCATCTGGGAACAAGAAGATTTTCCTCTTTAATTCTTTTCTCCCTTTTGTCATTCCCTCCATTTTCAAAGTCTTCATGTAGTAACTGGCTAGTGTCCCACCTTTCCTTGGCAAGGAAGTTTGAACATATTTCTTCAGATAGCCAAAAAGGTTGTTATGGTTTGGAAGAAAACATTTCTTCTACCCAGGAGCTCAGCACACCATGTTCCCATTTCTTCAGCCTGCTGCCAATGCTGAAAAGTGAGATTGCTTTTCAAGCCCACAGCTCAATAACGAACAGTTTTGTGAGTCTACTACAAAAGATCAGGAAGCCAGACCCACTTTTTTATTTAATATACAGAGCCAGATTCTCAGCTGGTATAAACTGAAGCAGCTCTACTGGTGTGAAGGAAAATATACTGATTAACACCTGCCAAAGTTCTGCTCTACATATTATGTTTGCAGAGTCAATGGCATAAATCACGGAAAATGTACTTAGTTTTTCCATTTTGAGACATTTTTCTTCCAGTACACCCTGGGAAAACATTGTACCCTTTAATAAAATGCTAAAGATTCAATTAAAAAATGTAGGGCCAAAGGGCTTACAGAAAACTCAAAAAATATTCTAGAGCAATTCATGACAATTACCTCCACAGCCACAGAGACAATGGAGTGAGTAGTTCCTCATCTAGAATTTTTCCTTCCTGTCTAATACTGATATCCCAGAACTGGATTTGTTAAAGGAGGGATACACACACACGATACACTCCTTGTTATGCACTGCTGTCATTCTGTCTGGTATACAGGGCTCAAGCTACTGGAATTTCTATTAGTTCAGTCTATTCAAATGGCCAAATGATTCATCCACATAAAGGAAAACTTAAACTTTGCCTGTCTTTTAGAGAATGTTATTTGTAAAAAGGATTGCACATAGGAAAAAAACCCATATGCTGCTCTTTTATTGAATTAATCTGTCTTTCAGAATAACAGTGCAGAAACAACATATATGCACCTTTAAACAGGTAATGTGAAGGGTTGTTATGATGCCTTAAATTTTAGCTTTCATGTTTTTTAGATTTTGTACTGCCTTGGTGTGTGACTCTGAACTTCATATTAAGTGTTAGCAAGCTCTCTTCACAGGGTAGTTAGACAAAATAATCCTTTTCCAGCTTGAGAACCAAGGACAACCTTTATAGCCTCAAGCCCAAAAAAGCATAAACAACGGCGAATTGAAGACAGCAAACCAGGAGGATGGGACTTCATAACCTGAAGCTGTAACTGGACAATTAACAATATGTAAATGGGACAAAACTTATAAAGGTGTGAAAACTCGTGACCAGTGGTCCCTGGCAACATCCATCTTGGGTCCATCTTGGGCAGAGCCATGGCTGGGCTCTTGTACTGCCCAAGGTGTATCCTTGGAAAGCCTTTTAATAAACACCTACTTTATTCCTTTAACTCTGTCCAGCCTCTGTTCTAGGTCAGCCTCTCTCGGCATCAGTTAGAGCTGAAAACTGACATGTTTTTTTAGTCTCATATTGAAGTTCATATTTTCAGAATCTGCTACTCAAGTAACATTTTGGGGTATGAATACAACTTTTCAAAAAGGAATGCTACTTGGTTGTATATTATTAATCCTTTGATTCGATTTTCTTTAAATGTAGACATACGAATCACTGCAACATCCACAGTGAGCAAACAAACACTCCCATACTGCCAGGGAGGATAGGAATATGTGCAAGGTGATAGCACAGCTAGTTTGCTTTTAACTTCAGATTAAAAAAGCTTTTTAATCTTTTCGTAGATATCTGAGATGGCAAAATGAGAAGGAAGAAGGAAAGACAAAGCCAGGTAATGGAAATTTTGAGAAAGACTGTGAGTAGTCTTTCCAGTCACTCCTGACAGCTTGGGATAGGGGAAGAAGGAAGTGAAAACAGAAAGGGATCATGTTGCTACAGTCTGTCCATGAGCAGAGAAAACCTTTCCAAAAGTGTTTTGAAATGGATGCACTTGCAGGATTTCCAGTTCCTACATGCATAGGAAAAACTAACTGAAAAAACCAAACCCAAACAAACTGTCAATGACATGAAGTCTCATTGCTTGAGATTAATCCTCTCCTCCATGCTCCAGTTGCTCAAGCCATAGCCAGGAAAAGTTTTGTACCCTTTTAGAAAATCTTGGCTATGCCAGATGCAAGACCAATCCTAGCAGAGGGCCAGGAATTCAGAAGTGACTTAATTTCTGTCGTGCCTGGTTCATGCAGCATCTCACATTCAAAATTATTATTTGCCTCATTCCCACTGTTATGCACAGGACTCAGATAGCTTGCTGAATTTGTTTGTCCCAGCAAAGCCATCCATGATTATCCAGGCCTTGCACACTGAACTTCTTGTCCAGGGCAGCATCATGCCCCAAGCCACAGCCAGGACTGGTAAACTGGATCAACTAACGGGAGACCTCTTGCTGGTGTCAGCAACTCCCCAGACACTTCTCTTTGTGCTCAAACTGTTGTACAGGCTCCACAAAAGCACAGGTCCCCGTGTTCTCCCAGGACGGCCCATGCCTCAGAGATGCCCTCTCAATGCCCTGAGGAGGGATATCCACCCCAAGCTTCTCCTGGGCACTTGATGTGGCACATATATAGCAACTACATCAACTCAGTCCAGGGCCTGGTGAGGAGCTTGGACCTCCATGGTGGTTTAGCTTCAGAGATACACACAGCTGTTTGAGAGTCACTGCTCTTTCACATCCAAATCTATGTTTTTTTTTCTTCCTTGCAGTCCAAGAGATATTACATTTGTCAGCTCTGTCAGCACCATGGTTTTATTTTCCCATTTTGTTCTTCCCGCTTGTTACCCGTTCATCTGTTTTCCTCCTGCCGTTTCTCTGCCCTCATGAACTCAGGAGCCTGGAACTAACACTTATTTCAAAAGTGGTGGTGAAGCCATCAGCTGAAAGCAGATTTTTTTTCCAAACCTTGAACATCTGTCAGCAAACATTACAGGGGAATGCTTGTTACCATAACAGATTGTGTGGAAAAACACAGCCATGTCTCTCTCATCTTCCCACAGCCTTCCTTGGATTTGGTGAACAGGGACTGTCCTTCATCTAAGGCCTACAAAGTGGGTACACAGAGATCTTTATCAAATCAAAATGAGGGGTTTAGGCAGTAGGTCACACAGCTAAAGATACTACAGGCTAAAAAACACCCTGCTCTGACTAGCTCGGAAATGGACAGAAATCATTGCACCATGCTGCTGCTATCAAATCTACCAGACATAACCTCATTTATTACTCATCATGTTGCCAGTCATGAGAAAATGAATGAAAATTGTAAACAAAATCAGCTTTCAAAGGGAAATCCTGAAAACAGGTGAGTGATGTGTCCCTCCGGGCACATGCTGGCTTGTAGGATCAATTCTGGCACAAAGCCTTGTATGTGAGAAACCCCAGTGATGAGAAGTCATCAGAATATACTAACACTTCAACACATCTGTTGACCTGTATCAGTCTCACATGAGCCTTTGGTTTACTTGCCCTTTTTAATTAGAGATACAAGGTGCAAAGCAATAAGCTGCACAAGTTGTTATACCCAGGAGAATAACCAAGACCCCATCTCATGCACAGGAGCAGCCCTGGGGTTTAGCTGTAGGTATGTGACTAAGTGTAGTTTATTTAACCTCAGTGACCTTTCATGGAGGTGCTCTGTGTTCTGCTGCAGCAAAGGAAAAGTAAACATTGTTACTTTGTTAAAACCGTTTATCTTAGGGTATAAATGACCAATACCCTCCGGGCATCACTTCTTGCACGCACACTCTGAGTTTGCACTTGCACAGCAAGTGTTTTGATTAAAAAAAGATATTTCTCCCAAATCCAGAGTCGCTATGGTAGGTCGCCAGAGTACTTCACAGGGTACTCTGCTCCTCCCCACTTACAGGTATGTTACAAAGGACCTTGAGACCAGTGTGTGATTTTCCACCCACTTCACTGGGCTTCAGACCAGGATTACCATACCTTTGTCTCTTTGACTCCCCAGTGAATTTGGCACTGGCCCTACCCAAACGTGGAAATTGCCTGATAAAGGCTGACTGGAAATTGCATGGTGTTGGCTTAGAGCAGCTGTATTTGCCATGCCAATATTCAGATTTTTCTGTATGCTTATTTTAATGGAGGAGCTTGCTGTTGATAGTGTATTTACTGATAGACGTCTGCTGTCATAAGTTTCGAGAGCTGGGTTCCTGAGCTATGAAATGTCAGGACAGAGGAGCTCTAGTGGGGATTATTGCTCCTCAAGAGTACAACCAGACTTGGGACTGTGTGGAGACAGCAATGGGGAAGGAAGGTGGTGGGGAAGGAAAGAGAGATCGCAGGGAAGAACAAAATATCTCTGACCATATTAATTCCTCTTCTAGTTGCTTTCTGGGCAGTGATACTGTAACTGGACTTCCATAATATCTGCAAGGTCCACCCACTTGCATTTCTCTCTGTGTCCCAGTGCCAGAGAAGAGCTAGCATTAGTAGATGACATACTTGTTTTGCATTGTGGGTGCCGTAAGTAACACAGAGACCGTGCTCTGCAACTGATTTTGTCAAGTTGCTGTTCCTGTTGTATGAGGTAAAAAATTAAAATAACAACTGAGAAATGCAGAGGAAGCATGTGACCTTTTCACCCAGGTGCTGTGCCTATGTGCTACTTGCTCCCCTTTTCCTGAGCCAGGAAGCAGCAAGCTAGATTTCTGGGGTTTGTGCCAGATTAGATCTGTAGCACTACTGCAGGTGTCTGGGCTGTGCTCAGCATTGGTAAGTGCCACTCCACCCTGGGTGGAGGTCTGAGCACTTCAGCAGTCAGCTTCTGGGGGAGCATTAGCACCTTGGTGCTTGTGCCTCTGAGCAGCACAGTGCTGTTAACTTTTGTTCCTCTTCCATTGATTTTTCTTAGCCTACATGTGTGATGGAGCATTCAAATGCATACTCTACTTCCAGGACAAGTCATTAATCCATTCCTTCCTTGGCCAGTGAGATGGATATACAATGCTGTTACGCTATTTGTATTTCCCAAACTGCTTTGCCTTTCTCCTCTATGGTGAGCTCTCCAGCCAAGGCAGCACTTGGTTCCCTGTGAACAGCCCTTCACCCACCAGGCAGAGCTGTCCTCAATGGGAGTCTCCTCAATGAGAGTGAGAAAAGCCTTTTTTCTATACCTGTGTTCTCAAACTCCTCATCAGGCAGAACAGAAAATGCAAGTTTGATATGTTTGTTTGCTTGTTTGTTGTTTGTTTGTTTGTTTGTTCATTCGTTTTCCCCTCAAAGTCTTAAATGACAATACAAATTCTAAATAAAGTTAAATTTGAAAGGCTCTGAAGGATTGAGAAAACTGCTGCCTCCTATCTTTTCCTTCCCTCCAGATAGGTGAGACTTGAATTTTTACACTGGATGCCGGAATCAGATTTTTTCATCAGAAATCCTTTGACTGAGTGAAATATGCAAAATCAGACAGTTTTCTGCAGGGGAAATAAGTGAATCATTGCTGCCTTTATTGCTCATTCTGTTTATTAAAACTGCTGGGCCAAGATTTATTTTTAATGAACTCTGATCAGTCACAGCCAGTGATTTCACAATTCCTGTTAGTACTGTAGGCATTTGTTGCACTGCAAACAGCACACTTGCTTATTTTATGGAATATGTTTTTCATCTGAATTGAAATTGGTCACACAGACTTCTCTGAGATTTTTCAGGCTAAGTATATTTGTTCCCATGGATAGAAGCCATATGTCAGAACCCTTTATTGTCACCAAAGGGAAAAAAACCTCGCCTTTATTCTGCTAAGTCTTTTCCTTTTTGTTTTCTTTTTTCTTTTTTTTCTTTACTGTGTCTTGACATCCTGCCTCATTAAACCATACTTCATCTTCATGTTCTCTCTAATATGAATGTGTGTGTATAAGGGAAAATACATAGTTTAGAGATGGGAAAAGATAACATGTAAATCAAATTGTATGCCAAAACAGGGACAGTCATAATGAAAGCTGTAGAATCTCATGCCTGTATTATATCTTCCATGTAAATGGAACTGTGAAGTGGAAATCAATGTGCTCAGTCCTTGACCAAAAAGAGCTAAAATTCTGCAAAATTTTGTTAGTAAAACTGAATATTTTGGACCGGCTTTTAGAATGGCAAGCTGTTGCAAAGCAATGCAGAAGTGCTTGCTGTACAGCAGGGTTGTACACGAGTCCAGTGCCTACCCAGTGGCACTGCAGCCAGCTCCTTTTCCTCCTGCTTGTGTTCCCTGGGATGCAGGAGAATGAACCCACTCACTCCAAAGGGGTGTTTACTTTGGTTTTCTGAAACAATTTTAAAGCAGCTGCTGAAAGATGATTAAACAAAGTATTTCAGAAATTACTTCAGATGCTGTGAGGACCACACTGTGTGGTGCTGGAACCAGATGCCTGCTTGGGACCTGACTGCAGGTGTTGATGAAAGTCCCCAGCTGAGGATGGGTGGCCACCTGCAGAGCTTCATTCACAGCTCAGGTAGCCTCATCCAGTACCCTCATCCTCTCCCAGAGTGCTATCAAAGGGACATCACTCTTTAAAGAAACAAACAGCACTACAACTCTGAAAAAAAAGCACTGCTTTAAGAGGATGTTCTTGCCAAACCTCCCTTATTTCTTTTCCCTTGTCTCCTCCTGGTACGGTGCAGCCTCATCCTTCATGGGAAACCATGGCAGCTGCATTCAAGGCAATAGCTGCTGTATTTAGTTGTTCTCCACACCTTTATCCCTTGTTTACTGCCTCAGTGTCTGTGCCGAGGTTGCCTGCACAGCCAACAGCAGTGGTATCTAATGGTGTAACAGAGGGGGACAGGATTGACACATGGATAATTCATCTGTCTACTCAGAGGCTGGATTGTAGCTAAGATACAAATTTGGAGGATGTTAGAATTTTAAACTCCTTTACCCCCATTGTAGAGTCAAATACCTGCTTGCATCCCCATAGACGTGAGCATTTGTTATATTTTCTATGTCATAACAGGTATCCACTGTTGCCATGCTTCGTGCCTACCATGTTTTGGTTTTGGGAAATTCTATTCCCAGGCACTCTTTTGGGACACAAGGTCACACAATGTAAACTACCGTGTGTTTCCACATTCTGTTCCCAGAGGAGGGACTTAGTGTGGTGGTCTCTGGAACTGACCAATGGTTCCCAAAAGTCCCACCTCTAAGGTGGGCACATTTGAAAAAGCATAAAAGTAGTAGAGAAATAAACCATGCGCCCCTTGCTTGCAAGGGCCACGCAGCCTCTTCTGAATCACTCCCTGCCTTGTTCATTGTGTCCCACAGCGACATCCACTATTAATTTGAATAAATTGTCAGAGTGAAGTCCCAGCCTGCCTGTGGCTCCTGGCTTTGTTTAGGCCACAAGCAGTGAATTGTCCCCTTTGTATATAGGAAGATGAGCTGGAGAGGTATTTAGAACAGAGTGGAATTTCCAGCTTACCTCTGAACTATGGTCAAGGTATTGACACTTCTTTTGTGGAATGGGCTATCATCACCATGATATGCACAGAAACATGGGCTCCCCAGGTGAAACCCAAATATCTGGGACTTCTACCTTGTCACTTGGGCTTTGTATTTGTTTACATTTATCTAGGACTACCAAAACAATCAGTTCTGTAAAATAATTTGAAAAGAAAATAAAACTTAAAAAAATATTAAAATACTTAAAATCCTATGTAAAACAAATATTTGCACAGCAAAAGCTTATTAAATAAATAGATCCATCTATCTAAAACACTATTATTTGCTTTTACATTGTGCTACTCTTGCACTTTAGGGATTTGGGAAAAAAATACATATTGGCAGCAAATGGCATGGCCTTGCTTGTACTACAGAAAATAATGCCTCTATTTTCAGACACCAAATCAGAGACAATCCTCTGTTTTGCTTTTTAACATCAGTGCATAAGGAGTTTACTTCATATGGGAATTCTCAGACCTGGCTAAAATTCTGTTTCATTCTTACTCCATTTTCACAAAATGTAATTAACAGAAACAGAGTTTTTCAGCCTTACTTTTCTAAGACATTTCATATTGTCTCTCAAAGAAAACTCCACATTTTTCTCTTTTTAGAGGCAGGTTTGCTTTTTAAAATATTAAAATAATCAGTATAAATTTTAGCCTGAGAAATTGCTGTGGGTACCAGAACTACGGCTGTAGCCACAGGATGACCAGATATCTAGGGTCAAGAAAGAGGACAACTCCTTCTGCTACACCAGCACTCCAGGAAAACAATGTATGAGCAGAGTAAAAACCACTGCCATTTTAGGCAGTCCTCCCAGAATAGCCTGTTAAAGTCTAGTGTCGTAGAGTGGCTGAGAAGGAGGAACACAAACTGAATTGTTCTTGACGCACATGCAGATCATCACTGCCGAGTTAAGGCACAGCTCCCCTAAACCCCTTCTCACATGGGTAAGTCCCTCATCCCTTGGGTAATCCCATTAAGTTCCTCAAAGATCTAAATTCCCAGATAGCCAAAGTGCCCCAAATGTTTATACTTATGGTCATTTTTCAAGTTGGGAAATGGAGAGAATATGAGCATTTATAGAATATGGGTCATCAGGTAGAGAACCACGTCTGTATTGGAAATCTGGACTCCCTCAAAGTTAATGGTGGCTGTGTTTGACCTGAATTAAGCCCTGTTTGGCAAGTACTGTATCTGACTCAATGAGAGAAAGGTCAGAGATGAGGAAACACCTTGTGCACTGAGAACCTCATCAGTTTTTTTATTGCAGAGTTCATAGTTCTCTATTGTCTCAGATAGATGTAACTTTTGGCCAAGTCAGGAACTCCAGTTCTCACTTAGTACACTCATCTTTATTTAGAATACAGAAGAAGTTCTCATAAACTTTTCAACAAAATGCAACTAAATTTTAAATATGTAACAAACCAGCTGAGTTTTGGATTGTTTGGAAAGTAAAAACCTCAAATCTGGAAGTATTTTATATGAAACATGCAGATCTGTTTTAAAGCAAACATTGCAATAAATTCAACACTGTAGTTGGGCAGCTTAATAGACCTAACTTCCTCCTCTATTAAATGAACTGCTTACAGGGGACAATTAGCCTGAGACTGCAAACAAAACTAAAAGAAGGCCAAAACTGCTTTCTCCTTTCCTTGCTTTTTCAAAGCATTGCTTGTGAGTTTTACAGAAATCCATAGGAACGTACAAAATTCTTCCAATGCTCCCCACCGCCTTTTTGTCTTCACTTCTGCAAATTGATTTGCTGCTTTATTATTTGCCTCTTCATATCACAAGGACGTTAATTAAGGCTTTAGGCTTCCCTGTTTGCCAGGTTTAGCAAACAAGTGTAGAGACTAGAAGCTCATTAGCTCAAAGTGGCATATTTTACTACTTGGAGCCAAGTTTCAGGCTGATTCATTTGAAAACACTAGCATAAAAAGTGCAGTTTTGCATTGGAAATCTGAACACTTGGTGTTTTTTCTATACTACACTGATAATTCAGTGTCCTGTTCTTTCTCAGATTCAGTTTTAACTCATAATTTTAAAATTATCAGACAAGCACCATATGACTTCAAGGCAACAAACATAATTTATTTGTGGTTTGATCCCAGAAACCTCACTCAGTTAAAACTCCTACTGTTCCCTGGGAGATTTTGCCAAACAAGAATTCAGAATTCAGTGTGAGAATCTTCTCAAGGCACAGGGCTGAGCAGTGTTCGTAGGGTAAGTGGTGGTCACCAACAGAGCTTGCTGAGAACGAACTCATTAAAGGGTGTCTCATCATCATCCACATGCTTGAGTTTCAAAATGAAAGGAAGATCCAAGGTGGCAATTATGATCAGAAAAGTGAGCAAAAACCACCTGCACCAGGATATTAGACTGACACAGGAGCCCTGGCTTTCAGCAATGGAGACCATGGGCTCCTGCTGCTCACCAGGCAGAGACGACACTTCAGTGTGACTTTGTGCAAGCCAAAACTCCAGCTATTGACAAGCTTTTTTCCTAGACAAATTAATTATACAACTTGCATCCTAATGTACAAAAAGTCTACAGTATTGCTATGCACTGGAGGCAGCATGTCTTCAGTTCATGGTTTAGTTACCTCTTGTATAAGCAAACCAGCAAAGAAAAAGTTGCTACTTGTTTTGCAGTGACCTTTTTGGTGCCTTCAAGGCAGCATTTGTCCAGAATTTTACTCTTGGCATAACAGTGCGATTTCAGACACCCAACCGCTCTCCATATCAGAGGGGTTGGGTGTCTGAAATTGTTTTAATTGCAGAAGTATACTGACAGTAAAAATGAGAACTGTGAGATAATTCCATCTTAATAAAAAGTCACACTTTTCAGTAAGAGCATAAATATTTTGACTGTAGTTGGCATAATTTCTTTTGGAAAAAATGGAAACAGTACCAGTGTGCAGTGTGAAGAACAGCAGTGACCTGCCACAAGTGGTTCTTTGCTGCAATAAATTAACTCCCCTCTCGTTTTTTCACTACAATATTATCTGTGTCATTCTAAAATTCCAACAGTTAATTCTGCTTGATAAAAACCTCTAAGAAATCCTGACAAAACTGTGGTAACGTAGTCGAGTCACTTATCGAGTGACATGACAGTTTAGCTGGGATATTTCTGAATTAATATTTAGTGCTTTGGTCAGGAGATGTGCAATAAATGTCCAAAAGAAGCAGTTCCAGCAGGCTATTGATTGCAAGATTGTGTGGGGGGTGTGTCAGCAAGGCAGCAGACCCAAAAGGCCTTTCTGAATAATTGTTCAACATTGATAGATCACCAATGCTGGGAATATAAGGCACCAACTCATCTCTGAAATAACACAGGACAACAGCCTCAAGCTTAAAAGTATTTTACGATTCCCTAATGAATTTCTTCTGTTCAGCATGCTGTCCTCTAAACCTGCCTTGTTGCCCTTTGTCAGGGTAAAAAATGATGTAAAGTGTGCCATAGAAACATGCCAGAGAAAATAATCTGAAAATGACCATCTGCCTTTTCTTGTGCACATGTCCAGTAGCACTCAGGGAGATCCTCAAGACATGCAAGCACAGAGCAGCAGTCTCATCTGCTCTGGTGTGGGGCAGCCCTAGGCAGTTTATCTTTCCACTCCCCAGTTTGCTTGTGGAAAAGCCAGAAGGAGATTGTTGTCTCATCATGCACAGAGACATGGACAGAGGATGCTTTTGGGAGAGCTGCCCAAGTGCAAGTAGATGACAGGCAAGAAAATTTTGTTCTTTGAGTACACTTTCAGCCACACAGAACTGACCATGCTGCTCACTAAGCATGGGCGCTCAGATCTAGAGACAGCAGCAGAATATTATTCAACTTGAAAAACTCAGTGCAGGACTTTCCTAGGTCTTAATACCTGCCCCTGGTTTTGAAACAACTCATCCTCTCTTTCTTCCTTTTCTATACTTAATTAGTTTTTCTTGCCCCACCTACACTAATTCTGCTTAAATATTTGTTTCATCAAGTATTTATTTTATTGATTTATATTGAACAATATATCAGAGATTTGGAAGGAGTACTACACAAAATTAAACTCAGTAAAATATTTTTAAGAGTGATTAAAGACCTTCTCTTTCTGCTGAACTTTAGCAATAAAATGAGTTTAATTCACTGCCTTTGCATTCAGAGTCTTCAAAGCAATTTGTGAATAAGTAGATTCCTGTCTCTTTACAATGCAGGAAATTGAATTTAGTGGAAATTACTCTGGGAAAGATGAATTGTACCCCTTGAAGTTAACTTGGAAGTGTTGTCATCAAAAAGTTGTACTAGCATAATTTTCAGCTGGGCCTAAGCTCCTTCACTAGCTGGAGACAGTGTCAAAAGCAGGCTTAAAGATCATCATGGCATTTAATCTATTTCCTGGCATTTAGTATAGAAGCAAGTTTGTAGTACCTGGACAGTCAATCTCTGAAAATCCTAAGGCAATCATTGAATACTCAAAAAAGTCACAATTATACTGTCTGAATTCTTTAGTCAGGAGGCAAAACCCAGTTGAAGCTGAGGAATCTGAAACTATTTGAGGTACCTTTGAGGAAAGGTAAGTGTTCATGCCTGGGCACAAGTTTGGGAGCTAACTCACAAGCTGCAGTTTCAAACCAGTAAAATAATAATTGGGAGGCAGGAATTACTGCAGTCAGCAGCAGGAATTGCCACGCTCACAGAGAGAAATAAAAAGAGCATCTTCTCCTAAAAAGACTGTAGGATATTCAGGTCAGTAATGATCCACTTAATCTTACAGAATGTGTAAGCAAAAAAGGAGGAAATGTGTTTCTTCATTGAGCTGACAAAATATGTACCTACAGTTGTGTGGTCACCACAACTGATAGACACCAGCTAATGAACAACCATCCAGTATGTAAGGACAAGATAACCCTAACTTCTGAAGGTCCTTGATTAATCTCAGCTTGTGTCCTGTGACAGAGCACAGAAGAACCCTCAGCAGTAAGATCATCTGATATAATCTTTTAGAAAGTACTAGTGGATGCAGATGCAAAATCTGAGCCCCTTATTGAGGGACTTGGTTTTTGTAGGGTGATCAGTGCTTCCTGAAATCAAAGTACCTTTCAAGTGCCCCAAGCTGAACACCAAACACCATAATAAGTCAGTTCTAAACTATAACACAAACATGTAAAACAGACTACATGGCTACATATATGTGGGCATGTGCTTGTGGTCCCATCCTTGGAGTGAATTTGTAATGTGTTCATATGTGGGAGTTAAAATAAAACAATGATTACTTAAATCAAGTGTGAACTATACAAATGCTGTCAACTAATTCTGAACAGCTACAGTATTGGCTAAAATAATTGTTTGAGGATTAGAAGGATTAGTTGTTGAGATACAGTATAAGTAGATCACAGCAACAGTGCAATTGCTCAGAGGGCCTTGCTTCGACACACATGCTGTGGCTGTGAAACATACACAGAGCATAGGGGATGGAATATACATGCAGAGGCAATGGCAATCGGTGGCTGGATACTGGATTTCTCTTCTAACAGAACACCAGTATTCCAAGTAATGGATATTCACCTCTTCATGTTTATTTCATTCTTTCTCAGTCTGGTATGGCAGCCCTAGAAGACAGCATGTCAGTGAACCTGTGCCAGAGACATACTCAGTCATACCCACTCCACTTAATCCTCATTATCTGCAAGGCTTTGGGCTGGACAGTGAGGGGGAGGCAGCCATGTCCAGCTGCAAAGAGCAACACTCAGCTTGCGTCACATAAACACCGAGCGGGGATTGCCTCCGAGGTGAACTAAGACCTCTCCATTCACACACATGTGCTTTTTTGAAACAAAGCTAAATCCTTGGAGACAAAGTGTCTGTGTACAGAAAGTGTCTCTTTCTTGTTTGATCTTACAAGATGTTACTGCTGACAAATGCAAACAACCCACACCCCATGTTTAGTGTATTTTTTGTTTGCTTTAGCCTCTCTGAAATGCCTGGAGCCTGGTTGTGTTTGGCATAGACCTGTGGTGCAGCATTGCACGGGTGAAGGGCTGGAGTACAAGAAGTCCCCCAGGAGTAAATTTCCTCCATGAAGAGCATATACAAGAAAATAGAGAGGATTGCAGCTACTCACATGCAAACTTACTGAGCTCTAAAGGGGCATCTATTCCCAATGAAATAACAATGTTTGTGCTGTCAGTAGGCAGAAAGTAACTCCATTCCTTTTTAGTACTTTGTTATAATTATAGAGAGGCTTTTTGGTTCAGGATTTGCTTTTAAAAGCCATTTGGTCCCCACTGTTTGCGCCTGTCCAGTTAGATTATCTTTTATTGCGTAAGAGTACATAAAAATTTGAAAAACAAATGGAAATTCAGCTATTAGCACAGTTAGAAAAAAGAAAGCAACACAAACCCTGGACGTGTTAAGCATCTCTTTCATCAGTCCACCCTTTTGTGTTGGACTATGACCAATGAAATAACGTAGAACATCAATCTTTTTCAAAAAACAATGTAATTCTTGCAATGTCTAGATTGCTTCTGGGATTTGAGACTGTTTACTACACTTTCTGAATTGTTCAGACAATGTTTATGTAAATGAAAATATTTATCTAGGTTACTGCTGTTAAGTACCCGCTGAGAAACATTTTGCATTTATAGATGACCTTAAGCAACAATAGCAGAAGAAATTACTAGCAGGCCACATTTGGGATAGGCATGAAACCCTACATAAATCTAAAAAACAATGGTCCAGATTCTGCTGTGAGGGACCACCTGGTCCTCTTAGTCACACAGCTTTAATTCCCATTAGAAACATAAAATTTGTTTCTGGATTTGTTTCTGATGTTCAACCACAGAAATTGAACTACAGCCTCTTTTCTGACGAGCAACAATGCTATTTCATGTCATCAGTGGCAAGTTTTATAGAAAGTTACTGCCTATCCTTTTAAGCAGAGTTAGGAATTTTTTTAACATTCCAGTATATCAGAATTATGAAACAACAGCACAAAAATAAATTAATATCAACTTACCTGCTGTGGACTACTGTGATATTGTAGGACTGGATGTCATATGAAATAAAGTAATGAGTACATTTATACCAAGGGATGGAGTTTCATTAGCCATATAAAAGGATTTGCCTGGATGAAAAGAATAAAGACAGTTAATCTAGGCATTTTAAGTGGCCTAGTAAAACTTTTTTACAACAGTGAGCAGACAGTAATGATGAGAATTAAAGCAGTTCTCATTAAATTTAATTTGTTTCACTTCCAACTGAGCTTTCAGCTGATGATAAATATGAACTTGTTTCCCTTTTGCAAAGCTTAAAGAGAAAGACAGTGTTTGAGATCAAGTTATAGGCAGACAGTGCTTTTAGGTGCACTTCTTAAATGCATGATTTCTGGCTGAAACAATGAAAAGACAAGCAGAGAAATCATGTATACAGATTTGTTTATCTGATGTACATACAATGGCCATGAGTCTTCTGGAGAAATGGTGATGTTGTTTTGACTGTTCTTCAGTCCAGAATAAATTGTAGTTTCAGGATGGTGATCAGAGAGCTCAAAGCAGCTCATGCACAACCAAGAGAAGAGAAGGCATGGAAGAGCACCTACATGCTCATCTCCATCATTCCAGCACAGAATTGCTCTCCTAGACCACGGTGCAGGATACCTTTCTCCTTTCCTGATGTACTAGATGGAGATTCAAATATGCATGGGTGTGTGTGCCTGTAGGAGTGGCCCACATAGACTTTGACCCCACCATTTCATGGTTCTCTGTCACCACTGCCAGCACAACTGCTTGTGCAGCACCCACATGGCCAGGTGGGCAAATCAATAAGGATAAATTTGCCAAAAAAAAAAAAAAAGAGAGCATATTATTTCTCAGACCAGTCTGTTCCTCAGTCCACAGTAGAAAAATCTGAACACATGCTGCTGGCACTGTGGGCCAGTGGAAGAGAGAAGTGGCAGAAGGTGATGGCAGCTGTGTAAATGACAGTGCCCAGCATCAGGAGCCTTTTCAGCCCATTGTCATTCTGTTTACGTCTCAGTGCTTCTGTTTATAATCTCTTATGCCACCACACACTTCCAAGCTTGGCAGGACATCAGGATGTCTTTATTGGTCATATGCATTTGCAGAAAGTCATAACACTCACACCTGTAGTTATCCTGTGGCTCTTCTCTCAGAGAATCAGAGAATCATTAACACTGGAAAAAGCTTCCAGGATCGTCGAGTCCAACCTTTGCTTGAACACCACCACATCAACTAAACTATAGCATTAAATGCCTCATGCAGTCATTTCTTGAACATTTCCAGGAATGGTGACACCACTGCTCTGGGCAGACTGTTCCAATGTTTAACCACCCTTTCAGTGAAGAAATTTTTCCTCATGTCCAACCCAAACCTCCCATGACACAGCTTGAGGCCATTTCCTCTTTTCCTGTCATTGGTTGCCTGGGCGAAAAGGTTGACCCCCACCTGGCTACTGCCCCCTTTCAGGGAATTGTAGAGAGTAATAAAGTCTATCCTGAGTCTCCTTTTCTCCAGGTAAAACACTCTCATCTCCCTCAGCTGCTCCTCACAGGACTTACACTCTAGACCTTTCACCAGCTCAGTTTTCCTTCTCTGGACATTCTCCAGCACCTCAATGAAAGGGGGTCTAAAACTGAATACAGGATTTGAGGTGTGGCCTCACCAGTGCCAAGTGCAGAGGGAAAATCACTGGCCCTGTTGGTGATGCTATTTCTGACACAGGCCAGGATGCCATTGGCTTTCTTGGTCATCTAGAGTACCTATGAATACATTCCCTTTGGCTGAAAATTTTCCTGCCAAGGTGAGTAATACCAAAAGCATCTCCAACAGCTCTCATGCAACGTGAGAAAGAAACAGCCAACCTCCATCTATGGAGCACTGAGCTGTCCAGGTACTGCTTCATCCCTTGCCTGGCAGCCCTTCCTGCCCTGTCTTGTGCAGGCAGGTGACACTGGCTGCAGTCTTGGTAGTCTTTGGGTCTACTCATGGTGCCTTTACTGCCTAGAATAAGCTTTAATGTGTGATGGCAGACCTGTTGTATGTGTGTGTGCATATAATATATGTGTATATATGTATATATCCATGTAAATGAATATGAGCATGTGAATCTACAGATATGTGGATGTGCATGTGGACGTAAATGTATAATCCATATATACATATGGATGTATATATATGGTTGTGTGAGTGTGCATTTATACAAACATATGTATTCACATAGATGTCAAACTACCAAAGCACTTGAATTCAGAGTGGTGCCAGAAATTCTTATGAGATTTGTTACAACATGGTTTTTACAGTCCTATTTATACCTACAGACCACTCCACTGGTATCATAAACTGTTTTCTTCCCCTAAAAAAAAAAATGTATGTACAATAAGAATTGTATCTTAGGTGATATAACATGACCAGAAAACTTGATGCCTAGAAGAAAATGGAATTTTAAAGCCATTTAACATTCATGTTTAGGATTAAAACTCTTTAAATGACCTTGCTTTCTGAGACTCTCATTTTCTCAGAAAATATCGCACTCTGAAGAAGGCATTTTACAGAAAATTCTCTAGTTAAGAGATACATTTTTCAGTTATTAAACAATCCTGACAACATATTCCTCACCACGAGGGTGGTCAAAGAATGTGGCAGGCTGCCCAGATAAGCTGTGTTGTCTCCATCCCTGAGGGTTTTCAAAACTGGACTCAGCATGGCCCTGAACAATTTCCTGCCCAGAGCAGGAGGCTGGACTACCCACCTTGCATTTTTTCTACAAGTCTGTGATTTTCAGCTAGTTACCACACGGAGGAAGCATACAGTTTGTGCTGGCCATATGGCAGGCTTTTGGCCTTTAAAAAATGAAGAGCTGTTTCTGCAGCCCTCAGTAGTGACTAGCATATTGTTAACTTGCAAAGGATCCTGACAGATTCCTATCCACACTTGTCATGGAACCCCATATTGAGCCATGTCTAATTTATTATTTCCTGGCTAGCAGCGTGCTGAAGGATGAGGACCTGACTGAAGTGGTCCAGACTTCTGTAGCTCTCAGAAGCTCACTGCAGCACATGAAATGGGAGTTGGCAGCAAGCCCCTCAGAAGCAAATTCAGCTACTTCAGTATCCTGCTCAGAAACGGAGACACTAACACATACACCACTTGGTCGCTGTTGTGGTCTCACAGGATGGCACTTGCAAGGCCTTATTCCCCCCATCCAGCCTGACATAACACCTTTTCAACAGTGCAGTCAGTGAAACTCATTCCTCAAGATACTCCAGGCTGAGCTGAAGGGCTGCAAGGGCCAGCTCTCTGTGAAGGGACCCCAAAGATCTGGCACCTCAGTGGGTCCATTGGGAGGACTTTCAAAGACCAGCCTGCTGCTGAAGTGCTGAATGACTGTGTGTGGTACATGCTTCGGCTACACTTCACCTTTTTCTTGATACTCTCGTGGTTTTTTATATCTCACAGTCTTTTCACTTCTGTATTTTCCATCTTTCATTCTCCATTTGTGAAAACAAACAAGGAATAGTATTAATAGTAATTCATTTAGCAAAACTGTAGCCTTGGCAAAAAGGAGAACTGGCAGCAAAATAAACATGGAAAAGAATAAAAAGGCAGTGCTGCTTTTTTTCCTGAACTGCCAAAGTTGTCTTTGATCTTACTGGAGCTAATTTTTATTCAGAAGACAACAAGAAGACTCAAATGCAGAGCAATATGGCCAAGTTTACCTAGAAACTCTGTATCTCACAAGAGGGCAACCATATAATTCAAAGCAGGAAAAATGTGACATTCTTCAGACATTGTGGTATTGAGGGGAGACAAACTCGTAAGAGAAGTAATGTGAAGGAATGAGCAGCCCAACACCAGCCTCTAACCACTATTTGTTCTGCAATTCTTCAACAAGAAATGAAATAGTTTGGTAACAGCCAAGAAAATCCTGGCTTGTACATCACCATATAAGCAGGAAACTCCAGTAATAAAAATATAATCCTGCAATAAAAGAACAAGCAGATAAAATAAGAACAGCATATTTTCAGTTCTGAGGAAGGAAGGAGAATTCTGTAGAACTGAACAAGATTGCTGTCGATTGTTTCTGAATTATGTGTAGATGTCTGTCAAAACATACATTTCCTTAAGGTTTTCTTTCTTTTTTCCTCATTCACAAGTTACAACAAGACAATTTTTTTTTTACAGAAAATCTCTCTTCTATGCCTATATGCTTTCATGGACAAATAAATCATATTTTTGAGTGATTTGAAAAATTATTTTTGTTTATGAGTAGCAGAATAGTATATTAAAAATATCAAAAACTGAAGATAGCTATGATTGCCCTATGAAGTTAGAATTTGGAGTTTTCTGTGTCAAATAGTCCACTTTTCTAGATGTTCACCAGTTCAGAGGTGCCACAGTGAAATACTTTTGTTATTGAAATTAAAAGTTTCTTTAACGATCTTGTGAACACTAGAGATCCTTTCCTTCCTGCAGAACTAGAAATTTCAGTGGCTGTGAGTACACAATGTACATCTGCACAGAAATAACCTTTTTTCACTAATTGCATTAAATTCACACGGCCCATGCTCAGTGGAGCATCCCCAGACTGGTGGGTAGGTTGCTGAGATTCAATTCCCTTCTTGCTCTGTCTGTAAGGCTGTAGTGTGGGGAAGAGGCAGCCTGGAAAGCCCTGACACAAGGGGTCTCCCAAAAGAGCCCCAAAATGCTTTTATTCCCAGTGAAATGTGCCTGTGATGCTGGAGCTGGAGCCCTGTTCTTACTGTAAATGCCCTGTGATTTTCAGTGACCACAAGTGATGAAGATCTTAGTTTTAAATTTCATCTATAAGTTGGGACAGGTTCACCAAGATCAAAAAAGAAGAGGAGGGAGAGGGCCATGCATGTCTGGGAAAACTAGTCCTTAAAGAAAAGAGCTGAAATACCCCAGGGACTGTCTGGCTTTGTGTTTTGAATGTTGTTCACTTAAATTGGTCTCCTGGTGTAGCTGTATCTGCTATAATTGCAGCAGATTGCAGTTGCTGAAGCATCTCCTGTATGTGCACCCTTTCATTATGGCATATAAGCAGAACATTTCCAGTAATTTAGAGGCAGCTAAAGTCTCCTGTTCCTTGGAGCTGCTTTCCCTGTAGCAGTTCACGCAGCGTAAGTGGAGGAATACAAACTGGAGAGAAGTGCAGTAGTTACTATGTTAAAAGTTGATGTCACTAGTTAGAAGCTCCTAGTTGGCATTTTAAAAATGCTAAAATTCAAAAAAGTAATACACAGAACTGAATTGAACTGAAGTTCAATTAGAAAAAAAAACAAAACAAAACAAAACAAAACAAAACAAAACAAAACAAACCACAAACACCACTGTTTTTCTATCTATCATTGAATTCTAATGTCAATTCAACACTTTGTGTCTAGCCACTGAAGACTTGTGATACATGGTTTTTCTTAACATCCTTTGAAGCAATAACGTGGTTTTTTAAGATTCTTTGTCATGATATTCTTTCATAAGAATATGAAAGAGGGTATGATTTATGACAAAAAGGTCTAGAGTGAGCAGCTTGAATCAACCAGATCATAGTGATCTCTTTATCATTAATTTTTCCGATTTTCAATGTTTTTAAGATTCACCCTCTACTGAAAGTGTCTGTCATTAAAATGAGGTAAATTGCCAGCTTTCATGGTTTTGAAAGAACAGTTGAGAGTCTGAAGTTACTTCAGAAGCCTTTAAGCAATTAAAAAAGAAAAAAAATATTTTGATTCTCATGAAATCCTAAAGCAACCTCACAATTTCTCAGGATATGCTTAAAGAGTTTTGTTCTCACAGAGCTCACAGTAGTGTACTCTTTCTCTAACTATGTTGTGGCTTCTTTTCTCCTTATTCAAATGAAATATTTCATGCTTCAATAAAGAGCCAGCCTTTTGAGTTATGCAATTATAAGAAAAAATATTGGATACCTCTTCGCTCTCCCCAACACTGCAGACAAAATCTTGAAAATATAAAGCCTAAAAATTAAGGTAAGAGCACAAAAGCATCCCAAACCAACACCAAATAATTTGCTGCCTTTTTGTTTTTAAATAATTTCTCAATACTTGTAACTTAGTCTTGTGAAAAGCCAGCTTATGGTTTTTCGGCATGAGGTGAGTACTACTGCAAGTTAGCACCCAAAAGAGGAATTACATTGTATTTTTTCTTTTGCCATGCTTGAAAATGGAAAGCACTGTTTTCCAACAGTGCCACATATTGTTTATAATTTTATGTCCCTTTATTTTTTTGTGTTACTGTAGAGTCAGAGAGCCTGCAGTAATCAGAAGTCCATTAGTTACTACATACAGCACAAGCAAACCTCTTCCCTAGAGAGCCTAGTTAAAATAGAATGTCAAGGTCAACTTGTTAAAATAGGGGGATTTTTATTTCACCTATTTTTGATAGTGTAGCGAAACCAATTTTGTTTTATTCAAAAATGGCCTGGGAGGCTCAGAGGGAGCATGACTTCTAGCAGGTAAAGGGAGGCAGCACTCGTCCCTCGCTGGAAGAGATTCTCAAGAGCGGCTGAGCTCTTATTCCAGGTGGAGCTGCCAACAAGCAGGGAAAAGCAGAGAGCTCTGCTGACTGCTGGGGCACAGCAAAGCACAGCAGCATGTACAGGTGCTTTATGTACTCCCTGGCTATGCTTTGTACATCCTCCAGAGACTAGATACACATACATACAGCATAACCAAGAACAGAGAGAAAATCCGAGGGCATCTACCTGCTATTGAGGCAGTGCCTTGCCCTTCCTGCAGCCAGTGGGGCTTTTCTGTTAGTTTGGATAGGGGCATTCATGACAGAACAAACACAGCATACAGCCTTTGTGTCCCAAGCAGAACAGTTGTGGCCTCTCTCTTCCTCTATCTAAAACTAAATATAACTCAGGAAGTTTAGATAACAGGAAATTAAAAAATACCCCCACTGAAATACTAACCAGAATAAGAACCAGCAGTGTAATAAGGTTATTGATTTCCAGTCTGATCCTAGTCTGGTTTTGCAAGACCTTGCAGCTGCCAGCCATTTACAGACTTCTCAAAACAGCTCCAAGCCATGCTCAGCTGAGGAGCTAAAAACTAGAGAGCTGTTAACACAGGAGCTACTGGTAGGGACTGTCATCTGCCCAGCAAGGAAGATATTTATTTATAGAAAAGCCTTTGAACCAGACCACTACATTTTAACGTAGTAATAACCAGTTACACTGGACTCAAAGAGCAGTAGGGTGTAACACAGCCATGCATTATGTACCCCATTGTAAATGGTCTCAGAGGGAAAGCCTGTAATTTAGGGACGTTTGAATGGCAAAACCTGGGTCATTGTAACAGATACTTTTTCTTAGTTATTTTTATGGAAAGGGTGAAAAAGAAATACTGGCCTGAAGAAGTCAGGGAATGTGTGTTTTCATTCAACTTTAGTTAGCTATGAAACCTCCCAGAGCTCAATCCCCTCTTGCCCAAATATTTGTTTTAAGATTAATTGTTCACACAGGAACTAAACAGCAACTTGCTGAATGCGAATCTTTTACAGAAGATTTCTTTTCCTCCTCAGGACATTTTTCTCATGTGTTGCTGGCTCTTTTACGTGTTCTGTCACCTTTGGGGAGTAGGATTCATGCAGAACTAAAGAAATGGCTTTTCTGTTTGTTTGTATGTTTTTAAAGTTTATCCACATATGAAATGGTTTTAGGATTAATTTTACAGGAGAACCTCAGGGCTCTGTTCAGAGGTCCTTGTTATGTTAGAGCATTTCACTGCAAGCACTCAGTAGGCAGCCAGCATACCCCAGAGCACAAGGAGAGAAAAAGCCAGCAAGTGCTGTCCCCACGGTGCAGCACCACCTCAGGCAGGTGCCCTGGTCAGGTTGAAAACCACAGGTAAGAAAAGAAAAAAAATGTGAGGAGGGAAACAGAAGCTCAGGATGAGAAATGCTGGCTGCCTGGACGAAATGGTGTAGACCAACTTCTGTAGAGCCAGATTTTGACCAGAGCATGTCACCTAACTCAGGTGGAGAGCATGGAAAAAAGCTTGTCCTTGCTCCTTGTAAAGGCCATGGTTTTTTTAGACAGCTCTTTCAAAAACCAGCTGCACCTTAAATCCAAGCTCCTTGGATTTAACCGTGTAGTCAGTTTGGAGCAAGGTATTCTTTACGTTTTCTGGCCAGATGTACACGTTCCCTGCCTCATTCTAGTCCTTGTACTTGCACCTTAAGGTTTTTAGGCAGTTCATTTTTCACTCGCTTTCTTCTCTATGCAGAGGATATGTATCACAGGTGATTTTCCTTGTTTTGTCTGAGGCTGTAAATACATATTCCTCAATAAGTACTGTCATCGACATGTGAAGGTTACTGTCCAAAGACCCTGCTGTGGATAGGCTTTGGTGTATGGCTCTAGAAACATTGGGACAAATGTTCCTTCACAAATATTAGAGTTTAAAAGTGAGAGAAGCAACCAAACAAATCTAAGTATTAGAAACTAAGATATGCAAAATGAAGAGTTCAGTAATGCCATAGAATTCTTCCACGTTGTTATTGCAAATTAGGAAATTAAGTGCAAGCACATATAGCACAACTCTGCTGCTTTGTCATTAGAAATGAATTATCTTCGAAGAAATTTAAGATCTCATCATCTCCACCTGCCTCCTATTTAATGATACACTAACCAGAAGTGGACCGAATTTTATCTGAGTCATTAGTTTCAGCTCTCTCATCTTAACTTCTTGATGGTACTGAATAATCACAACTATGAACTGGAACTCTTGTGTTAGAAGAATACAGATTTTTTTTTTTTTTTGTCTTTTTTCATGGATTATGTTTATAGACTGAAAAAGTTAGAAAAATAAAAGGAAATATTGACTTAACCATCACTTTTATTTACCCTTGTATTTTGTACAAGAATTCTTCAAAGCCCTTGTTCTCTTGCTTCCAACAAACACTTGATTTCCAGTCAGACATTCAAAATCAACATTAAAATATTAGGTTTTATCACTTGACCCTCAAAATGCTGAAAAAAAAATCACACATTTAAAATACTACAGAACAAGCTGTTGCCATGTTTTGTAGTTCAAATCAACACCTGTAGCATCAAAACAAGTGAATACTTGAAAATTGCAATCTCCCTTTTTTGTTTTCTTTCCTTTTTCTTTTGGGAGACATGCAAAAAGATAGAACTACTCTGAATATCAGCAGAACCATAAGCTGAGGAACCCAGTAGTTATCTACCCATGGCACTAGCTGAAAGGGAACATGTCTTTTGTAATGGGGTGTTTTAAAGTAGGACGAATACAAGCCATATGTTATGATGAATCTGACTCTCATTAACTATAAATCACAGCTTCATTACTCTGCAAAGCAACCCACCTGAAAGTGAATAGTAGCATGAAATGAGAACTGGGCTCTTGGTTATTGAAACTGAAGCCAAAACCAACCAACCAAACAGAATCCAGACAGCATTCAATACATAAGGCATTGTTTCAGATAATACCCAGAAAGCAATAATTAGCTGTTCTTCCTAGAATGCCTTGAACCCCTGCTGTGTAGCCTATTGGTATTAACATTTTCTTTTGTGGTAAAAAGACTATTTGGATCTAGTAATTGGGCTAAAGGAACAAACCACTGACTCAATTTAACATTCACTAACACCGATTAAATTAAAAACATGACAGAGTACTGCTACAGCAGTGCAGCTTTTGGTTGAAAAAGGACAGGCAAACTCTAAGTGGCAATCAACATCTCTGTGGGTCCTAATGTCAGAGCATGGGTTCTGATGTGAAACACATCTTCATGACTGAAGTCCAGAGTCTGAGGTCTGTCACATTGTATGGTTTGATTTGGTTTGATGAGCATGCTTGAATATCTAAATTAGTAATATTACTGTCATGCAGTAATGTCTGGAGCCTTTCTAACATTCCTGTGGAAAGCACAGTCAGGTTTGTGCTCAGCATGAGTTAAAGACCTTTGCAAATGGAGACTGGCATAGTTTCACATGCAGATCCCTGCTAATGTCTCCCCTATCTCAGCAGCCCAATTTAATACAGCAAATACACTACTCATACTCTTCTAATACAAACAATTCAATTTTCACTAACAGTCACTCAGCAACAACTGTTTTCTGCCTAATCTGATGTTAATATTGATATTATATAAATACACTAAGTGATCAGAAAGAAATTGCTAACAGCCAGTGCCCTGCAGATGACAAAAACAGTCATTAACAAGAAAACTTCAAAATATGTTTCTTTTCTCCCACAGCCTTCTGAGATAAAAAAGCAGAGAGAAATTGTGCATGCAAAGTGGCTTGAATTTGGCATAGCTAGGGATTGATATCTGCTGTGTGAAATGTGGGCTTTATTTAAAGTAGGTAATTAGTGCAGCAGTTGAAAGTGTTTAAATCTAATTGCTACTAAGCTATGTTTTCAGAAAGTAGTATTTTTTGGGTATCATTCTGGTCATAGAGCAATAACACGGAGAAAAATATTATTTAGAGTATTTGTTTTAAACTCCAGAGGTGCAACAAATATTTCTAAATCAGACACAGTTCCTGGCCAAGATGATGAATGGAATTGATCCAAATACAAAAACAAGTGCAGCTAAAACCATGCAGCTGTTTTCTGGATTTGTGAGTGAACATGTCAGCCTTTGCCTTTTATATGCTCCTAAAATTCAAGGCTCTTTCCATACTTCCTTTTCTTTCCTAGCCTCCCTTTTTGTAGACAAAGCATGCAGGGAGCATAAATTGTCAATAGAAACAGTAGCTACAGCCCTGCTACAGGGGAAATATTGGCTCATGCACAGGAGGACACTTGAAATGGCATGATAAGCAAGGTTAATCAGCTTCTAACCAGCTGCACTCATCTTCCCCACTGCACAAAAATCCTGGAAAACCAAGTGCTTCTGAAAATGAGACCATTCAGGGCAGGGAGACTTGTGCCTGTGACTGCATCAGGAATCGAAACCAGCAACGTCTTGTTTCTCTTTGTTATCTACGCAGGCAGACCTGCATGACTAGGTTGGATTTAGACAGTTAATTTTTAACTTCTGAAGTTAGGGGTGATGAAGCCAGTCTGAAGTCAGCACAGGGGAAAAAAATGCAAACTGCATCATCCAGTTTTGGGCTGGATTAAGGTAAGGGTGTAGCTGCAATAGCACTAGGAGCAGCCAACCGAACCGCTGGTTTCAGCATGTGACTTCTGCATCATAAGTCCTTCCTTTGCATCAATACATAGTGTTACATAAGTTTGGCCCTGCTCAGGAGAGAAAAATACAGACTTCTACAGGTCTCAGGCTGTACTGAGCTGTACAGTGCTCTAAGCTGCACACTTCTAACCCTCTGAATCATACTTCCACTGCTGCTTATGCTTCAAAGTCTTTCTTTACTAGCACTCCCTGTTCCACTAATACAGAGAGGCATAAAGTACTGCATGATGCAGGGCAAAATGTTCTTTAAATGATGGCAATTAACTCTGAAGAAAAATTAAAAGGCCTAAATGCTAGAGGCTGGGGGAGGCTGTTTTTGTTGTGGGTTGGTTTTAAAACTCTCTTAAAAATCATATTCAAGTAACACTGGAAAATTTTAAACTGATCTCTCCTGTAAGGTAAGAAAATTACAGACAATTCATTGAGGGGAGACTATAAAGGCATTGTCAATTCTCCAGTGAGCCTTGTTATTCTGTAATAAGTTGACTAGTCATCTGGCAACCCCTGGATTTGATCTAATAATCCACAGAACACAACTGGCAGAAGCGCCAAAACACATCTCCTTGCATGGCAGTCTCTCAAGTCTGAAACTTGGTTCCAAAAATAACAAGAAAAGAAAATAAAATTAGATGTACTTAGTACCAACACCAAGATGAAACAGGGGCGGGGGGGGGAAGAGGAAAGATGTCTGAGGATTCATTGCACATGATTTTTGTGCATCTTGTCACTCGTGCTGAGCTTAGTCAGTGTTCAGCCTTTGTGGATCCTCATGGGAAGGTGGATGCCATGAAGAAGCAGCTGCCTGAGTGTTTATTATGAGGACAGCTCTCAGATGAGGCAATTCTGACAAGAAAATTCAAGCTAAACCCTCAGAGTGGGTGCCAGGAAAGAATAGTGCAGTGCAGTAGCTATATATGGAGAGTCAGGCATGGGAACAGGGCATTCCACTTTGCTGCATATGCTTCACTGCTTCCCTGACAGCTAAA
Source organism: Phylloscopus collybita (assembly GCA_027886175.1). Classification (NCBI taxonomy): domain Eukaryota; kingdom Metazoa; phylum Chordata; class Aves; order Passeriformes; family Phylloscopidae; genus Phylloscopus; species Phylloscopus collybita. The sequence goes on along the minus strand of JAJNNQ010000026.1, from coordinate 23,942,502 downwards.
AATAGGATGTCACGCATGGGCATCAGTAGAAGCAAGGTTTATTAAGAGAGAGGAAAAATAATCTTTTCTTCCTAGTTATCTTTCTTGACTTGACTGCATTAAAAGCTAGCTCAAATCTCTGTTCAAAGACCATTTTAAAAATACAGACTTTTTTTTTCTCCTATTATATTTAATGAAATTCATCCATAGATTTTCTGTAAGTCCATGTGATGCTATTTGTTATATCCGAGTTGATTCCAATATTTCAATTTTTTGCAGCTTAAAAAATAGTCTAAAATGCCAGATTGCATTAACAGCAATCTTTCAACTCCTGCAATCAAATCTTAAGCCTAATTTCCAGATTGAAAATATATTGTTATCCAGAGAAACATTTCTTGGGAAAGAGTAGATTTGGTTTGGATCTGATTTAGTGGGAACTGCTTACAAGTAAAATAAACAACTTCAAAATTTATTTTTAAAAAATATCTGCTATGTATGAACTAAATACATCCAGGAAATCATATGATAATATTTCCCCATATTAAGCATGAAATATTTTCACCAAAATGAACGTAATAATATAGCATAATTTGATCAAATAAATCTGCTGTTTCTGAATCACCTCCAGGGAAAGATATGAGATATTATTTTAGACTTTGAAATATACACTATGCATGAACATATCCACAGTAAATATTGTGTATGTATGTAATACTTGCTATTAAATGAAATAGAAAAGCCTGCTTTGAGAAAAAGTCTTTAGGCAGAACTATGTCACTTCTGCAGTAAGAAGAAACTTCTGCTTGCAAGATATATTATTTGCTTTGTCTTATAGGCATCTAATGTTGTACTTTTACCTTCCCGACTACCCTATTTTACCACCAATATTGATGCATACAACCAAACTTGATTTTTCTCTAGGATCCTTGGAAGACTAAAGCAATTTGTTCTGATGCTAATCCAAGCTGATAAAAAGCTTGTGATTGACTAAGTGAATCTCACTGGTATGAGTGAGTACCAGAGTTTTGAAAATTCAGGGATGAGATCCCAACAAGAAAAAAATTGGTTCGTCTCTTTGGGTCTCCAGAGAAGAAAAGCAAATGGATAATCAACATCACCTTTGGACAAACTCAGGTGAACTCAGAATGTTCCACTTAGTACTGGTAGTGATTTAGACACTCAAAACAAGCCCTATTCTGTTCTGAACAAGTCCTAGACATTTACATAACTTTACATGTAAACACCATATCAGCAAATGACATGATGATGTCATCAGGGCTATGTGCTGTAGGAAAGTTACAGCTTATGCAAGTGTTTGTAACCTTTAGCTGAAATCCACTCAGGGATGGGACTGTGATTTTGTTACATAGGCCCTGATCACCTGCTGAGACTACAAGGCCTCTTCCATATTCCATTTCCACACAGAAATGCTACTCCATAGGAGTGACATTGTGTTTATGCATAATGGCACAGGGCAGAAATCTGAAGGACACTCTAACAAAAATCACACTTAAATTACTTAGGATTCCCTCTCACCTTAATTATTAAGAATTAAAGTGTGGAAATGTGATTGAGGTGAACAGAAAGGTAAGACAATGGTGGTATAAAAACAACACCATTAAGAATTAGATGTAGTCATCTAAATGCAAAGACTGTGACCCTGACTAACTTACATTTTCTCTGCAACTATGCTCTCACTGCTCTCATGTGGAATTTGGAGTTACAGTTTTTAAAAAATTCTATTGAAAACCCTTGTCATGGGGAAAAATACCAATAATTATATCTGTTCTCAGTGAGCACCCAAAACATGTAGCAAAATGCTGAAAAAAACATTTTGTTTTCCTGTAAGTACTTAGTTTCTAGCTAACCAGTCTGGTTTTATAAGTGAATGGTTCACAGGATCCTCTCTCATGGCAGCTACAGTATTTGGTTGAATTATTTAGTGTCAGACACAGAAGAATAAATTTTTATACTTTTCTATTTAAAACTTGGATTGCAGGAAAATAAAGGATACAACACTTTACCTGGGATTAGACTAGTCACAGATATTTCTAAAAAAAAGGTTATTTCATATTTGTTTTGTACAAAGATGTGATCCTGTTTATTCTAGAAACTGAGAGTTTCTGTCAGTCAAACCAGTTTACTGCTCATACTGATTGTATGTGATACTTGCCCTCATGACATTTCACACATCAGATAAAATTTTGCTTTTCTCATTTCTCATGTTGTTCCTGCCATCATAAAGTGTAACACCATCATTCAAGGCACAAGGAGGAGTTGCTTATCATCCCTTAACTGACTCACACTCTCAGCTTCTGGGTTTCAGGCACTTAAGCTCTCTCAGATAAATACCATACAGTATTTAAAACTGATTTCTTTCATTCTCTTATAGACCTTCTCATACACTGAAACCCAGTGAAAGACTTCAGCTGGTTTCACGAGGCTTTCAGTTAAACCCAAATCACTCTCAATATCAAACCAGAAGTACACCAGGAGATTCCCAGTTAAATAAGCCAGCTCCAAAGCCAGCTCCATTAACATCCCGGAGTAATCACAGCTATTCATCATGCTGCAATTCTGCCCTTAGCAGACACAGACAGCAATTACTGTGTGAGAGCTGAAGTGTCAGAGCAGGCACACACCTGACTCAGGATCCTAGAAAATCTCAGCAGCAGCCCAGGAAGGAGAACGGGATAGGTGACAGTGAGAGTGTAGCTGCCCTGAGCCAGCCGAGGAAGCAGCCTGGCTCAGCTGCCTGGTTAAACACCTCGGTAAAGCACAGGCACCCTGGTGTGACCTCCCTTTCTGCAAGTCTGCTGTGCTGCCTTATATGACCACCATACTTATGTAATGTATTCTGCAACTAAAGGATGAGAGGAAGCTGGTAGATTTTTTTTTTTTCCTGGCCTTCTTTGGCTCTTCAGACCTCTGTTATTGAACTGCTGAGAGATGGGGTCAAATCTATGGATACCATACCCCTCTACATCCTGATCTGCTTTTAGGGAGCAGGAAGGTCTATGGAGCCCAGTAAAACCTCTCCCAATACAGTTATCTTAAGCAGGCTTCAGAATATTAGAGACTTGCAAACATCTTCTTTACCTCTCTGGTGCTTCATTTTCCCAGTCTAAGTCATATCTTGGAAGTTTATAGCAGGGCATGTAGAGGGCTTTCACATCCAGAAATCTCAGTGTTAAAAATATCAAATTAATGAACCTTCAGAGATACACTCAAGTACATTCCTGGAAGTGTTCAAAGCAAGGTTAGATTAAGCTCTGAGCAATCTGGTCTAATGAAAATTGTCCCTGCTCATGACAAGGTGTTGGAATTAGATGATTTTTAAGGTCCCTTCCAACCTAATCTATTCTATATCAAAAAAATGGGAAAGTGCATAAAAAAGCAAGAATCAGTTCAACAACCAAGCATTTAAAGCATCAGTACAAAATTACACTAAATTCTTGGTAATTAAAAATATTCATTAAACACTCGAATGAATGCAGGTCTACAGCTTGCATGAAGCTGAAACAAGGTTACATTTTCCACAAGAATGCCAACTGTATTCCTCCTTCCAGCTTGCTCTGTAAGGAGGAGTGGTTTGGCAGGTCTCTTGAGGAGAGAAGACCAAACAGCTCCTTTGTTGCATTGCCATGGAAATACAAATACAAACAGAGCACCTCCTACTTCCACAGGCTCCAGTCATTCACGGCTCAAAAGCACCATACAGCATGAGATGTAGCAGACCCAGGTAACAGCAGAATTCAGTTGCTGCCCCCTTTCTGAAATTTTTCCTGAAGTGTAGATCATTTATGTGAGATTCAGCATGCTCTTACTGCAATGCTGTCATTATTTTGAATTTGTTTGTGACTCTACACTTCTCTGTTTCAGCTGGGAATAGAAGCAGGAGTACTGAAATGCCACACAAAAGGCTATGTGTTGTTTCCCTTTTTTTGATGAGAAATAGAAAATTCCAGAAACTTCTTGAGTATGCCTGGTTTTTAAGGTTCTTAGCCTGTTTTTTAAATAACAAAGTAAGTCTTTCCTTCATTAAACCACCAAATCTTTTGAGGTGTGGCCAATGATCCACAACACTCAACCTTCAAGTTTTCTTTCCCCTGTTTTTTCTTCTGAAGTTTTGTGGAACCATTCCAGCCTGCTTCAGCAGGCACCCTAATGCCTCCTCCATATCTATATGCCATGAAGAGGAATTGAACCAAGTATTACATGGAAAAGTTATCAGTGAGATCAAAGAGAGAAGCAGGTAAAAGTCATTATCTTACAAATTAGTTGGCATGAGATGTGTAAGAAGTTGTTAAAGTAAATGAGAATTGAGGAAAACAGTGCTTTGTTAAATGCCTGCTGCTATTTTTTTAGAGGCAAAAGTTCTAAACTGCCTAAAAGTACTCTTTATCTATATTTTTATTTTTGTAGAAGGAGGAGGAGCAGTAGTGTCACCCTGCAACTAGGCAATTTGCATCCTTTTTTATACATTTTTTGCTATATATCAAACTACTGATCTTGTTCAGTCTTCAGATGTGTCCAGGTGCTTCAGACTAGTTGGACTCTCCCCCAGAACAGGATTATGAGTGTTCACTATGGAAATATTAAATATTTTACATACAACATTTCCCCCTACACAGCTGCAATCAGCAGCCTGTAGCCTTCTAAGAGGCTCTCCTGGGCTTGGCAACACCTTTTTTAAACAGGCAGTTTATCTTCTGATAAGGAACAGAAAGACTTCATTTACAGTTGTTTAATGCTATTAGAGCCTATGCACGCAGTTTCCATAACAAGATGGGAAAAACAAGCCAAGTCTTCTGCGTGGGATTTTTCTGATCTCCAGGATATAGGAACACACCTATGGTATCACAGTGTATGAGTCACTGGGTTGCTGATGTCATGCAGTATGTACTGTTAGGCTCAAGTAAGTGATAGAGAGAGTTCACTATGGGACAATAGCTTCTGGTACTCTGACGTTATCACCTGCCTTTTGCAAAGTCGTAGCCAGGTAGAAAGTTATTTTAAAAATATAAAAAATTACATTTAGAGACAGAAAATCAACATTCTCTTTTCCCTTTTTAACACCATGTTAAACCTGTGACTATAGTGCTGAGCATGAAAAATCAGAAGCTGCACTGCCCCTTGTCTGCCCCTCTACCTCACTGCAGCTGGGCTCCCTGGGCACCCTGCAAACTTGCAAAGCTTTGGCAACCAAGGCGTGCCACAGACAAGGAGTACTGCAGGAAGGGTTGCCAATTTTACTTGTTCCTCAAGGTCTTGGAAAGTGTTTTTAAATATGGCTCAGCAAACAAAGCAAAAGCCACACTCCTGAAGAGTTCACAACATTTAAATAAGAGCCTCGTGTTTACTATCCAAGCATGCAACTGTGTGGGTGTTGTCAGAATGTACACTTACACATCCTGACACACACAGGGCGAGGAGAGAAAGCAGTTTATTTCAAGAGAAAAGGCATCAAGACATTGCTGAGCCCTTGGGCAAGTGAAAATGAGGCTGTGCAGGGGTCCCCATCACAGGTAGGAACACATGCAGGGTTCCAGTGCTTTGCAAGGACAACTGTGACTGCAGCAAAGGAAGGAAAATCAATACAGCTGGCTACTGCAGTGAAGAGGAATTGTTTGCCTATAAATCTATTTGCTATCCTGGAATATCCATCAGCCAGCAATTACCTATGCATACTCCATAACATATCTTTTTTGAGACCAGGTCTAATAAAATACAGTGACAGCTCAGTGTCAAAGTCAGTTATTTCCCCTTACTTCCAATATTGTCTCTTAAACTCTCCATCACAAGATCCAGGCCCTTCTCCCTGGGATTTCCAATGTTTTTTGGTTTTTTTTTTCTTAACCTCTTCTTTATTATCCTATGGAAAAGCAACTTCAGTCACTCCCTTCTGGCTCACGAGGTGGGTCCATTCCTGTATCTTCTAGGATCCCATTTTTTTTCTGCAAATAATCCTTTTTCCCCATTCTTTGTGCTTTCACCTTCCAAAGAATTGCCACCACAGCAAGCAACCAAATTCTTATTTGCTTAATTCACTCTTTCCTTGGAAATCAGGACTAGTAGAAAATAGTTAGAAAGAAGCCATGCACTCAGCCACATCCTAACCTTCATTCTAAGTAAGGTTACATCATAAGAATCATCATCCTTTTCTGAATAATTTGCAAAGAAGGGGGAAATGGCTAAGACTAATAAACATTCACTATAAATAGTTTATCCTTGACTATTAGGTGTATGGGTGGTTAGATGGAGGAGCAGAATATGTTCTTTAGAGGATCTCTAGATAACTCCTTGAATATTTATGGCTTCATGGCTATGTTCACAGACTGCATAGACCCTTCTGCATAGGCCCTTTTTACTGATAACAGGTATGAAGATATTAGGAAAAATTTCTTCACCGAAAGGGTAGTCAAGCATTGGAACAGTCTGTCCATGGAAGTTGTGGAGACCACCCCGGATGTATTTAAAATACGTGGCATTTGGGTTTTGGCAGTGCTGGGCTAAGTCTTGGATCTTAAATGTCTTTTCCAAGCTAAACAATTCTAAGATAAATTACACAAAGTGGGGATGTATTGTCAAGAAAGCCTGTAAACAGATTCCCTATAGAAGTAATTAGATTTCTTGTTTTGAAAGGGAAAATAATTTGAGCAGGAAGAAACAAGGAACAAATTATACCCTGAAATGAATGGTGAGAAAGAATACATTGCTTGATCTCAGGGCAGATTTGTGTTGTTGATTTTAAATGTTGATAAAAACAACATTTAAAAAAACCTATGGCAACAAAACAAACAAACAAAACAAACAAAAACACCAGCCAAACAAACAAACAAACAAAAAAAACCCCTTACCAAATTCAACCCCAGAATGCAACAAAATAGTCATTTTCATTATTGAATGACTAATAATATTCATTAAGCTCTCATCTGAAATACCTTGATTATGAAAAGAAGCTGAGGTAGATGCAGAGAAGCCTACTGAGATATCTGAAAAGTGAAGAGTCAATCCAGAGGGAGAAGGCCAGAGAAATCATTGTTCCTGCTTGCAGGAGGTTGACTTAGCAAGATAAGGACTGCTGTCTGGCAGGACCAGAAAGTAAACAAAGGAGTCACAAAAGTAATCTCAGCTCATCAAAACTAGCTGTGAAGGAAGCATTGTAAGGAATCAGATAAAAGCTTTTTTTAGTTAAAGGTTGATACTCTATAGAAAGTGAGTAGAATACCAATTTGGTAAAGAATTTTTCAATACAAAACCAATTTGGTTTCAATCTTGAGCCATTAATCAGTGAGGTGAAAATATTTTTATTGTGATAGCAGAAAACAGACCTTGAAAATTCAGAAGTTCTCCTCTAGTTGTCTTATTTAGTATTTGTTGAACTATATTTGCAAACCTGAAAAGAACATCAGCAGGTTACAGAGAAAATAAAGGAATCACTCTAATGCAGTTCATGGGACTTAGACAAGTGTTTGAATACAGCCAGTTGGGCCCATACTGGAAGCCAGGGTTGCTCTCAGACTTGTGTGATCCTGAAATAGCTCTTTGCTGTTCATGGATGCCTGCTGGTTCTGCTAAGCCGGGTAACTCAGAGATGTGTGTCTGCTGGTGGTAACATGCAGACACCATTCTTCCACCTTCAGCCCCTTCCATCACCATGAGTTTAGGCTGCTTCCCAGCAGGACAGCCATCCTCCAGCAACCAGGGTGCCTGACTCTTAAGCTGCAGATGAATGCAGGGATTTGTTAATACTGATTTATGGTTGAGAACAAAGTGTTCATAATTAAGTTGGCGAAGATACCCATGTTCATTTTGTTAGCAAAGATTTTTTTAGGCCAGAGCTCTGCTAGGCTATATGATTTTAAGTGCTTAAAACAAATTAGTACCAGTAAATTTCAAATATTGTAAGTAAAAAACAGAATTTTACCCAGGCACCATCTATTAACTCTTTCATAATCAATTTTCTTTGACTAATGCTAAATTAACTATTAATACACATTTCAGAGTTATAATTCTGAAGCATAACCAGATAAATAGAGATCAGAACACATTCAAGGATCTTACTGGAGGACTCAGAAAACATGTGGGAACTGCTAGTGACAACTTTCCAACAATTATTCAATATGCTGTTTTTACACTTCTGCTAAGATCCTGATTAGTTTAAATCTAAGCCTAGGTTACAAAGTAAACCACACAACAAGTGAATGAAAAACCATAGTGGAGTGAAATCCAGAAAAAAATAACAGTGAGATATATAACAGTGAAATACTTAGCATTAATGGGTCCCGAAGTATGAATGCAGATTCTGCAGTTAGAGAGGATTTGGAGAAAGGTGACAGAAAATAGTCACCAAAATAGCAAAACTGTTAAACCTGGAAGACCTACAAAGTGGGGAACCATATGTCTTTGCAAAACTTCAGAGAAGTTATGTTTCTATTCCTTGTCAGAAGAATAAGAGCAACGAGACATTTACCTGTATCAGGAAGTAGCAGATATAAATCTTGTTATGCAATTTGATCTTGGAATTTATTGCTCCAGGATGTCAGTGGTGCCAAATATCTAGGTAAACTGAAATAGTAAATATATTTTCGGAAAGGGAAAAAATATCCAGTGTTGTAGCATTACGAAATGTTAGTATTACGAAACTATACAAAAGAGTATGAAATAATTTTTCATAGTTTATTCCCATCATCCACATTTCCTAGGGAAGAAAGGAACTCCCATCAATCAGATGAGGTTATTGTATCTTTTAATTATTAGTACTTTCTTTTCATTATCTGGTTCTACCCATCTTCAGAAAAGGCACAAAAGCTATTCTCTTATACTGGCAATTTCAACATTAAAACTTTCACTCAGAGTAGGAGGAGTTGACACAGAAATATGTTAGCAGAAGAGAAGATGAATAGTATTTTTAAAGCTTATTAATTCTTCTTGCTCCACTAAAGGCAAGAATATCCTTACTATGCACTCTACCGAGAAAGATTCCCAAGACTTTGCTGTGTTCCAACATTATGGATTAATGAGGATATGACACAAACAGCTACGAGCATCTCCCTATTAGACTTGCAGGTTTGCTGAGACAGTTAATACATCAGACTTGATGGCAGTACTTGGTGATAGTAGGTCAGGCTTTTTGCCAGCACTTACTCACTAAATGCACTTTTAAAAGAGTAAGGAAAGTAAGAGAAGTGGCTGTCAGGTCAAAATGGATATAAATTGGAGGGACAGGTGGCTTGAAGTAAAAAATCACTACAAGAAGAACCCTCAAAGATTTTCCAGAAGACCTGTATCTTAATCTATTTGTTCCTTCTCTCCAATCTCAAAAACTTATGAAGTAAGCTTGTGGGAGGCAGGACTGGTATGTTGACTGGCCACAGGTGTGGAGTGTCCTCTGAGATGCCGCTTGAGCTGGTGGATGTAACACAGGACACATGGGAGGACAGCAGACACCCATCTGCAAGGGCAGTCAGAGGCCAGGCAGGCTCCTTGAGGGTATCTCATATGGCACCAGATGTATGTGGGTCACTTAATCTAGCCCCCAGGACATACAGCTTCACTGGTTTAATAGAAAAACACTAACTTATAATGTCTGAAAGTGCAGCAGGAAGTATGATCCAAAACTATGACACAGCATAATTAAAACTCTTCTGTTACAAACATTTTTTTAATAAAAAGCAGGTAAAGAAGTATGAACACCAGTCTTGTATGTTTTGCTAATGCTATTCTGGGATGAGCCTTTAAAACTTTAGCCTTGGTTCTGAATGAATCTCTTATGCTGTTTATCAGCATAAGGATACTTCCTGTTCTTTGAAGCCTTACAGAGGAGGAAGAGGTAAAACAAGAATTATGATCATGCTATTAACCTTAGGAAACCTCTATAAAAGAAACTTGTATAAATTTCCTGACAAATATTACATAAGTTAAAAATCCTGGTTAAAGCTAAATGATACTCTGACAGTGATGTCTGTCAAAGTGAAATCAGTCAAACCTGTTATGTCCAAAGAAGATTTTTTTTATGTATGTGCTTTTTGATAGGCATCTTTGTTGAATTTATGACTAAAATTGCTGATCCAGGAAGATACAAGCATCACAGAGTACAACTATATACACCTTAAAGTTCAGTACCTTTCCTACAGGAAAATATAAGTCTGGGAAAGGAATGGTATAACCTTCAATTGACATGATTTTTCATATTGTCTTTCTCTAATAACAAGAACTGAAATCACAATCTATAGAAATCAAAATGTTACTAAACTCTAGTTTAGGGTCAAACAATTTCGTGTTTAACCCCTCTTTCTGTATGATATAGTTTTTGTGGCTTAGTAATCATATTCTCTTCTCCCTATTAAAAAAGATACTTTCTTCTTGCTGCTATGATAAAAAAAAAAAAAAAAAGCAGTACAAACAAGGAATTGAACATCCACAGAAAATAGTAAACCAACTGTGCCAGGTACTACAACATCATGAAGCAAAAATGAGAGAGAGGAAAAAAAAGTGAAAATATGTATTCGCTGCTATTTTGTGTGTGTGGTTAATTGTAACAGAGGAAGGAAAACTTTTCTCACAGAATTAAAGAATATTTTGAAAACTAAAATATCTCACAAACACAAGGTAAGAAATTCCAGTGGTGCAGATCGGGAGGGTCTTCAGCATGAAGCTTCTTCTTGTAGTGAGATTTCATATTAGTTGCTTATAAGAGGTCATATCAGTTCCATGATCCTACCAATGTGCAGGAAATTAGTGTATAAAGACAGATAGCTAAATCTATAATCAAATACAGTGTGTGTGTGTGTGTGCTCACATGATGGCAACACTGAAGCAATTATGAGGACTCCTGACAACAAAATTGAATAAAAGCCCATATAACACAGTGGTAAGAGATGTCTTTCCCTGTGAGTGTCCTGATAGTTTACCATTTTCCTCACTTGACATTATAATTTGCTAAAGCAGAATGTAAAGCTCTACAAATTCTAAACATATGCTTTAAGATGCAGAAGCAGCCAAGAACCAAGTCCCTATCAATAAGTAAACTTTGAGCAGAAAAGCACACTTCTCCCTGTTTTCAACCTTTCAACATGCTTATCTGGAAATGGACTTTCTCCCCTCCCTGTTTGCTAGTCTCCCCCTTCCTCCCCACCCAGGAGCTAGAAGAGTCTTGCTGATTCCTGGGTACAGATTTTTCTTGTCCAGTGCCTACAGCGCTGCTCTCCCATCCGAAAAGAAGTCAGCTGCACATCAAGAAAACCAAAAAAGTCCAGTTAACCCAAGTGCATAGGGAGCATAACAAAGCACCATGTGGCTCCTGTGTGTCTGCTGTCTCTCCTCTCAGGCAAGGGTAAGTTTGTTTGCCAGCCAGCCAGCATATAGCTACACTGCTGTCCTGAGGGCAGGCTGGGAGGGCATTAGCCAAGAGGATGATGGCTCTGTACAAAGCAACATAAAAGACTTCCATCTCTGACTTCTGTAATTTCTAATAGAAAAGATCAAAATATAATTTTTTTTTCTCTTAATTTCCCGTATGAAATGTTGCCTAGATGTGAGAAGACCGGAGCAGCAGATTGGGGCTCTCTGCTCTGAGCACTGGTCTTCCACCTGCCTTACAAAGCAAAGCTGCAGGAATTCTAAGCTTGCTGAAAAGTTTGAGCTTAGCTCTAAGGCTTCTGACATTACAACAGCATATTTAATGGCACACCCTTGAAAGAACTGAACATCCTAAGTATAAATTAATCCACTTGGGGATTTCAGAAGCAACAGGAGAAACTCTGAGTTCAGGTTTGTTGCTCTTATCAAGGTAGTCAGACTTAACAATCGTTATGTCATTATCAAAAAGCTAGATGGGCCAACATCCAATTTACTAGTACTCCATGCTAGAAGAATAAATCTCACTTGGATACCATGAAGCTGTATAGCATTTTCCTTGCCAAAACAGCTAGTGTTCACAAATCACTTAAATACTAATACCTGAAAAAACATTTAGAACTTGGGAATTGTTAAGCATGCATACAACCTCCAACAAGACATCTTCCAACATCCTGCAAGAAATCTTCCCTTGCCAAACACAAGCAGATGCCTGGGATTAAAGACTCAGGTTTCCAGCCCCACCTGCACAATGACCTCTGTGTCTCATCTTGAGGAAATCCCACATCCACTCACTTGTTTCTTTTGCTTGAAGTAGGTAAATTCTATCCCAAGGTTCACATAGTTTTAAGGGGAATCATTTATTCATCTCTGTAGCAGTGTTTTGTGTGCTGGCATAAGAGTCAAGAAAGGGATTTAAATAAGGCTGCTGTGACTTATAAATAGTATTTCCCATTTTAGCATTTCCACTGAAGTACTTCAAACCAGGCACCCCTCTCTCCCCCTTTCAGTCCCCCTGAGGCAGAATGGAGAAGAGAATTGGAGGCACAAAGGGTAAAGATCACAGTTTGAGATAAGAGCAATTTACTGGAAAGAGCAATGGAATAAGACAAACAAACAGTAAGAGCAATCATATCAGTAACAGAGGGAAGTGGCACTACCTGACTGCTCTCTTCAATCCGTGCTTACTCAGCCAGAAGGGACCCCAGCCCCAGAAAATGACATGAGCTGGTATAGAATAACCTCCAGGTACTGGCCCACATCCCCTCCTGGCTACTGCAAAAACTAACCTTATCCTGGCCAGATAAGGTTATCAACCTTTATATCAACCTGTAACATATGCACCCAGGAGAGAAAGGATGGCAAAATCAGCTCAGCCTCTCAAAGTGAATCCAGCCCTCCTCACTTCAACACATCTGGGTAATAATAGAGTTGACTCCTGCTCTCAGTCAGCACAATTATGTAACATAGCTGTCCTTTAGTCAATGCGGTTTTAGATTACTCTCTCTAGTTGGCAACATTATTACATTTATCTTTCCACTTATCAACCAAATATCTAAACTTCAAACAGCATATCCTTTCTAGTTGAGTAACAGAATAAACAGCATAATTATATGAAGGCAATTAAACAAACATTGCACAATATCAGCACCTGAGGTTGTCCATCTATCAGATACTGTCCCAGCTAACCTAACTGAAACTTGAAATAATTCGGAAATAGAATGAAAGTGACTCCTCAGATGTAGACAGGAACAAGTAAGAAGCAGCACTAGATGGGCTCAAAACAGTGACTGAGGACGTTGTGGGTCCATGTCAATTATAGATGGAAGAGGCTGGGAGAGGATGTCACACAGGCAGGAAGCACATGTCATTGCTGCCAAGTCTTCCTGTGATTTTGGCGAGGGCTACCTTTGGGTTAGGTTTTCTAGTTTGAAAAATTGCCCAGGGAGCAATATCCATTTACCTTTGACTTTTCTATGTTCCACCCTTATGCAGGCAAAAAATCTTTGAGCCTTGAGCAAAAAAGGAATCAAATTATATGTTATTGTATCTTTTGAAGCAAAATGTTTAGAAAGATTGTCGAGGAAACTAACTCTTGGTTTTATGTCAGTCAGAGCTAGGCTGTCATAAAGCACTGAGAAAAAAATTGAAGTACAAGAAGGGAGAGATTACAGAAAAGGCAGAATGAAAGACAAAGAACACTTTCATATACGAAAAGATGGTAGAAAAGGGTGCTTTATTTATCAGATGAAGAGTTAGGCAGATGTCCTCTTAACAGGAACAGAGGTCATATAGGATAAGACTGAAATACTCAGCCCAAAGGAGTATTGACATACCTGACAGTCAAGTACTAACTGAGGCTGAATTTCAGCCTGGAGAGACAAAAAAAGTGTACTAACCAGCATATATAAAGGGAAAGATATCTAGAATTTACATAAGTGAATGCACAGAAACCTAATCGATTCCTTAATAAAATACATATATCAAGCACCCTTAAAATTGTTTGGTTTGTTTCTCGTTCTTTGCCTACTCCTACATTCTGTTTTTTTTCAATTTTGCTGAGTTTTACTTTGAATGCAATAGAGTGAAGTGTTTGCCATTTTTTTTCTATTAAATGTCTTGTGATCAGAACAGCTTTTCTCTATATCAGCCAGCTTAAATTTTCCTCTCTGTTACATTTGTCCTTGCCAACAGAACAGGTCAAAATAGAATGATTTTTCATCTCTTCCTTTCCCCATATTGAAATTCTGAAAATATCCAGGCAGTTCCAATTCCTAATTACCTCCTTTTATCTCCTTAGATTACTCATCTAGTACTCTTTGCAATCCATTTCCTTCAAATGCCACAAGTAATTAGGTGTCCCTATGGAGTTTTTTACCTGTGATTTTTGTCATCTTTTACCAAACCATGTCCATTACAACTGCATTGCCCTCTCCATCTTTTCTGCAAATTTTCTTGCTAAAGAAATGCCTAGAAGCAGTATTCCATGAACTGGAATGAGTGTGAGCTGGCATAGTAACACCTCACTTTTCCAGGTCCCACTCAGTTCCCCAAGCTCTTATCGAAGAGGCACATGCAGTGTATCTCCCAGGGGTGCCTCTCTGCTCCTTCCTCCATTGCATCTTCTCAGCCCTTCAACTGATGCAAGAGAAAATGAGACCATAAATTGGTCTAAATTGGGATAAATTGGTCTGCTTGGGATAATTTTACACAATTGTAGACAAAGCCTTTTCAGCAGGCTTGGTGTCAAAGCAGTGATAGTTTAATATTTGCTGTTATGCTGCACAACTCACAGCATGTGGTTTCTCCTCCAGAAACTTGGACCTGCTGGGTGCCATGTTCCAGTCTCTGAGATAGATGGATGTTGCTCTTCCTCCCCAGCTGGGGTCAGCTCCTTGTAGCAGGACTTCCCCCACACTCCCAGGTGTACATGGGGTGTGACAACACATCTGTCTCCCTGATATGTGCAAGGAGTGAGCTTATCATCTTCAGTCATCCTTGTGGGCCCCCACCGTGCCCTGTGGCTCCCCAGCCACACCTCAGTCCATGCTGCCTTTTCTGGAAGGCACTTGCTGCCTTCTGCCAGTCTGAGAATGTCCTTTGATTCACATATTTTAATCAATCTGGATAAACTTTGTTGGTGTAAGGTTGCTACTGCTCACAAACCCTAAGACTTTTAACGTGTACCAAATGTTCCTGCAATATGGCTGGCTCACTCCGCATTAGCATAAAAAATACACACTGCAAACACATCCAACTGCTTTTAACATCAAAAGGAAGTTTTCCACTGATTTTTATAAGAGCTGAATTGAGGTCTTGTGGCCCTGCTACAGTGAAGTATTTACACACATGCCAGACCCTAAGTATGTGAAGAAGCCCCATGAATTCAATATGCTTCTCAGATGCTTAAACACTTCAGTCAAGGCCTCAATGTTTATTTTAGGCTGCTGTAACTGTGCCCCTGTTATATAAAATAAAATCCATGTGAAAATTCCTTTGTTCCTATGAAAGGAGGAATAGGCCTTCACAGTAGTATGGATACATACATATAATGTGCTGTTTATATACATATGTACACATATTTACATACACATATTAGCATCCTTTGTGCTCTTCATATTCCTAAAAAAAAAGGTTTTATCTCATTCATAAAATTAACTGCAAAATGCAGCATTTGAGTCCATACTTTTTACAGTGGAAAACAATTCCTTTAAAATGCCCTTGTCCCAGGGCTGATGGATGCTCTCAAGACCAGGAAACTGTCACACAATAGTCAAATCAAAAGCCTTAACCTGAGATGGAGAAATGTTTGCCTTGGAAATATATATATAAAAACTCACAGCAACAAAAGAAAGAAAGAGAGTTGGACAACATGGTGAAAGATTTACCTCAGAGACCATCAAAAGGAAGAATCATTTCCTTTCCTGCTTTAGGGCAATGTTTATTTAGATTAAAATGTAAAAGGTGCAGTGGAAATAAACATCCTCATTATTGTCCATAGAACCTTCAAATAGACCTTCATCTTATAATGGCATTCAAGGGACATTTTAGGCTCTCTCCATTCCTTTTCCCTCCTTTATCTCTTTCTTTTTTTTTTTTTTTTTAATTTTAGTTTGATTTGGTTTCTCAATATATAATATGCAGGGTTCAGCCTAAAAATTCCCTACTGAAATCGAGTGAATTCATGCATATATATGCTGAGCAGCTGCAATCACATGTGAGTCAGGCAGGGGCAATGCAGCATTTCAACAGCAAAGTCTCCAAAAATTAAATGAGAAAAATGAGATTTTACCTTGGGGTAAAGGCTGGCAGACTAACACTGGAGCAGACAGAAACAGTATGTCCCCATCCTTCTATCTCTGATGGAAAATACCGAATTCTTTCATTCCTTTACAGAAGAACAGATTCCTCCAGATTCACTGTAAGTCACTTAAAGCAGTATGGAAACAGATGGTTAGGTAAATACAATTTTCCCTTTACTAGCAAGTTGTTTCTGCTCTAATATTTGATTCTCCACAATTCATAAATAAAATTAAATCAATAACATCTGTGAACATCACTGCCCTTCCGCTCCTCTGAAATACCCCATAACCTTCCGTAACTTTCTTTATTGCTATTGAGCCTCACGTCAGGCTATCTTGAAACTGCTAGTCCAACAGGAAATAATGTCTGGGTTACAAACACTTGGGGTTTTTTATAGTGGCAGGCAGGCAGGGAGAGGACATAACACTCAAGTTCAGGACTATTAAAAGGATTATGATAACTGTTGGACTTTGAGGGGTTTTTTTGGAGTCTTTTTTCTTCTTCAAGTGCAAAACACCTGGGAAGGCAGGCAGGCAGCAGAGACAGGCTCTGGAAACTTCAAATCATCAAAGAGCACAATCTATCCTGCCACATCCTCTGTTGAAAACTCACCAGGAGTTTACATCTCATGCAAGTGGTCTGTGGATAATGCAAAGTCAAGAAGAGCAGCTCTGACTGGTGTCAGGACCTGAGAGTTTCATCAGTGGCAAAACCACTTCTGTACCCTCACTGACTGGAGAGGTAATCACCACAGCAGTCCAAGAGCTAGTCCAGAATTCCATCTGTGCTGTGCCATATGTCATCTGGAACTAAAGCAGCACAAAAACATTTCCAGAAGGTGGCTGGCAGAGGCAAAGGCTGATATGGGTGAGACTGCTGTGGCTGGTGAGGTCTTGCAGCGTGGTTTAACAGGCACATTGTGTTACACCATTGTACTCCTGGCTCTGCTGGGACTGTGACTTCTTAATCGTATTTTTTTTTCTCTTTTCTCCATCTAAAGTCTCTGAAATGAGAGGGATGTGGTCAGTGTTCTGTATGCCCTGTGTTCAGTAAGAGGATATGTTTGATGGTGACAAGGTTTGGGGTAAAAGTAGAAGATAGAATAGAATAGAATAGAATAGAATAGAATAGAATAGAATAGAATTTTGTTGCAATTTCACTCATATCAGTGGTTGGGATCAGTGTCTGTGGTGGAACATGACATCAGCCTTGTTTAGGTGCTGTCTAGTAGAGAGGTGGTTTGGTCAGAAAGCAAATTAACAGCCAACTGATGATCTAGGATCTAGTTCTTAAGCTCATTCCTTGGCTCTTCCTGGACATACAAAGTTATTTTCCCTCTCTCCACTGAAGGGAAAAGCTATTTTCCTTATTGCTATTAGTTTTCATGTCTTTATATACCAGGTGTTTATTTACAGACCAAATTTCATTTATGGAGTAGATGTGGTAATAAACTGGATCTACAGTCTGCTCTCTGGATGATGCAAAAATTTATAATGTTAATGGTCACATTTTTTCCCAAAGTTTATTAATTGCTCCGTGAGAGATCACAGGGAGCCTTTTATGTCCATTTACACACATAATCTCTTTTTCCTGGGTCACTACCTTCTGACTTTTCACAGGAGAATCAACAGCCATAAATCAAATTCATCCTACACAGTTACATACATCCATCTCTGAATCTGAACATGGAACTAAACACACAAAAAAGTCATATGCAAGTCAATTTTCATGCAATCCTGATAGATAACTGAATCTGCCTAAGCTTCTCAGACCTATGTTTGAATGTCCTGTGGCTGTGGTACATCAGACACAAGCACACATAGGGCACAGAGAGTTTTCATTAAGGGACTGTGCTGTCCACAGTAATTTTGGAACAAGACAAAATGGCTGAAGAATAAGCACAAGCAGTGTACACCAGGACAAAGGCAAACCTAGCACTGAGAGCAATTTAGAATAACCTCTGCTTCTTCGTCCTCAGACCATTTCAAGCACAGATGTGTAAAGTTCTATTATGAAAGACCAATGAAGCAGCTCCCCAGGCTTCAGTCCTCATTTCCCAGCTGAAAACCAGAATTGTGAAGCCTGCACCAGTCAGGCATGGTGAATGTTAACATGCAAAAGATGGGTGTATTCCAGACATTTTTCTTGTCTTGAATGACTTCAGGATCCAGTGCTCTGTGTGTAACCCTGCAGTCACCTCCATCTTCAGCAACATTTCCCAAATTTACAAATTACTATTTGTCCCTTCAAAAGTATTTGACCTTTGCCTATCAGCCCCCTCCTATATTCTAAGGAAGTTTGAATACTTAATTACACTGATCTAATTTGGCTAAAGAAACTCACAAATGCTCTTATTTCTTTTTATCTGTGCAATTTCTGTTTGTCTAATGATTTTGAGCATATGCTTCAAAGATGCTCAGGGGCTTTACTGCCCAGATCCATAAAACATGATCCAGAAAATCTAGTCTATTTTCAGCAAGCTTAAATCAGTTTTTGCAGAGATGTGCTAGGGATTTCTAGTGGTTAGCAAATGAAAGAAGGTAAAAAGAAAATATTGTCCATGCCAAACTTTTCATTTCTTTTGATAATTATCATGGACAGATGCTGTATGTAGTTAACTGTATTCAGTGATGTGCTAATCCTTGTTTTTCTAGTGTCTTTTTTTTTTTTTTTTAACCAAACACATAGACATTCTTTCTGAAACAAGAAAAGAGATCACATCTCTAAAATCTCAGTTTTGTTGGAAAGTTCAAAAAATAGATAAAAAACCTGAAGTCATGGGCTTATTTCTTCTAAACAAAAGATTATCACAGAATGTCAAGATTATTTTTCATGCCCCTCTTCTTTCTTACTTGCATACTACCTCCCACACCCACCTCCTGGCAAGCCAGCAAGCTCTGAGCAGTCAGTCCCCACTTTCGTGACTCAGTCTCAGAGCATTAAAGCCTTAAGCTTGGCAGGCGTCCAGGATGAAGAAATATTAACAAATCTCCCACAAAGAGCACTCTAATCATAGCAAGCACTGAAGCCTTGAACATAATATTTCCTGCATGTATAGGATTTCCAATTTGCTTAATGGTCTCTCAAACTTTGCAGTATGATATTGCAAATGTTCTTTTAGAAACTCCAAGTCCTCCCCAAATACATAACCAGCATATACATTACATAAAGAAAAAATATCATTTACTCTTCACTTTTGGCTTCTGCTGAGAAATCTTCTTCCAAGTCATCACTTATTGGAAAATAAAAAAGAAATACCATGTTCAAGTTATCTTTCAAAGATGCCTCATTTTGTAATTCCCATTGCAACAACAGAGGCACATACTTCCATGAAACATTGTTGTTTATCTCTTTTTGGATGACCTCATTGAAGGTTATTTGGAAGAAGATGGAAATGCAGACTGATTTATTGGTAGCTGGAGTGTAAATTTCACACAAAAGTTCAAATGGCAGATTTTATAACTATAGCTAAATGGTCTCAGTTTTGTGGGTTGACACTAATTTCCAGAAGTCAATGTTCTGTTGTCTGCCCCACATCACACACTTAGCTCTCCTACTTTCTTTTAAGATATGAGCTGACACTTTTTCCAGATAAATACATTCAGAGCAAAGATTTTTACAAAGAAATGAGACTGCACCCATTTTTATTTCATACCTAAGGGGTGTGAACAACATGCAGCTAAATCCAATTTTACTGCATTATCTATATTTAGGCTCTGATAGAACTGTAGCAAATACTCTGAATATTGCTTATCTAAGGCCTTTGAATTTATTTCTATGAGTAATTACAATTTAGTTACCAGGGCAACACATATTATAGCAGACATTCTCCTTATTCATTGGCATAGTTATGTCTGCCACTTTACAGACAAAACGTATCTAAGTGTAGAACTGCAGTAATTTTAGAGGACTTTTCAACAGATATTTTTCCTAAAAGAAAAATATTTTTTCTAAAACTTTTTTTTTCTTAAAATTTCCCCTGTCTACACTACTGAAACTCATAAATTATTCTCTGATTTGGGATGTTATTTGTTCTTTGAGCATTTTTCTTTAGTAAAAATCTACTCTATACTGTGAGCTAGCATTTTGTGACATGAGTGTCATTAGTCTTCTAGAAAACGCAGTAGTCTTCTAGACTACTGAAGGCTGAAGTGTCAGAAGAAACACAAAGGTACAAGAAGAAAGCAAAGCAATGCAATAATTTATGCAGTGTATAAATTCAAGTCACTACAAAAGAGTACAATTCTCCCTCTCATAAGGATGCATGCTAGTTAAAAAGCACACATCAACCCTACCTATCTGGGTTTATTTTAAGAAAGTAAAGACTATGGCCAGCTCTGGAGGAGCATGAGAGAATTCAAACTCTTTCAGTAAGGAGGACTTCTACGCATTTGAAGCCTGTGAAGTGGGAAACACTTGCCGTGTCAGCTAGTATTAATGCAGAGAGAAGCACCTTTGCTTCAGTTACTTATGTGCTATAAAATGTTCCAGTTGAGTTCTTTAAAGCTGCTTAATTACATTAGCAGAAAGTCCTTTCCACATTCCCCAGTTCAGGCAAACACATCCACTTTACATCAATTCCATGCTACGCCTGATATTTTGCAGTCCCAGGCTGAACGTGAGCCACTGCAACTCACCTCTGAGCTGGCTAAGCTTTACTCTAACTAAAGTCAACACACCTCTGTATCTTATATTGTTCTTCACGTTTCCACAAATTGCTCATGCAAAATATCTGTTTTTCTTGTATCTTTTTTTTTTTTTTTTTTACATCAAGGAATAACAAAAATGCCTTTTCTAATTTTTACCATTTTTAAGCATGGAAAAATAGTGTCTAGCACACTTCACGCAGACATTTCCATGAAATCTGACACAGTCATTTAAAAAGGGTACAATGCACAATTCAGTAATTGTGGGAATAAAAAGTTTTAGTGAGACTTGAGTCATCACTAACAAAATTAATGAATGAGATGTTCAAAACCCACAATTTCCAAATTCAAAACCGATGAGCAAATACTTCCCTTAAATGGTTCTGACTGGTTGCCAGTGGCCAATTCCCCACGTCCTAGACAACAGACATAACTTCAAAATACAAATAACCCTCTTGGTAGGATTGGCATACATACTTCTAGTGGGGTAATAACATTTGCCCATGACCACTGAGAAACAGATTTGTTCTGTCCATATAAAAATGAGGAGTGTTATAATTTGAAAACAAAATTTTTGGTTTGAAAATCCTACATCCAGCTTACATCTAAACATATTTAGATAAACACATGTTCTTAGGAAGCAGAGCATGGAACTACAGAAGATGAAAGAACAGTTAAAGAGCTAAGGAAAATTAAGCCCCTTGGTTATACTAATAAAAGAATGATAGTGATCATCTCCCCATCTAGTCTTAATAGCTGTCTTTCATAATTTTTCCATTAAAATCAAATTAAAGTTTGAGCATTGCCATTTCAATGAAATTCTTTGCAGCTGTGTTTCTCTAAGCCCAGTGTTAATATTAAGCATTTAGTGAATTTCTTTTAGAAGTTAATTCAGTAGTGCTTGCCATTATATAGCTACTATCTCATTTTCATTTAATCACCGAGATGTTATGATCTTTCAGGATGAGACTGTTTCAAAAACTATAAAGATTGTTTTCTGAAGTTTAATAATACCCACTTCACCATAAGCATTAATTTCAATGAATAGTCAATACTTTCTACATGATACTTTCTACATTCTATATCCTGACATTAAGTACCCAACTATTCATTTGCAAGACACCATAATCTTTTTATTAAGCACTTTTTGCTGCTTTATGTCCCACTTTCAAAGTAACATAATTTATAAACATCTAAGTATGACCTAGTCATAGCATTTAAAATAAAACATATTTTAAAATTGGTCAGATCATTCTTGAATTACATTTTCTGGAAATCATTTAATATGACTAGTTCAATGAAGGGTTGAAATACTAGGGAAAAAACCCCTCTCTAGTTGATTTAAGATACTTTTTATGTCAACTCTGTGCATAAATATTTCAAGATTGATTTTTCTCTTAAGTAGTTCCTTCCAACAATGTGGAAATGGGGACCTAGGTTTCTTTTTGTATACTGACTATATACATGGATTTTGAGATTATTGTCTTTATCAAATAAGTTAAGAGAACACATGCAGAAATACTAGTTTTTACAATATAACTTTTCCTCAGTTCTACCTTCCTGGTCCTCCCAGTAAAATATTAGATTGCCAGCAGTCTAGCTGGGTTTCACCCACTTGTAATTCACATGTAGTCCTTATCTCACTGGCTGAACTGCAATGATACTGTGGAGAGAGACTGTGTTGTTAAAGCCAATGGAGATGCCATCCACTGCTTTTCTCTCCTCTCATAAAAGACACAATTAAGTCAACCAGACATGGGTTTTTTTTCCCTTGATGTGTCTGTGCTGGTTATCCCCTCTCACCATCTTGTTTTTCATGTGCCTGGACATGACTTCTGGGATCATTTGTTCCACAACCTCCCAGAGACAGAGGTGAGGCTGGTAGTCCCCCCAGTAGTCTTTTTTGCCCTTTTATTTGGTTTGTTCTGAAGATAAGTGTGATACTTGACTTTTTTAACCTCCCTCAATTGCTCTGACCTTTCAAAGAGGATAGTTAGTTCCCTCAGCAGTCTCCATGGATTTGTATATATCCACTTCTCTTATTTGATCCTGAATGGGATCATTCTCTACTGTAGTCAGTATGTCTTTCTCATAAATTTTACACAGAGATCTTGGAGGCCTTGCCAGGAAAAAAAACCTTGCCAGGAAAGAACAAGAGAAACACTGAGCACATCAGAATTTTTTAAGTCCTTTTTCATTAGATTGTCTTCCCATTCAATAGGGAAGTATTTGTATATAAATCTGCAGTGACCCAAACAGAGGCAGACATCAACACAAGGCCACAAGAAAGTGTGAGAAACGATTCCTTAAATCCTCCCCTGAGAATTGAAAGCTTAACCTTATAGGTTTCTTTTAAAACATGACAGGGGAGCCATTTTAGTTTTGGTTGGTTTTTTTTTTTTTTTTTCTTTAACCAGCAAGTCCGTGACTAACACACTAACATAGAATATGAGAACCCTGGGTCCTAGGCTGTGTTCAGTAAAAGGAGTTTAGGGCCTTCTCCTTCATGGTCTGGCAGAGTGGTCCCATAGCAGAGCTACAGACCATGTGGGGTTGAAGGAAATGTGGTGGGGTTAGCTCTTTCTACTGGAGCTGCTCCACCTTTGTATAGGAATTCAATATTTACTAGGCCAGGAATGTTACTTTCTAGCCAAACCGTTGAGGGCACTTTCTGGGAAACAGGAAAACCTGAGTTCCAAACTCTGCTGCTAGAGACTACTTTTTTACATCAAGTTGCCATTTGTACAACATACAAAGACTCCAAGGCAAAGTACAATGCCTGTGTCTCTCTGCCGGTACCTGCGCGGCAGTCAAACTGAGAACGTCAGCCTTCAGGCAGAATATCTCCAGAGACCCAAAAGCTTCCTTCAGCAGATTTTTCTATTTCTTAATCTATTTTAAATAGTCTGCTCTCATCCAGAGAGTCAGATTCCCCTGCACAGCTAATCCATTCTCACTGAGTTGATCTGTTTAGCCCTCTCTTTCCAGCAGTGACACTACCTAGGGAATTGGTAGATTTTCTGGCAGGACATGTGGAATGTACCTGTTTCCTTCAAATCACAGTATGTCTAGAGTCTTATCCAAAAAAATGTTTTACTGCTAAAAATAGAAACAAAGAATTTTTGGAAAAATGCATTTAAAAAGAAGTAAAAAGCGAAAGATTAAATGTCTTTTAAAGTTGTGAATTGCATAGGATGTGGTAAATTGTCTAGTCAGTGTTTGTCTACATGTGGTCTGAGCATTTTTTATGGAGATCCTGGGTTTAAATACATGTATTTTTAAAATAAAGATTTAAATCCCAAGAGTTGTGATGCCCATGGCAAATTACAGGGCGTTTTCTTCATCTACAAGATCACTAGCTTTTGCCGTTGGTTTTGGGTTCTGATTTACCCAGAAATATGAAATGGAAGAGTCATTCCACCAGAGACATATATTGTGTTTTCAGTACAGCTGAGTAAGTTCAAAGAAAAACACACATAGGCACACTTTCCCTGTTCCCACTGCAGTAAATGTACTTAACTTTAAAACTACAGGGTACTTTTTCCAAGGGTATTTCAGGAATTAAATATTTTTCTGTAGTAATGAAGCTTCAGAATCACTCAGAATTTTTTCGTTTTGATTTTTAATTTTAATCCTGACAATATCCTTTTTCTGAAAGGATAGAGTGAATTTTATCATTTCACACTTTTCTAGGTAAAAGAAATAACCATTTAGAAGGGCAAGGCAAGATGCCTTTATTCATATATTGTTAGTCCCCTAAAATGCCTCCTATTAAATTTCATAAGTACTTCTGATGCCCCATTATCTTAAGTAGGGAAAACTCATCTTTGTCTGCTTAAAGAAATGCAGTCTTTCCAGAGAAATGTAGCAAACCAGAGTTTAAAATATTCCTGGCAGGGTGAGGTTGTTCAGGCAGATTTAGACAGATGCACATAATTCACAACATTCTTTGGGAATTCCTACCCAGTGAACATCACTCACAGAATCTGTCCTAAGATTATTGTTAGTATCGTATCTGTCTTTTCCATCCTGTAAATGTTCAGATTTAAATAGTTACAAGTGCAGCACAGGATAGTGATACCAAACTCAAAACAATCCCAGTCAGAATATGAGAAACAGCACAAACAATTCAGTAAGTGGGCTTGTTTCCCCTTCTTTCAAAGTATTGGACTTAAACCTGCTAGGCTTATAACCAGTGATTCTTAAAAGTGTACTCAATGTGTACTCTTATACATGGAAGGGTGAATAACACACCTGCAACAGAGATGAAAACCAGGGAAATACTATTCAGGATACTGCATACTTTTTTGTCCTAAATTTGGGTTGTATTAACATCACCACTAACCTGCATCGACAGTAGCTCCTCCTTCAGCTTGAGACCTGCTGCTGGAGAGCAGATTAACCTAACTACTTGGTTAGTCAAACCACTTCTGCTCTCAGCACCACACAATGTAGTGTGTTCATTTTAGAAGTGGGATTTCCTTCCTTTTTTATTGCATCAATTTAATTATTTTGAGTGGAGAAAATGCTAGGGACTTACTGAAGAATACTAGTAATCACTGAAGATCTACAAACTCCTGCTAATCCTTGCTTTAATGCAGTCCCAAATTGCTCAGCAAGGTATTTCCATATGTAGTTCAAACACTCCCATGCTGTGAATACTTTTCAAAAATTAAAAAATAAAAAAACCCACAACTTTTTTTTTTTTTCTCCAAACTTACCACAAATTAAATTTTTCTACTAAGACCTTCTCCATCCAATTTTAACACAATTTTTGAGACCTTTTTATGACTTGGCTAAGGGTAAATGGGTTCCCAGGGCACCCAGAAACTGCACACAGGCACTACTCTGTGCTTAGGAAAACACGGCCGTAGGAAAACAAAATGCACTCAGATCCTAAAAGTACTCATGACAAGCTGAGGTAAAGATTTTAATGCAGGAATTTTGGGGAGCATACTGTAACTTTTCAGGGTCAGAGGAATGTAGAGGCAGCCCTAATATCTATATGAGACTGACGTGTCTATATGAGGTGCCAGAACACCTTGGAGGCAAAGTAGAGGGCTTTCACTATGAGAAGTGCTGTTTTGAACCAGCACTGAGTTAAAGTGGGAGCTCACAGAAATATGATGTTGGAAATGGAGGTCTTTTAGAATCTCTTTGTCTACATGTGGTCTGAGCATTTTTTATGGAGATCCTGGGTTAAAATACATGTAGCTTTAAAATAAAGATTTAAATCCCAGGCCTTCCTACAGACCTTGCTTCCCCTTCTTGGATAGGTTCATTCTCATGTCTTAAACCTCTCCATACATTAGAGCATAAACAATGAAAGTGAATAGATAATAAACCCAGGTGGGTGACACGTTCAGACCTATTCAGCTATAGAACTGAAGAGAAAAATTACTTTGAAATAATGACAAGATTACACAGTGCATTCCTTACTTTTATCTGCATCTATTTCTGAATACACTGAATAACACCAGGCTATGTGCTCAAGCATTATACCCCAAGACCATCTGTAGGACATGGGGGGGAGAAATATAAAACTAAGTATAATTAATGGAAAGTTTATCCTTGAGAAACGTATTGACATATTTCAGGGTTAATTAACATAAAGAAAGTATGTACCACACTCAGCACTGTCAACTTCAAGAAGGACATCATCACATTCCAGTGGTAAGTATTTATCTCTATTTACCCAAATACACAATCCTAAAAAATTGCTACCATTGACTACAGAGTCATGATAGAAGGAGTCAGGGACTTGAGCTTGAACAGTGCTCAGCCCTCATATAGACAGCATTGCACTCAGAACCTGCTGACAGTTCTTTCAACCTCTTTGAGTATCTTTTTATGACTGCCATTCACTTTCTACTTTCACAAACAAAACATAGCTATCAAATGGAAATTAATAGATAGAGATACATAGAATTTGTAAACTGCAAAGGCATACTTACATAAAGCAAGGACATTTCAACAATTACTAAATGTTCCCCACCTTATCAAAATGAAGGAAGACAAATAGACAGGTGAGAGGAAAGTCAGTACAATTAAACACACAAAGCAGAAGAAATGCAGTTCTATGTTGCTGCTGCTGCTGCTCCACTGCTGCCATGACTCACTGCAGTGTCCTTGTTCTGCAAGGACCACAGCTGAGAATGTGGTGAACATGTGATGTTCCAACACCTTGTGCTAGGCCCATACACAGCAAGACTAAAACACAGAAAACAATTTAGTTATCCTTGTATTCATTTCTGATAAGTTATTATTTTATGCCAATTTTTCAGTTGCTTTGTCAGTTTAGCAGGAATTGAATAACTTCAGAGTGAAAGGAAAAATATTATGTGCACTTAACATAATAATAATAACAACCCATAGATTATGGCTGTTGCAATGGGTCAGATTTAGCCCTGAAAATTTTTTGTGGCTTGCTGGACTTAGACTAAATATGAAATTAGTTTGTTC
Source organism: Phylloscopus collybita (assembly GCA_027886175.1). Taxonomy (NCBI): domain Eukaryota; kingdom Metazoa; phylum Chordata; class Aves; order Passeriformes; family Phylloscopidae; genus Phylloscopus; species Phylloscopus collybita. The sequence goes on along the minus strand of JAJNNQ010000026.1, from coordinate 23,915,251 downwards.
ATTACAGATGTTTAATACAAGAATTGTTTGAGGACTAGACTTGAACAGATTCTTCTAAATCATCAGTACTGCTTGTACTTACTGTGTTGGTTACACTTTGCTTGTCTGATTGCAGAAGCAGTATATTACCCTTTTGCTGTAATTATATCCAGTTATGTCAATGTGTATTTTCATATAGCATTCCTTAAATTGGTTTAAAATTTTTGCTGTTACCTTAATTGTTTCTCCATTTCTTAGAGCCCAGTGGGCAAAAGCCTTCCAGATTGGACTTTGTGACTTCTAAGTGGAAAAAACTAAAATTCTCATCAGTCAGACACTAAAGTAAAAGTTGTCGGGGTTTTTTTTTTTTTTGCAACAGAATTGGTTACTCAGCACCAAATTAATTATGACCATTTTGTTGTTGCCATTCTGCATTTTTGGATCAAATTTCCTTGTTTGCTTAGCACAGTAGACATCTCACATTTTGTGGTGGGTTGAGGACTAGAATTTAACAGATTCTTCTAAATTATACTTGGCCAGCACTCTATCCATTTTTGATTGTCACAGATGTATATAATTTCTGAGAAATAGTTGACAGCAAGGAAAATCTCTCAACATATACAACAGGTACAAAAACTACAATTAGCATTTGGTTAGCTAACAATATTTTCCAAAGTTAAACAATAATAATATTGCTGTGCATGCAAGTTAGTCTTACACAGGAAAGATAAAGAGAGAAGTGTGGTCCATGATATGAAGAATTTAGATCACTTCTTGTTAGTAATGTTTGCCAACACTGAGAGCCTAAAAATATTCTTTTTAATATCAAGAGTTGTTGAAAATATATATATATTAAGAACTGTCTCTTAAAGAGAACTACAAAAATAGTTTTCCATGGCCAGAACTTCATTTAGTTTTTATACCAGTGTAAGGCCAAGTAGGGTGTGGGGAGGGAGGAACAAGCTTGAAAATGTGATCAGGTGCAACACAAAGTAACAGAGGTTCACCAGGAACAGCAAAGCTGTCCCTGTTTACTCTAGGTAAAGGATTGTCCAGAAAAGAGACAATAGATAAAACAGTAGTAGTTCATCAAAGACATTTAGTTGGATTGTAATCTCTCAGTAACAAACAACAAGGAAATCACAGTTGAAAGGAAAAGGTAACTATTAGTATGAGCAGATGTATAAATGGCAAATGACACAAACAGAAAGCAATTCTGGGGGAGGAGAGTGGTGGAACAAAGTAGCTTTAATCTGCACTTGGTAGTCTTGGATAGAGATACTTCAAGAACTTTTAAGTTCTGTGTAGTTCATTTTAGTTCCAGCAGAACTGCTGCCTTTGATTTCTTCTCACTGCCAAAATCAGGAAAGCTTCAGGAGATGCTATTTAAAAGGTTCTTATTGCCCCTCAGAAACCTTCAAATCTGATTCATTTTGCAGCACAAAAGTGTGTGTTCAAGGTTCAGAGAAACAAAACAAACAGTTTCAGAGGCAACAGAGAGGTAGGGTAGGGGAGAATGGGTCCAGATTTCGATTGACATCCAGGGCAATATGGGGGAGGTAATTTGAGGTCCTGCTGATAGAGGCTTGTGTCAGAGAAAAACAAGTAGATGTTTATATTTTCTCATATTTTTAAGAAGTATTTTCATCTTCTCCTATTAAAAGAGCACCAAGCAAAAACTGAATGGAGACATAAATAAAGAAAAATTTGAAGGTTTCCATGAACAGTGATAGAAAGAAAAAATAATTTCAAATTATACTGGACCAATATACCAATTACTCCATCATTGGGAAACAAAGTTAGGTTTAACTCTGCATTTCAAGGTAATCAAGCCCACAGAGGTCAAGGAGGTTGCTAAATGGGTGAGGGAGCAAGAGAACATTTTACAAAATCATCCTCTAATTTGGAGCCAAGGTCAATGATTTAAACTTTATTACTCGAAACCAAATTCACAATGAGCATAGGTGGAACCATCCCAACTAGCAATTACCCAGAGCCAGGCAGACAAGAACTGCAGAAGTAACTATAGCTGCAAGAGAATTCATGTTTTTAAAACAAGACATCAGCCCTGCCAATTTGCTAGCCACTGCTCACTTCTGATGGTGATAACTTGTTAAGCCACAATACCCAGCCACATGCCGAGCACCAAGCTCTATCGGGAAACTGCCACAAGTTGTTGTACCACTAAGAAGTTTCAGCTGCAGCCAAGACTTTAACAATCAGCTCTCCTATATTTCAGAATCTCATCCTCTATGCCACAGTCAAAATGAAATAAAAGATGGCCTGCTTACTGCTGTCTATATGGAGTTTAGTGCATCTCTACCAAGGAACACACCCAGCTTCAGCCTTGCAAATACATCAGTGAAGAACTTTGTTAGCAGAGATAAATGGTCTTGTAGGAAAGAAAGAATGCATAATGACTGCATTTCACGAGCTCTGATGAAACCTTCTCACCATACAGTGAATCCCATTTCTATGTAATTATATGGTTGACTGTTCCCTTTTTTTTAGCCCAAATTGAATGCAGCCCATGCAAACTGGTGTCATCTTAGCGCTTATTACTGTAAAGTATTGACCTCAGCATGCTGAATCATGAAACAGAGTTTGTAGAAAAGGTTACAATGTGCTGTATGTTCAGGAATCCCACACCCAGGCAAGTTTCTGCTGTAGACATTTAGTTTCTGGTTTGAAGGGAAACTGAGGGCTGTGTTCCAGAGCCCTGAATTTAGAACTTTCCTGTTCAAATTACTAAACTGATGCCAAATACAGTGAGACTTTATCTATCCAGACAGAAAATGGGCACATCATTGAAAATACACTTGAAAAAATGTGTTTTGCAAGGAAATCCCTAAATTATCAACTTGCAACAAAAAAATAGAGGCTGAAGTGAGGCTGTGAATATTGGAATTAGTGGATTTCTAAACGGGCTTGTTAGGAGTGTATCATAGAGTGGTTGATGCTGTGGAAAGGACGTCTGGAGATTGTCTCCACTTTGGCTAAACACACAGTGATCTTCCAGGGCTTTTTTGCTTTTTTTTTTTTTTTTTTTTTTTTTTTTTTTTTTTTTTTTTTTTTTTTAATAAACAAAATATCTTGGGAGAGAAAAAAAAAATTGCATCACTCTTGCTGTCAAAGCATGCTGAAACTATGGCAACAGCAAGAAGAAAGAAGCTCCACTTCCTTCCTTCATCTCACCTTCCTATATTCTCCCCACATAAAGAAAAAATTCAAGGTTGCATTTGCCATTTCTAGGAGTTAAAGAAGAAGCAGTATGAGATACGAGGTCAGATTTTTTTTCTCTTCTTTCTAGCCCTTCTTATAAGATTTGCACTTTTGGAAGTATTTTGTGTTTTCCATTAGGGGTAGCAATAATAAAATTTATCTGTTGAATTTGTATAATCATAACAAGAACTTAAGAACTTACATAACAAGTCCTATTAAATTCTATTTATATTTTCTCCCTTCAGTTAACTATTACTGATAGTATATTATCTGAAGTTAAAGTTATGGAGTTTTTTGTGCCAAACACTTTGAAAATTCTACAGGCTTTTGGTGGATATTTGCACTTTCAAAGCTGAATCAGGATATTAGAAAATTGTGATTTCTTTGAAAATGTCAACAAGAAGTTTTGTATATAATAGGTAAGAATGCCAGCTCACAGACAATTCTGTCTTTGAGGCTTTTGGGGGACGCTGATGTGACTATTCCATTCTCAGGTAGCGCATAAATAAATAGATAATTCTTCTAAAATATTTCTCTGAAAGATACCACATTAGTTTTTAAGCCCCCTGTTATCCATAACCATGGAGCTCTCCACATGCCAAAGGAAGTTCTAAGCTCATGGAGTGCTACATAGAATATCACCATGACAAGGCTGTTGCTGATGAGTGGTGGGGTTTTACATGTGCTAAATATGAAAGGACACAATATCAAAGGACAATAATAAACACAGTCTATGAGTGTTACTGACCAGTCCTGAGACACCCTCAAGCCATCTCTTGCCCCAGCCACACTCTCCAACTAAACATATTTAAATATTAACCACGTTACAGATCAGGCTAATTGATGTTTTCAGAAATAAGACAGTCTGTCAGAGCAGTTAATAGAACTGAACATGCCAAAAAGGCATTGTCTTGTTCTTCAGTTATAGGGATGCCTTTAGCTCTTTGCCATATGAGCAAAAAACCCTGGACTGCCAGCTTCTAACTTCTCCCTTGGAAACCTAGGCACTCTTTGTATGAAACTCACAATTCATTACAGAGAATTAAGGGGAAGTATTTAATAGACCCTAGTGAATTGTTGTGGAAACTATGCTAATTCTACCACTTTAGCAGAAGAATAATTTCACTAGAGAAGTAGGGAAAGTCAAAGCTGCTTGTAAAAAGGAGGAAACAGCAAAATTCACCAACAGCTGCTACCAAAAAGAAATGCTATGAGAACTTTGTCACAATATATTTTAAATAGTGTGTTTCAAAATAATGTTAAAAGTAATTGCATTTGCACCCAAAATAACATTCTCAAGGTGATGGGAAATTAGGCATAAAAGATGAGCTATAACTTCTGTATGTAAGAAAGAGCTGGTTTTGTAGTACACTCACTTGTACAGCTCAAGGCAGTGACCTTGAGAGTATTAAACAAGGTCTGATTTGAGAATGAACATTCAGGAAGAAGCTAGAAAAAAAGAGCTGAGGCACAACTGAGGGCAATGTGATCATAATTAAAAATGCATCTGATGATTACCCACTCAAATACACTATTTGAGAAAAGAAAAATAATGGATAATTAAGTGGATAATTAAGAACATTACCTTTCCAAACACATCAGTGGGGGAATTTACACACAATGTTTTCTGACATACAGAGGAAAGCATTATTATTGTTTACACAATCTGAACCCCTTTGGCTACACTGGGCATCCTTTTCTCATATATGATGTTATTAGAAAGCAATTCAGAGTCCTCCAATGTCTAAACTAGCATATGCTTGTTGGATTTATTGTGAATTTACATATAAAAACTGATCTTCCTGCCTCATGTGGAAAACTACAATTTCCTAATAAACAGTATGTATTTTATAATTAAAGGCCATTAAAAAAAAATTGGAACAGATCTTTCTTCCTTGGCATAGAGCAAGGAAAAAATAGTTTTTCGTTTTTTTCCAGAAAAAAAATCAAAACAAATTAAATTCAGTACTATGTGAGCTTGTTAAACCTTTGGCTTCCACCAGCTTCCTATTTTGAAATAACCCATATATATGTAAGAGCAAAATGTTGTTCAGGATTTTATTGTGTATCATATATTGACCAAGGACACTATTGATTTCAGAAGGGAATCAATGGGGAGAGAAGGAGGCCAAAGTTGAAGGTTTCATAGTTATCAGAAAAGCAAATAAATGGCAGTCAGCCCACAAGAAGGGCAAGAAACATTTAAATAGCACTGTAGGTGTAACAAGGTATATTGCTTTCTTAACTATGAAACTCTTTCCTGGGCTAGTGTACTGCCAGCAACAGAGAAAGTGCTGCCACTTCCCTCCGAGGTCAGTGAAGGAAGAGCAAAGGGAAATGAGCTGTGCCCCAAAGGCAGGTGCCCTCAGTCCCTGCCAGCCCTGCCTGCCCCTGCCCAGGCCCCCAGGGCTGTGGGTCCCATTGGCAGCACAGCAGGGCCAGTCCCTGGCTCCCCACCATGACAGGTCCACAGCCCAGCTGGCCCCTGCCCCACGGAGATGCCCAAGCTGGGGTAGCCACCGTGCCCCTCCTGGTTGCCCTGCTTTTCTGCTGGGCTGGTCAGGCAGGCCTTCCAGGCAACCTTTGGAACCTGTCCCAGCTCTGGGTCATTGACCCAAGCTCACTGTCTCTCTCTGGCAGGGAGCAGACACAGTTAAATGAGGAAAATAGGGTGAACAAATTGACTGCACCCAGAAGGAACACAGCCATTTGTACAGTTATGACAGCCTTGTCCTAATAGGAGTCTTGGTATTGCCAGCCAGGAGGGCAGTGATGTGACTAACCTGCTTAGACAGGAATCAGAGAAGTTGCCAGAGCAGAAAAATAAAAAAACATGGTAGAATTCAATTATACCCATGTAAACTTGAAGGAATGTCATTGTGAGAAATGATATAGAGGTACAAGTTTTAAATATCTTAAAATGACCACTTGTTAAACTTACTACTCAGAAAACCCACAAGTGAAGAAGCAGTTTGGCTTAGTCTTAAGCAGACCAGATGTGGTTTGCAATGTTACTTTTGAAATGTTGCTCTGTAATTATGACTACTATATATTCAAATTTAGCATTTAGAAGAATGAAGTAGATTTAATTTAAAAAATAAAAAGAACGACAACAACAAAAAATAAGCAGCTTGTTAAAAACAAGTTTAAAGGAAGACATAGAAGTCAGAACCACTGACAACAATAAACAAAGACATTTAAAGTTAGAAAGATTTCCTCCAAGACACAGAAGTCTTACCTTAAGAAGGGAAACAAAAAAGAGAATAAATTCAGATTAAAAAAAAAAAACCAAATAAAACCATAAAAGGCATATGAAAACAGATTTTGAAGATTAATTTGAGTAACTAAGCACTTCTTTCCTCCCTGGCAAAAAAATTGTACAGTTCACAGACCTAATGGAACTTAAAAAAAAATGTAAAGTCCTAACAAAAAATTTAGATGAATTCTCTTTATCCACATTTGTTTAAGAAAAGCTTAGAGAGATTCACAGACCCTTTCTTTACAAGGGTCAAGTTTGGTGAACTACCAAAAGGTCAGTAGGGAACATTTATCAGCAGACTGATAAAATAAATGTAAAGAATCACTTGGGTTCCATTGCATTTAACAGCAAGTAGTACAATAGTCAAACTATGAGACTATTGAGTTTCTGCTGTAGTGGCAACCTACTGACTAACCCTTCCTCAGGAATGGAGAGTATCAGCTGTAAAAAATCCTCTTTTAAAGGGGGATTGAAAGAGAGTGCAAGTAATATACACCAGAAAGTCTGACTTCTGTGCATATGGAGCTGTTAGAAATTATGGAGCTGCTCAGCATTTGATATCCTGGTTGTAGTGGAGCAGCTTTTGCAGCAGAAAGTCAAGTCACAGGTATCATATATACATAGGTATTTATTAGGATTCACTGAAGGGTCAGTAGGCATATTGACAATGACTGTCTGATTTACACAACTGCATGAATTTTCAGAAAACTGTTGACAAGGCACTTCCCCATCAAGTTGCAAGAAACAAACCAGTCATGACATAAGGAAGAAAGAAAGGCTTGTTGTGTATTTGTAGCTAAATAAAAATTGAGAGTGGGCATAAAATAAAGAAATTACCTCAGGAATTGTTTAGAAGCAAAACCTGTTCAAGAGATTCATACAGGAACTACTGAGTAAGTCATGAACTTATAGATGATGTAAAGCTAATCAGGATAGTAAAAATTCAAGTTGTCTTCACAAGAGAGTTACATAATATGGCACAGCTTTTTGTACTCTTTCAAAGCATCTATTCTTGATGACTGAGACAGAAATCTGGAATAAAAATGCCTTGGGTCTTGTTGTCCTAACAACTGCACTGCTGTCCCAAAGCGATGGACACAAAGATAAAAAAATTGCACACAGATGAGCTAAAGTGCATAACAACATTTCAAGAAGGGAATGATGAGAAGGGCTGAACATTCTTCAGTATAACCTCTGCTCAACCAGCTTTTATGCATAACTTACTGTCATTTATTTTTGAAACTCCTATACTGAGCATTCAAGGCAGTTACAGAGCATGTTTCCCCTTTAACAGATTTCTCCTGCATGACAAAGCATCAGTATAGGAATACTTTTAAATTACCAAAATTTAATACATTCATTTCCAGCCTTCAATTACTAGCAACTGTCGAGCTTTGTCACAAGGCCAGGATTTTTAGATAGTCAGCCTTCCTTTCCAGCCCCTTTCCCTAGTGCAACTCCAAAAGCACCTTCTGAAATAATAATTGGTTAAAACAAGATCAGGTTGTACTGTCACAAAAAAACCCCTGATACGTCGATCCTACTGAAGATACTGAAAAATCTCACATGATAGTCACAGTGAAAATAAGAAGCAAGATTTTTTGTGTGTGTGTGTAAAGACACTTGTTTCTTTCTGCTTTGCAGTTTCATCCTCAGCAGCAGGTGACAGATGCTCACCATTTATTACAAAAAACGTAAAAGAGATTCAAAACTGTGTTCTATAAATGCTCAAGACAATGACATTTCCGTTTGCATGATAACCAAAGCAAAAGGTCAAGGCTTAATGTTTATTTTAATGTCTCAGAAGTGCCTGTTCTTACTAGTGGTCTTTCCCAGCTGCTGTGTTTCTGTCTATAATGTGCATTGCTGCATAACAACATGATGGATAGGTCTAGTTTTTGGTTTGCAGGGCAAATGTGTTTCACATCAGCCTCACTGGATACTGGAATTCACATCATGCAACCAAATATTATGAAAAATACGAAGGAAATATAGTAAAAAATGCAACTCCACAGCTGTAGTTGAAAACATTTGCATAAGTGCTATAAAGAATAACCAAACAGAAGTGTTCTACTGTCACTGGTAAGTGTCTTCAGTCCATTGTTTTGCAGGATCACAAGGAGTCAGTCCTCTTGCAAATGCTTTCTCCTGCTGCCCTTGCAGAGGTGTCAAGAAAATAAAAGAGTTGTGCAGGGGGAAAACTCACGTGGTTGAAAATGTATGTGACTGTAATGTTCTTTAATCTTTGCATACTTTGTACAGCCTGCAAAACCGCCAGTGAGAGCAATGACACCCAGGTGATAAGCAGAGAGGAGGGAAACCTTCAGTGGTATGGGCGGTTGTGACATTTCCTCACTCTGTGAAGAAGCAACCTTGATTGGACCTTTTGAATAGACAAAGTGCCCTGAATGTCCTTGCAGGCCCATCTTTCACTTCCAGTGACATACAGTTGGGCTGCATTCACACCAAATAAGTGTTGTTGACTTAAATTCACCTCCACTCACATTTCAGAATATAACTTCGTCCTGTGACCTGCATGCAAAGACTCAATATTAAATCTCCAGGTGTCACTTTTAACTAATAACCTGCAATTAGAGTTTGATGGCCTATCAATGCATTATGCAGTTCCTTCCTCTGGAAAAGTTCTCTCTTTCTTTAAATTGCCAGAATTGGAAGAATTATGTTCTAATCCCCTGACTTCATCCAGTTCATTTTGAAACTTAATGTTTTTCATTTAAATCCCCTATTGGGAACTCATTCACTTCCATGGCACCAACACAGCTAGGCTGCCTTGATTAATTACTAGCACTTACCCTTCTACTTCAGTAAATCTCGGTACGCTGTCTAATAACTGGAAAGATTTAAACAAACACTTTCTGTCATTTCAAATCTGAATCTCCAAAGAATTCTACAAAATTGAAGAAAGGCAGGGGACTACACAGAGTCTGTGTTTAAGAGTTGAGAGTGTGTGAGGTTCAGAGCTCCTTCGATGCCCAAGCTACTAAATCAAATTCATACTGGAAAGCCAGCTCACACAGGTTATACAATTCATCAAATAGACAACAAAGGTTTAGGAATCAAATTACACTTTCAGTCCTGGAGATGCAACAGAGATGCCAGATTTACAATTTCTAACATACACAGGAGATGTATTTTAAATATCCATGGTTTAACATAGGAGAGGAGGATCATGACGATTAAACTTTCACATGAAGTCTGTTGTGGTGGCTAACATGGAGAACAGTTATTCTAAGACAGTTTTGGAAACAGACTTTCACAAATGGATGGAAACTTACAAAGAAAAACAAACCAGTTAGAGCAGCAAACATTTATTAAGGTATGAAGGTACCTCACACTGTACAGTCAAATGGTCAACCATGTTTTGATAAGTTTGACCTTCAGCAATTTCTTCTGCAGATGAATCAGTTCACTGAATGAAGGTTTTCTCCATCAGTCTCCCCATCTGCTCATCTCTGTCTCCAGCATACATTTTTCCCATGGTGTATCACTGCCACCACCTCAGATGCTCTAGGCAGGGGATCACATACTCAGCTTCATGGCCAGTCAGTCCAAAGACAGGTTTGACCTAAACTGCTCTGAAAGTATGAAATGTACAATTACATTCAGACCTTGTTAAAGACATTTTCTGTATGCCCATTATGACTCTAGTGAGCCACCCAAAAGTCCAGGCTCAGATACTTCCTGAGTTGGAGACTTCTTGGAAAACAGAGATAAAATTTCCAGTCTAATTTTGTAAATGTGTGTTTCAGATGTATATAGTTACAGTGACATACACAGGCCAATAAAATTAAATTCCCCATTTATAAATGAAGATTATCCATTTTGTTTTTCCTAAGTGTCCTTGGTAGTTGAATGTTGTGTTATATTTTCCTTAAACTAACCTTTTCAAATATCTGTAATTATCTTGAAATACATTTCCTGATTTATGATAAGGAATGGATTATAATAAAGATGGGATAATGACTTAATTTATATCCCAGGTCTCATTCACCTTTAAAACTATCTTTGGTTTTGCTTTCTGGATGCTTAGCAAGATAGAATATTTTTTCTCTTTCTAAGGACATGATTTAATGATTTATTAAGAGTCCTTAACTCCCACTGAGGTCAAAACTATCACACAAGGCCAGATCCCAGCAATACCTTAAAGGGAGCTGGAAAATTTCTGCCAAGGCATCACTACATTAGAAACAGGGTTAGAGAAAAAATGGCTTCCAAAAGTGACTTTTGCTTCCCAAGCAAAACTACACCTTTCTTGGATTGTACTTCTCTTTGGTCAGTTTTTTGGCCAAATGCTGCTGTTTTATCTTTTTGGAATTCAGGTGTATGTCTATAATAGTCAAAGTTGGCAGAGCATTTCTTTCAAGCAATAGGAGAGAGAGAGAGAGAGAGAGAGAATCTGGAATGGGTTTGTCCTGGTGTGCTCCCCTGAAGATTAAAGGAAGGTTTTCAGCTTTCCTGAATGCTGTAACATTGCTGATGGTGTCACACAGCAAAATCATACACTGATACGGTACCAGAGGAGTCAAGTACATCACTGGCCCTGCCTTGTGTTTGCATCAGGAACACAGGCAGCTTATTTCTGCCTTGTGGTAGCAGAGGGGTGACACTGCTGACTAAACAGCAGCTCCCTTTATTGCAACACCCACAAATAGCCCTGCTTTCAAAAACTGTAATTATCTGCTTCCTCTCTGATGGGCTGATAAACAGGACTGGTTTTGGACAATATGAGAACAAGGTGGTAGTGCTGGACTGCCAAATGGAGCTCCCACAGGGAGCGTGAGGGTACTGAGCCAGGATTCTTCATATGGGAACTGTGCAAACCAAACCCCTTGGCATTTGTTCTAGTGACTGTTTATTCTGTACCTCTGCTTTCTGCCATAGCAAATCCATGAGTTTCTGCTGGGCTTTCCTCATCCTAGTGACAACTCCCACACACTGCTAGGCAACTATTCACAAGATCTTTGTTCTCCTGCTCCAAGGGCAAGTTTCCCACGAATGCCTTCATGGACAGTTGGACTAGAGAAGATGGTTTCCAACCAACTAGCACAGCTTTATTAACAAAAATTTATTTTCATTAGGTCCTTTTTAATTCCATCCGCTAGACTAGCAGCCAAATAAATGACAATTACTTATGGACTGTGAGATTGGTTATAGACAAAGTGCCACCCATGTAGACATATACATAAAGACAGCACAAATTACCTAAGCCTGAATATCTGCCAGCAAATAAGAATCTCACTTTCAAAAGGCATAATACTCTTAATAGGCTCCATCCCAGAAAGATAAAGAGTGTGAAATGAATAGATCTGAGCTCAGCAGGAGTGCCTTGTTTTATACCCACTGCTAAGGTAGAAAACTGTTCCTGAAGCATTGTTCCTGTTCTTCTTCCACTCCTGATGTTCTGTGCCCTAGCAGCAGATATACTACTCGGGGAGACATACTCCTGTATAATTTGACTGTTCTGCCTTATACCTTAACTTTTGGCAAGGTAAAAAAAGCAAACAAAACAAAACACAAACACACACACACACACAAAAAAAAAAAAAAAAAAAAGCCAACCAAACAAATAAACAACAACAAAAAAACACAACCATACCACACACACAAACAAACTAATAGACATAACAACTGAAAACCACCCCTCAATTCACTTCTATTAAAACTTCAGGATATACATAACTTGGCATAAATAAGAAGTTTACAAACAAACTAATCTGTCTAATTATGAAAAATGTTGAGAGAAATAATTCTTATATCAATGAAGCCAGCTGCATATTTCTCCAGGCAAATAGCACCACCATCACTATTCAGTTATATATAAATACCTCCTTTGTACCTAGCACTTTTAAGTGATGTTGAGCTATAGATGTTAGCTACATTTGTACTGGAAAAATAAATTTGTTAATCATTACTGCGTAAAAAAGGTGTTGAGAAATAATTTTTGAAATTAAACAGATCCGTGACAGGAGGGTTTCTAGTAATTTAACTGAAGAAAATGTCAGGGTCCAAAAAGAAGCCTGAGTATTACCAAAAATTCATCTGCAGCAAATCAGCCCAGATTGCAGAACAGGCTGCAATGGCTCTGACAAGCAAAGGGACTCATCTTGCCTCACAACAATGTATGATGAAAACACATAACTCTTGAAGCTTGGAGGTTAGCCACAGGTTTTGCAGAGCTGTAACAAGTGGCATTACAGGGAACGGTCGCGCTTGGGCTTGCTTCACAGGAGGTGCACGTCTGCAAGGAGAGGCTGTCTGCACACAGCTCTTTGACTAGGTGTAACTTAAACCAGATCACATGGGTCTAACTCACCACTTCTCACCTTTCTGCGCTGCACCAGAGGTGCTGGCAAGAAGTCAGCTGCCTGATCTTGCTGCCCTCTTTTAAGTCTGGAAACAGGTGTGCAGCTTCAGATCAAGTAGGCCACCTCCATGCTCAAAGGAGAGGGAGGTAATGCCAAATTGGCAGTACTCCTCCTTTCTGCTCACCTGACCCATACCTCTAGCTCCTTATTGAGAGCTATCTATTTATTTATTAGGTAGATTTACTTTAGGTAGCTACCAGTGCAATGTAATGACTGGAGTGAGCAGTAGCCTTAGAAAGAGCAAGCTTTATCAACTTTGTGCAAGCACCCTTTGAGTGCCAATCAGACATTGAAAACAGAGGCATGAAGAAGAGAAAGAGTATACAGTACAATATACAGTACAACAAAGAAGTCTCAGGAAGTGCTAGGGCAAATTCACAACCACCTGCAACTGACAGTTTATGAAAATACACCTGTCTGAAATAGTATTTTTGTCCCTTTAATTTCCCCATTTCGACACTTGTCATTTTGATCATCATTCCCACTTTGTACCAAAATTACAAAATTTTAATGATTATCTCTCTTTTGATGACCTCATGGCCCCCAACATCCATGCACCCTGGGCAGCACTTCTGTTATGCTCATCCTTCCAACAGATTTTTTCCCCAGTTCTTCTGTCCAAGTCAAGCTCCTTCCCTGGTGTTCTTGCTGAAGAGTAATTCTGATCATTATCTCATTTGGAGAAAAGAGGAAGCAGAGTTAAACAGGGTCTGTTTAGTGACTGAAATGTGTCTTGTGCTTACGATTATGAACACTGATTGGATATTATCAAACACCTCCCACCATTTCATAGTGGACCTGTCAATTAGCAGGAGTTTCCTACCAGTACCTTAACTTTTTTTTAATACCACCCCTTATTTTTCTTCTCAGTGAAGTAAGTAGGCTGTGAGTCCTCCCCCCACTTGTGGGTTTCACACTGGTTATCAGGACTGGCAGTACTCAAAGCACAGGAAATGGGGTGCAGTGGCTGTGGATATCACTACATGCCTGTGGAACATGACAGCTAAAAGCAACAGAGTGCATGAACCTTAGCTGAAGTTATGAAAGATGCTTTTTTATCCCTCTCTATTTGTGCACTCTTCCTCTCAGATATATTAGCTTCAAGCATAGCAAGTTTTTTTGGGAAGCTGCAGTCAGAAAGGCCTTCTTTTGCACTTTCTAGACATAATCTGGAGAATCATTAAGGAAAGAAGAACTTCAGCCTAAAATTTTTTCTTGCTCTTTGTAACTAATTATTGAAGTTGAGTTGTGTTGTAAATGAATGTATTTCTCTTTTTCTATCATCTGTCACTATATAATCTTACTGTCCAAATTCATTCTCTTTATTCAGAAAAAAAAAGGGGGGAAGGGAAGGGAAGGGAAGGGAAGGGAAGGGAAGGGAAGGGAAGGGAAGGGAAGGGAAGGGAAGGGAAGGGAAGGGAAGGGAAGGGAAGGGAAGGGAAGGGAAGGGAAGGGAAGGGAAGGGAAGGGAAGGGAAGGGAAGGGAAGGGAAGGGAAGGGAAGGGAAGGGCTCTTTACCTTTATTAAAGGAGGATAATTTTAGGGAAAAAAATCTGAACTTTGTACACATAATGAAGTCTTAAAAGTTGAAACCAAACCAAGAAATAGAAAGGCAATTACATTGTTAAAAATGCGTCTGCTATTCTTTGTTCAAAACATCACAAATAAAAGTTTTGTCAAGTGACAGTTAGGCTAATCTTTCACAAGAGAACTGCAGTATGCACCAACATAAAACTGAGACTATCCACAAAACTTGACCGCTTGATTTCATAAGTAACTGCCTTCTGTTTTAAAAACTTCAATTTGTTGAACAAGAAGGAAGTGGTAAGCCAAAGAGTGATTAAAATCTATGATCCATCACCACAGATGAAGCTGATGCACAGTCAGTGTAAAAATAGAGAGTAGTAAAACAGAAAATGAGATAAACCAGATAGCGTGAGTAAAAGATAGTTGCTTATTTTTCTGTGAATCATGAGAAAGTGGTGACTTCATTGCACATGAAACGCTGTAAAATGATAGTACTTAGGTCTGCAGCTTTCATATGCCCAAAGGACTGTGCAGGCTGTGAAATTGAAATTGTTCTTGGGAAATAATACAATTGCATCTCAACTGCCCAGTGGGGCAGTTTTTTTTCTGGTGACCGTGGATTGCAGGCATTTAGAGGGTAAAATATGCATCTGAAATGAAACCTGTACCATTCTCAGTGGAATGCCTAGTGCCTCCCTTTTATATAGCAGTGTTTACTACAAATACTCAGCCAGGAGTTTGTCTCAGAGCACACCAGCAAATACTTCTGTATGCCTTCAGTATGACTCCTGCACATACCCTCAAATGCCCTTTATACCAATCTCACAATATTTTTTCCATGGAAATAGAAATAAACACCGTGTAAGGAGATGACAGTGGCTACTCTCCTGACAGTTTTTTATAGCAAAAAGGTGTATAAGAAGGAGTCTTGACAGGTTAGATATATTTAGGTCATGAAGCCATTTCTTTTGTCCAGCATCTCTAGAAATGTCTGCATTTTGGCATCCACAGGTGACTGTGTCTGTGAAAAACTGCCAAAGTTAATATATGCTGTGTTATTCCTGAGCAGTGTCAGAAATTTTTAAAAAGCATTTCCAGGGCACAGCAGGCACTCCTGCAGCAGAAGTGGTGAAAAACTGGCAATTGTTGTATATAACATTGAAGAAGTATGCATGTCTCCCTCTGTTATATAGCTGTCTTGAAACCATGTAACCTTCTTCAGCCAAATAAATACAGTTGAAGACAGCAATATTTCTGGTGTCTCCAGGACTGTGCAGCTGTTTCTGAACTGAAAATCCAGTTTCTTGTCAAGGAAGCCAAACCTATCCTGCTTCAGTGAAAAAGATCTTCTTTTCTTTGAACTTCGGACTTTGCTCTTCACAATCCCTCTCTATGAAGCAAGAGTAGGTTGGATACTGATGAGCCACACTGAAAAGTTGGGGGGAAAAAAACAAAACACCAAAAAAAACCCCAAAACCCACTTCTGTTATCAGGTAAGGTATCAATATTATTTTCTTGCTGACAGGTAACATACACACACCACTCATCACCTTTCCCCCATAAACAAGTAATGAAAATTTATCTCATATTATTAATACATCTCCTTCTGGTATGATGATTAACTATGCTTTCCTCTTTGTGCAAATCTATCTGCAGACATTGGTTGGCCTTGTCTTCTCTCACTTTTCAGCACTGGATTTTCAGCTGAAGAAGATACTGTCTCCAGGCACCTGCCTTTCCCCCACTAAGTCGAGATGTCTACCTCATAAATCAGCTCTCAGATAACATATTGACATGAACCTAAAAAAAAGACAAAAAATTGTAACAGCAATGCATTTTCCCACTTCCAGTGACATTTTCAATATCTGAAGATGAAACAAACTGCTCATGCTCACAGGCACGATACTGCAATGTACTTCAACAGCTTCTAATCACAAAAAGCTTCTCTCAAATGCATACTCTCTGTGCTCAGTCACTGTTCGCATGCTTATCCCTGAATGTTCCAAATGCCCTAAAACCACTGATTTAAAAAAGAACTAATAAAACTAATCATTGCTAATTATAATAATCATTAACATAATTTTTTTACATCCAGAACAGGTTTTATCCTCTTAGTTTTCCTTAATTAGAAGGTTTTCCTGAAACGTTCTTTATTTAATGTAAACATACTGTAGCAAGGTTTGCTCTTCCACACAGGTTTGTGATTTTGAAAGAAAAAAAAAGGGGAGAAGTAACTTTATATTTAATCCCAATTTTTCAAAAGGGTAGTAGGTTTTATGTTCAAACCTATATATATGATCTACTGTATAACTTAAAAACTATGGGGATAAAACAAATGTCAGCAGAGTTTATTGGTACTCTCCAGTGGAACTGGAACAGTTAGGACTCTGCAGACACACTTCCAGGCCTGGACATCCATGTGTTTTTCAGCAGAATTTAGCTCTTCGGGATTTAATAATTTCTATCACTTGAGCCCCTGGTAATCATACAAAACAACAAATCCAATGCAGAGATCTTCTCTTATTCTGCCTTTAGAGTTTACTCTGCATGAAAAAATGTACTTTAGCTCAGAGATTTCATAGACAACCTAAAACCTGCAAGGATTCTTCAAGAGTTTAGGGTCTTATGTCCACAAACACAGCACCAAGGGGTATGTTGTACATCTCAGTAAGAGAGGGCCAGTGTGACAACCACACACTGCGCCCCTGATCAGTCTCCCCTGATGAAGTAATTTCTCACCTCTGGTTTGGATTACTTCAACAAGCATTCTGCTGGGCAGTGCTTGAACATCACAGGAACTGCTCTCAGTTCATAATGGTCAAGGGTACATTTGTTTTGGCTCTCTCCCAACGACACAGCCTTGTAACAGCATCCTAGTAGATGCTGCATCTTTGAACACACCACATCCTAAAACATAAAACATACACCTTCTAATTTGTATGCTAAAAACACTCATCTGGTGGGTTGTAACTCAGACCCTGTGTTATTTCAGGCAGACTGAACAGCAAAGAGACATAAACATGTCTTAAGGCCAGAGGGTGCCCAGGAGACCTTAAAGCCAATTTATACTTAGAGTCCATTTGAGTTGGTGCATTGGACATACGGTCCCAGGGTTTGGTCTGTGCCTGTGGTGTTTTCAGCAATACAGGCATTGCATAATGCCCACTCTGTCTTCCTGGATGCCACAGAGTCCCCGTCTGAGGCTGCCCCTTGTAAAATCCAGTCTTTCAGGTTTCAGTTTCTTAACATGGAGATGCGCACGTACACACAATTCAAGCTATCATTTTACAGCACAAGAGATCCTCTGCACGAGCACATGGCATATGCAATCAGGCTGTGTTTATTCCCTCTGGCTCTGAGGCCATCTGGCACTAGTGAAGTCTATTATCATCCAAAAAAGGGTGCCCGCATCCAAACTACATGTTGGGCATGGTGCCTGGCCCGTGCTAATTCTCAAAACATGCCCAGGAACTGTTTGGAAGAGGCCTGGGCTGACTGCCCAGGGACAAACCATTCCAGGGACTGCCCGAACAATTTAACAGTGTAGACAATGGAGTTAGTGCCTGGATCTGTCTTCTGGCATGGTGTAATTTCCAGTATAAGCAGAGCCTGCAAGTGCAATGGAAAAGGCTGATTCCTTCATGGAGCACACTTCTCTCTGAGTGGCATAAAGCACTTCACATCCACTGCATGTTAAAGGTGTCTTCAGAGATCAAAAGATTTCTGAAAGTCAACCAGTATGTGTTTTACTGTATCCTGTAAACACTGCAGATTGAGAACTTGAAAGTATAGTAATGAACTGATATAGGAAAGATCCATTTGTAATATTTGTCTCTGAATGTTCAATAAAAGTGGCAGAGCTCTAGAGGAGCACAGGCAAGCCAAGGTTCCAAGGGGTATGCAGAGGAACAGGCTTGCATGAGCCAAGACATAAAAAGAATTCAGCTGAGGAATCTAAAACCAAACAACTTTCAAGATGTTGGAGTATCACAACCATAGTGGTGAGCACAGTTTTCACACCTTTGGTGTTCTCATATTTGTGAGGAGACCACTCACAAATAAAGGGAAAGAATAAAAACCAGAAAGACTTTAAACTATGTACCCTGTAGCATTTGAAACAAAGTAAGATGGGGGAAAAAAAAAATCGTATTTTCCCACTTATCCTAGCTTGAGTGCTAAGAAACTGAAATAAAAGTTTCTATAAACATGATTTTTTTTTTCAGAATCCAACATTCTTGGGGATACCAGAATACAAGATGCTTTCAAAACTCCATTTCCTCTTTTTTGTAGTTAGTCCTAGGAAATGGGATAATAAATGGTTTCTGTAATAACCAAAGGCATTTTCTGAAATAATCAGAAGCATAGTTTGCTTCTTCACTTATCAGCACACATGTGTACACCCACAGGACAGCAACATTTCACACAGCAATAGCCAGTGTACAGAAACTTGAGTGGAAAGGATTCCCCTGGGCTCAGCTGTCTGCGACTGCAGCTGAACATGCCGTATGGTTATCAAGCTCCATCTTCATAACTAGATTATTTGTCTCCAAGACAGAGATGCTCCTGAATTTTAGCTCTCTGTCAGTCAGAAATCTGAAGTTACTCACAGCAGGTGAACATCATTGCTCCTCATGACATCATTATCATTGCTGAAATCTTTCTGCTTCCCCCTCTGCTGTTCACAGAGACAAGGCCTTCGCACTCTCAGACTTGGGACCAACCAAATCTCTTTTCAGTATGTTGACACTTTGGATGATAAAGTTCTTTGCATTGTTAATGGCAAACCTTCAATAACTAACATATTTTCTACAGAAAGTTATCTCATTCAAATATCAGATCAGCTTGGCACAGTCTTCCTTTGAAAGATAGATTGCATTTTTTATCTTTCACAACAATAGCTTTCACTCTTTTTTTTCTAATACTCTCAAACTACTCAAGTCAGACTAATGGACATGAAGTTTTTACTTTCCTTTTCATAGACACAGGTATTACAGCAAGGTTGAATGTAAGGATAATCTCATGAGCTCACAAAAGCACTGTTAATGAAAACCATAGCTGTCCTTTATCCTTTATATTTCCTTGTTTGTTATTTTCAGGTTTATTTTTGGGGACTTTTTTGGATTTTTTTTGGTTGGTTGGGGTTTTTTAATTATAATTTGTATAACGAAAGAGTCAGAAAAAGAAGGTAGCACAATAGTGCAGAAAAACATTGAAAATTAAAATTTTTAACCTTAAGCTATGCTCTATCTTAAATTATAAAATAAAGATCTCTCAGTTAAAAGGTCATATTTTGTCACTGACACTTTTGTGAAGAAAAAATACAAAATCCAGGGGTTCCTTTGAGAATGAGCAAATCCCATTGAATGAAAATCCACAGGAGTTTCATTGTATTACTGCAGGGCAGGTATTAGTCAAGTCATTCAATTCACTTGCAAGGCTCAGTATGTGTCCTTCTGCCTCTAAAGCTGAAGTGGTCTTAGCAGATCGTAAAAGAAAAGGTACTTTTTCCCCCCATTACTGAAAAATCCTTATGTAGACTCATGGATTTAATTTAAAGGATCTGGCAAAATGAGCATTCAATGGAGGGAGTTTCAGCTGAAAACAATTTATTTGTGAATGCCATAAGTAATTAAAAAAAAAAGAAAATTGGACTGGAAGTTATACCCTAACCATAACTAGCAGACATTTGTCCACCCAGATCTGCCAAGAAATTTTCAAGGTAGAGCTGTGGGTACCCTTGGTCTGTGCCTCTGCACCATGCATCACGTGTGTGGGGATCACGTGAGACGTATCGCGGGCCGGTCACCCCAGCTTCTGCTTTCGAGCAAACCGCAGCCTGAATTGCCGTCACGATTATGCCAGAGCTCAACCTCATCTCGCTTCGTTTATATTTAAGTTTTGCTGTCTTTGCAGAGCTGTGCATCTCTTACGACAGCTACTGTGTTTGGGTTAAGTTTCTGTATTCCTTTCCAAGTTTGCATAAATCACAAGCTGTGGCTGTCTGGTATCCAAATGGACTTTTTTTGTCGTAAATGGTTTTTACCACTTCCATCAAGCATAGGCCTTCCCTTACTTTTGACACCTATATAACCGCAATGATTTTTTTTCTCTCAGTTCACGTATTCTTTTGATTTTCCCTAAAAGTTCCTTAATATAATTCTGTGTGCCTTTTAACTTTCTGCCACCATCTACTTTTTGAGATTACAGACAATTCTCACACTTTCCTTTCTTCTGGTGTCCTGTCTTAACATGTTGTCTCATATAATTTATAAAAGTAGACAAACATAAGCACCAAGCTGCAAGTACACATAGGCATTTGCATTGATTTCCAGTGTAGCTACATTATCTACCTTTACATTTCTCTACCTTTTCTCCTTTTCTTTCATGCTTTTCTGGTCATGGTTAATTCTATTTGGTTCTTTGTGGCCTTCCTCTTCAGTGAGCACTCAGATTTATGCAGAAATTCATTTCATAGTTCTGTGAAACTGAAAAGGTAAACTCTTCAGGGTATGAACTATTTGCTTCTCTCACATTTGACTTTATTTGTTTTTGTAGAGTGCTAGGCTAAGTTAGAAATAGTAAGCATAAGGAGCAATGCCATTAACTCCTCAAACCCCAAAGTCTCATACCAAGTCGATTTTCAGGCTGAATATTCTGCATAAGCTCAGTTTCCCTCAGTCTGGCGGACAGGATAGTTCCGAGGACTGGATTCATGCCTCTCTCTTCATTTAAACTTGGTGAAGTATCAAATGTCTGGATGAACGTGGCATATTGTACACATAAATTGTTATGTTAACCTACTTGAGGGATGCCAAACAAAAGGAATATTTTGAACCTTTTTCATCTTCAAGTGACAAAACTTGCTGTGAACATGGTGTCCAAGTTCACATTACACACACACACACACAAACAAACACAAAACTCCCACTGATTCCTGGTGCTACACAGACTCGACAAGAGTCTGCAGAGAAAAACTGCTTTTGGAAAGCTTGGGAGCTGATTTTGTCATCAGCAGAATCACGCAGTTTCTGGTGAATATCTATAGTAATTCAGTACACAGAAGCAATTTATGTCAGTGATAACGTACTATCTTGTATCTAATAACCTTTCTCAGAGCAGCTATACATATCTAGGAAAAGAAAATAATAAAAAAAAAAAAGCGTTACTGCAAGATTATTCTGCCAAAAAGACAGAGACCAGAGATTGCTTAGAGCTGTGCATAAGGAACATTCTTCTTCCCATTTTGGAGGTGCACTCTGTATCAAAGTTGAGTTCCCATCTTGACATACTTACGATTGCTCAGGCCTCCCTTCCCTCACAGCTCTTTATGTGCCTGTGATTTTGAAGCTACAGCTCTCACCCTGTAACCTAACGTGAGACTCAGTCCTCACTTAGGAAGAGCTCCCAGAAGGAGCAGTAGAAGACTCTGGCATGATGGGACCTCCCTGACAAATCCAGCTGTATGGAAACACTGGTATCCCTCAATCCCATCAGTTACAGACTGAGAGACCCTGCCCTTTATTGCATCACCTAACCCTTCCACCACTGCAGTTTTCTTCTCTTCTTGACCTACTTTGCACAAATATTCATTCGCTCATCACTGACAAAACTACAAATCACAGTTTCCTTTCTCTCCTCGCCTCTCTCCTCTGAATCCCTTCTCCACTTGTACATCATCTTTTTCTCTATTTTATTGTTATGTATTGTCACTTATAAATAGATGTTTCTTTGCATCTGACCTTTGGCTTGCAAAGCCTCCTCCGCCCTATGGCTCAGGAGAGGCCATTTTGGTCTTTCTGGTATGCAGCTCTCCCAAGAATGTAATTTCCTTGGGAAAAGGAAAAAGCAAAATTAAAAAAAAAAAAGAAAGAAAATCTTCCCCTTCATATCAAAATCCATTCATCCACTTCTAATTTGAGTTTCCCTTAGCGAATGCGACCCTGTAATTAAAACATTGGCAGATGAGAATATTATAGAGCCTTGCAGTTCAAGTGAACATTATTGTTAAACGTAATAATTTTGTGTCTGACAGTCTAGTAAACTGACTGAAAACATGTAGGACCATCCAGACTGAGGCTCAAAAGGACCATTTTACGCTGACTCATTCAGACTCTGTTTCCACAGGTAGTATTTGCAACAGGACTAAAACCAACCTCCAGCTGATAGAGGCCAACATACCAGGGCCAATGCTGACCTCTACCAGCAGATGTTTTGACTTCCTTTTCACAGGGCTGCCGTATAACTGTCTTGGAAACCTTTCATTCACAGATGTGTGGAATGTCAAGTAACAGGACCATTGCAGAACCAAGCTGCCTGCCAAAATTGTTTCCTTCCCACCACCTAAGTATCCATATTCCACAGATCTGTCATTTTCCTGACCTGGTTAGAAGGATTCAAATCAATAAGTTCCATGTTCAACAAAACAAATGCCAGTGCCCACAAGCATTTTCATTAGTAGTTCCACTTACAGGAAACTCCCTACAGCCATTCATTCCTATCCCCACTGCCTTCCATTTCATTAGCCATTCCTTCCATCCCCAGCCCCATTCCTGTCCCAACCCTAAATATGGTTGCACCAACAAAATTGAGACAGCTTGAGCAGAATTGCAAAGGTAGGAACAAATGCATGGGGAAGGAGATTTTAATGTGCAGCTTCTTTTAAATGTGCTTTATGAAGATCAGATTGTTTCAAAGAGGAAATATCCATGACACAGAGACAATCAACATTTTACAGATGATATGTATCTGTAACAGGACTAAACAGGGATTTTGCCTTTATTACACCAGTAAGATGCAAGAGTTAAAATCCTAGTCAGTGTTTGACCCACCCGTTCTAGAGATTTTTGTTTAACAACTGAAATAATACAGTGGATACTTTTGTCACATAGAATAAAATTAGCAAGCTCAGGAATATAGATAAACTTCAAAAAGCAGGTCATTAGCAATTTTATCAATCCCTAGAAAATAAACAAGCATGTGAACACCCAGTGCACGGCATGTTAGCTCTCTACTCTTCCCCCTCATCTACCTTACAATGCAAAAATATAGCTGCATGTACCAACTTTCATCTTTAAGTTTTCTCTCAGACTGAATATGAGTCAGAATTTCTCACAAAGCAAATCAGGCCTTAGAGAAGGTGGAAGTGGAAATGGATCATGTGTCTTCCTGAGGAAGAGTATCCTTTTCTTATGAGGAGAGACAACAGGAGTTGGGCCTGTTTAGTCTAGAGAAGAGAAGACTGAGAGGCACTCAAAGGTGGGTGCCAAAAGGATGGTGCCAGATCCTTTCCAGTGGTGCCCAGTGACAAGAAGAGGAGCAATGGCCATAAAATAAAACACAAGCAGTTCCATCTCAACATGAGAAAGAATTTCTTCACATTGAGCATGGCAGAGCCCTGGAACAGGCTCCCAGGGAGGTTGTGGATCTCCCTCTCTGGAGAATTCCAAACCCATCTGGACACGTTCCTGAGTAACCTGCTCTAGGTGACCCTGCCTTGGCAGGGGACTTGGACTGGATGATCTCCAGAGGTTGCTTCCAACCTTAACAATTCTGTGATTCATGTCACACTGCCTGGAGATAGGAATGCAGGGCTGTGCTTTCTTCTAAAATAAGGAGGGAAATTGAAGACACTGGCTGCTTTTTGGTAGGATTTATGCAGTTGAGTAATTCTTTGCTTTGCTGTAAATGCAGGGGAAATATTTTTATATAAAGAAATAAAACAGCCTTATTTAAATAGAAAACAGAGTTGGTTTTTTAAACTTTCCAAACCAGTTTCAAAAAAACTCTACCACTGCACTCCTAAATCCCTAGGTTGCATTCAGATTTTACTGATGCAACACACTGGAGTAAAACATGAATAGAAGTATTTAAATTGTGCTTTTTCAATTTTAATCTGGTCTCTCTGTTAGCACCTTAACACGTGTTTTGGACGGGGTGAGGGGGGAGTTCTGTTGTCACAAAACTGCTGTAGGGGTTTCCTGGTAAATCTGCGGGGCCTCCAGTCCCCGTACAGATGATGTGTTGCCCTGCCCATTTTGGTGTTAGTATCCAAAGTGTGTTAATTGATGATGGCTTTCAACCTTCAACTGTAGTTTTCACTTAAAGTGTTGCAGGACCAGCCTGTTTAAAGTCTCCTGAATATTAAAATTTGGGGTGATTTGCCTGTAGTGAGTGAATCTGGGCTACAACCAAGAGACATCTAGTATTTCTTGCATCTGTAGTGATCCACAGAGTAGAAGTTCAGTGGAAGTACCAAGTAGGAAAGCAGGCTTTTTGCCATAAATTTGTCTTTCCCCTGCTCTCATCTGCATACGTTGCATCATGCTAGGAGGCAGACAGCTCTCTCACCCATTCCTCCAGCCTGCCCTGGGAGCCTTCAGTGCCTTTTGTAAACTAATTTCTCATGCCTGGAAATAAAGATTCCAGCTGAAATAATGCATTGAGCGGGCTACAAAATCCAGCATCTCTCTTGCATGTCCCCTCCTCCTGAGCAGGAGTTCACTATCTTAATCCCAAGAGATTTTAATGTGCAAACTACATGCCAGAAGAGAACACTACACACCCATCCAATGTACATGGAAAGCAGGATGAAGCCACTAACTAATACATTGCTACATGACATGAACTTGCTGCTTCTTCCCAGGAATATTGCCAGTGAAGGTATTCAAGGTCATCTTGCACAGAAAAGAGATATATCACACACACATGCATGATTGTTCCTTGAACTACAGCTAACTTCACAGAAAGCTGAATTAATCTTGGCCAAGCTAAAATAAAATATTCCAGAGACTACAAGTATTGTACAGGGAAGCTACAGAAGCTGTCCAAATGGATAGTTAACAGTACAAGGAATAGTGGACAAAATGTCAGTGGTGAAGAAGAGTTTAGACATTAGTTAGAGACAAGAATTTCATTGTATTGAAATGATATGTGAATATCATTTCAAAAGCAGGCATCTATAGCACCAGCCTGATACATGTGGGTCTCTTTTGTTTTGCCCTGAAGGATATTCCCCAGCTCATCTAGATACTCCTTGGCTTACTTTAAGGTTAAGTCTACATTAAGTTCAGATGTGTATGTGGACATTCTTGTCAGTCATATTGCCATAATTTGTTGAAGAAAAATAAAAGTGAGGCTGCCTGAATAAAAGTGTACAAATCATATTAGACTAAGTGGGAGCTTCTGTTCAGTTTGATCCACACACAGTAGTTTATATGGCAATAATGAATAGTAAAATAGGTAGAACAGATTGTAACAAAATCTCAGTTTTCAGGTTATGTACATGAGCTCATATCTTATTGTCTAGGATTAATATCTTTACAGTACAAAATTCTTTTCTCAACACCCAAATTCCCAACCATTAATGTCATTCAGATACCCTGAATTGCTGGTCTATAGAAGCCAAACAGTATTAAATTTACTTCTGGGCACATAAACATTTTCACAGTCAGAGTTCTTTGTATTAAATGTCATTCATGTTTGACAACTAAGTGGAAGACAGCAATCCCCATCCAGGGGTGTCCATCCCATCAACCAGTGTCAAATCCCATAAATTTTGTGTGCACTAAATTAATTTTCTTGGTTTGTAACCTGTGAAACCTGTTTAGTATTTGCCATACTGTAGCTACAAGTCACAGTTTTTCTGGTTGAGTCCCTGCCCTGGGTAGAGCAGCAGTCACCACACAGATGGTTAAAATGAATCAACTGTGGGCCCAAGATCTGGATCCACTTTGCAGGAGTGATTCCTTCCAACATCCTTACCTTCTCTTTAAAGCCTCACCACCTCTTAGCAGCTCTCCTCCCTTACAGGAGGTAGGTCCTTTTTCTGAGGAAATAGCTCATGGTATATGTTTCACGTAGTGAATTCCAGAAGGAGCACAAACCTCTATCCCACAAGCTCTTGTGTATCTGACCTGAAGAGATGGGACTGCAAGCCCCTCAAACAGTGTAATCATCTCCCTTGGGCCAAATTCGACAGAAAAATTAATTCCAACATGATTCATAACTAAGTGTTTCATTCATTGCGAGCAAAGATTTCTCAGAATTTCATTCCCCATAGAGAGAGGGAGAAGGGATATTTTAACTATCAACCACTATCAACCAGTTCAGGGCAAAGTAAGCACTGAAACACTTCCCCAGACATGTTAGGTTGGGGCTTTTTGTTTTTCTGGTTTTTTCTCGGGTGATTTTTCCATCTGTAGGTGAGAAAGAAGGTGAGAAGCCAGCAGAAGACAGATACGGTGATGGAAGCTAGAAAATAAGTACAAAGGATTCTGTCAGCATTTGCATCTAGTCTTAACTACAGAAAATATCATGAGCTCCCGTGGACTGAAATGCTGTGGATGTGTACAATGCATGTACTTGCAGAGGCATAAGAAACCCCTTGCTTAGTTTTTCTTTTTTTTTTTCCTATCAGCACCAGAAACATGTTTTGCCCCTTGCTAGAAGCCTGAACTGTTCTTGTGCACATTTTAGAGTATGATTCAGATGAAGTTCTTTTTTTGTCACTGGCCCCATTACCTAATGTTTTGCAGTCCTGCCCAATAAAGATTTATTCATCTCATATGTTCCTGGTTGTGACCTTATGTTCGGCCGCAGTTGGACTGCTTTGCACTCCAAGGTTCTTTCCTCATCATTCCAAACCTGGGAGCTGCTGCGCCTGGGAAGACCAGCCTGCAGAGCCTCACTGGATGGTAAAACTGTCCTTGAAGACCCAAACTTTTTAAATCAAGCCTTCAGTCTCATCTGTTTTGTTATTGCACTAATACTGCCCTGAGGAAAATCACAAAAAAGAGTCCAATATATTTCAAATACGTTATTTAACTGAAGCATGTTTTCTTAGATTCGGTTTGAGTATTGCCATGCTTAGTTTTCTTTGAACACCCTTACGTGCTGCTTATGACAAAAGTATCCAACCCAACTTTTCACTGAAAATAGAAATCCATCATGAGGGTTTACATGACTGAAGTGGGCCCTGTACTTATCTTGCCCAGCCCCCTGATCCAGACTTGTTTCGCACTGGAGTTTTCTGCAGCAAAATCTCATGCTTCCAACAAACTGTGTGCAGCTGTACGGTTCAGAAAATGTGACTCAGAAGTTTTCTTTTAAAGCATTTCCCTCCTTCACTCTCCCTTGCTGGCCAGAAGTTAGTGAGGATCACCCCACCTTTGTTTTAATCCCTTCAGTAATTAGTTCCTCAATCCAGCTATTTTTCCCTCCTGGCGAAATCCTGTGGCAAATCTTGTACTGAGACCTAGCAGCAACACTTCTTTCTCTGCTCAGGGAAAACCAATGATTAACACAGGAGAGGCTCAGTGCTGACATATCTTAGGAAAGGTGGTGTTTCAGTATCGTGAGATATTCACCTTCTAATAGTTATTTGACAATCATCAAAAGATATTAATTGCAGCTAATTTCTCCTACTCACCTTGCTGAAAGTGAAGTTTAAACTGTGCAGGATTAATGGCCCTTTGCTACTTATGAGGTTCTTTATGGCTAATTTGTCACCATCCCTCAAGCTTGGTTCACACATTTACTCAACAAAATTAGCAAAGCTTTAACTATCTGGGAAGGTGAGTTGATCAAAAATAATGAAGGATATTTCTTAGAAACTCTGAGGAGCTCAGGAGATTCAGCACTTGAATCTTTCAACTTTCATTTATTTACCCAGATGACATTTAATGCGATCTTCCATTTTTTAAAATTCATTTTGCTCAATATATTGTTTTCCCACATATTTCACTATCTGTGAAAAAAACTAAGACACCAAGAACATAAGAAAAATAAGCTGTCACTATTACATGAGTGGTTTCAATAGGAGGGGGTAAGGCTACTAAAAAAGTTGTTTTATCTGCACTGAATTCACTGACTTTGCAAGGGACCTATCTTTTACTCTTGGCTTATGTAACAGAAAGTTGTGGTTGAGGTGCTGCCACTATCAGAAAAGTATTTTTCATTGATCTGAGAAAGAACATATATGAGACTACAGCTATTGTGTTTCCTCAAGAAATCATAATATCAAGCCTTTCCTTCAGATTTTCACTGTGAGAGAAGATTCAACAGTGTTTGACCTAGAAATCTCAGACTGAAATAATAATAGCTGCAGAAAAACTTGTTAAACAGGATTGCATTTCACAGCTTCAGAAAAACGTGAATTCACCTCACTTTCTGTGGGTTCTCTAAACAGAGAAATACAATTCCCTTTGGATTCTTCCCCTCCAAGCAAGGGTGAAACTGAGTCATCCTCCATTTGTTTGTCTTTGATGACAAATATTACTCTCAACCTACAAACAATGTCAGCAAGGAAACAGAGCATCTGGAGCTTGTTCAGTTATTCTTCTGCCTTTCCAAAATGCTACACAATAAATATGCATATGGTTAATTTTAAACACTTGAATATGTCCACTGTCTTTAGCTGGGATGTTTTTATCATTAAAATTTGCTGAATGAAGACCATCATTCTTATTGGAGCTGTTTCCCATTTGTGGTAGTAATGTGGCATTCCTGCCAGCAAGACAGACTTTAAGATTTCTTAGTTTAGACATGCTCTTCTGGGAGCACGACGATATTCACAATTTAACATAACTGCTTATGCTGAAGGTGCCACTTCACCCAGGTGTGTTTTTGGACAAACCACACTCTTCCTCTTGAGAGAGCACTTCTAAAACTGCCAGTCTTGCCTTTGAAAGCTCCTAATTCCCTTTGTGCACCTGTGAGTCCCAAATGCAAGGTGTGTGATGGAAACCATTAGAAAACATAGCCCACTCTGCAGCAAGCAACAGATCTAGTCTGGAATTTCATGTCCTCTTTCTTCCTTGATTCAATTAGAGTTCTATCTGAAGCAGTGACAAAAACAGAATGCTGGAGCTTCAGCTATCCAATTTAAAGGCAAGTAATTCTGTACCAGACTACAAAATGCTATGCACAGAAACTATGAATATTAATGTATTGCAGTTTCAGCATTCAGAGTCTTTTCTCCTTGCTGTATTTTGCCCTGCTGAGCAATGAGATAGGTGTTCTGTAGCACCAGGCTCTTTGCACAACAGATAGGATGAAATTGTTTCCTTGGTTAGACAGCTCACCCTTGAGGTATGCTCAAAGCATATCCTTTTTTGCACATCTATACTGCAGCTTCCAATTTGGGAGGCAATGTAAGCAGCAAGAGTCAGCAGGGGAGAGAATAAGATGTTCTTTGTCTCCAGACAGAAAATTCCTTGCTGAATAAAAGTTAGGATTCGGCATGTCAAAGTTCCTTTGCTTTTACTCATGTGGGAGAATTCACATACATCTGCACGACTGACTTCTTTCCTAGGGCCTGTTGGAACTACAGCTCTCAGAACCTGGACTATTGAGAGAGCTGAGAATGTTTTTCTGATCCTCTGCAGTAACATTTTTATAGAGAAAAGCTTTCTTCTCCCAAGAATATTTTCATCTGTAAATGCAACACAGCCTCTTCTCCATCTGATTGAGGTTTTCTACTAAATTCAGTCTGGGCAAAATAACTAAGCAAATCCTGCTGTTATTCCTACTTGTTACTGTGTGTTGATCTTTTGTAGCCACTCCTCATGCAATATGAGATGAGAAAAAAATATAAACTTAAAATAGGGGACAAAAATATACCGCACGGGATTATTTCCAAGTTGCTGCTCGTCATCAAAAGTTGAGATGGCTGGACAGTGCTACGGCAACACCAAGCAATTAACAACTCAGATTAAATATCCAACAAAGTTCTATCTCAGATGGGATTATAAACCATACCCTTGAGCAAATCTTTGAGGAAATCACCAGTAACACTCTTATCCTCATAGTTCATGGCTTTTTTTTCTGAGAATACAAAATTATTTGATTATTTTCAGGCTTTACAATATTCTAGTCCACGTTCATGTTTGATGAACAGATTGCAATGTGTTGGTAATATGCCTGTTGTTTACTTGGAAGCAGAAAGGCTAAGCAACACCCGTGCAATCCAGCATGAAACCTGAAGCAGATTTGGGGTTAAGTTTGAGCCCTTCATGTCACCTTTTCAGTTTCTGAGTTTTTCTTTAACTTTCGGCTTGTAGCCTCAAAGTAACTTCAGCCAAAATATCTGAGCATCATCAGGTTTCAGGTCAAAAGCATGTCAGAAGTAGAGTTTTACATGAATCTGACCCAACAATAAATCCCTCCCTGCATTTGATATTTAACACAAGCTCACTTGAAAAGTTTTAAGTTTTGTGGTACATATTTCTCACAGCTCTAAGTTGAATAAAGCTGGAATGTTATACTCCTCTCAGCAGGTTTCATCCAAATCCCAGCTAATTAGATGACAGATTGACAGACAATCTCATGACTGTGAGGAGAATGGGTCAAGACTTTGTTGTTGTACAGTCAGAATCTTGAGCATTATGCACAGGACAGTGCCAGCCAGAACAATAAAACAAGACAACAAATTTTCACTTTTGTTTTCACTTACTAGTTTCAAGTAGCAAATACTGAGGGCAAAGTTCTAGGGGAATGAGTCATGAAACACTTATGTCCTTTTAGGCTCATTACTACAATAAACAACATTTTAGAGTCACAGCAACAAATATTTTCTACAGTCTATTAAAGTAGTCAATTTTTAACCCTCAGAGGGAGCCTCAACTCCCTATTTCAGGTGCCACCTAACTTCAATAGTGCCCCAAGCCCCTTCTTTCCTCTGTTTATCCCAAGAAAGTCCCTTGGATGGTTACATTTTTGTAAATAGGTACCAAACAGCTTCCTTTATCCCAACTACACAGAACACCAGCATAGGAAAATCCTTCACCAGAGGGACCTGAGAGGATAGATTACAGATTCACTGAATGGATCAGGTTGGAAGGTACCACAGTGGGTCATCACCAGAAAGGGAGGCTCCACAGCCTCTTTGGGCAATGTGCTCCAGGGCTTGGTCAACCACACAGTAATTTTTCCTCATATTCAGGTGGAGCTTCCTGTGCTTCAGTGTCTGCCTCTTGTTCTACTGCTTGGCACCACTGAGAAGGGCCTGGAAACATCCTCTGACACCTGCCTTTCAGATACTCAGAGGCATTGATGTAGTACCCCTCGGTCATTTCTTCTCGAGGCCAAACAGGCCCAGATCCCTCAACACTTCCTTATAAAAGAGATGTTCCAGTCCCTTAGTTGTCTTTGTCACCTGATCCAGAAGCAACTGGATGCACAGTCTTCCAGGTGCAAACATGCGTAATCCAGTCAACAAAAGACCTGACAAGATTTTTGTCAGAGGTGTGGTATGACCATCCCCAATCTACATTTATGCAAGGGGACTCTGGTGGGTCCATCACATGAGTGAAACTCTAAAGACAGTAGCTTTGGGTGGCAGGTAAGCCTCAAACCTCAGGAAAGAGATCACAGAATCACTAGGTTGGATGAGACCTTCAAGATCACTGAGTCCAACCCGGCCCTAACACCTCAACTAAACCATGGCACCAATTGTCACATCCAATCTTTTTTTGAAACACATCCAGGGATGGTGACTCCATCACCTCCCCAGACAGACCATTCCAATACTTTATCACCCTTTCTGTAAAAAAACTTTTTCCTAATATCCAACCTATATTGGTGCTGCCTGGAGAAAGAGACCAACCCCCACCTGGCTACAGCCACCTTTCAGGGAGTTGTAGAGAGTGATAAGATCACCTCTGAGTCTCCTTTTCTCCAGGTTAAACAACTCAGCTCCCTCAGCTGCTCCTCACAGGGTTTGTATTCCTAGCCCCTCACCAGCCTCATTGCCTCCTCTGGACGCGCTCAAGCATCTCAGTGTCCTTCCTGAACTGAGGGGCCAGAGCTGGACACAGCACTCAAGGTGTGGCCTCACCAGTGCCCAGAGCAGGGGGAGAATGACCTCCCTGCTCCTGCTGGACACACCATTCCTGATCCAGGCCAGGATGCCACCGGCCTTCTTGGCCACCAGGGCACACTGCTCGCTCATGTTCAGCTGCTGTCACCAGAA
Organism: Phylloscopus collybita; assembly: GCA_027886175.1. Lineage (NCBI taxonomy): Eukaryota > Metazoa > Chordata > Aves > Passeriformes > Phylloscopidae > Phylloscopus > Phylloscopus collybita. Next base: position 23,882,910 of record JAJNNQ010000026.1, on the reverse strand, counting down.
CCCCCAGGTCCCTTTCTGCCTGGGCACTGTGCAGTCACACTGTCCCCAGCCTAGAATGTTCCAAGGGGTTATTGTGGTCAAAGTGCAGGACTTGGCACTTGGACTTATTAAATGTCATCCCATCCATCCAGCCATCCCAGGCCTCTCTGCAGAGCCCTTCTACCTTCCAACAGATCTACACACGCTCCCAGCTTAGAGTCATCTGCAATTTTACTAATGAAAGACTCAGTACCCTAATCCCTGTTGTCAATAAAAATATTGAACAGAGCTGGCCCCAGCACAGACCCCTGAGGGACACCACTGCTGACTGGCTACCAGCTGGATGCAGCACCATTCACCACCACTCTCTGGGCTTGGCCATCCAGCCAGTTCCTAACCCAGCAGAGAGTGCTCCTGTCCAAGCCACGGGCTGCCAGCTTTTCCAGGAGTGTGCTGTGGGAGGCAGTGTCAAAGGCCTTGCTGAAGTCCAAATAGACAACATCCACAGCCTTCCCTGCATCCACCAGGCAGGTCACCTGGTCATAAAAGGAGACCAGGTTGGTCAAACATGACCTATGCCCCCAATGCCATGCTGGCTGGGTCTGATACCCTGGCCATCCTGTAAGTGCTGCATGATGACACCCAGTAGAAACTGTTCCATTACCTTACCAGGTACTGAGGTCAGGCTAACTGGCCTGTAATTACCAGGATCCTCCTTACCACCCTTCTTGTGAATGGATGTCACATTGGCCAGTTTCCAGTCATCTGGAACCTCACCAGTGGGCCAGGACTGTTGGTAAATGATGGAGAGTGGCTTTACAAGCTCACCTGTCAGCTCCCTCATCACCCTGGGATGGTGCCCATCTGGGCCCACAGATTTACAAACATCCCTGCAGCTCAGCAATTCTCTGACAGCCTCCTCCTGGATAACAGGGGGACCATTCTGCTCCCTGACACCATCTACCAAACCAGGAGGACACGTGTCCTGAGGACGAGCTGCCTTTCCACTAAAGACTGAGACAAGGAAAGCATTAAGCACCTCTGCCTTCTCCTCATCTGCAGTTATTAAGTTCCCTCCCACGTCCAATAGACAACAAAGGTTGGTCTTCCCCTTCTTTTTCCCGTTGATGTATTTGTAAAAACATTTTTTATTATGCTTTACAAAAGTTGTCAAATTAAGTTTGAACTGAACTTTGGTCTCCCTAATTTTTTTCCTACATCCCTAGCAACCCCCTTAAATACTTCCTGAGAGACCTGACCCTCCTTCCAAAGATGATACTTCCACTTTTTATTCCTACATTCCTTCAAAACTTCCTTCCCATCCAGGCTGGATGTTTACCTCATCAACTCATCTTTCAGCACACAGGGACAGTCCATTCGTGTGCTCTCAAGATCTCTGTTTTGAAGCACTCTCACCTTTCCTGGACTGCTTTGTGTTTAAGGACCAAGGAACTCTCTGAGTAAGTCTCCTAAATAGGCCAAAGTCTGCCCTCCAGAAGGCCAATGTAAAAGTCTTATTGATGTTTCTCCCAATTTCACCAAATATTGAGAATTCTATAATTTCATGATCACTATGCTCCAAGCAGCCTCCAACCACCACATCTCCCCCCACCCCATATATCTATTTGCAAACAAGTCTAACTAACATTGTTCTTGTCCTGGTGGGCTCACTCACCAGCTGCGACAAAAAGTTGTCCTCCACACACTCTAAAAACTTCCTGGACTGCCTCTTTTCTGCTGTATTAAGTTCTCAGCAGATGTCTGGTAGGTTAAAGCCACCTACAAGAACAAGAGCCGGTGCTCCTGAAACGTTCTCCAGCTGCTTACAGGATAAGTTGTCCACCTCTTCTTCCTGGATGAGTGGACGATAACAGACTCCCAGAAGGATGTCAAGCTTGTTGGCCTTCCCCTTAATTCTTACCCATAGGCATTCAACTTCATAGTCATTAGTTTCAATACCCGTGGCATCAAAAGCCTCTCTAATATAAAGGTCTGCCCCTCCACCTCTTCTCTCCTCCCTGTCTCTTCTGAAGAGCCTGTAGCCATCCAGTGCAGCACTCCAGCTATGTGAGTCATCCCACCACATTTCCATGATGGCAACTACAGCAGCATTGCTGCTGTACTCTGGCTTCCAGTTCCTCTTGTTTGTTACCCATGCCACGTGCATTGGTATACATGCACCTCAGCTGGGCTACTGATTTCACCACTAACTCAGCCTTATCACCCTTGGGCCTGCTTCCAAAGAGCCCAGCTGCATCCCCTTCCCTCTTCAAACGTAGTTTAAGGGCCTCTCAATGAGTTCCACGCATTCACCAGCTAAAATCTTTCTGCCCTTAAAAGAGATGGAGCCCATCCAGTTCCAGCAGGCCAAGTGCTGTAAAAGTTGCTGCATGATCCAAGAACCCAAAACCTGCTGATGACATCAACCTTGAGCCACTTCTTGATAATGTGGTCTCTATTCCTTTCACTGTTTTTCTCTACCACCAAAGGGACTGAGCAGAACACTACCTGTGTTCCCTCCCTATCAACCACTTCACCCAGTGCCCTAAAGTCCCTTTTAATTGCCCTGACGCTCCTCTTTTCAGCCTCATCACTGCCAGCCTGGAGTATCAGCAGTGGGTAATAATCAGAGGGCTGAACCAGCCCAGTCCCTGATACTGATACGGAGTCTCTCAGTGATATCCCTCACCCGGGCCCCAGGGGGGCAGCAGACCTCCCTGTGGGATGGGTCTGGTCATATGGGACCCTCTGTTCCCCTCAGAAGGGGGTCACCCACTACGACTATCCATCCCATGCCAAACTGCTATTCAGAAGGCAGATTGCCTGCTTCAGACCTGGGCAGCAGTTTTCAGTGTTGGTATCAGCCTTGGAGAGTCCCTGGACACAAACTTCCTAACACACAGGAATATGTTTCCTCAGTTTTGTCTCTCGTTGTTATGAAGAAAAAGATGTTTTTTCAACAATTTTCCTTGTCTTTTTCTTCATAGACATTACCTAAAGGCCATGAAAACAAAAGTAGCTCAGTATTAGAAGTCATCTTCCTTCATTTGAAAATTTAAATTTTTGACACTTATCTGGAATGAAAGACATTGTGCAACACTGCTTTTAATTTGTCATGCAGAGTAGATTAAAATATCTTAAGAAATTATATTAAAAACACTGCAAACCAGAAAAAAACCCAAACCTTTGCAACAGTCCTTGTTTAAATTATTTCAAACATAACACTTCATATTGCAAGTTCCTTGACATTCTACCTCTATATTTGATCACTGGGGGCAAATACTCTCCTTCACAAAAGAGAACATGCAAGATTTTCTATCACTCAAAGTGTCCTATAGGCTTAAGAATAATAGAGCTGCTGGTAAACTGATGGCAAATTCTAGTCAGGCATGCATTCAGAGGACAATTTCCTGATCCCTATAGACTTAAGAAAAAATACAGCCTGTTTCACCAGTCAAAAAATGAGGCCCTGTGGGTCAGTTCTGCAAAACCACAAACATAGCACCAAATAGAAAGGATTACTAACCTCTATTCAAACTGGGCTCTCATAGTGGGTTGTGTTATGCAACATTTCCAAAAGCATGTTAGATATTGGCAGACACTGAGAAATACCATCCAAGTTCTGTTTTCACTCTCTCTCTCCCTCTTTTTCTTCTTTCTTTAATATACTCAGTCAATTTGGTGTCCTGGAGAGAGAAAAAATGTTCCATGAAGAAATCATTTTGAAGCTTAATTTTTCACTGCCAAAATACTTGGGACACTTGTTTTTTCCAGCATTTCTCTAACTCTTGTTATCACTACTGCTGACTCATCTCCTGATGCCAAGGGAAAAACAGTTTTATGGGAACACAAAGAGGTCATGACTGAATTATTTTGGCTGTTACAAATGGCTCTGCAACTCACTCTCTGCACTGCTATTAAACAGATTTTCATAAATTCTGGATTAAAGCTAATGTTCCAGAGTAGGAAGATTCCCAGAGAAGAAGAGAAACATGCAGCCTTACCTCTCAAACAGAAGCAGCATCTCTCAGTTGTAGTGAGCATCACACTCCTGAGTACTGAGAAAGCAGTACCCCACAGAAATTCCATTCAGCACTCCCCAGTACAAAAAGAATGTCTCCAGCCTTCCCTCTAAGTTCTTGTAAAGTGCAGTAAATCAGGACTGATGCATCAAGACTCTTCTGGAAAGCATAAAAGTTCTGCTCTTTTTTCTTTTTTTTTCCCTGCCTCCAAAGCTTGCATACAGATTTTGTTTGTATAGAAACAAAAATTCACTGAATTATTTCTCCCTTTTTCATAAAATCCCACACTCTCTCTGCATATGCATATAAATACATTCAAAAGAAAATTAAATAATTGCAATAAATCACTATTTCAATGAATTTTACCTGCATTTGCTGTCCATTAGCAAAAGTTATTTGTTAATTCCTTTAACAAAAACTTATTTGTATATTATGCTGTCTGTGACTGATTCAGTGCACACATTTATAGCAATATTATGTGCAACTACATCCCTTTAATCAATCAGATGGGTTGTGTCTATTTCTTTATCAGAGGCAGAACATTATGTGATGAGAATATGGACAGACTAGGCAGCTAAACACAGCATTGACCAGGAGGAAATCTTTAAGTCTTTCTACTTTTCTCAAGATTTTAATCAAAGTAATAACCAAGAGCATTGATCACATGGCTCTGTGTATTCATATGAAGATAGCAGGGATAGGTCATGAAGAGACATAAAACTGGAAAAATCCCTTTTATTAAGAACCACTCCTGGATACTTTCCATACCATGAGCTGCAATGTACCATGAGCTTGTAGGTTATTCAGCTAATACTCACCTGGTGAAATTAAAGAGCATTTTACAGGTCACATGCTAAAATGAACGCCAAATTATTCATAGGCAAAGGGACATAGTAGCAGAGGGGAAGCTTTCTCCTGACCTGAAATAGGTTTGCCTTGCAATTCTCACCCTCATCAGACAAAATATCTCACAAGCAGACAGAGTGACAGACTTAATGAATATTTTTCATTAAGTGCATGGGCTGGACTGCTGCATTAAAGGGACACAGTGGCAGCCTGAGGACAAAGCTCATTGCTGCTGCATGTTGTGCATGAAACCATCCTGGGGCAGATGTGCCCTTTTCCTAGCATATGCTGCAGTCACACCTACAAGCAAGGCAGACAGAAGAAAGCTGCTCAAGTTTGGCATCCCCTAAGGTTTTAGGCAAGGAATTCTTGCTCCATAATCACTATTAGCACAAAGAAAGTTGTTCTGGACAGGGAAGAAGTCAGACTTTGGCTGCTTAGAAAGTCAAAGAGCAGATTGCCAACACAGAGTAAACATGCCCAGCTTAGGCTGCAAGCTGACAGAAGGTCTTGAGGATCGCAGTAGCAGAGATAATCACCTGCATCTCTCCTAAATCCTATCCCAGGTGTCCTCTTCCTTGATGAAGTTCTTGGTGAACTTTGTCCCATCTGTCAGTTACTTGGAAATATCAGTGAATTTTGGAATATTTTTCATTAAGTCCTGCTGTGGGAAGTCTGGAATAAGCACAATGAAAAAAAAAGCAAGAATAAATCTTCTCAGTACATGTTCAGCTGAGGATTGATGGCTCAGATTACTGTTGGCATCAGCTTCTCCTGAGCATTTCTAGTCCTGGCATTCAGGAGAGTAGTGATAAAGTATGGCTAACGTCTGTCAATCCCTATTTCGGCGGTGAACTTCACAGTTGAATAAACATACTTCTAAGAGCTACAGTTAGATTTTCTTTTTAAGCACGTAGTTTCCTTATTCCTTCACATAGAAATTACTTTCATAGGAAATTTAAAATAAATAGAAGAGAAAGTTCAGTATAGACATGTGGTGTTCATCAAGGAGAACTTCCAAATCAGCAGGAGTTTTCCTTCACAGAGCTGGAAACCATCTCCATGCCATCATCATCTGCTCATTTGGATCCCACCAGCTACCACGGCTGAGGGCCATTAGCCCCCTTGTCTGCCAGTTTGACCAACAGCACTTTCAGCAGTTTAGTCTCCAGAGGCTGATAAAAAGGGGACAAAAATAGCCTCTCATGATGGGTATTTGTCTATTTTCATTCCTAGGAATGGGTTCTGAGCTAATGGGTCCCTGAGCCATGGGTCCTAAATGAGGTTATTCCTTTAGTTACTATTGAAATGCCAGAGCACCACTGCAATCATAGCAGAAGTTTGCTTACTATGACACTTAGGACACTTACTACTCTTGGCCATGCATCCTACAGAAGCATGGGGCACACTTCTCTCCTCCCATCAGATATCTGCACATGTGGCCACTTAAAATTTTCCAGTGATGAGTAGTCTTTTCCTTAAGCTTGGATGGCTTGTTTTGAATCAGTGCAGGATAAACGTTAGGTAGCATTTCAACAGTTTACTATGTCTCTCCATCCCATGGAATTTTCAATGCCTTAGAAAGAATTAAAAGCATCACTAGCTCGTAGTTGTATTCCAGAACACATTTCTAATGAGAAGCAACAAGTGTCCTTTTGATATATTTATCTGTATCTGCAGGTTTCTTCTGAAATATTTTCTCTTTTTACCTTGATGTTTCCACTTGATTCACTTATTCTTTCTTTTCTTATGATTGTATTAGCTCCTGTAATTTTTCAATTAACTTCTTTCAGTGTTCATGTCCCTTTAACATTCGTAACTATTTTGTTTCTCCCATTATAGTCCTTTCCTGGTTTGCACGTTGCATATATTTACACTAACTCAATAGAGGCTTTGTAAGCTGTAGTTGCTCCACCTGATGTAGGCTGAGGCATAGGATATCTCGTATGTCACTAGACAAAGGGGACACATACCATGAAGGCCATTTCTTTTGGCAGCATGAGAGATGCTTTCCACGGCCCACATCTGTGGGATGAAACAGGTCTGGTTGTGCCAAGTAAAATCCTGACACATTTGACAAATGAACATTTGTCATAGCTACGATTTCTCCATTTTTCTCTCTCTCACCACAGCTCTGCCATGAATGTTATAGAATGAACTTGTCTTATCCAGAAGATGCTGAGAAAATTTTCTAGTCTGATTCCTTGGCAGTTGTTTTCCCAGCTTCTATTTCTCTGCCTCTGATATGCTTTGTCTAATAGAAATTATCATTGTGATATTATTTTAAAATTAGTTTTTTAGGGTAATGTGATCAAGTGTGGTTGTAAGGAAAAGGTTTGTTTCCAAAAAACTGTTTTCTACTTTTGGCAAACATATAATGTTCTTCTACTGTTTTTATAACATATAACCAACAATACCTGATTCTTTTGGAAAGTAGGCTTGAAAGAAGCTTTGATATCAATATATTATCTTTAAAAATCCTTTGAGCATTTCTAATCCTGTGGACATTACTGTAATAGCTTACAGTATGTCTTGATGAAGAGCTCAAGCCAGTATGTCAACACCAGAGAAGCTCTCTAGGATAAATTGCACTGCACATAATGCTGAACAAAAGCCATTTTCTTTTTCTCTTTCAAGTTGATAGCTTGAGGATACAAGCAAAGTGACTGTGGCACAGCCCCAGGCATATGGGATCCCCTTGCCTAGCTACCTTGCTAATGAAGTGGATCCAAAATGGCAAAAACCCATCAATCTGAACTTTTGTTCGAGCAATGTTCAGTCCAGCAGACACAGCAGTTATTCCCCATGTCAGCAGTCACTAGCATCATCCTCTGCAACAAAATTCAAAACATTTGTTCAGCATCTGCACTGAATTAGTTCTCTGTTTGAGATGTGGCAGAGCAATGAATAATCTCTCTACAGTTGCTCATTTGTACTTGCAATAAACTTCACTACTTGTGCACGTTTTTCACTTGTCAGTAGGGCACTGAAACAGGGATCACAGAAAAGTTATTCCTATTTATAATCCAGCAGAGCAACAGATAGACCCCACAACAAAATCATTTCTGTTCATACAGATCCCAGTTCATTATTTCTTCACACTGCAAGGCAGAAGGCTCAAACCTGGAAATTTTTTGAGATGTCAAACTGGCAACTTGGGATCAAAACTCATTTTGAATATCCACCAAATTTGTAATTCTTTTCTATCTTTCCTCTATAAGAGAGGATTAGTGGGGTCTCAGCACAGTCAGTTAACCCAGATTAGATCCTGATTTCAGATTTTGCCACTCTGTGGTTTTGAGCATATCACTCAAGTTTTCAATGTTTTTGCTCTCTTGCTTAAAGCTAAACATTCAGATTGATCAGTTCATAGAAATTTTGTGAGGATTGATTATTATTTCTGTCATGTCAGCCACTGCAGGCAAAAAGCATCAGCTTCTTTTAAACAGGAATATCTGCTGTCTTGGAGATGCAAGGTATATAAAATCAATTCATTCCCCTTAATAAAGAGTTGACTACAGCACCCACATGTATAAAGGAACAACATCTTCATCAAGAGGAAGTTTTTCTGTGTTAGAACTTCCCCCATAATCAGTTTGTCCACATCCATTAGGAATATTAATGGTCTGCTCCAGAAGTAACAGTTTTCAACAGTTCAGGTTTTGCACAAACATACCTCTATGAAAACCCTTGAAACCAATATATGCAGCAGGCCCAGAAAAGTACATGTTGAAAAAAAAAAGTACTGGGTTATTTTTTTCTAATTATGAATAGTAATGTTGTACTTCACTGAAAAATATCTGCACTTGTATAGTCTCTTATTTCCTTTTCCAGGGCTAGGCATGTTATTTCCTCAGATAATGAGAGGTTTTGTTTCAATTTTCAGGAGCCATAATCTTTAAATATAAGCTTTCTCCCCAAGTAATATATGCTACACTGAAAGATTACCTGTCATCAATTACATAACAATTGGGAGACTAAAGGCTTTCTGTGTGTTTTATTCTCAGATGCCAAACTTCGCCCATGAGAAAGCAGTAGGGAGAACTTCAGATAAGTGTATTCACCATTAATGTGCATATATGAGTTTGGATTATGTTCTAGTAGTGTGTGTCCAGCATACTTTCAGAACAAGATTTCATCAGCTTACTGAAGAAACAGCTTTTGAAATATTTAGAGCAGAAATGAATCAAGTCATCTGGAAAACTTAGGTCAGTATGGATGCAATTTCCCAGGGGCCTTCTCACCACAACAGCTTCTTAACAGGAATTAAAGTTCAGTTTAAGTTCAGGTCCTGTCTTGCAAAACACTTCAAGAGATTGGCTTAAGTTACCTGATAAAGGAATTACCTACGTATCCCAAAGCACCTTTGCCATGATGTTGCATTCTCAGGTCAACACAAAGCTGTTGCCAGGGCCACAGACTTGAGTTCCACCTTGGGCAGCCTCTTAGTTAAGATGTGATATCTCACATCTAAATGTAACACCTATTGGACTTGAATTTACTGCACATTCACACTAAAATAGAAGAATTTTTAAAAAGACCTGAAAACACACAAAAGTATTTTTACCATAGAATGTGGGGAATGAATTAAAATAAAAAGCAACTATCTGGAATATGTTGAAATGCTGCAGATTATGCAAAACTATACAGATATAAAATATACAGATTTTGTGCTAAAATGACCTTCAAATTCCTCTGTAAGAGACCCATCCACCCACTCCCTTTTTTCTTATTTTAAGAAAAGGCTCAATGACAAAGTAAAACCAAATCTTGTAAGCAGATATGTTTTAGTGTTCTGATTAACATTCATATTTTCCGTGAACCAGATCAAACTTATTTGGGAAAGGAACTTACACTGCATAACTTGAGGATGTTTTTACAGATCTTTTCATTTGACAAGTTAATTTTTTTAAATAATATCTACTATTGTATTAATTAATTTGAATTTCAGGTTTTCATATGATCCTTGACTGCCTTAAATTCCTATTTTATTCTTAGCAACAGCTTGAGCCTGTCACAGCAATTCTCCAGAAAACCCAGAAGTTCAAGTACACTTTTCCTTCACACCTCACCTTTATATACATTCTAGTGTCTTGTGGCTCAGTCATAGGTAAAATTTGGGTTTGAATGAATCAAAGGCTACTACTAAAAGTTTTTTAGATTTTTTTGCAGCTACAAATCCTGTAGTTTTCTGGATTCCAAAGTCCTTAGTGTGAAGACATGAATGAAGGAGGGTCCTTTGGAGGGTACACTTCTTTGGTTCTAACTCCTATGTTGGAAAGCCATACTGAATTTAGTGCAGCTAAACCTATTCTCCAGCCTTTACAACTACAGGCACAAAAGCTACACCTTCTGCTACAGAACAAAACTGCTAAAAAGAGTGGTTTCATTCAATAAATATTGCTCAATTTGGAGATTATGAAACATGGAATGCTTCCAAAAATTTGCTGTAGGTGCATGGACATGCGGTGGCTACATCTGAAAATGATGGTCCTAATATTTGTTTGCATCCACAGCCCTTTCAGATCTGTTCTTTCATCTGCTGGAAGTACAGTGCGTAAACTAAATTCTGGCACTTACTGACTGTGCTCAAGGAGAGCAGATCTGCTCTGCCTCAGCCCTGGTCCTTGCTTCATGTTCCAGAACTGCCTGGCAAACTGCAGACAAATCTTTTAGGTGGTGATGGAGAAGGCCTGAGAGCAGATGTCCCTCCGGTGAGAAAGACAAACTGACAGATGAAGTCCAGCCCTGCTCACCTCCACTTATTGCCATTTTTGACACAACTTATACTCCAGAAGTGTCAGGAAAGATCACAACTGCTTTTGATTTCTCAATGGGAAGGTAGGGCTCAAAGTCCTAGATAGAATCCAAATGGAGATGATAGGAGCTATTACTAAATTAATGTTTCCTGCTGGAGTGGCAAGTTTATTTATTACACTTTCCTGTACAGACAAATATTTCTGCAAAACAGACCTTGGAAGACAATATTCATGTTCTAAGAACAAGGAAAGAAAGGCAAAGGGAAGGCAGGAAGGCATCAGGTACAACCAGGGAGGAGCTGGCAGTGGGGGCTGCAAAGGGTTCCAGCTGGCTCCAGCAGACCCTCTGCAGGGCACAGCTGACCCCAGCAGCTGGTACCTTCTCCTTTTATCCAGGTTTGCTCAGATACTGTTGGAGGCAGAAGAATCCCGACTCATCACTACCATTCAGCATGATGTGGTGCATCAAAGATGTAAGCAGTTGTCACAACAGCTGAAGTATCACTGAGACAAAACCAATATAAAACCCTCAGCCTATTGATACGGTGAACTTCTGTCTGCTGGGCACCTGTGCTCAGTATCTCACAGGATCAGACCAAACTAAACCAGAAGTGAAAACATTGGCTACCTGTTCAAATGCTGAATATTTTTGTGCACTGTACAGTCAGTAATTTCCTCTACACATTTTGCTTAACCAAGGTCTTTGCCAGACAATCAAGAATATTATTTCTGTCCAATTGAGCAAGTATCACTTGCAACTCATTCTTGATTAAAAATCTGAACTGAGGATCCCAAAACTGCTTTCATACAAATTCCTGTGAAAAGCATTATCTCCAATGAAGATTGAATTGTACAGCCCTGATTTGCCTCTGCCAGTTTACATTTCTTTTAATTTAGGGATAATGTTGCCTGCAAGTTTTTTCCCACATACAAAGTAGAAGAGAGACAGGCATAAGTGATAATACATCTTTGGTTCTCAACATATTTTTTTCAAGCAAACATCATTTTACTTGCTGTGGCTTATAATAGCAAGTAAATTCTTTTAAGGAGAAGCAGTATGTTTCATTAGACTCACTGTAGCCACTGCATAATAGATAAGTTTTCAAGCACAAAAACACTTCCCTTGAAGTGTCGTAAATGTTCATCTGTTTTCCACAAGTCTTTCACTAGTAACAAACAGGTAAGATGATAGCTTTCCCTAAAAACTTGCCCTCACATTTACACTGAGATTTTATTTAATGTTCAATATCCTAGTGGACAGCTGCTACAGAGCAAAACACCAATCCTTTTACCTAAGCCCTGCCCATTTTCACCTGCTGAGAATGCATCCCCACGCCTCCTCCCTAAATATTCATAGTGCTGCAAAGTGCAAACAGAGTGCAAATATTTCTGTATGCTTCTAGGGATTTTCTGTTCCACTGAACAAGTACCTCAGTAAAGCCTGTGGCCATACAAACATGAGGAACAGGACCTGCAACTGGAGAGCTGCCCCACATGGTTGTAGGGTGGTGAGTTCCCTGGCTCAGGAGGGAACAGGGCAGCTGTCATCTACCCATCCATACATTTGAAAGCTATTTAAGTACATTTGGAGGTGTTCTCCAAACGTAATTTGTAATTAAAATTAAAATAGGAAAACAGTTAATAAGACACTTTATGCAAATGGGCTGTTTAGTCACAAACTACCTCATACTGAAAAGGCACACACACATAGGAGTAATTTCCATTCAGATAAAACAGGAGAGTACTTCTATCCCAAACACACAATATTCATTTACTGCAGTCACACATACGCCACAAGCAAGGAAAATAACACAATATTGGAAAATTTGCAAAGTATTTCAAAATAAGAAGAATTTAGCATCCAAAAGATTTTACTTATTTACACCAGATGCGACAAATGAAATGCAGCCTTAAAAAAGATGAATGCTGTCCAAGTGTTCAATGTTTTTTGAGGTGTGATGAGAGTATGGAGGTCACAACCCCCCCGCCCAACAATTTACTGCACTTTCCTGCACTTCTACAACAAGAACTTGAAAAACTTGGGATCGTAGAATGGTTTGGGTTGGAAGAGACCTTTAGAGACCATCTAGTGCAACTTGTCTGCTGTAGCAGAGGCATCATTCACCAAGTCAGGGTTCGCAAAGTCATATCCAACGTGACCTTAAATACTTCCAGTGAGGGGCATCCACAACTTTTTGGGGAAAACCTTTGCCAGTGTCTCACCATCCTCATCATAAAAATATCTTCCCCGTGTCCAGTCTAAGCCTACTCTCTTTCAGTTTGATACCATTGCCCCATGTGCTATCACTACAGGCCTTTATAAAAAGTCTCTGTCGTGCTCATAAGCTCCCTTCAGGAAGTGGAAGGATGATATAAGTTCTCCTTGGAACCTTCCAGTGCTCCAGCCTTCTGATCATCTTGTGGCTCTCCCATGGATTTGCTCTATCTTGTAGCACCCCACAAGAGTGGGGTAGGAGTGGGAAAATCCTCTCTCTCAGCCAGCTGGTCACGCTTCTCTTTATGCAGCCCAGGAGGGGATTGGCTTCCTGGGCTGCAAGTGCTTATTGCTGATTAATGTTCAATTTTTCTTCCACCAATGTCTGTAAACGTTTCTGGTCAGGGCTGCTTTCAGTTTGATCACCCCCAGTCTGTATTGATACTGGGGATTACCCAACCCAGGTGTAGGATCTTGCACTTTTCCCTGTTTACCTTAATAAGGTCCACACAGGCCCACCTCTCAGGGCTGTCAGGTCCCTCTGGATGCCATCCCTTCCCTCCAGCAGACTGTACCAACCAACTTGCTGTCAGCCACAAAATCAGCAGAATGTTTCACATTTGGTTGTGAGTGAAAACAGGAAGTTGAACCTCCAAACTTACTCAACTTTTTTTACCATACTAATAAGTATTTCAATTAACATTAAATTATATACATAGGCGAGGCATGTAATATTTATAAATATGATCCACTTCAGACCCCAGAAGTGAGACAATCTCTACTTATTCTTCGTAGGCTGGATTCTGCAGGTTGCTTTAGTTTGCCAGAAATGCCATTAATCCAGAGCATTTTAAAACAGAAGATAACCCAGAGCACAGTAAAATCTCTGCTCAATAAGAGCATCTCTTAGCTGACTGTAGTGGTACATAGACCCTTTCATCAGAAAGAGCTATTGTCCTAAAATTAGAGCTACAAAGGATAAAAGGTAGTGGGATAATAATGAAAAATATCTCTCTTCCAGATCTTATTTTATCTCTTTTTTGGATGTATGGAGAGAAGCTTAATTGTCTGAAAGAGCAAAATCTTTTGTATCTTGATTATTGCAGACAATGACTAGAGCCATGCATAGCCAGTGTGCTGTGTTCTCCCTTGACAGTTCAAACCAGAAACAATTCAGGCATAAGATCCATTTAGTAGCTGCAGAGAGTATTCTTTCCTTTCCCAGCTTTGCAAGCAAATGCAAACTATAATTTTATTCACTGCTCTTCAAGCCATCTGAGTTTTGTCAAAGGTGTAGGGCTTGATCTAATTCTGCTGAGCCCAATGGAAGTTTTTTTCTACTGACTTGCTTTGCATGAATTAGACAACAGGAATTCATTGAATCTCAGCACAACCATCACTTTTTGAATTTATTAGTTAAGACTGTTACACACATCTGCAGAGCCCCAAAATTACATTGAGTAGTAAGAAAAGAATCCTAAAAAGGTATTTATTGTAAAATTTGGACTAGCTATATGTTACATTGACTAAGCTGTTGCCCTTGGAAGAGTCTAAACACAAAATACTACAAAGAGATTTAAGGAATTTACCTGAAAATAGAGAGGAAAAAGTCACACCAATAAATGAGAAAAAGATAATGAGGTTTTTGCAAAGTTCTTTGTTGTTGACTTAAGTTGCAGTCTGGTGAATGCCAGAAGGGAATATGAATTTTCACTGAGAAAAGCCAACCTCAAAACAAACAAACAAAAAAGCCTAAAACACCCCCCCCCAAACAAAAAACAAAAACAAAACAACCTTAATCTTTATTTGCCATTAAAACAAGCACAAGATGGTGAAAGTGAACTGAGTCTTATGACTGTAATTTATTACACAGTCACTAAGCTAATATCTGAACCTCAGCATCTGCTGACTGCTCATAAAAACATTCTATTTAGCAACAGTTTTGCTGATACTGTATAACAGATTTGCTGTATTTTCTCCTCCTTTTCCCTTTATTGCAAGGGATATTTATACAGAAATAGAATGCTTGCTTCTGAGGAGTTCATCTGTGCCTTCTGGCATTTCCGCCCCTGTTATCACAAACAGATGATCACAACCTGACATGGAGTACCAGCTGAGAGAGCTGACAAACCCTGCTGAAGCAAAAGGCCTGGCTGGTGATTCAGAACAGAATATTCTCTCAAGAGGACTCAGAGACCAAGGCTTCTGGACACTGACCTACATTTGCCATAGAATTGTTAACTAATCTGTCACCTTAACTTTGCATATTTGTTGGTGTACAGGCACATGTTCTCTAGTTCATATGTGTCCTCCATATACCTTTTTTTGTTATTATTACTTCTTATCACTAATTAAGAAAAGAAGAAGGAACTCTTTGACTTATTGATGTTGTCATCAGTCCTGCCATGATACGGGGAAAATATCTACTCAGATATTGGTCAAATTAGTTGCCATGGATTTTCCCACATCCATTGCATCAAGCACCCATCCAACCACTCATCTTCCACTGGCACATCTTCAACAGCCACATCTGTATTCTTTTGGGTGTTTTGGGGTTTGTTTTTTTTTTGTTGTTGTTGTTGTTTGTTTTTTTGTTTTTTTTTCTGTTACTGCTAAACACAAGTCTGGCAATAAAACGGGATCTCATTCCAAACGCATGCCAGGAGCAATCTCCCAGGATTTGCCACTACCCTAAATTATTATTATACTGACTGAATTTGTCATTGTGCAAAAATGTTTACCTGGTTTAAAAGCTAGTGGAGGTAGTATCAAAGTAGCTGAACACTCCCTAAACAAATTCAGATACAAATTTTAAAACAAAGAGACATACCTGACTTCGATTTTCACTGGGAAACTGAAACAGGGAAATACAGTGAGGATAACATCAAGCCAATGTTAAAACATGCTCATTAGAAATTCTGTTGTTACACTAAATTCAATTGCAATAGCAAAACTGTCCCGTGACGTAGGCCCTTGGGATAGATTTTGCTATAAAAAATCCTCAATCTTGGTTCTCAGGCAGCAGAGACTGGCTCACTAAACATCCCAGAGCAGTTAGATTAAGGGTGGCAGCTGTGTTACTGATGAAAAAAAAGTGTCTAATTTTAAAAACTTGCCAAAATCAAAAGCTCCCACTGATGTCTCATTTTCTAAAGACTGTAGTGATTCACCGTAGACCTTTGCCTTTTCAAGTTCAAAACCTCCTGCAGCCACGTCCTTAGGTGGAGAACCTGGTTGCTCAAAACCAGGAAAATGAAAGGAGGGAGCTGGGAAGTTAATAAAAATAAAAAAGGAAACCATTGGAAACACAAATACACTGAATGCCCAAAGGGTAGGTGCCAATTCAATCACAGTTGAGAAAAAGAAACTGTTTTTTTCTTTTCTTTTTTTTTCTTTTTCCTTAAGAGAAGAAAAATCTCTTTAGGAAGCAACCTTTCTGTGACAGATTGGAAATCCCATTTGTTATCCCACTTCATCCAAGGAGCTGAAGCCCACTAAATACACTGCAAGCTGAGGAAGAGCACAGCCCAGTGGAAAGAGCTGTGCAAGCAAATCTCTTCCTATGCAATTGCAGTTCAACAATAACTCAGAAGGTTCTTTTTACCCCAGGGGAGAACAGTGACTCTTTTCCAAAGGGAGCTGTAGAGGCTCCAGCAGTTTTCATCACTTCTTACATATCCAAGTGCTCTGGAGTTCACAGACTCCATTTGGGCATGGAGAGTAACAACTGAGTCCTCCAGCAGGACCCCACAGCCCTTAGAGGAGGCCAGCACGTTCTAGCTGAGTAGAAAACGGGTAGGGCTCAGGTTAGTCAGGCTGTTCAAATTGCACTGTAGCATTTCTGCCTTCCTCCTTCAGTAAAAATCTGTTACAATCTTTTTCCTAACAGAGCACTAGTAAAGAGAAAAACTCTGCCTCTGGGAAGCCCAGGCTATCTGATTTTATAGCAAAGACTTTGGGATGAAGTAAGTGAACCAAGAAAGTTTATGTTTTTTAATTAAACTGGCTGGAAAAACAGAGCTCTGCTGCTGACCCTGCTGCTCAGTGACTCAGAGGGGGTTACAGCTCATCTTATCTTTTGCATTTTAACAGCTTTCACCAATCGCCTCTGCTACATCTCAGTAAAGCTGATGGAAATTCACACAACTAAGACACAAAACATTTCAACAATATAATTCTCAGTATCAAATCCTTTCCTCCTGCTGTACTTGTGGGAAAATAATGGAAATCTAGCATGAGATCTAAAGTTACATAAATGTGGAGCAGAGGCCTGACTGCTGGTATTCAAACAGGGACATGACCTTGATAGAGACCATCATAAGCTTATTCTGAGAAGTGAGGGAGGTTGTGATACAGCTCTGACACATCTGATGGCAA
The DNA here is from genome assembly GCA_027886175.1 of Phylloscopus collybita. Lineage (NCBI taxonomy): Eukaryota > Metazoa > Chordata > Aves > Passeriformes > Phylloscopidae > Phylloscopus > Phylloscopus collybita. Next base: position 23,865,712 of record JAJNNQ010000026.1, on the reverse strand, counting down.
TTCAGAGCCACCAGAGATTCTGACTCAGTTCTCACCACAACTGTCACGCTTGGATGGCATCCAGCAGAACAGATTAGCCCTTGAAAACTAGTTGCTAGAGATGTAGGTGGGTAGAAGATCACAGTCGCCACCTCAGACAAAACTTCATCTCTGGAAAAGAATTAGTACTTTTGTAACTATCTCCAAAATACATCTGGATGCTTCCCAAGTGAAAACAACCCTGCATACTGGACCTGCCATGTAAAAGCTGTGGAACTTCATTGCTAGCACTCTGTCCTGAATGCATCAACACAGCCTAGAATTAAGCAATAAGAGCAGCAGACCAGGGGTATACCAAACAACCAAACACTTGTCTGTCCATCAGCCTAAGACATGATCGTTCTCAGAAGGTCTGACAGTTCAGATTTCCAAGGAAAACATAAAAAAAAAGGCGTGGGTGACTTAATAACTGTGACTTTTCCTTCTGAGTAATGGTCCAATTCAGTGGTTCTTTCAAAAAGAAGACTCTTTCCATTGATGTCAACAGAAGTTGACCATCACGCCCTAAGAGAGAGATGGTGAAACTTCTTGGTCTCTGTGACTATATTGGTTTTAAGAAACAGCCCAGTTTCCTTTTCGGTAAGTCTTGGCTGACAAACTGTTGCTGATGCTAACAGTTTGCCATGGCTGCTGAGAAGGGGACCAGCCCTCACTGCAGGTCTCCACAAATCTTGTAAACCAGCTGATTGCTGTTTAGTGATGCAGTCACAGCCAAGGACATGAAGGCAAAGACTGCACAGCAATTCAAGGAAAGGAGGTCATGGAAAGAAAATAGAGCTCTAAAAAAGATGAAAAGAAAGTAAAGGGAAGTGGTTGCAAATAACAGAGCCGATTGATGAAGTCGCTTTAAGCAAAGATGCAGCTAAGAGTCAGACTTGTCCCTCACTAAAGCCAACAAGATGTTTTTATATAAACCTGGTAATCAAAGGCTACAAGGAGGCTGGATTTTCTGACTCAGATTTTACACCACACTTTGCATCCTTCTCCCATACCCCATCTGCCTCTCTTTTCTCCCACAAAAGACAATCCCTGTCCAAACTGCTTATCAGGAATAATCCTGGGCCATAACATGCATGGATCATGTCAGAGCACTACTGAGACACAAGCTTGTTACTAGTGACCAAAATCATGCCTGAGAGCATGCTGACACTCAAATGATCAAAGGACAATGCCCTAACCTTTACCCCAGGACTCCCCTTACCTGCTTATATAGACACAAATAGAAAAAAAAAATGGAGGAAAAAACCTTGTGAAACCAAGGGATCCTTACTTGTCACCATTAGGTGTTAAACTGTACTGCTGTCTGCTCTTCAGGAGGCTTCCAGTTTCACCTCAGCTTTGGCTTGAGGCATCAGTTCATTCATACTGAAGCTGTTTAAATGTGGAATGAGATTATTAAAACCAAGCAGCATGTTCACACCTTTAAAATTTCACTAAATACAATAACAATTAATTCTCACATACCCAGTGAGGAAGAATCACGTCAAAAACTTGCACTTGGCCAAAAGACCCCTTGGGGACACAGATTAAGGCTGGGCTCCTGCCTCTAAGAAACTGTGCAGCCAGGAACAGTGTGGTTACATCCATAACTCTAAGCTTGCTAACCAGAGTCTTTAACCAGCTGTTTGAGATATTTGAGGAAAAAAACAGATAGCAGACTGCTAGAAATTATATGCATTATCTTATAACAATAAGTTCTGCTTTGAAATTTTAGCTTTGAGTATTTCTGTGGGAATAACAAGGAAAGACAAGCATTGTGAAGACAAAACAGCAGTGGAGTTTCTGTTTCCATAGCACTTTATAAAAGCTGTGACTCCATATGGCCACTTTTTGCAAACAGTTTTAAAGGAAAGGAAAGTTTTCAAAGCAAATGTAGTGGCCATGTTCCAAGCAGAGGAAGCAAGGAGGTTTCAAGGTACATTGGAAATTTAAAACTCTACACTAAACTTTGGCGCAACTTAGAGCTGCTTTTTCACTGGAATCATCAGCTTGAAGTTCTTTGCTTGTTGGTTTGATTTTTCTTTCATGTGATTCTCAAGTTCGCTCCTGACACTGTAGTTTTACCTTGGAACCAGCTCTGAAGAGCATATGTTGGTTATAGAAAATGACAGACCTGAAACTTGACAATTTTGGGAAAATAATTAAAGGCTAATGTCAAAAAAAAGTGAACTTTCAAGACGAAAGGAGGTACCTCCCTTCTACTGTACATGACTTAACATGAGCTGCTGCTTCCACATTATTTAGATGTTTGCATTTGTTGAGCTGAGTTTGATCTCTTATCACAGCTGGCTATCAGCCTGCTGCAGCTGCTCCTTCTTGACCTTTTGGTTGAAGTATATTTTCTCCCCAAAATCTGTTAGGTTGCACAGGGCTGGGCAGCACTTCCCTGGGGATGACAAATGTCACTGGCAGGGCCTTCAACACCTACAAGGAGGTCCCTTCCTAGTATGATGTACATGAGGAGGAACAGAGTTCCACACAGCAGAGCAACAGGAGTGAGTAGGAAAATATCTATTGTTTCAGGTTGCAGCTCTCTCATCTATGACATTGAGGGGCAAGCAACAGCTGTCTGGAGAAACCTAGAAAGCAGCTACTGGAAAACAACAAGGGACAAAGATGACATTGGCACAGGGCCTATGGGATTGAGGTATTTGCCAACAAATATTTAATTAAGAACAGCCAGGTATCATGGAGGGGAGAGAAATTTAGATTGCAATACTACTGGAAAGGTCTCCCTTTTTTGCTTCTCTTCTTTCTGTCTGTCTCTTCCCTTTCTGCATCAGAAGAAGGGCTCTTCTCTGCCTGCTGACTGCAGGGTAGCTCACAGCAGAAAAGAGGGGTGACACAGGCACAGCTCAGGTGAGGATGAGGCTGGTAGTCCCAGCAGAAATGCAGCTTCAGTGGAAGAAGAGAAATCTGCTGATATATCCTCATCTCTCATTGCTCCCCAGTCCTTTAATGGTGCCCACTCAAAGCTTTTGGGGAAGAATCCTGAATGTTCTCTGTTTGCATTTTTTATTTTTAAACATGCTAGATACTCCTCAAGTGTTTTGAAAAGCTAACACACTGTCTAGCCCAGCTCATCAAGCAGCAAAATTAGATGATGTTGAGCTTTGAACTCATGTTAGCCATACACCCATTCATTTACACTCATAGCTGGGAGACAGATGCTGTCATACATGTGTGCTCTCCAGAGGCTTCTGCAGAAAACTTAAATGCAAACATCACAATTTGTAATTTTTTTTTTTACCTCCTTTTTTCCAAGCACGATCATATATCACATAAGGAGAAGAAAATTATTTAATTCTATAAATTCTTTTTGGTTGCAGGGAAGCAAGTCAACCCAGGTAGCAGTGTAGATATATTTAACTTCTTTTCATCCAATCATCAGTATTCTGTTCTTGCTGTTGAAGCACTCTTCTAAATATTAAGTAACTAATGAACTTGTGCCTCTTCAGTGACATCGACACATTGAAGACTTGTAGATTTGAATTCACTGTCATTTTGCTTTTCTCATATAGTTTTTGCAATTTACTTAATATTACTCAAAATATTCAGTGAGAGAAGGGGGGCAGGTTTTTTTTTGGGGGGGGAAGAAGATGTAGGAGTGAGTTACATATATTCAAGGGTTTATTTCTGAGAGTTCTGTCTGTAATTCAGCAAGACAGCTAAGAGCATTGCAACACAACAATACGAGGGCACATACATGCTCAGAATTTGATGCAGACATAAAAAGCTTCCAGAACTGGAACACACAGAAAGTGTTCCACTATAATTCCACTAAACAATGAAATTCAGGAAGTGAAAGTGCATTTTGTAGTTAAGGGGTTTTTTTCTGTCAGTATTTCAGGAGCAAAAGCAAAGAATAACTGTGGGAAAGATTAAGTGCTTAAAAGCCTCTTCCGAAGGGATGTTTAGTCCTTAAAGAAAAAATGTACATACAAAATCCTCATCATTCCAACATTTCACAATGCACATTTCTTAATCATTTGCATTAAATATAATGTTCTGAAAAGCTGAAAGAATCACGTGACTGTGAGACTGGGAGAAAAAGGCATTTATATGCTTATACAAAAAAAAAATTACAGTTTATTGTGTATCTTGGGACCACATCCTTGGCTTTATTCAATTCCAAGCTTTTTAAAGTGTATGGGAAAACTACAGATATGGTTTATCAAAATTCATGTTTTCACCAGCTGGATACAGGTCTTAGAGATGTAGGAGAACCAAAATTTAGAGTAAAGAAAAGAGCTGAAAAGAGTTGTTTGAAAATTATGCACCATTCATAGTTATGGTGGAACCCTTGATTAATATAAATACTACTTTAAAAAAAATCAATAAATTTCACCTTAGAAACAGCAAAATATTTTCTTTAATCATTTTTTTGAAGATATCCAGCCTGCTACACAAAGTTAAATTTTCAGAGCTATAAATCAGGTAAAGGGTGTTACTTTCAAGAATTTCTACAAGAAATTCGAAGCAAAAGCTGTGTGCCACTAAGAATACTATGAGTTTCCTGGCATTTGCTTTGTTGGTGCCAACAAGCAAGCTTAGGAATGCCTCTATTCCCAGAGAACTGGATAGAAAGCATCTCATTTTTCCAAGACAATAAATCGTCTCCAGCATAGCAGATAAGAGACAGGTCTTTCTCTTGACGTGCAGACCTATATGTTGTCATCCAAGTGGTGAGCTGGAAATCTCAAGACATCCATTTACTCTAGGCCAAGAGTGCATAAAATTCCAAGAAATCTCTCTGGAGCTTACCTCAGAAACAGAATACCAAAGCAGAACAAAGAAAATAATTAGGAATTTGCTTTGCCAACAAATACAACATCTCTTTATTCCGCAGCTAACACAGCCTCCCTTCCTATTGGCAGCACGCTCAGAGTAAGACAATACAAAAAATACGAAGGATTAAAGATAAATTTGGATTTTGTCCTTTGATTAAACAATGCTTGACTTCTTTTCTAAAGTCAAACAAGTAAGAGCTAGTGGCAATGACTGGGATAAATTCTGTTGAACTCCCAGCTCCGTTTTTTTCAGAAGTACTGAATGCACATGATAATAGCATCACAAAAAGTCTCATAAGCAAGCTAGAAAAAAAAGAAACTTTCCTCTTATGAAGATGAACACCATCTTGGTTCCTTTAATTTGCCCACATTCAATCATTTCCCTCCTTACTTCTTTCTCTTCTTCATATTTCCTAGTTTAATTTGGATTTTATGTAGTCCATTGACAATAACAAGAAATATGCCCAAAAGATTTGCAAACAAAAACTCCCCTGGACTTTGGTCTGAGTCTTGACTTTTCTCAACTCCACCATCACACTCAAACAATTCATCCATCATGGCCTGAATCGTGCGTGAACAGACAAATGGAATTGCAGGGGCTCACAAGGGTAAGAGAACAAAAGCAAAACATCTGACAGACAAAAACTGGACAGTTTTTCCCCTGAAAGAGCTGGCTGGAAATAAAAGACAAAGGTAAACACTATCCTTCAGGCCTTCTCAATAACTCAGAGCTCTTCTTGTCACACAGTGGTTTCACCCATCTGAGCTAAATGTACAAAATGCACAAATTTAACTGTCTTCAAAGTTGTATGGCAATTGGTTTTGCTGTATCTGTGCTACTTACTACTAGTAATCTATGCTCCATTACAAGATCCCTGAAAGCAAAAAGTGCTGCTATCCCCATTCTGAAAAACAAGACAAAAGCACCAACAATGCTGAGGGCAAATGGAATTTGTTTCTAGTTCCAGAGGAGCGACAGCACTTCAATCCTCATCTTGGGTAAAAGTGAAATAGTCAGGTTTGAAGTATACCTCAAATTCCCGTAGGAAACCAGAGAGTAGAGCAAGGAATCAAATTCAGCATCAATTGAATAAATTTCATTCAGGTCTCAGGGCAACTCCATCTGACCAGTCTGTCTTATTTCCTTGAGTTCAAAAACTTGTTTGGTTATTCTAAAAATCTGTCAGTGAAGCTCTTCATTCTATTTGCAGTATCCACTCAGGTGATGGGATACATTTGACTAAACAAACTTTCTCAATCAACTTAAACTTGAACAACCCTTTCATGAAGATAAGACAGTCTTCAGAATCTATCCCAATTAAATTCAGCCCCAAAGAGTGGATTCTGGGATCATTCCTTTTATCATCAGTAATATCTGGTTTTGGCTTCAGACGGAATTATCTCATATGAACACTCATCTAAATAACTGCACTGACATTGCAGAAGCCTGGGAACAAGATTATTTTATGCAGTTCAGTAGCAAACATGCAGCACAGTGGGTGCTGTGGGAGAGGCAATCCCATCTCAGCACACACACCTAAGATTACACACATGGATAGAACTGTTAAAATCAGTGGCTTTTGCTGAGTGTTTATATATTTCAAGTGAGTGTGGGCCAGAGCAAGAACAAACAGTGAAATCTTGATCTGTTGTAATCACCAAAGGCCTCACTGAAATCAGTGCTGTAAAGATGCCATCTGTGGCAGCAAGAATTACACCCGGCAATTCCTGCAGACTTGGGATGCTCTCCTTAGTGCTGCTGGTCTGGTCTGTGTCAGTAGTACTGAGCACATGCCTTTGTTTCATTACTTACCTTCTTTTCCTATCCCCACCCCCCCCCCCCAAAAAAGAGCAGATCTGAGACACATAATTTGCATTATTGCATACTCAGGGATTTGCTGGCATTCTGAAAAAAGTTATGCAATCTATCTTGAAAAACTCTTTTGTAAGGTACATGGTGTTACCTTACATTTGCCATGAGATTCTGGAACACATTTTAATAGTTGCAGTGATTCAGATGCTCGCTGTTACCTTCCTAGTCCGGTATCCTGGAAGAGGGGAGATCCCCCAGAACGTGTGCAATGAGGCCATCTCTCTCCCTGCCCTCTCTGCTGGCTGATAACTGACAACACCTGAAGTGCTACATCCATTTTAACAGACAGGGGAGAGAAGAATTTTTTAGGAAAGTTTCACCTAGCATGGCAGGAATTGCTAGAGAGCACATCAGGTCCATTAAGTCCAAGAGAGACCCTTCAGCATATAGGGTTCTTTTCTTATTTATTCCCTGTATAACATTTTTTTTTTGGTGTCACAGATTCAATTTCAGAATCTAGGGAGGCTCCAAAATCTGCTGGGCAAGACACTCTTGCCTCTTAAGACTCAACAGTCTCCAAAACAATGTAGTGATTCACTTGTTAATAAACACAATTCTGCAAGCCCACTAGACATCAGTGCCAAAAGCATTCAGATGGCTTCTCCACAGCCTTGTGAACAGACACAGCAACAAGGGTGTCTGGGCAGCCCATATTTTTCATTCAGGGACATCCCTACAGATATTTGGCTTAAAATGCATTCCAGGCACTGGCGTAGCCAAGGAAAACACAGCTTCAGAGAGCTATTGTTCCTTGTTCACTTGGTTTATTTCAAAGTATGCATACATGCATACAAAACTCAGCAGATAGCTCCAACCATATATCTGTTCATCTGTGGTCAAGCAAAAAAAGACAAGATCCCTACTGTGCAGAAGGCATAGACAAGCATCACATGACATTTTTCCACTGGAGCAACCGTCATCATCCACCACAAACAAAAAACGATGATGCCAAAAGCATCACAGATGCCCAAACACCACATAATCTTCTAAACTTAAACATTTTCTAATAAGGAACAAAAATGTATTCCATTGTCAGTCTCAATCATTGACTTCAAAAGGATATAACAGTCCAGGAACAAAAAATCACCAGCAGCTACTAATGATTCACAGCAGCTATCCTGTCTAAAACTTAAAGCCCAGGGTGTGGGTGCTTGTAATTTTCTGCCAATTCCTGCTTTTGAATTAAAAAAATTATTTCCATGGTGCACAGCAGATGTGTAGTGTCAAGATTGGGTTGGAAGGGACCATAAAGATCATCTACTTACAAACCCTCTGCCATGGGCAGGGACACCTTCTGCTAGACCAAGTCCCTCAAAGCCCTGTCCAACCTGGCCCTGAACACTTCCAGGAATGGAGCATCTCACACTCATTCCTGCCCCGTGGTTTTGTTAATTAAACATTTCAGCAATCATTTAATCCCCAATTTCTTTCCTTCCATAGAGGAATAGGAATCCTCAGAGCAGTACAAACCACCTTACATAGCACTAGGAGATGTGTGCAATAGTAAACACAAGGTGATAGTACAAACAGTGATAACAGTGCTAAACATGTTCAAGCAATGCATCTGTAACTTGTGTGGAAGCACCATCCCCGTACAGGCTGAGTTGCCCTCTCTGCTCCCATTGCTCTTCTGTGGGAGCCAGAGACAACACAACAGAGCCTCTCCTAGTCTGCATTGTTCAACCCATTTCTCCTCTCTGGATTTACTCCCTTTTTCATCTCCTGATAGCTGTTTTGACAGAGTGGTATTTCACTTCAAACCCCTCCTCAGTGCTTCAGTGGCCAAAGCGTGGTGGTGTATCAATATAAATCAATGGAGATAAGCCGAGAGCTGTTAAGAGCTAAGCTGAAATCTCTATCCTCAACAGCTCAACAATTCACACATAAACAATAGCCACATTTCCTAGTTTTATGTTTTCATAAGTTAATGAAAAGAGATAGGTTTCCCATGAGAGGTGCTGAAGCTCCACACAGCATTATTTACCCTTCTTTCAAAAGCATAATTGTCGCCAATGGAAATTACTCAGAATGCAGTAAAACATGTTTTTCTAACAAAATGAAGTCCAAATCCTGCTTCCTGGACCAACATGAACTTTCCAATAGAGGACAATAAAGCTACCTCTCCGACCAGGAAAAACATTATTTGGGCCTTTTTCTGAACCATCCAAGAGCGGTAAATAAATATGTAGAGACAAACATTTCACCTCATTATGCTTTGGTTTATGGGCAACTGAGGTGGTGCATGCACAGGAAGATTCCTTAATGATCTCAGGTTTATCCTGAACAGACTGCTGAAAAGCTTTTTCTGATTCATTAATCCAAATCAAGCAGTGATGTTACAAATATCTTTCAACAAAAACACCCACATCTTTGTCAGTGCTTTTAAAGAATTAGCTATAGATCAAACTAACTTAGATATATCTTTTAAAAAAAAGCCCAACAAAATGAAGAATTCATTTTTCTTTCCTGTATGTTTTTAAAGCTGTACAAAGAGGGGGTTTTGTAGCTTATACAGGCAAAAGAGAATTTTTATTTCTAATCTGTCTGCCTCTACACTGTGAAGATGCTTTCCTTTATCATTTCAGGTCTGCACTAGAAATTTTCACCAGTTTTTGTACTTCAGAGTCTGAGTGGGATGATCTATTTCTTTTGTAAGTGACAAAATTTTAATGGTTTTTCAATTCCTCCATGAGAAGTACTTCAGTAAAGTATTCCTTCGTGTATGAAGGAATTCATGACTTGCAATGTCATGAATTTCTGCCAGCAAAAATTTTCTGTTGTCATCATGAACTATGTTTACCTTAGATGAGTTCAGCATTCTGGTTAGAGACAACTCTTTTCTAATGAGAAAATGAGGCCACTAAAACTTTTCTTATGAATGAATGGTGGCACTGCTTTTAAAAAGAAATTTTCTTCTGTTCAAATGGGCTCTTTGTAGACCATTTTCCTATATTATGATTGTAGATATTTTATCCCAGCAAGCAATAAAAAGCCAAGTATGTTTAGTTCTTATCAAGTATCTTCAAAAAAACCCAAAGTTTTACATTACTCATTTCTGAAAGTTTAAAATCTTAAACAACCACAATTTAGGCAGTCCCTGACAGTAATGAGAGCCAACAGGGAAGACCAGGGATGACTGGTTTTCTCCACTGCACAAATATTACTTTTCTTGTGTAAAAGTCAAAAAAACAATATCCAGATAGGGTTGCTGGTTATTTAATAGACAATTATTACTCTTTGTCAGAAAAGAACCCCAACAAACCTATCTCAGTAAGAAGTGTTTCACACTGAGGTCATTGCCTGATGTCCCAGACTCCCGGGCACCAAAGCCCACTGCCACCAGCAGACCTGGGAAGGCAGAGCAAACAGGGCTTTTGTACCACAGTAAAAGCTGATGACTAAACAAAAATAATATAAAAAAAAGAAAGAAGTGCATGATTTTTCACAGCCCAAATGAAGTGTTTTATGCAGATGACAACTCTGACCTGGATTTCTACCCTCTAAATTGTTTGACTTGTGTTTTAAAAGTATGCACCTAGATGCATATGGATGCAACAGGTGAGTCTACTTAAATAAATACCCACAAGCATTTTTAACTTTTGAACAAGAAATTATTAACTTTTGAAAATTCCAAAGGATGTCTAATTATCTAAAATTTATGATCTCTACTCAACTCTCAGTTTCACTGAGTCTGTTCAGCCAGCAATCATGGTGGCAAAACAAATTCTTGCTCTCTGCAGGCAACTTGCAGTGAGTCCTGATGGGGATTTTTGTTACCACAAAGCATTTTTGGCACAATGGATAAAGCTCTTCAAGCATCAACATGGAGCACCGTGTGTTCAAGCTTTCAGAGGGTTTTGTGCTGAGTGTGGGCTGAAATGGTGATGCAGAGTCCTCTAGCTATGTACCTGTACTGTACAGCAGCACCCTGGCCCAGACAGCATCCTAGCTGCACTTGATAGGCTCAAAGTCTGTCACAGCCCTGACTGCTTTGGTAAGGAGCTCAGTTGCCCTTCCTTTGCTATGGAACCTTCTGCAGTTTAGAAACCAAAACAAAATAATAAATAAATAAAAAAGGAAAACAGTAATTGTTTGCCTTAGAGTAACTCTGCAATTCTAAGATGAGCTGTTAACTTAGACTCTACCTTTGAGGGCTTACTCAGTTCAGGTAAGAAAGATTAGGCTGCTTTTGCACTGCCCAAAGGAGTGTCCTGCCCTATAAGAACACCTGACCTACTCCTTCTCCTTCCAGAGCCAAGGAGCTCAGAAGCCCAAGGATTTGAAACCAGGAAAAAGAGTTACTAATCCACCCAAACAAAGCTGCTGAAGAAGCCTGCTTGCTATAAGTTGAGTAGCCCTTCTGTATTCCTTCAGCAGTTACCCACCTGCCAGTTACTGTAACACCTGATTAAAAGCACTCGCAGGGTTCCTTAAATATGATCTTCTAAAATGGGCATCCAATCGACAGGGAACACCAGACCACGTGTAAGGCATTAAATATATGGACTAAGACCCACACAAGCGCTTTAGAAATTTCAGGAATTCAGTTGTTTTTCAAACCAATCAGTTGATGCTCTACAAAGGATACAGTTTTAATGTGTTTGTTTTGCCTGATGAGTTCAATTTGCTACAATGTTCTGAAAATCTAGAAAACATCAGTCTCAGAGACATCCAACCTCCAAAATGGAGCTCCTCCTCATCTTTAATTTGATGTCCTCCTGTGCCATGGCCTCTCACTGCTCTCATGTTTTAGGTCTTGGGTGCAGACAGGAAGACCGGGTGGTTGGAGAAGGCCTATCCCCTTATTTGAAAAACATTTTAAAGAACTTCCCTTTTACTGAAGAGATTGTTTAAAATATAGACCTAGGTCTAAATTTAAAAGATATGATATGTAGAATTGTCTTGGGTTATGGAAAACAAAAATGCGTATTCTATTTTCATCTCCTGAAAGCATTGTTCTTCTTTACTCTGGGAGGAGTAGAGCGGGTGCTTTTTGTTAATGGGCCAACTGTAGGGCTTTGTTTCTTATCTGTTTCACCACCGATAGTTGTCTGCTAATGGGCCATTAAACACCTCCCCAAAATAACACATCCCCAAACTATACCCTCCCCAAAGCAGTACATTCCACATTACATCATCCTATTGTGAGATGCTCCACCCAGTGGAGGGAGCCAACCATTTCTACCTGGATAAAATTGAGCCACAGGATCAAGACAGCATCCAGCTTCACCCGATTCCTGGAGGAAGACTGGACCCCTTCTCACTGTCACTGGACCCCTTCTCATCACTACCTGGACCCTTGTTCTACAGGACCATCTCTACTCCACCAGAACCACCTCTGCCACTCCAGGAGGACTCACTTTGGGACTGCTTCCAACACCCTGACCAACAGGGTGTCAGGTTGTAGCTCTGACTGTCAGGTTTTTCCAAAATTGTTGTTTGTTTGCTGGTTTGGTTGGGTGGTTTTGTTTATTTTTTTTTCTACTACATTTGTATTGTAAATATTCCTAGTAAAGAACTGTTATCCCTATTCCCAAATCTTTGCCTGAAAGCCCTGAATTGCAAAATTATAAATTGGCAGGGGTGAGGGATTCTAAGGGAATCTCCATTCTAAGGGAAACTCCAGCTTTGCCTAGCTGAAACCTCTTTCCAAACCAAGACAATATTGAAATAATCTTGACAACATCATGATCAGAATAAAGTTCATATAAATGAGAGGAAATTTACTAATTAGTGAACTGAGCTGTAACACTAAGAGATGCTGCATACCACAGCTGCATTGAATGGCAACATGATCTAATTTAAGAATAAAACCAGCATGGGTCTTCCAGGTCTGAGGTCTCAGGTGAGAGTTTGAATGTTTTCTATGACAAATATCTTGTAACAGCTCCAGTAATTGTGTTTAAATGTTTTTGAACAATGAGCTTGGGGATTTCAAATGTTCTCTATTTTACTGCAAAGACTTGTTAAACATGTTAGAAGAATACAGAGGTAGATAAAAATGAGGAGAAATTTAAAACAATAAGAGTGAATAAATAGGATCGACTTACTAAAAGAAAAGATAGCCAAATTACAGAAAGAGCCCAATAAATCAAACCATTTACTCCTTAAAAGAGAATTTTACTGTCTCAATCATGCTAACCTTTCAATGCCCAGTTAGCCATTACTTCATCAAAATTTCAAGTAGGAGATTTACTGGTGTGCTCAGGCTGTCTTCAGATTTCCTAGTATTTTCTCATTAATGTTAATATGCCATTAGAACATTCTGCACTTGAATTAGTGACTCATGATATTAGACATAGCCCCAAGGCAATCAAAAGTGTCACAAATAGCACACTTCAGAAGCAATTCCCTGTAAAATATCCTTTGCATTTGAAATTCATCACTCAGCAATCTCATAAAAATGGTAACTTTAGAGATGCCTGCAGCAATGCAGGCAGAACACAAGCCCTTCTTCCACAAGTTACTTCCCAGTGCTGTTATTAGCATTCATGAGTGGTGGAGCTGGCTGGTAGGGAGCAAAGCTCTGCCTGTCATCTTGTCATGTTGCATCAGTCACTGCTGATATAAACTGGTGAATAACACAGGATAAAGTGAGAACTTCTGCAGAGAATGGCAAAACATCAGAAGGGTCATTACTAAGTGGTACTCACTTCATAGTTTGTTTTACTTAATAACACTGACAGTGGGTAGTATTTTAAATGCACTAAAATTAACTGTTTCTGGGTGGCAACTGAATATGAGACATTAGAAGAATCCAAGCTTATGAAAAAGGAAGTAAACAATCAAGTTTAAGACACCTTTGATGGAGGAGGCAAAATGAAAGGATACCTTTAATAGAGGAAGAAGAAGGTAAAGACATCTCCAATTCTACATGACACTAATAAGTATTGAGCACTATAATCAGGGTGGAAAGGAGGTTAGAAAATATTATCTATATGTCTGCTAGTTGCACACCTTTCCCCAGGCTCTATTATTTTTTGTTTATATGGAAATATCATTTTTCCTTCCGTGCTCCTTCCGTGAGTGCTATTAACAGTAGTCTCGATCTGTAATCACTGCACGCATTCACCCAGCTGCAAAGCACCAGCTCCGTGTACACACAGAGACTTCCCCACACAGTACCAAATCTGATAAGGAAATAAAAGAGATCCTTAAATTGCCAGAGCCTTAGGAAGAAAGTTCAAAGTAATCTAGGAGCCATGAGTTGTGCAGGAAAAACAGAAGAACAGATTAATAACTCTAATTACAAAATGGAGATTATCCCTAAATGTTTCAATTTGAATGGGTAATTAACTGAGATAATGGTTGCAAGTACATAGTCTGAAGTGTTCTTACCTTTCATGTTTAAGTAAGGCTAATATCCATACGGAAAAAATGTCCTCAAAACATGCTTACCATATTAACCCAGTCTTCCCCACACAATGTGAAGTTCTTCTAGCTTAACTCTTCAAGCAGTAGATTTCCTCCAGTGATTTTTCTTGATGGATTTCTGCTACATGAGCTTCAGCAAGATTAGTCTGACTCCAAAGCAGACAGTGCTCTCTCAGTACTCATTTGCATCGAGTTTTGCAGTGAAAAAATAAAGTTATGCAGCAAAGCTTACTTGAACATTCGTCTTCCACCAGCCATTTGACAAAATATTGAAAATAAACTTTGGTTAAGAAATATGTAAAAATAAAAAATAAATAAATAAAATAAAATTAAATTAAAAAAAAAACCAAACAAAACCACAAAAAAAATCCCACAAAACAGTTTGTGAACACAACTGCCTTAGGTGGGCATGACCCAGTATTTCAATTTTTTCCCCAAATGCACATTTTAATAAAGAGCTTCAAAACTGACTGATAGGACATTGCTTTTTTTATGTTAGTAAGATAGCTAGACTGGAAACTGCACATCTCATCTCAGCAGCCCAGGGGAACCAACCATGCCTTCAGACATGCCCCTTATCCATGGGATATTTTCTTATTCTGTACTTTTCAGAATTTCAGTTTTGTTTAAGTCAGTATGACATGAAACATTCCAGAAATTTGACTGTATCTTCAGACCCAAGCTTGGTTACTCCTGCTCACAGCTCGTGATGAGGGCACTAGGTACATCACACCTGAGATGCACCAAAGACAAATCCATTCCTTCCTGGAAACTTTCCCACCCACTCCACGCTTCTGAGAAACAATCATCAGCAGGCACAGAGAGATTGCTGCCCACCTTGAGTTCACAGCTGGGGACTAATTGGCATAAACATAATCAGAAGATATTGTCACTCCATTTAGCAGTAAGAGCTAAGAGCGAGCATTCCTCCCCCAGACATTCAAACTGCTCCATATGCTCTTTATGGTAAGCTGAGTGGCTGCAAACCCCAGCTATACACCAGCAGAGAGTAGCTGAGCAGGGAAAGAGTCATAACATGCTTTGGCTTCCAGCTGCTCCCCTACAGACTGACATTTCTTAAGTAGGTGTACATTTTGTGAAATAATACTCTTAGGCATTCAGCAGAAGAGGAGGTTGTTTTCCAGAGAAATCACCATCAGTCCCTGTACACACCACAAAATTGCTGTAATCCTCACTGCTTTACATGACTACCTCAGACTTGGTAAAAACACTTTGGTTATATTAAACATGAATATCTTAAACATACCTGCTGGGAGGCTGGAGGTGGGAGATATGAGACACAGCAAGCAGGAAAGCAGAAAGGAGGGACCTTTAAAAATTACACTGTATTTTGTCTCTAAAACACATTTCTGAAAACAAAACAAGGAAGAAATCTATCACGTAATGGTGAGATGACAAGAATTGTAAGAGAAAAGGCATCAACAGGAAGGTGACATGAAAAAAATATAGCAGGAAAGAAAATGAGGAAA
This sequence comes from Phylloscopus collybita, assembly GCA_027886175.1. Classification (NCBI taxonomy): domain Eukaryota; kingdom Metazoa; phylum Chordata; class Aves; order Passeriformes; family Phylloscopidae; genus Phylloscopus; species Phylloscopus collybita. The sequence goes on along the minus strand of JAJNNQ010000026.1, from coordinate 23,850,146 downwards.
TACAGCAAGAACTCAGACTGGAGGTAACAGTCAGAAATTTTGATTCCAGAGGAAATGTTCAGGCCAGAGCAGAAATAAGTTCAAAATATATTCAGGACATTTTTACCCACAAAGATCAAAACCACTAGTTTTCCTTCCAGCTATTTCTAATGCCAGTACACAGAGCCTTACCCCTGTGCAAGGTTTCTCCAGTTACCCAGATTTCAACCACTGGACAGTCTGAGGCCTTTCCTTTGATGAGTTAGAGGGTATGGCCATGAATTAAGGCTGCACATTTACAAGTGGTCAGGTGCTAACCAAGGCACTGACTTTTGAGGTGCTTTTTTGTGTATGTGTGTGTGTGTGTGTGTGTGTGTGTGTGTGTGTGTGAAATGGGGAGGGATAACGAGAGAAAGTACAGCCACAGGATCTTGTTCTGAGATGCCTTGCCTGAGCCAGTTTCTATTACAGTTTCCAGACCAAGAACTCACTGTTTGTTTGTGGTCTGTGGAACTCTAACTTGTGAAAGGCTTTTTGGCTCTCCTCCTCATTTCCACTAGCTAAATTGCCATAAAAAGCAGTTATGTTACGCAGGGATTTTCACCTTTGGCATTTCTGAGATGTCTAGCCTTCTTGTTTTTCACATTCCTGCCCTGTGTCAGCAAGTGGTGTGGCTTCAGGAAACAATCTGTGTAGTCATGATTAGCAGAGAAAAAGTCCTACGGAGCTGTGAACTGTGAGACCAAGAAGCAAGTGCGATCCACTTGCTGCTTTGAAAAAGTCCAAGAGAAAGGAGTCCAAAAGAAAAGTCCAAAAGAAAGTCCCGATTTCTCAGCTCTACTGGTACACATCAGTGGTGCTGGCACAGAGAGATTCAAACCCTCCACAGACACTTGCTCTGGTCCCAGGCTCAGAATCTTCCTTACCTCCAATTTCACAACTAAGCCTCGCTGGTAGAGGCTCCTGATTCAGAGGTCCACTAAATCTCCTCTCAAGAACAGGAGGGACAAAAGCTCTGATTGGACAGTAGGGAATTGGTGGGATTGGATACCGGCCACATCCTGTAACCATTCTTCACAAATATTTTAATCAACTAACTTAGAATCTAAATAAACCTTTCCAGAGCTGTCAGTGGGTATAATTCTCACAATAAAGGGGAAACGATAGATCTACAAAGTATAGGCATGGGAGATGTTCTTAGAGGGAAGTTGCAAGTCCAGCTGCAGTGGAGGTAAATGGGGTGACAGAACAAGAGGTCTGAAGGCAGAAAGGAAGTTTCCTCAAGGTAAAGAGGACGTTTTTATGGCAGATTTTGCTTTTTGTTCAAAACTGATTTGTTTTGTACATGCCTTATCCATAGACCAATGCAACATTCCATTGCCCTATCAGACTTCTAAGCATCCTCCTTTATTGCAAAGTGAGTCTCCCCTCATCCACCTTGAGATCAGACACAAGTGGATTGCATTATTCTGGGCCAATACAAATGGTATGTGTGGTAAAAGCTAAGCCTGTGCATTAAATTCCTGTGCTACACACTATCTCTCTGTCTCTCCATGGGGTCTGGCCCAAGCAATGTCAAACTGAAACATTCTCTAGTGACCTGCTCAACATTGCTCTTGCTTTTCTCAATAAATGTCAGTTTATTTCCTTCACTTAGACTTCATTTTTGAACCTGCTTAGTGACACTCAAAAGGGCAGGGGGAATAAAATCAAGCCAGCCAGGCCACAGTTACTTTGACTGAGTTAACTATAACTACTAGTGGGTACAAAAAAACTTTGGGAAACCATCACCACAAGAAATGCACTTAAACTAAAAATATTGTAGTACAGTTTGATTTGGTTGTGATCACTGTGTTTCACAAAAATTCCTCTTTTACTGTTTTTTTTTTTTTTTTTTTTCAAGAAAAGGTCACTAGAAAGTCAGCTATTACATATAAACTCTAAGTGATATTGTGATTTCTTACCAAAACAATCTCATGCCCTCTGTTTTATTCAGGTGAGAAGAACATAAACTGAAGCCCACAGCTACTATACCTAATTATGAGGTTAAGCACTGCAGAACACTTCTCATAGAATGGCTTCATTTCTGCTTCTGTAGATGACTTGACACAAAAGAAAGTGCTAAGAAGCTGTCCAAAAATTATTTTTGAGCAACTAAGGGGACTAGGGACACTATATGAAGAAGATCAGGGCTAAAGAGACTATGTAGTTACTATAAATTGTGAAAATGGAACAGACTAAATCAGCACTTGTGTCAACCTGATTTACTTTTTCATGCACACTTGCACATCCATACTGCTATTGTACTTCTCCAGTAAAACCCAGCACTTATGTGCTATACTTCTCCTGATTGCCAAGAAAAAAGCACCTGGCTCTGGCTTCAGCTACTGAACTTTCTAAATCACAGTCAGGTTGTTTTATGCAAATTCACACAGGCATCACAGAGTTAGTACATTATTTTCGTTGAGACAACTCCAAGGTCTACTTTGAATGGCCCTTTAAGTACATAGATGCATATTAAAAGCCACTTCCAGAAATAAACTGAAATAATTAAAATAACTTCTGACTATGCCTAAAGAAAACTCATTTCCAAGCAGTAAAAATTGGTAGTCAAATCTTGTTACTCAGCCATGGCACGTGAGATTTATGTTTTGATGTCTATTAGTTCTGTAATTGTTTTCCCTCCAAGCATTCATCTGTGGAGATTTGGTAGCTCTCTGGTGTTGTTATTAATTACTCTAAAATAATTTGTCCTGAAAAAATTGCTAGTGTTCTTAATAAGTGGCAAGTCTGAATGCTCACCTGCATGATTCATGAACATCAAACACTAATCACAGCTCCTAACTAAAAATATAAAAGTTCATCGCAGTAATTACAGCCTTTAATGCAGAACTTTTCATGTAACTGTCTCTGTATAAAGATCTCAGTTTCATACAGATGTCAGCAGTGGCAGAATGTGCTCCCTTTTTAGGAGGGTACTGATCATGATTTCAAGTGAGGTACTCTGCAGGAGGCTATCTGCATGAGAAATGGAAGAAATGGCTGGGATAGGAACCCAGTTCACCTTATCCTGAGTTGGGATTAGTTACACCTGCCCTCATACTGCCTATTCTTAAAGACATCAGTGATTAAGACTGCCTAGGGCAGTCATGGCAAGGCTTCATCATACTTGTTATACAAGGATTTTTCAAGTGTTTAAGCTGAGTCCTCAATGGTCCAGCTGTGTAGAGTACTTGTATTTCTTTGTAAGATCCATTGTTATTCTTTTCTTGAGGCTAAACTATTTTTTCCAGACCTTCTTCAGTGGTGGTATTTTCTACAATGTGAAATGACTTTTCAGAGGAAATGTGTCCACCTCATCCACACACCTGCAGGAAAGCAAATCCAGCCCACTTTTACAGGCATCTCTTTACTACAGAGATAGAACAGGAAATGCTCCAAAATCCCACTGCAACCTCTGACTGCATCAGGCAGCCTCTGTATGTGCAGTTAATACATAACTCTGCACATTGGTGTAAAATCATGCATATAGAGTCAAAAATGAAAGCCACATGTGAGAAAGAGAGATTAACTGAGGAAACAGTGATGATGAGAAAGCTGGGATGATGACATGAACATAAACACCAAGTATGAGGTTGAAGGGTTAATGGGATTTTTGTACATGTCAACAAGTCAGATGAGAAAAGCAGGGAAACTATATATCTCAGCATTTGGTTATACTATGACTTCTGTGAAGTGCTGTAGCAGACACACAAAAAGGACTTCAAGAAGAAAAGAAAAGAAATTCAGAAATGTTCAAGCAGGAGTTGTTAAATAACTAAAAGATAAGAATCATCATAGGAATCCAGCACATTTAGTTCACAAAGTTACATAGTTACATCCTCTGGGATTATAAATACATTGAGGCCCCACACACAAAGCAAATGGTTGGAAGCTGAAGCTCAGATTCAAAGATAACCAAGATTCAAACTCAACCCACTAGTGTAGGAGACAAAACTGTTCAGAGTATTTTACTGGACCTATGGATCTGTCAGTTGCCTTTTGAATAGTAGACTGTGTACATTAAATGTCAAGGACTTGCACTTACATCAGGATTTGATTAGGTCAATGTTGCAATCTCAAAACTTGCTGAGTTTTGAAATGCGTAATTCACAGTGTTATTGTCAGTCTTTAATTTTAATATAAAGCAGTTTCCTTTGTTCGGAACAGAAAAGGAAGGTAAGAATATGAAGTTATATATTGGAAGAGCCACTGGTCCAGTAGCAAAGCCCATAAGGAGAGACAACTCAGCAGAGACTTTCCCTTGCACTGTCCATCTCTGCCCATGGCACAAACAGACAGATGTGTTCCTGAGACAGAAATGTACTGCTGAGCTTCCCACAGCAAGCTCCACACATGCTTCTCACAAAAAGCTGCATCTCTGTTCTCCAAAATTATGTGTCAGTTTACAGGATAAAGGAGACATGCTTGGTACAGGAGATTTTCTGCTGGAAGTAGCTGAAAGACTTTTATTTTCCTGGGTTGGCAGGGTCCCTCTACTGATTTACCTTATCTTACTCAAGTCCTGGTGACTTCTCTGAATCTGATTTCACAGATATTTAACTAAGCTTCTTAAAACACTAACACTAACTGTTGGAAACTTACATATGAGACAGTACATTAAAGGGTATCAGATAGGGGGAAATCCCAGGTGTGTATGAAATGGCTTTTACTGTCCAAATGTGCTGGCTAACAATTAGCAAAGCACAGTGGGAACCGTGTTACCAGAGTTATGTGTTACCAGAGTGTTACCAGAGATGTGTCTGACCACAGTTTTACAGGCCCAAGTAGAAGCACAGGAAAGATTGTAAACTTCAATCCCATTTCTAAATTGTATTAAAAAAAAAAAACAAAAAAACAAAACCAAACAACCTCAATGTAGGCTAAAAAAGACAATTGTTTGCATCTGGAAATAATAAGAAGTCTAGAAAAAAAATGGAGTGTGATTGTGGCTCCCTGGTGAAGCAAAGCTGGCTATAGACTGCAGAAACAGACATGAAATCAGATGTTACGAATATTGCAAAGAAATGCATAAATAAAATATAACCTATGACAATCTGTTAGTAGATCAGATTCTTGTTTGCAACCAGATGAACTTTAAAGGGAAGCTGTATAATAAGTAGTGTTTCCCTAGACAAAGAGAGGTACCATGCAATTGCAGTAAGAAGAGAAAAGAAGATTGGGAGAGAGAAGCTAAGTGCAGTGGAGCAAAGAGCAGCAATTAAAAACTGGTGCCATGCAATGCCAGGGCATTTAAATGAAACAGAATATTGTGGGAGGTGAGGGAGAGGAATCCTGGGAACTTTCCAAAGCAGTTTAAAGCTGTAGAAAAATTGCATGTGTGAAAGACATTTTGAACAGGGTTATCAAGATGTTGAAGGAACCACACAATAATATTTTGTCAAGTTATGAAAAAAGGCTTGTGTAACTACCCAGTTTCCAGAGATGAACAGATGGCACTAGTAACAGAAAATGAAAAGACAACAGCTGAAATGAAAGCACAGAAAGATGCAAACTCTAGCAAACAGCAGAGACTTACACAGACCTGAGAAACAAGCTTGTACACAACGAACACTGAGGAGAAAGGGGCATGCAAGTAATACAGAAAATGAAACAGCACTCAGTCAATAGCAAATGTACAAATAAAGAAAAAATAAAGCTACAAAAGCAGTGATATTATATAGAAAACTTAATAGAAAAACCTTATGCAGAGAATCACCATGTCAGGGGTTTCAGGAACAAATTCAACTGCTGATAACTTTGAGATTTCTCACAGGTGACATTAATGAAACACAAAAAGTAAAAAGTAAAGGTTAGTCATACTCTTCATACTCTTCAGAAAAACACCAATAAACATAAAAGGACAGCAGTGAATGAACAGAACAGGAAAACAGAAACCAAAGAGAAAGTCAGCACTTTTTTTTTTTTTTCCATCCTGAAGTCTGTACTAAACAGTGCAAATTAAACCTACAGTAAGATGAGTCTGGGGGGTTTATTATAAGCAACACTTAGACTCCTGAAAAGGGGAAAAGATTGAAATTTCACATAGGGAGGAAAAGCCACAACTTCTGAAAAAAAAAAAAAGTAATTAAACCTGAGACATACACTAAAACTAAGACATAGAAAAAAATAAAATTGAATAAAAACAGGTTATTTACAAGTCAATTACAGTATATGGGACACATTGTCTATCACTGACTCCAAAGAGGTAAAAATGCTACTGCATTATCAGAGCAATAACTTAGGGTATAAAACTACCTGATATTTTCTCAAAAACCTCCAAGTTCATTTGCCACCTGAGACAACAAATGGAGTAAGCTGCCACAGGATACTGTCTCAGCACACTGAAACTTGAGTGTTGATGGGAGCTGGAAGCCAGCTACCACATCCTGAAAAATAAAGCAATGAACGAGGAGGCAGTCAGCATACAGCATGAGATCTGCCAGGCAGAGCAGAAGTACCACTCCAGGAAAAGGCTGTGAGCTGCTGGATTGCACAGCAGCTTCATTATCAAGAGATGGTCAAGAAATACTTGGAAAGAACATCTTGAAATAAATGTCTGCTTGACAAAAGCTAGCCAGAACTAAGAGTAGGTAAAAAAACTATTGGCAAATGATATTAGAGGATAATAGCCAAAGAGTAGAGGGGGTTCTTTTGAGTTTGGGATTTTTCTTTTTCCTCTTTCCACTTAGTTGATTTCTGGGTTGTGGGAGGTTTGGTGTGTATTTTTTTTTTTTTTTCTGTTTCATTTTTAATCAAAAATGTTATAATCCAAACAGGTACTTCACTAAAGTGACTGAGAGGTAGATAGCTAATTGATGAGACAGTGACCTTGCTATGTGAAAACACATCAACTGAACTGGAACTTTGACCTCACAATCAAACAGAAAACATCACCTTCTCAACTAATGGAGAATTTTAAGGGAGGCACTAGAAAGTACCAAGAAAATTAAGCAGAGGTTTCCAAGTGGGCATATTTATTTTTCTACCAGACTGGCCCTTCCAGAGAGGAATTCCTCTCTGTGTCCATAAAGACAAGAAACACAGAGAAAAGCTGAGCCAGGTTGAAAGCATCACTTAAAAGATGAGTGGATCATCAGAAACAAAATGGCTGTCAAAAGTCTGAGCCCCTATCAGGGGGAAAGCTTTTTCTGAAAAGTCAGAATGGCCAAATTCAGCACATGACACTGGGTTAAGTGGTCATGGTACTTGCAGATGTCAAGTGCCAAAGAGATAATGACAGCTCACAGCACTAGCACCAGGGTTTAGGTTTTAAAATTACTAGTTCCAGCGAAATATTTACAGGTTAAAAAAAAAAGGGAAAAAAAATTACAAATTTAAAACAAAGGGGAAAATTAAAAAAAGGAAAAAATAAAAAGAAATGAAAAAAAGAAAGCAGAGAAAAGAAAACAGAAGATGAAAAAAGAAAAACAGAAGTATTTTATGAACAAGAAGCTGTGGGGGGTTGAGTTGGTGGTCAGGATTAAACCATGACACAAATGTGTAAAAGACTCGGCTAATCTACCCTAACAGGTGTTTCAATTTTTAAATTTACATCTCAAACAAATATGACAGAGGGAAAAGTGATGCAGTCTCCCTGAACAGGGCACTATGGTCTTACATAAAGAAACTGAAAACAATTTTCAGGACTTTTTACTTGGTGAGAACAACATGTGAAAGAAGAAGCAGGACCAGGACTCTGCACTCTTGTGTCTCACTCCTGTCTCACACAAAACAGGAGGGAAGCAAAAGTGACAACTTATCTGCTTGAACCACTTTTAGCAACAGGGAATGGAGACAATTTTCCCAAAATTTACTCCTCTCATTAGGAAGCATTTCCTACCATGGAAGTGAATATGTGACAGTGAATGAGAAGGAAACTGGTTCCTGATTGCAGTCAGATTTCCATTCCCCTCTTCACTGCTTGCATGTCTGTATCTCTACCTCCACAGTACTCTCTAGAAATTACTGTAACCTCCATGGCATGTGTCAAGAGCATAAAATGGTTTAATGAGAAAATAATCCCTGCCATTTTTTTTTCCCTTTAAGCAAGCTTTATGTAGTTAGTACTTATCATTAAATACCATCATAAAACCTTAAAACAGCCCTTGGTAATGTAACTACTGTAAAACCATGTTTCAGCTAGCTTAACACACAACATATGAAAATAAAAGCAACCTGGGTTTTTTTTGTTTTGGTTTTGGTTTTTTTTGGCGGGGGGGGAAGGTGTATTTTGGGGGTTTGTTTGTTTGTTTGTGTTTTTTGGTTTTGTTTTGGTTTGGTTTTTTTCTCCCTTTCAGCCTGATCTAAAATACGTTAAACTGATAGAAGAAGGCCAGGAGTGTTGCAAAGGCTCAGGCTCGATATGTTGCCTCTACACCCAAAGCTGCACCACCACACGAGAGCACATGAAGAAGTAGCCATACTTTCTGGAGATATACAAGGCAAAGATAGTTTTGGGAAAACAGGGCTGGTAAGCTAGTATCTGATAAAGTCTGGGAAGCCACAAGGGAAATATTCTATGTGTACAGCTCAACAGGATGTAGGACTCTTTTTATTTCATTTGCAGACCCTTTTCATGACATTTTCCAGTTCTTCTGCACATTTGGACTTCACAAAACTTAAGACTTAGTTTCTCTCCCCATGAACTGCTCGGTAAGGTTAAACTCCAGTAAGTGAAATTAATCATCATTATGTTGTCAGCAGTAGAATCCAAAAGAAATGTTATTTAAAAAGTGAGCAAGAGTAAAAAAGCCAGCTCTTGAGTGTGTTGGATGTCAGCAGATTGCTTCAGAGTCCAAGGCAGCATTATAAACATCCAACTCTGAACAATTCTAATAAGTTAATTAAAGAAATACTACATTCCTATTCATAAAATCTTCCTTCTTCCAGAATGGACATTGACTGATGTTCTTAATAAATAAAAGATCATCAACTTTTATTCAATGATAAATCTTTCAAATTGCCATATGTTTGTACTTCCCTGCTTTACCCACTGCATCTCCTCCAGCTGCTATGAGCTATTAGTAATATTTCCAGAATGAAAACATGGAACTGTTCTTGTTTCTTCCCAAATACCAGAACTGACAAAAAATGAAACAGAAAGTGACATTTTCAACAGTTTTTACCTGATCCCATCATCCTTGCTGAAAATAAGTGTCCAAATAATAATGCACAGCATGCTACTACTACTTGAGTTAATCTAATTTTTTCTTTGACTGAAGTGGGAGGAGACCTTTCATATGCCAGCCCACAATCTCTAACCATAGTAAATGTCTCTATCCTTCTCATTTCTCATCTGTAACTCCACTTCAGGTAGGGATGGGTGGTAGATGGAGCAATGGATATGACAAAAAACCAAAAACCAGCTCCAACAAACAGGCCATGAACCAACAAAAAAACCCCAATCCCATAACGTAAAGAATTCCTGAACCATACATCATAGTTCAGTTAATATCTTCACCATGATAAGCAGTCCACAGTTGTTTACAGGACCATATTAAAGAGCAGAATGTGTAAGTTATTTCCACACAGCCACATGCCTACAGCTGGGACAGGTCATGACTCTTTCATGCAAAAATCTTGTGCAGCAGTAGTCTAAAGCAGGTAGGTCTACAGAGAACTATTTTGCAAAAACACTTCATTTTTCAAAATATTCTTCAGCTATGTATCCAGAGATACAAAGCTAAAGCAAACAGCTTTACAGTCATTCAGGAGGACCCAGTTAGACTAAGACAAAAATAAAAAAGCAGCAATGAGTTTAAATATGGTAAGGCAAAGCACTGATTTTCAGTCCACTACATTGCTCCTTTCAAAGGCATCCACAACAATCCTTCCATCGGCTACATGGGGAGATAAGGCTCCTGTGCTTTCCTTGCCAAAGAACAGTTGATGCAAAAATTCTCTTTCCAGAGTTCCCTATCCCCAGTATCCCCATTATCTTACCATAATACCAGTAAGAAGTCCTATCCAAAGTAGATTGCCTGCATTAGTTCATAGATTGATTTCCTTTCCTATTTAACAACTAAGCTTTAAGAGCTGGCTGGACTTTCATATTTCTGTTCCTGCAGTAAAGTTTCTGAGAATCTGGTCACGACCTTGCTGCAACAACAGAATCACAGTAATAGCAATAAATATATTTTATAGTGTTAGACAATTAATGATATGGTAATCTGCTTTAAATTATTGATTAAGGATAATTCTGACCATGCTGACACTCCCTAACAACTCCTTTAAGTAAAGCTGAGAAAGACATATAAATGCAGATGTGGGGAAAGGTGATAAACAGATAATCTCCTTTCCCACTAATGAAACAACTGAATCAAGTAAACAAAGACACCATCTGTAAGTGAACTCTGACAGCTTTTTTCACCTAACATCTCAGTAACACAGAAACATGGAGGCAGGTAGGTGGTGAGGCCTAAGATGGCTACAGTCAGTAAAGATCTCTTTCACCCATTATTGGTATCTCATCCAAACCAAAGGGAAGGAAAAGGCAAGAGGGTGAACACCCTAAATGAAGAGAAATGGAAACACTCCTGAGCAAATGAAAAGGAGACAGTGGTACTAAGACTAACGGTATTGGTTATATTCTACTCACCTACTCTGCTGAATCACAGAAAATCCTGAGCTGGAAGGGACCCACAAGGATCCTCAAATCCAACTCTTCAATGGCTGATACCAACCCATAACCTTGGTGTTAATAGCACCATGCTCTAACCCACTGAGCTAATCTCAGCAGTCAAGTGTTTGTCCCCAAATTTAGGGCCATTTCACTTCAAAGATCCCACTGTTTGATGCAAACAAAAGCATTTTTTACTATCCAGCCAACAATAAAAATGAAATTAAAAAATCAAATCATAATTCCCACAAGGACACAGAAGCATCCAACACACTTGGAAACAAAAGCCAAATGAGAGGTTCACCTTGAGGTTCCCAGATGATGGGGCAGAGTGCACTGTCAGCACAGATGAAACGAAATGGGGGAGAGTGACTGATACACCAGAGGTTGTGCTGCCATCCAGAGGGACTCTCACAGGCTGAAGCAATGGGCTGACAGGCACCTCATCAACAACACAATACTACACAGACAGCCACAGAAAAAAAATCATTATCAAGATTATGCTGTGGAGGGGAAAATATTTTGTTGTTCAAAAGCAAAGAAACAATAAAAGTTCTTGTAACTTGCTCTTCTAACTCCTCTTTGTGCTCAACCCGAATTGCTCCAAGTGCATCTCAGCAGCTTGGGGGTAGATACTGAAATCTGCAGAGAACTACCACACAGGTACAGAAATACTCAAGCATTCTGGTCTTAGTCTAACACCTTGCAAGGTGTTAAAGTGCTAGTGAAGATTTTCTGTGGCATCTTGCAACATCTTGCAAAAAGAGATTTCATGCTCCAACAAAAGTTTCCACCAGGTCCGCAGTAATGTTTATTTTTCAATGGGCTTAAAATCTCTTTTGCCATTTGCCACTACAACTGCATATCCCATAAGAAAATAAAAAAAAATACTGGGTTTATAAAGCTCTGGTGAGGATGGATTCCACTATACTCAACGTAGGAGCTACCCTTTGATACACTGGGTGTGCTTCTTAAATGATTTCTTTGCCTCAGTCCCTTGAGAACCAGCAGGCACAGCATCTCCTGTATTTAAGACTGAAAGCATCACAGCTTTCAGAAGAAAAGGATTGAAGTAATTCACAAGCTGACAGAACACCCAGCATTGCAGCCACTGTGCCAGTGCTGTGGGCACTACCATTACCAGAAGAAAGGCACATTTGAGAGCCAGCACATACTTACAATGCCTCTGATACAGCCAGTTTTCTTCTTCTGTGTTTTCATAAAGCCTTGTCAGTATTTAGTGTAAATCTTACTCTTTATAGCTCCTTTCAGGGGGAATTTTTTAAATCTCCACCCCTTAATGGGCTAGATTTCATATCATCAAAGACTTGTTTGTGCTACAAGTTACATGAGGTTTGAAAGCACAACCCAAGAGAAATTAAATTCAGCTTCAAAACTACATCAACTTGAACATTACTGAAATTAAGGTGGTCATTTCGGGCTCTGAACAACACAGCTTAATGACTGCTATGCAGGCAAGATTTTTATATGGGAACATTAGTAATATTAGGAATATTTATACCAAGTCCACTTCATTAAAAACCAAAATATCACACACACGTGGTCATTGCCACTTATGGTGAAAGCCTGATAGTTCCTGCTGCAATTGATGCATTTCTAATACATACAACAGCACTTCACAGAGTAAGCTTGCAGTGCACAGTAGCACATATTCTTGTCCACCAAAGATTTATCAATACTAGATCTTCAGTTATTGCTGCTCATTCTGAAGCTGCAAAGAAGCAGGGAGAAAAGGACTAAGTAAAACCTGGGTTTAATGTTTCTAGGAAAGAAGATGTTAGACACTAAAAGATGAGAATGAATTAAAGGTAGGCCAAAAAATTGCAGCTTGCAACTTAAAATGAATTTTCAGCCAAATTCCAGCCAAAACCTCATTTTTTGATGCCGTCAGTGAGAAGAGAGAGTGCCCTGGGAATGGAATTTCCACCTCTTCTTGTGGAGCAAGCCTGTTCTGGCAGCAGATGCACTTGTTTCACAGAGAGGGTCAGAGAAAGAAAGGAACAAGTCTTGATTGAAAGGCATTCAGCCTCTCAGCATTTAGCCTATAGAGCTGATCCCAGAAAAGTTTCAGGCTCCACATGGAACGGAAAAAGGAGAAACTTCCAGATTCTCCTTCAGGACATGACCATAAATGTACTGCTTAGCCTTAGACTAACCAATTTCCTACTTGCATGTTGACAGCCACCACCTGGAAGTTGGCTAACAGTCCAGAGTTAGTGTACCTCACAAATACAGTGAGACGTAATCGTTAACATTTGCAAAGCACATAGATAAAGTTCAGACGAAAAGGTTCACTACCACTGAGTACACAGAGATGGAGGGAAGAGATAACACATTACCTGTATTTGTTGAAATGGTGCAATATAATTCAATTCTACAACCATAAGTAAATACAGCTATGCACACGTGCATGCACACACATTCTCCTTCAGCCCACGTGCTATCAGCTATTTCTGTAACACAAAGATGTGATCCTGGAACCCCCACTGCACTCACAGCCCAATTCCATCTTTGCAGTATGCATGAACATGGGCAGTGTGTCTTGTAAACATCTTAAAATACACATAGTGGGAAAAGGACTTAGATTCTGTACATTTTTTCCTTCTGCTGCAATAGAGGCAGTATAGAGAAGGCCAGGTGAACAAAAATATCTGTATGTGTACATAAAAAACCTTTCATACATCCTTTATACCTTTCTTTTTTGCTAACGTACCAGTTATTCCCAGTGCTGTGTCACCAAATGGCACGAGCACAGTTCTCACCACCACGTGCTGTGTTGCCATCTACGACATCTGAAGAAAGGGGGGCCCCCTTCAGAACAAACCTATAAAAGTAGATAAAAAATTTCCCTAGAAGTCACAGCTGACGAATCAGGAAGACTGGAGAGAGATGAGCAAGAGGCAGGAGCAAGCAGCTTGTATTCCTGCACAGCTCTCACGACCCCTTCACCTACTGTGCAGGGGTTGTAGCCGTGCTCACGCAGCAGGTACAGCAGCTGTGCTTAAAGCAAAGGGCACCTGGCACCCTCCCAGCCACGTAACCTACAGCACAGGCAGCTATTTCCTTGTAGTCAGGGTCCACTGCCTGACAAACATACGTGACATATTCCTGCAGAATTACAGGATGGTGAAACTACATGAAGAACAAAGACCCACCCCCCTTCTACTTTAATGGCATGCAGTTTGAGGAGACAAATCTGGAAACAGTTTTCTACTGTGAGAAATTAGTTGAGAATCCAGGCTCAGGTGTTGCGCTCTCCCTATCTTCCTGAAACAAACTTTAAAAGAATATAGAAGTGAGAAAAGGGAAAAAAAAAAGGAATCTTACAGTACTGAGAATGATATAAAAGCTTTTCTATCCATTTTCCCTGCTCATGCTCTTATTTGAGAATTATTCATTAAAATTGTGACTTACTATTATTATTATTATTATTATTATTATTATTAGGAAGCAAACTGACTCTCAGCTTTCCCTCAGCTGTGCATTATTACAAATGAGAGCAAATGCAGAGGATCTCTTTAAGTCTGCTGTAAGGTCAGCTTGCCTTTGTTTGCTTGCTTATCTGTTTTCATCCTTTATACAAATGAAACAAGAAAAAAATCCCCCAAATATACCCAGGCTTTTAACAATTACATTATTATCTTCATTATCTGAAAAGCTCATGCATGATTTGGAAAAACTGACCCCAAACGTTAAAATAACATGTTTTAAAACAACCCCGTAGATCTACAAAGAATTCATTTAAATCAAGATCGAGGAGTGTGATGATCAGTTCTAAAACATCACTTGACTCAGAGTTTCTTATCTTCCTGGATCAATTTCCTCCAAAAAAACTGCAGTTGAATGAGAGCATTGTTCTCCCACTCCACAAGATTACCAATCCTGTTGAGGGGCCTGACTTTGAGTGGGTATTTCCACTCAAACGCATCCTCCAAGATGAGCCGCACAAAGAAAACGCACTCAGCACAAAGCCAATGCTTTTGACAAACTCATGGTGCTCCCATGAAAACATGAACGAAGGAATTGTCTTTCCTCTTTGCAAAGGTTGAGACTGTAAATTCAGGCACCTTCATGTGCTCTGAATGGAGCTGCAGAGGACCTAGCCCAAGCAGACACCAGAACCCCGAGAATTCCCCTGCAGAGTCTTCAGAAGCTGTTTTAGGATCATCACGCTCCCCTCACTTGACTGCCCAACTCTAATGCCTGTGAGCGCAGCTCAATCACACAACACCCAACAAGGCCCAATTTCATGTTTCAGGCCTGACTGCAATCTATATATTGTATAGAAACAGAACACTGTGAGCACTTCAGTCACTTGAATCACATGATATAAAACATACTTTAAGCAATGCCTTGACAACCTAGAGGGCAGTCTCCAAGGCTGATCTAAAGAGCAGACTTTCAACTTTTAGTATTAGTTCCTGCCAGTCCTTATCTGAAGCCATTACAAAAATTTTCTCTTTTGTGATGTTATTCAGATGCCTCAAAAAAAGGGGATAAAAGACAGGTCATGCTAAAGAAATAGCATGAAATGAAAGTGAGAAACAAAAACAAGAGGAAAAGAAAAAGAAATCAAGATAGAGACTGAAAGAGAAACAGAAATAGAGAAATAGAGAAAGGAAAACAAAACCAGAAAAACAGAAGAACAGAAAGAGAAAAACCGAAGAACAGAAAAAGAGGAAAAAAGAAAAACAGTAAAGAGAACAGAAAGCAGAATTGTTGCTAGAACAAGACACCTCACCTGAGGAGTATCTTCATCTTCAGCACATTCTTCACACCCAACTCTCTTCCTCCAGGCAATACCTTCAAGAGCTCCCAGTGCTGAAGGACTAGTGTAATGTAAGTCCATGCAGGTATCTGAAAGCTGCTATTAAAATGGCATTTTTTGGTGCCACTGTAGCTCAGGAAGAATTTTACTGGAAAGCAAAAAACTTTCTAGGTAGAGTTTGTGTCAGATACAACTCTCATACAAGAAAAATCTCAAAAGCCATTAGAGGGACTCCCTAAACTCAGAAGAACTTCTCTGCTGCATCGTTGCTAAAACCCCTTCATTTCAAACATTGTGTGTAAATTTGTTTACCTTCTACAAGTAATAAAGTTTTTTCTCAAGGTTAGACACCTGAAACACTACAAAAATAGTCCATTCCCTCTTGCCATTTCTGAGGTCTACTCCAGGTAGAGCCTTGACAGGAGGGATTCATCTTTTGTATGCCTCAACATCTCACTTGACTGGTGTCCAGCACATCAGGCGATAGAGAGAGAAAACATTTCCCTTCAGTTTAAGTAGCAGGCTCTTCAGTGGAGTTTTACAAACTTTTCTTGGAGTAAAAATGGATGGAATACATTCAGAGATTATCTGATACCTTAACTCACAGTTCCTGTTACTACAAAGTAACAGTGTCTCTGGTGACATCCTGCACATGAGCATTTCAATCTCAAGTCAAGGGCTTAAGTTATTTTATTCCTGCGTAAATCTTTTACCTTTATATTTAGAATATGATCTAACAGCCCAGTGCTCTGTTCTGACTTGTCTTTACATCAGAGCTAGCAATTCTTTGGGTAAGGAGGAATGTTCAGGCTGCCAAGGGGCTGCAGAACATTATTTCAACTGCAGAACAATCAGTGAACACCATCAAGCTGAACACTGTCAAAAGAGCTCAGAGTCTCTTTTTGTATTACTAAAAATCAAAAAAAAAGGCGGGGGGGGGGGCAGGCATGGGGACAAAAATGGACACATTTGAAGGTAAAAAGTGTTCATTTTAAAATATGCAGCTAATATATCCTATTGCCACCTACAACTTATGCTAACCACAGGGTGGGGGATGGGGAATTCAGTTAGAAAACATATGGTAGGAAGGTATCATCCAGATTTCTAACAAGCTAAATTAGAAAATTTAGTAATTTTTTGTCAATGTTGTTGTGTGAAAGGTTGCAGTCAGTCCTTATATGGAAATTCCATTCAACAATGCTGTCAGATTAGTCACTAAAAACAACGTCTATAACCTTGAGGAATAAAAGTAGCAAAGGTTCTATAACTGACTGAAATCTCCCACTTTACTTACATTTTAATTTCAATATACAGTGCAGAAAACTTCTACATTCCTCAAATGCTTTGACACAGTAACAGCAAGTCCTGAAGGTAGTGCAGTATTATTAAAGTTTTATATTTTTTTCTCCATTTGAATGTGAAAAAAAATCAAGTTTTACTTATCTATTTTTTAAGAACTTACTGAAGTTGGGGATAATGAATGATGAAGGAGAAAAGACAAAATGCTTAGAGTTGTTCAAGGAAACTGTTTCAGAGGATGGTTCATTTTTGTCTTTGAGATATAACAAATACTTCACTAGATTCCTTTTGTTAAAGTTGTATTTCTTACACTAAATAGTTGCAATAGATCTCCTATATATCTATATGCTAAATATTGTTTTTTTACTGCAAACTCTAATGTGTTGCATTATGTTCACTAGAACCTGGAAATTGAACCCTGTTTTGGTGCACATTAAAGGATTTAACAAGTCCAGAAATGACAAAATGTGATTAGAGCTGAATTCATGTTTGGCATAACAAAAAAGGCCACAGAGTTGGGCATCTGAGCCAGAAAATGCCAGCTTTCTGTGCTTAATAAAGCTGTTCTACCACAGCAGTTTAGTGTTCTGAACTCCAGAAGAGTGGTACATTGATAATTCCTCACTTCCCTTTATAAATATTACATATAATCAGTGATGATGCCTAAACAAACTGTGACAATAAGACCACAACTTGAAAGCAGTCAAGCACCTTGGCATGGTGGAAACATCTATCCTCTTAAAATTTCAGGAGAATGAGATTTTCAACGGCGTATTTAGCAGATTTACGATAATTTCACATTGGATAACAAATTAGGTTCCCACCTGGAAAGGCCTGCTGCTTCTATAGCTATTTCTCACATTACTGAGTTTTCTTTTAAACCAGAGGATAGTTTCAGCAGGCCCTAAGGCCCTTTACCGAATCATGTAAACCCCTTAACGCAAGTATTATCATCAGCTTAGTGAATTAATTACCAGTAGAATTTAAAACAGAATTAAAACAGAATTAAAGCCTACATCTTTCCTTGCCTGTGTAGCTTCAAAATGTCAACAGTTCTTGTTTCTGACACAAAAGAAGTACTTATCGATTACTCTAGTTACCTAAATCATTGATTATATATAGACAGCACATAAAAGTATACTACCTTTGTATAAATCAAGATTTTACTGTTTATTGCAGGTTTTTACAATTTTTATGGGGGATTTTTTTTGGTGTAGCTTGACCTGAAATCATTAAGACATATCTACATCACTTTTTTTCAAGATTCTTTTATCACACAGTGATCAATTCTTTACATTCATTTTCTGTAGATCTCTCCATTCCAGTTTTCCAGAGTTCATGAGTACTGATATTACTGAGGAAGTACAGGTTCAAACACACCTATACAAACAAGACAAACTAGACAAAATATTGCAGATAAGGCTACCTTTTTTTTCTGGTTTTTTTTCCTTTTTTTTTTTCTATCTATAAACTCGTTTCAACCAGGCACAGAGAACTTTGGAACACAATATTGAAAGCCATCTATTGATAATCATTGCAGCTTAGGTGTTTGCAAATTTCCCAGTCAAGCACTCACCCCTATAGCTTTAACAACATATACACAGATCTTTTATTTCCTCAGCACTTCAAGTGAATCATCCCCAAACACAGCAGCTCTTAAACCATACCACATTTACCAGAGTAAGACTACAGATGGGCTAATTAAGTGGCACCACGTTCTCCGAGCTGTGTGCTTTACTTCAAGACAGAGCTGGCTGCTGCAAGGCCGGGCTCACTCACAGCAGCGACAAACAAGCACAGCTGAGCCAAGTGCAGGCGATGGCCGGGCACGGAGGCACAGCCTGGGGCACAACAGGGAAACATGCTGGCCACAGCAACCAGAGAACCAGGACTTGCACACGTAACTTAAGAAAAACTGCATTGTCAAACTGGACTTTCACATGTAGTTCAAGCACAAACTATTTCCCAATACTCCAAATTTGCAAGAAAGGTCTGAAGGACACACCACCCCCCAAACTTTAAAGGTGTTTAATTCTGCGCATTCAATTCCACATTAAATCACAAAAGAAACACTCGTTTAAACTTTTCACCCATTAATTTAACAAAAACCCCTTAAAACTTAAGATTAGCAAATACATTCCAAACCGACAGCCTCATGTAACATTATTAATTATATGTGTCAATAAAGAAATGCTCTCAAAACATTCATACAATAGATATTGTGGGTAAAGGACACAGTGAACACATTATTCTCTTTAACAAATACCTAGTGATTATGGGCAGTGTTTTAATGCTGATGTTAAAAATTACATGATCCTTGTTCTTCCAGTCCTGTTTTACTTGTAGGAAGAATTACAATTTCAAAAGTGCACATACAACTGTGAGAACTGTGGAAGGGAGGACTGTGAAGAGTACGAGTTAGTGCTTGTTCCACATAGGTGCTGCTATAGGTCCCTGTGGAGCCCTTTCAACGGTCACAAATTCTTCAGGGTTGTCAAAAGCTTCATAGTGGACTAGTAAGTCTTGAATAGCACACTCCTCAATCTGGAAGGAAAAAAAGAGCATGTATGTCAGTGTCAGGTCTACATTTACACCACAGGCACAGTTATGAACTGGCTTAACTGGTCCTGAATGTATCAGACCTAACCAGGAAGGAGTAATAGATGATGCATTCTTCAGACAACCTGAAGAAACCTCATGCTTTCAGGCCTGCTCCTCATGGGAAACTTGAGGCACCTTGATATCTGCTGGAAAGGCAAGAGCTGGACACAAGCACTCTAAGACATCTTCCCATTGGTAAAAAATTCTTAACACAGACAATCAAGGGAGACAATCTGATGGATGTCATGCTTACAAAAAAAAGGACCGGTCAGGGATGTGAAAGTTGAGGGCAGCCTTGGCTGCAGTGACAATAAGATGTTGGAGTTCAGGATCCTGAAAGCTGGGAACAATAGAAAAAGCAAACAACTTGGGACTTCTGAGGAGAAGATGATGAAGACATCTGCTTGGAGAAATTCATGGGATTTGGCCCCAGAAAGAAGAAAGGTCCAGGACAGATGGCCAATTTCAAAGATCAACTCCGCCAATCTCAAGAACAGACCATGCCAATGAGCTTCCTAGCCAATTAAGAATGGCAGGAGGAACCCCCAGATAAAAAACAAGAGCTCCTGACAAAGCTTAAACAAAAAGGAAGCATACAAAATGTGGAAGCAGAGAGAAGTGACACAGAAGGAAAACAGAGACACTGTGTGACCACACAGGAAAAAAATTAAGAAAGTCAAAGCCCATCTGTGGTGGAATCTGGCAAGGAACATGAAGGGCAACAGTACAGGCTTCTACAGCAGCAAAAAAAGACAACATGGATCCACTACTGAATGAAAAAGACATAGAAAAGGCTGGGGACCTTCTTCTTGGTCTTAAGTGCAAAGATCGGTCTCCAGCAATGCCAGGCTCTGGAGATCAGAGCCAGCCAAAATGACTGCAAGACCACACTCAAAAAAACCTTTGAAAATTTGTGTCTTTCAAAAATAAGGTTTGATTCCTGAGGACTAGAAGGAATCAAAAGTCATTCCTACCTTCAGAAAGGGCAAGAGGATCTGAATGACCACTAGGTGATCCCTAGGAAAGTGGTACAACTTAAGTATTAACTAAGAGTTTAAGTGGACAAGTTTAAGAACAGACCTCATAAATGCAATGGGAGACAGACTGAAAACTGGCTGAACTGGTGATCTCAAAGGGTTGTGATCAGCGGTACAAAGTCCAGCTAGAGGCCAGCACCAACACTCAGACTAGGGCCAGTATCATCAATTACCCACAGGAAGAGACACAGTGCACCCTCAGCAAAGCTGTAGGCAGTAGAGAACTGGAAGGAGTGGCAGATATACCCAATGGTTATACTGCCACTCAGAGAAACCCAGACAATGCTGGATAAATGGGCTACAAGGAATCTCAATCAAGGAAGTTCAAGAAAGGGAAACACGAAGTCTAGCTCCTGGGAAGAAAAACCCCAGACACCAGTACATACTGGGAGTTGACAAGCTGGAAAGCAGCCTAGCATAAAAGGAGCCAGGGTCCTGGTAGACAATTTAGCCTTTTAAGCCAGCAGTGCACTCATGTGGCAAAGAAGGGTGACAACCTCCTGTGCTCTATGAGTGACAGCACTGCAAGAAAAATGAGATGGATGACACTTCCCCTCTACTCAGCACTGGTGAGACACACCTGAAGTGCTGGGTTCACTTCTTGACCTCCCAGGACATGAGAAACATGGATATAATGAATGGCCCAGTGACATGGCATAAAAACAATTAAGAGCCCAGCACATTTGACACTGATGAAATGTCGAGCACACTGCACTTGTTTAGGGTGGATAAAAATAAGGCTTAGGGTGATCTCATCAAAGTGTATAAATACCTGCTAGGAGAGAAGAAAGACAACTGACCCATGCTCTTCTCAGTGGTGCCCAAAGACAGGAGAAGAGGCAATGGGCACAGATTGCAAACCAGGAAATTGCATTTAAAAATCTTTTGTGGTGTGTGGGTAGTCCTTGGAACAGGTTTTCTAGAGAGGCCATTAGTCTTTGTCCTTGCAGATAATCAAACACTGCCTGGCTTTGAGAAACCTGCTCTAAACTGACCCTGCTCTGAGCAGGAGTTTGGATGAGAATTTCCAGAGGTTCCTTCCAAACACAAACATTCTTTGATGCTGCAAATACATTTATCATGGACTCAGCCATTTTGACTTTAATAGAGGCCTACCTTATCAAACAGCAGTTTGAAGTTATTATTAAATTATATTTAATACCATTATGTAAATGACATGTACTAATACATAATTAATACTTATAACTGATCTCTGAAAGACTCATTAGAAATTCCTCATGTTACTTTAGAGCAACAGTAACTTAGCACTTTACCTGGATCAATGCCAAAGGTTTTTCTCTGCTCCTAATAAGAGCAGCTTCTTGCTGGAGCTCTTCCTCTACAATAGCTGAGAACATGACGGGTGCTGTCACAGGAGAGCTGGCTGGTGATGCTGCTGACCAAGGACTGCAAAAAAACCCCAAACAAATGACATTATGAGGCAACATCAAGGTCAGCATAACACACAGTAAAAAAGTTCCAGAACCTAAGCCACTAGCAAACTTACTTATGACTCTCCAGCTGTGGAGAATCCAGAACATTGTCTTCCAGGCCTGGGTTACTTCTAGTGTTGCACCTGTAGAGAGGTAGGAAAGGAAAGTAAAAGTCACTGGCAGAGCATTTTCCTACATCATATTGTGAAATACAAAACTGCAGTAGGAAATTACAACAAATGCATAGGGTTTTTACAGAGCAAAGCCATTAGGATATAATGTGGAATTTGTTTTCAAGTGTGATACTGTGACTGAAAAGAACACTGACTCTCATTTCTAACTACCAGACCCTAAGAGAGTTTCATCTTGGGCATTAATTCTGGCATTTCCTAACATTTGAGGATTTGAAAAAAAGAATTTCATTTCTGGTTGTTTATTTAAAAAAAAAGGGGGGTTTTGCCTTTTTACATGTAAATTAGCCAACCAAGTTATGTAATAACAGCACTACTTGTAAAAGTTTGCAATTAATATGAAAGAACAAAAAAATTCAAGATAAAAAGATAAAGATTCAAGATAAAAAAATCAACTGCCCTGCACTCAAATTAAGTGTTTCATGCAAAAGAGCCAGTGCTACAATCTCAGTAGAGTTAAATTCTTTGAGTGTAAACCCAGAAATTATGGACTTTCAGTACATATCCTGTAACCACCTCCCATATTCACAAGAATAGCATAAAACTAAAATTAATAGAATAGAAAAAAGTTCTTGAAATATTTATGTAGTTCCTGACAGATATTTTATTCAGTTGCAAAATGTTAATGTCTCAACAAAAAGAAGTTCACTTTTGTTACACTATATTCATTAAGAGACAAGGATATTTGTCAGAAAAATCCTACACCAATAGGAAGAGAGGGCCCTATTCTCATGATTTAACACCTGCCTTTGACAGCATAGTTTTGCAATTTCCAGAACCTTAAAAAAGTGTTACAGCATACTGTGACATGCTGGCAAACATTTTTTTAATTGTTCTATGGCACTGCAAACAACTCTAAGGGTGTTGTTGTTTCAACGACATTGCTCTCGATTTTCTTTAATGCTTTGGTAATCCTTTGTAAGTGACCACAAGCTCTTGGAAAAAAAACCAGAAAAAAATCTATAGAAAGTTAAGAGAATTCCAGTAACTACCAAGGTTCACTGTCTGAAATATTTTCTCCAGAACATAATTCCAAGGATAACAAAAAACATTATTTCTACCACTAAGTTGTAAGGGCAAGATTTCAAAAAATCTGAAATCTAACATCTATCATCAAAAATGGATTTAAATTAAATGTGTTGAGCTTTTTGCCACAAAACATAATTTTTCCCACAAAACAAACTATGCACTTTGCCAGGTCATGCATCCTTATACTCAGTCTGAAAAATATGGACTGAGTAAACGGACTAAAAGATGGGTGGAAAATGATCTGGAAATGGATTAGCTGTACAAAGCCCAGCTGGAAACAAAGTACTAGTGGGGGTCCTCAGGGACTGATACTGGAACCAATCCTGTTAAGCATCTTTGGTAAAACAGAATAGAACAGAACAGACCCTCAGCAGCTGGCTGTGGAGAGGTTGCGGATGGCACACATTCTGGATGCCAGGCTGCCTTTCAGAACCCCTCAAGAGGCTGGAGGAATGGGCAACTGAGAACCAATGAATATCAAAGGCAAGTGCAAAGTTCTGTTTTTGGAAGAGAGCAGCCCCACCAGGCAGTACAGGCCAGGACTGACTGCCTAGAAAGCAGCTCCACAGAGAGAAAGCAGAACCCGCAGTGTTCTGGCCCGCAACAAGTGGAGACGTTACCAGTCAGAGCCTCTGCAGCAGAGACAACCAACTGTGCTGGGCTGTGCTTGCAATACTGTAGCAAGGCAGGCCGAGGAAATGATTCCTCATCATTATGTTCTGCATCTACAAAGTATCATTCTCAATTTTGGGCTCCTCAATACAAGAAGGATGCTGCCAGGTTGGAACAAGTCCAGGATTAGGAAGAATGTGTTTTGTTAATCCTAAAGGGAGGCAGCAAAGGGGAGATCTCATTGCTGTCTTCAACTACTTAACTGCAGGATGGAGAAAAGATGAAGCAAGAATCTTCTTAGAGGTACACAATGACAGATTAGAGGCAACATACACAAGAGGCAGTAAATCCCAGAGAGATAAAAGGAAAAATAAAAATACCATATGGAGAGGATTATACATTGAAACATATTGCCCAAAAAGTCTGGGGTATCTTCACATCTGGACACAGTCACAACTTAACCAGACCAGGTCCTGAGTAACATGATCTAGTTTGACTTATTTTGAGCAGGAGGTTAAACTACAGAATCAAAATTATTTTGTGATTTCAAAGCAGGGCACTATTTTTCAGCTGCATCCAGCTCTGGGGTCCTCAGCATGAAAAAACAAATGGACCTTGCTGCAAGTCCAGAGGAGGCCACCAAGATGGTTAGCGGTATGGAGCATGTCTCCATCCAGGGAAAAGCTGAGAAAGTTGGGTTCGTCCAGCCTGGAAAAGAGAAGGCTTCAGAGTAACTTAATTGTTGCCTTCCAATATGTGAAGGGTCCCTGCAAGAAAGATGGAGTGGGACTTTTTACAAGCACATGTAATGGCACAACAACACATGAAATTGAAAGACTGCAGGTTTAGATGAGATATTAGGAGGAACTTCTTCACTGAGAAGGTGGTGAGGCACTGGAACAGGTCCCCCAGAGAAGGTGTGGATGCGCCACCCCTTCACCTGTTCAGGGCCAGGCTGGATGGAGCTCTGAGCAACCTGGTCTAGTGGGAGGTGTCCCTACCCCTGGCAGGAGGCTTGCAACGAGATGATCTTTAAGGTTCCTTCTAACCCAAACCATTCTATGATAAATTAGCTTCCAGCTTTTACTGCACTTAAAGAAAACAACATTGAAAAGCAGAAAAGAACCAAAGAAAAGCAAGAAGATGAGATGAAGGCAGTCTCTTGTGCTTTTATACAAATGTTATCTCTCAATTTTATCTCTTTTTCCACCTGCTTTAAATAATATTAATCTTCTAGCATATTTGACAATAACTGATTTGACAGCTACACTCTTCCTTCCATTCCCAATCCAAAGAACTCACAGCACTATTATAAATTAATTCAACTCAACTGTTACACTTAACAAACCTGATGACTTCTATATGAATAATCCAAAAATCCCAAACAATTAACAACAAAAAATCACCTCAACAGGAATTTCCCAAATCTGGAATGAATAGTTCCAGCATCACAGCATAATCTAGTGATCAGTTAAAAGATAAGTAAATATCTGTATCATCTCCCTCATTTAAAGCCAATAGGGCTTTAAGATGTAGGAAGAAGTCCAAGTATTTTGAAGCTGTTTGTACATATGTACATCTGTGTTTCTTGCTAACAAGACATTCAGTCCAGATATTAAATCAACTGCAAATATTTCAACATGCTAAATTAATTCCTCAGCTGGCATCAAAATGACTTGGAGAAATGGAATATACAGGAAATGTGAAGCTAGCACATACAGAAAAATGGGAAAAAAGCCTCAAAAATATAGAACTTGGAAATCTGCAAGTCTTAGAAGTTAAGACTGATGCAGACACATAAATGGTTCTGCATGGAAATAAACCAGCCAAGTATCATCAGTACTGAACCAACCTGATTAACTCAGTTGGCTGAACCTGTCATGACTCTTGTGCAGCCACCAAATGTCCCAACCCTCAGCTCCCTAGTGCTTCTTGAGTATTTGTTCATGAGACGCCAGGTCAGGTTTGGTGCCTCCCCGATCTAATAACTGCTCTCAGAGAAAGAACACAAAGCCTGGTCTCCCACAGAACCTCCTGGGTTTTGCTATACCATTTAAGTCATGTGCTACATATTGGCTGATTATTAGCCATGACAGAACTAGGCCATTCCCACACAAAGCTGCAAATACTTGCTTCCACAAGGACTCTTCACTGCTTCTTGGAGAAATACAGTGAAGACAACTCAGGCTGCCACAACTAAGTTGAGTCATGTCAGGCCTATGTTTCAGCTTGGACTACTCATGCACAGTGTAACTCCCAAGGCTGAGGTGCCCCTGGAAACAACACATTCACATACCCAGTTGTTGGGATGATCTGCCTCTGGCTTAAATGCATTTCAAATCACCACAATTCATGACATGGTTTACCTAAAAAAAAATTCTGCATTGCAAAAATTGGAAGGTGACTGTACATAGAAGAATGCTTACATCACCATCCAAAATACCCTCATCCAGAGAGATAAGAAAATTGTCAGTTTAATTAGTGCATAGTTCATCCAAAGGAGAAAGACAAAGCAGGAACATTATGTTATTCAAGTATCTTCAGTGTCCCATCACCAAGTCTGACATCAACAGGTGAGGACTGCTTATGCTCTACATTTGTATAATTTCCTTCCCTTAAAAAGGCGTAAGGATAATTAATCTTCACAGGAATAGCCATTAAATGCCACAGGTAAAAATCAGAACTTACTATGACAAAACTGTACAGTTAAAAAATAAAATCACCTTGAACTAGTAACTCCACTCCTAAGTTTCAGATGAAGAACTAGTCACCTAGGCTCTTTACACATAATAGAAAGAAATAAGCATCTTCAGACACAATTCAAAAGCAACCTGAAATAGCTTTGGAGGGGCCTTCTTTTCAAAGTGATGATAGTCAATTTAGCCACCTACTAGGCTTCCACTAGCTTAATGTATCATGTTCAGACATTTAATGTATTAGACCTGGATTCAGCTCAAATAGTCTACTTTGAGACTGGCCAGACTGTGCAGATGAGACAGGGCAATGCAAAAGGAAAAGAAATGACTTAATGAAGATTACAGAGCTGTTGTGACAAAGCTAATAATAGCATCCAGTGCAAATTCTCTTATCACTAGCCCTAGGCATCTCCCATATGATGAAAAGTTTTATTATTGTGCTAGCAACAAAAAGAACAATACCTATTCTGCAGATTTGTGTTTCATGTCCCCACACCTCCACTCACCACAGTAACTTCAGCTTTATCACTCTGTTCCTGAGGAATGCCTCTCCATCACACACAGTCCAAATGCCTCCTACCTCTCTCCTCAGACACTATCCCACACACAACGTTCCTACATTCCTACCTTCATTTTGTTCTTTATATAGCAGTAAAATATGTACTACTTCTGTCCTAGGGAAACACCAGTTTTTAAACAAGCTGAACAACCAAAAGCGAGACCCAGCAGAACTTTCTTTTCCCAACAGAGGAGTCAGTTATTGGAGGACAATGGAACAGGAGTTCATAAGAAAAACAGCCAGATAATGACACAGCTCCTTGTGCAACAACAGCTCTGCAAACTTCTCCCTTAGCCCCAGCTGCATAAACTTGAGTCAGGCTGCTCCAAAGTGGCGTTGTAAGACTAGCTGTATGAAGGATTACAGAAGCTCCCTCTCTTTACTCAAGAGCACCATTTAAGCTCTTGTCCCTCAGGCCTTTCTTGACCTATGCTACAGCTATGGCCAAGCCCAGCTTTGCTGTTCCTGAGCCTGACTTGATTTGCAGATTTGACGTCAACCTTGCCTGATCCCAATGCACCTGTCTGTGCTAACAGACCTAGCACATCCTGGTTTCTGTCACAGAGCCTGCCCTGCTCACCTCCCTGTGGCACACTGGGGCTGTGTCTTTGCCAGGGAAGGCACCAGTCAGCCAGTTGTGCTGTCACACACGGCTTCCCAACCACTGTGGGTCAGCTGGCCTGCAGTGTTTCCAGATAGCAGGTGGTAAAGTCTCAAAGATTTTCAGGCTCTCTGCTTTGCAAATATATTTGAAATGTCTAGCATTCAAAGTTACTGATGAAAGGGAGAAGAGATGCAGGTGGGTGAACAGTTCAGTCACCCAGACCTTCAAGAATAAGGCTGAGATTCTTTCCTCAGCTTAGGCAGTTCTTTTAACCAAGAACAGCGATTCTATTGAAGGTAGCAAGAGGATGCATGGCTAAAACATTCTGACCAAAGAGCAATATTGTCTAATAAGTAGAAATGTAATTCACGTGTGCCTTATTTTTGTCCTTAGAACTGTAGCCCCATGGTAATTATAATACACAGACATAACCAGTGCATCAATGTTTCTGCAAGCCCACTTAATCCATGAAAAACTGCACTTAAACAATTAAATCACCTTTTAAGAAAACTCAGATTGGGAAATGCCAGAACTGTGTTTGAATAAACTGGTTTTATGCACTCATTGGTTACACAAAAATATTCCTTAGCAAAATGTTTCGTGAATGCCATATCTGAATGCTCATGAATACCCGATTTTACAGAGATTAGAAGATACAGGTTTAGCATTTTATATATACATGCATATGCAAACAAACACATACAGAGATATTTTATTTGGAGCCTGAAGCTTTTATATACAGATATTTATCTATCTATATACATATAGATATCTCCATCTATATGGATACAAACATTTTGAACCTGAAACAAAGTATCAGCAGTGGCAATAAATTGCTTAAGTCTTTAAACTTTCTATTCTTAAGACCATTTTATTCCTAAAATCTTATTAACAGAATCATCAGAAGAATTCTATTTTTAAATGACAATTTTATTCCTTTATATTTCAGCAGAATTTAACATGTCATTGTGCTTCTTACATAATGGTTGACCAATTAGAAAAAAATGCATTCTTACCTTATGGTGTTTTGGACTGATGAATCCTCAGATCCTTTATAGCCACATCTTTTAATACCAGTACCAGGTGAATTATTCACACTCATACATTTTTCTTCTTCCATCACAAGATCACGGAATGACTTTGGCAAGGCAGAATGTAATGAAGATGACCTTAAAAAAAAAAAATGAAACAAAACCAATGCACTTTATATTTGCACTTTCCAAGACTCCATATTATTCCATATTCAGATAGCTAAGAGGCCTTTCTGCTTACTAAAATACATTATTACTTAGGTTTTCCACTATCCTGCTATAGCCTATTTGCTAAAATATGTCATTTTGGTAGTATAGATAAAGAACAGGAACTAAATACCTATGAGAACAGAGGAAGCCAGTATTTTTGAAATTGCATTAGAATAATTTTTTTTTTTTAAATCAAACCCCACCCCTCCACCTATTTTTCCCACCGCATCCTCTTATAAAGCAATTTTTTTTTCATAGATGGCTTGTCTTAGCCAAGCTGTACCTTTTCTAACAGTGATAGTCCTTGAAAAGTATTTTCATAAATTACAATGCTCCAGGTACTGTCGATCTAGCACAGGCAGTTTACCACCATGAAAGTCGAGTACAGATGATCTTTTCTTCCCAAGATATTGAATGAGTTACTCGTATCTGCTGGAGGCTCTATAAATCCCTTAATCCACAGTGAAGTTCAATAAAACTGATACCCTTCATTTTCTTTTACTTGTCCAAGCATAAGTTACTGAATTAGAGCCTGCATATTATCTTTCAAAAATAAAGCATTATGAAAATACAGCAATTTAGCATCTTCGATATTATGAACATTTCCAAACCCAAAGCCTTTTTTTTTTTTTTACAGAATTCAAGGCAGTTACCACTAGTCCTTCTCTTATCTATTGAGGCTTTGCAATTAATTCTTCATATATTTGCTTACATTTAACTTTACTAAGCACAGCAGTGCCAGTTATTGCAAAATACACAGAACATGTTCTGAAAGAACAGTTCTGCTATTAATATCACTCAAACAAAAAAGAGAGCATTTAAAAACATTACTGAAGTAATACAAGCTACTCATACAATGCCAATTGTTTGTGCAACTACCATTAAGAGGAGCAGCATCTCAAATCCAGGACTTTCAAACTATGCCTAGGTGGGACACAATTAAAGGTAACAAATAAGAAGGCATTTTTAAAGTGCAACATTGTATCTGAAATGTTACAACAAAAGCATCTGAAATCTACGTATGATGTCTGATCTTAGACCACCCTGGCTTAAATTTTGATTTTTTTTTTTTTGTTTTAATTTAAGTATTGGATAAGCAGTACAAAAGACATAGAAAGCAGAAAGGGAAGCTCCAGATGCATGGGCTCAGAGTTATTTTGCACATCCTCTACTCCTACCACCAGCTGTCACACAGAAGTTCAGGCAAGTGCTTGAGCAGGCCTCCCCCAAACCTATTATACTGAGTTGGTATGTGGTCCAAGGGATCTGCTGTCACAGAAGCTGCTTCTGCTAGTAATATTTTAAGTAGCCTACTTTGATTTGATTTACCCATTTCCATGAAAATTCTGTACTGCAATCAGATCCACTTGCAACAAAGAGGAAAAAAAAACCAAAAAAAAAACAAAAAAAAAAACCAAACCACAAATATCTCCCAATATCTCAGTTTGTGAACATATCCAAAATAATTACTTGTGGCCTAAAATGATTTGTCTGAAAAATGATACAAAATTTTCCTAACATGTGACAGCTCTACATTTCAGCTTTTCCTGTCTGATACGTTGTCATTTTTTATACACGAATTTATACATTTTTTTTAAAAAAGTGGAATATGACTAAGTTTTTCTAAGCTGTGACGGCAAGCCATCAAAGCATGGAGTTCCAAAACAGCTGCTGATGTTAAGTGTAAGCTGGAATACTGTCAAATTAACAACCTAGACATCAGGATACACGATTGTTAAGTCTCAAGAGAGACTTCGAATTTCTTCATGCCTCTGGTCTTGAGAAGCTGTAGACTCTCCTCAGCTTAAAAAAGGCCCAAAACAAGTAAGCAACACTCCCACTCCCTTGATCAAAGTAGGTTTAGAGAACTAATAAAGTCAACATGCAGTTAACTTTAGACATTTTTAGAAGTATTACTAGAGCGATACCTTATTTTTCCCTTCTAATTTTCACTTTTCTTCAAAGCAGGAAACATAGGTTCAGTTTCCCCAAAGCCTATGAAACCAGAGGTTTCTTTTGGTGGAAAAGGCACAGTATTTGACAGACTTTCAGTCAACCAAAAAAAGCCAGAAGATCCCACACCCTTCTGGCAAGTGTGCTTCGCTGCATTCAACATCCAAGTTGAGTATCTGATTTCACTGGAACACAAGTTCTATGGCTTTGACTATATTGCATGTGTGGAAAGCTCAACTGACTGCCAAATGCACTAAATAGTCCACTGTGAATTTACAGACTAACACTGCAAATATAATATTAGAGTAGATGAGTAACACGACCATTCTACCTTACACACAAAAATACTTTGAACAACTAGCAGAGGCAATCAAATAATTGATCGCTTGCCTAAAGCAGCTTGAAGTTTATTCAATAAATGTTTTCTTCCAGCAGCGAGGCCTAATTTTTAAAATTCATATAGCTCCCACTGGTTATGTGCTTGAACTCTTGAGCTACTGGTATTTTCCAGATCAGCAGCCAAAGGAATGCAGGAGGAACGTGTGGAATCACGCACAGTGACCACATGAGCGTTAGATTGGATTCCATCCTCCTGAAATATACCCTAGCCTTTCCACCTAAGATGGTTTGTGTAACACCGTAGGCCCAACACTTTCCAAAAAGTGTTTAATCAGAACCTTAAGAGCACAATATACTTTTTTGAGACATTTATCTAGGGATATTCAAAAATCAGTCTTTATTTGCTTTTTAAAAGCAAGGAACAATTCATAGGCAGTTTGCAGTTTAAATAACAGCCAATAGGTAAAGCATTATCTATCAGAGAGTGGATGAATAGTATGAATAAGACAAACTATTCAGACAGGACCTGCTTTTCTTAAACCTATGCTGGCTGGACCTGACCACCTGGTTGCTCTGCACATGCCATGTTAAGGCACTAAGGATGATTTACCCCATAAGCCTCTCTGGAGCTGAGGTCAGGCTGACAGGCCTGTAGCTCCCCTTCTGATCCTTCTTTAGATGGGTGTCATATTGGCTCACCTCCAGCCACCTGGACCCTCTGTATTTGACCTGGGCAGCTGGTAAATGACTTAAAGTGGCTCAGTGGTCACTTTCACCAGCTCCCTCAGTACCCTTGGGTTGATCCCACTCAGCCCCATGGACCTGTGTGTGTCTAAGAGATGCAGTACATCACTGGCCATTTCCCAATGATGGGATTATGGGGGCTTCATTCCAGCCCATGGGGCTGGGTACCTGCAGAATGACTGATCTCACTATTAAGGACTGAGTTTAAGAAGACATCAGGTGCCTGAGGATTTCCTTTATACTTTTATCACTGCACCTGATAGAAGGATGGAGATTCTCCTTCACCCTCATTTTATTATTATAAACAATTTTGTCTTTATTTTTTTAGAATTTTTATAGTGCATTGTCTTTATGGATAATTACAACTAGTAGTAAAATTACAAATAGTGCATGGAGTATCATTTTTTTAATAAAATAAACGATAGAATAATTCACTGTTTGCTGTGCTCATCAACATGTGATTCAACCAGCAGTTTCTCCCAGCAAATTTTAAGCCTCAGAGCTGTAACAGTCCTGTGACACCTTCATTAGCTAATGCAAATAATTAACCTGCTGCTTGACCTGCAGCTTGACCTGTGTAAAGCAGGTAGCATATTCTTCAAAGCATTTGAGAGGACCAGTTTTAAGGACACAAATTCATCCACTCACTAGACTTCAGAAGATGAATCTTACAAACCTTGTTTCTCCTTTTGTCAGGGTCTCAGTTATTGTTCAGAGATCAGGAAGAGTCTGAATCCTTAAGCGCAAACCAACTCATTGTCTTTCCTCTTTAAAATAAAACTGTGGGCTTTGTCCAATATTATATCAGAATAAATTTAAGGGATTGGGGGGGTAAATGAGACCCTAAATTTTAGTATTAGGTGTACATGGATGACAATCAATTGAGCAGGCAGAAAGCTTAAGAGTAACCGCGATGGGTATACTGAAATCTTTGCTCCTACTGAAGTAGGAGAAAACCAAGTAAGTTACAGAGAAAGGAGACTGACAGTTCTTCTAGGGTAACAGTACAAAATTAATCTGCAATAAAAGTCTAGGCCTTCTGAAAACTGGAGAAATGGCCACATTTACTTAAATGAACATTAAATGAACATTTGCTTCACACTTAGAGTATGCAAATAAGTATTTATCCTGTAATAATTAAACCCATTACAAATACATAGTTTGAAACATCTACTGTGATCAGCATTCAAAGTCATTTTAAACCTCCTATACATCCTTCTATCATAAAAAAAATTTAGACGTATCCAAGCTCCCTCCAGCTCCGAGACACCTAGATAACTTTGTTTTTCCTAATTTGGGTCAATTTTTGCTCTAGTCCAGAGTCATTCCAGACCTTCCCCCAGGAAGGGCTAACATTTTTCTTTATGTTTTTGACAGAGAAAAAACACCATTCATAATGGTTTTCAATAACCTCTTCATAACTAAGTTTCAGAGCTTGTTCTCAATCTTCTTCTTCTTCTATGACTTACTTGGACACCATCTGCAAATACAACATTGTACACAGGAAAGCACCAGATGGGATGTAGTCTTCTGACTCAGAGCAAAATTTCAAAGAACTGTTGAACTGCAATCACTGCATTTCCCTACCACCTTTGAATTTCTAGATTACTTCCAAATATAGATACAAATGTAGAAACTCTCCAAAGAAAAAGAACTGATATTTGATTTATAACATACCATGCATTCCCTAGTTTTGCAACTTTTGTGGGTGGAGGTGGTGCAGTTACTAGAGTGGTAGGCTCCGGGCTGCTAGCTACTGATCCATTATCTTTTGCTGCCAGGGCAATCATTTTCCTTTGCTTCTGAGAAAGCTTGATTCCATGAGACACCATTCTGCTGTGAATGGACATTGCAAAGAAAGAAGATGTAAGATCAGTGTCCTTTGAGGTGACTCACCTTTAATCCTGCAAATGACACTAAGAAATAACTTCTTTCCTAAACAAAAGTACTTTTCTTAGAGTGCCAAAAGGTAAGTGGGGGGCATGGGCTCAGATGGCTGGGAAGCAAAAAAAAGGATCAATTATTTTCAAGAGTGACAGAAAGAAAAGCATCACAGAAGTATTCTTCACATGAATGTCCATAAATGAAAACATGCAGGGTAGTCATCAAGTCATCCAAAAAGGACAACCACTAGATGAAGACGATTTTTCTAATCTTGTGACTGTCAAGCTTAGCTCCCTTAAACCAAAAATACATACATAAAAAAAAATAATATATATATACACAACAGCCTAGAGCCATTTCTTCTACCCTGTAGCAATTTTCTTTTCTAAGCTATTTGGATTCTTCAGTCTTGGCTGTTTTGTTTGCAGTTTCTGAATCTATCTAGCAAGTGAGCCTTTATGAGGTTCCGTGAGTACTGTCCTAACTCTCCTTTATAAAAAAGCCACACCTCAAAGGTCATGAGAGTCACCTCCTGTTCTCTTCCATATGTCGCCACTTAAACAACACTAGGTTTAATACACTGCCTTGTAAAGAAGCACATTTATCTCCCTGTGCCTTTCAGATGCTTCTAACAACAAGGAACCACATTTGTTTCTGTCTGAAGAATTGTCAACATCAAGACATGGGTTCTGGAAGAGGTCAGAGAATGCAAGACAGGAAATTAACTTCTCAAATCCAGTACTCATGCACAAGTAATTCCCAAAGTCCTAGGGAAAAGAATTAATTCTTTTTGGTTGGAAACAGAAAGGCTCAGCAGGACAGGCTACTTATTTAAGACATTAGCTCACTTGCTCTTTTGCAGTAGTTGACAAAACAAGACTAGAGTAAAATAAAGGGATAAATTTTGTATGCTCGAAGAAAACAACATAATGAAGTAAACAAAGCTGTTCAAAACCAAAAAGGACAACTTTTCTCCTGCTTTTTTTAAACTCAATGGCCTAAACCACTAAGTAAATTCATAACAACCTAGCCTATCACACTTTTTTATAGATTTGGTTTTTTACCAACCTTGAATTTGCCTTTGGCGTGGTTCCACATTTCTGCATACTTTCTTCAATTTCCATGATGGTTCTCAGATCCATAGCAGGGGGGCTGACAGGGCTAAATGAAAAATAAGAAGTTACCTTACAAGGCACTGATTTTTACTTACATTCCACAGTTCCAGCTTTCACTGAAATCCTCAAAATCATACATAGGATTGGTAACTGGTTATATAATTTTTGTCTGTTTCCTCAATTATGGCAAACCTCAAATAAAACGTTTCTGACAAAACTTTTATAAATACATACATTTTTAAGCACACACTATAAAAATACTTTCAAGGCTCATTATACTATGAAACAAAAAGATGTGAACTATGACTACTTTTTAAAAAAATAGATCCCAAAAACAATTAGATACCTAAAACTATGATTACTTCAAAAAAAATTAGATAGCTAAATAAGGATACTTATTTAGTAGTCAAATGCTCCTGCTAAGTTATGGAGAGGCACTGCTCGCAGCTCTGTCCTGAAGGTTGAATTAGATCTCTCTTTGAAGTACAGGGTTAAAATTATTTCACATGATGACCAAAACAGTTTTTGCAGTCAGAGAACTACACAAGCATCAGTAACATTCTCAAAGTTCAGGTATCAGTCTCTTTTTCATACATGACATAATTTTAAACTTCCACAGAAATGAGCATGAATCAAATCCAGACATTGCCAAGCTTTACAAAAAGCTCTAAATTGTGTGTACTTAAAGGCATCTGTAAACTAAGCTGCATTACAACTCAATTCAAGGACAGGCTTTGAAATAAAACATAAGCAGCACTTCCTCCATCTCTCCTTACAGATAAAAAATAACACTATTTTTATGGTACCAGTTAAACCTGTGGTGCTGATTTTCACAGCCCGTTTAAGTCTAAAGGCATCTCAAAGTACAGTGGAGCTTCTAAAGGCTTCAAGCATGGTATGATTCCACAGAAAACTCTCAAGTACTTTACATAGCATTAACCAAGTAGGTGTTATAAAAACAGGTATTAGAAGTACAGACTGGAAGCAATTAAAAAAAATGGGAATACTATCTATAGCATAGCTTTTCTCAGTGAATCATTACAAAATGTACTCTTTTTATTAAATTACCAAAATCTTGAGTTCATTTGTCAAGTAATATACAACTATTATGAAGAGTTTTTTAGTTGGAATAGAACATTAATTTTTTAGACAGAATAGAACATTATTAGCTTTCACTACCAAGAGTAAAACAGTGACTGTAAGTATTACTGCACCTGAAACTGGTTGCTACCCAATTGGGAGAGCTTGCAGAGTTGTGTCTGGCACTGGGAATGGACTGTGGAACAGACTGTGTCAGTGCTGATGCTCCCTTGTATGACTTCATCTCCTTGTTAGGGTGAAAGGGTTTCATAACCTGACTGCATACTTTCTCTTTCATCTAAAGATCAGGCAGAAAATTGTTGAATGAACACTACAAACAGTAGACTTTATTTTCTTAATCAAATAAGCAATAACTCCTCAGAGTTGTCTACTCCATCATAAGTACAACAGCTGCACTTAGAAAGACTCTAAAACAAACTCTGCTTTCGATAGACTAGATAAACACAAACAAAAAAATTGTTAAGAGAAAATCTAACCTCAGTCCTCTCTGGATGAAATCCTTTTGTGAAGTCAGGGGACTGCAAGTCTCTGGGACTACCCACTCCTGCATAACTGCCTTCAGAGTCAGATGTTAGGAGTTCTGGAAGTGATTCTACTGAGTTAGCTTTATCCAGTTTTACTGAGCCTAGAAATAAGAAAAGATAGTAGAACTATTAAACCATGAGACTAAACAATGTTTAACAAACACAAAAATTATTCACTCTATATGATGAATATAAAACAACCAGAAGTTTACCTAGTCCAGAATAGTAGCCAGTGGTAAGTATAAGCAAATTTTTGGCTATCCTAAATATTTTTTCAGAATAACATTACTCCCAATTTTCTTCCTCTGTCTCACAATATACAAATAACAACAATGCTTTTCCTTTGAATTCTTTTACCATCTTTTTAATAAAAACTGGCTAATTTATTCTTTATGTTTCAGAAAGTAAATCCCACAATGCATTAACAGAAATGTTCCACTTACTAGAACCACACAAGAAAATGTGTGCCATCTTTATTTGATAAAATACATGCCTTACTTTGGGCACAAACTTCATATGACAAACACACTTTCAAAAAACCCTTTATCTTAAGAATTCACTATTTAAATTCAACTACAGTGTTCACTAGAAAAGAAATAATCTAAGATTTCCTTCTTGAAATACAGAAATTGCACTGTGTATTACACTTTATGTTCTGCTTTTATACCTGAAAGGAAACTCTTTTCCACTGACCTGTAGAGGCTGGACTCTGAATAATATCTGATAGATTATATCCTCCAGAGCTGTCAGACCGTTTTCGTGGCTTCTTTTTTGCCTTAGTTTTTGCTTTTTTGAAAAGGGCTTCCCTAATAGGAGAAATACCAAAAAACCCACAGAATGCATTAAAGCCAAAGAAACTGAGCCTTCAGAACTACCCATGCCAATGTCACATTTTTCAGTCAGCAGCAGCAGTTATATTCCAAGCAATAATACCTGATCTCAGCAGCTGGCACTAGCTGCTTGCTCCTGCTCCACTTATGCACTGGGACAACCATTTCATCAATGATTTTGGGGGAAAAAACAGAATCCAGAAGGAAGAGAAAAAAACTCTTTCCAATCTAGATCTAGCCTCTGGACTATTATACTGCACACAGACTTCTGCTGAGACAGTGGAAGATACAGCTGCTGCACAGGCTGGCACTGCCACCTAGGTCAGATTAAACCTGCTACATATGACAGCAACTGACATAAAGTAAATTATAGACAACTCCCCACTTTTTTCTCTCTTGCTTTCTCCTATATTACTGAAGTTCAATAAATGCCAGTTAGTCTCATTCTTCCCCAACATAAACACTGCCATTGTGATAATACTAATTTTACAATGAAGCAGATACAGAGTGACATTAGCTAAATGTCATATGCTCCTATATATGGTATTAGGAAGAGCAAAATCAAATAAAAGGCATCTTTCCTTTTAACAAAACTACTAGATATTCAGAATTATATGAATTGCAGCTACATTGCACTATTTCAAAGCTTCTTTAAGCAGCTTTTTGTTAAGTAACTATATAATTACTTAATCTTTCCTGCAGCACTACATTACAGTACTTAGGGTGGCTATTTTTTAAACCTTGAACTATCCAGTTCCCTCAAAGCTACCACCCAGCCTTGAAAATCACCGAGAGGCCTGAAGTCAAATACAAAATAGCCTCTCAGTCTCCCTGATCTACTAGTTCTTACCTACACTAGTTCATTTAGTGCAACCTTTCCTGACACAAGTGCTCAGAACAGTAGACAATACTGCAGGTGAGGTTTCCTCTGCACATTGACATTGCATCCCACTGTTGGGAAGCCTGTTACCAAGCCATCCTATCATACCACAAAGCTCTGTATTTCATTCATGACAATTCTGTTAATATCAAGAAATTTTTAACATTGCAATTTTTCAAACAGATCTATAGTATATTCAAGTCTGTCTTTTCTCTTTTGATTTCTCCTAATTCTGTGAAGTACAATGAACTGCACAGTTGGTCTCACACATATACAGATACTCTCATCACACGCACAGCTCTCAAACATCGCTGTGAATGCTCATTTTGCAACCTTTACTCACACGCTACTTATAAACTGAAAGTGCTCTGCTGTGGTTTTGCAACATTTTCAAAAACTTAAGGAAACTGAGAGTGGTCTTTGAAGTCGCCATTTCTTAATATTTCAATTCTGAACTTAAACACAGTCAGGCACCAATGCAAGCGTAGATTAATTCCACACACAGTTCACCTAGTTAAAAATATTGATAAAAACAGATGCTTACTGAGAATTTTGTTCTGTATTCATTTCCTCCCTTAAAAAGATGAAGTTCTCTCCTTCTTCAGGCTCAAAAGAACTTATGTCAGGTCCATCTGGATATGGAGTAATTACTCTCCTGACCATAGCTGGAATCTGTAGTTGTAAAAGCCATTACACTAAGTTTCACTTAAGTTGTATGCTAGCAAATTTATGTAAGAGGACCAAAAATGATCATCATTTAAAACACTTTCACAGACCAGGCAATTAGTTACTTAACAAGCTTATAAACTTAAGTTATATCTTTAAGCAAAATTAGAGAAATACCTTAAGTGACAGACTCAAAATGAGTTTCACCTATTGTTAACTTATGGCAAAAAATGCTTCAAGATTTTGCAAACATTTATCTTTTACAGTTAGAAAATACTGATTTATAATATATCTTGGCTTTCACCATTGCATTACAGTTCAATTTTTGCATTATACTTCTTACTGATTTTAACATCTATATAATCACCCTGAACTTTTGAACTTTCTTCTAAGTAGGGATGCTCTTTTCCATAGGTTTTGCTTATGCTGTTCCATGCAACAATTGTTAATTACAGAACATTAATATGTTTAATGTGCATAAATAATTAATTTAGAAGACACAACACTGTTGCACCAGTAGCTAGCGAATAATGAAATCAGAGAGCCGCTCCTTGAGAGTGATAATAGCAGCAGGCAATTTATCTTTTGAGTCAGATGTTCCACTTCAGCCTGTCACCTACAGACTCTGCAGGTATGTATCTATCACTCATCTATTCTCATTTTGCACCTAATCAGTTTACATTCAAGTTGTACAACTTACCATTTTCCTGTAATAAACAGAAAGATCCTTCACAACTTCATCACTTAAGACATCCAGAGTCCTAAAAAAAATTATTCTTAAAAACCAAATTCATCTTAGCAGCTTATTAAAAAAATCACATTAATGAAAAATTCAAATGAACATTTTGGATTAATCTCACCTACAGGTATTATCACCTATTCATGGTGGTCAGAGTCAAAAGGAAGACACTGAATTTAAAATAAAAACTAATCAAGTCCTTTGTTGTAGGGCAGGATTAAACACACAACTTTCCCACCTACTTCTTTACTAAGGTCACAGCCAAAACAGACCTATATAGTTAAGTTACTGAGAAGTGGTCATTACCTATTTCTGCATACTGTCCTCCTGACATGTATCTAAATACTCCAAATTTATGTAAATCCTCCATAAAACTCAAACACAACACACAACATAGACATTTATGCCAAAAAACAATACTACAGCAACAAACTTGACTCAACAGAACTGTCTTGTCCATGTGAGCAATCCTCCTTGCAAAAAGTTGTCAGGACTTAGTTCTGTCTCAGGTTTCTCAAACTAAAAGTATTTCTACCCAATATTAACATTTTCAGATTTTCACTAGAATGTAGATACAGCCTTAATCATAGCAACAATGCTGCATGTTCTTTCTAGGTTATGAAACAAATCTGAATTCCAAGTAATATTTAAGGCAATATCACTACAGTTTTACTCTTCTTTCCGAAATCAAAGGTTAGAATGTTTAATTTTATAAGAGGCAAAGAGGGAAATTGCTAATATGAATGAACTCCTGCATCTAGGAGGCAAGTGAAGCCACTTGATGTGATGCGGCAATGAAATGCTGGCATTCTGAACTGTTTCAGATCTCTAAGAACTTCTGTAAGTGAAAAGAAGTCTGACAAAAAGGATAGAGAGGACTAATAATAGAGATTTTTTTTGCTAGGTTTTTTTTGGTGGTTTCTTTTTAAGGTTTTGGTAGAAAAGAACTTCAATCAGTGGTGATAAGGTTTGCTCTGAGAAGATGATGTGTACTTAGGAAGCAACTTGAAGGCCTTTCCGAAAGAGAAGGAAGGCCAGAGCACACCTTCAGCTTCTCAGAACTTTAGAAGGACCACTGTGGAAAGCAAGGATAAATTAATCTGTTCAGCTCTCATAGCAGACATTAAAGCAAAAAGACTACCAGATGGCAAGCCCATCCTCTTTGGAAAATGAAGCAGCTATATAATACACCTACTTAAAATAAATCAAACATGTATCCTAACAACCATGTTTAAAAGAAACCCCCAATCAAACAAACAATCCTAAAACAAATTAAAAATCCCCAAAATAATCCCCATCCCCCCAAAAAACAACCAAATAGAGGGAAAAGCCCCACAGCAGTTTTATGCATCTTCAAAAATGCTTCTAAAACCCCAAAAAAGACTAGACCTAATGTTAAAGCTCACCAAATTCAAGAGAGGCTCTTCACAGCAGACTATAACATATGGTTTTGTACTACAGAACTGGTACAGTATGAAGAGATATTTAACTAGCTTCTCTCTCCCTAACTGGCAAAAACAAGCCTACCTTTAAACTAGCAGCATTCACTTGCATTTTATCATTAGGCTGTCCATATTAGTTATGGCAATCCTTTTACCTTATCGGGATATTTAAATTTTACAACCAATATATGAACACATTTGCATTCCTGCTTACCTTGCTTCAAGCAAAGCTGCCATATTGAGTCCTATGAACTGCAAGCAGGACAGTTTTAGTTGTTCAGCATTATACATTGCTGAGAACTCCAACAGCTCAGCAGCATTCTTTAAGGTAACTGCAGAAACAAAACACAACAAACTAAATTAGGTAATTGGCTGTAGTATCAAGCAGCCACTTTAAGACTTATTGTGCAGCATGATCTAGTTAATAAACGTTATCATATACTACCCCATTCCTAGAAAAAAATCTAATGCTCAAATGGCCATAAACTGTAGGAAGCTCCATGTAAAATTGTAGCAGCTTGCATGCAATGCCTGCTTCACAGAACTAAAAAGTTCTACCTACAAACAGATCACTTTCAAAATATTAAAACCCAGCAGTCCAAAACAAAAAGAAAAAGAAGTTAAAAATAGCAAGTTTCATATACAGCATAAACAGTTGTTAAACTTCCAAATATTCCAATTTAGTAAGGAGAGAGAAAAAATAAGGGGAGTGATAGAGGACAGAGGGAACACTAAATACAAGGACAGAAATAGAAACAGAATTAATTTTATCATATTTTAAAGAAAAGAAATTTCAGTTCAAAGAAATGAAGGTTTCATTGGGGTTTGGGGGCAGTTACCTTTTTTTTTTTTAACTCTTTTTTTTATTAAAGAGCATGAGATGAAGAAGATGCATAAGGAATGGAAGATTATGTTAACCTAGAATATTGCTCGGACTAAAGAAGCAAGTATTGGCAGGAAGGCACACAAATTCTGTGGTGCAAAAGACTAGAAAATCTAAAAATACCATTTTTTATTTTCCAACACTTTACAGTACATGTGGAAGGACTCACGTTTTTCTGCAATGGCTACTTCACAGATTTCTTTCAGTCTGGATATAAGAAGCTGGTCTGCTACCACAAGAACATTACATATGAATTCCACATTTTGAGAATCTGGAAAACAAAGCATCATGTAAACACTGGGGGCAAGTCAAAAGCAACTATAAAACATACAGCTTCAATGAGATTTTACTAAAGCACAAAATTTGCTTTGCAAATTTTTATGGGTTTTTCACAGGAAAAGGAATAGCTTAGAAGAGCATCAACAGTCCACTTTTTGAAGGAGGGAAAAAGAAAACTGCATTTTGACAAACTAAAGAAAAGGTTAAACAAGGCCTGGGATACTGCTATCCCCACAAACTCTAAAGAAATAACCAAGAATTTTGATTCTTTAAAAATGTAACTCCAACACAAGCATATTAAGTTTTGAGTTCCTATTTTAAAAATACAAAAATTGCACGAGTTACAGCTGAAAATGTATTAATGGCACCTTTTATGGCAAGAGCTTCATCTGTATACAAGTAATCCACAATTATCTGTAGTATGTCGGAATGGATGGGCATTTCCAGAGCTGAACAGGTAGCCTAAAAGGCAGAAGTATTTAAAGAAAAAAAGAAGAAATAGAAAGAGTAAGAAAAGCTGACTACTTGGAATAAAATACAAAATTAAAACAGTAACTATATTAAGAAAATAACTCAGATTGAGGGTCATCTTTTCAAAATTAAAAAATTACTTAAGCATTTGTAAAAATCTGTCCAAGTTTCTCAATCAAGAATTGATTGTAGCAAAGCAATTAAAATCTGTTCAAACTTCTGAATAAATACTCATGAAACAGTTTCATCTTTGATCACATTGATCATCTACTCTAACAATCCTCCTTGATTATATTACTTTACCCACAATTGCCTAGAAGTGGAACTACAGGAACCCACCATGCAATACTGAACTGCTTTCCTTTCAAGGTCAAAAGACCTAAAGAAATCACCAGTTCCCAAATAACAATAATACTGAACTAGTCACTACTGTTAATGCCTTTGAAAATAAGGCCCTCATCCAGCCCTCCATTTGAAGAACCATCCTAAACACTAAGGTAAAGCTTTCATAAGAACAAACATTCGCCACTAAAACACGTAACTGTCACCATTTTGTGTTTATGCAACATCACTGCTTAACAACTTCGTTTACCTCATGCAGTACTTAAGTAAAGCTTCATACTAAAATATTTACTTTGCTTTAGAACATGCTACTGGATACTGACATATTTTCCTTCTAAAGTTTAAAAATCTCTTACAGACATTAAGATTTTTACATAACATCTACAGCTCTTGCTTCAAAAAATATTTACTTATTATTTTAGGTTGATTTAGATTTACTTACAAAATAATAGGTAATTTATCACCTACATACTGATATACAAAACCATGATACAAACGGACACTAAACACTTAAAAAAAACCCCCTTAAATCAATCATTTGTCTCACAGTATTTCAAATATGTTTTCTCAGGGATGACTTAGGAGAAGACAGCACAGTAACCTGGAGGACAACTGAAGTTCTGTTTCACAGCAGAACAGAACTGCCAGTACTTCACCGGGCTCTTAATGCATTGCCAGAAAGCTGAGAAATTTGGGGAACTCCTGCACGCTGCTTTAGTTTTCAATCTCAGAAAAATGCTTCTTCACTTACACCATTCCTCTCTTTCCATAAACATTATCAATAGTGCTCAGGTAGTTAAACAGAGGTAATCAGGGAAATTACAATGTCCAGGAACAACCAGGGTATTGACGCACAGCCGGTAAACAGGAATCAAGACAAATTAAAGATCTTAACCTTTTGAAACAGCAATTGGTGACCAAGTAGAATAGCCCTTGATATCCTCTATTTCATTTAACAGCAAAATTCATCTGGAGTTCTACACACTGACCCTCGATCCTGTTCTCTCTTGCACTCAGTACATATGACAAGCTATTCCAAACTGCATACTATTTAAATCTTTTAGAGAAAGAAAATGAAAATTCATCCAAAGCAGTATCCCATAAGAACAGTCCAGTCACTGTTTTTTATAAATCCATGAATTAGTTCAAACTAAACTCCTAAAACAAGAGCAGTAACTTCCTTCTATATACAGTATTACAATTTTTACTCTCATTTAATACACAATCTCAGTAGTACAAATATAGAATAACCAAAAAATGTGGCTTGTGAAAGTTTTTTTCTTGCAAACAGAATCAAAAACTCCAACCTCTCCTTTTCCCTAGTACTTAGGATATGTTACTATAGGAAAAACTGAAAAGCTGTCACTTATTTGGTGCAAAAAAACCCAACCATCACATATGGTTTTGGCAAACTTACCTCAATCCATGAGCTGCTTAACATGCTGTGAAAATAATCTGTAAAGAAAGGCATTTCAGTTCAAGATGCAATAAAATGACAGTTAAAAAAGACAATACAACTTATGTTATATAAATGTATATATATATATATATATATAAAAATACACACACATACCAAGTCTTGCACAAA
This sequence comes from Phylloscopus collybita, assembly GCA_027886175.1. Lineage (NCBI taxonomy): Eukaryota > Metazoa > Chordata > Aves > Passeriformes > Phylloscopidae > Phylloscopus > Phylloscopus collybita. The sequence continues at coordinate 23,805,636 of JAJNNQ010000026.1, read as the reverse complement.
GTACACACTTATGACACGGGAATTCCTTTCCATCTAAAGATTTCAGGGTCACATCGCAGAGGTATGAACTAGAAGATATTTAATAGCATCAGAACTGTGACTATTCAGAAGAGCTACAAGTTGTAAACTGTACAAATAAATGCTAACTCTGGCAAGTTTGGATTCATCCTTTAAAATAGAACACACCTAAGCTTCAATAATACCACAGAACATGTACCCAAAGGAGTAGGCACAATACTTTCCAGAGAGAATTTTTTTGTCCAAAGTTAAGCTTTAAAAATTCCATCTGAATTATTTCCTTTAAGACACAGTCAATTACAGTTTCAAAAATGCTGTAACTAAATAAATTAAATATAGGTAATTTTAGTCAATCTTAAATGGTCTATGTTAAGATACCTATTTCTTCAATATCAGGAGGTACCATAGGCCTTGACAATGCATTTTAAGAGTGAAGCCGAATTTTCTGAAAAAGCAACTTTCATGCAATGTTGCTTTTCCTTGATAAATAGACTATTCAGGACTTTGGCTATAAGTAACTTGATCACATCAATGGAATTAAAAACCAAACATCACTTTGCTAACAGCAAATTAGAAAACATACTATGCATTTGCTGATTTCCAATCCATGTAGTCTCATTGTCACAGAAAGCAGATTTACAGAAGTCAAATTGCTTTTGACTGGATTACCCATAACATTTCTCCTGGCATTAGCATTCTATGACACTTAAACACAAAGAACAAATTATGCTACCATAAAAAGAAACAAAGATACGCCACACATTGCATACCAGAAGTTAAAATACAGCTGGATCAACCTTAGCCCTTACTAAACAGGTACAGAGATGACATAAGAGGAAGACGGTGGAGTAGGGGAAACTTGATTTTAAAAAATTACCATTTCTTCTGATTTAACTTTGGTTTGTTCCCATTCTTCTTGTTGACAACGTTAATTTTCCCATTCTCTAACCTGACTCCATCCAACCTGCAAATAGTAATAAGCAATACAATTAGTACACAGTTCAAACCGTTAAGAACAGTTTCACAAAGTAGCAGTACTTCAGTGGGCTGACATTGTGAATATGAAAATGAATCATCATACAAAAATAGAAAGGGCGGGCCAGTTGTTACTTGAAAAGTCTTCAATGCAGATGTAAAATGTAACTGACATTCTTTCCACATCTCAGATATGTATTCATTATCCTAGATGAAACCTACGCTGCATAATTAAGGCCAAAGTTCAATACTACAGGGTTAAAAAACCAGAAGTTAAATATATATCGATATCAGTCAACTGAGCAAAGGAAGTTGTTGGGAAGAGATGCAAGTTTCAGCACAGGCTTTTTTAGCATCCTAATTCATCAATGAGGCTTATGAATGGGATGGTAAAGACACAGGAGTGCTGCTGGTGGATTACAAAGTAATACACCTTTAAAGGCAAAGTATTTTACCATGGAAATGTTACTTAAGAACTCAGTTTTAGCAGCAGCTTCACATCTTGGCTGTGCCTGCAAGAAGTACAGTGAAGAAAACTGCCCTGAAAAAGCTCATTTTCCTCTTTTGAAAGGACAAATGAAGAAAAAAAAAACCCTAAACTAATTAATGCAGTTCTACAGACTCATTTGATCTCAATTCCATTTGTTTCACTACATAACATAAAAATCACACCAGTTGAACAAGAATTTGACTTTGCTTTGTGCTGTTTTATATTAAACATGTTTGAAGTCTGAAAAAACTGCTAGACTACAGACCACAGTAGAGAAATTATATAGTCCAAAACTCAGTTAGATCAGCTGTCTCTAACATAACAAGTATTCATGTTTCATGACAGCCTTTCTGGAAAGTCAGATGATTTATATCAGATATCAAATCCCACAGAGCTCCTGCCTTAGAGGATCCTGTCATGGTTTAACTTGTCTGGCTAAAGACCACACTCACTCACTCTGCCCTCACCACCCACCAGTGGGATGGGGGAGAGAATTGGGGAAAAAATAGTAAAATTTGTGGGTTGAGATAGACAGTTTTAATAGGGCAGGAAAAGAATGGAAAATAATAATAATGCTAAGAGAAAGAGCAGAAACAAAACAAGTGATGCCCAAACAGTGATGGAATAGCTCACCAACCACCAACCTGAAACTCCTATATGTATGTACTGGAAATAAGCCCAGTCAGTTCCCAACTAGCATCCCCTCATCGTCTCCCCCTGGATTCTATTCTAACATCAGTGTCTTAATTTCCACTGTTGTCATAACAACTAAAGTTAGATCAGCTTACAATAAAAAACTCCATAGAGAGCTCATCAAAATACAAATACATTTCCTGTCACCTACCTTCCACTTAAATTGCTGAGCCCAAACTTCTTTGCTGCACTTTGCAACATTTTAATGAGGTTAGCTTCATCACCGGCTTTGCCTTTTTTAGATTTGCTCTTCTGTTTTTCATTTATAACTTGCACTTGATTATTTCTATAAATCTCAAATGTAGACTTCCCATTGACATTTTCATCAAAGCTCATTTTGCTGAGATTAGAAATTAAAGTATCTTGATACTCATCTGATTTTTCTTTATATGAGATTTTTGGCTTATAACCATGAGTCAAAAGATCACAAGTATCAGTGTAAATGAACTGGAGAAGGTATGCAAACAGGTCTGGATGGAGCTTCTCAATCACATAGAGATCACATCCAACAGCATCTTCATCTTTACGGTAGATGTCTGGAGTGTCTAGCTGGTTGTCACTGGAAACAAAGAGCTTCTTGAAGAAGTCGGAGCGTACGGCCAAGATGTATTTGTGCACGGGGTACATTCTTGTGCCAATCTGAAAAGTCACATCATGGATGCTGTCCATTTCATCTGTTTCATCTAACAGTTTGCCGAAATCCATTCCAAAACTGGATAGTGACACACTTGGAATTTCATAGAGACTAGAACAAAATTAAATCCATAATCAAACACTATTTACCACCTCCATCACATTTTACATAGTATGTGTATGAGGAGGATGAAGAAGATAATGATGTTGCCATTTGGTTTCTTTGGTTTTTTTTCTTACATTGCTGCACTGCTCAACATTTCTTGTCCTGTTCTTTACAAAAATAACTAATAATATGGTATTTAGGCAATTAAATTAAACTATATAAGTAAGACCTGTCCAGCTTCAGAATATCAAATATAGTATTTTGCCTTTATACTGTACTAGTATTATCAGCACTATTTTATCTTCATCTCATTTTTTCAACATGTAAACACAGAAATGCTTACTGTATTTCATATTGCAAACTAAAGTAATAGAGAAAAAAGCTAATGTTTACCTATTTATCACAAATGTTGGAAACTGTTACGAGAGCATAAGAAACATGGTCCAGTATTCTGTTTAATTATTTTACTATATACATTTCTTGCCAAACAAACAAAAATTCACTTGTCACTTTTATTTAAAAGCTGATTACTGGTGATCACTGAAAGGGTGAATTTCTACAATATTTAGAACTCGGAGTGTGTTAGGAAATACATGGCAAATGCTTGCCTTAAACACTTCAGATAAAACATCAATACTCTCTGTTATTATGCAAATACATAAGCTGAGGCCTTTGGATAACTTCAACATAAATACTAACAAAGTTCTATTTTCTAGCAGTACTGATTACTGTATTTACTGTGTCTTCTGTATGAGCCAAAACACAGTTTGGAAAATAACTATTCAATTGCAATTACACACACACAAAAAAGAAAATTTACAGCTGTTATCTTAAATATACCTGGTTTTAGGATCTGACTGTAATACAGCAAAATTGGAGCCACTAGGATCAGTGGCAATACTGACAGCTCGGTGGACAAAAGTCAGCTTCTGAAGTCGAATTCTTTCATACACACTGGTTGTATCATGTTCACAAGACACATCACATGAAGAATGCTGAAGGCCTGATACAAGTTCTGTCAAAAAAAAAAAAAAAACAAACCAAAAGAAAGTGAATATACATCACAGAAAGATTCTACTAATTAAAATACAATTAACACAATAAAAAGGCAAGACTATGACTTCTGTATGTCAGTTGACAGAGTAATGGAATAAGGCTAAACCATGATGAAGACTTCAGCTTGCTTATTTACAGGATATATAGGAGGAGAGCTGACAGTTTCACTTAAAATCTTGTCCTGTATGAGACAAGTATGTTCCTTGTAGAAAAACAAACCATAAGGACCTACTTACAGCAATATGAGCCAAGTTAATAAGGTGGAAGTTGCTTTGGACCCTGAATTGTGCCCAGATTAGGGACTGGGAAACAGGTTTCACAGACTTAGCAGTGCAAGAAGTATATGCTCCTCCTTTTTGCTCAATACCAATTCTCTTAGGACTCATCATCTAATATGTGACAAGAACATTACACTAGACCATTGTGCTACTATTACTCTTCAGAAGTATTTTTCTTCCCTCCACCTAAAGTTTAACTGAAATCTCCACCTAAAGTTTAACTGAAAGCTGCAAAGTAAATCTTAGTATTACTGAGGAAAGAGTACAGTATCAGTCAATGCTAAAAACTGTCAGCCAGAGGAAAAAAAAAAAAAACTGACCACATTATATTGATAGAGACTATAAAGATTCAATTAAACATTTTTACTGATTTAAAAGTATTAAAAAACCACTAAGAAATCACAGCTAACCTTTCTTTTCTGTGCTTTTTTTTCCTTCTTCCAGCCACTTCCCTGTAAAGGCTTCACCATCATGTGTGACAAACATGATTTCGTTCCCATTCAACGCAACATCAGACATGAAGACTTGCCGACCATACACCCAACGACACTGCTTCATGGAGTTGTTAGATGACTTCCAACAAAACACCTATAATATCAAATTTTAGAAGAAAGAGAAAATCTTCGTATCATTTAAAAGCAGTTACATATTACACAATACTTTTCTAAACACAAGAACATGTCATCTCAAAATTTGATATAAAATGAGAAAGGCATTCTTCAAAATTTTAGGATAAAGTGTTATGAGCATCTATTAGAGAGAATCCACAACTAAAACAGGGAACATCTATCATGACATCAAGATCCATTTGCTCATGAAGAGCATTTGAAAAGCTTCACCAAATACTCAAATATCTTCACAGCAGTCATCTGTAAGAGAGGTTTTACTGACATCTCGACAAGAAGAGTAAAAGGTGTCAAGTCAAGAAACAAGTTTTATCTAGTTTTTAATTTACAGATTTGTCCAACCGGTTTGCTTATAAATCAGACAAAATTCAAAGCTAGCACACAGGAAATTTAAACCCTTTCCTGTTAATTGTTTGACAAAAATCTCAAATTTCTCTGTACCAGTCAAGGTTTGGAATGGAGGTCATGACCAAACACAAACTTCAAAACCCTCAGTAATATGAAGCACTACATGCAGAGCAAGACCTCAACAAGGTACACTGTACATATCTGAAAGACAGCCCCAAGCAAGGTAAGGCCCTAGTATGGCATCAATAGTGCTAAAGTCAGGCCTTCATTTTCTCCTGCTGAAGGACCTGCACACGTCCGCTGGCATCTACACAAGGAAGGGACAGAAGAACTTGCGTAACCTATTTCCCTTCCCCGGCCTTGAGCCCTCCGAATCACAGAATGGTTGAAATTGAAAGGGATCCCTGGAGGTTGTCTAGCCCAACCCTCTGCTCAAGCAGGACCACCCAGAGCCAGCTGCACAGGAACATGTCCAGACAGCTTTTGAGTATTTCCAAGGATAGTGATTTCACAACCTTAATTGGCAACATGTGGCAGTGCTGGACCACCCTTAGTGCTTCCTGATATTCAGACAGAGCCTCCTCTATTTAAGTTTGTGCCCACTGCCTCTAGTATTGCTTTGGGCACCACTGAAAATAGCCTGGCTCTATCTTCTTTATGTCTTCTAATCAAGTATGTATATACAAGATTCCCCATGTGACTTTTATTTTCTAGGCTAAACAGTATTCCCTTAAAGAAAGTGCAATCAAGCCAGACCGGGAAGCACTGATTCGGGAAATACAAGTGTTGAGATCCCATCCCTCTCCTTACTCAATAATTTATAATGGCTGAAAGCACTAAAGATCCCAGTACTTGTCAGTATTTAACATGGAAAGATAGGAAATGTACATGGACATTGTTCCTCTGATGCAGGAGAACAAGTAGTATCTTACTGCTAAAGCAGTGTCCCAAAGATGTTGAAGGGGCACTACCAATACTAAAGAGGCTACACCTCACATGATCAAATACTGAATTGGAATTATACTGATTGATAATCTCTGAGAAAAATAATGACCTAATGAAAAGATAGGATCATCTCAAAACATAATACAGCCAAATAAAAGGAAATAGCCACACTGCTCCTTATTTTGATATACAAGCTCCATTTTTAACATTCCTTAAGGCATTTCAGTAGGAAAAACTTCTTTGTAAACACCACTAGATGGCAGTGAAGGTTGAGATTTCTCAGTGAGCAAATCGACAAAAGGGATTTTGTAGGGTCTTGTAAACCAGTACTTAAAAAAGGGAAGAAAACAATAAATTCACCATGGCATTCCAATTCAAAGACAACAGAGCATCTACACTTAAACACTAAATGATTCACCAGGTTTAGATGCAACATTTTGGCAATAAAGGGACATTTAATCTACAAAACAGCCTTGTTTCAGCAAAGGCCCTAAAATTTCAAGTCCATAGACCACTTCTGACAGGTGTAAGGATGGGATGAAGAGATGAGAAGAAAAAAAAAACCTACCAACAAAAAGAACCTAAACCACATACACTATGTGACGACTAATGTGTATGCAAAAACAAAGTTTACACCTTCACTGAAAAGCCATTAGAAGTCCATAAATTTTAAAATAAACTTCTTTACATTACTTTTGTAATATTTCCATGGCCCCAATATAAAAAAAAACCACTAGCTCTAGAGAAACAAATTGACTGGGGAATAATAAAAAGAGCTTTTTCAAATATATTAATGGCAATAGACAGCGTAAGACTAACATTGGCCCATTATAGGGTGAGGATGGTCACCTCACAAACAGGGACACAGAAAAGGCACAGGTGTTTAACACATTCTTTGCCTCTGTCTTCAACAAGGGTGTCTCAGTGCCCCGAGCTTGAGGACCATACCTGTAGAATGATCAACTCCCAGTCAACCCTGAAACTGCCTGGGATCTGCTGCTCCAGCTGGATCCCTACAAAGCTATGGGGCCTGGCGGAATTCATCCATGAATCCTTAAAGCACTAGCTGATGTCATCCCAAACCCTCTCTTGAAGATTTTTGAGCAGTCTTGGAAATCAAGAGAGGTCCCAGCTACTGATGAATATTGTCCCAGTTTTCAAGAAGGACAAGAAAGAGAACCCAGAAACTACAGGCGTATCAGTTGTCACTTCAGTGCATTCAGTGGTAAAGTTGTGGCAATTATTCTGGAAGGTGTTGAAAAACACAGTTTTTCAACACAGAAAGACACTGAAAGAAAAGTCATCGGTCACAGCCAGCACAGCTTCATGAGGGGAAATTCCTGCTTATCAAACCTGTCATTCCTTTGATGACAAGGGAACCCACCTAGCTGACCAAGGGAAGCCATTTGACATCATCTTTTTGGATTTCAGTAAAGCTTTTGACACTGTTTCTCACAGGATCCTTCTGCACAAAATGCCCAGCACACAGCTGGATGAACACATCATGGGATGGGTGAGCAACTGGCTCATGAGTTGGACAAAAAGGGTTACAGTGAATGGGGTGACATCAGACTGCTGACCTGTCACTACTGATGTTGTTCCACAGGGTTCCTCAGCCCTGGGCTCTCCAACATCTTCATCAATGACTTGGAGGCAGGACTGGAAGAGATCCTGAGCAAGCTCACAGATGATACAAAACTGGGAGGAGCTGCTGACTCCCTCCAGGGCAGGGACGCCCTGCAGAGAGACCTTGACAAATGGAAGGCTGGGCAACCACCAACCACAAGGAGCTCAGCAAGGGAAAGTGCTGGATTCTGCACCTGGAACACGCCAGCCCTGGGTGCACAGACAGACTGGGGAATGAGATGCTGGAAAGCAGCACCTGTGGGTCCTGGTCAATGGCACGTTGAACATGAGTCAGCAGCCAGGAGGGCCAGCCCTGTCCTGGGGTACATCAGGCCCAGCATCACCAGCCAGGCAAGGGAGGGGATTGTCCCGCTCTGCTCTGCACTGGGGCAGCCTCACCTCCAGTGCTGGGGGCACTTTTGGGTGCCACAATGTAAGAAAGACACTGAACTGTTAGAGAGTGTCCAAAGGAGGGCAATGAAGAGGGCCAAGGGCCTTGAGGGGAAGCTGTGTGAGGAGCAGCTGAGGGCACTGGGTGTGTTCAGCTTAGAGAAGAGGAGACTGAGGGGAGACTTCACTGCAGTTACAACTTCCTCCTGAGGAGACAAGGAAGGGCAGGCACTGATCTCTTCTCCGTGGTAACCAGTGACAGGACCTGAGGGAATGGCCTGAAGCTGTGTCAAAGGAAGTTTACTGCAACAATTCTTCATCCAGAGGGTGGCTAGGCACTGGAACAGGTTCCCCAGGGAAGGAGTCATGGCTCCAACTGTGACAGAATTCAAGAAGCATTTGGACAACGTTGTCAGGGACCTGGTGTGACTCTTGGGGATAGTGCTGTTTAGGGTCAGGAGCTGGACTTGGTGATCCTTGTGGGTCCCTTCCAACCCAGCATACTCTATGATTCTGTGAAATTGATTATTTTCTGTGCACGATTTTGTCCTGTCTTATGTTTAAAGTTTGATTAATCACTATGCAGCCTGCTACATAATTATAATTATGACAACTTACTCTTCCAGCTTCATCCAGTGCCAGAATGCAGATCTTTTGACCGCCATTTTCTTTGAGATGCTGGGTATCTACTTTATATTCCAAGTATCCCCCACTGACAAGAACTTTTTTAAGGTTTAGCTGTCTGAAAGAATACAAAAGGTTAAATTAGTATTTCCCTACTGTGTACTTAATATGTTGGTTCTATGACAGTTACCTTTTTCACTTAGACAAGCAGTAAAAAAATACAGTTGAGGCAGTGACACTGACAAATTACTTATGTTTAGTTTTATCCTACTGGTACTATTAACATAACTGCTAATATTACAGCAGACTATAACTTTCGTTTGGTTTTAAGTATATCACATTGTATATCAATAAGTTCTTCACAAAATCCCATGAGTGAAAATCAGTATATGATGTAGCTTCGATTTCATCATTACAAAACTTTATTCAGCTGTTTGTATGAAAACATTTATCCTGTCCCAGCAGGTCATTTCTCAGGGGTTTGCTAGGGTCTTGGGTTTTAGCTGATCAAAATAGCTGATCAAGCACTCATTATCATTTCTCAGTTGCTTAGTATAAGAGCATGAGACACGGCATTAAGCTTCTACAAGTGTTAACACCTTCACTTACAGCCATGTAGACATAAAGTATAAGGTAATCATTAAGCTATAATACGTCAATAAATACTGTTAGAATTTGAAGAAAAGCTGAAAAACTAGGGAGGAGTTATCTGAGCAAAATGAAATCTAAAAAAGACTATTTTAATCTGTCATTACAAACTGAGTAAAAGAGAACAGGATCAAATATTTTCATGAGTCAAGAATCAGTCTTCTTCAACAGATTTTGCAATCTGGTTTTTCATACAGACCAGATGATTTTACAACGTTCGCCTTGCAACCTAAATTACTCTTTATAACATACTATATCTACATGTTACTTAGGAAATTCAGACCTCAAATCACTGATTCAAAATTGTAACAATATAAATAAACAGAACAGCAGATCTTCAATGTCTTTACCAAGATGCACTTAGAGGAATTAAAAATACCGGTTTCAATGTTTTTAAACTTATGGCACAAAATATTTCCTCCCAATGTGGTTTTTTTAGTATCTTTGGTAAACAGCAAGTGGAACCTTAGCCTCTTGTGAAAAAAAAACCCAAAAAACAAATGAAGAAACAAGCAAAAATGATAGCCCTAGTTCATATGAAAGAACTACAAATGAAGAAAATACAGGGCACCACTGTATTTTCTGTACTTCATGCACAAAAATCTTGAAAATTGCTTGCAAGTATACAACTACATTGAAATCTTCCCCTATTGTTCTTCAGGACAAATTAGAAAAGTAACACATACTTTGAAGCTATCTTTTTGCACTGATAGTCTGCAAGTAAATAAATATCTCCTCTTTCAGAAACACATACTGTAGCGCCATCACTTGCAGAGACCAGGGACACAGAGATGTCTTTATGGTGTAGAGCAGAGACTTGGCGAGGTGCAGTTACACATTTTTCTCCATTAGGGTCCAGCAGATAACCTAGAAAATACAACACACTCCAAAAAATTATTTGCCATTCCACACATTGTGCACTTAAGGGATACTTTATGACACTACTTTGAAGAACCTTTAAATTCCAAAAGATTTTTTAGGTAGTTGGATAATTTTTCTTCAAAATATTTAGACAGATGAGACCCATCATCACACCTACACCTTTGGGTGTAGTTCACTACAAACACCTGAAAATCACGACCTGATATGTAAAAATGAAGTAAGGCATATTGAACAGGGAAGCTATTTAATGTGGTGGTACTGCTTTGATTCCAAAAATAAATATTTATTTCATCACATGAAAATTCAAGACAGTAAAACTATCATAACACTGGCATAAACTACAGATTATTTTGGACATTGGAAGACAAAAAAATAAGCTTGCAAAAAAATTATTGTAACTGCAGGTAAGCATGAAGACAGCAGTTACATGAAACAGAAAAGGCTAGAGATGTAATGCAAGATCTCTGAAAAAGTAAAATAAAAACAGGTCATTGCTGCTCTGTTGCAATAAGAAACCTATCATCAGGAATCTCATACACTACATAATCCTGTTTTGTGTGCAGGACACTTATGCCTGCATCACAGAGCAGAGCAGGGTACAGATACCAAGAAAAAGGCAGCAGAGCTGCCTGTAGGAAGCAACCCTGCCACAGGACAATGTAGGGCTATGCTCAAATATCTTATGGGGGCAAGGTCTACCACCACAGGCCTACCATGGTGCCCAGCTGACACAGGTAGTATCACTTAGGATTCAATTACTGTTTCTCTGTGGTACTGCACTGGGACACATGCTAGCCAGAATAATCCAAAAAACACAAGCAATCACAAAAAAGCTTATATGATGAGTGCATATTAAAAAAAAAAAAAGGCAGAAAAAAATAAGAAGATATTCATTAGTAAGATATTTCTCTGATAAAGATAATTTTTTTTCACATACCTTTGACACGTTAACACAGAAACACAAAAAGAGCTAGAACCTGAAGCCAGAGCTGATGCAGATTAAGTACCAGAGATAGCTAACAGTTTTGTTTGCACATAAACCCAGAACTGCAAAAATGCAAATCCAAACCAATACAGCAATACCTGTTTATTAAAAAAGATAAAAGCAATTAAAAGGCCCCATTCACACAATAAATCAAGTTCACTAGTTGGTAATCTATTTTTAAAAGGTTCTTTCCTGACTTCAGAGTTAGACAGAGTTAACTGAAGACTCTGGTAACGGTATTGCTGAAAAAATCTATATACAGGCAAATACTTCACTTTAAAAAGTTAGTATGGAAAAAGTTATCAGTAGCATGTGTACAGTGCTTGATGAAAGAAGGACATAAGCAGGAGAGGTGAAGGCTAATTTGTAATTTATTAAAGGCAGTGCCAGCCAGACTGCTGAAAGGACACATGCATGCCTTGGAGTAATTTCTAACAAAAACAGCAACATTCTGTTTCCTCAAAGTCTGCAGTCGCAGGACCACACAAGACACATGGAAGGTTGAAGTTATAAAGTGTTCAAATGAGAGCTAAATCTGACTAGCTCCTATCATCTCAAAATGTGAAAGTAACTGGTAGGAATGAAAAATATTCTTTGAAAGAAATGTAAAGGGACAATGTCATCAGATTGGTTAAAAAACAAAAAAAAAAGGAAGAGAAAGAAAAGCTTCACCCAAGCTTCTGTTCTAAGAAGCAGATGACAGGTTAAGCACGAACAACATCTTTCAATGGCCAGATTTTACTTTCAGAATGCTTCTACCTTACCTAGTTGGCCGCCATTCAGCCCCATGGTATACACTGCTTCCTTAGTCCATAGCACAGTATGGAATCTGCCTGCAGCCACTCCAATCACCATTCTACCTTTCAGGTTTTTTGCCTGAACCTAAGCACAAATCCAAAGTACATCTTAATATTAAGTAGCAACAAGTGAATTTCACATGTACAAACTTCTGACAGCATTTAATTCCTAAAGTCATTAAGAACAAAACACTAATATCAATCCACATACAGACTAATAAATCAGGTTATTTCAGAAGTTTGTCAAGTGGGGCACTATTGCACTAATGACAAAAAGAACTAAACTTTTTGTATTATCTAATCAGAATTGGAATCAAGTCTCCTTAGGCTGACTTCATACACAAGACATTGAACAAGACTAAACAGGACATGTATAGCACAGCCACAGAAGACTCAGATGCTGCAAAATGTCAGCTAGAAGTTTAAACCTGCAAGCCCTAATGGCCTAAACTGCAGAACACTTTAACTTGACTTTTCCAGATTAAGATGATAAAATCAAAGCAAATACTGTGGATATAGAGCTGTCATTACACTATTGTAGAACACATGGTACCTCAAAACACTATCCTATTGCATTTTGGCCAATCTTTTTTTTTTTTACTTTCACAACACTGATAGTGCCATGTTGTACTACTTCAGATAAAGTTAAAGCTTCTTACAAAAAAAAAAAAAGAAAAGAAAAAAAAATATACAGTTTAGGCATAGAAATATAGTTAAGTTGCTGATGCCCATACCCCCTCTTTCCTGTCACTACTCCTCCCAAAGCACTGAGTCCAGTGCTTCCAGCAAAGGACATAATGATCAAACCCTGACAGCCATCATCCAATTATTCAAAAGGAGTTAAGAGCATGATTCTCAAATGATACATACCTATTAATACTTCAGTTACAGAACAATTTGAGGAAGAGGGAAGAAAATGGTTTTGGCAGTTGTACCTTGTATCATACTTCACACTACAAATGTTGGTATTGTTCAGGTTACAGACATTTATCAGAACACAGTTAAGATCTGAGATGTCTTATAACACAGAATCAAGATTTATCTGAACTCACATTAAACTGCTGTTCTGAAAAAGTTTAGGAGTTATTTTTATAATCTTCACATTTTATTTCCTGTTAAGAAAAAACAAAAAACACCACCAAACAATTAAGCTTTGACTGATGTTATTTTTACCTGTCTAGGAACACTGCAATTAGAAGGAGGAGGAAGAATACCCAATTGGTGGAAAGTATTCAAACCAAATGTGTAAACATATCCATCTTCTGTTAGAACAACAGTATGATCCTTAGCTGCAGCTATCTGGGAGCACTGATGACCAGTTAAGCCTTCCACGAGTCTTGGAATCTGAATCAGAAGAAAAAAAGCTGATATAAAACCATACTGGTTTGTTATTAACCAGTGGCCATCTATAAAACTAAAGTTATGCCAACAGAAAATCATGACCAAATACTGAAGTAAAGATAAAATGCATTTGAACACACAACATACTCATAACAACTACATTCAATGCAGTAAGATGAATTACTTTCCTTCAAAATGCTATCAGGGAAATGTCCCTTGCCCTCAGGGGAGATGAATTTTAAACCACCTGTTCTGAAATCAGATTGGAAACTACATCTTCAGGACAGATGAGCAAATATGAACTATTACGTGGCATTTTAAATACCACAAACACTAAAGCTATCTCCCTCCAACACAGGATAATCCAAATGAAATTTCACAGAAAAAGGAAGCAGTTCTGTACCTTTGAGTCTAACATGACTTTATTCAACTACGTAACATCACAATTTCAAAAAGCAATTTGAAAAAGAATCCTAATTTAACAGAATTACTTTCTTTAAAAAAAAGAAGAAAATTTGAGCTCCAGTCTCCACTACAGCATTCAGCAACAGAATATCAAGTTCTACCAGATACTTGATATTAGAAATTTTTAAAATTTATTGTGCTGCAAGAAAAATGCACCCTATGAGGTAGGATAAGATGTCCTAGTCTTCTCTAATTTTAGTTTTGTGCGTTGCAACAATGTATTATTCAAATAAAAGTGACTACGTTTCACTTAAGTTACGTAAGTCTAGTAAAAAGCAAACCTACCACCCCTCCTCCTGCCACAAAAGCCTCACAGTACTGAACTGCTGTTTCTCTGCCAAAAAACATTTGCTTCCACTTATCTAGCATCAGCTGGCCTTTAAATCAACTCAGCCATATCACAAGTCTGACCACAGCATCTAGCTATCTGAAGTTAAACTATAATTGAATGCACATTCTCCTGCTGCCACCTCACTATTAGCACTGGAGAAATTTTTCTGTTACTTGGTAGGAAGCAAGGGGTTTGGTTCAAAACCAATGGCAAACTCATTTTGAAAGTACACTGACAGAAACTCTAATTCCCTTTTTAGACGTGCTGTTAGAAATAAAAGAAACATCATACTAGACCACAAGACAGCATACCAAGCATGTTTGCTCATCACCATGACCCAGGCGCCCTCCTTGGCCATGTCCACATGTATACACTTGGCCTTTGTGGGAAAGGAACACAGAGTGGAATTTGCAGAGTACCACCTGAAAAAAAGAGCAAAAAATGGGTGGGGAAGAGGCAAGACAGGACAAATTAATTTTCCTGGATAATCTGAAAACACTTGCCCGTTTTCTGTACACAAAAGTACTTTGTGAAGAAGTTCTGCTTTAATAAAGATATGTTCATGAAAATAAAAGTAAGATACTGGTATTAAATCATAGGACACATAAAATACTTGCTTTAAACATATTAGGTACTGCCTTAACCTACCTGAAGAGATAAACAGTTTCAGTTTATTAAAATATGATGAAGCATGGCCCCATAAGCTAACGGAAACTACAAAGACTGAGTTTTAAGGTCCACAATGCTGTCTCAAAAATGCCAAAGAAAACACATTAACACTGCAGCACAGATTGTCTGCCCTGAATGTTTGCTTCAAGTTGTACTTTAAAATATTCTCAAATTCAAGTCACAAGAAGTTATTAGAGACAAAGGTACTGCTACATGAAATACGCTAACGGCGTATGCTGCTTTGAACACAAGAGGAATTTTAATTCAACATGTACCAAGCATTCCACTTCACTTCAGCACTGGAGTTGCACAGGAAATCAGCAGCTGAAAACAGTTACACAGTTACACAGAACTATCAAGCTTCTTAATGTATTTAATGATATACAAGTCATATATCCAAAGTAAATCATGTAAAACCCCCTTCTTCTCCCCACCAAAACAGAGAATCACAATTTCAGTAATGGTGATTGGGGTTGCAGGGAGGTAAGGAGATGGGCAGAGAGGAGAAGGCACCAAGAACTGGTTTTTTCCATGGAAATCTTCGACAGTTGATAACTCCTTGGTTACCTTTTCCCCCTTACACAGTTCTGACCAAGAAATGTGCCTACGGAATACATTAAGAATACCTGTTTAATATACACGCCATTCCGAGGAAAAAGGTCCACCAATTCAGGATGATGTCGACCCTGCTGACCACCATGACCCAAAGTAAAATTTATATTGTTTCCCCAGGTGTAGACCTCCGTAGGATCTGTAATGAAAAAGATCCTCTCTGAAGCTTGTAAATTTACCAGTATTGTGCACATTGACATCAAAAAACAACTGCTATTTATATCTAAAAAGTGAAGTGAAGTGAAGTGAAGTGAAAAAAAAAAAGTTTTTTTACCTAAAACTGAACTTTAAAAACATTTAATATTATGAGAAGTAAGGTACCATGACCAAATATTCCAATAATATTGTACAGATGATCAATATTAGCATCAGGCACCTCACAATTTATGAAGTCCCAATTAAAAACAGAGAATACTGTACCTTGTTGAAACAGTTTTCATTGCAAAATAAAGAATAGACTATTTTATGTCTTACCAGTTTTCTTGAACACCACATGGATAGGCCTATCCTTCATCACAAGATCCAGGGCTGATAAACCTTCTTTATCCTGAACATACAGACTAACGCCATGCTGAAAGAGGAGAGGAAAAGAACTGAAGTGAATTTTAACTGCTCAGCTTGAAGTAAACCAGATAAACCTTAAAGGAGCAAAACACATCTTTAATTGAAGTTTAATACTGATAAAAGAAAATCTTCAGATTAAGTAAACTATAAGCAAATCTAACCAAACAAAAAAAAATTGCAAATCTATTCTGCCATGTATACATCTTGTTGATATATTAACATGGATTTCATTGTCTCAACGCTGACTGTGCAATAAACTGTAACCAGCGAAACACATAGGAAACAGATGCGAAGATAAAGCACTGACGTCTAGGAATGGCAGGTATTCACTGAAAATGAATTTACCAGCATCAAAGGATGCATTTTCTTAAACTGGCATTCTACAGAATCAGTGTTGACAAGCCAGACAAGTGACAAAATAAAATAAAAAAAACTGCTATTACCTTGAAAACAATCAAGGAACAGAGTTTCACCATTGCTGAGAAAAGGCAAGAGGACACAAACAGCCAGGAAAAAGAGCATTAGGGAAGGTTCAGAGGTACAAAGCATGAACAGGTCATTCTTTTAGAACTTAGAGAGACAATCTCTGTAAATACCGTTTTCTCAATCCAAATGAGTGCTGCTACAGCAGCATTGATTTTAGGAAGGAAGGCAAGTGCCATCAATCACTTCCCAAAAGGTTCTTCCCTTTTAAGATGTTTAAAATGTTCACAAGCAGACAGAGGCTGGCAGGGATATCCACACGGTCTCAACTAGTGGAAACAAACTTCAATTGCTGAGTGGCAAATCTCGTAGCTAAATACAGCCTGAGAATAAGCCACAAACTCCAGATGCCTCAAATAGAACCTAATGGCCAACACGGCTGTACCTGTGTACCTGAGGTCATGGCTAATACAAGGAAAACCTTAGAAAGCCTCACACTTAGGAGGTAAATACATGAAATACAACTTTACTTGGAAAAACATTCCCCTGAAGAACAACAGCATACATTCTCCAAATTATAAAGACAACCCCACTGCAACAGGGCAAGGACTAATTCACCATATGACAGGAAAGATGGACCTATTTCTTTTGACTTAACAGCTGGATATTCTTCATTTTGGAAGATGTTTAAAATATTCACAAGCAGACAGAGGCTGACAGGGATATCCACATGGTCTCAATTAGTGGAAACAAACTTCAACTGCTGAGTGACAAATCTTGTAGTTAGATACAGCCTAAGAATAAGCCGAGACTGCCTCCAGCCCACAGCAGAAGTCAGTCATGCAAACTAGTTTAGGAACCCAGGGGTGATCCTGGAGCTAGTACTGTTTAACATCTTGGCTAACAACCTGGATGAGAGGCTAGAGTGCTGCTCCCTCAGCAAAGCTGATGATACAAGACCAGGAGGAGTGGCAGATAAGTCAGAGGGTTGTGCTGACATTCAAAGGGACTTTGACAGGCTGGAGCAATAGGCTGGGAGGAACCACATAAAGTTCAACAACGGGAAATGTAAATCCTGGCCCTGGGGAGGAACAACCCGGTGAACTGGTACAGCTGGAGGCTGAATGACTAGATAGCACCTTAGTAGAAAAGGACTTAGGGTTTCTTGTAGACCACCAGATGACCACAAGCCAGCAAGCTCAGAGTTAAGAACGGTGAAAGCATCCAGGGCTGCAGGTGGGAGTGCTGCCAGCAAGCATTACTCAGCACTGGTAAGCCACAGCTGGAGTGCTGGGTTCAGATCTGGACTCCCAGACTGATAAGGACATACAGGAGCAAGTTCAGCAAAAGACCATGAAAATAATGACTGGGGCATCTGACATTCAAAGAGAAGCTGAGAGAGCTGGGATACCCAGCCTAGAGAAGGTCTGGGATGGGAGAGGGGGACAGCCTTATCATACATAACAAAAACCTCATTGGAGGTGACAGGTACCCAGTGACAGAAAAAGTGGGAATGGGCACAAACTAACATATAACTAACTAACATAACTTATATGTGTGCCCATTTGTTCCTTATATGTGTGCCCACTCCTTCTTATATGTTTGTGCCCATTTAGATTGAAACTCCTGTTTCAATCTAAAACACATTTTTACTGCACTGATAGTAAAACATTGGAACAGAGATGTCTGATGCCCTGCTCAAAATCCAACCAGACACAGTCCCCGGTAATCGGCTCTAGCTGACCTTGCCTGAGCATGGGGGCTAGACTAGACTTCAGAGATCTCTTCCTATCTCAGCTATTTCATAATTCTATTCTATAATCAGTTCCTGTTGTTGCTATAGTGCGTTAAGAACATATCCTTTTTGTAAGACAGTACAGCAGACAGACTTCAATTAAGGAACTAGAAGAGAAAGCACCCTCCATGAGCTGTTCCATTCTGCTTCTTAAAAGAATATCCGCAGAGTTGGCTAGCAAAAAAAATCTCATTCACTTATATAACTGACAGAAAAGTAAAAGACACTGTGGAAAACCTGTACAGGCTTCCTGTTGGCAAATATCAAAGATACAGACATACATTCATGCACTAGAGGACTGAATACTTTTTCATATATCATGTATACAGTTTCCAGTTTTCTAGAGAACAGAATCACATGTACAATGCTTATAAAAACATCTACTTTTTTCAAGTTCAATGAAAACTTCCCCTCTGTAAGGGGACAGCACATGAAATAAATATTTAACAGTTATCAGACCCTCAAGAATTAAAAACTACCAGATCCGCCACCTTTCTGTTTAAAGTCTTGTAGAAAGCAGGGAGTTATGTCTACAAATGGCGCGTCACTGGCATTTTAAAAGACTCCATTCAAAATGGAAAATTCTCTGCCTTAAAAGGTTTGCTTTTAAACAACCCTGAACCACAAATACTTAATTTTCTCATATAGTTAAAGAGACCCTGAACATCTCAAAAAACATCTATTCCCTTTGCTGTACTTGCGAAAGGAGGAACAGAAGGAAGATCAATCAAAAATATCTACAACTTGCTAAGTGGATGGGAAGAAACAGCAATTGTAAGAAAGGAATAAGGGGGACTGAGCAAAAGCCCTCTTTTAAAACACTAATGAAATGGAGATTCACTTAATAGAATACTCCGTATCTTGAATTGTTTATCTCTTAAATGTAAGATTAATTTCTAACTATAACTCCATTTAATTTTCCCTTATTTTATGTTCTCTCACATCAATTGATACAATTACTGCAGGGTCAAATATCAGAGTATCTTTAGTTTTAAGTATCTCTACTTTTAAGATCCTGAGCCTGATATCATCCACACAAACAAGTCTTCAAGGAAGTCCACAATTAATCAGGGTTCCTTACTCAGTGCTGATTTCTGCATGGGCAAAGGCAGACAACTGTATGAACAGAGAAAACCTTCATGTAAATCAATGCACTGCAATCTGAACACAGTATTAAGCCTCAAGAAGCTTTCAGTCAAGTTTAAAACCACATTTTTACATAAGCAATACAACTCTCAAAATTGTAGATGCCAAGGAAAACTACAGCTACAAATCACTCACCTTCAGTAATGACAAAACACAATCAATGTATCCATAAAATATACTTCTGTGCAAAGCTGTCCATCCAGACTCTTTGTCTTTTGCCAAGAGATCCACTCCTTTGGTCTCAGCCAACCAGTCCAGCACACCTTTTTTGCCACAAGATGAAGCAAGATGTATAACGTTTCTACCAAAGGCATCTTTGATAGTTGCAGCATTGTAGCAGTAAGAAGAGAGAAAGGCCTTGATCTGGCCTTCACTTCCTCTGGTGACTACAGAAATAACATCCAAAGCATGCTGTAGAGATCGACACTTTGAAGTGCACTCTGGCACGTAAGAATTCATCTTCACTTCTAAAGCTGCTCTTCTCCTTAAGGGGAACAACCCTTAAGTGTATCAAGGCACTCCAATTCAGTCCACAACACAGTGCCTCAGAAAAATTGTAATTCCAAGGATGTAAATCCAAGTTTATTGAGCTGCCATTAGAAATCTTTGTACTGTTATGTTTGGCACTTGATCCAAATAAATATTTATAAATATATATATATTTTAGAATTCTTATTTCACCATCTTATATAACAAATAGTCTTGTCCATAGAAAATTCCAAAAGTGAACTACCTCTAAAGTGCAGAGGGGGATTCCCCCTCCACACTACCTTATTCTTCTAAAACTCCATAATTGCAAGGGAGACCTGAAAGAGAACAAAACAGAACAGATTAGTAAACAAAAACACTTTTCCCCTGCAACTCTACCAATTTAACCGCATATCAAACCAGCAAGTACAGGACAAGACAATGTGACAAGGGCTGACTGACCTGCCCCATGCCATCTGAGCTTATATACAGATATTTAGTCATTTTAAAAAAGCATTACTCCCTTCCCCACCCCACCCTCCAAAGGCACCTCCTACCTTTCTTTGACATAAATTGTTTAGGCTACAAGGTAAACTAGATCCAAAAAATTCTGCTTTCCCAACCTCAGGGTCCTCAGGATTCTGAGTGTTTTGTGTCTAATTCTATTATTACTTCATGCTCAGAAAGCAAGAACTGAACTAAAAGACTAGGTGAGGGGGAAAGCCATCCACCAAAAAATCCCCTCAGCTGTTGAGTACACCATGGCTAACAGAGGCATTGCTAGTAACATGGTAGAAGGAAGGACCACCAGCCTTCACAGCAACTGCAATGAAAGGATTATGCCCCACTTTCTCTTCCCTGGCCCAAACGCCTACCCATGTCCCTACTAATTCTAATGCACAGAATCAACAGGAAGGCTCCTCTCCACCACTCCCAGTTGCTCAGAAAGGTGGGAAGGAGGACATCATCAAAGCAAATAAAAGCAGCTTGTACAAAAGACATGAATTCAGGCTGTTAGCACTCATGCAGGGCTAAGGTCTAAAGCTCCTGAAACAGGCAAGAAGAAATTAAGGTCCAAGTTGGAAGGGGTAAGGGAGAAAGAAGAAGGAAAAAGAAGCAAAAAGTAAGAATTCTTCTTCGTGAAAATATATTGACAATCTGGGGCACTTCCGCTTAGCTGTGCAGACTTATTTTCAGCATGTAAATCCTTGTCTGGCATCCCTTTTCTCAAAAGTAAAGAGGCCTGACAGAAGCACTCAGGTAGCCTATGAAACGCGTGCCGTTATAGTCAGAAGTGTCACAAGAAGTGCAACTGCAGTATAAAAATCACACACAAACCCAGAAAATAGAAAAGCTGAACTAAAAACATCACTATGTACATCACTAATTTAGCGTGAACTATTAAGACCCTCAAAAATCACACTTCAGTCTTCCAGATATAAGTTTCAAACTGAGCAGTATTCAGTTCATGTTTTTGTTCGCTGCGCAAAATGTAATTTAAAGTTGTTCTACCCCCAAGTGAAATATTCCAAGAAAAGTTGAACAATGCCATCTCGAAAGCTAAAGAAATAAAACTAAAAATCTTAACAAACCCTTAGAGTGAGGAATGGGGGAGAAGACAGGGACACACACCAAAAAAACCCAACAAAACAAACAAAACTCCCCCATCCTACTCAGCTTAACAGTCATTATAAATGTTCACATCCTAGTCCTTGACCCCAACCTCACCAAAAAGGTTGAGCTTAGCTTCCATTGCTTTTAAGCCACTGAATGCACAACCGTATTTTCTTAATATCTTTATTTGCAAAGATACATCAGAAAAATATGATTTTGTTTGGAAAAGAGAAATCAGAGTCCTCCTCCTGTTTTATGAATCAAAACTTCCATAAAGCTGCAAGCAATCAGTTTAGAGTAAACATTAGTAATGGAATCTAAACTTTAAAAAAAAAAAAAAATCAGTCCAGAGTATTCATTTAAATATCTCATAACAAAGTCTTCAACAATTACTTTTCCACCTCATTCAGAAGGGTTACAATACTCAGAATGGAAATCTATAGACCAGAAGTTGTTCAGTGTATACCTTCAAAACAAGCTCAACAAGCAGGCAAATCAAGAAAAAAATCATTTTTATTTACTACAGTTTAGTCTCCCATCCCTGACCAAGGGTAGCACTCAGAAATCTTTCCAAGACTAGAACTGACCACAACTGTTTAGCTTAGATTTCTCACAGCAAGTTTCAGTTCACTCTACAGGGCATTTTCCAAACATACAAACTTCTGCAGTAACACAAGAAATTTATCACATATGTGTGGACTTTTGTCCTCTGATCTTCTCACGCCTCAGACTATAAAGAGAAGTAAATCACTCTAACAGGTTTGGGAAAAAAGCTCTAATTTCAAGAACGCAGCCTGACTTATTGCTCCAATGAATCAAAGTCTGATAGGTAACTATTAGCACACTCAGACTGCCAGTGCATCAAACACCCTTCTAAAACTAATAATTAGAAACAAAAGACCCCACCAAATCAAACCAAAAAAAAAAAAAAAAAAACACTACAAAAAACCCCCAAACATTTCAACATCTACAGGGAAAATTCATCACATTTCACCAATATGACACTAGGCAAAAGAACTGTTGTGGAAGAAGTAAAAATTTTATGCATGCCTGGCAAAGCACATCCTAAATATAGCTCATTGTTTAAACATTACTATCAGTGCTACACAGAAAAATAAAGGTAAGGATAAAAAGAACATTAAGAAAAATCACTCAGGGGAGACATAAAATAAGGCTGACTAATTTGTTAAACTGGTATGAAGTGGCACCACCACCCAAGAAAGCAGTCCTGCTGTCTCCTGTGCCATACCTTCCTTTGTGCAGATCCACACCTATCTAAGGCACTGAATTGCATGAGGCATGAGAAAATGATCCAGAAGAAAGCAAATCCTGAGACTTGTGCCATTACAAGAGAGGAACGGAGAGGCCAGACAAAAACTTATTGAAGGCATCTGAGCTCCAGCCTATCAAATACCAAAATAATATGAATAACAAATTAAACATTAGAAGAGTAAAAAGTCTGCCAGTAAACAGAAACACAAGCCTGCCTATCACACACTAACTCCATCATGATGACATTTACTGCAGCTATGTGAAACCTGACTCTACTGAATTATTTCTTTCTAAGTCATTCCAACCCTGCCTTTCTTTACTGTAAACATTCCAAAACTAGATACTATATTAGTGTATTGATATATACACCTTGAGCTCAAGAAGGAAGGCTACAGATGAAGTTTTCACCTCTCCACAATTAAGATTGTCACACTGGTAACAAACACTGTCACATTATAACAAAATCTGAAAAAGGGTGATAATCAGATCTGATTGTTATACAAAGGAAGTCCTTAAGAGAAACTTTAAAACTTTCAAATTGTGAATTGAAGCTCAGGTCTGTGTGAAAACCACTCTGCTGCCATATGGTTACTTCTTACATACAGAGTTCCAAATGAACAGCGAGCACCCAAAACAAGCACAAAATGGGAAGCACCAGCATTTTTTAAACTTTGAATTAAGATGATCTAGAACACAGTGCCCTTTTGATTATTGCAGATATTTCTGTAGGCTTCCCAGCACAAATCACAACCATGTTATAATACCAGTGTCTTCTAAACGTTGTAATTATTAAAAGACAAAAAGCTAAATAAGGCCATAACATTTTTAACACTTTTATGATACAGTAGGTATTATCTGCAATTCAATTTATTTTTAAAAACTGATTCCTAATTAACATCATAGAAAAAAAAGCCACAAAAAATGAAGGAATTAGAGGAGTGTTCAGAGTATCCCAAAGACATTTTGTTTCAGTAGCAAGTGGGTTTCTAACCCTCAGGGACATGAGCTATTTATTACACATATACACAATCCAAGAAAATTCAGATGATTGAAACCAATTGGGAAGCAATTCTTTAGTAGCAAGAAAGTGTTTGTGGTACCTCGCCTTCTGCAAGTGGGTAGGTAGAGCTGTCTCACTCAGCTCTCCCCCTCAGAGAAGGCAAAGCACCACTGCATCAGAGCTGTCAGACACCCTCCAAGAAGGAGTGTGTCAGATGTATCATCTGACCCTATGGAGGCAGAACTCCTACAGATGAAAAAGCAGCTCTCCACCTACTGTGGATGTCTCAAAAATCTGTTTCTCTCAAGAAATCACTACAAAAATCAAAGCTGGCACATCTCTCCTGAGTATGAACAAAGATTCTACAAATACCTTTGTGACTAAGGTCAATGGTGATAGATTTCATTTCCTGCAAACAGCAGACATGAAATCTCAACATTTGGGAAAAGCAAACAGAGTTTGCAGAAACCTCCCACTGTGAAGTTACAGAAACCTCTCTGTGTATCATATTTGCTGTCAAGGCATTCCCAATTTTCTCCTTTTCCAGAAAGCATTTCCACAGCTCAGAGGTACAAGGAAACAACAACCAACCCTCAGCTCATGGTTGGCAGTGTCAGTGTATGTTTCTGGCATCCAGTCTGACGTGATACTGGAACTCCCACCTGTCCTATACTCAGGTATTAGAGCTACCAAAATCTGTCTGACATGGATGCGGATACTGGTACCAAGACAGTGGTTGGTAGCTGCTGTTGTGCCTTTTTTCATTTAAAACAGACTATGGTCTTACATGGAAGTGAAAAAGAATACAGACGAGATTCAGCTACTCAGAATTCAGTGCCACTCAAAGACAGATTGCTGGGTTTGCATCTTCAATGTGCACTGCATTAAAGTAATTCAATTGTCAAATTAGTTACATGGCCTTGAAACCCATCCTTGGGCTGCTTGACTAAAAACATATTTCTCAAGACCTTAAAGTCAGCATAACTTCATTCCATTCACTGCTTTTCTGTTGGGGTTTATTAATTTATTTTTAAGTGTTACTAATTTTACTAATTACCAGTCACATCTAAAATGCACATGGCGAAAAATTACCTAGCTCCCCTAATTTGGCTCTTCTAAAACAGAACAAAGAAATGGTTTTTATTTTTCATAGAAAAGAAGCCTAGTGCTTTCCTTGTCAATCCTAACATCCTTCCTTTAAAAAAGAGTAAGTGAAAATAATATGGCTTTTCTGAAGGTACTAAATTAATTTTCTTTTCTTTTTGATAATAAGTTGCTAAGTGAAGTGAGAGATGACTGGCAACGCCACACATTTCAGGAAGGCCAAGTCCATCCTTATAAGGGTATTGCAATATCTTAAATATTTCCAGTGTGGGATGGAAGGGTTTTGTTGTTTTTTTTTTAAACAAGCATGCTGACATTTCTCCACGTTGGTCCATTCGCATTTGTTTCATAATCACAAAAATCTTGTAACCATAACAGCAAGGAAATCCTGAAAATACTTGGACCCAAAGCAAACTTCACTACACAGAGCACTTGGTTAGTAAGCTAATAAAAAAGGTTTACAGAAATAAAGCCATGGGAATTTGCTATCATGTTACCACTTTTTCATGACTTTCTGTTGACCGTATTCTTACCTAAAGATTACTTGCACTAATACATATCGAAGTAACAGTTTAGAATCTAACAAAGGTGACTAGAAAATGGAGGCTAGGTGGTAATATAACAGGCTTAGCACTGGCATTAAGCAAAATGTCCTCAAGGAAACACAGATGAATTCCTAGAGAAACAAAGCAAGTACACCTTTCAGGTACACGTAGCACATTGTCCTAGCCTTTATAAAAGTTAGATTATTCATTCCTGCTCAGATTGCATATCCACAGATAGCTTAACCTGTTCAGAAATTCCTTGTACATTTGCTGAAGAATGGGCAAAAATGTACACTTTCCAATCCCTTGAACACAAAATGTATTTTATGGGGAGAAAAGTGATTGAATGTATAAGGAAAAACAGGTAAACCCAAGCTATGCAGTAGCTAAAAGTGGTTTAGCAGCCTGAAATTCCCACAGAGACCTTTAAAGAAGCAGCTTCTTCTTGACTATATAAAAGGAGCATTGAAACACAAAAAACAAGGGTTCTGCCCTCCTCAATGCACAAAGTATCAGATAGAGTCCTGCTTCTAGTTCAGATAGCGAGTTTTAAGAGAAGCAAGTAAGTAGAGAAAAACTTGCAAAGAGCCACTAGGAATTATAATGTTTATGGAACAGCCCCTGAGTACAAGCAAACTGGATCTCTTTTGTCCTTCAGCTGTGGCTTCAGCAGACCACCCAGAGCCTTTGAATAGTGTGTCTGTTACACAAAGCAGAAAAACCAAAACTCCAGTCCGTTCTACTCCTGGCAGTGGGCAAAGTAGTCATTCGCTCAAATTTCATAAAAGACTCAGATTATATGTCAGGAATGATTTTCAAGTGACAAATGCACAAAAGTCTCTCAAAGCAGGCTGGACAACAAGCAAACTACTCAAGATATTAATAAATGCAACCTGTCCAGAAGTAAAGCTATGGGAAATCCAACTTGCTTTGAAAGACACCACAGTCCACCATGCCCACTACCTCCCTTGGGCCACAGCAGATCCAAGCTGCTTCATTTACTGGGATGGGGCCTCTGTGCCCCGGTACACCCCAGCACAAGCAACCTTTAGAGGCTCTCTCCAGATTTTCTGTAACTTCCTCCTTCACAGCAACAACAGCATAATCCTTATCAGAATAAGACATTCAGTGATCCAACAACCCTAATTCAGTTGCTCCTAGCTGAGCTAAGCAGCACTGCCAATTAAAGGCTGACACATCTGTCAAAAAAAGACCAAAGTACCATTGGTAGCTAAATTCAGCAACAAACGTCAGAGCATATCTACTAGTTGGGAACCATCATACATAAACAGTAAACTGTGAAACACTGTGCTGGGCTTATCTAGAAGTACTCAGGACTGCTTATGTGTAATAACTTAATACTGTTTAAAAAAATTAAAACAAAGTGGTACAGACGAAAGTACAGTCACTTCCACAATCCATCAAGATCTTACTACAGGCTTTATGGAAACAGATAATGCCGAGGGGAAGTTAAACACAACAAACCACAAGAATGCACCAGAATTTCACCACACTTCAAATTATATTCGATAAATCTGTCAAGGACTTTTCCATCTTGGGAAAAAGTGACGTTTTTGAACTAACTGTAAACTTGTGCTACAGTTTTATTGTAGACTACCCACACCAGATGTTGGTGGGCGATTACTGTTTTTTGTAAACCACAAACTGTGACCAGTTTCCACAAAGACAGACAACTACACTGACCACATAACCAAAAGAGCTTTATTTTGCCTAGGAAGACTGAATGCAAGTGTCCTTTTAAGATCACGAGACCTCGGCCCTCCAGGGCTTACGGTGGTCTAATCCAGCAGCACTGTGAGCTGCTACCAAAACCAGGTAAGTAACACCAAGAAGGAGAAAAACACGGCAGGCTTTCCCAGAATCCACAGCTAAGGAAACCTGGCAAGAGGTTCCTGCCAGTGTCAGGGCGCGGGAAGGTCTGAAGTGCTTCAGAGAGAAGCCAGGGGCAGGCCGAGGGGCAAGGGGCCATTCTGACTCCCGCTACAAGCGTCCACGTAGCCGAGGAGCGACGAGCGACACAACAGACTTATTGACACAGGCGGCCGAGCCACGAAGCCGGTCACCTCCCATCCTACGTGGCCAGCTGCCCTTTACCCTCGCTGACTGCCTTGCCCGGAGCTCTCCCCATTGCTTCAGCCGCCCACCGCCGCCGTCCCGACCCCTCCGACAGGACCCGTCCCCGAGCGTCTCCCCCGCCGGACGCACGGCCCGCCCCTCACCAGTCGCTAGATGAATGGACTCGGGCGGGCAGGGCGGGACGCGCGCTGGGCAGCGCGGGGGCTCATCCTCAGTGACTCCGGGGCAGGGCCAGGCTAAGGGTGCAGCTGCTACCGCGACAGCTCCGCCGGCAACAGCGACGGCGACAGGCGGGGCCCGCGGCTCTCAGCGGGGAGCACCGACAGCGGCCACCGCACCCACGAAGAAGCGAAACGCCGATTGGCCGCGGCGCCTCCGCACCTCGCGCGCCGATTGGCTGCGGCTCCCATCTCAGCCCCGCCCCTCGCGGCCGAGCCGGGATTGACTGACAGGCGGGGTCGGGGGACGAGGGGGCGGGACCCGGCGCGGTGGGCGGGGCGTGGCGGCCGTGGTGTTGCAGGGGTTAAACCAAGATGGCCGCTGGGCTGTGGGGAATCGCTCCTTGAGGCGGCCTAGGGAAGGGGCTGGAGATAACGGGAGAGCAGGGAAACGGGGAGAGCGGAGGGGCCTTCTTTTGGCAGTCTTGGCAGGAGAAGGACTGTATCTTGCTGCGAAGGAGGGGGATGGGTTTCTGGCACCTCTCTCCTGGACGGCTCAAAATCAAATAGTTAAATACCAGGCTATAGATCCCCTCAAAGTAATGGAGAAGGGTATGCCAATTCAGACTATGTTAAGCCAGAGCAGTTTCTATCTCTGACAGAGCAAGAGGTCTAATAGATACAGCTTGGTTTTTTGTGAGACTATTGACACCATCTCAGGGCAGTCTCGTAACAAACCTGGTGTGTGCACAAGGATTTGCACACCTGCCCTTGTAACTGCCTGTGGGTCCGTGAGGGCTCAGTTCTTCTTGATGGATGTCTTGGATGATGCAATAGGTGGCACAGATTACGAATTAATCTGGAACAGGATTAGGGTGTACTTGTTTAGGGCAGGAAGCTGAACCCAAGACAAGCAGTACCCAATATAAAATTCAGAGTAAAACAAACATCACCTTAAAAAAAAAAAAGGAAATTGATGTATTTTTTTTCCAAGAAATACATTAACAATGTATTGATATTAATGTAATGGTAAGAGTTCCTATGTGTTTTGTAAAGCCACAGTATTATCCCATGCACTGTGTGTGAGCATTATGACATTAAAAGAACCTAGCTATCTTTTAAACAACAAAGAGTTGAAAAAAAAGTTATGCATGATCTTCAGCAGCAGTTCAATCTGGGAAAGATTCAGTATGAATTATATTTAGGTGAATCTCAAGCATTTTTACTCGTGCCATCTGACTCACGTAATGTGAACTATACAATCTGCTCTCTGATTTTCTCTCTGTATAAACGTTTAGTTTGCCAGCAGCCATTCACCATTGTAACTAAACCTGCAAGCTCCATGAAATTTATTTATGCATTATTTTCCCAGCGACAGTTTCTTAGTGCTTCGGTCACAAATAAAGGTCGGAGGTGGCCTTGCTCCAATTCTGCTGCCAGCTGGCCTAAGAGCAGAGGTGACCGTCTGGGGAGATAAGGAGGTCTGAATACAGCTGAAGTCACTTGTAAGCAATGCTTTGTTGCATAATAACAAATTCAAGTGAGTAGCCTGGACAAACTTTGGAGCAGCAAAGAGCGTGGGGAAAAGATGAGGAGGCTTGAAGTAGAATAATGTCTAACATTCTATGTGAAAAAGATAATTTCTGTAAGAATGGACTGCCTCTCAGGTCTTTCATAATAAATACTACTATAAAGAATAGAAAACTGCAGCAAGAGACACAGAAAAGTGGGATAATAACAGTCATGAGTGGGACCTGATAGAGTCCAAGTCATACAAAATCTTGACAGAATAACCAAAGGCTTTTAGCAATGGTTTTCTATGCAAATGCTTTATCCTCTTTGCAGGACTTTTAATATATTCATGGAAAAATAATATATTAACCTTTTTGCCTGTTGTTTATTCTTTAGGTTTTTCTAATTGACCCCAGTCTACAGGTCAGTAATAAAATTCCTGCTATCTTGTACTACCTCTGGAAAAGCAGCAGCAAACTAATGAACACCATTCACAGGACCAGGATGCTACAGCTTGATTTGCAGAGCTATGTTGAGGTGCTAAATTAATATTGTAAAACAAAAGTAACTCAAACAGGGTAACTTGAGCCTCTGTTTAAATTACTTATTTTGGTTTGGGTTTTTCTACTGTGGAAAATTACAACACGGTTGCATAAAAACATACTGTTTTAAGTCTTTTGGAAAAAAATACAGGATGTGGAGATGAAAAGCCAGCAACAAATCACTGAAGAGTATTTTTAATTGGGTAGTCCAACAGCCAGATTTGTAAGTTCCTGACACACGTAGTACATGTCAATAAAGAACTGTTCATCTGGCTTTTTTTTCAGTCTGGGATGAAAAGATCTTAATTACCAGAAATAAACATTTGATTATAGGAAAAAATATGTCTCTAATGGCTTTTTATAGAAGCTCTAGACTTTAATCCATAAATAAGAAAGGAAGAGTGACACTTGAAAAGGAAAACCACTATACTTAGCCATCTTCGGAATTTGAGGAGGAACATCAATTTTGAGCAACTTAACTAGCCTACAAAGTGTATTTTTGTCTTAATATGCTTCTCAGTTCATTGAGTGTTGAAGAATTACAGATTGACTGTGCTCTAAATGTGTGTACTCATTTAAGGTTAGGGGAGATTAAGCTATAGGGAGGACGTTACCCCATTAGGCAGCTTTCTGGTGACCTATTGGTCTTATCCATCCATCCATCCAGTGTAGTCTGCACCAGACTTAGGCTACTGGAGGAATTAGAGGAGAAGATGTAAGTGACAGGAAGGAAAAAAAAAGAACTCTCTGCTTTATTCTATCTGAAATTCATCCTGAATGTTGAAAAAAAAAAAAAAAAAGGGCAATTTTTTTTAAGTCAGTAATCAATAATTTCAGTCTATATATCAAAAATGAAAATTTTTTTTTTCTTTTTCAGCTATACTAAATGTCAAGTGACAGATTTCTGCCTTCACATATCTATTTATGTGCCTTAGCTGGCCTAATTATTACCAGTGTCCTCTGAAGCCTTGGGTAATAACTGTTATTGGCAGCAGTAATACTCTGCTGAAGGAAAAATTAATCAGCTCCAGGCTTAACTTCTACTGAAGAAGTTTCTCATGATCCTTCTCTTTAATGAACTTGAAAAAAAATATTATAAAATGCTAGAACATTTGTATTACAGAACTAATAAAGCAAAATTCAGTGTAACACTTCTTATAGGGGAAAGTTTGCAAAAAAAAGTCTCAAAATTTATTAAAACTATGTTCATCTTGCTTTAACAAAGCTTATCCTCTTACTCAAACAGACGGGGTCATTAAATTCCTAATGTATAACAATCTCAGAGAAGTGTGGAGAAGTCCAAGGATCAAACAGGGTGGACATAACCAGGGTGGTGATGGATATGGGCTTCTCAAACTGATTCATGTACTTGAGAGTTCCCCTGTGAAGGAGGAAATAGAGATGTGGTGGCATCCAGGAGCTTTCTCTAAGCAAACAGTGGCTCCAGCAAAACAGGTTCTTCATCTTGCATGAACGGGAACCCTTCTGTGTAGTTGTGCTGTGTCAGAAACTCCAACATCTCCTCTTTAGCTTGCAAAATTTCCAGCTTGTCTAATTAGACCCTGGAAGCCTCTGATGCCCAAGGTAGATTTTCTGTTATTGTAGTAATCCAGATACGCAGAAAGGATGGTTTGTTACCAGTGATATAAGGGGTATGTGGTGGCAATGCGTTGTCCCACATTTGTTCAGAATTCCCATATTTTTAAAAAATGTTCTGTAAAATCCTGCGATAAAGGGCCTAACACACATGAAACAAAAATTATATTGGCATACCATAGGTACTAAAAGAACTTCTGTGGGACCTGGTAAAGGGATAGTTACTAGAATTAATCTTCAGTAAAATCAGAGACTGCAGTACATGTAAAGTTACTGTAGTATTATCTGCTGTGATGTGAAATATTTTACAGAAGAGCATGATTTTAAACCAAGTGGTTGTTGGGCTTTTTTTATTATTATTCTGGGGAAAGTTTATTGTACAAGTGCAGTAAAAAACTCAATTTGTGGCCTTTCCTGCATCACCCTTATCCTCCTGGAGAGAAGGAGGAAGGCTCTAGATTATTTCAGAGCATCAACCTTCTGTGCAGAGGAGAGATGGATGAAGAGACAAGAGAATCAAGGACATTTTCCTGTACTTAATATGAACTTTCCAGTGCAAATCTCAGTCTAGAGCCAAGGCAAATAACACTGCTGGTCTTTGGCAGTCTCACAGAGAAGGGAGAGGAAAGATCATGGTGGCTAAGAGAAAAAGAGGATCTGTTTCTATCTTCTGAACCTGTGGAAACAGAGAAATAGCCTTTCTTGCCTTATTCCAATTACAGGAAAAAACAAGATTTTTTTTTTAACTTTTTGTAAAGACTTAGTGGACATCCTATTTATGGTACAGCTGATTTTTTTTTTTTCTGTCCATTTCATGCCCAGATGCAGCTATGTTGGAGCTATCCCTATGCACAAGGCATCTGACACCCACTCTGGCACTGAGCCCCAGGTATGGTAACTGGGCTGACAGTGTGATGCTGCTGTGCTCAGGCTGAGTGGTAGAGGACAGAGGTTTGGGTCAGGACATGCCTCCCAGCACTGGGCACAGTGAGAGGCAGCCTGTCTCTCTAAGTGTGCCGCTGTGATCTCTGCAGGAGCTCATGGCCTAGCTGAAATGATGGCTGGAGACTGGAATTGGATGTGGCACTCAGTGGCATGGTTTAGTTGAGGTGTTAGGGCCTGGGTTGGACTCAATGATCTTGAAGGTCTCTTCCAACCTAGTGTTTCTGTGATTCTGTGTGAATTTTCTTGCTCCAGCTACATGACCAGGGATGCCAGGAGCAGCTGGAAGAACCACTCATGTGGTCATGTCCCTGTAGCAACTCACCACTGTTCTGGAAAGTATTGCTTCCCATTAAATAGTGTGTTGGCAAAGATAGCATGGCACTGCCTTCCATCACCTCCAGACAGGTGTCCTCTGGCCTTACCTTACTTCTTTTTTAGGTCTTTAGTCATAAAATGCTCCCTTGATATCAGAGTGTTTGATAGATAAACTCAAGAGAAATCTCCACAGCAACTAGAGACACACCTTTGCACTTACCTTGTAGTGCCATCTACAGTCAAAAAAGTCTTGCAACACTCAGATGTCACCACAGTGTTCTTCAGTTAGCAGGCAACTCTGCAACAAAAACTGTGGCACCGCTGTTTTCTTTTGCAAGTTGAGCTTGTGGAGTGCAGGCTTTGAACTCGAGGCATTTCTCTTGACCTAGTTTCAGCTGTGCCAGTGGCTTGCTAAATACTGCATCAGGCAGTGGGAAGAATATTCATCCTTCCTCACTCCTACCATGGTCTGTCTCCAAGTACAATCTAAATAAGCACCTCTACTGGCACTGCTGAAAACTGTAACTTAACTTTTCTGTTTTAAATTGTCCCAGTTTATGATCACTGACTCCCCAGCAAAACAGAATCGGAGTGGCCTGGGTTGGAAGGAACCATAAAGGTCATCTCATTCCAATCTCTTGTCATGGGCAGGGACACCTTCCCCTAGACCAGATTGCTCAGAGCCCCATCCGACCTGGTTTTGAACACTTTCAGGGATGGGGCAACCAAGCTTCTCTGGGCAGCCTGTTCCAGGGTTTTTTCATACTTCATTAAATTATTTCTTCCTCTTGTCTCAGATTGAAGCCATGCCCCCTTGTCTTGTCACTACATGCCCTTGTAAATAGCCTTTCTCCTTCTTTCTTGCAGGCTCCCTTTAGGTACTGGAGGGAAATAGAAGGTGGCATGCAAATAGGACTCTCTAAAATGGGTTGAAACCTATGCATGAAAGGTTGTATAAGAAACAGTAAATATTTTAATACTTAAAATTTGAGATTCGGTTTTGTTTTAGCGTGTGATTAAAGTGCAAGTGAAGATACGAATAAAACTATAAAAGGGGTGATTAGAGCCTCCTTTTTACACAATTTTTAAAATACATAGAAACATGGAATAATTTAGGTTGGAAGAGACCTTAAACATCATCTTGTTGCAGCCCCCTGCTATATGCAGGGACAACTTCCACTAGACCAGGTCAACTCTTACCTGGCCTGGCCTTGACCAAACACTTCCAGGGATGGGGCGTTCATGGCTTTTCTGAATGACCTGTTCCAGTGCCTCACCACCCTCCTAGTGAAACATGTCTTCCTAATACCTAATCTAAACCTACCCTCTTTCAGTTTGAAATCATTAGACCTTGTCCTATCACTCCCTGATAATCACATTCCATCTTTCTCATAGGCCTCTTTAGGTAATGCAAGGCTACTTTAAGGGCTTCTTGGAGCTTTCTCTTCTCCAGGCTGAACAGCCCAAACTCTCTCAGTTTGTGTTCATAGGAGACATGCCCCAGGCTTCTGACTGTCTTCATGGCCCTCTTCTGGACTCACTCCAAGAGGTCCAACATATGCCAAATTGCAGGGGAAAAAAAACATGAAAGCTGAAAATGTTCTTTTTTCTTCTCACAGACAACTCCAACCTACCCAGGTATCATTTAGGCCCACTGTAACTAGATTATATGTACATGCATTGTATTTCAAACAGAATATATCAGAAAATGTATAGATTTTTTTCTCCAGTTAACACCTTTAGGGAAATTTTTGATTAATAGTTTTCAACGTTAAGTCTAGCAACTTTGATACAACTGTTTGAGTTTCTGCTAAAGATTCTAATAGCAGAAGTTAAGCAGCAGCATTTCTATGAACTGCCATTGTAATAAGCATAAATGGAAATGTTAATGTCTATTATTTGTTCTAGTTTCACCAAAAAGATGCACAAGATTTGATGGATTATATACACAGTGCTGATTTCTACGTTTTTATAAAGTAATCCCAAGTTTGATGTAATTGTTTCTGATTAGCTTTTATTTTGTTTATTTCCAGGTATGAAACAGGTTTCTGTCTCCTCTTCTAGCATTGATGATGCAGTGTGAACATCCAATACAGCACTGCAGATACAAAGGGTTGTTTTAGTAGTACTGTAGCCCAAAAGATCATTAATGTCTGTGAGACAGCATGGATTGAACAACAATACTACAAAAAAACACTCAACTCTGTCCTACTTTCCTTCCCAAATGACCAGTAAATTCAGCTACGTGGCTTCATGCCCTGGGACTAAGACCTCCGAAAATGGGAGTCCCAAGTAATACAATGTATTAATGTTAGTGTTATCTCACTGCACTCATAGTTGTGTCTCATTTTTGTAAAAGTTTGCTCTCAAGAACCAAACCAGCTCCTATCCTTACTAATTCTAAACTCTTCAGTGCTGGGCAACCGTGGATTACACATAGATAACATCCCTACAGATAATCATGGCTGTTTATAGGATATGCCTCTCTCTCCTCTTCTGACTGGGAAGGTACATCTCATGTCCCAGATCATGAATCAAGGTGATGATTCACATCTTCATGACAGTCAGTTGGAGTTCTGCAATGTAGTGGAAACACCCAAGTACAGTAGCACAAACATAAGTAAAGTTATTTAGAAACCAGGGCGGGGAAAGTGATTTTTTTTTTCCCCTCCTTTTCTTTTTAAGTACCCAGGTAGTTAAATAGTTCCTGTTAGCTCTGCTGGGACATTCTTCTCCAGTTTCCCAGCACAAATTCATAGACCTTATGCTTATGTAGTTTGATTTGCTGTGTCAGACTAGCTTAAATACTTTCTCAGAGGATACCAACCTCCCTTTATGGTTTCATTACATGGGAAATCTTTTCAGATAGGCAAAGGGCAAATCTTTCTTAGCAACAGAACTAAAGGCATGGATCTCTTCCCCCAGACCAATATAATCTTCCGTGCAAACTGCTAGATGTATTTCTCATCTATTCTGGATGGAAGAAGCCCTCAAGTCGCCCGCAGGGAGACCTCCCAAGGTACAAATCTGTGGAGCAAACTTTAATCAGGGTGAGGAGGTGGTTGCGGCTCTCTAAAGGGCATCGCACGTGTGGCGCCGCTAGATGCCACTCTCGAGACATGTTTGGTCCTTGATCCCGCTTACCCAAAAAGAAATTAAAAGAATGGCAAAATATATTTCTAAGTAGTGTTTTGGATAGCATTATTCTTAAAACGTGAGGGGAAAATACAGTCTAAGAAACTAAAATTTCTAGCGAATATGGCATACTTTCCTGAAGCAGAACCAGGGAAAAAATCTTTTCATACTACTGCAAGTAAATGAGTTCATGTTGTATTTAGCCGTTTAAATAGTTATGGTAGTATTTAGAGACAGAATGAAATTCTGGCAGCTACTTTCAAGCCTACTCAAACATTACAGAACCAAAACTAGGGGGAGAAGTTGGTATGTGAAATTTCTATTTCATTTGGCCAAGAAAAATTGTTAGTTCTTCCCTAGTTTTGCCAGTTCTCTTATCTGGGAATATATATGCTTTCCTCACTGAGCTGAGAAACTGCTGTTCTTTCTCATACGAAAGACAGCTAATAACCAACAGCCAGGAGGAAAAGAAAGGCACTGATAAGCTGGACCATTCTTTCACCTTCTTTTTCCGATAACGAAGAAAATAAGAAGTTACCCATTACTCTGAAGGTCTACTGCATACTAGGAGGACTCCATCCAGCTCTTTGATTGGGGCTAAAGCAAATTTGCAATCCCATTGCTAGATCATGGAAACAGAAGTTATCCCTTAATCATGTACAGTTCTCCTGGCCCAGAGTGTGTTCACATGGTCCCACATTTATCTGGTTTTGTAGTTACCTGAAAAGCTATCCCTGTGCTAAATATTGTTCAGCTCCTGCCCAAGGTACTTGCAGGCAGGCAGCAGGACCATTTCCAGACTTGGATAGACTATCAGAACAGGAAGACAGACCTGAAGCATCAACTGAGAAAGAGTGACACTGCAGTAATTCTGATGCTGTTTTGATGAAACACAGAACTGTTTTAATTTGACATCATTTGGAAGAGAAATAAAAAGACTTGTGCTCAGAATCTGTAAGTGGCAATTCGGTGAATGTTCAGTACTTTGAAAAATGAATTAAAACCTGTAGTATTTGA
This sequence comes from Phylloscopus collybita, assembly GCA_027886175.1. NCBI lineage: Eukaryota > Metazoa > Chordata > Aves > Passeriformes > Phylloscopidae > Phylloscopus > Phylloscopus collybita. The sequence continues at coordinate 23,768,850 of JAJNNQ010000026.1, read as the reverse complement.
AATTCAAAATGATGTTAAAAATGCAAAAACATTCATTGATTCATTCTTCATTTTTAAAAGTAATTTTTACCATGCATACATCTTCCCTAGCTGTTTCTGCTTAAGTTTGGTCAGCAGTAAATTGCTTACAGAACATGTGGCTGCTGCTTCTTGAAAAAGCCTTATCAGGTTGCTGCTTGCTGCTTTTAATTTTTATTTTTTTTTAAGAGAATAAACTTTTGGGGGCAGATTATGTAGAGGATTGAATTAAGTTTTTACTAAGCCAGTAAGTATCTTCTCAGATCAGTGAAGATATTGTAGTCCTACATCACTAGATCTACACTGAAGTGATGTGGATTTCAAAAGTACTCCTCTTTTTAATCCAAATCAGATCAGATCTTGTTTTCAGCAGAACCTCACAAACCTGCTTGAGTCCGACAGAACAACTGCAGCACAGACATGTCAATAAATGTGTAGGACAGAGGACAGGATGGAGAGGCAGGAATCTTGTGGGCCAGCTATGCAAGAAGAAAGAAAACGTGGAATACACCACAGTCTGTTACACAGCTCACAGCACAATTCTAACATCTTTCTTATTGGCAATAACACTGGAATAATAGCATAATACTGCCCAGACTGCAAATGGATGTTTTAGCAGAGGTATGTAACATTTCCAAGGTAAGTGGGAAAATACTTCAAAATCACTGCTGAGCCAGGAAGCTCCAGGTTGGATCACCATACTAGTTCTGTTTCAGCACTTCACATAATGAGAGTATAAATGGAATAGGGACCGACAAGAGTACAGACTCCTTGTCCTGCCAAATAGTATATGAAAAGACTATGTTAAAAAAAATCACAGATTAAAATGGTTTTTAAAAGGAGGACTGGACGCATCTCTCAGCTATAGCTGCTGGGTATCAGTTCACCCACCAATGACATGGTTAAGGAAACCCCAGGGGCCTGCCCTGCTGGCTGTCTGTGGTGATGGGATGCCTGGCTATGAGACCTTTCAAGCCCCAGGGGTGGGGGCCCTGCCACTCAGCCCCCAGCCCCACTGTGCCCTGACATTTGCTTTATCTTGAGGAAACTGGTCATTTCTCTCTGAACATACCCATTTGTATTTCAGGTATTCTTCCTTGCTCTCTCAGCTCTATTTTTATACAAAATAATAGAAAGAAAGAAACAAAGATCATTTTTCATGCCAAAGCTCATTAAGCAGACGTGGTTCAGCTCCCAAGCAAAAAGAAAAGGCAAAAATGCAATGAAGGAGCCTGGTTTTCCCTATAATTCAATAGCATACTTAAAGAGCCAACCTGTGATTTTTTTTTTTTCTTTAATTGCCTTAGTAAAGAGTTTGCAGCAATGTCTCTGTCTTATGCCGTGGCTCAGCTATATGGCAGCACAACAAAATCTTTATGATGTTCTTACCAGTGAGGGCACGTTTTATGCTAAGTGGCATTATGCTATTCTTTCACCAAAGCACAGAAAAACAAGGCTGGGGAAAAAACACTCAGAGGTGGTATTTTGAGGTAAGAGACCCATTAAGAAACTTTTAAGTGACTGATGTTGCACTGTGAAAGGGGTGAGGCACAAAACACAATTTCTGTAATAAACAGGCTGAAATAGGTGGGACTTAATGACATCATGTAGTCAAAGTGATGATTCACCAGTTACTCTGTAAGGACATTGCTGTTACAAGCCCTCCTCAGGGCTTTCTTTCAGCTGCTTGCTTTTATATGACTTAAAGCTTTGTATTCAGCCTTTTTCAGCCTGAAAGATTACAGACAGATTTTTCTCAGCTCTGTCCAACAAAGAGCTCTGTACTACCAGTACCTTGCACAGCAGCATTTGCCATGTCTTGCACATAGCCAAACACCAAAGCCAGCATAGCTTTATGCAAAGGACAAGCTGAAGGGGAAGAAAATATAGAAAACTTCTTCTATAAAAGCAGCTTCTGAAAACTAAGAAGCTTAATTTGTCTGCTGCAGTCTTTTAAGGGGTGTCTCCCTTTAACAGCTAGTAAATCTCTGATCTGGGACTCAGCTGCTCATCGCATAAAAATGGCATATGTCGCTGAACCTTCAGATGCCTCAGCACCTACAGATATTTTAAACTCATAAGCACTCACAAAAAGTTGTGTCCAGATGGCATAAGACTTAAACATAGTTTCTCTGTCTCCTTGGGACTTGATTATCTCCTGCCTTACTCTTTAAATTGCTTTCACTGCTTGTATCTTCTAATTTATGTCTCTGTAAAGCATTGTCATTTTGGTAAGGTGAACTATACACACACCTGAAAGTGGCTGCATAGGATATAAAGTAGCAGAAGATTAGGTCTGTGGTTCCAATCTGTCCTGCAGAAGGAAAAAACAATCTGGAGATGAAAGGAGGATAGGAATTACCAGCTGCTAGGACAAAAGATAAACAAACCCATTATTCTCCCATCAGTCAAGAAAGCAGAAAAAAATTCCAGTGTGACCTCCCTCATGCACTTCATCTCAGATTGCTTCTCTCAGATCCTAAAATGTAGCTAGCTATGTAATGAAAGAAAGTCCATTAGAATGTTTTAAGGAGTTTTTCCTGAAAGCATATGAACAAATGTCATCCTGTTACCTTCAACAGAGTGCTCAGTCACTCTAGCAAACGGCAGTAATTCATTCTATCGCACACTTTACCTGGCACAGCAAGTACAGCAATGCCTATAACTATATAGCTGAAGTGCTAGGCATTTGCCTCATGAACCTGAAAAGCTGGTAGGGAGTTAATTTCTTCTCTTAGTGCAAGAGAGAATGCTACCAGTGCATGCCTCATGCTGTGAGAGGAGTATTGAAAATGTTAATGCCTCTCAATGAGGAAACCAGGCTATCAACAGCTGCCCGTTGTGCCCCTTGCACAAGGAGAGAGGAAAGCATTCCTTTGTCTCCTGGGGCACATGACAGCCTCCCCATAAAACTACAGCTGCTGGAAAAAGTTCAGGTTTGTGACTCTGTAATGTATCTAATTGGTCTTTTTTTACCGTGTCTGTAGTGCTGTTCATGCAGCAGTAGACATTTATAGTGTTTGTGCATAGTTCAGACTTAAATAAATGCAGCTTGTAAAATAATCATATATACCACTGCTAGTCAGACTTTCTACATGCTGCTAAGCAAATGGGGCTGACTCAAAGCAGTAAGATACGACCCCTTTCACAAGGCACTTTATCTCAGAATACCTTTTTGTCTCCCATTTGATCTATCCCCCCTGCCAAATGATATCAATTTCTTAATTCTCTAAAGCAAGATGAACACATTCTCCTTACAAAGGATTTAGATAAAAAAAATGAAAAAAGGGGAAAAAAAGCCTGCACAAGTTTGTAAGAGTCAGTTTGTCAAAATGTAAATTTTGAAGCTGCCCTGTGAGAAATTATGATACTGAAAAAAACCTGATTCAGCTGAGTTCATAAATCTGATGATTACTGTGAGACATTAACACTTAATAGATTGGCTACACTGTCTAGAGGCTGCTCTTTATGGTGGGTTAAAGAAAAACGTTAGACATCTCCAGGGTGCTCTACGTGTTATCACAAAAGCTTTTTAACAGCTGTAGGGCTACTTTGTCCAGAAGGAGAGCATCAGAGAGCCATGGGTGTCATAGATACATATCGGATACCAAAGTACCAAAAAGAATATCATCATCAATAAAATGGTGTGATCTAAGGGATGCAATCTAGTGAATAATTTTAACCAGGATCCCAGAAAACTCCAGAAATTGAAGTGAACAACTAATGAGGAAGATGAATGGGTTAAAAAGAACTCAGCACTAACTCTGCTTGAGTGGAATCAGTGCCTTCCAGAGGAAAAACGCAGGACGGTTTCTTTAAAAAAGCAGTACCTGTAGTCTTTTTTAATTCATTATCTGTTTTCATAAATTAAAATTATCTCAATGTATTGAGAAATAAGCACTGGGTTATCCCAAGGATCTATATTTTTGTTATTCTTACACTGAATAACAGGCAGGTAGAAACATTTAAGTTGATACAAATGCTAGTACAGTGATGATTTTCTTTCTGTCTCTGTATAGACAATGCCCAGTTTGGAGTGCAGCTTCCTTCCTGGGACTCGGCTAGGAACAGGAATGTAACATATGGAGCTGTTTGTAGAATCAGCATTGAAATTTAGTCAAGCAGCTTTTGTAATTTTAAATTTGTTCTGACCCAGCAGAGTTATTCCCTTTCTATAATTAAGTTTATCGTCACTGTAATAGGAACCATATCTGAGGTTGGAGAAATGTTACTTTAGCAAAAATGAATAAAAAACATGATAAAAACTGCTCCATCAAAAATGGAAAATGCTCAAAGATGTTAACTAAAAAAAAAGTAAAAAAGTCATCTAAGCCATTGAAAAATAATGTTTTTACCTATTTTCACATTATTGTGATTTTACAAAGACTATCTCATAAGCAAAGTAACACATTCTATAATGCATTTAGCATTGCACCCAAAATAATTTCTGCCCATTGCAACAAAGGCAGACTTTTACTTCAGCTCCACGTAATGCATTTTTGGGATTCTTAGGCTGCCAGGTGTTTTATATAACATTCTTATGGAAAAAGAAGAAAGAAAAAATATACTCTGTTCCTATAAAAATAGCAGGTCTCATCGTATTAACACAGTCAAAGCAATCTCATATGCAAAAGAAATTAAAATAGCTACAGCAGGTCGATAAGGAGCAACCAGTATAGGAAACAAAAGAAGCTAACATAAGTGATGAATTTTGAATAAAATAGAAAGTTATGATTAAGTTAAAATTTACAGAGTGTGAATGTCTCATTGATTGCCAATGCTATCTGACAGCGTGTGCAACAGTCCAACATAACTTACCGACACAAAAAAATATTTCCATATTACACATCATGCCCAGTTTCAGGTGGACAAACGTCACTGCCAGAGAGGAAATAGTTAGTTAAAAAAAAAAAAAAAAAAAAAAAAGAAGGGGAATCTGTGTAATGGCTGAGGTTACAGCCTAAGAAAGCCACATGCAAAGGCTTTCTCCTATGAATCTTCTCTCTTCCCCACAGGACGGGGTTATATACGTATGGCCATGCTTGTTTACAGAGAGGCAGCATAGATCCATGAGAAAGTGGGTTTGTACTAATCCAAAAATATAAACGAGCCTGAGTGCATAAATATGAGAGGGCTTAGATTTCCAGAACCAGCAATGTTTTATTATTGCAGGTAAACAAGACAACCACTGAGATACAGAAAGTCAGTTGTAGGCTTAATAAACTAAAAATTAAGCTCCTATCAAAATTCACTTGACATCTCAGCTTAAAAAAGTCCCAGCCTTTAGCAAATATCATTTAAATGGAAAAAGCATGATTTGTTCAAATCTAGTCCAAGCTTAATTTTTTTTAATTAATTGAATGAAAAACTAGTTCTCTTCCACATCCAACTAAAGACCTCTGTTACATACAATTAACACATGCCTTGACAAATTTAGCTCTCTTTTATTTTGAAGCTCAACATTTGACCTTTTTACGCACTCAGAATTGCTTTCTACAAATTAACTTTATTTTTAGATTAAATAATTGCAGCACTTTTTTTTTTTTCTTCCAAGAAGAAGCTACCATTGAAAAGTAATTATGGGATACATTCTCCCCATTCATGTTCATTCAATATTCAATTCAATTAATAGGCATTCAATGCCTATTAAAGGCATTGTCTGAACAATTAATAAGCCTTCTTTAAGTTTATATTTGGCAAGGTAAGACTTGAGATTTAACAAGCATAATTACCATATTTTCCTTATAGACTGAGTAATAACAAAAATTGCTAATTGTATTTTATCCCTATTCCCAAGGGAGATTTTTTGATATTATATCTAGAACTTTCATTTTTTGAGTAGTGCTGTTCTACTTATCAGGAGTCTGCAAACAGTATCTTGTAGAGATACCAACTGTGAATATTGAGGACAAGAATATCTCTGTAACAAAGAAATAGTTAGAAGCCTTACAAAGTGCCCTGACTTGAAAATTTACTTACAATGAATGAAATGCCTGGAACCACAAGGTTAGCATTTACAAAAGGGTTGGATTTTTTCTGAATGAAACAATTCATCATCACACAATCTGAATTCCCATGCTGATGGATTATTCATTAGCCTATTATCAATTAACCTGAAGAAAACAAAGGACTTAAACTGAGGAAGAAATTAGTTTAAATTATTTTGAGAAACCTGAATAAAATTTGAGATAAAATGATTATTCTAGCTTTCACACTTAGTATTGCCAGTGTCAATGACAACAATAAACCCTGGGAATTACTTAGTCCTATCTGAATTGGGAAACAATTTAATTCTGAGCCTGCAACATAAGTAATTTTGCAATCAGATGAAAACATTTCTACAGGGCTTCTACTCCCATTAAAAACATCTGCGGAGTGTCACATTACTTGTGGCTTTCCAAACTTTGCATCATCTGTCTTGTGTACATTTTGGTAAAAATGCTGGTCCTAGTCTTTTGTGACAGCTTTTCAAATATGTTTTCCCTCTCTACTTACACAGGCTCATTTTTGACACTGGCCAACACTTTTTAAAAATAACCACACACCATCCAGAGCAAATATATAAATAAGCAATGTTCCATCATTATATAGTTAGTTTTCCATATCCACTGGATTCAAGGTATGCTAAAATACTGTTTCCTGAAGGAAGAGTAAGAATACAGGATTTTGAAACAGATCTAGCCAGCAGTAGATGTCCTAGCAGCATTAAATGAAATCATGTCTGAGGCCAGCCTTTTTTCTCTTGAATTTTCCCAGCAATTGACTTTGCCTTTGTTCTCATGCAGCTCTGAACTGTGACTTGGCAACATGAGTTGGCAAAGTGAAGACATTTTTCAAACTGATACCAAATGATGGACAAAATGCTAGCTGACTAGAGATTTAGCTGTCATGGCATGTAGAAAATCTATCGCTACTATATGTAAGCAATAAGTTATGATCCTCTTAATACTTTTTTTGAGTTTCAGTCAACAACACAGTGAAGAACACATGAATTTATCCTGCCCTTTTTTGGTTCCCCTACCACCTTGCCTGGCTCTGTTTCCTGGATTGCAGCAGTTCTGTAGAGATACATGAGTTAGCAGTTTGTCTGAGCATGTCAGAAAAAACATGTTGTCTGAAAGAAATAACTAAAATACTTTAAGTACAAAAAAGGGAGAAAACTACTTTTCTGTCACTGAATTATGGTAAATTAAAAAAAAAAAAAAGAAAATAAAAAGTTTTACTTGCAGCCTCAAAAATGCCAAGGTATTATGCAGCTCCCATTAATTTGTATAGGAATATATAAATGTAACAAGTCATGCCCCTGTATTTTTGCAAATTCTAAAAATTTTCTTTTTCACATTAAAATTACTATTAAATACTGAAAGCTATTTCCATTCAAGAAAGGACTCATAGCTTAGTATCATTTAGTCCAGCTTAAATGCAGCCATGACCTCCAAGCCCAGTGTGATCAATTGTCAGTTATGGTAAACAACTACCATCAGCAACATCTATATGAGAAACAATAAAGCATATACAGCACTGAAAACTTCAGTGCATTTTTTTTTTCAGTGTGACCTAAAGATGATTTAACTATCTTAACAACTGCTTCCCAGCCATTTTCCCCAGAAGCACATTAATTTTTCAAGTGTCACGTTTATATACTTCGTATTAGCATCCCGAACTCCGGAATATTTTAACCTAGTCATAAAAGAAACAACTCTTGCCAGCTTGGATCTAATTTCATGTCATAAATCTCTCCAAGCAGTAAATCCTCAGCAAGAACACCTTTGATACGTTATCTTGCATCGCCTCCATTGCAGGCTGTGACGCTGCCATCTTTTCCCCACTCTTCTGTGTTTCTGGCAATACATTTTATCCACTTAGGGGAACCTCTGTGTCTGTGTGTCCATAATGCCTTGAGGTTATACACAACTGGAAGCTGTTTTTTCCAATTACTTCTTTTACTTTACTCTTCCTTTTGCCCTTTTATGGGTATGAATTGTAGAAAAAAAGATTATAGGGATTGGATGTCTTAGTCTGTGCTGTAGGCTGTGACTGTTCTGTCCCAAAGAGTCAGAGCAGTCTCAGTTTCTGCTGCTCTCAATATCCATGAAATAAGTTGCAGGTATACATGGTTCACTCTCAAAGTAGTATTCCCTTCAAAATATTCCATGTCCATGCCCCATTTTCTGTAGAGGCCATCTGCACCCAGAGAAGGGAAAGAGCTTCAGAAGGACATTTTATGCCCTATAGGGCATTTTTGCTCTGAATATGGCAAGAGGAGGCCCTGTGAAACAAAGAAACCATCCAACAAATTTTTCTGAGGGACTTTGCAGGATGTATATTGTGCAAGTGCATTGCCAACAGTTTATTCAATAACACCAAGCATACACAATGGTTCTGAAGTGTGTTACAAATAAATATATGGAAATCTAAAATTAATGTGCTTAGCATTATATTATCTATTGCATTTTAAAGGCTGGAAATCTTGAATTTCTTAATAAATATTTTAATAAACATACTCAGATGGCCAGAGGAAGTCATAACTACAATTGGTTAAAAATAGGATTTCTCCCAGAAAAATGTTCAAATACTTTTTCTTGTCATTTGTTAATAGTATTGTCTGGAAAGATAGATCAAAAATAGACTTTAAAAACCCAATTGTCTTCTGTTTCTCATTATTTTCAATATCTACAAATTTAGACATTTTAGAATTTTGTCCCCTTTATTCTTATATCTCTCAATCTGTTTGGCCACAGAATGTAAACAGACTGAATGTTTGACAGAATGAAACAGTGGTAAAAAAACACTGCTTCACTTCCATTTTTCCCATTCTTTTGACATCCTGTGATTGAAATCTTTCAGAGCTAGAAAATGAAAAGGGGTTGTGTAAACTTGTAACTAATCTACTTTGGTTTTAAAACCTTCAAAACACTAAGGATGCATGATTTTGTTTTTGAACTTCAGGTTGAAACAGAAGCATATCTCAATGCAGGATCTTTTCATTGTAAAAACTTTCAAGTGAAAAGAATTGGCCAACAGTACTCGTGTTCATAGTACTGAAGATTTTTGACATCTGATTCAAAAATCCCTCATCCACAAATCAGTGGAGTTTGGAAAAAATATTGGAGAGTTCATGTTTGAACAGAATTTAATTCCTGCAGCAATATGTTGGCTACAGTAAGAAATAATATGCTGGACCAATTTTGCTCCAATGCTATAGCAAGAGTTTGACTCTTTCTGGAACTGAAGTTCTTCCAGTTTACATTCAGAAATAATAAACCTAATGGGGTAGACCTCAAACCTTATACAACATTAACTTGATAATTATAACAGACTTTGTAATGTAAAACAGATTATATTACCCATAAAAGATACTAAAATAGATCATCTCAGTGACATTAACTTTCCATGGCTAGCTGGTGATGACATGCATCATGCTTTATTATTGCACTAAATTATTCAAGCTAGTGCATTTTTAAGCATGCAAATTTAGCCAAAGAAAGCTGAGGTCTTTTGATCCAGACTTTGGTTTTATTGAAAAAATTGTGCCAAAACAGACTATAATTATATGTTCTACATATAATTGCAGAGGATCTTGTGATTCTTGGCTATGACATTACAAAAACAGAGAAAGAAAAATTAAGAAACACTCAATTACCACATTAGTTCTCTTTTTCCTTTTCATCTGTCATCACAGTGGACTGACAGATAGATACAGAACTTCCAAGTTCTGTATTCCAACATGTGAAGATTGGACTCTAGTGAGGGGTTCTTGAACTGAAGTAATAGTGAGAAATTGCACAAAATCTGTCAGTATTCACAGCCATGAACTAAGGGAATGAGATTCCTAAAGTTACAAGAACCAGTCAAGAAAAAATAAGAGTTGCCCTTCGTACAGACAAATTCACATACACCCACCTGCCATTGTGATATTTGAGACTCTTTCCAGGCATGACAGAAATGTAAGCATGTATTAGAGTCATGTCTTCACCAGTTCATTTAGCTGATAGCACAGGGAACTTACTATGAATTCTCAAGTACTTTCTTTAGCAAGGTACAGTAAACTCCCACTAATACAGTGTACTTGGGACAGAATTCTATAATGTAGGCAAGTATATTTTTTACACTAAGCGTGAGTTTTTGTTTCCTGAATGTCATCCAATCACTCCTACCGACCTTCAAGTACTACAACTAGCTCCCTCTTCACCCAATTTTAGCCTGTTTTTTGAAACAGATATTTTCTGAAGCCTTTTTGCTTGGGCAAGTCTTTGCCTAAACTTTTCAAATTTATTTTAGTCTTTCTGTATAAGTCAGCATATATCTAACCTCCAAATCACGGTTCGTTCGTTTCCTTCCTTCCTTCCTTCCTTCCTTCCTTCCTTCCTTCCTTCCTTCCTTCCTTCCTTCCTTCCTTCCTTCCTTCCTTCCTTCTTTCCTTTCTCCCCTTCTCCCCTTCTTTCTTTCTCTCTTTCTCTCTTTCTCCCTTTCTCCCTTTCTCCCTTTCTCTCTTTCTCTCTCTCTCTCTGTCTTTCTGTGTCTCTCTTTCTTCTCTCTTTCTTCTCTCTTTCCTTGTCATTTTTTCCAGACATAGAATGCCTGAATGGAATGCAGTATTCAGGTGTAGTCATGGATGCTAAAGGGGAGGGAAGGTATCATCTTCCTCCTTTGCTGACAGCATATGCCACCTCCACAAAAAAATTCCTCTATCCCTTGTTCCTCCCCTCCTCTTCCAATCTCTGAGAATGCATTCCTTTCAAAACACTTCAGATGTAGTAACCCAGAAAGGTGCCAAGTCTTGAGCTAAAGCTGGAGAAGGATGGGAAGGCAAAGTAAAGCAGGAAGAGTTGAGTAGAAGAGGGCCGTGTAAACCTACATGTGTCACAGTGGTCAAATGCAGGTAACAAATTATCAACAATCACGAAGGAAAAGAAGCAGGGGACTGATTCACCAAGTTTTTTAATATTGTGTAGTCAATCATTGTGGAAGAGAATCCTACCCAGGAAGAGAGGTTGCATTTTAAGTCTGCTTTGTCAGATCACAAAACAATGACACAATGTGTAAGACAGGGGAGAATCAAACCCCATATGTTCTCAAATCTGCTGAGCCTTTTATATGCCTTTTTAAATGGAGTTTGTTTGTTTGTTTCTTTGTTTGTTTCTTTGGTTTGTTTTGTTTTTAATGGGGAATTTGTAAAATTCAACTTTTCCCTACAAAGACTTCCAGTCTCAACTGATGAAAATGGTTTCATGAAAAAGGCTTTGCATGGAAATACTCCCAACTTACAGTCCTCTGTAGTTAGAGCTCCCACAACCCTGAGTGCTGGAGTCAGCCACCCTGACTTGCCAGGGAAGCAAGGGCAAACCAGGAAATACCCTTGGCACCACGAGCGGCTGCAAAACCCTGGCACAGCACTGCCTGCGGAGTGAGGAACGAGTGGGACTGTCGAGAGAAGTGTGAGGAACACATTGGCCCAAATTCCCTGCAGATCTGGGTTTCTCCTTTTTGGAGACAAAGAAGAAAGCAATACATTTCAGCTCTCCCTTCCTTTCCCCCCTACAGCTCTGCCCCAACCTATGCCATCCTTTGAGAGTCCCCTAGGAAGCATGAGCAGATGTGAACTGGAACCCAGCACCTCAATTCAACACGGTGCCTTCCTTACACACTGTAACAAAGACAACATTGCCAGTTGACCAAAACAATGGGCTTTTAAGTTCAGCATCAGCTGGGAGTCACTGTGTGTAGGGCAGGTCACCATGGTCCAGAACAATGCTAATTTAACAAATGATCCACTCAGCCAATTTCCCAGATTTGCCTTCAGACATGTAGGTTGTCCCAAGAGGACACAAATACATAAGCTTTCCAGCTGAAGCCTACTCATATTATCCAGCCTGCACTGTGAATCAGAGCAATAAGGAGTAATCAGAAAGCAGGTCATTTTGGCCCTTCCAGAAGGACTAAAATCAGAAGGCTTAATTTGTAGAAGGAAGAGTTTTACTGGCTGTAATGATTTACTCTAGGTAGAATTTACTTGGAAAATAGCCTAGGTCTTAGAACTAAACTTGCATACTTAAAATCAGAATAATGAAAAAAAGAAATTACCTTTTTAAAATCCATATAAGAGTCCATCAAAGATAGTTTAAAAGTAAGACATGCATTGTTCCTGAGCAAGGAAAGAATAAAAGCATGATTGAAAACTTAGTCTGACCTGTTTAAGCGTGTTAAATTCTCAGTTATATTGTGATGAACTTGTAAGCGGTTATTCAGCTTGGCTCGTGTTGCAGATACTCTACATGTCAGAACATGTCGAGCTGCAGTACAGGCAGAGGGATAAGCACACAGTGGCAGCATCTGGAATATAGCAACTCCTCTTCCCAAATCTTTTTTTCTAGTACAACCCTGACTCCAGCTCTGGTAGCTGGTTTTGCTGGAGGAAGTCACCATTGTGTCCTTCTCATTGAGTAACAGGTTAGAACTATAAGACACTACTGGGAAACCTGGGGACCAGCTAAGGAGTCTGTCCTCAGTTTCAGCAGTTTCCAGCATTGCTTACGAATGTAAGCAATGGGGGCACTTTGTCTCCTATGGTCCCTTCTATTCCCAGCTAAGCATCCAGGAGTCCCCAGAAGTTAAAATGGTGCACTGTGACAGACACCCAAGTAGCATATTTAAAGACCCCAAAAAGATTACTTTCGGCTAAAATCTTTTTTTCTGTTAGTTCTGGCAAACTTCAGTATATTTTCACAGTATTAAAAATCAACATTTTCTGTATTAAATTAACTTTCATTTTTTCAATATAAAAATGGAAAGCATACAGGAAAATGCAAATATTGATTCCTTGAAAATTGTCTTCTGTATAGCTTCAATCAAAAACGATCACATGAATTTAAGTGCACCTAAAAAGAAAACTGGAGCCTGAATGTTTATGGGTATGAACATGTGAGTGCTGAATAAAATTCAAACCAGGATTTGAGGCTACATTTGGTTGCCTAAGCAGTTACATGACATAATCTTAAGAATTCTGATGGTGTTTATTCAAAGGAAGCCAAGCCTCAAGGGAAACAGGTGTCCCTTGGAGGACCTGCTGGATCTGTCTATGTGAGGAAACAGACGGAACTTGCAGCTTGTTCTTCCACTTTTGTGAGAAGATATTTTTGGTGAAGAAAAGAATTTTGGTCTCTGTGCAATTGCTCACTTGGTTTATTATCTTTAGCACATTACAAATACCCTTCCAAGGTCACTTCCTATGAAGTGAGGAGTATCTTCATGCAATGTTGAGGCAATGTAGAAACATTTCACAGAAGAAACAAAACTCTCCCTGTTGATAAAAAAAAAAAAATTACCATTATTGCATGGAGTCCTACTCCAAGTTATTGCAACTCCTTGGGCATCAGCGGCAGTCAGGCCACTCAAAAAGAGTATACAGCATTGTTTAATATCTGTCCAAGGGGGCATTGAGAAGGTTATTTAGGATGGGATCCATCTCAATGAACTTAATTAACAGCCTTAAATTTCAGTATCTAAAATAATCTTTCAGATTTTCCTAAGGAAAGTGGAGTGACATGAGCATCTACAAATAATACTTTATTCTTTAGTAAGCTGAGAGCTTTAAAAGGGAAATAGCAATGCCAAAATGATCAAGTAATACAGCTACCACAGGTTGTCCCCATGATTCTCTGCAGCCCCTTAGGCAGGTGTCCTGTTTTCACTTTGTGGAAGCTGAATTACTGGAGTACTGATTTTCAAAATCAAGCAGATGTCATCATTGTCAACTGAAGCAAGCTTTAACCTTCTGGAGAAGGATGGGCAGAGGTCTCCTTCAAGATTCCAGATGACCAGCACGTCATCCAGCCTCAGCCTGGAGCAGCAGAGAGACTGAAGCATTGTCTCAATCCCCACACCCTTTAACATGAGCTTCTCAGTCAATCCCTGGAAATATCAGCCACAGGAACAATTTTCTGATGATAAATTAACTTCCAGTTTCAGTCCTTCAGCCAAGACAATATATTTTTAAATCCTATACTTTAACTCAGGCAGAAGTTTTGCATAACCTTTATGCAAAAAAACTATGAGATGAGGTTCTATGGGCTGTGCAATGCAAATTCACAAATCAATCAATTATAATAGCCAAAACTAACCTGAAAACACATCAAGGTTGGGATTTTTTCATTTTCCTAATATACATTACAAACACATCCAGAAAATCCACTCAGTATAGATGAATTCACCACAAAGTATTTTTTCTTTTCAGAGTATGCCTCTAAGAAAAGTTGTTCTATTTAAACAAGGAGAAATCAGATTACAAGTGGTTTTTTTTCCACCTGCAAGCTTAAGCAGGTTTAGCAGGTACAATTTACTACTGGAATAATAGGAAAGGATAGGAAAATACTTGTTATCTATTATTTGCATTGCTGCAGCACATTCAAGCACCTGTCAGTGATCACTCCACAGAGATGGAAATAAACTATGTCCCTGCACAAAGAGCTAACCTGCTGTGACAGACAATAGGCACAGTCCCATCTAGACAGTCATGAAGAGCCCAAAATGCTAGGAAAACTATGGTCAGCACAATGAGCAGTGTAATTACTCTTAAATGTATTATTTAATTCGAAATGACATTGTATCTAAACAATTTATCAGAAGTGGTTATGGTTATGCTGATGTAGTATTTTTCTGTGATTTATTTTTGATAATATATTCAGTACCTATTTTTAAAAGACATCTCCTTTTGGAAACTATTTATTGGTCACTGAATTTTACTGTTGTCTAGATGGACAACTTGGGGGCGGTGGTGTTTCTTTGACTTTCTCAACAAATTTTCATAGATTAGGAGTACAATTCTTTCTCTTAAAAAAATGCAGGGTATCTTCACCTATCTATTTTTCTGAGTACTATACTAAGAGGCATGTCAACAACCTCTCAACCAACTAAAATCTCCTGCAGTGTACTGCCACTGTTTTTCTAACTCAACATCAAAGCAATAACTTCTCAAAACTCTGGAACTGCTTGTGAGCCAAATTTTTATTTGTCCAAGGTCTCATTTGTATCACTATTACTTCAGCCACTCCATATTTTCTCCATAATTTTCATATAAAGAGTGTGCTGCTTTATCAGCTGGAAAGCCCTTGCCTGTCACCCCAACCCCACACTTTGCTGCACCATAATACCACTGTCAGGCTGGAGGGAGGAGACACTCCTAACAGAAACTGGTGGTTCAGTTCATTATTCTCCAGATTCTGGGGCTGATTTTATCAAGACTTCATACTGGATTCATCTGTTCATTTCCCCTGTGGCTTTTGGCAGCTCTGAGATTCCTACTGACTCTACCAAAAAAAGGAACATAGTTTATCAGGAAAGCAGAAGGAGTGTAACTCCGACATACGGGGAGGAGGAAATCTTGTGTAGGTAGTCAACAGAAGGATCAGGAAAGCCCAAAGGAGTCATCGCCTCAAAACGTTCTGTTTCACATTGTATACACTGGTGGATCTTTTGTGTTAATTAGGTGTTATTTAATGAACTCAATCACTTTCTAGGGACCAGTGGCCAAATACAGCCCACATGGCAGCTCACACCATTCACTACTTCCTGAAATGCCCCCTCTGTGGAAAAACGTAAAGGGAGTTACTTGGTTGCAAAGCAGACTTTGTTACACCCGGGTTGTTCAGTCCTGCCAGATGGTTCTGGGACAGCCACAGCGACTGAAGCTGGTAAATATTTTACACGCAGACAGGTACTTGCAGGCTTTTCCGCACCGTAATAAAGTTTAAATCTCCATTTTGAGCTGTCGATTTGCAGGTCGTTTTCTTTTCTTAAAAAATCTCTATTATTATTTATTTTAGAACCTCTAAAGCTCCCGGCGGGTTTAAGTGTAGTTTTGGTGTTATTTTGGTTTAGGTGTTTGGGGCTCTTTTTGCTTTAGCTTTGGAGCTCACTCGGCGTATTTTTGCGGCTGCTGTTGTTCCCTCCGCTCCCGAAAGGCGATCCCTGGGTAGGCGGGCAGGGGCCGCCAGCAGCCGGCACGGCACCCCCGCGCTGGAAGCCCGCCGGGATTCCCCATCCTGCCGCCGGCCTGAGCGCGCCCATCGTGGAAACCGCGGCGAGCGGCGCCCAGCAGCCGCGGCGGGGCAGGCACAAGCACGGCGCTGCGAGGCGGGGAGCGGAGCGCGGGGCTCTCCCTCCGAGAGGCGGGCGGGACCCGCTCCGCGCCGAGCCAGCCGAGATGAAGCCCCGCATGGCGCGGCACCACATGGCGCAGCCCCGCTCGGCGGCAAGGTGAGTCTCCGGCAGCACCACATGGGCCGGGGGAAGAGGGGGACGGGACTCCGAGCGGAGCCTCCCGCGGGCTCCCGGGCGAGACAGCCCGGCAGCGCCGGCTGAGCGGAGCGCGGGGGCGGCGGGCGGGAGCCGGGCGGGGCGCGGGCGGCGGCTCCCCCTGGCCGGGCGGCGCTTGGTTTCTCCTGCCAGCGGAGGCAGGGCCAGGCGCGGCGAGGGTGGGCGCGGAGTTGGTGGCAGGGCTGGGGACAATCGGCAGCGAGCTCCGGCGGAGTTTGTTCTGCACGCGGGGCGGGAGGTGAGGAACGGGGTCCGGGACCGGGCTCGGCTCCGCTGCGCTCCGCGGTGGGTTTTGAAGCGGGAGTTTGTAGCGGCCGCGGAGCGGAGGGGAAGAGCCCCGGGGCAGGGACGGCAGGTGGGGAGCCGCGGGACACGGTGGGCGGCGGCGGGTCAGACCCTCCTCTTCTCCTCCGTGCTGCGCCGGTGGAGTCGACGGCCGGGTGGGAAGGTGGTGGCGTGAGCTGGAAGTGGGCGAAAACTTCCTCCGCGTGTTCTCCCGCCCTGCCGGGGGCCAGCCGTGCGAGCCGCGCATCGGGAGCGGGGGACGGGACGCGGGCCGGGGGAGGGCGGGTGGGCGCGGGCAAGAGGAGCCGCGCCGCCCCGCCGCTACCGTCTCCCTTTCCTCCCCTGCCGTAGGTCTCGCTGCGGGAAGCGAAGCGGAGCCAGCCCCCGACGGGAAACGCCTGCCCCCGAAGGAAGGGCTGCCCGGAGCCGGCCCCCGCCTCGCCGCACCGCCCGGAGCCGGAGGCGCCCGGAGGGAAAAGTTGCGTGCGGGGCCGGGCCGGGCGCGATGCCGGGGCGCGGCGCACTCTGCCTGGGGCTGCTGCTGCCCGTCCTGCTGGGCTGCGGCTCGGCGCAGCCCGGCGGCTGCCCGGCCCTCTGCGAGTGCTCGGAGCCGGCCAAGACGGTGAAGTGCGTGAACAGGAACCTGACGGCGGTGCCTCCCGACCTGCCGCCCTACGTGCGCAGCCTCTTCATCACCGGCAATCCCCTGACCGATCTGCCGGCCGGTGCCTTCCTCGCCCAGCGCCTGCCCGACCTCTCTTCCCTCAACCTCAGTGGCAACCACCTGCAGACCGTGGAGGCCGGCTCCCTCGCCCTGCCCGCCCTGCGGCAGCTGGACCTCAGCGGCAATGCTCTGGTCTCCTTCAGCCCGCAGGCCTTCGGGGAGGGCGGCAGCCCGCTGGAGGAGCTGGCCCTCCGCGGGGCTCTGCGCGACCACGGCGTCCTGCTCAGCCTGGCCGCCCTGCTGCAGTCGGGGGCCCTGCGCAACCTCAGCCGCCTGGGGCTGGCCGACAACGGGCTGCTGCTGCTGCCCGCCGGCATGTTCACTGCCCTGCCGGCCCTGCGGCAGCTGGACCTCAGCAACAACTCCCTGGTGGGGCTGCGAAATGTCTCTTTCCAGGGCCTGGGACAGCTGCAGAGCCTCAACCTCAGCGACAACTCCCTGGGTGTGCTGCGGAACAGCACCCTGGCCCAGTTCCGCAGCCTGCCCGCGCTCCGGCACATCGTCCTGGGCCACAACACCTGGGTCTGTGACTGTGCCATCGAGGACCTGGTGGCCTGGCTCAAGGAGAGCAACCAGGTGGAGGGCAAAGAAGCCCTGACCTGTGCCTCCCCTGACAAGATGTTGGGCAAAGCCCTGCTGAAGATCAATGGCTCGGACCTGAACTGCTCCATGCCCATAGACCTGCCTTCCCAGCTACAGACTTCATACGTCTTCCTGGGGATAGTCTTGGCTCTCATTGGGGCCATATTCCTCCTAGTTTTGTACTTGAACCGAAAAGGAATCAAAAAGTGGATGCACAACATCAGAGATGCCTGTAGGGATCACATGGAGGGCTACCACTACAGATATGAGATCAATGCAGACCCCAGGTTAACAAACCTCAGCTCCAACTCAGATGTCTGACGAAATGCCCCGGATGCAGGGCAGTGCGAAGTACCTATGCATGAAAAGTAGACTTACGCTTTATCCTTGTGCTTGCTTCCATCTCCCCTGAAAAGTCTCAGACATGCTTGTAACTTGAGGGGGATATGCCTCCCTGTGATGTCAAGTTATTTTTGTTTTGAGACACTGGACTGCTGAGCATGGCGTTCAGCTGTGTGTAGGAAACAAGCTGCTACTTACTTTCCTCCTTACCTGTCTGCACTTGTGGGAAATTTTTTTTCAAGATGTCAAAAGACAAAAAAAGGATTCTCTCTGATGATCCAAAGCCACCAGAGTTTATAAAACGTTTACTGATGCAGACGCCGCTCAACAAAAGCTGCCTCAACTTTTTGGGAAAAAAGTGTTATGATCCTCTGTGCCAGTTTTGATCTTGTATATCTGAATTGAGATGCGATGATTACATTTCATAACTATCTTGAGATTTTAAAAACCAAACTCCTTTTAACACCTCTTCAGAAGGAGATCAAATAACAAGCATGCACAAATACTGTATAGTTTTACATGTTAGGAAATATATGATCTCAGTAAGTCTCTTACTATTTTGTAGTTATTTTTGATTGCAGTTTATGTGACTTGACAGAATTTTTTATACAAACTGCATCTAAACTCATCTAAACTCATTTTGAACTGTTAAATTCAATAAATAGTCTTACAAGAACTGTTGTGTTTGCTGTTCAATGAGGAAAATATGGACATCCAAGAATGTGAATAGCACTATAGTCTCTAAAGTAATAGCCCTGCAGTAGTAATGAATAAAAGTTTGTACAAATGTGTAGCTTGGAGCCGTAAATGTTTGACAATTTTGTGATATATGCTAGGAGAATTACACTGAGCTTAATTACACTGAGAATTAAACGACAAGAGCAGTTTCACTTGGCACAAACCCCTCAGACTGCTCTCTGAAAGCACCTGCATAATGTCAAGACAGATGCTAGGGTCTACTTTCCTGGGAAGGTACAAGCTAATAGAATTTTCATAAAGTCTTCTCTACTGAATTAAAAAAAAAACAAACCAAATTAAATTGTGGAATTGGTAAGCTAAAGAAAATTTTACCTGAACGGAATGGCTTATTATAGAAAACCGTACTTATGTGTCCTGAACTAAATTAAATGCAGCTCAATCATGCGGTCAGCAAGGCTTGTGCATCACCACAGCATTTATTAGATTGCTGTTTCCTTTTTAAGGTCTTGGTACTTATGAAGTTCTGTAGTGATCTATGTCCAGTAACTTGATGGAACTTTACATTTATCTTAATGCATTTAACAGGTGCACTTCAGTATGGTATGTTGCTTACTACTTGCTTGGGAATGCATTTTCTTGTAAATAGATAAAGCATGCAAAAAAAAACCCCTTCAGAATGCCTAATTTAAGATGCAACTCTGAGCACATATAGAAAGGTTAGCAAGAACCTTGCAGTGGCTGCCAATAATTAGTGCACTTTTTCTAATCTATTTATGGTTTCTTAATGGAAAAAGAAGTACACCAGCTGTAAAAGTGTGTTGTGACTTGATATATCAGTTTATCTGTGGAGCTTCTTCCATGGTCACTGTTACTTGAAGTTCTTGAGCATCTCTCAAATTTTATGAATTGCTAGCTGATTCCTTTTGCTTTCAAAAGTGACAGTTTTGTCATAGATATATACATTTGGTAAGAATAAATATAAAATAGTCTTTAAACTATCAGAAGAAATATCTATTTTGGGCATCAGTATTATTCAAAAGCATTTTTCATCTTGTGACTTCAGACAAAGCAAGTAGCACAACTTGCTTTTGAATAATTTTCTACTGCTTTAAATTGGATTTGTTTAATAGCAGTAATTTTTTTTATGTACTTATGTGGATTTATCCTTAAAAATAATAAAAAAAGAATGGATATTAAGTAAAACTATTGTTTTGTAAATCAGTATATTTTGCAATTAATGTGAATTAAGTGACAGCATATTTCTCCTGCTGTAATTTAAATGTATGAGCAATATCTGGTTAACGGCATATGAATTAAGTTTGTGATTCTTATAAAGCAGGCTGCCCGGCTGAATATTAGCTGCCCATGTTTTAAGGATAGTGTGAAAACCCCCGTGTGAAGAACTATTATTGTTGCCACTATGCAAACCCTTCATACTTGGTATACATCAGATAGTTTATGTAAGAAGCTAGGATTTACAGTAGCTATACAGTGTGCTTTGTTGTATCGGTTATTCTGGAGATTATCAACTTACACTTACCTGTACAGTGCCAAGAGGAGTAGAGCGTCATCCTTGCTTAAGATGCTCCAGTAATATAATAGATAAAATATGAGCAAACCAAGCCATTTCTTGGGCACTTTCCTGAGTTTTGTTAACAGATACTTTAAAGTAACTACAGTAAAAGCAATTATCCGTGATGTGTTGATGTAATGGCCATGCATTTGTAGAGCTGTGTAAGGACAGGCAACGACTTTAACTGCATTCTCTCTCTCACCAGTGGAGCGAGTATTTGTATAGTGGGCAAGGGTAACTGTTGTTACTGTTACTACACATATTATTCTAAAGATTATTATTACTATTATTTTTGTATCTCAGCCAATGTAATAGAAATTTATTAGAGATCTGATGACAGCTACTTTAAAATATTTTTTGTCATTTGCTTACATGTGTATTTATTAGGATGTAACATTTAGCATGTGTCAGTGTTGTGTTGGATGATGTTCCCTTACAGTGTTTGACCGACAGTGAATGCTTTGGTGTTTTGTACAATGCATTATTTGATCTTAAATTCCCTTCTATAAACAGTGCTTGAAATTCGTTTTGTTTTTTTTTTTTTTTTTACAAAATAATTAACAGTGGTACTCAGAGGAGACAGAAAAGTAGATCCCACACTACTTCAGAACATGGTTAAAAACCAAACACTTAAAGATTAATTAGCTTCAATGTTCTTCTGAAGCACATTTTACAATCTTACTTTGCTTCGACACCTGAGATACCAGTTGACTACTATTTCCATAGCAGCTTATTCATTCATTCTTCAATAAAACACATGCAGTTCTAAATGCCTCTAAAATGTGTTTTGTATACAGAAATTCCCTAAGTTCTGCATGACACAGTTGTCGCTGAAAAGCATCTAAAGTAGTGGGTAAATCTTCATGAAAGACTGCACAGCTAAGAAGCAGAAAGGATCGTTTTTCCAAGATTTAGCTACTTTATTAGAGCTAGTTTTATTTGTTACAATCTTAAAATTTTCTTAGAAAAATAGCACAAGGAATCGACATAGTTTTAATATATTTTTCTTAAAACACTTTGGATAGGTGATGTTGCCAGGTAAGAAAATTCCCTAAATTCCCCTTCAACCAAGGTAGCTTTATATTAGATCATTTTTATTTTATTAGATAATTTTTATTTTCCCCAAGCCATAATATTACCAGTAATTCTGACACCCAAAAAGTGGTTTGAAGTTTTGCGACAAGTTTTAAGTCTTTTCATTCAGAGTAATTTCCTTTTTAAGCACTGGCAACAGTCCCCAGTGACATAGCAGCAAGCGGAGCAGTCTGTTCAGACCCACATTCTGTTGTTGAGATGTCACTGAAAACAGGCATGGCAAATTATTCAAAATATGACTGCACTAGGATCCCAACTCTCATTATTCTTCTGGCGTTTTCCCTGTGGTATACTCCAGTCTTTCTGCATCTGCATAATTTCTTTTTTACCTCATTTTCTCAAGAAATCCATTTAAAAGAGTATCATGAATCTGCACAGGTAGAGAAATCAGTCTGACTGCACCAATATTTTGAGGTCTAGCATCTTTATTTCTCTTTAAGCCATAATGTGGAAAAGTCTTTGTCAAAGTGGACAGAATGAAAATTTGATATGCACTTTTTCTTTCTCTTTAGCAGCTGAATGTTCAAGAAGAGCCATTCATTCTCAGCATATGATGAAGAAAAATAGCATTTGGTAAGAAAAATATTTTGGTTTCAAGCTTCTAAATGTCGTTTATATTCTATGAGAGAAAGTGGAAGGGAGAAGCTTGTAAGGGAAACAGAGGTATCTCTTCGTAATGGGTGAGCACTGGAAGTGACAATGGTATGGATAGGAACAATTCCTGATTGAATCCATCCTTTGCATTCTGGCCATTTTTATAGGTACAGCTCTAATTTCTTCATGTCGCTATAAATAGAAACATTTTGTTAACAAGTGGTGTCCCATCTGACAATATTTGCAGTGCAGGTGTTTCTACTGCGAATTTCTTGTGGAATATGATAGAAGATTGAATTTAATCCAGTGCTGTTGGTTTAATAATGACCAGATCAAGCCCATAACTTAATAATATTTTTTTTTTTTTTTTGCAAATATGCTGCTTACAAGGGGCAAAGGGCTTGGCTTGAAATCAAACAATAAAAAAGCAGAAGAGACAGAAAGCAGAACATTAGGAGAGTGCAGCATTTATCAGATACTTCACTCAGAAAAGAGACAAACCACGTGGGAGGTGAGGGTTCTTGGGTGATACAGGAGTAAGTGTACTCTGTTAGCTTCCCCAATACAGCAGTAGCAGAAAAGTGATGCTTTGTACCAACACAATAAACCTAACAGCACTTCTCTCCCACATTGAAAAAAAACCAAACAAACCACCAAGCCTTTAGAAGGAAGAATACAGGTTTGCAGTATAAGTATGTCCTTAAAAAGGACTTTCACTTTCTCAACTGTGTTACAATTTATGTGTTGTCACATCCTTGGAAAAACCTTGCTATGCCAGAAATCATCTGTTGCGTAGGCAAAGCTTGAAATCAGGCTTTGCATTCCCAATGTTAGCCTAAATAGAAAAAGCAAACTATTAAGGAAATTAAAGGGGTACTTTAGACAGCATATTTGTGGTATAGTTAATAATTTAATATTTACAATTACTTATATCTTTCAAAGTATTCGCTAGATAGCTTTTCCTATCTGATGGTAGACTAGCAGAACAACAGATTTGTGTTTCTAGTAATTATGCATGAAAGCATCTGAATAAATTAGCAATATTTCAGTACATAGGGTGATGAAAATGCTAGAAATCTTGTGTTCTAGAACATTTCACTGTTACAGAAATTTTAGATGTGCAAGAAACAGCTGTAGCTTTTTCTGATCAAAGTTTGGTTTCCTAATTAAAAAATATCCTTGAGGGAAACCCCAATAAAATATAAAAATATTTACCAGATTGCTAATAAATGTTATACATTCACTCTGTTGATTTTATTACTATAAATCCTCACAGATATTGAGGTCTTTATTAAAAGTGTAGTTGTATTCCTTTTAGCCCAAATTGATGGTTAAGCTCTAAATTTACATGATAGAATAATGAAAAAGCAAAGCCTTTATAGTTGGGCTGATTGATTTCCGTAGAAAGAAATTTGGCCACTGAATATAAGAGGTTGTGCTTCAATTGTTCTTATTCTTTTGGACATAACTTGATAGCTTTTTTTGGTTATAATACACGTGGTATTAATTTTCAAGTTAGGTGCCAATTTGGAATTTAACTGGAATATTTTCATTTTTTTAATTAGCAGATCAGACTGTGTTTTAAAGTTTTCAAATACATATTTACATAGTGAATTATAAGGGCACTGTTACAGATGGAACTATTAGGGAAAAATTCTGCTGAAACAGAGAAAACAGGTGAAAACCAGAGGGGTACAAAAAAGCATTCAGTTGACAAACTTTTATTCCTGCAACTTCTTTTGCTGATATTGTTTGTATTGTAATGTCATGGAAATCAAAGGGAAGAATGGTCTGTTTTTTCTCATAGATAGCTAATACAGATGTCCAAACTTTTATTGGGAAGGAACAATTTTTTGGGGTTGTCCCAGGAGCACGGCTGATAACTTAGTTTTGTGTCTAAATTGTTATTATTGGTTTTTTTCTCATTCTTAGAACAGCTAACACAGAAGGATGTTTGGCTTTGCAGATGGTAGATTGATCTGTCCCAAGTTTTATCACAGAATTGCACTTAGTATCTGTCCACAGTCTGCTTCAGATATTCCATTTATTCCAGTAGAAATTCCCTGCTGTGCCATAGCCCAGGGTAGCTTTGTGTGATGTCGTGGGCATGTATACAATAAAGAACTCTTTTGTCAAATGGACATTAACAAAAATCAAATAGACATTTCAACATAATTCACTGTATATTACATCACGTAACGGTAGTGAAATAGCAAAATAAGAAAAAATAACATTTATTGCCAGAATGCTGTAAGCGGTCATGAACTGACACCACATTGGAGCATTTGAGTAATTTAAGCTGCTTCTGAAGATGGAAAAAGAAAAAGAAGAAGCTATTGCACTAACAGTTTTGTTCTTCAGGTAGGTGTTTTCATTCATTCTCATTAATAGCTCATGAACAAGCAATAACAGAATCCTACAGGTAGTTACACATTTAACTCTGTTACAGTCAGGACTTTTACCCCACCAATTTTCTAGTTCTGTCTTTTCAGAGATGGGTGCTTTAGTTGGCCTGGAGGGGACTAAGAATTCTTAAACATCAGAAGACAAGAATTTTTGTTGTATATGTACGCAGAAGTATTTTACATACATACACATGCATGTATAAATGTATTTATATAATGTAGAACTAGAGGAAACAGGAGTAGAATCCAAGGCACACTGTCCTGTACATTCTGTTGGCTAGCTTAGGGGCTTTTTTTTCACAGATTGGAAAGGGGACCTAAGTGCCTAAAGGGAGTGGGTATGCCTCTGAGAAGCACATGAGACATGATTCATGTTGCTGCACACCTAGTGCGACCATTAGCAGCAAGTTAATAAAAACTGGTGCTGAGTGGTCAAGATTTTCCAAAGTGGCCACAGTCTGGGGTTCTGCTCTTAAAGTAGCTTAAAGGGGCTTCATTTTCAAACGTTTTTGAACACCTTTTGGAAAATTTCACTTGTTTTCTTTTTAAAGTAAATGGAACAAAATGCAGAAAAACCTGTTTTCAATGTGAAAAGGTATATGTCTAGTATACACTTGAGAGAAAATCCAAATACTTTTAAAAACTTCTGAAATTCCTCAGTCTTTGCTCTCTCTGTAATTTCTCAAACTGAGATCTCTATAACACTATCTATTCAGAATATCCTTCTTCTGTGTCTTATTTAATCATCCCTAGTGGAGATTATCCATCACCTTTTGGTGCTTATCCCTTTATGTTTAGCTTTTCAACATACTGAAGAGTTCTGTGGTAGCCCAATTTCCACTTATGAACTGGAGATCTTATTCTGAGACAATAGTCTTGAAAAAAACTTGCAGAAACAATGCTTGAACTTTTCTGACAGGATAGTAAAATGTCACTGAAAATAGCTCTGCTAACATATTCTTCATTTGTTAGAAATGCTACGTGTGCAGAAGGAGCTGGAATGCTGAATTTGTGATACTGATATAGATGCTGTTTAACGAGCCCGTGAGGTTTCTGTTACAATATCTTGTGGTACCTCTGCTCCGATTCCTCCTTCCTACATCTCCACTCATCTGCTAAAGCAGGACTCAGATGAGTTTAGGACATGCATTCAGCAGATTGTGGTAATTTCTTTACATTAGTAATCATATGTGAAGTCCCTTATTTTCAAGCATATAAAGAAATATATTCTAGTACTTGTAGTTTTTAACATAGAAAAAACTAGCTGGCATATGCCCGGTTTCATAACTTATCTGTAAATACAAAAAAAATGCTCTGAATTTTGTGTTTGCGAGGGACAGATGTCTTTCACCAAGCTTGAGTGTAAATTCAGCAGGATTTCCAATTTAATCCAGGAAATGATGACACAGAAATTTATTGCAAGCAGAGAAATAACTCGTTCTTCATCACGGTTATGCGGACTATGCCTTTTCCACAAAGCAGTGCAAGGTGTTTTTTATGTCCTAGGTTTCCAGGGAGACAATCACAATCCAGTAGGGGTTACTGTTGTTCTTAATAAAGCTCTCTAGATTTTGTAGGTTTAGCAATTTTTCTGATCAAAATCACAGAGATAGCAGATAGGATTTGATAAATGACACTGAGTAATGTGAATTGAAGTGACCTATTTCAAACATACACAGATGATGCAGTGGTGCACCAGCTTAGAGTAGATGGTACTAGTGCTTTCACCAGCTAGAATCATTTTAACTGGCAGGAAAGGACTCAAAACTGAGTATTAGTCACTCTAGAGAGCTATACAAACTATGCTTTTTGATATAGGTGTGAAGCACCATGTCCAGTTCTAGGGCTTTTTGTATACAAGTTATGTAGTAACTCACAATCTGTATGTCTGCCTATGTCTGTGGTTTAGAAGGAAAATTGAAGTAAACAAGAACTGGCTGATGTAAATCAAATTAATAGACAAAAATCTCAGCTCTCAGCAATAGTTAGTGATCTTATTGTTGATAAGAATTCAAGAAATGTTGTACACAAAAATATATCTGCCTCACATATTTATTTATTGTTATACATTCAACAGTGAAAACATAAATTTGCAGAAGGGATATTAAGTAAAAGGAGATCAATGGATAATACATCAGTGCTACTGAGGCCCCTCCCAATTTTATTTTCCATTATTCTGCCATGTGGAAGGGAAAAGTAGAAAAGGGAAAACCTTCAAGAAAACAAACTGTTTAAGAAAGAAAGGTAGTAGAGCCAAAAATCTCCTGTAATGACTGTCCTTTTTATACTTACTGAAGAAGGATGTGGCAGCAATAATGGTGCAGAAGTAGAAGATAGTATGGTTTCTTTCTTTCATAAATTTAAGGTTTTTGGGTTTATTCAGGGTTTTGTGTTTTGAAGCCAGAGCTAATTCACACATTAACATTTAATCTAGGTCACCAGAAAGTACCAATGCCAGAATGTGCTATACATTTTCTTCCTGTAGTTTTTATACAGCACAATGTGCCTTCCAGTAATGCATGAAGCGCTTGTTGTTCTCTCCTTCCCTCCCAAGGGAAGTGTGTACACTGGCTGAGGGATACTGTATGCACTGTCTTGCCTTATGTTTCTGGGAGAAGGCATAAGCAAAGTAAAGCATCTTGCACTTAAAGGTGGATTTGCTTTATGATATTCCCTAATTCCCAGACAAGTAAGTTCCTTTGCTAAAGCCTCCTGCTTGGAGAAAGTTTTGTCTCCCATGCAATAAGCCTTTTGTCTGCTTTAGAAGAAAATGTAAGTACATTTTTTTTCCTCTTTAATTTAGTCCTAGATGTTCATCTTTCCAAAGGTGATGTGATAAATACTCTTAAAATTACCTTTTGCATCAGGAAATAGGTTAGCTGTGCATAAATTTGGTACTGTGATGGAATCCACAGGAAAATTATTGCTTAGAAACAGTGAAAAAATTAGTAAAGACCCTAACAATTAAGTAAGTGTTTAAAGTACATCATAGTAAATAACCTCCTTCCCTAAGGATCCTGCAAAGCTCTCAAATGTGGGCATCATAACACCCTGTGAACTCTCCTCTCTCCCCTTCCCTTCCTCTTCTCTCTTCTCTCTTCTCTTTTCTCTCTTCTCTCTTCTCTCTTCTCTCTTCTCTCTTCTCTCTTCTCTCTTCTCTCTTCTCTCTTCTCTCTTCTCTCTTCTCTCTTCTCTCTTCTCTCTTCTCTCTTCTCTCTTCTCTCTTCTCTCTTCTCTCTTCTCTCTTCTCTCTTCTCTCTTCTCTCTTCTCTCTTCTCTCTCTCCTCTCCTGTAGCCTATGTTGTTCTGACTGAGCAGCGTCCCACCATCCAGCTAAAAGGACACGAATGTCATCCTCTTACCTTCCCAATAAACAATATTTGCAGCTCATGGTTGGTTTTAATGTCTTGTCTAAATCAGCCAAAATTTAGTATATGCTGGTCTGCGCTTTGCAGTTAAGTGCATGAGGAATACAAGGTGAATTGGAGATACACATGCAACTTGGTCAGCTTGTGAATTGCTCTCACTATCTCTAAAGGATGAGGGGAAACATGTCCATACCCTTTTGCTCTTCATATCTTCACCTCATAGTGACACAAATAATAAAGTACATTTTATGTGTTTTCAATATTTATATGTACATACATTTATATATCGACACATTTATAAAGTGCATTTTTAAATTCTTGCATATTTGATACCATGAAAACACGTTTCCTATATACAGGCCATGCTATTCTTGCTGCAAACTAATATTTCAGTTTTATCTCATGTGCAGGCTTTTGTAAATAATGCTAATTGAAAGCTATTTATACTTTGTTCACTTTTTTAGATGAAAGAAATAGAGTCTACTAGTTTAGAACTAATTATTGCAGTAAGCTTTGCTATAAACACTTTTGATAACAGGAATTATGGTTCAGGCTAGCATGGCAATTTTTAGCATCTATTAAGCCTTCTGAGTAGCTTTAGAATTCTGTAACTTGTAAAACAGTCAGACAGAACCCTATCCTGGGTGAATAGTTTAGCACAAAATACTCCCTTGCCTTCACTTTGTTTTTATTGCTCCTTCAGCATGAGGATGCTGCCAATATTTTGACACTTTTTTTCTCCTTAAAATCTGCATCTCTCTGACAGTATGCCTTCAGAGAAAAAAAGCAAGGGACTGGGATATTCTTGAACTTTTTATTTGTCAAAACACCAACAGGATAATTACCAAGAGATGATACAATTTGTCAGCAGGAGAGTGGGTGTTTATGCATTGTCAGTGTCAGTATGGCAGGCACATTGTTCAGGTATCACATCCTGTTTCTCTAACGTGAAAGGGTCTCCATCTCCAAATGCAATAGGGGAGTGAGGGTCCTTCTGTGAAAGGTAGTGTAAGATCCAGTGATGCTTTTGTCCTGGATTGCCCATCTGCTGGGCTCTAAAAGAGAGAAGCTTTCATATTATAGCAAAACCTTGCAGGTCTCAAGACCCATTGCAGTGAAGGAGGTCCTGTGGGACATCATGCAATGGCTCTTTGGTCTTCCTGCATCTGGTCTTTCTACACTGCCAGTAATCCTTTTGTGGCCAGTTATCCTGGCTTGGTGGCTGTTTTGTACTGGCAAAGAGACATAAACCAAGCTGATTACAGGGGAGGACTAGACCTCCATCCTTATTCCAAAATCACAAAAATCACTGTGATCCACAGTGTGACCTGGGGCACTCCAACAAAGAGAAAAGGAGCTTCAGAGGTATTTCCTCAAGCTCTGGGGATAAACTGTTGGCAAAGATAATTTAGATCTGCTTGGGGAGACAGAGTTCTAGCAGTGACAGAAAAAAATGTTGCAAGGTGTAATTTGTGCTAGGTACTCAGTCAGCTCTCTTTAGCCCATCAGTTGCCAGTTTTCCATTAGCATAAAATAGTTAACAGAGTAGGCTGCCTTTGCAAAAGAGAGGGAAAAGACAGCTAGCTTAACCTGATTTCATTTGAAACTTTATTTTTGCTAGTGGATAATATAAAGCAGAACTCGTGAATAGTGCAAAAATGAGTTTGTGGAGGTCAAATCATGACTTTATGACTCAACAATAAAGTATTTTAAAGGAGGAATAGGTAAGTGTTCTGCCTACATTAGGAACAATATTTTTAGAAACATGCCATCAGAGAATCATAGAATCATTAAGGTTGGAAAAGACCTCCAAGGTCATCGAGTCCAGCTTTTGACCAAACACCACCATGCCATCTAAAGCACTGAGTGCCAGGTCCTGAGTTATATCCTGAATACTTCCAGGGATGGTGGCTCTACAACGTCCCTGGGCAGTCCATTCCAATGCCTGACAACACTTGCAGTGAAGAAATTCTTCCTCATGTCCAACCTGAATCTGCTCTAGTGTGGCTTGAGGCCATTTCTTCTTGTCCTGTTGCTGGTTGCCTGGGAGAAGAGGCCAACCTTCACCTGACTACATCCTCCTTTCATATGGTTAAACAGAATGATAAGGTCACCTATGAACCTTCTTTTCTCCAGGCTAAACATGCTCAGCTCCCTCAGCCACTCCTCACAGGATATGCACTCCAGACCCTTCACCAGCTCTGTTGCCCTTCTCTGGACTCACTCCAGCATCTCAATGTCCTTCTTGTAGTGAGGGGCCCAGAACTGGACCCAGCACTCACTGTGTGGCCTCACCAGTGCTGAGCACAGCGACAAAATCACTGTCCTCGTCCTGCTGGCCACACTATTGCTGATACAGGCCGGATGTCATTGGCCTTCTTGGACACCTGGGGACATTTTTTTGGTGAACTTTTTGAGCAGGGAGTAGCTCTGTTTTGTATTTCGACATTGCCTGGTACACTGGGTCAATATTCTCTGTCAGGAGCATCCAAATGCTACTAGAAATAAACAATGATAATTATTGCTGTGCAGACTAATACACTGAACTTCCTTTCTTAGTTCTCCAATAACACTTTACTTGCTGTAACACCAACAGCTCTTTCAGAATAGTGTAACAAATCCCCCAAATGCCTGAGCCTCCTCTTTCAATACTTACCACTTAATAAATATTACCTTTGGGTAAAAAGTACTTAACATTACAAGAGGGCTTTGCCAGGGAAGATTTTTACATGAGGAAATTTGAGACAGGCCTAAGAATTCTTCTTAAAACAGCTAAACGCTGCAAGCTAAACTGAGGGAAAGCCTCCAACGTAATGCAGAGATTCCCGAGTTGGCTTTAAATGCATTGTTTTGTGTACAAGAACTCTAGCTGTGGCAATACAGAACACTTTGCAAGAGAATTTGCTCTGCCAGAGAGACTGCCTCTTTCAAGGCTATGGCAAAAACAGCAGAAAGATACCTTCTTTTTTTGCCGTAACAATTCTTTAAAAGAATATTAAAAAGCTAACACAGGACAGATCTCTTACACAGAAATAATTGAAAAAGGACATCCTATTTAGTGAACAAGAATTAGGTTGTGAAAAGGCTGCAGTGAAAGATGATGAAACCATCCCAGATGATTTAGATTTTACCAGAAGCAGGTTTTCAGCTAGAATCCATGCTGCTGTGAATATCATCAGTGCCTTCCCAGGGCTCCTTGTCAAAGCCCAGCCAGTCCATGGCATCTTTTCTGGGGACAGCCAGGCATGCCCAGTCCCTCAGCACAGCACCTGTGCTCATAGCAAATTCCCTGTGGAGGACAGCCATGAACCCTATCATGAGCTTTCTTTTAATAAATAAATTGATAAAAAGGTCTGTGCAGGAGAATTTGCAGAAACTTCTGAGGGATGCTCTGGCCCAGCCAGCCGTAAGGACTGTGGCTAGTTTGCTTTGAAGTGTTTGTATCAAAGTAACGTAAACACTGCGCTGCTTCTCTTTCATTTATTTTCTTTCACATGCTTCCAAATGTGCTAATTTTGTGCAAAGATATCTGTTAGCTGTAACAAATACTTATCCTCTGCTGGAACTGAGCTCTTTTGAGTTCACAGCAGCACTTGTAAGCAGGCTTTTGAGGAAGGCAGGTGGGCAGCTGCTCCATTCCTCTTTTTTCCAGCTGGCCACCTTACATTACCCTTCTCAAAAAGAGCTGAACTTCCCAAGGTCTGTGTCTGTGTATGGAGTTGTAATTAATCAGCTTCAGTGGGAGCTGCCTGTATAGTATCTGAAAGTAGCTGAGAGCTAAGAAATGTGTATCTAGTACTCCAAGCAGGTGATTTCTCTGAGCTAACTATATTCCTGGCGAGCAAAATAAGCATGTCCTGAACTTCTGAGCAACTCATTCACAAAGTAATGCATTGTTTTTACAAGGAAAAGAGCCTTAACACACTGCAGCAGGAGGTTTCCAAAGCATTTTGTGTCTTGTAAATTTTGACTCTGCTCCGAAGGAAAACAAGTAGACGTGCTTTCTTTGGACACTGTGCCTCTGGTTCCTTGAAAGAGCTCAGCTACATTCTGCTTCTGATCATGTTGCATCAATGATACGTTTTAATTCATGAATGGAGAGAAAGGCTTGGAGAGACAGGTGATTGACTTACATCTGTTCTGAAAGCAGATAGTGATTTGTCTCATAATTTTTCTAATTCATCACTAAATAAGATGTTTAATACAATGAGCTGCTAAACCAAATAGTTATTACTTTATTAGTAAAATGATACTAGTACGCTTCTTTTATGGTGTGATTTATGTCACACCATAAAAGATGTGAAGATTTTTAGACTTTCATATCATCCAAAGACCCTGGTAAGTCCTAAGACTCATCTTGTACTGCAGGTAAATGTCCTTAAAAATTCCATCATCTAAGTGAATGTGATTTGCTCATCAAATTATGACACAAATTTGCTTTCCATATATATTTCACATTTATATGCCAGCTATATGTAATTATGCATACATCCCTTTAGGAAAGACTGAAATTTTTCTAGGACATTGTGACCTAGAGAACATGTAATGCAATTTGCAATTATTTTACCTGTTGGCTCAGGAAATAGGCAAACTAACTCAAGGAACTACAAGCCTCTGCTTGCCAAGCTGTTCCCTTGGACAATTCCTTCCTGTGACTGGAGTTTTCCCCCAGATTTGCTCCTATAGACACATATTTTTGTTGTCTTTTGAAGGAAGTGGCTGAACACTTAAGCATGAGGTCTGTGGCACAGGTTCTGTGACACCTTGCAGAGCAGGGGTGAAAAGAGGAAAGGCTGGAGAATGCTCATAGGTTTTTAAGGTCATGAATTATTTTGCCTGAAATTACTTTGCCTGGTCCATGTGCAGATCTGCCAGCTAAAACCATGAAGTGAGATAGTGATTGCATTGTGATGGTATGCACATATCATCTGAGTGGCTCTATGTGCCCTCCACGGCTTGGAAAGACAAGAATTGTCCCTTCTGGAACATATCTTCAGGTAAGAACTTTTTTTGTTCTTTCTGATGGAGAGAGAGAAACATTTGGTTCAGTCCAATAGCTCCAGTGAATAGATCATACACTCAGTATCTTCCTGTCAACTGGGACCTTTCCAGATTTCCAAGACTGCTCAAAAATCATTGAGACAGCCTTTGGGATGACACCAGCCAGCTCTTTGAAGATTCTTGGATGAATCCCATCAGGCCCTATAGATTTGCAGGGATCTAGCTGGGGCAGCAGATCCCACACAGTTTCAGGGTCAGATGTTAGTTGACCATTGTCACAGTCATGGTCCTCCAGATCAGGGCACTGGGAGCCTCTAGGTCCACCGTTGATGTTGAGGGCAGAGACAAGAATGCATTAAACACCTGTGCCTTGTCTGAGTCCAGGTTTGTGAGGTGATCATCCTCACCCTGTAGTGAGCTGAAGTTATTTTTAGACTGCCTATTAATATATTTGAAAAATCTCTTTTGTTGTCCCCTACAATTCTGGCCAGCTTCAACTCCAGCTGAGCTTTGGCAATCAGCATAATTTTCAGTATAGTTATTTAGTAACAATAAAGTTGGCCTTCTTCATTAAAGCAATCACACCAGTTCTACATCATTTATTATCCAAAAAAAAGATGCTTTTACTAAGCAGTGAAACATGCTGTAAAATACAGTTCATTAAAATGCATTCTCATTGAGTTTTTCACTGGTAGTATTTGCAAAGTAATTATTAAAGGAAGCTGTAAAAGCTATATTTTTTACTTATATAATATGAAATTGTTATTCATCATCTATATGTTTTGTTTTATACAAGACATAACCTTATTAAAGAAATTTTACTGGGATGGAGAAATTTATCACATTTTACTTTTCATTGCCAAGAGCTGCCTATAGTCTAGTGGCCTAAGCTTGTTTACACAAGCCACAGCTCGACGTTTAATGCAGTAATACCAACACAATATGTAGTTCCACAACTCCTTTTAAGCTCTGGCATAATTAGCTTTCATTAATTAGTTAATGAATTAGCTTTCATTAATATCTCACCTATACAGTTACAAAGGTCACCTTCAGATTCAGACAGAGGAGTTTCTGGTGGTAATTCTAAGAGATAGAAAATGTCCTCATTAATAGCTGTAGATGTTAATTCTGAAGTTTAACAAATACTATTAAAATTTGAACAGTAGTATCTAATTACTTTTTACTAGTCACTTTCCAAGCAGTGAAGGTTCTCCTTACCATGATCACAGCTGTATCCATTATGCATTTAACGCCATTCTGTTCCTTATGGACTGTCATGGGTTGCAAAGATTGTGGCCAAAATCTGTGCTAGCCCTCTACAGTATAATTGTCTGCAGGTTTTTTGATAATAAAAGTATCAGCATAGAGCCTAATGTAGCAGAAGTGAGAGGGAATGGGGTCTGGAGGTTGTGCTGTACAATTAGGTCTCACATGAGGTGGAAAGCTGCCTATTGGGATCACATGGAAACATGGCAGTCCTGGGTTTTCCAGATAGAATTTTTAGGCAGACATAGGAGTTAACTCCTTTGTTACTCATGCCTCCAGTTGCATGGTAGACATCACTCATAAACTCTGTAGGCTCTCCCAGAATTCTCTTTTTTGCTCAAGGAAAACCTATAGTGTCACTCTCAATATAGCCAGCAGTAAAACCTTTTAAAGAACCAAAAAGATTAAGATTTTTTTAAAATAATTTTCTTGTAACGCCTGACCGATGCCTAATGTGCTTGGCCATTTAATGAAAAACCACTAGGATTTTTGTGGCTGTAAAGAGATAGGGTGAATGATGAAGGAAAAGAGGAGGCTCACAAGTTTATAAAATTGTCTCTTTTAAAAATAAAATAACTATGGAAAAAGACCCCTTAAGATGGAAACGGGAGCTTTCTGTAAAGGCTCTTCCGGCTGATCAGCAGCGACGAGATGTAGAAAAATACCAGTGACAGAAAGATCGCTTCATTTGCAAGTATAATTGTCTCCATGAGAGGTGCTCATACAGCCAAAGACATTACTCTCCTTGCCACTCATTACTGGTGGTTAGTGTAAGGGATGTCATGATCATGCAGGTAAATGAGGAAGCAGGTAACTAACCTACAGCACTTTGATGGTTGCCTGTTGAACACTTGGCCTCCTGGGGAAGCAGCATAATACCCTGAGATGCAATATAAAACATTTATAGCCTCCCTTTTAAAAGGCTTCCAGAGGGGAAGGTTCAGCTTTTCCATTTTGTTGCAGTGTTTTGCTGGAAGAAATACACTGTGAAGAAAGGGGCAAGCAGAGGAAGTTAGCAGTAATTATCATGCTTTAGGGCTTTTTGTTAGCAACTTCCTTGGTCGTCTCTACAAACTAAAATATTTCAAAGCAATAGCATACGTAGAAAAGGTAATTTCCATTTAAAACAG
Organism: Phylloscopus collybita; assembly: GCA_027886175.1. Classification (NCBI taxonomy): domain Eukaryota; kingdom Metazoa; phylum Chordata; class Aves; order Passeriformes; family Phylloscopidae; genus Phylloscopus; species Phylloscopus collybita. The sequence continues at coordinate 23,733,454 of JAJNNQ010000026.1, read as the reverse complement.
GAGTAGATGCTATGTTAAAAATGTTTTTCAAACTTCATCATATACAGCCATCTCTGAGTTTCAAACTGAGTACTGCAACTGCCAGACAGACAAAGCCTCATATTCCAAATGTAGAGCCTACTGACATATTCTAACAAGCATTTAGAATATCAGATATTCCTTAGTAGTGAGGAAAACATTACTTCATTCATTTGCCAGTAAACTCTTTACTTAAATAGTTAAATAACACGTATTTAACATATATTTAGCATGATTTTCCTCACTTGGTATGGTCTGTGACACATGACAGGATATCCACTTTATTTAATTCTGTTAAGAAAAGTTAACCAAATGTAGTAACATGGTGTAAAAGGAAAAAAATAGCCTAATAGAAAATCAAATTATTTATATTTATTTCCATGTTTTAATACAGCCTCCTGAGGAAAGAATTTTATAACCTATCCGAATTTATGCTGCATTTTACTGTCTGAAGACACGTACTTAAAAGGAACAGTTTTGAAAGAGAAATCCCATTTTAATTGCATTTTAATCCACCCACAGAGATGCTGCATTTTGCTGATTTGAGTAGCTGAAGGCCATTCCTCTTGTATACTCAGAAATGCAAATTTTTGAGTCTCGTCAGGCAATTTCACTTATGCAAGTCAAGTATGTAGGAACATACATTGAATAGAGCAAAAGCCAAAAAATCCTTTCCCTGCCTCCAGCCTGTGCTCATTCTTTCTAATAAGTTATCATTACTCTGAGCCATGTTTGCACATCCTACCTCCTCAGGGAGAAGAAGGGTCACAACAAGGAGATGTTCTAAGTGCCACTTGTCTCCATTTCATAGCAGAAATCATTTTTAATGAGCACATTCACTCGTTTCAGGGCAGTGACCACCAAATCGCATTCCTCTGAGCCAGGACACACGGGAGTCTTTAGTGAGGGTATGTGCCTTGTGAGCAGACCAAAACGAGGCCTGCAAAAAGAGGTCTGCAAAAGATCCCGTGATAAATTGCTAGCTGAACTGAGTTGCATTTGAAACACAAGCTGGTGTGCTTCATTATTCTGCTTGCAGCATTTGTATGGGAAAGTTCAGTAAACTAGGCTATAAAAATTTATGACCGGTTGGAATGTGGACAAAAATAGTGAATTCATGTGTTTCCTGATGCAGATGGTGATGGACAGTAAGAGCATGTAGTACTCCCAAGTACAGAAACCCACAGAGCTTTATTTAGTGTAACCTGTCACTGTGCCCCTATACATTTCTAACAAGGCAGCAGCATTGGCTGGTGCACTGCACAGGGAACAGCTTTGGCTTAAAAAATAGCATAGAGGGTATTTCTTATATGCATGAACATAAACTATGGTACTAGGTGCTGCAGGGAATTTAAGTTAGAAAAGGACTTAAGCTGGAAAAATTTAAGTTAGTTTTGTTGAGAAAACTCAACAAAATTTAGGAAGATTTAACTGCTCTCCCTACAATGTTGGCTGGAGGCCCGCAGTTCCCCATCTACACTTTACTTCTGTATATGTCCTTTTATACCCAGAAACCCACCTTTAATTTCCTTCACAAGTAGGACCCAGCACAGGGTTGCTCCAGACAGCACAACAGTGGGAATCCTTGATCCCAGTCCAGGGGAGCCCTGCTGCCAGTGACGCAGTGAAGACGGGCTGTTGCTGGTGCAACGGCAGGAGATTTCCTGTACGATATTAGTCTCACTCTTTTGGGACCACACAGAGCAAATTAGCCCTGTAGCATGGATTTTTCCATTTATGTCCTCTAACTCTTCTATACTCATCACAAGAATGAGGTGAGTCTGCTGCTGCAGTGTAAAACATACATTGTGTTTCTCAGAAAAAAACAAATTTAAAAAAAGGATTTTGTCTTTCCTGACAAGTCACGTTAAGTTTTACTGTCACTATTTACAATTAGATTGATGCAATGGTCTTCAAATTAAGGGATAAAACTCCATTCCTGATGATATTGCTCATTTCCCCCCAGTGACAGAAATGTTCAAGGAAAGATTTGCTGTGGTGACTGGGCAGGACATGGTACAGGAAAGCCTTATATTAGGTAGTGCTTCTGCTCCATCTCAGACTAAATAAATCCAGCAGAGATGCATACAAACATGTTTTTATCCTGCCTGTTTTTATGCTTTTAACTGAAGAAATGGACTTTGAAAACCTTATGTCTTTTCTCCAGGGTCTCTGAACTGAGTCATTTTCAATAAAAAGTGTCATGGCAGTAGAGGAATTTGAGAGCACCTTAGGGCAGCCCTGGGCCTTGCTTACTGCACTATTTTTCTGTTAGGTAATGAGTTCCCTTCCTCTGGTTATTTTGAACATATTTTGATATTAATCCATTTTACATAAGATAAAGTACTATATTCCTCAAAAGAACCCATGAGAGTAGCAAAGCTAGTTTTGTTTGATACTGGTATGAGAGGAATCACAAACTCAGATTCATAATGAGAAATTTATTGCTACCTGGTAATTATTCACTCACTCCTCACTTAGTCCGAGGACAATCTAGTTACCCTGTTCCTTTGGTTTTATGAACAGCCTACCAATTCAAAGACAAACTAAATTAAATTTCAAAGCAAATGTAATGCAGCTGTAGGGTAAAAGTTACAATATAACTAACACAAGTCTGAAAAAGCCATAGTAAAAAAAATGCCATTGCTGGGAGTTCAATAATATAGATTAAAAAACTTGATCCTTCTAAATTTGAAGATATTATTGCATATGCAATAATTTTCTAGAATCTTTAAACCATTAATGTATTAAGTTTTAGGGTGGAGATGATAAAGGAGAGGAGACCTGGGACAGTTCTTTGAGTTGCTCTGGGAATTGGAGAGAGAGCTTCTGAACTCTGGGAGCCTAATGCTCTGTAATAAATGTAATTCCTGAATTATTAATTAAAAGAGCATATACTCTCATAAGTTATAAGCAACAGCTGAGGAAGTGACCAGAAGATTATCTCCTAGGACACCAGGAGAGTAATGCTTAGAATTTCACTGTCTGAACTGCGATAGAATAACTAATCTGATTCAGTAGCATTAGAACAGTTTACTCAACTCCTGAGTACTTTCCTGCACTCAGGCAGGCTGAATCTTCTATTCTTATGCTCAGAGATGGACAAAAGGTAGCAGATACCACCCTGCCTAATTTTTTAGCCAAAGAGTGACATTCAGAACAAGCAGCCTTCTCCACAGTGCCAAGAGGCATTGCACTGAGGCAAGGCACAGGCCATGCCAAGCAGGGCAGTGCTTCCCAGCAGGTTCCTCCAATGCTGCTGCAGATGGCCAGGGTGTGAGCCATCAGCCCAGCAAAGCGAGCTCCTGTGGGGCCTCGCCAGAGCACCTGCAGGAAGGCAGCAAGAACCAGCAACAGCTGCTTTGCCCAGATGTGTTGATGGGTAGGATGTTACCCAAATGGAAGCAACAGCTTCCAACCTTGGTTCTGGTTATCCACTTACTCTTTCTCTCCTTTAAGCACTCTTCAGCTCTAACTGAGAGATCTCTATCAAGAAATTGCTACCTTGAGAGATGGGGGCCTGGCTGCCATGTTAGGGAAAAGCTGAATACAGTGTCTCTTTCTGCAGGTATTGAGAAAATGCCTGAAATCATGACTGTGGTCCTGATAAATGTTTCAGCATTTTACTTGTGTTTCAAAGACAGGAATAGGAGAACTGGGGCTTTTACTGATATGAAAACAAAAATTGAAGAAATGTGGGATAACAGAAACCAGATCGGTCTCCAGAAGGCAGGGAAGCAGTGATTTTTACTTGACTTGTGATTGTGCAGAGGGATAAAGTGTTGCTTCTGACATCTAAAGAAACATAGCAGAGAGATCAGCACAGGCAGTACCTTATGAGGAACTGCACACATTTTTGGAGATGTGCACTAATAATGTCTTAGAACAAGTAAGTGGTGGGAAAGAGGTGACCAGAGGCAGCAAACCTTGATTATGCTGTCAAGAAAATAATTTTCTATAATACTAGAAGAAATGTATCACAGGAAGGAATGATGAAGAGCTGTTTAGTTAGTTGCCTGATTAATTATTTTAATAATAAACAATCTTAGGTAGACTATTCTGAAAATCCAGCACAACTGCCTAGAAATTTCCCATTGTCAGTCAAAAAAATGAAAAGGTAATTTCTACTCTATCACTCTTTTTGAAATTATTTTTCCTGCCTTTCTATGCAGACAGAGAAGGGAGGTGAGACCTAATATTTCTTCAACCACTTGTGTTGTCTTTGTTATCCTCTGGCTATTCTATACTTCCCATCATATCAACAGGGTTGGACACTTTTAGAGGACAGATCTGAGCATCAGAACTATTTCATTCTGTGGCTACATGTCCAGTGTTAAAGATTTTTGTCCAAGAGAGCAGTGCTTGTTCTCAGGCCAGACTAGGATAGAGGGTGGGTGATGTCCTGGCTGTTTGGGAATGGCTGCTGCGAGTACAGAGTGACCACGCCCACTCTGCACAACGATTTCATCAAGTCTTCCCCACTAGCACTGAGCCCTAACAGCTGCTTTTCAATGGAAAACACCAGAAATATGGCAACACCAGTCCAAGCATAAGCAGTAGGTTCAAGTCCTGACCATCTCTTTATTAATCAGGGAAACAGACAGATGGAGTGACCAGCAATTGCTCTCTGTATATAATGCAGTAGCAGGAGGAGAGCTGAGGAGGAAACAGCTGCTGCCCATTTCTCAGCTCTCTGTTTTGGAACAGCACCACAGTACCCAGATTTTTTAATACAGGTTTGCTGCAAACATGCATCTCTTCATCATGTGGCTTTTTTAGTACAGCCTTACTGCAAACATGCATCATGTAAATGGAAAATAGTGCTTGACATACAGCCCCCTCATAAAAACAAACTGCTTATGCCTGTGGCTATAAATATATACATACACAGAACTCTCTGTATCTCTTTATCTATAGATATAGTTATACATCTCTGGAATTAATTTTTCCACGCTTCTGTCCTGTCTAATTGTCCTTTGGTCCCACACTACGATGATTTCCACATCGTCAGATTCCCAGTGCTTGCTGGGATGATGTAACAACATGCATGCATGAATGAATGGAGCCAAGCTTGGTGTGATTTACACCCAAATGCTCAGGCCTGGATCAGACTGTGGAATTAAATGGTCAGTTCATGGGTTTTCTTTTTGAGAGATCTAACTTCTTTGATTCAGAAATTAGCTCAAAATTAAAGTTAATTAGAAGAAATACACAACCCCAAAATCCTAGTTTATATGAAGCGCTGCTGCAGGTATGCAGGAATGAACTGAGGAGCTAAGTGATTTGACAGCTCAGCATTCCTCACATGCCTCTCCATCTTCAGCCCACTTTGAAGCAGAGAGGTGGTCCCTCAGTGTGATTGAGGAGGGCAGGTTTTAGGAGCAGGAACCCCAGCTACAGCAGTTTCCAAATCTGAATGCCAGAGTTTGTTTTGGTGCTTCACAAATGACATACACGTGACATACACTAAAAGTGATCAGTGGTCTCAGGGAGGCAGGGAAGCCAGAAAGGCAAGCTTTGAGTTCTTCAGTGGATAAGAGCAGCACAGGTTTGCTCTTCTCCTGGCAGGAGAGGAAGGGGAAATTTCTCTATCTAAAATGGTGCTCCTGATGTTCCTTGTAGGACAATTCCTCCATCTAAAATACAGAAGCACAATTCTCAATTCTCTACACTGTGCTAAGTGGCAGTACTTCTGGTACAAAAAGTGCCCTGTCCCAGAGCAGCAGACATCCATACCATATCCCAACATAACATCTCTGGTTCCAGTGTACAGTGGAGAGCGAGAAGTGCTCAAGAGGTTCAGAGAGGCTTGGTAAGGGATGCAAAGTCCCTGGGGCCATGAAAGCACAGAGATGAATTGGCCTGGTGCCGTGGCTGATAGAGGGCTGGGTACTCTCCTAGGCTTTCCCACTAACTGTGTGCAAACCCCATCATGCTGGGTGTTCACCATTTCCATACAGAGCCCAGTGCCTCACCCATGCACCAGCCCCTGCCTGCTGCAGGAGAGGTGGGAGTTAATCAGGGCTGGGGCTGCGTACTGTGCCTGCAGCCACATGCTGGGAGAAAAGGCACGTGGTGTGAAGCTACATTTTTCTCCACAGGCATTTTTATGAGCCAGGCATGTGAACTCCAAAAAGTGGAGGGGCTCTCCATCCCTGTTTTCTTATCAGGCAGGTTTGGTGCTCAGTAGGTAAGCCAGTTTTGAAAATAACTGTGAAATTCTTCACTTTCTTCCTGCAGTCAAGCAAGGAGGCAATTATTTAGTTCTGCTTCTAGGACAAGGGGTTTTGGATCCTTCTCTGTATTCCTAAACTAGGTAAAGGTAGAAATTTTGGCTGCTTCAAACCATTTTCTTCTTTCTCACAGCCAGTAAGAAAGAGACTTTTTTCTCTTGTCCAATGTTCCTCTGTGTTTGTGGCCACTTAAGTCCCAGGTTGCACTCTTCCAAACACACAAGGGGAAGAAAAATCACCCTCTAAAATAAATTTCCCACTTTGCACCAGAAAGACAATATTTTCACATTAAGCCATGCAGTATCCTCTTAATTCACCAAATGATTCACAAAGGCAATAAGTGTATGGTCTTTCTTTCCCTTTTTTTAGGGAAAAAAAAAAAAAAAAGCATTGATTTAATTGCAAAATCAAATACAAGAATTAAAAAATGACAAAAAATAGTGTTCCAATTCAGACTAGCATTCACATTTAAATAGATGAAATATTATTTTATTTTATGTACTTTTTTTTTAGTTTAACAAAAAAAGGTGATATCCATCTTTTATTTTGAGTAAAAGCTACTTTCAAAGGTGTGAGGTAATGTGAGGTAATGTCCATCAATAATTCACTTTCAGTGGCTATAGTATTTAAAGATAATCATCCACTGGGCCATTTATTAGCCGTGACAGAGTGAATACAGTGTCAGATATCACTGAAAGGCCTGGAGGATTAAGGCACCAACCCTGCAAACTCTGACATGCTTGCCAGTCAAACTAGACTCCAGGACATAGTTAAACCAGGTCATAACCCTTTGCTTGAAGTAAATGCATTTAAGTCTGTTCATGCTTTGGATCATTGCCTCTCTGGCTGCAGGGAAAGTATAAGCGTTAGCTTAGCACTGGAAGAAAAGTTTTATATAAAAGTAATATACCCTTTTTGTTTTATATATACATCTTATGATACAGTCTGTATCATTTGTCTATAAAACTGTAATTATATACTCTGTAAAATATATGTAAAAAACTAGAAGTAAAAAAAATCAGACTGGTTGAATCTTTCTGTGAGGTTAGGAATTCAGTAAGACACATCTCAGCAATTACTTTAAATCCTTTAGGCATGTACAAGAAAGAAAAAAATTTTTCCTTCAGATTCTTGAATCATATTTGCTTATATAAAAATACTCCACTTGTTTTCTGGTTTAGAGAGTACCATAAAATCAGATCGTGCTGCTATAGCATCAGGATGCATTTTATTCTTACAATATCTGTGATGTCCCTGATTTCCTGCATCCAAGGGAATAAAAAACCCCAACTCACCAATGTTGTTTTTTTCCTAATTTAACACCTTGTCATATTGAGCCAACTGGTAATACATTACGATTAGAAGCAATGATGCTAAAGGAGGAGAAAAATGAAAGACTGAATATTAAATCTGATCCACATGTCCAGGTCAATGTTGCTGCCTCATGTAGCAAATATTCTTTTATTGGCAGTACCCACCCCTTTCTCTGATCTGCCAGATCGAACCACGCACTGGTTGACAAGTGTACATTAGTCTTATTTAGCATTCCTTCTCAGGAAGAGAACAGCAAACAGGACAGTAATTGGGTTGGGCTGTGTTTGGAGAGGAGCCCCAGTACTGCCCATGCTTGGCCAATGACTCCTTCAAGCTGCCCATGTTCCTGAGGAGGGCAAACAGTTTGGCAGCAGCAGCATTCCTGACCCACTGCCCAAGATCTGCATGCCCAACACCCCAGCCAGGAGGAGGAGGAGACTGTCACTCGTCTCTTGCCCAGTTGGTGCTGCCCTGCTGTGCCCTGTGGAACCATCTCCCAGCCACCTCTGCCACAGCACGGCTTTATCTGCCCTTTGCAGCTACCAGCTCCTTGCTTCCTGGAGGGCAAGAAGTTCCTGCCAGAAGCACAAAAAACATTTCAATGTCAATGTCATGAACTGCTGGAACAGAGCCATGGAAACTTCTTCTAAATGGAAAATTAAACTAGTTATGTACTTTGCTGCAGCAGTGTGTATAGAGCAAACTGTAACAGTGATGCACTGTGGGAGTAAAACAAGCCTGAATGCTTCTAGCCCAGTCTCGAAGAGGCTTGGCTTTTCTTGCTTAGGTCACACTTAGCTTAAACTCATCCATTTAATTATTAAAATGTTTCTACTTCGACCTAGAAAATCCCCTCTGCCCTGGAAGTAAAATCTCAGTAAGTTTTTCCTCTTGCTGATTTTCACACTCTTCCCAGAGTAAAGAATCTGATTTCTCTTTTTCCAATAGATCTAATTTACACTTATCTTAGAGTCACAACTTCTCATATACAATAAGCATTCATTTCTTCCTTTTCTAAAATACAGAATCTGAAAGAAAACTAAGTAGTATCTCATATTCAAGAAGAAATGAAAAGAGGGAAAGGGAACATTTGTTCTCATCATTTTTTTTGTAGAAAGTCCATAACATCAGACTGTAACAGAATGTCCAGTATTACGAACTAATAAAACCCAGTCATTATTACATGGCTGTTGCTGAAGACAGTTTGCTGGATACCTTCTGATATTTTTAAGTAAGTGAGCTTATTAATTAAATATAGAGAAATTTTTGTGCACTGTAACTGATTTGAGTGTCATTGTTTTGCCGTCAGGACCAAAAATACCTTAAAATTCAGTGAAAAAAAATGCTGAAAATTAATACAAATCCTAAGTTTTTATCAGGAAAGCTGAAGCAGCAGTTAGTTCTATCTAGTTCTAGAAAATGGCATATACCTGTTTCCAGAGACTGTCTCCCAGGGGGACTCGTTGCTGTCTAACAATGCTGCTGAGCATTGCAGCCTTTCATCACTGGAGGAACTAATCTGGCTGTTTCACTGGGGGAAATGGGACCAGGGAGAATTAGTTTACAGGCCTGTAATACCTTTGAGATCTCTACACTTTGACCTTTTGGTCAAATACAGCTGAAATTAGCTGACAAATGAGCAATTCTAAAGCAAGTCCTGAAAAACAGATTATGTAAGCCCAACTTCTTTTGGAAAGTAGGCTATGGAGGCAGAATGGACCAATGCAGTTCTTTGCATCTCTTATACACCGAGAAATGCAAACTTACACTAACAAACAAATCCACAAAAAACAGCTGATGTATCTGATAAACAGTGTCAGAAAAAAAACCATATGCATATGATGTAAAATTTGCAAAAATTCTCCCTTATTGTCATTTTTTGACTACAGGGTTTTAACCAAATAGTATTATTTTCAATAACAGAAACAGAGTTTTCAGGACAAAAGGGGAAATCCTTCAATGAAGGCAAAGTTTGAAAGGCCGAGACACTGCTACTCTGCTTCTATGTCAGAAAGAAAGACTTCAGTAGAAAAACAGTTAAGTTACATTTGTCTTTGCTGCAGCTCTCAGGTGATTTCATCAGCCTTTAAAGAATGATATCTATCACTCAGGAATATTTTCTGGTTCTTGTGAAAGTGCAGAATACAGAGGGATTTGCTGTCTCTGCCTCTGGGTTTCCACTCTGGAGCCCAATTTATCCGTCAGTTTAAAGCCATGCCTAATTGCACCCAATCTCAATTGTGTTTTCAACTCTTTTGCTGAGACTGGGCACCACTGTCTGTTTCTGTTATTGAAAATTTTTGGTTAGGTGGCCATTGAGCCAGTAGTAGACAGAGAATGAGTATGTAGACTTAACAGCTGTTTCCAAATGTTTCCAAATTTGTAGCTTGGATCACATATCAAGCCATTGTCAGATTGCTGTGCTGAGCAGAATCAGTACAGCATGCTTTAAATATCTAGACTGAGACAACTACAGAAAGTGATCAGCAAATGGCATGAGGCAGATGTACAGTAGCTATAGAAACCACAGCCTACACAAAACAAATAAGCATGGGCCATTACCTACAATTTGGTTCACATTCCTTCAACTGCACCGTAACATCTGTTGTAAGGAATCTTGTAGGGTGGGCTGAGAAAATATGTTAAACACAAATATTGCTGAACAAAGAATAAAGCCATTTCAAATTTAATGGTGCTACAAGGGTATTTAAATGTACCAATAAAGAAAGTAATGAGGGATGCTGTCAGTGCCAGAGAAAAACACTAGAGAAAATTAGCTACAGTGACCTGCCTGTGGAGCAGCACACATTACGCCACACTGCAATAGCAAAGACAGTGTCATACCAGCTTTCAGCATCAATTTAAAAAAAAGACAAAACTGAAACTTTAAAGAAGTTTGGCCTTATTTTTATTACTTGATGGTGTACAATATCACCGTTGAAGATCTGGAGTTTTCTCCAAAAAAATGGGACTCTTTCTTCAAAAGTAAGTTTGAAGTGAAGTTTGAATTGTAGCTGACAGCAGTGACCACAACCCCACAACCTTCTTCACCTCCTTCAGGCTCTCCAAGGGTACATCAAGAAAATTTCCATCTTGTTTAAAGCAAGAAAAGTTAAACAAAAAAAAAAAGAGTGAGAGAGAAGAAAATGGAAAATGTACAAATAGACATCAGAAATAGTGAGGTATATATACTTCTATCCTAAGGCATAAATTAAATTCTTATTGCTCACCCCTTTGTGTTCTTTTTCTTTAATTGTATAATCTGTGTGCTGATGCCCTGGAGAGCACTCTGGTGCCAGGTGGTCTGAAAGGTGCTTTCAGACTCTAAGTCAGGATGCTGAATTTGAAAACAAGCATAAGAAAGCAAAGAGAATATTGGGGGATCAAGTGATTTCATAGCATCATTGAAACTTTTGGTTTGGAAAAGACCTTGGGATCATTGAGTCCAGCTGTTAACCCAGCACTGCCAAGTCCAGCACCAAACCAAGTGCCATAAGAGAGCCTAAGAGCAGGGCACACCCAGCAGCTGACACTTGAGTGGCAGTAAGTCCACCCCAGAGCTCTGTCTGGGCAGCTGCTTCAGTCATGGTAGGTCTGGAACAAGCTGTGCCTTCTGCTGGGTGGATGCCATCAGTCCCCATCTCAAACCAGCAGGGCTTCAGCACTCCTCCTGCACGCTCTTCCACCAGAACTGCTGCCCACACTGGCATGTCATTCCCTGTTTGCCCACTCTGCTTGTGGTACTTCTGGTTGCCAGCTTTCCATTGCACTAGGTGATACACAAAGATATCAAAAAGAGATAATCCTTGGGCTTGAATTGTTGCAGTTTGAATAGACAAGAGAAAAAGAAAAAGGACTGCAGAAAGGAAGGGCTGTTGAGCATGTTTTACAGGTAAAAAACTGACATGTTGGGAGATGACACTTCAAGATGCAAAACCTGCAAGTGCACTTAAAGGATTATTCCTGCTCTTCCTCATTCCAGAAAATATGTCCTCAGTCTGCCAATAGCCCATGTACTGAAATAAAAAGAATCAGTATTTTCCAGGTTTTGAGACTGAGGTCATTTCACAAGTATCCTGGGAAAAGAGGTAGGAGTGACCACTCAGTAAAATGCTCTGTCAGCATGCAAAATGCAAATAAGAGAAATCATCTCCTTCAAGGAGAATGGGCCTTTTTTTTTTTTTCTAAAATCACCCCCTTTAATAGCTGTTGCCAACCTTTTTGTTCTTTGAGGTATTCTGCAATAATAATCTCCAATGCTATCCAAAGATTTGATTGGTACGTGGAAAACCAGCATGTCAAGTTAGAAGGAAGACATGTAGGACATGTAGGACATTTAGTTTCCCAAAGGATTATTGAATAATATTCCTCAAATACCTCATTCAATACATTTAATGATATTTTTTCCATACATTATTCATTTTTCATTACTTTCACTTCTCCTAGAAGAAGAATTTTCCCCCACAGTTGAAATAAAATGTTTGCAATTTAGTTCATTTCATTATTCATTAAACTCTTGTTTTCATTTTCTTTTTCATAAGCACAGTTCATCAAAAACAAGTGTTTAAGCAGTAGGTAGAGGGTGGTGATATAACTGACATAATATGGAACTATTGAAAAAATTCCCACAATTTTAAGTTTTAGTATGTGGAAGGTAGATCTCAGAAGGGGAAAGACATGAGTTTCTCTATGAACAAGTATCAAGTTTGCAGTGAAATGGAATGATGGACGGTGCTCCCAGGTTTGCTGCTGAAAATTAACCTTCTTCCATGAAGGGGAGTTTTATTTGCCTCTCCCACAGAGCAGGACACTCTGAAGTATTGCAGGCTTGCTAATCCTTTTTAAATTATTTTGTATTAGTTTAATACTAGTTTGTATTCATTTCCGGTGAGTGGCTGGAAAAGGTCATTTGTGCGTTGTGAAGAAGCAGGAGGCATCTGAGCACAGCCTGTCATCAGAATTTAATGAGGTGATTCAGTCTCATGTGCTTGTAATGTCACAGCCATGATAAAGAAAAGCATATGTCTGATAGTTGTTTCTTTTTTTCTTTCCTTGATTTCTTTCCTAGATAGGAGTTAAAAATGGGATAGATCAGCTAAGAAGAGGAAGAGGAAGGAAAGCTAATAGCTTATCCCATGTTACCCATTCTGTAATAAGGTGTCATTTTTAGGATATCTTGTCTCCGGTTAGCTGAATGCGTACACTGAATAACTGACCTGCTGGGAATCTAACTAGCAAACTCCAAGTTTAAACTGCAGCTCTAAGCCAAATTTCCATATTTTCCCAAGGGTGAGCTGTCAGCTCCTATTCATTGACACTTTTTACATGAAAAGTGTTGCATTAGGCCTAATGCATCTTCCCTTCCTGAAATATGTGTAATTGGTGTTGACTTGAAGGTTCCACGTAAAAAAATCTGTGGTGAAAAAATTAAAGGGAAATTATGTTAAAAACAAACAGGATATTTCTAAAACTGTATTTCACATTATTTATTATGGAATATTGAAAATGTGCCAGGAGCCAAAACAATGTTCATTGTTGCCAGCCCATACAGAAGCCTTCAGAGGAGGAATCAGAGGGTTATCCAACCCCCCTGACCAAGCAGGGTCACCTAGAACAGGTTTGCACAGGGCCACGTGCAGAGAGGTTTTGGGTACCTCCAAGGACTGAGACTCCACAATCCATCAAGACAAACCATTTCAGTGTCTTACCATCCTCACAGTAAAAAAAAACAAAAAAAAAAACCAAAACAAAACAACCTTTTTTCTTACACTTGAATAGAATTTCCCATATTTCAGTTTGTGCTCGTTGTCTGTCCTGTCCCTGGGCACCACTGAAAAAAAACATCATTCTTAATGCCTCCCATGAGGTATTTATGCACAGTGTTAACATCCCCTTGAGCTTTTTCTTCTCCACATTGAACAGGCTCAGCTCTCTCAGCTTCTCTTTGTACGTCAGATGCTTCAGGGCCTTCACTGTCTCCATGGCCCTTCTTTGGCCTATCTCCAGAGTGTCCATGCATCATCCTGTGGAGTCCAGAACAGGACACAGCTCTCCAGATGTGTCTCACTATTGGAAATGCTTCTTCCCAAACAGGTTGACAATGAGAGAAAACCATCCCAGTCACCTGAAGATGTTGCTGAGATGTGAGCCAAGATCTAGCCCTAAGAACTTCTGCTTCTCTCATCAGGCATGTCTTTAAGCTCCTGTTGGAGCTGTTTGCATTCATGCAGGCTATTGTACAGGTCTGCTGCATCCTAGATAAACAAATCCATCATTCTGTTTTCACTAATTCCTCTACAGTTGTATCAAGATCCTTTAAACTCCCATTCTTCTCAGAAGAGCATGAGCATGTCCATTTACACCCTTTAGATTCAGTCTGACTTTTTAGAAGATTCTTGGCAGGTGATTCTTTCAACATTTGTGTTTCATGCCTGTGTGGAAATGAGAGAAGATTAATGAGTTTCTACTCACTTGGGAATAGAATATCTCAAAGTTCAGCTATAACCTGCTCTTTATGCCTTGTTTTAGCCCCAAACTCAGCCACCAGAAGCAGCTGCAATCAAATTAACTTTTTTTTTCCTTAAATGCTTTAAATAAAGAGGATCAGATAACCACCAAAAAAGCCAAAATTCCTCAGTGTATGCAAGATAGAAGATGTCTATCCAATTAAATTTTGTCCTCAGAGGATGTCATTTTCTCAGGAAAACATCATCTAACGTCCTAGCTTGTTCAGACATACTACTTACCATTACTATTATGCAATACTTTTGTCCTCCTACCTGACATTGAGTCTGGCAGAAAAAATAAGAAAAAAGGGGGGAATGAATTTTAATTTCCATGTCAATAGTTCTTTAAAAAATACAACCATGTAAAAATGTGGAAGGGAATATGAAATACCAAAACTAAATTAGTTAGCCCCATGTAGTTTTGTATGCCCATTATCCTGTGTAGGAAACTGGAAAGATGGGATACTTATACACAGTGATAATTATTTCTTATCTGTTCAAATCCAAATTATGTTTAAATATGGATTTTCTAGGATCTACTTTATAATACCTTCCTTCAAAAGCCTCAGGGAATAGGGGACTTTTAATTAAGAGTGTTTTAGATGTGGACTTCAGAGTGATGTTCATTATGTTTACTTTAATACCTTTAGCAATCATTTTACATGGAAATCTGCAAACACTGGCCTACCAGAAAGGATGTCCACCATGAAAAGTTGTTCTTCATGTAACCTCAGATCTTTCTATCTTTGACTTCTTTGTCATTGTTTGCATTCTTAATACTTTGAATAATATAAAAGCCATTATTAACTGTGTGCAATTGTAGCAATTAATTTTGAGTTGATTTAAATGAGTTTATAAAGGGAATCGCAGATTCCTGTTGCCTCTTTTTTTTTTTTTTAAAGGAGAAGCTAGCAGCACTGCATATTTAATACTTGGTTGTATAAATTGTTCCATGGCGTTACCTTAGGACCTGCTGATGACAATAACACAGACATGGGTATGCAGAAAATATGCATGAAAAGAAAAAATAGATTTCATGTAACTCTACACTTAGCTTAGACTTTTCAGACTTTTGAAGAAGAACTTGTTAATATTTTCCAGTTTATAAATGGTAGAAGAATGAAGCTCTGAAATTCACTTGAATATTTCTAGAAAATTATAATGGTAATCTATTATTCAAAGATAATATCAAGAAAGTACTTCTCTGTGGAAAGAAATAGGATTTTTTCCTGGAAATACAAGCACTCTGTGTCATCCTCATCTGCAGTTCACTTTGTTCTGCTTCTCACTAATCTGCATGTCTCTGATGAAAAAAATTATGCTTTAAATACATTTGTAAACCAGAAGACTTTTTCCAGTGTGTTCTGTAAGACACCTTATGAGTTTTCAGTCTGGTTTCCCAGGGGAATGCAGCTTACATGACCTTGCTCTCTGTCCACCCATCTATCACGTGACAACTACAAGCCCATTTGGCAGAAATCAAGATATCAATGTCAAATCATTTCCTGCAAATTTCGTGGCCAGGCAAATGAGAGAGATCTAAATAATGTCCTGTGCTGAGAGGAAGGTTGCAGAGGGAGCCTAACATGGTCAGAACAAATTCCTCACATGCATTGGCTGGCTCATGGGTCGGCACACAGGCTGCTGTGACCCACACACAGCCCCCGGTCCAGCCATGGAGAAAGAGGAGAATAACCAAGCCATAGGGATATCATGGGTATGGAATGATGGGCCATTCAAGCCCAAAGAACAAGGGAAAATGGAGATAGTGCAGGGGAAGTTGGACAATGATGCAAGGGGACAGCTGTTGGTTTATCCTGGCAAGGGGTATGGAAGGCACTGGGTTACTATTGGGGGGAAGTGAGGCAATGGAGAAAACAAATCTCTGTGATGGTGTTTGTGTTAGTTGCATTGGTTCCAATGAAATTATTTGCAATTTGTTTGCTTGGAATAATAATGGAAATTACTTTTATATTTGCTGTTTTAATATGACATTCTTGAGTGTTTCCCTGCAATAGAGGCAGAATGCAAAACTCAATATTGGATCTATTAGCATGAATTTTGCTGAAGGACTTGAAGGACTTAAAATGCTGAGATTGGAGTCAATATTAGATTCAAGCCTCTTGAGGGGAAGTAGAGCCATGTTTGAAAATGTATTTAATACATTCTATTTATTTATTTATTATATGCATTTTCTCAGTATTTTCTCCCACAGTTACTGTTGAAAAAATAAAAAAAAAACCCAAAGAAACCAAAAAATCCTCCAAACAATAAAATTACATTTAATATTATATAGAAAAAGAAATGGGAATAAAGTCCATAGATAGTGCATCATTCTGGAACCTCAGTGAATGAAAAGATTTAAAACTCTTATTAAAAACACCAAATAAAGAGAGATTGAGTATATGAAGCCAAATAGCTTATATTCTGTAAAAGTGTATCTTCTATCCAGGCACAATTTGAAGTTATCTAAAAACTAAGGCTCTGCTACCAACACTGGTAATTTGTTTCTCATTGATTACAAGTAATGAATGTTCTTCATTTTTCATTTTTATTTAACAAGCTTGAGTTTACAGCCATTAGTTCTTTTTACCACAGAATCATAGAATCACAGAATCATTTAGACTGGAAAAGACCTTCAGGATCATCAGGTCCAACTGTTAACCCAAAACTGACAAGTCCACTGCTAAATCATGTCCTTAAGTGTCACATCTACACATTTCTTGAATCCCTCCAGGGATGGTGACACCAGTTCCCTTGGCCAGTCTCTTCCAATGCCTGACCACTCTTTCAGAGAAGATTTTTTTCTTAATCTAATCTGAATGTTTCCTGGCACAATTTAAGTAATTTCTTCTTTTCCTATCACTCATTACCTGGTAGAAGAGACCAGTCCTCACCTGGCTTCACCCTCCTTTCAAGAATTTCCTGAGAGCAATAAGGTCTTCCCTGAGCCTCCTTTTCTCCAGGCTAAACCACTCACAGCTACCTCAGCTACTCTTCATAGGACTTGTGTATCAGACCCTTCACCAGCTCCACTGCCCTTCTCTGGGCACCTCAATGTCTTTCCTGAACTGAGGGGCCCAGAACTGGACACTGCACTCAAGGTGTGGCCTCACCATTGCTGAGTACAGGGGGCAATCCCCTCCCTGCTCCTGCTGGCCACACCATTATGTGATACAGGCCAGGATGTCATTGGCCTTCTTGGCCACCTGGGCACACACTGGCTCGTGTTCAGCTGCTGTCACCAGCACTCCCAGGTCCTTTTCCTCTGGGCAGCTTTCCAGGCACCCCTCCCCGAGCCTGTAGTGCTGCAGGTGGTTGTTGTGCCCCAGGGTCAGGACCCAACACTTGGCCTTGTTCAGCCTCATGTAATTGGCCCCATCAATCCAGCCAGTCCAGATCCTTCTGTAGAGACTTCCTGCCCTCCAGCAGATCAATACTTGTGCCCACCTTGGTTTCAACTGCAAACTGGGGTTGCCCTGGATCACCTCATCCAGATTGTTGGGAAGGATATTACAAGGGCTTGGCCCAACACTGAGAGCCCTGGGGGGCACCACTGATGACTGGATACCAGGTGGATGTAACTCCATTCACGTCCACTCTGGGCTCAGCCAAACACAGGTGGTAAACACAGGCAGGCACCTGCTTATACCAGGGGCACTTAAATGAATTATCTCACTGACTTCAGCATACATAAGTAAATGTACTCTGCTGCAGAAGAGCCCTCAGTGAGAGTAAAGGTGCACATGAGATCTGGGAAAGTGAAATTCTATCCTTGCTGATATTTGAAAAAGCTACAAATTCATCAGGCTTGAAATAAGATTGTATTTTGAAGTATTTTTAAGCACCTGGTAGCACTTGTGTAATAGAAAGTCTGTCAGCCTTTTCAACATGAAACTATAAATACTTGATAAGATCTAGGAGCTCACACAGTGTACAGGGTGTCAAGATGACATGGCTGGCTAGTTGTTTTTTGGTTTGTTTTGATTTTTTCCATTCTGAGTTGTTCCAAAAGCAGTTGTCTTTCTATAAAAGAAGAATGGGGACATTTAATTTCTTTCATTATGACAGGCAAACTAATCCTCAAAATGTATGATTATGTTTTAAAAACATATTTAATAACTGTTGTGCTGTAGCTTAAATGAATCTTGTGCTACATACTGGTTTTGACTGTGCAGTTCTCTTTTGGTTAATATTTGTAAATGATTTAAAACAACATGGGTTTTTTTTCTCTCTCTCCTTGAGATACGATTTGGTATCGAAAAACTTGAACACGAGGTGATTTCAAAGTGACATCTCCTTGCCTGCTGGCAGCTCTCCTGGCAGCTCTCCTCTAGATGGTCATCTCCACTCCTGCTCCATCCCCTGTTGTTGAGCCTTAGCCCCAGTGATGCTGAAGCCATGGCAGAGGCAACAGCAAATGTGCAGAAGCTTAACAACTGACCATTGTAGAACATTTGGATCTGATAAACACACTCCAGTCAGCACTAACAACATGACTCAGAGCAACATCCAGTGGGGATCTTGGGTAGGTTCTGATGAAAGACATGGTACTAGGGAAAGAGCATAGCACAAGTCCTTCTCCTTCTTGTCATTTTCAGTCCTGATACTGGCTGCATTGGAGACAGTCCCAGTAGGGAATGATCAACTGAGACCTTACCACTGTTCTTCCTGGCTGGATACTGGAGTGATTTTTTGTTGTTCTGTTCCTTTCCTTTCCCTCTTCTGAATTTTTTTCTTTTTCATTTTTTCCCAAGTCTTGATTTGTATCTTTAAAATCAACATATTCCATCAGCTTCAGATGTTCCTAATCAATCACTGTGCAGATGGACCAGCCTCAGCATCCTCTGTGCAGCCATTTCTCCCGCTGTCTTTGATGGCAGACATAAGTAAATGCCAAGAAAAGAGTGTTATAACAGACAAGTCCATAGCAATGTTTCCCCAGAATACCTTCCTAGACCAAGTAACTTGTGATTTAGGAACTTTCCTGACCCAGAAATTCTCAAGTTACATGTTTGCAATTAGGAGTCCTGGTTTGAATTTCCTAACACAAATGATTCCCATGCTTTATAGACCCATGAAAGCTTTTAGCACCTCCAACACACATTGGCAAGGATTTCCATGACTTTCTGCACTGTGTCTATGGTTCCTTTCTAATTCATGTCAACCTGCAATTTTCTGGCTCTACCTAGTGTCTCTCATTCTTGCCTTAGAAGGAACTATAAAGAGTTTCCAGCCTTTTCCGTGCCACTGCATGCCTCAGCATGACCTCCTGGTTTTTCTCCAGCCTGTAAAGCCCCAGGCTAAAGGTTCATGGCTTATGGCAGAAGAAAGAGATGAGTGGAAGACTTCTGCTCAAGTCACACCATTAACATTTCTGAAAGGCTGGGAAGTTCCATGAACAGAAAAATGTGCAGTCTACCCCAGCACAGTGCAGGACCATAAACACCAGCATGATGAAAGTCATACCACTATGCACAGCACAGTAGCTGTGCATGAACTTTCAAAAGAAATGCACATGGTGCATGAGATTTTAATGTTCATAATCTTATCTCCTCCCAACTTATTGAGGAACCCAGTTTCATTTCCAAGAATGAGGAACGAGGTTCTAGAAATTATATTTGATTAGCAAAGACCTCAATAAACAGCCTCTTCTGGCTAAATATTCAGTGATTGCAAAGAGTATTCTTCCAAATATATAAATTTCTCATATTTGGGTTGCAAGACAGGCACAAGTTTGAGACCACTGGTGTGAGCATTTGCACATGCAAATTGTTGATACATATCTGTAAAAGAGACAACGTACACAGAATTCTATCATGATAAAGAGACCTTGCCTGGATAGGAATGGAAGATTGCCCATGTCAGAAGGCTCCTACTTGCACACAGTTCCAAACTGAAAAGTGTTTTATATTTTCATGTGTAGTCACATAAAGAACTCAAAACAAGCCAGAATCTCCAACAAGAGAGGCAGATCTTCCCCTTGAAAAAGAAAACAGACATAGGGAAAAAATTAATTATAAAGACACTGTAAACTGTAATTTTTGTTATGGCATAGTGGCTGAACAGAAAAGGTGATTAACTTACATCATAACATCTCATAATGGCATCTCAGATGTTGTAGGTGTGGAACTTAAACAACAGATGAGTTAAAGTGTAAGTTTTGCTTCTAATTTGCCTTTTTGTGTGTGTGTGTGCGTTTGGTGGGGTTTTTTGTTTGCTTGTTTGTTTGGGTTTTTTTAAGCCTGCTTTGTAGAAGCTCTTAAATCTGTATTTCTGGTTTAATTTTAAAAAAAAAAACCCATAGTATATCATCTTCTATGTGATGGCATGGATATTAATTTTACAAACTCTAGTTATAAGTATTTATGTTAATTTTGTACCAATTCCATGAATAAAAAGAGCATATGCTGCATAGTGAGCTCTACATACTGGCAAAAGAATAAAAATAGGCAAAGAAATATTTACTGTCCTTGAGTCTTGTCAATGCAAAATGGATAAAAACCTTGTTTGAAGAAGGTCAATTCAGCCACCAGTGCCTTTCAGAATCAGGCCCTTAGACTTCTGCCAAGATGATAGATACTTCAGTCAAGGGGATTTACATACTTAGGAGCAGCTGAATAAAAATATTCCTTCTTGGTCTAAATTATGTAATAAACAGATCCCAGGAGTACTCATGCATTTAAAAATTAGTGTTCTAGGCAGATCCTACAAGCAACAAGCAAATGGAAATTGTTTAGTTAAGATAATACAGCACAAACCTTTGCTACATGATGGACTAATGCTTCCATGTCCTTGGCTGGCTCTGATTTTCGTTCTGAGTTATGTATCCAGACCATCAAAAAAAACATGTCATCCTACATTGCCTTAACTGACATGCAATCCAGCTAGCACCAAGCTAAAAATCAACCTCTTTCTTGGTTTTTTCCTTTGTGGGTCTCCTAAATGCAGTCAGCTGGAGGACAAATGGCAAAACTGGAAGTATACTGCACTGTGAGTCATTGCTCAAGTAACAGGTTTCTGCCTGGAATGAGCATCCAATAGTCACCTTGTCTTTTCTGTTCTGAGAGGGCTGAATGCAGTGCTGTTCACAGGCCCAAGGTTCTGTCCTTTCAACAAATGGAGGCTACAGCTGTTCAAGAACAGTGGAGAAAACAAAAAAGCCATTGCAAAAACCTGAGAGCCAACAGTTTATATGAGCAATGGCTTAAGTCACTGAGATGCTTTTGTATGCATTTCTAATGCATTCATTACCATAACAGCAACAAAACAATTCATTTTCTTCCTTTCATTTTACTGTTCCGACAATCATTTATATAAAATAGGAGTTACATCAGCCGATTTCATATAAGGTATTACCCCTGTTTACAAATGATACCTATATTGGGCAAGCAAGATCTGTAATTCAGAAATGATTGATCTCCAGAGAGTCACAGCTCCAACCACAACATTACTACACACAGAGAAACACAGCCCAGCTATTTTCTGCAGTAAAAAGTTGTACACTATGGCAGATCAGCTCAACATGCATTAACTGAACTCCCAAGAACACATTTTTCTAGAGTTTCCCCCAGGACAAACTTTTTGAACCAGGTCAACTCTTTCTGACTCTTGTGTAGGAAAAGTATTTCTCTACTTTGTCTTGAAGATATATCTGAGCTCAGTGGAGGATCTCAGCACGGTCTCACACACCATTCCCACAGTTACCTAAGGACATCAGGCTTAGCTACAAATATCAAAAAAACAGTCCACAAATGGCTGTTAAAATACCCCAAGAGAAACAGAATAGGAAGGTGTTTCAAGTGAGTTGCTTTACAAGTCTCTCCTCTGCTCATTCTACTCAATATTTTCATTTATATAGGGCTAAATGGTTAATGAGAAGTTATAGAGGTGACAAAAGTTGTGGAAGACCGGGACAAATTTTGAAATGAACTGGTGATGTAGCTGTCCAGAATCAACAAGATTAATTTAGCCTGTCTTTGTTTCAAATGGATTGTGAAGGGTTTATTCCTGGCAAGCTATTACAGGACAAATCAATGGGGATAACAATCAGCTAGACAGCTGTGTGCTGGTGAAAGAGCCGGGTTTATAGGGGTCACAAAACTGCTATGGATGTAGCAATCTAGCTCTGCAGAAGAAAGACAATATTCATTTTGGAAAGCATTACAGAAATGGGGTGTGCAATAAGACAAAATCCCTTCTGTCACACAGAGTGCCAGTGAAAGGTTCCTCAAGAACTTGGCCTGGACTCTTAAATATACGACAGAGAAAATGCAAGGAAATATGAGTAATAAGAGCATCAGGAGGTCTGAAAGAGAAAATCTGCAGAGGAAAAAAAAAAAAAGGCAGTGGTAGTTCGGTTTGGAGAGTGAAGACAGAAAAGGAAATGGAAATCTTGCATCATTATAAAGGCTGTTACAAGTTCTTCTTGCTAACTTTACTGTATTCAGGGCAGATACTAGGGAAGATGTCTTAGGGTAGAGAGAGGGTAGCATGGTGACCGCAGAAGATTATGAACTCTGCAGCAGTGCAGGACACACAGGTTATGTCAATATCAGCAATTAGCAATACTAGAACAGTGGCCTGGGCCCTCAGTCATCCTCCCTGCAAAACCATCAATTGTTCTGGGTCCATAAGAACTCCCTGTACAGGCCTGGCATTCACATGGGCCATGGGCTATTCCCAGCAGACAGGCTTAATGGGAGCATTCTTGAAAGCAAGATAGGAGAGCTTCAAAATATATTTCCCTGGGCCACTTGGTGTCAGGGCTGGAGAACTGTGTCAGGCACAATTAAAGTTTTAGTACTGCAGTCAACCAGTAGAAGTCCATAGGGAGGCAAACCCACCTCCTCAGAGGAGGGGTTAGGATATATTGCATCATCTTATCTAGTCCTATACGAGTGCAGTTCTGTTTACTTTACTTACCTTTGTTGGAAAATACAGAAAACTGGCTACAGTACAACCCCAATTAGATCCATTTTCCAGAATCCTTATAAAGACATAATGAGGATGATTTGTACAAAAGAAAAATCAGTCTAATATAAGTCAAGTCCAACAGCTCAGCTGGGGATAAACAACTTTTATCAAACAAAAGATGCAGAACTAGATTTATTGTTATATGGCATCACAGGAGCAAGCCATACCAAATGATGCAAGGATATTGCCCTTCTATCATTTTGGAATTCAGAGGGGGATAGAGGCTCCACACTGCATCACTGCTCTCAAAAAACAGCCTCTCAGCACCAGCTGTGGGCCCAACTTTATCACGCTTCACAAAGAAAGACAATGTCTGTAACCCAGTCACTGCTCCAACTGTGCTGTGATTGATGGCAGCTTAGCTGCCATAGCAAGGAGTTCAGTGTGGGCTCTGTCTGCATAAACACATTGTTGCCCTAGATGCATTCCTGCTGTTTTGGGGGCACTTAACCTAATCCTGGCTCAGATAGGTCTTTGCTGCAACTCCAGTGTGGAAATGTCAGGGAAGAGAGGCACCTCCATTGGCCAGGTGAACCACTGGAGACAATCCCTTTAATTTCCAGAGGACTCTGTTCCTGAAGACTCAGCATCAAGAAGCACCTTTTATGCACACACTGGGAAATACTTCAGCAAGTATGAAGTCAAGGTTTCATTGGGATGTACTCCTCACTGTCACCACTCCTCCCTCACACACTGAAGTCCTACTTCATTTCTCCCACCACATCTTGGCATCTTTTTTTTTTTTTTTTGAAGACAGTTAAAAGAATGAGAGCATGTAGTCACTGGGTGGCCTAGAAAGTGGAAGATAATGTTATAAATTTGTCCGCTAATAACAAGAAAAAATATCCTCACCTCACTGTAAGAAAGGGAGCAAAATGCTAAGTGGCATGTGCCAGCTGATCAAAATGGGGAAATCTGGTGGAAAGTGCGTATTTCCCTGCTGTGAATTTCTTGGCCCTGCTCCTTTCTATATTCACAGACAGACTCAGTTTAGGCACTTTCAGTTATCTAGTTTTATTGATGCAAAAAAGTACAGAGGAAACCACTGGCTTTAGTGGAGGTAAAAAGAGATCATGAAAAGCCCCAAATTCTTGAAATCTATCAGTAGCAGGAGCGTAATAAAGGCAGGCCAGTAAACTGTGCTTTCTGAACCCAAAATACAGTCTAAAAATAGAGGACAGAATCTGAGATTCTTGAAGTGACGTAGCTTTAAAATAAATCTAGGTATTCAAACCTGCTTCTGTGTAGCAAGGTCACTTTGAGGAATGCTTGAAGGACTTCACCCACTGTAGAGCCTCAGTCTATTCCCTTGTAATCCTACACCATTTGGTCTAAGTCACCTGAGAGGAAAAAAAAAATGTGAGTGTATCATTTTTTTTTTCCTATTCCTCCTGGGTGGTCTGCTGCATAGCTTGAAATCTGTGTTTTTGTAGCAAATAATGAAATAAATTGACCCCCTTGAGCCCAGCATATAGATGGAACATTCAGTACACTGCACCTTTGAGTCATTGGACCCAGACCCCTGCTATCTCCAGCAATCACGCCATATAAACTACTTCATAAATCTATCTTATTCCATATTAAAAATTCTGTGGATGGTTGCCCAACTCCTTAGACCTTTTTAAGCTCTGAAGAACGGAAACTTTCTTCAAAGTTGCATTTAACAAGCAACAAATCTGTTGCATTTAACATTTATTCACAGAGAGCTGTACCCTTTGGTTTCATGGCAGGCAACCATTTTCTTAGCTCTTCACTTTGTATTGCACTAACCCACAACCCCTGTCAGCATCAAAACAGCCTTTCCAGCCTCACACAAATTTTGCTATGCCAGAGGGAGCAAGCCAAGCTCTTTCCAATCACCCCCAGCACGACAGAAAGTCTCTGCCCCTCTGAGTGACCTTCCTCTACATGTGTGGCAGCCATAATCCACTTTTTTGTTGATTTTTTCAGGGTTTTATTTGTGGTTTGTTTTTTTTTTTTTATCTGCGTGCCTAAGGTTGCATTTGGTTTTCAAGAGAGGCTGTAACAGCAGCTTGTACAATGGCTTCATACTTGCTAATCTGCAGCAAAGATATTTAAGCCAGTAGGTTTTAGCCTTGTTTTTCCTTTCTTCTTTAGAGAAAGGAAAAACAATCACTCGAATATGATTGACCATCACATGTTTGTTTCTTCTTCTTTCCTCTCTAATGGCAAATCTCAGGTTTATAATGGTAGTTATTGCTGTAAGTTCCTATTAAATTTTCTCCCATTTCTGCAATTCCAATTTAAAGGTTCAGCCAAGTTCTTTATTTGATATTCAAATCCTTGTTTGCAGTTCTGGCACTGCTAACTTTTTCATTAGCACCAGTTTTCATTGCCACACAATTTTCTTTTCCTGTTTAATTCATTGATGAAACCAGTAAATACTCAAACTTCGTAATATATGATACATTTTCAAATCCAAGATACAATATTGCAATTTTTTTATTTAAAAAATTTATGCTCTACAGCTGCAGT
The DNA here is from genome assembly GCA_027886175.1 of Phylloscopus collybita. Classification (NCBI taxonomy): domain Eukaryota; kingdom Metazoa; phylum Chordata; class Aves; order Passeriformes; family Phylloscopidae; genus Phylloscopus; species Phylloscopus collybita. The sequence continues at coordinate 23,707,911 of JAJNNQ010000026.1, read as the reverse complement.
ACAACCCATCATATATAAACTGTCTTACTCTATTCTTCACTTGTCCCCATATCTGAGTATTTTAATAAATATCTTGCTTTTTGATACACACTGGGTTTCTGAATAACAACAGCACATAAACCTTTGGAAAAAAATAAAAGTTTGGTATCTTCAGAAACCTTTCTACCCTAGATTGATTTGTGAATATTTTTAGCCCACTGTATTGAATTGTTCAGTAACATCAGTTACTGTTTTATTGAGGTTTTATTTATAAATGTAGAATCAAGCATAGCCTTTATCATAAGGCTGCTACCTTAATAAAAAAAAAAATGAGTTTATGCTTGCTTGTAATCTGAGCTTTGCCTTGATGCCTGAGGTTAGGTACCTAGATTCACATGGAAATCCATAAATAAGTGTGGCCTGAAGCACTGCACAACACCATTCACTGTTGATTTGACTGTAGGTCCAAGTTATTAGTTTTGCTGTCCTTTTACAGGACAGGAAGATTTCATTTTGGTGAGAGCTGAAGAACTCTAGTGTTTCCATGCTCCACGTCTGCCTGCAAAACCTTTTATTGCTCTTTGCTCTTCATTCTCTTTTGGAGATAGCTTAGGCAGGAGACTGGCAGCATTTTGCTGCCCAGTGCTGTGAGAGAGGCAGCCAGATAGGGATGTTCTGAGGTTGGATGACTCATGCACACTGAAGAGAAAAAGGCTAGAGACAGTTCACTGTCCTCAAAATCAACCCCCTAACAGCAGACCCCAAAATGGAGCAGAATGAGAAGCACCAAAGTGCTTGTTCATGCCTCTGTCTTCTCTGAGGTCATAAACGTTTGCCTGTTTAGTTTGAGCTTGTTACAATTTTGTGCTTAAGAGTGGAAATGTGCTAGGATTTGGCAGCTCCGTATTTTGGAAGACTACCCTGCTCTGTCCTCAGAAAAACCTCTGAGATAAACTTTTTCAAGCAGGACAGTAAAGATGGAGATCTTCCCCCATAAGATTAGCTTCTAGCCAAACCAGAAGCCAGTCTGGGACTTCCTGACTAATGTGAAGCCTCCATGAGTTTCCTGTGCTAATTTATTCCTTCTGTTTTGAGCAGCATTTTAATATTGAGCTCATCCAGAACCAGGTGGGTGGTAGAAACAGCAATGTGTTTTTTCCCCTATCTTCTCCAAGGTTCCCTGAATCTGCTGACTAAAAATTTTATTCTGAAGCACTTTGGGTTTCACTCTAAAGTAGAAAGAGCAAAGTTCAGGAGCATGTAAAGCAGAAAACAAGCAGAAAATTAACAGGTTGAATTTGGAAGAAAATGTTATATGAACTACTGTGTGCTTCATCTGAAGAGGTGTACAGTCAAAAAGGGAAATCAGTTTAAATGGCAGGAAAGGGAAAAGAGAGGCTGGAAGAAATACACAGTGAAACCCTTGCTAGATTAAGCAAGGACTTGGAAGCATTTGGACAGCCAGCCAGCAAGAATCTCCCTGCAATGCACTGAAGTAAAATCAGTCAAAGAGTTTTGGAGCTAAGCACCATAAACAAGTTAAATACTGCTGCACTGGGGTGGCACTGCATAATGGTGTGCACATTGTGACAGCTGACACAAGGAGCAAGGACTGCTCCCCCAGGCACATTAATTCAGCAGAGCCCTGAGAAGTGGGAAAGCCTGAAGACCTCTGGGACCTGTGTCAGAAGGTAAAGAAAGACAAGAAAACCTTACATGCCTTTTCACTTAATGATTGTCCTGCACAGGCTGCACTGAGCACACCACACCTAAGTCTCAGTATTAAAACAGAGCTAGGATAAGAAGAGTAAAGGGAAAGTTCTGTTTACCAACAAAAAGAGGAAAAAGTCCCCAAAATTATAAGCTGACAAGAAGGCTCTCTGCAGTGTGGTTTGAAGTATATTTTGCAGTATCTAACATGTCCAAACACTGACAATCTATTATCAGCCATGAGCAATGTTCTCAGGTTTTGCTGCTCAGAGCCAGTTTTTCAGCAGCAAATCTCACCTCTGCTAGCTGCTTTCAGTGGTGTCTGCACTGAGAGGAACAAAAAGCTTTGCAGAGAAACATTACTTTACCTTTCTACTATTCTCACCAGGATATCCTTTTTCAATTACAAAATAAACAGCTTTATGAGTCTTCTAACTAAAACTAACCTTACAAAAGAGCAAAATGTATACTCACATGGAGAGAGAGGAGTATGTATATATGTGTGTGTTTGTTTGGGGGTTGTATTTTAGGATATATTATGGCTGGCTAATAGACTAAAACTGAGTATATGTAACAGAAATAATTCCATCTCTAAAAGGTATGAGCGTGTAAACTTAATTACAGAAATAGCGTAGGTTTATGCAAGTAATAAAAAACTAAAAAACCAAACAAAAACATGCAGAAAAGCCAAAAAATTCTCCAGCAAAATCATGACATCAGATTTTCTCAGTGTGCATATCTGTGTATCACCTCTTGTTTGCCTTGATTCTGGCTGAATTCATAATGTCTTGCTTACAGAATAATGCAAACACCAAGGGAATTAGAGCATCAGGATTCCTTGGTGTTATGACAAATTTAAAACTAAAAGCATCTTACCTGCTGCTTTTCTTTTTTTTTTTTTTTTCTTCCCCTTCTTCCTGGTCTGCCAAAGTGTTGCCAAAGCAATGCCATGTATTCAGTGCCTCTGCAATGCCTTCTTGGATGGCCTCCCAATGCCTTGGCCCTGACATGTGTTGCTCTTCCTTGGCTCTGACCTGTAAGGATGCATCTCAGTATGAGCCAAGACACTGCTCCCTCAGCACTGCTGGTGACAAAGCCCCTTTGCTTTCAAATCAGAGCTGATGTGCAGTCACTGTCTCTAAAAACCAAAGTATGTGCATCTCACATGATCTCCCTTCTCTTCCCACCTCTCCACTGCCTCTGGGACTGGGCAAGGATTAGAGTTTGCCTGAGCACCAGTGAAGCACCACACTGGAGACCTCAGTCTTGGCTGAGCAGTTGTATGCTGCTGTAGAACAAATATTTGGCAAGTGCTAGGTGTGCCTACCACTCAAAAGCTGTGCTAACAGCTCTGGTTTCTTCACTGGGTAGTTGGGCTTGATGCTTTACTGTAAAAAAAGCACACACCATTTATGTATGCTATGTAGTACACTGAACCAAACACAACTTACTGGATATTCTCTGGAGATTCATTGTTTCACTGGGTAAATAGAATCTAATCCAGAATGAAAATTCAGGAAGAAGTGTGAAGTCAAAGTCACAGAGCCATGTGTCACCTTACAGGAGAGTTTGGGGCATGAGAGCAACTAAGACATATCAAGAGCCATCATAAATATTTAGATAGTGTTGCAGAAATAATAGGTGTCTTATAATAAGCAAAGTGTCTCAGATAGAACCTGTGAAGAGCAAACCTCCAAACAGTTTAAAACAGAACAACATCTCTGGGGATGGGATATGGCACCTGTCCCCCTGAAGTGGAAGTAAGTGCATTGGGCAGGATAAGTCAATGCACTAGAATCCTCTGTGTGGGTTAGAAAGTGACTGGATTTACTACATATGTACCTCAGCCAGAGCCTGCTGGAAAGACAAGCTTTGAATCCAGAGCACCAAGCCAGAAACAAGATCATCTTCATAAGATGAAGTTAAAATATGGGTTGTACCCATTTTCTGTTCAGCATTTTCCGGGTGAAGATTTAATGCAGATTCAGAGACACAGATAAACAAAGTATCTCTGAACAGGCTGGTGATCGACCTCTCCTTAAGTCCTCTTCTGTGTCCTTAGCTAAACTGAATTTAATACCTCCGTTCAATGAGACAATTTGCTATTAATGAGACATTAGGACTTTAAATAATTTTTGTTTTTTTAATAAGGAAAATTCTGCAAAATACCATCAGAACCAGCAGAAACATCATCAAACATCAATTTGTCGGCGTGCTGACCTGTTGAAAGGACCCCAAGCCAAGAAGCAGACGCTTTGGAAACACATGGGTAATGGTACCCAGGAACTATTTTTTTCCTTTATGGCTTCATGGCAATCTCTCAAATTAAGTTAAAAGTCTGTAGGGAATTTGTTGATGGAAGATATGATAGGGCTTAAAGCTGACTGGAGCTCACCCACAAGTCTGAGAGGATTAGTCTTTCATTTTTTTATTAATACAAAATTTACTTAAAACTATTTTATTCCTTGATTTTTACTTATTTCACCTGCAGAGTGCTCAAATTTTATTTTTTTTTCATATGCCATCAATATTGTTCAAGTGATATACACTGCTGTGCTACTGTCCTGAGATAATGTGCTGCTAACTGGGTACCTCTGTGTTACTGTTGTACCTTGCTGCTTACCACCAGCAGTCACCTGAGCTGAAGCACCTCTGCCTGATAGTAAATTTGTCTTTGTGCTCTTGTATAATTTCAATTGCATACAACCAGTTTGTCATAACCTCCTTACACTAGTGCAAAGTGACATTGACTGGTCATAAATTCTACCACTTAGAGAAAATAACACTAATTGCCTTAAATAGCAGTTGGGTCTTAATGCCCCAGAGACAACTGTAGAATAATAGAATAGTTTATGTTGGAAGAGATCTTTACAGGTCATCTGGTCCAACTGCCCTGCAGGGATGTATTCAGCTAGGTCAGACCCCCCATCCATCCTTGAATATTTCCAGGGATGGGGCTTCCACCACCTCTCTGGGTAATCTGTTCCAGTGTTTTGCCACCTAGGTTGTGAAAAAATTCTTTATATTTAGTATTTGAGAGATTAGCTATAAGGAAGAGAGAATTGACTCTCTTTTAATATAAAACCATAATCCCCTGTCATATCACAACTGGCCCTGCTAAAACATCTTTCTTATAGGACCCTTTAAATATTGAAGGGCCTCCACTCCGTAAGATCTCCCTTTTGATGTATTTGCATAACAAACATACCCATTTTCCAGAAAAACTGGTTCAGCTATTTTACTTTCCCTGTGCAGGAAAGTAAAATAGCATCTTTTCCATTTCCAATCACTTTGTCACCAGGGCAAGTAGATGTGATGCTATCCAGCTTTTCCACTTCAGCTATCTCAAGGTTTCACCATGAAGCCAACAATGAGAATATCTAAGTGGAAAAGCTGGATAGTTTATCTATTCACTCAGCAGGAAGAGTCTGGTGGACTGTGGACACAACCCATATCAACTCAGCCAATGGTAATTTCATTACCAACACTCGTAAGAAGCTTATGAGAACACACTCCTTTTTTCCCAAAACTTAGCTCAGGTATTTGAAAGTCATGGAGAAAGTCTTCTTAGACCACAAGTGGGACCTCTCACTCAGGTGTTGAAAAGCTAGTTTCCAGACTCCCAGCTATTTACACTACTTCCCATTACAGGCAGCTGGGAGAAGCAGGCACATCCAGGGAGAAATTCATCTCATCTGGAGGTAGTTAGTTAAAGTAGGTCAGAGAAATTGCATGTGTGGGTTGCTCTCCCATGAATGTCGTGGAAGCCTAGAGCAATCAGTAGAGAATTAGACAAGTAAACTTTAAATATCTCTACTAAGATGGTAATAAATTTGCCCAATATTTTTCTGTCGACCATAAACAGCTGCTACAAAAAAAAAATAAAAAAATGTTGTGCACTTGGTCATAGTTTCATGACTTGGCTTGTAAAACATGCCCTGCTCCAGGGTCTCCAATCTCCCCAGAGGCTCCTCGGAGTGTTATGGTGTGTAAGTAGGTCAGCACTCTTGTTAATGTTACACCACTCCAGTGATAAACCTTTTGTTTCTGCAAAAACAATGTCTAAAGGCCACTCCTCTAGCATCTGTTGGGCCATGATAGCACGGGTATGGCTTGCAGTATAATATCTGTCCTTTTTAAATAGATCCATTAATTTATTCCCTGTACAGGAAACCTTTGTACAGATTCACTGCTGGAAGAAAATAATAGTTGCGTAGAGGACAAATGCCTCTGAAAGGGCAGCTTGTTTTAACCCACATGCTGTTCACAATACCTGTGTTTCTTTTCTGGTTTAGAGCATAAGCCTTATAAGAAGTACATCTGAACTGTGAGGATTGATGAGAATTTTTGGTGTTGTTTGTATATTTTCCCAAATGAGAACTGTGATTTTATGTTTGGTAAATCAAATTAAGTAGAAAGGTGAGAAATAAACAATTTGGAGTCTTGAAAAATCAAAAAATAATTTTACACCATTTTTTCTACCTAACTGCTCCATATATTTAGATACAGCAATCCTAAGCATGGCTTTGTCTTTATGTACAATCCCTATTTGAAGGTAGTGGTAAATGACATGATTGTAGCTGAGTATGATAACTTGGTTAGTAAAATGATGGAGCTCTACTCAACAGATATGAGCAAGTTTAATAATCTTTTCCTCTAAGAAAAGCTTGATATTATAATTATTAAACTTCTTTCTTAATTTCACTTTACAGTAGATTAGATCAGTCACATTTTCTTTGCAAAATAAATCCTGAGAACAGGTACATTTTTTGAATAAAGCTTGAAACATCTTCTTTCTAATGTCTCAGTCAAAGTTAGAAAAGCTAAATCATTTATGGGAATATCTGTGAAATAGTTCAAGTCATTTTGAAGTTATGTTTTCAAGAAGAGTGTTTTTCCTGAGTTTAATGGCGAGGGAGCACAGCTTGCTGCCTTCAGTTCAACAGGACCAGCTGGCCATTTTCTCTCCTATTAAGTGAATTGTGGGCATACTGCAGGCATGAAGACTGCACACAGCAGTTATCACCAGTTCCTCGCTGTGTATGAGCATACATTTCTAGATTTCACTCCATCAACAACATTCTTCCCTCAAGGTTGTTTTTTTCAAGCTCAGATTTGAAAAGCCTGTTTTGATCGTGTGAAATTTGGCAGCATTAGCTTACTTGGAAACTTGAGCATCTTTAACAGTAACTTTGAAGTCAAATGGTGCTTTATATTTTTTAAGTACCTTATATTCAAGTTTTTAATTTAAAAAGACAATGTTGATGTTTTTTCTTCTTATGGTATTGTTGTCAGTAAAATAGATGTTAAAATGAATTTGAAGAAATTGTCCAATTTTATCTGAGAATACAGATAACAGTCCAAACCAAGTAAATAGCATTTTCTAGCATGTTGGAGACCTGCTAAGTAGTGCATTCCAAGACTGGATAATATTTTGATTACAGTGATACCTTTATCACCAAGGACATTTCATGGTAGTACAGATATGAAGGAGACCAGATGTTCACCTGACCTTATCTGGTCCCACCCATGTCCAAGCTCTTTCTTGTGGCATTTCCCTGTGACTGGGAAGCTGTGACTCTCCTCCCCTCTCTCTCTGTGCTGAGATAAGCCATGGTTTTAATTCCACATCACTAAAGTCATCATTCCAGGAGGTCTTTGGTTGAATACTTCACTTAACAATTGTAGCCATTAAGCTTTTACATGAACACCAAAGCTAACACTGATATAAGATTTTTCTTGGCAATACAGTACTCAAATCCATCAAAAGACACCTCCAAAGTTCTCCACACATAAGCCCATGTAAAATGTTGTTCCAAACCCCCCCCAGTTTGCAGTATCTACCTTCTAGAGAAACCCTAATTCCAATAAAGCTTTATTATTATTGGCTAATCAAAATATTTCTCTAAAGCAGAAAAGATTTTCGGATCTCCTCTGTACATGTCTTTAAATCATGTGGACCTTTCTCCACCTTCCCAGTCTGATCTTAAGCTCAAAATGATTTATGGTGTTATTCTGATGACAAATACTACAGCAGGGAGCCAGGGCATGGATATTTTTCAAGCTGAAAACCAGGAAAGAATCATTAGATACATGATAAATCAATTATTTGAACGAAAACACGATCATGAATGAAAAGAAAGAAACGGAAGAGAGTCAATCAATTTTAGTGACTGACAGAAGAAGTAGCATATAGGTACAAACTATTTTTTTCTATTTTGTTTTCTTATGAGAATGCAATATGCTTAAGAAATGTGCCAGTATATTTCAATGATATACTATCATGCAGAAGAGGAACCCATCAGCATTCAGGAGATTGGAAGTAGCAGCTAGGGAATATATTCTCAGTGTTTCAGACCAAATCTGACAGAAACTCATGTGAATTACAGAACTGACCTAATATGGTATTTGTTCATATTTGAAGCAGCTGTTGTTCAGTTTGACCAGCATTCTTACTTAACCATTCACAAAAGCTAATGCCTGTCTGAACAGATACTTGGAGTATGGCTGGTCTTCATACAAACACTCTTCTTCACCCGTGAACAACAGTAATGTTTATTTGTTACTCAGCATCTGCACTTCTGTTGAGACTGCTCTGATTCTCTGATTGGAGGGCAAAGGCAAGTTCTGGATGATACAGGTGATCAGAGATGATGGTGAGAACACAGGGATTGTCACTAATCATGCGTCACCTTTAGGGAAATTGGCACAAGAAACATTTCCTGTACATGGAAATAGAATCATATTTTTCTTTCAGTCATGAAACCTGTGATATAAAGTTATGTGAATAAAATGAAAGACAGAAGTTGAAGGATAAATCAATAATTCACACACATCATTCACTCACACACTGTGTCTGTAAAACACCAAGAGAGAGTTATATTGAATTTTCAAAAGCAACTGAGCTTCTTGCTTTCTGCAGCCAAGGCTAATGTTCCCTGTGTCAGGGCTTTTGGCCAGGATTGGATACTGAGCTCTCAGTCTCATAAAGGACACTTCTATCACTTGAGCTGAATGACTAACTTCTTCACTTATCAGTGATGATGACAGCAGGCGCGCTAAAGGTTCTGTCAGAAATTCAGTGCTGATTCTGGCTGTGTTTAATTGAAGCTGACATTGCACCCAGCTGTTCTCCCCTCCCTCCAGCACATCTTCCTGCTCCACTGCAACTGGGGGACAGGAGAGACATCCTTATTTCAGTTACCAGAGCTCACAGCCTCATAGTTTAGAATGGACTACTGCTTTAGATGTTTCAGCTGAGCTACCAGATGAAACAGGACACCTGAGCACCTGAGGCTCCCAGTACATCTACCCTTCTACCCCTACTGGAAGAGGATCACCTACTGTAATAGCTGATCTCCATCATGGCTTAAATTAGTAGAGAACATGTGACATTCTCTTCTCTTATCTCACTTCTTGCTCTTTTTGATTCCCCAGTGAGCCCCCAGGGGCCATGGAATTACGTGGAGTAATCAGCATTGCTTCACACTAAACCACAGTATACAAAAGGTGAGAGGACATAACAGTTGAGCAAAAGATGGCTGCAAGTTCCCAGTTTGGTACAGTCAGCCTCACAATACATCTGCAATATGGAACAGATATATTGATGCATCAAGCACAACATGAAATATTAATGCACCTGAAAAGAACAAGCAATGACTGACAGGGAATATAGCAAACAGTGCTGGTAATTTCTGCACCAGAAAAAGAATCTCAGCCTGTAAAAGGCACATAGCTACTGCAGGGTAAGGAATCATGGAAAATCTTCATAGGAGAAGACCTAAAACTGCTTTCCTTACTTACACTAGAAAAATGAAGGTTGAGAGAACAGGCATCTGATGCATATAAATACCTGGTTGTAAACATCAAGGAGACAGGAGACCCGTCTAGGTGAAAGAACAAATACAATCTGACCCCAGAGAGATGCAGCCTGAAAATTAAAAGATTGTTGCAAACTGCAAGCACTTTAGACATCAGCAGTGTACTCAGTCTCCACACCTGATCTATCAGATGGCATCTTGTCACTTGTGCTACAAATATCCATGTGTGCTGGGAACTGGAAGAAGCTCTACAGACCAGAATCTACACGGTTGTTTAGGATTCTGAAAAGACTCCAAAGTTTATAATGGGTGCTAGCAATGCCGTTTGATGGGGGATACCTGTTCTTGTAAGGTCCTTTAAACCCTCTATTACAGCCCTGCTTTTTGGCAAATTCTGTGTGCCAACCTTACAGTAACCCAGCAGTTTGCTCATAACATTTTCCAGTGAACTCAGAAGTTTAAGACTGTTTTTAAGAACTAAGCAGTGGGGTGGCAAATTTGGCTCTGATATCATTGTGGAATTAGGATCCCCCAACAGGTATCTGTGTAATCACCCCAGATTGCCCTCGGTGGAAAAGGAACAAAATTCTTCTGTGTAGGTGTACAGCTGCAATCATTTCACTTAGTGTCATGCAAGAAATACAGGCAAGTGTCAAGTAACAAAGACATCATGTGCCAAATTATGTTCTCTGTAGCACCTCAGTGACTTCAGCAGACAAAAGCAGGGATAAAAAAATCATGTTTATTCCTGATTTTCATCTTGATTAAGAAATAATTTATAGCTGCCAAAGGGGAATATAAAATTCCCTCAGTCTGAGAAATTCCTCACCAATAGAATTTTGGAAAAACCTTCTTGTCTTTTAGCCATTTCTTTATGAAGAATTTAATTCCAGTTTTTAAGTTATCCCATGTATCTATAGGTAGGACTCACTTAGAATCTGTGCTCCAAAGCAGTCACCTGTCATTTTAATGGCTTACTTTTCAAATGCAGAACTGAAAATTGAAAAGAGCTGAATTTTCTGGTAATAGGCTTAGTTTTCCTAAATGGTATTATGATAGATAGATTTCTTTTTTATGGAGTGAATACCTTATTGGGCACAGACATTGAAATTTACATTTCCATTTATAGAAAGATTTACCAAAGAACCCCAATTTAAGGAGAGAGCTTGCTGTACTGAACTTGTAAGTAATTAAGATACAGTAAGCCAATGAAATCATGCTACAGAATAGGCCAAACTGACTTGTATATCTAGTATACTGATCAACCACAATATTACTACGTTGGGGTGATACATTAATATAATCTACAACATAAGAAAAATAGTCTGCTAAGTTCTTTACAGTTTTCTGGTGTGTTTAAAGTGGCTCTTTGGAAAGATAACAAAGTATGGCAAAACCACTTATTTGAAAGCATTGTGTTTTGCAATATTGTTCACCAAGGAAATTATGCTTTGTTAATTTTGAACTGGTCTTGGAGCCAGAAGGCCCAAGTTGTGCTGCTAACTCCACAACTGTCCTTGACAGGAAAACTCATTTTGATTCTCATGAACACTCTTTATAAGCAGTCACCTTTCCTCCATCTTCAAAGGAAGGCTGCCACCCTTATTCCATTCCTCTTGATCTCTACATGTATAACTCTTGGCATTAGAAAGAAACAAGCAAATTGCTGCAGAATGGCAATTTTTTTTAAAGAGAAATGGCAGATCCATAAAACCAGGATTAAACCATAGCTGGATATTTTTGATATTGCTGTTTTCCAGCAGAAATGTTGTTCAAGAACCCTCTTACCTGAACACTAACCTGCACGGCTGCTGAGTAAGAAAAGCAGTAAAAACTATTTGAAAATCTTATTTAGGTACTGAATCTTTTGAAACTGCCTTTCTGGGCAGCTTGGTAATAATGTCAAGTTGCATTGTTCCTTTGCTTTAAGAGGAAAGTAAGAAGTCAGAAGTAGTCCTGGGACTGCAGGTGACTTTTTCAACTGGCACCTGCATGAAATTCTTTTCAAGTCTCTTACCAGATGTGCAAAGATAAGCAGCATCTCATGAGAGAACATTTCTCCTAAAAAAAAAAAAAGAAAAAAAGAAAAAGTCCATTGTTTGGAATGCATTCTACCATTCTTTTAAGATGCATTTTCATGTCTCTTTTAGAAGCCTGTGGGTTCAGTATTACTGTGCAATGTACTGCAAGTCTCTGCATGATAGTTGCACACAATGGGTGCCAGTGAAATTAAAACTAGGTTCTGCTGTATCTGTTTGAAAGTGAATATGATATGCATTTGCCACCATTTACAATTATTTTCTACTTATATTTGCCAGCATGTTTGCTGTCGTATTTCCTTTTTTGATCACAAAGGAACCCTTTTCTTCTCTAGGCCAGACCCTCAGCTGAGCTAGTAACTCAGCAGTAAATATTGGCAAGTGTTGACATTTGAAGTGCCTCTGTTGGAACATTATTTGACCAATAGAGGTGAAACCTAACACCTTGTACTTAGTGCAATAGTACAGGAACCTTTCAATTATTTTGATCCCTATATGTCAGGGCTTCTTTGGAAGCAGCTTATTGTGTTTTGATCTCATCAGCACACCTGTTATTTCTGTCCTTGAATACATTCTGCAGCCCCACTCTTGTTCTCCAATATCCTTCAGGCATTTCTTCTTTGCTCAGCAAAAATCTTGTCCCCTTCTCGTCCCATCTGTCATTTCAGCAGTCCTCACAAGGTCCCTATTCCTCAGGCTATTCCCTTCCTCCTGAGGATCTTCCCTCAAAGCAGGGGATATTGAAACAACAGTGATGCTGTGTGCATGACCTTGTTTTAGATCTCTGCCCTCCAGGTTTCCCCCTCTGAAAAAGGATTCTCTCCTATTCTTTGAAGGTTAATTAATATTTGCACAATTCTTTGTCCTTAACTAGCACACTGTAACTGCCAAGCAGTATTAAATAGCAAGGAATCCAGCCCTGGTGAGGCACAAAGTAAACTTTTGTTAGATCTTTTCCAGATATGAAACATTAAATCTCTCTTTTGTCTAGTGAACTGAAGTGCCCTCTTAAAACTCCTGTTTCTCCTAGGAGAAAACCAACCAGCAATTAAAATCCCCCTTATCCTTCCCCTCACAGCAAATTGGTAGGGAAAATGGAGTGAGAGTTTCTTAAGCCTGTCCCCCTGTTGTGTGATGGTACAGTGGACTCAACATCCAAGGAGCTGGGCTTGAAACGCCTGCCTGGAGCAAGTGCTGTGTGTGAAACACGCTGAGGATTGAGCTGAGGCCAAGCTCAAGAAGCTGCCCTAAGGAAATCTGCCAACTGCAGTCCCCTGCAGTCCTTACAGCAAACTCCACAGCAGAGATATCTGTGTTCCACCTCTTAGAGCCAACACACAATGCCTTCATTTACCTGATGCCTGTCTCTGCAGGTACCTGACTTCAGCTCCCTGCTCAGCAGCCGTCTAATCCTGTAGGCCCCTGACATCTGCAAATGCCATATTGATGTTTACCTGTTTCCCTAAGCACTTCTGGAGTTGATACCAGAATTACTTCAGACTGCTTGTCTCTGGCAAAGAGATGAGAAGCCCCTCACTAGCTCCACTCCTTGTCATTGGTGTCAGCATCCAAATCCACGGGTGTTTGGAAGACTGTATCTTTATAGGGCTTGCTACAGCACTGCAGCCTGCTGTAAGAGAATTACACCCCAAAAAGGAACATGAGTTCAGACTTGCCTCTTCCTTACACATTTCCTACTTATTGCCTTTGGCTCTCTGCTCTGAGCAGGCTGGCCTCTCTCCATCCCAGTATGAGCAGCCTTGTTCTCCCACTGCATTTCATCAAAACCCTGGACACCTGCATAGTGAAAATGTGAAATGACACTGTTTCTGTGAGATGTGCCTGTGACTAAGCTTGAACATTTTCTGCTTCTGGCACTTACACAGCTAGCCTGTATCACACCCACAGCCCAGCTGGGTAACTCACCTCTGGAGCCACACAGCTCAGAGGTGAGCAGGCTTGGAAGACCTCAAGCTGTGGGACCTCCAAGCAGCTTTGTTCAGCCTGGTAACACCTTGTAAGCAGCGGGAGGAAAGTGCAGACACGTGTCAGTGGCTGGCTGACTCCCACAGCCACTGAGCATCAAAGGATTTCTCCAAAGGAAGGCAGCACTGATGGCAGCAGTTGTGTTTGCTCAAATGCTTGGAGAAAGCTGGCACTAATTTTGGACAGAAGCCCAGAGAGAATCTTTTTAATGAGTTGCAAGTTGTAATATGTCTGATCTGTAGATGAAAGCACATCCTTTACAGGGAGTAATTGTTAACAATTTTTTTCCAAGAGAGGTGTTTGTTACTGTAGAGTCTGTCAAAAAAAAAGGACCTTCCAACATCTGAGGCTTTGAGCCTCATTATCAAGGGGAGATTTGCTCAAGTGCCTCCTCAAGAACTCAGGCACACCAGCCTACAATTCTCCCAAGAATTATATTCAATCATCTCTTCCTTTCTTCAAGTTATAAACTTGGCTGTTTTCCTGGAGTACTTCTCCTTCCTTCTCCCTCTCCCATTTTCTAAATCTAAAGTTTGCTTCAAAACAAACTTTATGCTTCGAAGGAAAGCAACTGGCTGCAAATCAACTTGGAGGTCACTGTGTGGTCAGCTCTGTGCCGAGCTGTCTGACACTGTGTAAGGGCTTTACATGATCCATTTTACTCCCTGAAACATGGAGTGGCTTTGGGGCTTGCCAAGGCTGCTGTTTTATACAAATTTGTGGCACTGATACTGACAGCTGGAGGTCACCAGCTCAGAGGTTTAATGGGAGTGCAGTGTCATAGCCTGGTCTTGGATGTGATATTGTAGCAGGGATAGTCCCACGGGATCTGGTCCCATGGTCAGGGTGAGCCATCCAGTTCTTGCCCTGCACCCATCTCTCTGCCTTGGAGTGCATGGGAAGTCTCTCAAGCCATCAAATGTGCAGCCACGCTGGTACAGTCCTTTATAGTTTCTTTTGTGGATGAAATAATATCATTGCGTTATCTCCTCTAATTTTCAAGATTCTTGGATATAAATATCTGTTGAAGAACATATTTTGCAAGCTGCTCCTCCTTTACTCTTATTTCCGAGTATGATCTGCAAAAAGTCCTTTCTGTGTACATTTTTTGGCAATCCTTAGACAGAGTCAATCATCCTGACTACACATCTGTCCTGTCTTTTATTCCTCCCCCTTCACCTGTGCCCCCAGGAGTCCTGTATTTGACAGACAGGCAGGAGATCAACACACAACAAAACAGCCATACACAACATAGAGACAACCACAGGAAACAAGAGAATAGATTAACTTTCTCCGGTACTTTTGAACAAGAATTTGCCCAGAGTAAATGGCTGCTCATTTAGTTGCACTGCTGAGAATATGTACAACAGCTGCAATGCTTCCAGTCTTCCCTTGTTTTAATAAGTAAGATCATCCATTTCTGATTATAGTGATAATGATCTCAGCCCTTGACCAGTTTTATCCTGAGTCATTTGCTAATTTCTATTATTTGCATACAGATAGTGAAAAGCACTTGACTCAAAGATCGTAAACAAAGTTTTGTGTCTGTCCTGTACTCTACAGCAGCTTTTCCTTGGATTTACCCTTTTCCCTCAATCAGACATCTGCACTGCACATTTTTGAGCTGTTCGTAGTTACTCACATTCTAGTGTAACTAATTCAGAGACTTTTCTAATGGCATACAATTATTTTCTTACCCTACACATACACACACACATACAAGAGTATATATTGAAAAGAATGACTGTCCTGGTAGATTTGCAAATTGAATGGGAAAGCAACATATAGGGAAAAAACCAAAACAGACAAACAAAACCAAAGTAAGACCTTGTCTATAATATAGTTTTGTATGTAAATATTGAAGTCATCAAATATTTTCCAACAATTCTGTTTGATAGAAAATTATCTGGCAAGAGTCTTTCTCTGAGTTACAACAGTGTCTCACCCTGTTTGCTTATTAAAATTGAGAACTAGTGCTTTGCCTGTTTCATGGTGCTCTGGATAAATAATTTTGGCCACTGAATAAAAACCATTCCCTGTGTGCATGTGAGTTCATACTTGACTTTGCATGCAGAAACTTGAACCTGGTTGAGCTCTTCATATGCAAAACAGTTCACAGTCTTTCATGGACTGGAATAAGTCTGCGTGTACACAAAGACTCAGACAGCTCCCATTTAAAAACTAAAAATAATAAAAAAAGAAGGGTACTTCTTTTTAGGGTACTTTATTCTCATTTGTTAAAACTTAGTGAGACTGGAAGAGGACACATTCATCTGGAAATCATCTTGCTGGCAATGTCTACTATGAAGATGAAAACCAGCGTGATTTTCATTAATTTTGTTCCCTGTTGGAAAGCAAGACCTGTTTCATGGACTTTGCTGCAGAAACCTGAGGGACACATAATGCAGCACTGACCTCAATTTATATATTTTCCACCTCCACTTTTTTTTTTTTTTTTCAGTGAAGCATGGCCCGTGTTTAACTGTGCTATTCATACGGTACCTTATTTGGAACTTTTCCCCACATGTTACCATGTACTGAAATCCATAGATGGGCATGTGTAAGGAGTTTCATTGTAATCACTGGTGATGATACAAAGATTTTGTGACAAAGAGGGGTTTCTTTTGAATCAGTTGAGGCATTTCTGATAATGAATATCCCAACCTCCCATTTCCTAGGGTTGTACTTTATGGCACTTTGACATTCTTATGGAATTATTAAATGCCATGAGTAGTTTTTTCCAGTCTCATACAAGAAACAGCCATTACCTTTTCTGTTGTCATGGGAGTGGAAATTTCTTTTGTTCTGTCTGGATTTATGCTCCATCCCCTTACACTAATCTCTCTGAAAATCCCTGACGTTAACATCCATATAACAATGTCAATGGGGAGTCCACAAAATCAGAAAAAAAAGCTTCCAGTCTCCATTGGGAAAGCAGGATTCATTTTACAGCATATTTGTCTCTAGCTTCTGGCAAAAAAAATCTTGACTGGTAACATCTTCATGGTCATTGAAACAGAAGTAAATGCTGAAGGAGGGGGCAGAAAAAAGTGGGTTTTCAGCAGTAAGACATTGAGCTGGATGAACTGAGCAGGCAGCAGGAACTCCCATCCAGGGAGCTGGCAGCGTCACCCAGCTCTTAATGTCATGCCAGACCACAGAACAACCTTCCTTGCCCACCTGAGACCAAGGGAAGAAAACAGCTGGGTTTCTTCTGTCTTGTGGGCCTGTGTCAAAGGCTCCTCTTAGTGTGCAGTGGCTTTGCAGCCTCATTTCTCCTGTGATGGGATGGTCTGAAAAGCTGCTGTGGCTGAGCAAAGCCCACTTGATGTCAGTCTGGCAGGCATTCATGGCCAGCCCAGAGCAACACGAGTTGTGATTTCACAGTGCAGTCATTCTGCATCGTTCCCCATTGCTCCCTGAGCACCTACAGCTGGAGCAGTGTTTGGGGAGTGTCAGGGTAGACCCAATGGCCTCAGTCTCACCTGAGATCCCTGAGCAATTTTTTTCAGTGAATCAGCATTATTTATAAATATAGAGAAAATGTTATTGTTGGGGTCATGGGGAAATAGGATGGGACAGCCAAAATTCTCCCTGAATTGCCTTATTTTTAAGTAGTTTTTCCAACTCTGATTCTATCATCAAGTTTCTTTCTTGGTTTTAAGTTAAGCTCATGTGATGTAGGCTGGATGAATTTGGGTTCCAGGATCACCACCACAATCAAATCCTTTCCTACTGACAGAAAATCAAATGAAGATATGAACATTTTGTGATGGAAATGTACCTAGTGTACTATACAGCATATTTAAAAATTTGGTTCTCTGTCTCTAAAAATATCTTTTGAAATAAAACAGTGTTGTGCAAATATGCATAAGCACATCATCTACTTTCACGTCCTAGGTAATTATTCAGAATTGAATACATATCATACAACTGCACAGAAAGAAAAACCGAGAAGAAATTTTTCAAATACATTTAAAAATTTACTTTGTTGAGATACTGACACTGATATAATGAGACAGAAAATGTTAACATCCTGTCTTTTTAAATTAAGAACTTGATATTTATAGGCTTTAAACTTAAAAATAAATTCACATCTTCAAACTTTCAGTTAAAAAATGCTTATGCTGACAAGTTAGTTAACACTCCAAAACTTTGCCAGATCAACACCATCTTAAATCTACTTCACCCTCCGAAAAAAAAAAGGGAAGAAATCAGAGAGACTGGGAGCAGAGAGAAGAGTTTAGAAGGGAAAAATCATTTTCCAGTATTAGAATCTCCTCAAGTCAATAGCAAGATTATTTTTAAGTGTTTTAACACTGGGAACTATTGAAAGATAACTTTTCTGAAGTCTTTTTCAAAACAAAAATCAGACAGAGGATAATCTTTGGCAAGGTCTTAAACAAAATGGGGTTATCATACACAAGCATTAGGTAAACCTCTCCTTTAAAATGTGTTTTGAAGAAAAAAACCTTCTTTATCTTTTCTTTCTGCAGCACCTCAGCTCTGATCATGCACAGAGCTGCTTTATATGAGGAAGGGAGGGGTTATGAATGATTATGTGGAATGTTCGGAATTTTCCAGAAGAGAAAAGTTTTATCAGATTTATTAGAGACTCCACAACTAGTACAATAATTTCTGTTGTCATCCTA
Source organism: Phylloscopus collybita (assembly GCA_027886175.1). NCBI lineage: Eukaryota > Metazoa > Chordata > Aves > Passeriformes > Phylloscopidae > Phylloscopus > Phylloscopus collybita. The sequence goes on along the minus strand of JAJNNQ010000026.1, from coordinate 23,689,725 downwards.
CAGACTGAACTGGCAGGCTAAAATCATCCAGAATTAAAGCTACAATTAAAATCAGAGTTAACCTGTGCCAGTTCTTTTATTATTTCAGAATGACATTGTTCCTCAGCAGGAAGGATTAGTTCTTTCCATTTTCTTGGGGGGCGGGGGTTGCTTGTTTGTTCTGTTTCATTTCAAAAAAGCATCTATGAGAGAAACAAGATGTATCCTCCAGTGTCTCTTATCCCTGTAGAACTGACCTTGCTGGTTCTACTCCACAAACAAGCACAATCAAGTAGCTCTTGTAGCATATCAAAAAACTCCTGGCAGATAGTGAAGAGCTTCGTATCCTTTATGCTAGTAAAGCCACACTATGGTCAGCCCCTGAGGTCTGTAGAAAAATGATACTTTCTCCTTGTTCTTCCTGTGACTTTTGGCCTCTGCTTTGTTTTTTTGTTTCACTTTGCATTTTTGCCCATTATCACAAGAAACCCCACTGACTGAAAAATTGTGTCAACAGGGTGTAGACTATTGCAACCTCTGTTAACAAGCCAGGTTGTATATACAATAAATGTGTTTATGCTCATAGGTGGTGTATATTGTAAAATAAAAATAATGTTTGACTTCTCTACTGTATAATCTAATGTAAGAGCTATTTTTACATGAAGGAATTGAAAGCCAAATTCTGTTTTTCTTTGTTATTCCTAAAAAACAAAAAGCTTTGCAGTGTAATTGAAGTTAGTGAAACAGAGCACAACTGCTTGCAATCATTCAATCTATAAATACATCTCTTAAATGTCTTTAAACTTTGTCTAAATATTTAGACCATATATTTATCCCATTGAATCTAATTGCAGTCTCCAGGAGGGTTGACATTTCTGTATGGATCTAGCCCTGAGGTCCTAATTTCTTCCTCCCTTTCTACTGTACTCCCACACCTTTCACCACTGAGTCATATCAAGGAAAATCTATAACTTACTTTCCCCTTCTATGAGCACATTTTTCCTTACATATGGTCACTGTAGATTATTGAGTGGTACTGAGTGATAACTTAAGAGTCCCTCACCTTGAAAGATTTTCTTCTTCTGCTGGGAAGAAATCACTCTTCTCCATCACAGCATCCAAGGGTATGGAATGTGTCCTTTGAACAATTTCTGAGGAAGTACCTTAGATACCAATAGCAAAGGGACAGGTAAGCTGCAAAAATCATGGCAGCACTTCCAAATCCTTTTATGAAATAATTCATGTCCATCTAAAGCTGACTTGTCATCATCTGTCTCTCTGGTACTGCTTTTTTACTTTTTTATATGTGATATAGAGCCTTGAGTCAACAAAAGGACTCAGCTGCTGAGGTACTTTAAAACTGCTTTTTCTCTTCATGGCTCTTGACACAACACTGGCACACAGCAATGAGAAAAGCACAACATCTATCCCGTGTGACACAAATTACACCTTTGCTGTCACAGAAGCTGCAGCTTGGCACACATTATACATCTGCTCATTTAGGCTCAGCCCTGAGTCTGTATGCAAGTCTGGAGTCACTGCTTGCTCTCACAGTCTCCACTCTGGCCTGGGTTTCAGCCCTCCCATACAGACTGTACTGACACCACTGGCCAGAGTGGCTCTGCCCCAGCCCTCAGCAAGCCCCACAAGCTCCTCCTTGCCTTCAAGCCTCAGACCACCGAATTCCCACTGCCATCTCCCTGCCCACTTCCATGGGTATCAAGTCTGCAAAGATGCTCTCCCATTTCTAGCACTGCATCAGATATTTTGAGGATCTTCTGCCTACAACCCCTAGATGAGTGAAGGACTAATCAACAACTGACATGATTTTTCAAAAGGAAAAAGAAAAACAAACAGATGTCAGCCAGCAGAGCTGAAATCTGTCTGAGAAACATATTTAACAGGTATTTCAGGGTAGCTGAAAAGTGAAAAAAATAAAAAAAAAGAAAAAGAAAAAATAAAGAAAAAATTTAAAAAAAAAAAAAAAAGAAAAAAGAAAAAGGAAAAAAATAAAAAAGAAAAAAGGAAAAAGAAAAAAGAAAAAGCAGCATAAAGCCACTCAGGAACCTGTATCCATCCTGAAGAACCCTTGCAAAGCCAGTAACTAGCTGTCATTTGGGGCTTGAGGAGACCTATGTGTGAATGTGCTTCTACTCACTCTCCAGGGTAGCAAGGATTGGTCGTGTTCCCATATAACAAGGACCAGACCCTAGGACAGCCACAGGCAGCCTGACCCAAACAAACCCTTCTGCTCATCTCTTCTGGGCTCTCCAAGCCCTCTGTCCCCTGCTGTTTGCTCACAGCCCAGCAGACTCAGAGATGCAAGATGAATCACTTACATCCTTTCTGTATTGAATTTCAGCCAAGAGGAACTCCAGGAAGTCCCAGGCCAACCTAACTGGTGGCTGGGTGGTTAAAAGTGTTACATTAAAGTCATGGCCTCTCTTCTGGATCTCTTTTATGCCATCATGTCACATGAAATGGGTCTTTAGCAAATGTGGCCAGAGAAGAAGTCATACTCAAGTATCTGCTCTAATTTCTGGAGTGGAACCTGGATAAGCAGAAGTTTCTTGAATCTCCCATCATTCTCTAAAGACCAAAAATAGGTACAGCAGGGACATACCAATAACAGGTCCTCTCATGCAGCAGAGTCTGATCACCATCTCTCCCTACCTCCATCTCTTGTTTGATGCTTCTCTCTCCTACCTGAGTCTTCAGCAGATTCACTAACATCCAGGACAAGGACCAAATGGCCAGGCTAGGTTATTAGGGGCTCCATGACAGAAGATAGCTTCCTGTGAGCCTGAAGGATTCACACAGGAAGATGAAAAACACCTGCAAGGTGTTTCTTCACTGGTATCAACCCCTGGAAGAGGTTTCTTCCCCTCAGTCTTTCCATTTTAGCAATTAGTAAATTGGGCAGTGGACCTTTGTGGAAATACACCTTGGTACCCTCTGTATGCCCTGGAGCAGTGCTCTGAGGGGTGCCATGCTGCGCCCTACAAGGCTGCCTGGCCTTAAGAGTGGCCAGGCTGGCAGTAGCACAGTGCCACACTGCACTCAGCCCACCTGGGGGTAGCTTTATTCCTTGGCAGGATGTAAAGATAAGGCAGTATATTCATATAAGGACACAGGAGAGCACAATAGTGATGCAAGGCTACAAAAAAGTTTTAAAAGAAAATTAAAAAGGAGATATTAAAAAAAAAAGTAACAGCATTCTTCAGTTCTTTCAGTACCTTAGCTGTGGTGGGAGGCTTGCTAACTGGTTTTTATGGCTCACCCTGGGCAGACACCTCTCAGAAAGGCTTTTAGAGCAACAACATTTTTTTTCTCATGTTAAGATGAATAGCAGATACTGAGCAGGTGCTCTGGGCAAGTTGCCTCTTCCTTGTGTACAGGGAAACAACCCCCACAGCTTTGCCTTCCTGCAGGTGTGCCAATGCTCCCTTGTGACAGTGTTTTGCAGCGTTGTGTGGTGCTAAGGCTGGGCATCTCACCCTTAAATGATTCTAATATATATTTTGTTGCATAGTTGAATGAACCAATTTCTGAGTTAAGTCTTTTTAAACCAAGTTAACTACAAATTTCATCATTTAAATGCATCTTTTCATAATACAACCAAAATTAGCCTACTCTTAACATTTAGTAGTTTAAGCACCGTAATTATGAGTGATAAAACTGAGATATAGAGTGTTTGAATTAGTTGGCATGTCTGCTGTTACCTCTGGAGAAAACTTCACTGGCTGATTTTCTATGGCTGAAGAAACCATGTGGACACCCAGGGTGCTTTACAAGTGGTTTGCGTGTAGTGGGCAGGAGCAGAAAGGTGGTGCAGGGTGGTCAGCAGAACAGGCCCTTGTACTCTCCTACAGACACCACCTCATCCCTGATGATGGTGCATCAGCCACAGGTGCAGCAACTGTTTGTGCTGTGCTGACAGCAACCATTCCATCACAGGAGGGGCAGGGAGAGCCATGGAGACTGGGACTGCTGCTTTCTCCTGCTGCAAACCAGCAGCCAGTTCCCAGGCACTAAAGCCCTGCTTCTTCCATTGATGGGATACAGCCAGAGCAGCCCAGAGCAGCAAAGGAGCTGTTTGACATGGCACAGCTGCTCAAAGGGCTCATTCTCCCTAGCCACCGCATTATCAGCTCGGGAATCAAAGGATTTTGCTCTCCCCAGCAGCTGAGCAGGCAAGGTTTACACACAGCTTTCCCTTGCCACTGTGTTTTAATCTGTGCTGCAGCAAAGTCCCCAGAGAAGTCCTCAGGAGCTACTGTGCCTTATTCCCAGGGCTGTTCGTTCCTGCCATCATTCACTTTGATGGTCCTAGCACACAGAAATAGAAATTACTAGAAACCTTTGTATCAAATCCAGTGCCATCAGGAGCTTTTTATGTGTTTTAGAAAAACACAGGTTGGTATAGATAGTTCCCTGTTGCAACAGACAGACAGGAAGGCCTGAGTGAGGGCAGTGCCTCTCCTGGCCATGAACACATTTTGTGATGCCCTCAGACGGGTGAGCAGCTAAAAGTCCACAGAGGCTGACAACCCACTTGTTTTGTTTTTCTGGTTACTGCAAGCAACAGCAACAGTGTCAACTTTTCCTGCCACACGGGACTGCAGACCTACTTTCAGGTTTTACAAGGGCGATTCAGGGATCCAAAAGGGCAGGGGGGAGCAGAGGCAACAGTAGAAATGAAGCCTATATCTATTTCTGCTTTTAAACTATTAGAACAAAGAGCAAAGCAGGGTCTGAATGAGTGGTACTTACATGGGAATGCAGTAAGATCCTGAAATCCATCATAAAAGGTTTTTCCAGTGATATTTGACTGTGATTTGTCAATAAGCAAGACCTCGCACATAGTGAAGGTGGCTGACATCTGCAGTGGAGGAGGTAGGAAGGTAAAAGGTTCAGAGTACAATTACACCTGTAACGAGAACACCAAGAAATGGCAGAGAGGAGGATGGAGCTCATCAGCAGAAACTGGAACAGCTACGTGCTCCCGAGCATGGAGCGTGAACTGGGAACATGGCTGCAAGAAGTCAGGGGTCAAGGCCAGGGTGATACTTTAAGCACACAGAAAAAAGTAAAGTTTATTACACAGCAGCTGTGAGTGCTTTGAAAGTATCTGTGAAATCAAGAAGAAAAAACACGAAAAACTCCTCTGTAGATTTGCTTCCACCAGCTCCCATATGGTGGGAGGACTATTCAAGGAGATCTTCCAGTTCTCTCCCATGATTATTCCATAATGTAAAATATTAATATTGTGTGGAGGAGGTTAGAGAAAGCATTTTCTTCTTTCTTCCTATGTTTAAAACTCTTTTATTTTTTCCTGACAGTTGTCCTTTTATGTTAAAAATAACAAAAAAGTTTACTGAATTATGCCAGGTGGCTAATTAAAAGCTATTCTAGAGAAAACACAGACCCTTGTTAGCATAAAGAACTTTTAAAACAATAACTTTTATAAAGAAAAACTTTGAAAACTTTTTTCAACAAGGAAGCTACAAACAGGCTTTTGTGTGCAAAATTAATAAACTTATGTAGACCTATCAAATTCCACAGGAACTCTCAGCTACTGCTGGAAGGAAAAAAATTTGGCCTAGGATACAGCTACCCCCTCCCTTCCTTTGTTCCATTTGTGAGTTTTCATGCATTAAGGCTATTTTGAGTTCCATAACCAAACTGAAGGAACAAATCAAAACCAATATCCCTAATAAAAATCTTCCCTCTACAGTGACAACAGGAGTTATGTAAGACACTTCAATAATGTAACTCTTAAATGGGAGAAGTGAAAATGTCAGGCTGTAACCATAAGAAGAAGAAACAAGCAGTGTGAATTTAAAGATTTTTTTTTTTCTGGAAGTGTCAGCAAATCAGAAAATGAAAAGCACTCAGCTCATACTCACAAAGCTTAGAAATTTTCTCAGCACAATTTCTCAATCTGCAGGAAAGTGGTGACCACAGATATTCTTTAGCCACAAGCATGAGCTCCAGGAAAAAAAAAAAAAAAAAAGTTTCACAGACTAATATCTCCTATTGTTTGAATTTGGAGACCAAGTCCAGAAAATATCTTCAAACCAGTGTTCAGAAATCACAGGGCAAACTCATTTCCATGTTTCCAAGGCAGGTTCCTCTGGGAAACTGTGGACTTGTAGCAGTCCAGATCCTGCCTTGCACCCCATTTTTGCCTTTTTACAGGTACTTCCCTGATACAGTGAGACTTCCTGTGCCCTACAAGTGAATTTCTTAGCCAGACATTGAGGAAGGAAATCAGGCAGAAATTTCAGGTATGCAGGATAACCAATGCAATTTACATTTTCTGATCACCCTTATATAAAAAGAGGCTTGTGAGTAGTATTTCAAGCTGGGTTAAATAATTTCACCTCTGAAGTTATGTATGCTGTTGCTCTGGGGTTTCAGTTCTATTTTCTGGATTATGTTCAAGTGAAAACAATAGTTCTTAAGTAAAAGGACTATGTCTTTGATGGAAACAAAGTAGAATAACAGTTGGAAACAGCAATAGCAAAAGAAAGACCAAAGCACTGCATTTTGGCTCAGGCATTGGATCAAGCGAGGTAAACCCACTCTGCAGTTTGTGTTGCTCTTTTTAGTTGAATCCATCTCCAAACAACAGCTGCTGCTCAGCAAGTTATTGGTATTGAATCACTTTTTCATCTCATGGTCATTAATAATTTTTCTAAAAAGGAAACAGGCCCCTTAATGCCCCTGGTTGCTCCTTGCAGGTGCTGCAGCCAGCACAGCACTGATGCCTTCCACCCACCTCTGCCTTCCAGCGCCGTCTGTGCTGGGAGCTGGGGGTCCTCACACCTGCTTATGTGGCTTCTTCTCTGCCAACACTTTAAAAAATGGTGAAAGCAACGTGATTTAAAAAGCCAGTCCAAATCCATTGGCATCTGTTGGGCTTTCTTCTGGAAAGGAGAAAAAGCTCAGAGGTATTCCTCATGACCACTTCTCTGCAGTGCCCTGTATGTCCTCTCTGGGGGATTGTGAATCTGGGGAGGGTTTCACTAGCTTCAGGATTTTCGAGGGAGGCTATGAAATTTAGAGTCTAACACCCATCCATATAGGTCAAATAATTTAATAAAACTTGGGTAAAAATATTGCATGGAAAATGACACACCCAGCATTACAAAAACATCCCCTCATCATGCAGCCCTGGAGGGCAGGTACCCTTCTCTGACATCCCTGGCAGTCTGGCATTGCCAACAGAGACCAGCAGCAGGCATGAGCAGACAGGGGTTGGTGCCTGGTGCTGCAAGCTGTTCATTCTGCAGAACAGAAAGATGTCACTCTTCCTGCTAACACAGAGGGAAGTGTTTCAGTAAGAACTCTGAAACTGCAATGTTGGTAAGGAGTGACAAGTATGCCTAAATATGTCCCTCTAATGACATTTCATGTGCTTTAGGATACCTGAGCCCTCCTTACAGGGCTGTCAGGTCTGACACTGGACCTCTGGGAAAGCAATTGCCCTTCTGGATCAGCCACTGGAAGTCAGACAGAAAAGCAAGGGCATCTCAAGTAATGCTAGACACGCATGTTCAGGAACCTCAGTCATTCCCAGAGGATCCAAAGACATGCCCTTCATTTGCTGTATTGTTTGAGCAATGTTCTGTGTAGCAAAAATAGACACAAAGGACATGTAAAACAAAAGCTAAAAGCTATTTAGCTGTGAGGAACTATTTTCACCTGAGCACTGTGTGGTTTCTGAAGTAGGAAAAAGTCACCTACATTTCTCTCATTGTTAATACTCCTTTTTATTAGTGTTAGTCTTTCCAGCTCTACAGGCTCTTTCTCTGGCTCTTGAGGCACTTTCAGGATGGTTAATCCTGTCCTGCAGAACAGGTAGCTATAACCTGACTTGGGATGTGGGTTGCCAGCACTATTAAATGCAGTGCCATTATGTTACTTGATAAGAACAACCCCCACCTGGCTACAACCTCCTTTCAGGGAGTTGTAGAGAGCAGTAGGGTCTCCCCTGAGACTCCTTTTCTCCAGGCTAAACAACCCCAGCTCCCAGCAGCCATTCCTCATGAGACTTGTGCTCCAGACCCTCCACCAGCTTTGTTGCCCTCCTCTGGACTTGCTCCAGCACCTCAAAGTCCTTCTTGCAGTGAGGGGCCCAAAACTGAACACAAGATTCATAATGCGGCCTCACCAGTGCTGAATGCAAGGGAGTGATCACTGTCTGGCTCCTGCTGCATACACTTTTTCTGATACAATTCCATGTTAAAGGGACTCTGATATGTCCCTTGTTACTCTGTCCTTCCGTGAAACTTCTCTTTGTTCATTTCTCCTTGTGTAAAGAGATTCAGAAACCCAAGCCCAACACCGACTTCAATTTAATTTCTCTCTTCATTAGAGCCCTTTCTCCTCCTCCATTCTTGGATGACCTTCTGGACCCTGCCAGTTTTCGTATGCAATATGGTTTCCACATAATTCTGCACAGTACCTAAGAATATGTTTTGAACACAATATTCTTTTTATGAAGAGGAAATGCTCCATCTAGATTTCCCATCTCGAAATTTGTTCAGTCCTTTAGTGAGGTGTGTGGATATATCTGCACAATCTGCAGGTGCAAAATCCTGGAAAGCTCCTGTCATCCAAGCTTAAGTTGTACTCTTGGAGATTTCACACTTTACTCTTGTGTGAGTAAACTGAGTCCATCACATGTATTTCTTTATTGTGTTCTTGTATTTCTGCAGTAAATATCCTCATTCCTCAGTTATTTTCTACCAAATTTAGTACCTATGAAACTGGGGTTTCACAGATTGGCAACTTCTGTGGTTTTAACTTCTGTTTTTGAAAGATAGGGGTAGGTCGTCTTCTACCTTTCAAAATGTAAATAATTAATTGAATGGGGTAAAAATCCTCAGGTATTTGTGGATGGAAAAATAAATGTCTGGTTACCAAAACATGTGTTCAACAGATGGTGGTAAAAATGCATTACTTGTTTTGTATTTGAAAAATAGTTTTTAAATTCTCATTTTTCAAGAAATCAAACAAGGAATAAATTTTCTACTGTAATAAAAATTGTGCTATTAAAAAATAATGGTTTCAAAGTAGATCCTAATTAAGTTGCCAACCATCCAGTGTTTTCAACACTCACAACTTTTTGGAACTTTTTCTCAAAGAGAAAAAATTCAAGTGATTATGAGTGATCACTTGAGCGATCACTTGCAAAGTGGTGCAAATGGTTATCCAGTGTTAGCCTAGAGGCTCTTTGCAGAGAACAGATAGATCTGTTGGCTCTTTCCTTGATGTTACAGTAGTAGAACAAAGATGTTTCATGATGGTACACCCATGCTCTCCAAACAGGGTATTTCACCTGGTGTTTGAACACCATGCATACATACACACATCTGTGGTCATACATGTGTTTCTATGAAATACTTATGCACAAAACTAGTTGTCAGTTCTTCTATTTCTTGTGTTATCCTTCACAGTCAGCATTGCCCAGAAGTTGATCCAAGTAAAACCCACCTGGAACTTGGAGAGTAATGCCAGTTGTTGCATTGAAAGCCTCATCACTGCCATTTTCTGTGTCCCACTTACTGGCACAGAAGATGCTCAAACAGTGATGGTCAGAGAGTCAGAAAAGCAGTGGGCACTCCCTGGAGCTCCCACTGGCCTTACATAAAACCCTTCTATTCTTTATTGCCATTAAAGCTGATCAGCAGTATTCAGACATCCTCTTTGGAGCTCTTTGGAGAGGATGTATTTCTCATTATTTATTTACTGAAAAACAGAAAGGCCCCATTCTCAGTGGGATCATATGCTGATCTACTACCATCCTGCTGATCAGATATACTCACATAAAATTCTCCCCAATGCAGTGCCCACTATGCACCCTCATAAAGCCTAAAGTTATTTCTAATCTCAGAGCAAGCATCTCTCCTGCTGTACTTGCCTAACTTATCCAAGGCTTCTCAGTAAAGGTGATCTACCTGGCTGAGATAATTAAGTTGTTACAGACTGTAATCCTGGAAGGCTGTGAGGCAAGTCTGCCACTGACAGGGGCAATTTTCTCACTAAAATTAGGCAGATCTTCTGAAAAGGGAAGAGGTGGATGTGCTTACAGCAAAAAGAGAACACGACACAGTATGAGAGCTTTATGCTGAACCACAGACAAAGGGATGTAAAGCACAGCTCCTGGGCTCAGTGGCATGTGCTTTAACACAACTGTATGAAGGCAGCTGCCTGCAAGCATAAAAAAAAATCCTTGTAAATGTATGCAAGCACCTAAAAGAGACTGGACACAAAACAGAGCTTATCTCTAGCATGCAAAACTTTTCTCCTGGAGCGGCCACTTAGTCACCACAAGCTCAGGTCTCTCTTCCTACCATTGCAAGAAAATGTGGAAAGGTTCCTTGCCTCCCTTTTCCCCTCCTCACCTCATGGTTTCCATTTTATTAAAGCAGATCAATTTTCAGGTGAGTATCACCAGAAATCCCTCCCTAAAAGAAACACAGGAGACAAGCAGTTGTCATGGGGAAATGCTGGCTGCCTGCTGATAACTTCGTGGTGGCTCAGGCAATTCTCTCCTTATATTTCCACTGAGATGGAATGATAAAATACCTTAGTGCCAAAAGGGTTATGAACATGTGCAGTGATCACAGTTCTTGCTTCACTTCCCTGAAGTCGTGCTATCAGTAGCACTTTTGGACCTGGTTTGTCCCACCCTTGTGTGTACTTCGGTTGCCAGTAGTGGGAAGCCCAGACAGCGTTGGAGGCAGGAGGAGCAGAAAAATGGGAATGGAGGCTGCCCTCACAAAAGCACCCAGGGGTCATATCTGAGTAAGAGAGAGAGCCAGGCAGAAATCACAGAGTTTCTTGCAGTGCCCTCTCCATTTTGACACTGTCCTTTGAAAGACTGTGAATATAAGGCAAAGAAAGCACCTTGTTCCACCTTTGTTTAATGCAAAAACTGCAGATTGAATTCATTGTGTGTGTCTGATGAGAAAATGATGAAAGAAACCTCAAGTCCTTTCTGTGGGAAGCTTCTGCAATGCAGTGAACAAGTTATCCACACCTTTTACTGAACTGGTCCCTTAGAGGAAAGGCTCAGAGGCTTAGAGGAATACTCATGAATGGCAAAGGAGAAAAGGAACTGCTTTTAATTACAATATTCAAATATTCCCTTCAGTATCAACTATTCCTCTTAAGATCCTAAAAGGATCAACTGTTTCTTACTGCAGCACATTCAGCCGTGAAAATTTTCCCAGGTAGCATGACTGGGGGTATATTTAAAACATAAACACAGCTAAGAGAAGGTTGAAGCTGGAAATTTCCAAATGAATGCCTTTTCTTCCTCCCCCCTTTCTGTCTTGTCTGCCTGCATCACAAGCAGCCTACTTTCCTGTTTGCCTTATGCGTCAGGGTGATGTCCTGTGAGGATTTTAGCTATTTCATCACTTTACACCTGTAGTTCAACAGCCACATTCCAAAGTCCTCAGGAGGCACTTTTCTCTCACCATTATACATCCCCTCGATTGCCTATACATGGGAAGAGGTTCATAACTGATGTGGTTGGTGTCACAAGGCTCCACTGGCACAGCAGTCAATACGGAATGCGGCACTAATTGCGAGCAGCACCTATCTGCTCAAATTACTGTCGGAACCTTGGGAAAAGATATTTTTACGCATAAGCTTTTCTGCAAAAGAAATATTACTGCAAGTGAAACAGCCAGGCTTTCAGTTATGAGAATGAGCCCTGCTTTTGCCCTTGTTACTTGCTGCTTTCATGAAGGAAGAAAATATATCTTCAAACCAATTTCCCCGTCTGAGGTTAATAAAAAAATGTATTTGAGGTTAACAAAAAGCCCCAAAGAAACAAGTGGCCATGGTAATTCTGAAGGGAAAAAAAAATCTGGATCCTGTTATTTTGTACAGACAATGTTACTTGTTTTAGAAAACATAGAACTTTCTCAGATGACTTAAAGATACAAAATGTAATGTGAAAAATATTCTCATTTGCAGTACAGCATTTTTAATGGGGTGTCTGCATTTTGGATGCCATAGTACACAGAAAAGTTTTTAAGATACAGAGAAAAGTATTTTACAAACATGTCACAAGGGACTGATTTTAGGATAGTTCTGTGCCACTTGCTTCTACAAAAATCTGTATGGGTTTTGCAAGAGGGTCTGGCTTTCCAGGCTGAGGATCCCTTGGCCACCCTGGGCAGTGATTTGGGTTCAGAATGAGGAGGAGCTTTTATCACTTGCCAGAATGAAGCTCAGCACCAAACATTTCCCCAGGACCAAAACAACAGTGGAGAAGAGGACCTATTTCAGGGATGTGGAGAACGAGGGCAGAGAAAGGATGCCAGTAGCATCCACTGGCAAACTAATTAGTTCAAACTAATGATCTTGAGGATCACAATGTGATCCCAGACCCAAGGAAAATATTCCTTTCCCAGAGTAATCACTGCCTTTCAACCTGAAGATTGCATAAGGTTTCTGAGGGAAAAAACTAAAAACCCCTAAAAAACTAAAAAAAAACAAACACCAAAACAAAACAAAAAAAAAAAACCTAAAAAAAGCCTTTAAAAAAAAACAAACAGAAAAAGAATATTAAATCAAAGAATTCTTAAGACTGTTGAAATAATTTTCATGGTTTAACTCCATCTTTTCCATAATAGACTCTTTTTTTTTAAGAGAATGACACCATTTATTTCAGCAAACTCTTGATTAGGATTTATTTCTTCTCTCACAAAAACCTCCCACCTGGAGTGGAGGAAGTGTTTTCAAATCATGCTGACCAGAATAGCTCCTTATTTCTCAGCATGCCATTTCTATCATAGGTACTTGTTTTCCCACTGCACTTGAGAACTATTCAGCATCAAAACCCATCATGAATTATACACTGAGATCTCACATACAAAATGTTCTCATGTTTACTCACCCTACTGTTAACTTCTCCAGAAGCCAGTTAAATTACCTTTCATGTGGACAGACTCTTCAAAGCAACATGGTTCCCATGTTCATTTTCCAAAAACAGGAAATCAGCTAAATCTGGGGATTTGTTCTCTTCACTCTTGAATTCCCTGAGATGCAGTTTTAGGTAACTGCTCATCTTTTGCTACAAGAACCAGCAGCAAAGTAAGTAATGTGGTGCACTGTGATGCTTAAGGCACATATTCATCTTGCTCCAGATTCATCCTAAAACCTGCTCCCTATTGTCCTGGCTTAAAAAAGGTATCTGGACAAAGGTACTGGGATATGAAAAGTTGCCAAATATGATGTAAACTTTTTATACATAATGCTCTAAAAATGACAACTGTTCAAAAAACATGAAAAGTCTATCTTTAAGACAAAAATACATTCAAAAAAATTTGAAAAACTGGAAACTGAAAGAAACTCCCTTTCCAAGAATCACAGAATAGTTTAGGTTAGAAGTGACCACTGGAGGTCACCTAGTTCAACCTCCTTGCTCAAGCAGGATCCCCTAGAGCATGATACTTATGATTCTGTCCAAATGACTTATTCCTTAGAATATCTCTAGGGAAGGAGATACTCACAATGCATGTCAATGAAATTGTGAGGTATTTTAATATCACTTCTATTCATTCACATGCTATTCATTACCTGAGCAATCCAGGCTGAAAAGGAAACTTTTACATTCACACTCCTAAAAGAAAAACGCTGAGGCAGCAAAAGCAAAGTTCAATTAGCAGTTACCTGGCAGCTCAATTAGCAATTCCCTCCAATGAGCTCCACCTGGGCTGTTATAGCCCACTGGCTCTGGGATAGTTCAGCAGCAGCAGCAGCAGCTAGCTGGCTAGGTTATTTGGCTCTGTACTGTTATCATGAGAAATGGAAACAATGCTGAAGTAATTATTCTTCAGGACACAAGAAAAATTAGTGTTTTGACTAATGAAACATGGTAAGCAATGAAGCCTCCATTAATATTATCAAATTTTTTAATGTGTTGGATGATGAAGCATTAAGGTTTCTATAGCATTTGCTGATTTCAGCTCTTAGGAATACTGACCTTTTAAATCTCATTGTTCAAGTGACTGTATCCTAAATTGCTGTTCTTGAGAGTTTTCCATAGGTTTAAATACAACATTAGGGAAACAAATTCCTCAAACTTGACCTTTGAAGAGCTGAGTGACAACAGTAACTGTAACTACATCTGCTGAGTCTTTTTTCTTTTTTCTTTTTTTTTTTTTTTTTTTTTTTTTTTTTACCAGGGTATGAGTGTTAGATATGGGACAAATATTAATTTGTTCAAAGGAGCATCCAGTCAGAGGTATAAGCAAAGGAAGTATTATGTCTGAGGAAAGTATCATCAAAGCAGCTGATTCACAGATCATCTGTACCTTTGAAAGCAGCTCTATTTGAGCTATTTCATATCTCCATCTGATTCCCTCATTGTCAAAAAAGCAACTGCATATAAATAAATCTTCAATGAATGATGCAGGAGGTTTTTTTCTTTTGACAGACCAATATTCAGTTAGATTTTTTTTGTTTTTACAAATGATTCTGCATTTAACAGGCAGATAATTCTTAAACTGTTTCGATCACCTCATGTGGAAGTCCTCACGGAAGCCCTATTTGATTTTGCCTGACTTAGCCTATGAATCTTCAGGTCACCTCTCTCATTTCATGATTTTTCAGCACAGGAAATTAGCAGATTGAAAACATGTAGAGATATTACCTTCCTCTTTTCCTCTTATTGAAAAGAAACATTGAAAATATTCTCCAATCCCAAATCCAAAGTGCATAGCAAAATGCAGTTTTCCTCTTGCAAAGTGCAGCAAAGTCAGTCAACAGGGTCAAAACAAAATTTCTTGTGCCTAATTTTCCTTTCTGCCATCTCCCTCTCTCTAGTCCTTTTCTCTGTCTTTAAGGGTGGAGGCAAAATACAAGGACAAAAGCTATGGAGCATCCTCTGACCTTACCTGAGGAGGTGTCCCAAGTCACACAAGCACAATGGAGGACACTGACCACTGTTGGTGTGAATTTCTTTGTCCATGCTTGGACTGACACTGACCACTCAAGCCAACAATTAGAGAGCACACAACCTGGGAGACCATCCAGACTGGGAAAATTTGCACTGGGAACATTTTCATTCTTCATGGAATATTGTAGGACATAGCAGCCAGGACACAATGCCATGCACAGCCAGAGGACCCCCTCCACTGCCTTGCCTGGGTGACAGAAATGGCACAGCTCTGCCAGAGCTCTGCTCTCAGCTAAAAATACATGTCAGTGTTCACAGAGAGTGTCCCTACTCACAAAATTCTCAGGGTGACCCATGCCTAACATCAGTCCACAGTGACAGCTCGGAGTAGCTGACACAAGACAGAGTGAAAACTCTGCTAGGATTAAAATTGTAGTAACAGTAACCACAGAGATATTTTCCACCTGTATTTCTCTGAGATAAGGTATTACACGATACTTACAGAATCAACAGCATGTGGTACTGTCTCCCGGGTGACAGAACCTGAGGAAGTGGTCTCAAATTTCCTAGAGGAGGTTTAGACTGGATATGAGGAAAAAAATTTAGATGGAAAGGGTTGTAAAGCATTGGAACAGACTTCCCAAGGTAGTGGTGGGGTCACTGCCTGGAAGCATTCAAAAATCTGTGGCTATGGCACTTGAGGACATGGCTTAGTGGTGAACATGGCAGTGGTGCTGGGCTGACAGTTGGACTTGATAAATATAGAGGTCTTCTCCACCCTTAACAGCTCTATGATTCCATAATAGCAGTGTCATGTTAGATAGAGTAAGGTCGGGTTAATTAGTAGATTAAAATCTGCTGTCATTAGAGAAAGGCTGTGCAATTAGCAGGGCTGTTTTTATAAGCACCGATTTGTTCAGAACCTCTTCTGATTGTATGAAATCCCAAAAGGTCACAAAGTTTGCTGCAACAACAGCAGACCAAGGCCATTCTCTTCCAAAACAATGGATTACCCTTCCTCCCCAGTCTGCTGTATAGTACTGTCAATACCAGATTTCTGTGCACAGCTGTTTCAGCTTTGAGTTTCTTCCTTCACTAAATATTTCACTGTTTCTCAGTGCAGCAATACATACTAGGGCTTCTGGGCATGGATTTTTTCCTTCTGGGATCTGTCTCTCTGGCCTCTCCATGACCTAGTCACAGCTGGCACCCCAGTTGTTTCTTTCCAGCATAGGCTCTCTAAAATCTGCTGCTCCAGAATCTCTTTCTAATGCATTCTCTTCAACAAGCTGGACTTCATCCTTGCTCATCTGCATAGCTTCACTTGACACAGAGTTTGGCCCTTTTTTAGTCCAATTGACACGGATAGCCAGTATGACACTGCCGCAGTCGTCAGAGATGACGCGTGGTGGGGAAGAGTCCAACTGATCAGTGGCTTGGATCCAAAATCCTTGAGCTTCATCTCACCTATACTATATTTAATTGGTTCCATCTAATTTCTCTAGTATCTAATTTTGCATCATTAACAGTCTCAAGGTCTTCACTATGTCAGTGGCTCTAGCAAAATAAACAGGAGTTCATGTTCTTTATTCTTTAATATCTGTGCTTTAGACTAGAGCAAGGAGACCACAATTAAATTACAGACCACAAGTGGCTGCACACCAGGGGTGTTTTCCTGTTCAAAAAGGTCACCATTACCTAGGCAGCTACTAAAAATCTGATCCATGGTTCCACACAGTAGTACTTGACACATTGCATAGACCTACTATGGATTTACTTGTAAAGACATTTCTAAAAAAAACAAAACCATATTTTGTCTATTGTACCCCCAAGCTGCCTATGATAGCAGCCAGGTTCTCCTTCCACATAAATGTAGGGAGCTAAATTTCCCAGGGACTTTTGAGGGTGAGGAATTGACCATCATATCCTGATCTGATCTATTTCTGTTTTAGCACCCATGTGCAGAACTGGGTGGCTGAGTGTGTGGGCATGAAAGGCATTAAAATATTTGCATTTATATGTGGTGTACATTTTTAACTCTCTTATTCTTAAAGGCAGAGTACAGTATAATGTCAAAAGCCATAGGACTTTCCCCTCTCCCAAGGCAATATAGTTGCAGAGAGCTTAATCTGCTAACACAGGAGTGCTCCACAATTTAGAGCACACACGCAGCCAACAGCAGTGGATTTCACTGCTGTGCTGTGATTCTCAGCTGTCATATATCCTGCACAGAACTGTCCTGCCTTTTTAACTGACTGTTCATCAAATTATTGGGTTATTGCATGGTAAGAACTACCAACAGGAGCAACATAGCTGTCTGGAGAACCCCTGGACCGTATGGTAAGCAGGACTGTGGATAGTGGCAAAGAGGTGTAAGTGTGACCATGAAACACCTATGAGCATTGACACAGTACTGCCTAAGCTGCCAAAACACAGTCACATTTAAGAAGGCACAGTCTGAAACCTGAGGTTCAGCCACTTTCAGTTTTAACTTTGAATGGAGGAGACATCTGATACTCATGTGAAACTGGAATGGCCACCACTGGCTGAGGTGCAGCAGGTAGACCTATGCTTGGAGAAGTGTTCTCCTGATATTACCTGAGATGCAAATACCATTAGAGAGCAGTGACTGAGGCCACCCTGGTGCCAAGTGGATACAATTTTGTGTCTTCTCTAACCACAGAGATTTGTTTAATGTCCCTGTGTGTGCTCCTTGTCCCATCACACCTCCTGTCAAAGGACTTCAGAAGTATCTCTGCAATGAGCAAGGTCTGTCCTTTTAGTCACCAGCCTGCTTGAATGTTATTGGTAACCATAAAGATATCATCCCCAGAGGTTGTCTTAGTTTATTTTTAAGGGGCAAATAATATACTTCATTTGTTCTGCAAATCAGAAGAATGACTCCCTCCTTCTACTAGGGTAGGATATATGTAGCATGGTATGACACTGTCATTTTCAACCACACAGTCTCTTCTAGAAACATATCTGCTATTATTTCAATATTTCACGCCTTTTGAATACAATAATCTTAATCTTTGATTTTACACATGGAAGAACTTGAGGTAACTATGCCCTGTCCCCACTTCTTTCCATACCTTATTATCTTTGCTACTTTCTTCCTTACACAAATCACATAGAAAAAGATTACAGGGACCACACCAAAGCAATTACAGAGCCCCCTGAAGCCTCTCTTGCCTTTTGTGGGGACACATTTTGCAGAGTCATTCGTCTCAGCCTTTTCCACACAGAGCAGTATTTCAGGACAATCTTTCCATCTACTCAATCAGCCTCTCTGAAGGGCATCAAAGAAGATCACCTTGGTATGCAGGCTGCTCCTTGGCCAGAGAAAAGAGAAAACTGATGCATGTTCTTTCATGCCTCACAGATATTACATTTGCCAGACATCTTAATGAACAGTAAATTTTGACAGAGTAAACTGTATTTTTTTCTCACCTTAATTTTTTATCAAAGTGCATGACCATGCAGCTTCTAAAAGCCATTTGAAAGTAGTAGAGAGGAATCCTTGGTTACTAATTTTAGAGGCATCATCATGATTTTAGTAGTCTGTCTCACCCACTCTGTCAGAAACACTTATTTCTCACTTGGCATTCTGATGCTGATGGCTTGATTTATGGGAAGATTGGCAATTGTGAAGGACTTGGGCATTTTTCCACTCCAGGAGTGGATGTTGGGTGCCACTTTCTGAGGTTGGCAGACCAGTCAAACCCCAACCTAATGCTGCAGCTGCTGACCTCAGGGCCAGTTGCAGCTCCAAACCACTGCCTCCAAAGCTGCTTGGATTTATATCCGAGGACAAGCAGTTATTCCCACTCACCTACAACTTTAACTCTTTCTGTCCCACAAACTAAAAGCACTGCAGATTGACCTTGGGTTTTGCCAGCAAATTCATTTCCTCACAAGGTGAGAAGGTAGAAGTGAAATGTCAACTGTGAAGGAGGTGAAGTCCTCAAAAAGGAGACATGCTGGTTATTTGTGAAGCAGTGGGGACCTTGGTGGCTGTGAAAGTAACTCATTCACATTTAAATGGAATTTCACATTCAGAAAATACCTTTTCCTTAACTGCGAGGAGTGAACGTTCTGTGACAATGTTGAAACTGGTCAACAGTCTGTAAATAGTGTCTCCTGTGACCCATACCACAGCTTCTTAGAGGATTAAAATAATTTAGTGTTTGGCACTCTCAGATTATACTCAGAAACATTTATTTAATCTTTCCCTCTCTGTATTCTCATTATGTGAATGGAAAGAAAAATGTAAGAACATTGAAATATAATGTTTTGAGAACATGGATCTGGACTTGTGCCCTGTGTCACTTCAGTTTCTCTGCCAGTAGATCATATAAACTGTTCTGCTGCTCAATATATCATATCTAGCTTTAAAGTCTGGGCTCACTCTCCCCAAGCTCTAATAGACCCTGTGAGAAATACAAGCACAGCTTTACACTCTATCTCAGTTGTTTCCAAAACCCAAGAAACTATTGCAATAAAGAGAAAAAATGAGTTTAAAAGGAGAAAATAAATTGAATCTGTCAAATCAAATAGCAAGTGGGCTAGTTGGTTAGTTAAATAATTTTTATTGGCTTTTTTCAACTAATCTGCCTGCAGGATTTATTAGACTTCTACTATATCCTCAAATAAAGCATCTGACTTTAGTTCCAGTTTATGCTTTAGCCATTAATAATTTTGTACATCCTAGAGAGCATTTATATTATTTATTAATTTTATCTAACCATAATTACAGTCATTGTGGCTGTTTAATGAAAAGTAACTCCGGGCCAAGTTTCTAGAATTCAAATTGCATTTCATCATTTTCACAAAGAGGGCTTTTGGATGATTTGAGTCCTTACCCAAGGGCTTCCTCCTGGCCAGAAAACATTATGAAGGAGGGATAACTAGAATGGCTTGTGCTCTGGCCACATGCAAAAGAGAAACACTGGCATGCCTTGTTATTCTATCAGCATGACTGTCAGAGTCACTCCAACTTGTGCCAGACATGTTTGCAGCAATGTCCAAACACGGTTCTCATCATGCCAGGACCAGGGCACACAAGGAGAGAGGAGGCAGAAAGACACTTTGCATCTCTCACCTCTCTGGTTTCTGCAGTAATGCCGAGATCAAAGCTTCTGTTTTCGAGGCTGTAGATGCACTTGCAGCTCCACGGAGCTCCACAGTCTATGGTAATGAGCAAACAAGTACAGCCTTTTGCAGCCCACTTCTGGGTTGCTCCATGGCTGCGAAAATGAGAAGTTTGAGTTACAGAAAAAGGTGTCTTCTTTACTTTTCTCATAGTTTTCCTATGTGCATCTTGTCAGTTTGCTGAAGAGCAGACAGTATGTGCTCTCAATCTTCAAAGTCATTCCTTCATACCCTAGCTTTGTCTTCTCAAAGTTTTGAGCAGTTGCTAACCTCCAGCCATTCAGGAGATGACACTGACTGAAATCTCTTCTGCTGTTCAGGAATCCTACACCTCAATACTTTGAAGTGGGCAGGAGAAAGTTTCTTCCATTCATGTATACCACAGGAAAGGTTTCAGTAAGTCAACCCTTTGCAGTATAGAAATGGCACTGCTGTAGGCTACAGAGACAGGACAAATCCATGTGGTACTTTGGCTGCTTCTCCTTTTTTCTTTATCAAAACTTACAAGTTCAATAGGCTGATAGAAAAGAAATCTGACCCAGCTTATCTAAATGCAGAGAATCTTCTTCAAAGATGATGTTAAGGCATTTGTATGTGGTAGGATCAATGCTCCACGAATATATCTGAGAGAAATTATTCCATTAATAAAAGTAATATTAATCTATTTAAGGTAACCAGACAGCATTCAGACAAGATTATCTTACTCTATATAGGTTAAATTCATATATTGATTTGCTGCTGGTGAACAAGCTGGCTTTAGGACCTTTTCCCATGTGAGGCCATAATGATTTCTTATTTTTCAGTCAGCTTAGTTTCTACTTTTCCCAGCTTTTTAACTTTAACAGGTCCAGCATTAGCCTAAAGTCTTTCTACTCCTTCAGCTGTAAGTTGTTTTCTATATTGTGGTCCCGAGATAATTCTAACTACTCAGACATTTTCATGCATAAAGTCTTACAGAATGGATTAAGATTTAATTTTAATTTTAAATTTAGATCCTGAATTTCAACTTCAGGTCTGCATCCCTAAAAGTCAGAACCAGGGACTTGGCCGCATCATTCATCTGGTCTTCCCACCCACAAGAATTCTGGGGTGTGGAGAGGTGATTGCTCAGCAGGGATGTGAAAACATTGCCTGCTGACAGACCTGCTCTGGGATCCCAGAATTTCCACACAGCACTTCTCAGGGATCATGATGTTTCACCACAACACTAGATTTCATCTGGGCTTCTTCTGAGATACGTGGAGAAGGTAGTCAGGCATTTAGCTGAGCAAAAAAGTCTTTGAACATCATGGAGTGGAGTGTGCAGATTTTTTGGGGAGAGACTGAGGGAAGTAACAAACAAGGCCAGGGAAAGAGAACAAGGGAATAAACAGACATCAAAAGGGAGCAAACCACCGTGCCTGACATGGATGCTTGCAGACAGATGCACGATTTGTTGCTTGTGCAGACTCATAAGTGAGGTCCATGGTGTGGGTACGAGGCCCTGGGGCTGGCTCAGCTGTCCTGACACTGCTCCTGGAGCTGGCAGTGACACCAAACTCTATCCCAGTGCCAGCCCTGCCACTGCCCAAATGTGCAGGACAGAGGTGAGATGGCAAGTGGGGGTGCAAACACTGAAGAGATTTCATGCAGGCAGTGACAGGCAGGGAGCAGCAAGCAGAGCCTTCCCATCCCAAATGCAACTCTCTTTACAGGACACTGCAGTCTGTCATCTTCTGCCTGTGATAAACCCCAAAACAGTTGATTCCAGAGCAGGAGAGCTCTCACAGAAGGTGTAGGTGTCAATCCCATATGCCAGACATCATCAACACAAGCCCTGGAAACTTTTGTGTCTTAAGTTCACCTTATGCTGCAGATAGC
Organism: Phylloscopus collybita; assembly: GCA_027886175.1. Lineage (NCBI taxonomy): Eukaryota > Metazoa > Chordata > Aves > Passeriformes > Phylloscopidae > Phylloscopus > Phylloscopus collybita. Next base: position 23,667,803 of record JAJNNQ010000026.1, on the reverse strand, counting down.
CACCACCACAGGGTTGATGGCCATCCACAGCTTTGGAGGGTTTGTGCACCCATCCATCAGAGCAGACTCTGCTGGGCCAGACACAACCTCAGGGAAGAGCAACACAGGTCGGATGGGAAAATAAATTATATGAAGGAAGGTATGTGTTATGACAGGCTTTTTTGCTATTGTTTTCTTTCTTTCTTTAAAACAAATAATAATAAAAAAAGAATTATTAAGGATGGCAGTATTAAAACTGGAAAAAAAGATGAGAAATATGAAAAATATTCATATGAAAAATAAAGCATATATTAAAAACTAATAAAACTATAATAAAGGTTTCCAAATTCCGTAACATTTTTCAAGTTATAGTGACATTAATAAACACAGTGCTAAGAACTTGAATAAAATATAATTACCTTGTTCTTTTAGTTCTCAATCTCATCTGTTTTAAAACCTCAGTTTCAGTAATATCTAAGCCATCCAGATGAAATCAACAGGACTAAGGGCTGAATCCTTTCTGCAAAATACTGCTTTTTTCACGTGACCACTTTGCATGGCATTTGAGACATTCAAAAATAAATATTGACTTTGTACAAATGAATATGATATACATTGATGAAAATTATAAATAAAAATATAAAGTCCCCAACTGCTGCAGTACCCTTAACTATTTTGTTAAATGTAAGAAAAGGCTATACTTTTATTCTTAAAAATAAACAGCAGGTTGCAAGTTAGTCATGACCTGAAGAAAGCCATAAAATGCTGTTAAAGCCTTTAGACTCCATGTTTCTTTACTCCACAGGGGAGAGAATGCTGGATGAGCAGGAGAGAATCCCAGGACATCTGATAGCCAGCAAGAGACAGAGAAAAAGAGGAAGCACAGGGTGGCTCTTATCTAGAAAAAGAAATAGCAGCTGACACAGCTGTGAACAGGCTTATATTCTTTTATTTCCAAAGTACAACTGACATGCTTAGCAAACATTTCTTGAGATTTGAGGGCTTTATGTCCCAAGCATTGCAAGTAGGATGAGCATGGGTACCCCCTGCACCTCAAGGTTACTAAAAGAATGAAGATGTAGCCATGGATTTAATGCCACTGGAACCTGTTCAATGCCCTGGATGGAATTGTACCTAGTCACAATGAGACCTGTAAATTTTTTGCTCAGGAACAGCCATTAAACTTCATTAGCTTGCAGTCCCTACTAACTTGCACTGAAGCCAGAGCCGTGACCTGTCCCCAGAGAGACCCAAACCCTGGTGCAGGCAAACAGCAGTTACTGCAGCCCAGCTCAGTCTGAGCTTCTGGCTGGGCCATGGCTGCAGTATCAGTGACCCACATCAGGAGGGGACAATCCAGTTTGAATCCATCACTAGAATTTGCCCCTCCAAAATTGTTTGTAGAAAAACTCTGAGAATACTGCAGTTGTGGGGACATGGGAAGTCTAGCAGCAGGTGCTGCAGCAGGGGAACACTGTTGCCTCATGCCACACCACCCCATTCACCATCTTTTGCTGCTTGAACTGAAAAAGATGAAATTCCTCCCACAGGGAGACACTATTCTGTGCCTGGGGCTGTCATGGCAGAGAAAGACCAGGAGGCCCTCACTGCTCCCCACAGAATTCCATCATCCACCACTTGCCTGTGCCTCTGCCTCTCATGGCATGATAGGTTTTCATGTATGAAATCCATGAGAGAGCAACGCACCCTGCCACGGAGGAGGCCAGCTTTGGAGTTTAGATTTGTCTGAAAGCCACAAGCACAGCTGAGGAGCAAAGTAAAAGAAGGACCATAGTTAATCTCTTGCACGTATCTCTAGTTGTAACTTTTTCAAAAAGCAGACACTGAAATACTTGACTGATGGGAAAAGGACAAGGGGGATGCCTTCACTTTTACAAAGTGTCAGCTTTTTTCTATTTGTCATCCAGCTATAAATTATTGCTTGGTTTTCTGCTTTTGCAGGAGAGACCAGATACACATCAGAAAGTCTGCAATGTAAACAGGGCATTTTAGGCCATGTAGATACCTGTCTTCACCATGACTTCCATTATAACTTTGTCTTAAATCTGGCTGCTGCTCTACGTGTCCTCATCTTCCCTTTTCTTCTCACAGGCTGCTATCAAATTTTCCATTGCTCAGCCTTTCCCACTGCAGGTTTTCATGCCCTCCTTTCCACAGTGATTTCCCCAGCCCTTAGCTTTTCTGCTGTCTCTTTTCCCTTTTCTTATAGTTACAGATATATTCTACACATCTTTTTGAGCTATAAGATTTCCCTCTTCTCTTCTGCCAATACTCTCATTCAGAGCCCTCTTTCACTGGTTCCTCATCAATTTTCTCCCTATTACCCAGTTTGCATGTTCTCATCTCACACTGCACTGTTGCCCTACTGCACAGCACCCCATTTAAATTAAAGCTGGGCATGTCCTTATACTGCTTAAACCTACATGCACAGTTTTGCTAAAACCTTTCAAAGAACCCATAGTGGCATCCTTACCACAAACACCTGCAAAAAGCCCACCCTCCCCTTCTCCTTGCTGAAATCATGTTTCATTCTTCATCTGACTTCTTTACTGTTTCCTTTATCCTCTCTGATTATTTGTTTTTTTTCTTTGAGTCCTATTCTCACATAGCTTGGGTTCTGCCTCTCTTCCCAAAGAAAAGGATTCTTGGGAAAGAACATGATCTTGGAACCCATATTTCACATTTTACTGCATTTTTTCCCTGGATCATGAAATTCACTGAACCCTCAGTTGTTACCCTAGTCTGCAATTATTATTTCCAGCTTTGGCCTGGATCTCTTCCAAGCTGCTTTTTATTTTCACCAGCCTTCACAATCCACTTGGAGTTTCCAGCCTCATCTTGGCTTTGTTCCAGGCCTTGAGCAGCCTCTTGATCTTTCTGCTGTTCTTGCATAGTCACATATGGCTCCTCCACTTTGTGCTACCTCCCCCTGCCCAGCTGCCTACCACACAGTGTTTCATGGTGCTAGTTTCTCCCATTGACCTCCCCCCTCTTCCCATTGACTCTAGTGATGATATTAGACAGTATTCTGGGTATTCTCCTTCCCTCTCCAGCTTTCTGGGTGATGAAAGCCACACATGAGGTTTCAGTTTCCACCTGTGTGTCCAGGGCAATGCATTTCAATCTGAGCTCCTTTTCTCCAGTCTAGGATCTGACTGTCTCTGAAGCTCTCTGTTTATCTGTAACTATTGACAAGCAGAGAGGTAGTTGGGGGAAATACAAAGCAGGTAGGGAATGCATGTTAAAACATCTCTCTGCTCTGTCTGGTCTTCTTCAGCCTCATGATGCTGATTGAAGTTTTTAAGCCTTGCTGGGACAGCAATGGGCACTTCCTGTGACTGAATAACAGCTTCTGACACAAGTAGGAAGAAAACCTGGGGTGAAGAGTTACAGACATTATTGCACCCTGTCACTTCTGATGAGAAAAAAAATAGTGGTAATCTGAAGTGCTGTTGGGAAAGCAGGATACACACAGTGAAAATGCATGTCGAGTCTTATTTTCCCATAGACGTGATCCAGCACCAGAATGAGAGAGAAAACTGTTGACGTGGGATACAAGGGAAAGCAGCAGCATTCCCTGGTCCATGGTGATATGCCATGGCAGTTTATTGGTGACAGGGAAAGAGCAGTTTAAGGGAGAGAGCAATATGAGTCCTGCTGCACCAGGAGGGCTTCTCTGTTGTGCTGAAAGGGAGTAGCTGACATTTGCCCATGGCACATCTGCCTGACAGGCACCAGGGTGTTCCTCAGGCCTGGCTCACAGCAGAACTGACAAAGTGGAGACTAATATTCTTCTTTATGTTATGAAGTGCATCCTTTTACTGGCAGTATTTTGGCAAGAGTCCTCTGCAAAGGTCAAAAAGGTGATGGAAGGACAAAGCAGCAACCCTATAGGAGTGATCTATAGGGAATGTTTAAATATAAGCAAAACAGTGTCCTGACAGCTCTGCTCTTTTTTGACTCAAATACAGAAAATCTGATCAACAGGATGGACAGTTCTTAAAAAAGAAAAAAGAGGGAAACAATTTCCAGGAATACCTGTATGATCTGCTCTTTCCCCTCTTTTGGGAAAGAAGAAACACCCAAGGGAAAATAAAGATTATTCTACTTAAGTATGTTGGAGGCTTACTTTCCAAGAAGTTAGGAGGTAGTGGACACTATCTGGAGTTTAGATAATAGCCATTAACATTCCATATAAAAGGTAGAAGGAAGACAAGTCTGCAGTCAAACATTCAGTTTCTTGGCTGGGTAACACTGATTCCTTGTATTAAGCACACACTCTTCCATGACTGCTGCTTTACTCACCCCAACTTTTTCCCTGCCTATTTTAGTGTGCAGAATGCCCAGTGCACTCTGATTTTGTAACCAGTTCAACCATATTTTTGAATTAATTGTGACCTTGTGGACTCCTCCCAGGGCCAGAACTCATCTTGGACCAACCTTGGCACCATCTTTGATGCCCTTTGCTCCCAGAATCAAAGTTGTTCGAGCTTCCAACACTCCTGTGCAAACCCATGCTCGAAATGAGCCTTCTTTCCAGACAGTCAGAAATTCCTGTGGAGTCTCCCATTTGCTTTGGTCTGGGCAGAGATGACCAAGCACAGATTTCCAGGGGCAGCTGAAGAGGCTGTATCCTGACTGGCTGTTCAACTTGCACAGCATCTGCTCCCTTAACACAGGAGATGGCCACTACTACACAGAGGCTATTCCTGAAAGCACTTTTTTGTGCACAATAGTCTGTGGTGATTCAGCTACTTGCTTTCATAAATGAGCTTAGTGAATTAGTTAACTTTATTTTAAATGAAGCATGCCAAGTGAATCCACCAGCTTCAGTAACTCCTACTAATAATAGCACTTCTCCTTTATTCCCCTGGCTCATTATTAGTAAAAAAATGACACAATATGTTGAAAGTATTCTACTTAAAGTCCACAGATATGGTGTGGGGAGTTTCAGCCTTGATGAAAATTTTCCAAAGCTACTAGCACATGAAAATCTGGTTTTATGATGGAACCAGAATCTTAAGCAACATAACTAAGGCACTGCTACAGTTATGCAGCCTGGAGACAACCATTCTCACCAAATGCAGTGGTTTAGGTGTACATTGCTCAGCCATGGATAATTCTATCTGTAGCTCAAAACCAGGAGACCCATGATCAGTCCCCTAAGCCCTGTAGCATCCTTGGGCAGATAGACAGATAGACTTCTCTAAAGAGAAGGGAAGTAAAGAACATTTGCTTCTTTTCTACTGTGTCCTGATCACCACCTGTGGAACTGATTCTCCAAGATGAAGATATCCTAGAAAGTGTTCAGGGAAGCCCATGGGAGGAGCAGAGCCTCATTTCACATAGGAAATAGCAGCCACAATTTCCTAATTTGGTTTGAGTTACTGCTGTGATGCTTGAGCAGCTCCATTCCCTGAGGTGCAGGTGATATTTGTGTGGATGCAGATTTTAACCTTTTTAATCTTTACTTTGTTTCCATTTTCAAAAGGCCACAAGATTATTTGCATGATTAGTCAATTTGAGTAGAACAAAGAGCAGACACACACCTAAAGAAAGGAAAAACAAGGAGTTATCCTAGGGCCATTTCTGCCATCCTGTAAGACTGTATGATAGCAGAATATGGAGAAGGGAGGTGCAATGAAACATTTCTTTCTGGTAACTACATTCTGCAACACTGAATTTTCCTTTGCAAAGGAAAGATAAACACTAGTAAAGATATATTCTTTCTTCCTCTCTGTCTCCTTGGTGAGAATTTTGAGGAAGCAAACTGCTGTGTGTCTGCTTTCTGACACCAGGCTGAACAGAACCAGGGTTGCATCAGCACTGTTACAATGGCAGGTTTGCAAAGGGGAGGACTTTCCTCTAAGGCTTCAGACTTTATGTATATCTCCTATTATGACAGAGTTCCTTGCAGGGTAAGTGTTGAAATTCCTCTGCAAGATCTCTCAGGCTTTTTGGCAGCATTTAACTATTTTTTAGTCTTTTTCTTGGGTTACCTACCTACTCCTTCAGTAGGTAACCCAAGCACTTGATTCTTATGAAGCATTTCCAGAAATACAACATCTCCTACATAGTAGTTTCACCTCAATCTCGTTATTCACTTCCTTGCCTTTTCCCATTGATGTATTTGCAACTCAGATACCTGTCAGGGAATGGGGTTTTCAGCCTCTGCCCTGCACCATGAAGTGAGGGCTGTGTGCAGGGCTTCTTGTCCTGGCCTGCTATCATCAGAAGGGTCTTGCAAATCAGTAGGAACAGAATGTACACATTTGGTAGGCAGGCTGGAAAACACTGGATTGACATACATGCCAACAGCTCTGCCTCAGAAACAGAATGACAGGAGCACACCGGTGGGATTGTGAGAAAAACATGCAGACTTGATGGCAGGGAGCAAAGAAGAGTCCAAGGAATATTAGTGTTCCCACTGATCTTTAAGACTCTGAAATAATACTGCCTTTCATGACTCAAACCTTTTTAAGGAACTAGAGCTGCAACCCTGCTCTGCTGTTTTTGGTCACACTCAAGATATTGCAACCAGTGTTGGAGCTGAGATCTGTCACTCAGTCTTGCTGTAGTGACCAAAAAGGCCACAGGAGAGTGGTGACCAGCACCTCAGGTTTTGTACAACCAGGAAGTGTGAGGTCATTGCCACTACTCCTCCGTGCCAATAAGCAAGAAAATGTGACTGCACTAGACTCAAATGCACAGGACCACAACATCACTTATACAGGAAATTTAAGTTTCAGTGCCATTTATTCATATGCTCACAACTCTTCCAAAACTTGTTTCTCTTCAAAGATCAGTAGTTTTCAACTCTAAATTGATAGGCAGCTAAAAACTAATATACCTTAAAAGAAAAAAGATGCTTGAATCTGAGACACCCAGGACAGTGGTGAATTTTTTGAACAGAAAATCACTAGGCTAGTCCAAAGGAAGGGCTTTTAAGAAACTTTTACTGGATCTGTTATTTTTTTTCTTTACAAATCAAGTAGTTCCCACTGAAGTTTTACAAATGAAACCATGAAACCACTGGCTGTCAAAACAAGAAATTGGGAATGCATAGCCCTAAATCAGTTCTGTTTGGTTGATAAGTAGAACAGCAGGATTTTTACCCTTCCATTTTTTTTACACAACTCATATCTGTGCACAGTAATTTAAATGCAGAGCTAATGCTACCTCTGCCAGGATGTCGAGTGACAAAGATGGATAACAAAATGATGGAGTGTTGATTCACTGGAAGTTTTTTACAATCCTGAACACCCAGCAAAATGGTCCTATTGAGTAATGGCACCAAACATTCCCCAATCCATATTCATTTAATTGTAAAGTTGACAGTTCTGTTTGCATGCACCATAGTGTAAAGCCAGAATATATACTAGAAGCCAAAAAATGCTGGTCTTTTGCATGAAGCAGAATGGAAAAACAAAGTTCAAGATTCCTGTTGTTTGTATATCTCTTGTTTGCAAAGGTGAATTAGCACTGGCCCAAAAATATTGGACCCACAGACACTGTTTATTTTAGCTTTCTATTAACAGTTATAAACTTGACAAAACATATCCCATGCAACAGCTGCACATGCTTAACATTAAAAAGTAGCAATAGCCAAAGGGCTTTTTTTCTTCATCATCTCTTACTGAACTCAAAATGTCAAGTTAGAAACAGGACTGGTAGCAAATAACAGTCATTGTCACATACAGTGAAGTATATGTGACACACAGCATAGAAATGATGCTTCCACTCAGTAATCCTGCATGTATATCCAGCAACCAGTGCTGCTTCAGCCCATCCCAATGGGGGCACACAAGCTTCAGCTGAATACATGGTGACAGACCCTGCAGTTTAATTTCTGTGACTGTGGATCAGATTTCTGATGAGTATTAAGATTCTCTCATTAACATGGACTATAGGAACAGCTTTATTTATTCAGAAAAAGTCCACCAGGTTCAGTGTCTTCTGTCTAGGAAGTGGGTAAAAGCAAATGTCTGGAATATGAGTACTGAAAAAAAGAAACATGTAAGATGTTAACTCAGCCATTCCCAGCCTCCAATTGGTTGAAGCTCCAGGAATTCCAGACCAATTGTATCTGGTGTATCTGTTCTGTGGTCTTGTCTCACTTCTAGTATAAATTCCTTATATTTCTTCTACTGCTTGATTAACAGAGAACCAACTCATTGGAATGTCCTGTTCCTATCTCCTACTAGCTTCATTTGATGCCTTCTCATTCCTTACAGGGACAGAAAACAGCCACTCCACCCCTGTCCATCCATCCTCCACCAATCTCTTGCATTTTTACATCCTCTGTTATAATTACCCTTCAGCTGTCTGCTTCCCAGGTTGAGCAGTCCTGGCTTACTGACCTGCTCCTCACACTGAAACTGTGAAGATCACCCTCCTCTCAACCCCTTCCAGTCCCCACTGCACCTCTCCTGTGCCAGAGGAATCAGAGCAGCACAGAACTCTAAAGACATAAGTGAACCATGAGCTTATGCCAATGGCACAGTGCTGTTCTCCCTTCCTTGCCTCCTCTCTCACCTCTCTGAAATTTTGCATGTTTTGAAATCCTCTATGCTGTGATTCTCCCCCAGTTGTTTTCCCCTTATCACAGCACACTGTACATTTCTGTTTGAAGTTTCAGTGCTTCTTTCTCCAGTACAAATGCTGTCAGCCCTTTAGTAATGCTGCTAGGACAAGGACTCAGTCTTACTGTCTCTCAGGGCAGCACACTTTGAGGCTCGGGTCATACTACTGCCCTATAAGTAGTATTTCCCCACCTCAGCAGCCTAAGAGCTCACAGCACAACTGGAGTCCATGAAGTATCCAATTCACCACTTCACAAAGCCATTCCTTCATCCCCTGATCGGGATGCACCATGAGAAAAAGATTTTACAGCTGTTTTCTGGAGACCTGTCATGGTGTCAGTGTTCAGAGCTTCATAGAGCAGTTCAGTCCCAGGGCTCAGGGCTGCCTGAAGCAGTTTTGCTATTCAGGGCCATAGAGAAATTAAGTATCTCTCTCTGGCAATGCAAAGTTACCTCTCTCCTTTACTCCAGAGTCTGGCAGTCTGAGCTGCTTACTCCTCTCATCTGTAAGGCAGGTGCCCAAATCCATACCCGGCCCCTGGGAAGCAACAGGACTCCCTCCACCAGGACCATTGTGCTTTGCCAGTCACAACAGGAGTTGGATCGAGCTGACCCCTGAGCTCTTGTAAGCAGCAGTGCCTGGTTGTCATCCTGCCATAAACAGCCTGTAAAGCATTTTAAATAAAAAATGAATGATTGTGTTAGTGCTCTGCATGAGCAATTCTGTGGACTCAGCACTCTAATAAATCACCCAAGTACAGGGTGAGTGCAATGCTCAGGAACTGCAGGGAGGTCTGCAGGTTGCAGAGAGACTGAGCACAAATTCCCTTTCTGGGAATGGGCGGGGGGGGGCAGGGGTAAGGGGAAGGGAAAAACCAGGAAGAATAATTACACGTCCTGCATCTCTTTGGTAAAGGAGGAGATTTTCAATATTTCAACCATACTTGTGTAAATTAGAAACCTATTGGTAGAGGAGAATTGGAACAGGTTTGTAACTCACCAGTCAATGTAGTCATCATAGCATGAAATCATACTACAGGGCCAAAAATATGTTTTGCTAACCATCCATTAAATCTTAATCTCAAGTTTTGCAAGCCATTAAAACTGCAGAGAAACTTTCCACTTCAGCCAAGTAAATCAGGAGCAATGCAACTTCTGTGCTTGCAGAAACAGCCCTTGGTGAGGCAGTCAGCTCAGAAACAAGCATAAGCTTCTTCTCACTTTACAAGTCCCATATTTGTAATTTTATTTTAAAATTAATATAACTTTCACAAAAAGTGTTGAAGTGGAAGAGCCTGGAACAAAGCTCAGAAGTAATTAAATGCTGGCTTCAGCTTTGCAGGATCTATTTATTGACTCCTCTCAACATGCCTTTGATCTGACTTGAAGTAACAATGCCTCAGACAGAAGTAACTCAATTTTCCAGCTTTCCTAAATGTTGCTCTCTTTTCTAAGATTACTAGTGCTACTTTACTGCAGATAGACCACACAGCTGGCAAAAAAAAGGTAGTGGTGGTTCTCACTAGCTCTTGAGCTTAGGCAAAACATTCTGGTCTTTGGATAAAAATTCAGCCACTGAGATACCGAGCAATCTCTGCCTTTGCTTTTGTGGAGAACCAGCAGGACTGGGCACCACCCATTGTAGTGTACCTAGAAGTGGTACTGGAGGAGTTGGTCTTGGAAAAAAAGATTATTTCTTTTTGAAAGGCCCCTCATGCCTTGGGACATTGGGATGTGAATGAATGACTGGATTTTTCCAAGTTCTGAACATCCAGCAGCTTCTGCAGAGCTGGGGGGCTCTAACTTTTTAAACACCCATTTTCTGAAAGCTTTTTCTAAGAATCTGTTCCACTCCCACCTCCATCGCCTTCAGTTAGCAAAGTGTGAGAACCTGACATGTAAATGACAATGGAGCCGAGCTACGGCTGAAGTCGTTCCTTTAATTCACTGACATTTCTGGGACAGTGAAACTAAAAATGTCTGAACACTCAGAAGAAGGACTTTTGGTTTGTACACTAATAGTTCCCCTTGTTCTGCTTATGCAATTGTCATTGTATATTCTGAGTCCCAACCCAGAAGTCTGGAGTGTCAAGCGGATACCAGGGATGCTGAGACTCACGAACACTGCCCTTTCCCCTGCTCTTAAAATACACAGAAACATATTCACTGGCTGCAGCCCCTCCAGTGCTTGCCTCCCCTAACCAGGCACTCATTCCTGTAGATGCTGTGCTGACAAGACCATCATGTTTTTGTAGTGAGCCTGCCACAGCTGGGAGAGGAGCTGTAAAACAGAATGCCTGAGCAGGTCGCATCTGCCAGCAGCTTCTCCCCCTTGTTGCTTGCAGCCCTCACACTACAGCTTGCTGTAGTGATTCATCTGCATCCATTCACTGATGTACATGGAGATAAGCTGACCTCTCTCACATCCAGGTTCTGTGATCCTACAAAGTCAACTGAAGAAATCCCCAGCTCCCACAGCTGTGAAATGCTCTCCCAAAATCCAGTGGCATAGCTTGGCATATAAGCACAAAAAAGTTTAAAGATGCCCATGCAAAATGGAAATAATGTAGGAAATGCTTCTAGAATTTTAGAAGAACAGGTAAAAAAGAATAAAAAGGTGTAATTTATGCTGTATTTTAAATTTTATTTAAGGTACAAGCACACTGAAATAGGTGGGCAAGTTTTAATGAGAGATATTATTTTGTTTGGACAAGGCAGGGATTTTAACATCTACCTTTTCAGTCACAGAAATCACATAGGCACAGGTTTTGTGCAGAAATTTTTCTGGTGATGCTAAATAGGGAGGCCATTTGTCCCCTATTTTTTTTATGCCAGAGTCACTTTTTGCTGATGCTTTCCCTCTTAAAGGCTTGGACTTCTGACTTCACAGAGCCTTTTGGCTCCTTGTAGTCCTTGCAATCTTTATTCATAACACTATCTGCTTTACCCTGGACTAGTACATTTTATTCAGAGCCTATCCTCACCCTGTACACAAATTTTCTCCCTCCCTTGCTGAAATAGATGCCCCACCACCTGTTCTCAGAGCACATCCAGTCTACCTGTAACATAACTGGGATGCACAGAGCTGTGCTGGGTGCCCACAGCATTGCAGCTGCCCAGCCTCAGCCCAAAATGCAGTGTTTGCACTGGACCCTGGTGAGGAGTGGGACAGGGTGCCCACAGCAAGCCTCTCACACCATGGCCACCCAGCTGATATTCCCACCCAAGCCAAGCACTCTAATGCTAGCACATGTATCAGCTTTATCACCAATAGTCACAACATTTTGCCCTCCCTCACCACACAGTCAGGGGATAGATGTGAAGTCAAACTCAAGAAACTGGAGCAAAACAGGATCTCGTACTGAAGATCTTCTAATTTGCAAAACATAATTTAAAATAAGAGAGAGCTCAGCATTTCTCTTTGTCCCAACTACTTGAACAGGAGCAATGGAGAAACTAAGAATATTCCCAGATGTGCTTTAAGCCTAGAGTAAAGCCAGAGTCAGGTTGGCACACGGGGTACTCCTGGATGCATCTTTTAGTTCATTCTGGTGGCTATTTTCTGTAATTTAGCATGTGCCTCTACTCCCACTGACAAATAGTCTCAGAGATTTAGCAGCAGCTTTGGATCCTTTTCAAAAGGGGTCAGAACTGCTTAGCTCCACAGAAAAGAAGAAGATTGGGAAAAAGTAAATTATATGAAATTTTAAAGGTGGTGTGCCTGTCATGCCAGAAGCTCTCATAAATACAATTGACTTCAAACTGAGAGGAATTTTTTCTATATGACCTTCTGTACCAAGCCACATTTGCCTGTGCATGACCAGCAATTCAGAAGATCTACAGAAGCTTTATAAAAGCAAGTCCCCAGCTGCATCTTGGAGGCCAAGCTGGGGAATTAGAGGCATAGGATCACTGCAGCAGAGGAAGCAGGATATGGGATCTGGGTTAGCAGTGTAGAGGGATAACGTGTTAGTGGGAGTAGCTTGCAGACACCCTCCAGGGAATGCATATGGGAATAAGAGGGGGAGAGTGTATATTTATTTAGAAAGTGACCTGGAAAACATAATTCATGGTTTCTGTTGCGCCAAGAGTGAACTAAACCAATGTAAATGTTTGCCCTCTCTTCCTTACTGCAGGTCAAGTGAATGCCTGTCTCGTAGGGATTGTTTTTCAGATCTGTATAATTGCACAATTCTAATTAAAAGATCCAGATTCATTACTCACTTGTGCAAACCCCCTGGACAGCCCTGAGACATGAGTCCTGTAACTGAGTTATGTGAAATTTCACACCCATTATCCTTTCTGCCAAAGCAGTACTAGTTAAAGCCTTCTAACTGGGTTCTAGCACCCTGCCTTTGACAAAGAGTGTCAAAGATGTGCTCTGCTCCAGAGAACAGCTGCATCCTGCACCAAAGACTGCTCCAGAAGTTCCCCAGCTGGCACTGACTGAGCAGTGGACATTTGAGAAATGTGCTTCTCATGTTAAACATGGAGAACCTTACTTGAAAATTATTATTAAAGATGTAAAATGACAAGTTTATTCTGCCACGGGAAAAATGGTAGACATTTAAACAGAGTATTAGAAACAATTACTAGAAAGAAACAAGAACATGGAGAAAAAGGGGTGAGGAAGTAAAAGAAACCTGTAAGGTATGCCATTAAAAACTGTCCACTTCAAGCTTTATCTCCCATCTGTCCCTTGTCAAAGGGGTCTGCTATTTTTGAAGGTGAAGGGAAGGCAGGTATCAGATACAGACCCAAAGTCTCTAATTCTCTTTCCTCTCCCTCCCCAGGCTGAAGTATCCTGTACTAGTTATCCATTTATGAGTCCCTACCTTCTTAGATCCTCTGATGCAGTACAACAGCATTATATAGGGAAGGAAGAGCAAGTTCCCATCCTGTGGAAGTTAACCTTTTATTTGGTTTTCCTACTTGGAATGTCTTCACTTGCCTTTTTTTTTTTTTTTAATTTTTTTTTTCACTCCTGCAGCTTTTGAAAAAGACCGTGTAAATCCTCCAAAATCATAAAACGTGAAAAACAAGCAATTCATCATAATTTTTTTTCAGGCTCAAAATATTACTGCCAAAATAATAGTGTCTGGTGCATACATGCATGCAAAGTGCCATTTTTTCCAATCTGAGAACTTTTTATTTATTCACTAGGTTAAAAGCCATAGACATTCAGAAGTTATGATCAAGATCTGCGTTGCAAGTTTAATACACAGGTAGTTATTTTGAAGATAATGTGATCTGTGATAAAAAATTGAGTGAGTTTATAAGGAGTAAATCACACCAGAAATCTGACTGTTGTGCTTGATGAAATTATGAAAATAAATGGGAAATAGGAATAAGGTTGATGGGTTATTTTGATTTTGCAAAGAATGTGAAAAAGTGCTATGAAATCTACAAAACTATTACATCAGAATTGGCTAGAAGATGAACCAATGGCTTCGAAGAGATTAAAAAACTGTAACAAGGGATAACAAATAATTTTCATGATAAAATGTCACTAGCTGTGTGATGAGATACAGAAAAAATACTGTGCATTTTGACAGTATTTCAAGACAGCATTAGTCCTTTAAAAATCTAGATTTTGATCCTCTTTATGGAGCAAAACCAAAGAAAATCTCAGGAGACACCTTTGAATCTATGGACATAATAATCACATTTCAAATCCAATAGCAAGAGAGATGGCTTTGAGGAAGAAAATGTAGGAGTTCAAAACAAATCAGAAGTCAGTTTTATTTCCTACTCATTCAGACACCTCTGTAAATATTACCAATGCCTTGCAAACAATTTTTACTGATGATCCAGAAAACACATTCCACGTATAGGCAGTGCTGAGATGGAGAGGGTTAGCAAAACCATGCAGCTCTGAAATGATAATATAATGAGGATTAGAAATAGTATAAATATTAAGGAAATGGAATCTATCCTAGAAAAAAAAATAGGTTGCTGTAAAGCAAGCAAGATAAAAAGTTATAAACCACACAGAGAGCTAAAATAGCAGCGAGGTAAAGCAGGGAGGGACTGGTGCAGGCCGGGGCTGTGCACACTGGTACACACAGCATGGGGTGGGCTGGGACTCTGCACACAGTCTGTACAGCTCTGAAACTCGGTGCTTGAATTGTATTTGCCAGCAAAATGAAGCCCTGGAAAAAGCAACAGAGGCAAAAACCCTTTCAAGATTCTATGAAAACCATATAAAAGGAACCAAAACCTGAGGTGGTGTCCACTGAATAGCAGACAGGTTTCTGCTAGCCATCAGTCTAAAACCCAGCTTATGTATTCAAGGAACAAGCTACCTTTTCCCATTTTTTTTTCATATTTTTATGTCCAGCCTACAAATACTTCCCTTATATCACCTGAAGAGTGTTTTAATGCTTTTACTTGCATTTCTTGCCTGTTATGAAGGCATGCAGAAAAACAAAACAGCAAAATAGATGAGAAAAAGTTGACTGAATCTTCCTAAAACTCAAGACAGGCTTCCAAATAAGAGGAGGGCAAGGTTTTCAGTCTATTTTTATTTCAGTTGGAAACAGCTGCTCACCCTTAATTGTGATTCTGATGAAAACAGACAAGCATGACCTGTTGAACACTATTGGCCCTATAGTATTTTCCAGGTTCTGCAATTATTAATATGTCAAACAATGGGATGTTTGTGCATGAAGAGGAGATGCAAAAAATATTTCCCTACAGTAGGCAGCTGCCTACAGGCTGAGCTGATTTACTGAATTGAGAGAATGGCACTCCTCTAAACTTGTTCACAGTTAAAATAACTCCTACCCTGATCATCAAAAAAATGTCCTGCTCAAGACAAAGAATGCCCCCTAGGCACAGATATAAAAATAATGGATATTATCTTAATGGAGTTAAGTTAGGGCCATACCTTCACTAGGAAAGAGCATAGTGTTTTCAGAGAGGCAACAGGGTGTTTTACATTCCTAACTGCATGGATGTGAGAAGACTAGAGACTTTCAGAGGGAGAAGAGGAGGCTGGGAAGACTGAAGAAGCACAAGACTGTCTGAAAGGTCAGATCATCTGGACAGGGTACCTGGTGATCGCAGGACTCAGTGAGATTTTACCAATTCAAAGCCATCTGAAAGGATAACAGTTGTTCCTTTGTAATCAGCTCATCTTGTTACCTAGTCATATTTTCACAGAAAGAGGGACCACAATTAGTGTATTAAGTATCCTGTATTAACTCTGCAAACTCTCATCATACTGATGAGCTTTTCTGGACACTAAAATACAGGCTGGAAGAATGGCATACCAGATTTTTATCCCCCACATATCAATACTTAGAAAAGCTCAGACCATCTTCGAGCCCCAGTTCAGCTCCTGGGTGCAAAAATCTTCCACACATGTAATAGTACCAGAGCAGGGGGACTTTGGCCCACCCAGTGACCACTGTCCCTCTGAATGTTGTATCTCAAGAGTGTCACCAACAGCCAGAGAAGAGCACAGACACAATTTTACCTTCTGAGTGTCATGAATTAAATTCAGAGACAAGATGCCTCATCAGGCCTTTGTTTTCACTCCACTGACAAGAGAGGGCATTCCAGAAGTGGTTGTTTGCCTTCCATTGGAAACAAATTCATGTCTTCAACTAAAGGAGAAAGTGGTGCTTGGATAAGCAAAGAGGACATTGCCCTGAATCTGAGATGTTAAATATCTCACTGTTAAAAGGACAATGTGTATTGTAATTGCTCATCAGATTTTCCTGAAGAGAGCTATGTGAGCCATGCAGTAACTTTAAGGCCTCAGATTTCTATTAGAAATGGAAACATACATTCTGGGTATAGTAAAGTGTTTGCCAGTTGTTTTTCAAGTAAATAAAAGTGTTGATATATATTTGGAAAATTTTCAAAGACTATTAATGAAACTAATCACTACGAAAAAGATTTGGAAAGTAAAGACATATCTTTGTAATAAATGCAGCGTGCCATTTTCCAGTTCTTGATGTCCTCAATCATAGTGCAGCCTATATCTATGTTGTCACCTCTGACCTAGACGTGTACATCTAAACTTCCTTTGGGAGATGATTATAGGACCATGCAATGCAACATTATATGTTGTGTGTAAGAGAAAAAAAAATAATCTAAGAATCATCTGTATCAAAATACTTTTCTGATTTTTTTTAGATAGAATAAATGTAATTATTGTCAAGAAAGTTAAACTAAATTAACTCCTCAGTGACAAATGGCACATTTGTGGTCTAAAACCACCCAATTCCTTTATTTATTCTCCCCACAGGTCTTCATCATCATAAATCTCTTTTCAGCCAAACTGCTCCTTAGGTTTCATACTAATAAATAGAAGTTCATTAATTGCATTATCTATGGGATTATTCACATAAATCAAGCACTTATAGATCCTACTCCTAATGTCCATATACATAAAGATATTAGATACATATAACACATATGTATTACATATTTTACAGAGATGTGAGGTTGTAGATGGGTGCATAGATGTGATGGCAGAATTCACTATAAGACAGGGAACATAAGTGTAATATCTCAGAGATCCAAGGGACCCATTAAATAATCTTGGCTTATTTCTCAAGCAGCTGTTGATAAGAAGCACTTAACTTCCTAATTAAAATTTTGCCACTGATTACAGCTGCTGCTTCCTACTCAGGATGATTGAAAGGGCGACTGATAACGATTTGAATGTGACCACAACTGCTGTGGTCATTCAGGCACGCACAAGGGTGCAATGCCACTGCTGCTGACAGCCTTGGTGAAAGAGGTGAATTATTCTGAACTTCTTGGCAGATTCCCCATCCCCATCCCCTGCACCTGTCTGGACAACTCAGGAAACAGCTGAGATGCACAGAAACTTTTGTTATTTGTGTCATTTTTGAGAGGCTCCATTTCTTTGAAGACAAAGCAAGACAAAAATAAAAAAAAAAAAGAAACAAAAGTCAAAAATATGCAACAGCACTATGCTCTTTTCTAGAAAAAGAAGCACAGCCCAAGACAATGTTATTTTCTTGTTCAGTTTTAAAGAAATTACATATGGGCAAATGTTCTACTAGTTTGTTGCCTATTGGAGCAAAGGAGTGCTCTTCAGACTCAGTCTCAGTGATATGATTAGGACAGGTCACTGGAACAGAACTGATTGATGAATAACTGCTAGGGAGTAATCAACATATCAACATATTTCATGTAAAACCACATCCTTGTCCATGAAATCTGCCATACGCTGAGGTGGC